>LR999959.1:77967356-80467356 GCA_905220385.1 Xylota sylvarum
TTGATACTTAAAGTCTATCAGTCACTGTTTTGAAAAGAATCAGAAGCCACTTTAAGAAAAACAACGGTTTTAGGATTCGACAACCTAATAAGCTTTGATCTTCCCGTTTTATTCTTTATGAATAAAGCAGTAATTCAGACGATACCCAGTCTGACTAGAAAAGCTGATGCATGACTGCTGATTGTTCTCTTTAAGCGGTCAAGAGCTCGCTTCAGCTATCTGTTCGTTTTTACTTACCTTTCGTTATAATCCGGCAAAAAAATGGTAGCTTATGGCTTTAGTAGCTTTTAGGAATATGTTCGAATCGAACGCAGTTTTCCAGCGTGTGCTTAGTGCTCGCTTTTGTTTTTGTTTTGTGCTCGCCGAGGAAGATTTGATTGTGCATGCCTCTTTGCCTTTTAATAGGAGTTTTCTTTTGCCTCCTTAGTTAAGGCCCCCGTAATATTTTCTGCTTCATTTACATAGGCCTCAGTTAGATTGTAAGGTATCTGTCGAGTATATGACTTCCTGATATCCAGATGATCATGTGAATATGACGAAATACATATGACTCAATATCCTAATACGGATACTGGTCTCTATATATGTTCCTGAACAGCGTGTATGGTTGCTTTGAATGGAACGTTAGTACTCAAAGGTCAAAAGCTTCGTTTCATACCCGAAATATCGCTTCTTTACATCTACATATGTATAGAATAACTACCATCGATGTTTGAACAGAGTAACTGCTTAGTTCATGTCTCGCGAACGTCTGACAAACATCCGAGAGTAAAACTGTCATGAAAAAGCTTCTCAAACAAAAAAAAAAATTGGTTTTCGGATACGGCATTAGTCCCTTCCGTTCGTGTAAAGAATTTAACACGCACAACACGAATGGTTGTGAGAAGCCAGGTCCTGAGTCCCATGAACCTATTGCACCAAAAAATTGTATTTTTGTAACTGCTTAGGGGAAAGTAACCTTCTCTGGTCTCCCTGGTTTCCCTCATAATATACGATATAGAGATACAGTCAAGGCGGTTCGTCAATGTTCTCTCTCAAAGTAAGATTGTTGGGTGTGTTCCAGATATCTCCTAATAGATTTCAAACACCATTTGATTACAATGTCTTCAGAGTGACTTTATAGTCCTTAAAGAATTCCGTGCATTGTAACCTAAATCTAAAGGAGACTTTTGCCATTAAAAATCTCCGAAACAGAAGAAAAGTTTTAGAATCAACTCAGAGGAGTCAGTGGCTGACATTGACGTCTGCATTTTTTCTTCTGTCAAGGCAAAAAAATATATCCCCTGCACTAGGCGATATATTTTTACTTATGCCTACAGATGTACACTCTTTTATTTCACTCTAGTGGTTTGAAACCTAGGAGTTATTCGGCTCACATAGGTGAATAGTTCAGACACAACTATTCAGCTATTCTTCAGGACATAACCTGTTTCAAATTAGGTATCTATCTTTACTCCCAATTTACTGATAAATTGCGTTACACAAACGTTAGCTTTCTTTGGATCGAAGGTAGACCTTAGTGTTTGACAATAAAAGGATATATGTAAGTAAAGGATCCAGTTTTGATGTAAATCTAAAGGAAAGGCTCAACTGCCTCATTTGTTTGTAATGTGTCTTCAACGTCAACTGTTCTAACTACGTTCTCGAATTTTTTATGACTGAAACCAGTCGCATTTCTTACATTAGAACTGAGATAAATGATGAATTTAACCTCCCCCCATTAATAACTATGTTAATGTGTTCTACAACCTTCCGCTTTAATTTATGTAGTTTATTTTTAAAGTAATTTATGTGCTTTTATAGATCGCAAACCAATAATACTAAAAAAACAGATAGTACATATTTTATGTTTAACCCCTACAGATAATTGCAGGAAATATTATTTATCATTTTACTCATTTGCATCCAATTTATTGTCAATTGTTTGTTAAAATGCATCGTTAATCTTCCGGGTCATAAATCTAGTATAATTCTACTCTACGATAGTTAAAATACTAGATATTGAATTAAATTGAATTGCATGTAGTAATTCTATGTAAAACAAGTTTTTTTTATTAATTGTTTGGCAACAAAAGGGCTTTAAAAATTTTCCATCAAGAGGATTTAGTGAATACTTATAGTCCATAAACGAGACTTATCTGGGTTTAAAGCAATGGCTTTATTTTTTTTAAACTTAAAACTTAAACTTAAACTTTTATCATTTAACTCAGTACTTAGAGATTAAACTTAAATTTAAGCCATACATTTGCTTTAGATACTCTGAAGATACTTCAGGATTAGACATACTAACCCTAAGACTTGCTAATCGTAGATTTCTTGACCGTTGAACCAAAATAAAAAAGTATGGAAAGACAATGAATGACAAAATGTACGTGAGATCTATCATGGATGTCAAAAATTTGTTTACCAGCGCGGGTATGTTCGTATGTTGCAAATCTACATACAGACAGACAACTGCTATCAGTTTCGATTTCGAACCAGACACCATTTGCTCTATATGTTCTCATTTTCTTTTTCCTTAGCAACTATACATTCAAAATAGTAGATTATTATTATTGCCTATTCTTTTTTTTTTTTTTTTTAATTTAATAACAAAAAATAATTTGTCTTCAAATCCCCTACAGACAGGGTGTGCAAAATGAAACATAGAAAAACGAACAAAATAAAACGGCTTTAATAGCTTGTTTGGAATAGAACAAAGCAAAAAACAAAAAAAAAAAAAACAAAAATGGGGTGTAACAATGCGAGAAGCCATAAACACTAAATACTACTACATCCTCTTTGGCATAAGTATAGTAGCATATATGTGTAATATAAACAAAAAAAAAAAAATAGAATAAATAATAATAATATTAGCGAATCATCACGGAAGTGCAAGCCGTACATAATTCCCGCATGGCGAAAACGCGACATAATGCTTGTGCTGTCATTCTGATTAATGATTGTCATGTTCGAAAGATTTAATGTTTTTTTGACAGCAATTAATTTTGCAATTAAGCCGCCTAAACTTTTGGTGTGATGAAAGACGATGAATTTTTATGTAAACAAAATTTAGTATCGAAATGAATGACAACAAATTTTTGCGATCAACGTTGTGGGAGGCATTCTATTGAAGAATTAACAAATATAAATATTTAGATAGAAATGGAATAGTAATACATGATGAATTTAGTCATTTTCGGATCGAAATTTTGCCAAGTAGTCATATCTATTTAGGTTTATAGATCATAAACAAATAGCCATCGTTATTCGTAAATATTGTCACCGTTCTCCTTGAATGAATGAATGTAGGATGTACAAGTACTTATTGTGGACTTTAGTGTCTAGTCTGTTAGATTTTTATGTATGTGTCTTTTATTGCTTCTTAGAATAGGTATCACACTATTGAGAAGACAAGTGTTGCTGGCAGAACTGATGCTCCAAAATGTCATCTATCCGAATCTGCTTATTTATGTTATTTTTAACAATTTGCGATTAATTTGCTTGTAGGACAGTTAAATTTTGTCAAGTCACAAATACTTGTAAATTAATCTTCATGTCCAGCAAACTTTATCAAACAATTTCAACAGCAATCACTCATAGCCAATTCATGTTTTATTATCGCTTATATTTACTGTACTAAGTTTAGTTTGTATCTTTATCTAATTTTTCAATTATTTATTTTATCACTGAAGTAGATTACAGTGTCCAGATTGTGCCGTATGATAGTCTACAAGTAGTTAGTTTAATAACATAATGGAGTAGAAGTTCGCATGAGCAAAATGGTCTGGGGTCTTTTTCTTACTGGAAGTAGTACTTCCCTTGCGCTTCCTTAGCCTGAAAATCGTTTGCCAATTACCCAGTTACTACACCGTATCTTCGGAAGACACTGTATATTGTCAATGCATTGATTCTGTATGCTATTACCGTCTTCCTTCTGTAGAATCGTTCGTTCCTGCACCTATCGGTACCGAAGCTCTTGTTAAAAGCAGTCTATTCTACTCAGGAGCTGCCTTTGCTGCTTGTGTGATACAGGTATTGCTTGCAAGTAAGCCTTGGTCTTCTTATCGCCACCGTGACTCTCCTGCTCGCCATTTTCTAACTATTCTTATGTCTTCATTACAGTCATGGTCTAACGCCTCCAGGTGTTTGGTTCCAATGGTTGCTATATCGTCAGCAAATAATGTCAACATATATCAGGTTCCACAAAAGCGCACATAGAACGCGACCTAAACGAATGTCACAAAAGACGTTGTCCTGCTTTGAACATATTTTTTTGGAACTGCAAAAAAATTAGGCGGAATCTTGTAATGTGTTGAAAGTTCTATGAACATTTACTACCCTCGTAATAGCCACAGGATATTTAAGAACCAAAATCAAGCTATGCCTTTCCTACGGACGTCACCCACTCGAAAATTTGGTCATAACTCCACAAAATCAGAGAAAATTACAAAAAAAACGAATCCTCCCGCCCATGTGCTAAGCACACACAACTATCCAAATCCATCCACTAAGCAAAAATTGATGACGAAATTAGCTGGCTCTGCCGTCATTAAATGGGACTTAATGCCAACTTGCCGTGTGCAAGAAAGTTCAAGAGGTCAAACCCCACTTTCTTTGTCCCTAGCACAGGCATCTACCTCCATAGATATCTCGACAAACATTTTATGCAAGACATGGCGGATTTTGGATGGTTTAGGAGCCAAAGGAAAAAGCGGATTAGCATGAAGTGGTTCCGCGACTGGGCATTACGAAAGGGCTTATACTGGCTGTGACGTAGACAATTCTTTATCTCAGCTATAAATTTCTTTCTTTCTTCGGTGACATTTCACTTTAAATTGTCATTTGAATTTTTTACTCCCCCGTCGAACAACACTCATTCATCCAATTCCTCCTACCTACCACTTTAAAATATCATACATCATACCTAAGTAAATTACCCCAATTATCTGCCATTATCAGTCGTTTTATTAATTTTTCAGTATTTACTTCAATTCGTTAACTACACTCATGTGAGTACATACATACATATGCATGTGTACATATGTACTTACAACATCTTTTTAGGTTAATGTAAAAAAAGCCGGATTTTCGAAAAAGCAAGAAAAAAGCAAAAAAAAAGAACAATACCTCTACCTGCATACTAACAAAACAAAAAAAAAATCGAACTCCAGTCCCCAATATTCGAACAAAGGTGCATCCAACATGGCGCTTGCGCTGTCACTCTGACAAATGCACCCCCAACACAAAAAGCTCATTTTCGAAATGAACAACCTTCACTCCGTGATGCCGGTAAATTACGCATAAAAATTAACCCCCTACCACATTTACACACATGAAATGAGACATTTAAAATGTCAAAAAAAATTATGCTCCAATGATTAGACTGACACACAAATGAATTCAAACTGCAAAAGTCCACGAATTGTGACTTTTGAACTGGACAACCACCACGACAACGACAACTACGACGACGACGACGCCCTGCACACAAAGTTGTAAATTACTTGAATTCGAAAAAAAAACAACATAAAACGACAACAACAACCATTCAAGCGGCACACGGCTCTTATGCTTATTCGGAGAATTTTTCCGCTTGACGTTTGCACCCCCTTCTGTCAAAATATATGTGTTTGAGCGTGGTTACCACGAAAGCTAAAGCATGTGATCAATTTAATGACGAAACCCGCCGGAATACAACTTCACGTATACTCGTACACCCTTAAGCATTGTGACAGGTATTTCGTATTTCGTACTTTTACATGTCAATTGGACATACAAACATGCGAATGTCATAGGAAACTTCATCGTGTATAGATATGGTTCTCTCTCGCTCTCGACGACACGAATGCCCATTTGGCCATGCGAGGGGGGGGTGTCTCGTTTCCTTCGAAAAAAGATTATTTTGTCTAGATGCCTGCGCCAGTATTTTATCTTGTTCGTGTCATGACTGTATTTGGCAAGTGTACAATATGTGATATTATGGGCAAACGAAAAAAAAAAAAAAAAACAAGTATAATTTGTGACGTTTTGTCGGCGAGCATAATCATTTGTTGTTCCTCTTTTTCTCTCTCCAGTCTCCACAGAGGCACATTACAATTGATCAAGGTAGGGAGTGTGCTGCACTTCGAGAAGGGGGTTTTATGTGAAGTATGCAGTGACCCACAGAGATAGTATGATATTAGCTAATATGGCTGATGGGGGGGAATATGCAATGTCATTGGCGAAATGTTTACATAGTAATTACGACTAGTGCTACGCAGAAATATCTACAGTTCTTGGAATTCGTGAGATGTGGATTCCCAGGTTTATGTGTGATTCAGTGAGGTTTTTTTCTACAGATAAATGCTGCCAGTAATTGGTTAAGAAATCTAGTTTCTTGCTTGATTAAGTATGTAAAGTAGTCGCTGTTTACTGTGAAATACTCGATAAGTGGCGGTGGCAACGAGGCTTGGAATATGGTTCGCGGTTTTGGTGGCACGAGTCTGTAGTTGAATTTTTTTCATTTTAAAATGCATATTTAGCTCGATTGGTAAGATAATTCTTTGAATTTTGACAGTTTCATGTCAAATTTAGATATGAGATACTTTTTTAAGCGTCGCGTCGTTTTTATGAGGTCGGTCGTATCTGTGGCTTTGCAATGAAGCCTTACCATTTGGAGCGTTCAAAACTCGATTACCTAGAAAACCAATTATTCTTATAGAAGGCAGAATTTCCTGAGTAGTTCATCTGGATAAAAGATTTTCAACTGCTCCGCACAACTTAGGCATTACAAGTGCTGAAAATGCCTCAGCTCCCAAGCGAATAATTTTTATCTCCACAACTTTAAAGGCGCTTCCATCTTATTCTGATGCAGTCCAAGATGGTCTTAGTTTGTCTAAACAGGGTCGTAGTATAGTCAAACTATTTGCAGAAGTAATTCTCCGTTTAATTGCCAGACTAAAGCAGTTGGAAGTAGACTAGACTACTTCGGTATTCCGTATCTAAAAGTAGCAAACGCAACACTAGTGGCTTCAGTACTGTGTATCTTGCACGCATTTAACTCAAAATAAAGCTGGTCAAGACAGAGGTTCGATATTTTCCAGCAATGTAGCTGATAGTGAGTTGAAAAAAGAGGAATAGAGATGCATCTGACATATGAATTGAAGGCTAAAGATGATCATTTTTGGTTCATAAATCAACTTCTGTAACAGATATAATCTTTTTTTGTTTCTTTTTTTAAGTAACTTGAACGATTGAGAAAATATCGAATGGTGCAGGCCCGTTCGAAAATGATCAAAGATTTCGACAAATACGAGTATTTGAGCCAAAAGGCCTGTATAAGACCTAGAGTTCAGCTTTTTTTTTCGATAAAGTAGACAGTATTCAATAAAAACAATTTTTTTCAAATTTCCTTAGTTGACAACTATCTTGAAAATGCAACTGGATTTGGATTACATTTTTTAAACAACTTTGATGTATTGGAAACTCTAAATCGTTTATTCCATCGTCTACTACTTTTGTCTGTACTGTGTTGAAATGTCAAAAAATACTTGACGGCAGGGACCTTGGTGTCATACATACTGTCTCATAGTAGTGTAGATGCGGTTGAAGTTGATATCTACATAGATCCAGTGAGTGTAGTGGCTTTGCCTCTATCGGCATTGGGAAGAAACAAATTTAAAGCGTTAGAAACACCACGATTGGAGTCCAAATTTCTAAGACCTCGTCTATTAAATTGAAACATGAAGAACCCTGGTATACGAAAATAGTTAAAAAATAGAAATGATATAGTTTTTAGATTACTCTATCATTTGCCAGTGATTTCAGTTTTGTAAATTATTGCAGTTATATAAAAGATACTTTGGGCTTCACGTTGGGCGCCATTTCATATTAAGCAATTGAGAAAAGTTGAAAATGCTTTAAGTATGGCATCGACTGAGAGAAATAGGTAGTGCTTTGGATGGTACAACCAAAATACTAAAGACCTATAAGTTTTATTGCATAATAATTTACATCTGGACGGTCTTCTGAAGAGTTGGGTGAAATTATGTTGAATACGATAGTTAACGTATTCTCTATTTGTATCGTACCAGTTGTGATTCTGTCCAGTGAGTGATTGCCATTCGCAAAACTACTTACAATTGGATGATCCATAAATAAATGAATATTGTACCAATCACATGCCAACTTGAGTTTAGCTACCCTCTATGACTTCATTCTAATTAGATTACTAGAAAGTAACAAAAGCTACGGTTTCCCCCAGAAACTCCCAATTCCCAGCAGCTATCTCATTAATGATTGAGTTATAAATACACATGACGGATACCTAAGTAATGCGAACAACATTCCTCGGGATACAAGTGAATTTGTACATTTCCTTATATTGTACTATTCGTTACATGTTAGCTTATCCAAAACAACATTTTCGAAACGAAAGAACATGGTATAAACACCATCGAATGATTCTTTGGGATTACTCATCAATTGTTTGAAAAATTCATCGTTTGCAATGTCCTTAGACATTTAGACGTCAAACCTATGGTCCATATCCACAATGTATCTATTTTGTGATTGCACCATTTAGCCATTGTTTGTAATATTTAGTTGGTATGCGTTTGTGAGTGTGTTTATGTGCATAACAATTAAATTCATTTTCTAAGACTAAATTGACCATTCGATAGCAGGCTATTCGAGTCTTATTTTTGGCACCAAAATTACAACAATATATTCGCTCAATTACCAAAAAATGTTTTCAGTTTCGTTACAATATCGCGGGTGCACTTGTTCGAAACTATTTAGCCATTTTGCTATTGGCAAATCTGGCCAACATAATCTGTCAGCAACACCCCGTCGAAATGATTCGAATGATGAATTTGAGCATGTGACAAAAATTACGTGCGTCAATTTACGGTGCTGGCCAAATGTATCTAAATTTTGATGAGGGCCCTCGCGCATTCGGTTCGATTGTGTGTCGAGTGACATTTGTTTGCATGTAAACATATAATTGAGCGTAGCCAATTAAAATTTTAATAATCGCCGCCCCAGAGAGCTCGAGGGAGAGTATACGAGTACAAGTACTTGAAGTGGTACTTAAAGTTAATTTGTTTCAAGAGAATGACATAGAAACCGATGCTGGTGTGGATTTTCGAGTTTGTTCTGCTTGTATCTGCATCTGCAGCCAGCAGCATTCGCACGCAGAACCGTGATGGTGGTGGATGCAAGCGGTTTGCACTTTTATCGTGCTGTGTGAAAAATGAGACCTAATTTGCTGTCGTTGCACTATGCATACGAGAATACAAGTGTCATGCAGATTTTTTTTTCATTTTGATTCAGAATTTGTATCTCATTTGGGGGATCGGGTCGGGGTGATGGTTTACAGATCTCCGTCGATGGCTGGGCTTCAATTAATAGAATTTTTTCCACAAATTGGCGCGAAAAAGTAAGAATAGTGTGTGTGTGTACGCGAATGCGTTTTTCGGGAGTGAACGCATGTTAAGCCGTGCGCAGTGTAACTAAATAAATTATCTTGATCGTGATTAATGAATCTAAGTGAGAGTACTCTATGTCTACACATGCTAACTGAGACGGCGCAATTAAATAAATCTATTCGAAGGTGGACAACAAAGTATCTACATACATATCTTGTAAGACGATGCGTATCTATGCGATTGTTTTAAGTTGAATAAATGAAATAAATTATCTGTTAATTGTGGCTAGAAATAGGGGATTTTAAGGAGCAAAAGCAATTAGTCAGATCGGTTTATTTGTAGAGTGTTTAACTACTGAAAATTTTATGTACTATACGCAATTCTTGGAAAGAATGGTTTGAGCTCCAGACAAATCTGACTGAAACTGGATCAGAAATGTTCAAATGGGTTTCTTCTGCTAAGCCGATCGCAGAAGAGCACAATCATAAGCATCTTTACATTTTGGGTATTTTCTCAAAAGTCGTCTGCATGAACGAGGAGTTGGAATCAACTGTAAAAAAATGCCTTCGTTTCAAAGAAAATTCATGTCGGATACGTCGAATCTACGCATCATTTCCAACTCAATCCATGTATCTTTTGCTATCTGTACTTTAGTTCTAATCAAAATTGTTATTCTGAGACATTGTTCAGCAAGATAACTACACCAGGGACCTAGCTTCGTAGCCTAAGATGATTCATGCCAAAATTCATGCGTACAAATCGACCAGCTGCGGTTATATGACTAGCTTCTACGATTCGATGGTGTGACTAGCTTGAATGACTCCTTAGATTTCCCTAGATTGAATCATATTTATAATTAAATCAGAATCTCTTAGGACTTGTGGGAACAAAATTTATTTCAGGGTCTCATTTATGTAAGAGTACGATCTGTGCTTGCGCTGTATTAAGCAGGCAATGGATTGGGTTGTCCTCGCATTGAAAACGACTTTGTTTTCTGTAAGAATGAAACCACTTGGAATTCAGTCGAAAATTTGTCCATTACCTTTAGGAATACTGAGGAGAAACTGAAAGGTATGTAGGCCTTTGAATCTGAGGAAGATCTGCACAAAGTGTACTCGCCGATGATGTACATAGAGACTTCTCATGAATCTTCTGCAGATTTTACCTTTTTTCAAATACGGCTGGCTCGAATGGAACCTCCTGAAAATGTTTTTATGGTTAAAGACAACTTACAACAACTTCATCTTGCCCAACATTGGGTAATTCACCACAGAAAGACCGCCATTAAACACTGAATTGCGCTTTCTACAGGCACATGATAACGACTGTAGTTGATCACTGATATTGATAATAAGTTCGAGCTATAGAAACACAATGTTCATTGATTCGTGGCCTTATCTACGATAAATTTGTAATATCTCCAGTTGATATTTATCAAACATAAATTCATAGAATGGACGTCGGGGTTCAGTAGATAGTGCGTCGGACTATTGAACTGAAGGTTCGAGGTTCGATTACAAAACAACACAAACATATTTTTACGGTCCGACCACTCGCGAGCGTTTGCCAGAACATCCAAGAATAGAAGTGTCGTGAAGGCACTTAAAGGATGTATCCTTTTGGATAAGACACATGAAGACGAAACTAAGTTAAAATCCCAGAACGTCAATTAAGGCTCTCCTACCCTGCCCACCTTATTTAAATTAGTTGTAGAGGATTAAAATCCTACAGCATTGTCGTTCATGGATCCAGAAAGTTTTTCGAGAAGTCGGTCTTGACGGAGTATCTTTGTTTATAATGGTTTATATTTTTTTGCATCTGGAAGTATTCGATAGTTCTTTTGTCGTTCGGTGACTTGGAGCCTGGATTTGTAGACCGGTATGCTTGCTCTGGATCTGCTGACAGCTTACAGAGCAATGCTGCAGACACATTGGAGGTATAAGTTTTTCCAACATAAGAAAGGTCCCCCCTAACCAAATATCGCACAGAACAGTTGACAAAGAAACTAGAGCTCTGAGGCTGAATTGGGACAAGCTGAAATACATTGCAGAAAATAGGCGTTGTAGACAGCCTATGCCCCGCGAAGTTTGTCAGGATTTTGTAAAGAAATACATAAGTAGAGCCAATGTATCTCGCGCTTTATTATTGTTCAATGGATTTTACTAGCAGATTTTATAATATTGTTCAACAGAGACAGAATCAAATACTTGTGAACAATTACTTCGTCGGTTGTGAGCTCTGTAAATTCATTCGAAAATCAGTTTTCCTAAATCTTTGCCCTTAGGTGGCTTCATTTATGTATATTATGCAAAATATAACAGATTGAGTATAGAGATGATACATTTTGTTAAGATTTATGTAGATATCAGCAAAAAGTGCTTAATTATTCACTGCATCTAGCATACCACTGGGTATTCAATTCTGAGTACTCCTCATGTACTACGAAAGTTTGTTTTCTTGTATATCCAGTATGGCCACCTACTGTCCATTATTCAAATTAAGTCATAAGCTGCAATATAGGTAAGTAGAGAACAACATTTTCACTAAATACTGAAATCGATTTTGAAAATCCCACTTTCGCCATAACTCAATTGCCAGTCTTAAGGTCTTAAGTTCTCTATGTGGATGTGGACGTTCCTAAATGCTCTTCTAATCCACGCAATTAGAATTTGCCATCATCTCCTCCAATTTATTCTCATTTAGCACCCGGATGATGATGAAAAAACAGATTCCCATCATATTACGGTGAAACAATAGTCCCATGACTTGGGTAAAAAAAAAAGTAATTTTAATAACAATCCCAAGGCAGTATAGCCTGTTATGTAGATACTTTCCATAGTGTTACTAAATATGTATTGTACGTGCTAATTTTACATTCACTTATCTCTATTTTATTAAACAAAAAAAAAAAAAGTAATAGTCTGTTCGTGTTGTTAGTATCTCGTTCTATTAAAACTTTGTACCCGCTACTAAGCTACCAAATTCAGTATTGCATGCCATTGAGTCTTTTAAATTTGCCGAATTTACGATACCCTGACATTTTATGACTCTTTTAGTTGATAGATAAAAAAAAAATTAGTCATTGGATTTTCAACATGAAATACATTCTTTCGTCACAGGGACTAGTAGATACAGATATGTCCCGTCTCCGTCTCCGTCCCCAGGCAAAACAAAAACTGCATTTGCATTCGTGTTCCCATGGTGGCCAGGCCAGTGGAGGCTTTAAGTAAACAGACAAAAAAAAAATTTTTTTTTTTTTCATTTTTAATATCTTAAGCGCTTTTCTAAATTCAATTAGGTTTAGTCGAATAGTTCTTACGGAAATGTCTATTCCAATGATCAAGAGGGTGGGTGCTCTAGCAGTCTGAACCATTTCAAATGTCAGTGGTCTTTTGAAAACCGTGCCAATGAGTGTGTGCAAAAGGTCTGGTGTGTATTGAAATAAAAATTTATCTTTAAACTATTTTTAGGATAGACTAATAGAAAATTAGTTTACAAATGCATTGGGATTTGCATTTTGAATTGGATATTCATCATCTAAATGGGAAATGGTCTTGTAGTCGTGCATATACATAATGTTTGGTTCTATTTTGATTGATCTAATTGGGGCAGTGTTGATATTTGTCGAGGAATTTGAAGAATTTTTAAGAACTCTTTATGATGATGATTTTGGGATTTTTTTTTGTGCTTTCGCCTAGCATGTGATCTGCTTTTATGGGATTTTGATGGGAATAATCTTTCCTAAAGTGGCATTCAGTATTATTAATGTGGTATTTTCTAACACTATCGCTAGTTAACTAGTTCGAAGAGTTTTGTCCTTCTCAATCTTCTAACTAAATTTGTTATTATTAAGTAGTTCAGCTACTTCTAGATTGACGTGGTTGCGAAGTCTACCTTCATGTCTTTTTGTGACCTTCCTGACCTCACTCTATTAGTTTTAGAAATGGAGTAGGTAAGGATTAGAATATTCTCTGAACGAAAATTTCGACCAATTTCCTTACCTCACACTAAGAGCCTAGTATACGACGCCAGTTTGCGTGGAATCCTTTTGGAAACGCAAAACTAGTTTATAAATGGTTGCAAAAAGAGATAGAATACTCAGTAGACTTGTCCAAATGTTTGCACCGAATGCCTGAATCGATGTACTTGACTACATAAGGTTATCTACAGTAAGACCATCCACAGTTACAAGTCCAGCTCGACATTTCTTTGATACTGATCCAGAATGTACATGGAAGAGACTATGTGTCTCAAAAATCCTTAAACAGATTTCAAAAACTACAGAGTGTGTCAAGTGTGACTTTGTCTATGGAGCCACAATACTGTAGAACGTTAAAACTTTAAAAAATACTATTTTCAAGAGCAAATAGAGCATAGAGCCTGTATTGGACATTTTTGGGTTATGATTAAGTATTTGGTGCAAAAGAACCTTTAGGTCCTGACACCTCGCTTTTCACAACCATTCGTGAACTGCATTTAAAAATAGGACCTATATTTTTATGCCGTATCTGAAGATCCATTTTATTTGTTTTTGAGGCGCCTTCATCACGGTTATACTTTCAAATGTTTGTCAGACGTTCACGAGAGGTGAAACCGTAAAAGAAAGTATTTGGTGCTGTCTGGTAATACACTTTGAAACTACCGCTCTTTCCTTCATTTCAGACTTTGCTAGATCCATATGAGGAATGATGTATGTCCCTCCTGCTGACCCAACTCTTTTTAAGTTATGAATTGGACCAGCTAAGGATCCAACTCTTCATGATAATGATTTACTTATTCAGTGGAGTTAGAATTATTTATAGCTCTACTCGGTTCCATTTACTTTGTTCTGTTTGGAACTTGTTCACCTCTTTCATCATGTCTAGACAAGTTTGACTTATTGGTATGTTTTTCATGAATCCATTGCAATTTATTAGGCAACAATCATGCATCAATCTCGCAAGGATTCCTAATGCAACAACTGCCACAGTGCGGAGAAGATACATTAAGTGTAATTGAACACCCTTGTCAGACCTTTTTTTAAATGCTTGACTTAAAAAACTGTGACTACTGATCCTGACCAATTTTGCACAATCTTTGTATGCTTTAAAGCAGTTTAGTTATTGCATATCCTATGGTCAATGTGATAAAGTATTAAACTCAGCCCTGAACCCTGTGGAACTTCTTCTGTAATGTGGTATTTGTTCACTCCGACTTTGGTGTAATAAAACCATTTACCACACAGACACTTTTATTTGACCTAATATCTTCTGAAGTATTTTTCTTTTGATAGAGTTCAATACTTGCCTCGATTTTCTACTTATTGGCTACATAGTAAGCCTAGTAAGATCAGCTTTCTGTAGAGCGCTAATATTGTCCATCGAGCTGAAAGTTTTGATTCCAATTGTTGTGATAAAGAGAAGTAGCAACTGTTTCTCAAAGTTCTTTCCCAAATCTCCAAGACAGTGGCAAGTAGATACATTCTTTAAGTGCGTTGTATAGTTCTATAGTTGGCATATGCCTGGTTTCTTGGAAGATGCAGATATTCCATCTATAGCTGATGAAATGAACCATACACTGTACCAACATATTTATCAGTGTCATGTTGACAAAGTTTCGCAGTCAGTGGCGGATATCATACTTTTTTTAAATTTTTGAGAGTGGCTACTTCAAGTTAAGTAAACTGGAATACAGATCAGAGGAGATCGCTCAATTTTAACATCAGCTTCTGCACATTCACCAAATATGTATATCAAGTACAGTCTTCTACCAAAATGATGAAGTTTTTGAGTCTAAGAATGTCCACCATATGGTATCCTCCAGCATATGGTTTAAAGACGATTAGATGTAGCTTTCATTCCTGTTTGCATCTGGCCTTTAACGAGGAGAGCTACTGTGTACCTGAAGACATGAGCATCTGGAGTCTGAGTTTACTGACCATGATAATTCTTTGAATCTTTTGTTTGCGATCAAAATGGTTTTAAGTTCAAACTTCTATATTTTAAGCCCACCATTTAAATTACCATGCTTTTTGAGTATATAGATGCGATGTTGAGTATCTAATGCATTTTTGGTGTACTTTTAGTTCCAGAGAACCTATTTGCAAAAGACACCATACCATGACTAACAAAAAAATACCTCAATTCTCTAATCCGCTTTTATGCATGTAACTTGATAGCCTGTCTACGTAAATAAAAATAAATTTTCCTATAAAAATCCATCACTAATATGCACATTTAACATCCGCCAAACTATTACACCCCTCTATTTGTATCTTAATACTTCAACTTAATCTTGTGATGAAATCTTTTAATTAAGTGTTAATTTTCTTCTGATTGAAGATCAACGAGGCCCAGCTCTGTCAACCGGTTCTAAATGTGTCACACACTAAATAAAGCATACACTCCTAAACTATCCGAAAATATCTATCCACCTATCGGCAAGCCCTCGCCCCACAGTCTAACCACTTAAGTAAACAAAAAATAAATTTTTACTAAACAATTACCTAGAAGCAAAGATTTAACACAACTAATTGGAAAATAATTTATATCTACCACTGATTTTCATTGCTCGTCATTAACATCAATTTGCTGTGCGAATTTAATTAATGGCCACTAAATACGAAATTCTTTAAAACAAGGAGGGGATATAATTCTTTTTAAAGTTTTCACTTAAAATTGACGCGAAAAATGTGCGAATTTTTTTTTTTGTAAACTTTGTAAACTTATAAAATGAGATAGAGACAAAAAAAAAAAAAAAAAAATAAATCAAGGTTATAGTATTAAATTTAAAAATATATTTAAGTTTTTCCTTAAGTTTATTACTTTTGGCGTGAAATTTTCACACGAAACTGCTGTATTTTAATTGTCGTTGGCCATAATTTAAGTTCCACTCATTATAAATTAACAAAAAAAAAAATAAAAAAAACTGCAAATGTATCTTTAGCGATGCATTTGGTATCTATCCACATTCGAAGTGAAAACCAATTTAACTTGACACTTGCGCCCTCGTGTCCTCCTTGCACTTCTCGTTTTTCGTTCACCCATCGTCTTCCCACAAAATTTACAAATGACTTGCGACTTCGTCGTCGTCGACAACGACGATGGGGGTGGGTGGTCGGTCGGTCGGTCGGGTATGGTCTAGAAATATTGGCATTTAACCAAAAATTTTCTACAAACTATTATTCTTATACTCTTTTGGGTGTTTTCTTCTTTTTTTTTTGATTTTTTCGGTGGTATAGTGTGTAGTATAGTGCACATTTTATTTTGTATGAATAAGTTTGTGAAGCAATGAAGTCTAAAAGAAAGTGCCATCCATGCAGATGTAGGAGACAGGAGCGAGGTAGGTAGGTAGGTATCTTTCAGCAGTTTTAGTGGAAAATGTCAGTCGGGGTGAAGTCCGATTTATTCCACCATGTGCTTGGGCATTTGGTGGCTGTTCTTCGTTTAGGAATTGAAAGGATATCATTTGAGTTGATTGGAAGATAAATTTATCGTTCTTGGAATGCTTTGACGAGTGAGTCAGTTATTCGAGACTTGGGAGTACTTCGGCACGTGGTGAAGTGGAATAGGTCTCCTCTGATGGTGGTAGATGGAATTTCGATTTTGAATTTGATTGTTTAAGGGTATGGAGTTTTTTTTTTAGCTCTTTTGGTAGATCTATTGAGGTTTCGTTTGATGTAATAGTCCTCTATAGTGCATGGAGTATTTCAATTTGAACTTGCCTATGTAGCTTTTAAAAAATCGATGAAAAACACTAGAGACCAAGGTCTATTTTTCTTTATACTCTCAGGCCGTACATACTACACAGCCATCTAAAATAAAAGAAAATATAATTCAAACTACACTATTGTTGAACTGAAGATAGTGGTGAGCTTAGAAATATGATGCTCCTTGCGAATTGTTTTCGTATACTCGTAGTTCTTTAGGCATTTATGTTCCAAAGAAAGCAAGATCCGTATTTTCGTTCACTCTTTGTAGTATTCCCGTAGTCATGGAACAATAAATATGAATTTTTTTTAACAAAAATTGATCATGTAGTCTGAAGAGAGGCTTTTGATGTGAAGCTTGCGCTTATGCATTTCCATTATCGCAAATACTACACTATAACCGGAAAGGAAAAATAAAATAACAAATAATTAAATGACAGCTTCGACAAAATTCGACACCTTACATATGTACATACATATATACCACAAAAAAAAAACACGCTTTATACGAAAATGTGATTCGAGCCTATGCGTTGCAAAATTTGTGGGCAAATGTTTCAAGAGAAGCGATAGAACTTCAAAGTTAAATAAAATCAATTATGTGTAAGATATTTGTGTAATTTTAATGAATAATTAAAGTACATTTAATGTCATTTTGAGATGATGTAAAAATATGGTCAAATGGACTTTACATCTTCATAAAGATACGAGCACTCGTGAGGTCTAAATGTTCCATGACACTTTGGTATACATAAATGTGATTCTATTTCAGAAATTACGTGAATAATGTTGCCTTTAAGGACATGGTTTTGGACACAGATAGCAAATTTAAGGAACCACTGTAAGAAGAAGTCATAGAGGTTGCATCACACTGCCAATAGATGTCACTGTTTTGCGAAATTACTAAATCTCGTCATAAAGTTCAAAGCCACGTGTGCTGTATGGGATGTATCGTCATCTTGATGGATCAATTTATTGCTAAGGTACATAGTAAACAAAAAGGCAACATAAAACCGTCTTGTATCGCTGCATAGCTACTTCCGTTGCCCGCGCACCTCAAAGACAGAAGAAGCCTCCACGATGTATCTTTTTCTGCATTCAATGGACGCCATTCATCGTGAATGTTGATGTCATCACAAATACTTAGGTTTGACATTTTTATGAAGTAATTTTATCGAAAATACACTGAAAATAGTTTTTTTTTTTTTTACTGTTTGGAGCCGGATCAGTGAAGTGTTAGCAGACAAATGGTCAGTTGTCTTAAGTTCCTAAGTCCATTGGGAAACGAATGAAAGATCAAGCTTTCGCTCACGAAAAACCGAGTTTATGAGATTGATTTCCTACTCTTTCATGAGCATTGGGACTATTTCTTCTTAAACAGGCGTGATGGGGATGTCTAATTCACAACAAAGCCGTTTTAGTTAAATTTTAAAACAATCCGAGGCAATCGTGGCGTCTGTGGGCAACCGCTGTCCAAGGGATTATCTTTAAACCATTTGTATCAGTAGAAACTCTTTTAGTAAAAATACTATTAATGTGACACTACTAGTTAAACATTGATGGCCAAGCTTGTGATTACCTGAGAAATGAACAACAAAGTTTCAACAAGGACATTACAGCTTTTAGTCAAAGTTTCGTATAGAAAAATATTATGCAACGAAAGAGTTCTGTTCAAATATATCATTCCCCAAACGAACAACAATCCAAACTCACATAAATCATTGAAATACCTGTCCTAACTCATTGCGGTTACACAAGTAAATAGAGACACCTGAACCAACCCAGCTACTACTCGAACTAATGATGAAATGTTCTGAAGTGCACTTGAAAGCTCAATTGCATAACAAAGATACCAAACGACTTGCACTATGAAAACATCCTTCGTCCACCAAAGAGATTAATGACAAAGTTCTCAACAACCTTCATAAATATTTCACTGATTACAAAGTCAAAAGGGAAATATTCCAACTCCTCACACAGAAGCACTAACTTATCTCATCGTTACCGGTAAAGAGAATCCACTTCTAAATGGATAACCCATGAAGTTTGCCCTACCACATTGCTCGAAACTATCGACAACTTCACGTAGTTTGGTATTTCTTGGGATTTTCCGAAATAAACAGGAAAATAATTAATTATACTTATCTGCCGAAAGCAATAGAAACCTGTTCTTCCGTAACAAAGTATGATGACTAACTAAGTCTTCAAAAAAGCAAACAATATTCTTTAACAAAAAGAAACCACTCAAGATAAGTATGTATCTAAGATTGTCTGTAGTATAATTATTAGATATTTCCTGAAATCCTTGACAGTAATTGCATCCCATTGTCATCTATTTCATTCCATCAATCTTGTAAATACACTGGATACTCTCGACTAGCACATCGATACTCTATAGTAGATAAAATCCAACCAAGCGGATCCACCCCCAAATGGTCATTCTGATTCGTTCGCTTTTCACCGTCAGACCTACGTCAGCGAAACTAAATTTGTTCTCACGCAGCGAACGTCAGAAAGCATCCCAAAAAAAAAAAAAATAATAAAATGAAATCATCTTCAGATACACGTACTGTGTGTATCTAACACACATTCTTGTCGAACTGACGAAATTTTACGCTACAAACCGCCCGTTGAAGACGTCCGAAACTGCGAAACACCAATCCAAATCCCATTGAGGAATATCTACTATTTCCTGCGGGCCAATACTATGCCGGCCGTAAACGAAAAAAAAAACTCCCCGCATCTACGTCAGAGAGTGTTTAAAATTAAATTTTAAACAAAATATATATTAGAACCATAGTGAATGCGCAAGTTGAAACAATAAAATAAATGAAAACGTGGAAAAAGCAGCAGAAAAGACCTAATTAATTGGCCCCGCGTAGTTTTGGGACCATGCGAGGGGGAGACCACACTACACGCTCATAAAACAAAAACAAAAAATTAACGAAAGTTAAAGAATTATATTTTTTGTGCTATCTTTCGTCATGACAACGGGGGAATATGCTCACATGACTCGAAATGCGTAATGCCTAGAAATTCCAAAAAAACACATAGGCGTGGTGTATACGACGAGTTAATGGGTATAGAGGTGGCAGAGAATGAACAAAAAAACGTTAATGAATTATTAACACTTAAAACGTTAAACTAATCTTATCGTAGATTTACAATTCGAAACGACTACGACGACGTTTTGAAGGAAACACTCATGTGCTACAGCTTATATGGGATAATAAGCGAAGGGGTGTTCAAACTTTAAGCACTTTGAGTGAAAGATTGAGGTATGGTGTTAAGCCTCGTAACAAGATTAGTTTTCGAAAGACAATGTAGCTGTGAATGGTGTTGTGGAGTTTAGAAATTACTATTTAGATAGCTTTGTTATCGTTTTCGGTATAGGTTTAGTCCCCTGACAAATAGTGACTCAACCAGTGCGGAATGAAATAGTATATTCCAGTACAATTCTTCGCATCCATACCAAAGCTAATTTGAACACCTCCGTACATAAGTTCCTTCCCTCTCAGATAGTTGTTTACACAAAGTACAAAACATGCCTTGAGACAGGCCTTTAATTGACGAATGTTCAGCAACGACTTAGGCCTTCATCCAGGATCCAGTTGAAGTAGTATTTTAAGCCAAATGTCCATTTATGTACATCGCTGACGCTTCACCCATTGACGTCTGATGGATTTGAAAACTGACATAGCCTTTGATATAAAAATCAACGCCAATGCTAGTTTTTGTCAAGAACTCAATCCTTGACAGATTTTAAAGTATCCCTCACATCTAGCTTAAATGACTGTATGACAAGGTGTTCCTATGGATATTGATCTAGTGGCGTTATGGGCTCTTGTTATAGTAAAGACCTTGTAGGAATCCGGTTTGCTGGACTGGCTCGGAGGTTCACTGAATTAACAAAATGAAGACTACATTAGATGTCACGTCTAAGCCAAGAAACTAAAAGCTGTTGAAAACTTCAAAGAGAACATTATCTTAAAAAAATATCAAAGGTCCCTGCAAAGATGTGACGGCAATATGTATTTAGTTGTAAAGATAGTTCTTAATTCTAAGCTGGGTATGTTAAGCGCAATTTGTGTGTTCATTGTATAAGGTAACCCTTTACCCATTCAACTTAAGCCTGACTTGATGTTAATATTTATTTGGTCAGCCATGTTTTCCTCATTCTAAGCTAAATCCACATATTAATCGATCCATCGGTAAGGCCTTTCGAGCACTCTGCGAAAGTCTCCATTTATTCCATCATTTTAACATTTGTACGTCATAGTTAAAGGGCGGCCTATAACTCTTCAAGTCACTACGGCAAGGGAGCTACAATGAGTACTTACAATGTCGAGTGGCGAACTGCATTACCCAGAATCCGCGTTCTGTATCTCTAGGCTTATTTTCTTCAATACAAGCCGACACCTCCAAAACTTGGAATACAAGGGTTGGTGAAATTTTAACCCCTAAACAGATGGTCTATAAATTTGGGTCTGGAATTTATGGTGAACCAGTAAACTTTGAGCAATCTAAACCAAATACCCAAATACTTTTGGTTTCAAGCACTTTTGACTCCAAACTCAGTAACGAGAAAATCGAAAGTAGTTCTGGAGATAAATTACTTTCAAAACTAGCAAACGAAGAATTTTACATTCGATCACTTCTTACAAAGTCACATAGTCAATGAAATGGCCGACTCGCAAGCAAAAGTTAATGCATCGACTCACTGAATCTAGCACACCATATCGTATGCTTTCTGGATAAATTTCCAGGACATGGTTGTTTGTTTTTTTCTTCTAATGAAGTATAGTCTCGAGTGTTTGCCAGACATTCCCGAGAGATGGAAAACCTTTTGTTTTGCTAGAATACGCTGCGAAGCCAAAAACTGAAGGCATAAATAAATAAGTTCCTTACGAAATAATGGACAACAAATGGTTAAGTTGAGTCGAAAAAATTATTGCTTCTTTCTAAAACTTTAAGGATTGTTTCTTCTTCATCTGGCTACGCTGGCAGATATTTCGACGGATTCAAAGGAATGAGACCTTAAATTACAAACTGTAGCAAACCTGTTTCTCATTCAAATGATAAGTGTATGTGAATCAGTCGATAAGTGAGTGGAAAGTTGTCAGCTCGTGCCTTACTCATCATATTTATTCCATTTTTCTAGTTCAAAAGGGCAAATATCGACAAGAAAAGTTAATCTAAAAATCCACAATAAATTCCTTCACCTTAGTGTGGACATCATCATGAAATACGTAATGAATCCTAAGAAACACCCAAGTTTCAAACTACTATCTCCTCTCCTGTTTGCCTTGCGTTAAAAGAATGTATACTCTTAGGCGTAAGTTAATGTTAAAAAAACGTATTTGAACTGGAATCCTAGGGACTGTATCTAGAAGCATCCAATCTCCAGCTACTCAGGAACAGTTTCGATAATAATTATTCACAGGAATTTGGTGGCTTTGTAAATGGACTACAACGTACCCAAGCGTATGTCGTTTCTTTCGTGATCCTCTTGATTCTGAGGTAATATTCTAATAAAATTGGAAACATAGCGCTTGAGACAGCTTCTTTTTTCATAAATAGTAGTCACTCATGTCTTTTCTTGTTTAATTAGGGTCTCTTCTTCATAATGATGATGACCATGGTGACCATGCAGATCAAACTAAACGTATTTCAGATCAGTATCTATCGATCGAATTGTATTCAATTCATTTCTCGGATTAAAACACACTATCTCAAACCATTACATTTCAATAGCCCCATGAAGTTATCTGCGTCCAAAGTCCATCTCGTTGATTAAAAAAGCATCGTCCTCTCAATCAGACTTCTTCAAACAAACGTCCAACACTCATAAACAAGAAAAAAAAAATCTAAAAATCCAACTCTCACAGATAAATTCTTCCGCCCAATTTAACAGTGCGGCAATAAAAGAATGCATGATGTGATTTTAATGTGTTGGCCCCGACAATAAATTCAGATAACCAAACGTCACCCACCCCACCATCTGGCATCTGGACACGTCTAAAAGGAAACAGGTCTTGTGACCTATCATCAACGCATTCCCTGTACTACGTACGTACTAATATCGAAGATATTTGCATTAAAATTATTGGATTGCCGCCAATTTGGAACTATTTTCGAAATTCAATTTATCTCGCAATATGTACACGGCCAGCAGCCGCCCAAACAATTTCAATTGCAGGTAGACACCGTCCATCCTCAGTCGCGTATCTATCTTTACTCTTTCCTGCGGTCTTGACAAATCTAAGCAAACCAACTGACCAACCTTCATCTTCGCAAGGAAGGCGCACAAAATTTTTTTTTTTTTCTTATTCTTTTCATAAATAATTCATAAATCACATCTCAAGTGTAGGAAAGAAAATGTATCTCAAAGAAAGAAAAAAGCAAAAAAAAAAAAAAAGCTGTGTATCTATGTGGGGATATATTTTATTTTTCAACTCGCTCGGTCAGTCGGTCTAATTTAAATGTCACGATCGAAAAGTAATTTCATCATACACTACACTCATACATTTGTTAAGGGGGGGGGAAAAAAAAAGATAGAGTAGCAATCTATTCGTTTGACTACAAATACAAACAGAAACTGTGCGCGCCATGCACTATGTTGGTCTCAGGCAAACACCTTAATTGATTTAATTAACACTGGTCGGACATAGCGCGGCGCACCATCAGCAGCTACCATCACTAACAGCCAAAACTAGAGACATTCGCGCGCACATATCATGTCGAGTGTCTACTTCTGATCCAATTTGTTGTTCGGTTCGGTTTCCTCATTTTCCCTTGCCACCCTCCGTTGGGTTACATCTTAAAGATTCAATTTTTCACGTATCTACACTAATTGGTCCCGAATCGACAATATGCTTTTTCACAATTGTTTTTCACCTACTCCACCCGATTTCAATTCACGCCCTTCCTCCCCTCACTCTGTTGCATGTTATCATCTTCATCTCGTATCTGTAAGATACCTATACGCACAATACAGTTAAGCGCTTTATAGTGCACAGTACACAGTACACAGTACATATAGTATGTGTATCTATGACAATTGTTCGAATGAAAAGAGATTTATTCTATTGCCATTCGATTAACCTCAACCCTTTAGATTCTGGTCTGCGGTGGATGGGAGAGTGGTGGACGAGGGATGAACATGTTGTTTATTGTATCTCTGGGTGTATTTTAAATCTCTGACAAGTGCACACAGACATTGTGTTGGGGATTTTCACTGAATTCGATGCAAAAATGTATCTCACTTGATATGCATGTGTATCTATGGGATGCAATTTAATTGATTTTGAACAATGGTACTGTTGAACAATTTTTCAAATCAACTCGAGTCGTCGTCAGTGCAGGAAGATAGACAGAGCTGTGTATGTGGGGCCAATAGCAGCGATGTATTTCAATTTGGTTAAGAGTCATGTGCTTCGCGGTAGCTATGCAGCATGTGCTAAACAAATGTTAGCGAGGAGGTGATTAATACGATTATGTGCACTTATAGATTGAATTTATCAAATTTATATTAATTATTTTACTTTGCATATTCAAAATAAAAAAAAAATGGAGAAAAAAACGAATGAAATGATGGAATTACTTGCGAAATACTCGTAGTATCTTTTTTGATAACTTATTCAAATAAGTTCTGAAACAGATCACGAGACATTGTCTTTGAGCTTACCGAAACCTGCTACGCATCAAATTGGGTGTTAATTTAAGTCAGATAGCATGAGCTGTAGCCAAAGGGTATTATAGTATAATAAATGTGCGTAGAGTTTACTTTTCAATTTATAGTTATAATTAGAATTTGAAATTGTATTTGTCATGGGTAAGGGGTTTCATTGTATTGATTTAACCCGAATCAGTCCAGCGTGTCCATATGATCACACTCACACACTATAGTTTTTAGTCAGGGGTTAATCAATGGATACGGTTTCCGGAAAAACCTGATTCGGGTTAAGGGCGCCAATGAACGTGAAACATACAGAAGCAGATAATCGACGATTTTCGAGAGAGAGGACCAGATACATGTTTAATTATCCAATTTACAGTGGCTCCATGGTTTGCCATAGAACTTTTCTCCAGCTTTGGCGTAGATTCACAAAAAAATCATTTTCAATCCACAAGCTGTGTAGAAATGCCTTCCTTCTACATGAATCCTACACACAAATTAAGTACATTTTTCTCTTAATCTTTCTGGCTTCGGTAACAGGCGTATATGTATCTGCCTCAACTGTAACAAAGGATGTGCGTTGCTAATACTATTTGTTTATAGTAAAGATACATTCGGCATTTGCTACCATAAATCTTACATACATATTTTTATGCATTCTGTTGATGCCATTCCTACTCCTTTGAATACTACCATCCCCTCAATATTGCGACAATAAGCCACTTGATGAAAGACTACGTGAGATTATGCCAACTGCGTTTGAGGTAATAGTTACTCACTCCGTCTTTCATTCAGCATCAGAATGGCAGTCAATAAGAATTTTGAAAATAGGTGTTGATTTCTTATTTCAAATCGAATTTAGGTTACCCCAGAACAGTTGTAACATACCCCCACCATGTATTCGAATGCACTTATGTACAGTCCTCCCACCGGCAATGTCAAAACGATTTCCTCAAGAAAAAAATGCTCAGAACTGGCAAACATTGCATGTAGCTGTCTAAAATTTGCTGTACACAATCTGTCATCCACAACTTGTCACGATTTTTCACATCGTTACTCATGTCGACATTACATTGTTGGATGTCTCCATTTTCTTATGAAAATATAAGTTCCTTTGCTGTATCTATCCGACGAACAAGAAAATTTTTACAAAAATATCTTCCACCTCAGGAACGTATCTGTTTATACAAATATTCTGATTTTTTCCTCAATTTTTTTTTCTTTTTAAACAATGATTAATAACAAATTCAAAAAAACAAGACAAGATACTACAAAAAAAAATATATATAATTATTTAAACTTTTGTTTAAATTTAAGAGAACTTTAAGAAAGAAATATAAAATATAAAACTGGCACCCCTGGGTGTGCCGCCTATTGACCCTGAATATCCCAACGATGATTCACTTCCGAATGAACTAGATACATATGTATCTATGAAGAAAAATGCGTCAAATTTATGTTCCGGCAGGTTTGTTTTTCTTGAAAAATAAAAAAAAAAAAAATGTTTAGATACAAAATAAATATACAGAGAGTTAAATTTTTCGATTTCATGTTAACAGTGTAGGAGTAGACTCCTTGGGAAATTTAAATAAATACCGTATATCATAAAAAGATATGTGTTACAAGGCGGGAGAGAATTTCGTTAGATACGAGTTGGTATGGTTTAAAATAAGCAATCGAGGGATTACTGATATCCTCAGGCAATAAAATAAAATAAACACAAATGATACGATGACTATCTCAATGCTATATATTGTTTGTTTTAAATAGATACATGTTTTTTTTTAAAATTGTTTACCTTGAACGAGAATGAGACATTTTTGATAAACTTGTCCTCAAGGCAACTAAAATTCCTACTAATCGAATAAAAATTCCTTCCTAAGCCGTAAACGTTTATAAATGCCTTAATTACTCTTATACTCATCAAGCCAGAATTCTAATTCTTTCAAGTAGTAAATTCTTGGTCAGCTGTCTTACTTGGATTGGCGTTTAATGGCCAGACATAAGCAATTTATCATTTTGTCCTTATAGACATTAAACCATCCACACTATAATAAAAAAACATTTATGCACTGCACTGACATGGTCAATAAAACTAAAGTATGTATCTCATGTATCCCAGTCCATTTCTTGCTCAAAATAAACAAAAAGAAAAATAAAATTAATAAAAAAAAAATTCAAATAAATATTATAACCATAAAACCAAAGACAACAACACAACTATTTATCAAATTTATAAATCCATGTAGATAGAAATAAAAAACAAATATGATTAACGTGCAGTAGTTAGAAATTTATGTAAAAAATCATTAAAAATACTTTCGCAAGTCGTAAACGACATAATAAAATTTTCTAAGACTGACAGGAAAATTCGAAATAAAAGTAAAAAATAAAAAAAAAAAATTAAACTTAAACAAAAACTGTCAAATATTTATGAATTCCTTTAACACCCTCTAACACTGCACGTCATTCAACTCACGGAATTCTATGCGTATTTTTTGTGTAATACATATTTTCGAAAATGTCAAAGAAACATTTTTTTTGTTTTTTTTTTCTAATAATTTAGTAAAAATTTCGGAATATATTCTAAAATTAAACTTTAACATTAGAACGAAGAACCACCATTCTTGTTGCTGTAGACGCTGCCAGCCAGCGCGCCCATAAAAATCATTCCAAGCGTGTGAAACGAACGACAATGACTGTGCTGTCAAAATTTTGAAATTTTTTTGTATTTCACTTTTATTTTTCGATTTCTTTTTGATATTGTATCAGATTTTTGGTCAAAAATAAATGGAATTATGATTCGTAGGGAGAGGTGTGAATGCAACAGTTTGAGGGAAGGGAAATTTTTTAAATACAAACAGATTGCATATGTATGTATCTATGTATATGTTTTTTTTTTGTATATTTAACAAATCGCCGAATAAAATATTGGTGTAAAGATATAAATTTTGAATTTTGTTTTTAATGAAAAATGAAAATAAAGATGTTGTCAACAGAAAGGTGGAAAAGTTAATTTATGCACGTCGGCGAACATAGTTGCAGAACAGGGTGATGCAATGTAAGATTTAGCAGTGTAATGATGGATGTTTTTCAAAGTCAGAAATCTTGTATGTGTTACTAAAAATAGGCTAAAAGTAGCTTGTTCAGCATCCATAAGGAATAGCAGGCTGAACTCGATTTTTGGGAGACTTCGAAGGTAGATTGCGTGACAGTCTCTACGGATTTGGTATTTTGAAAGGAAGTGGACAACTTCAGGGACACACGAATTCATGATAGTGCAGACTACTAAATCAAATATAGCATTTGAATACAAAAAAGTTGGAAAGCAATTGAAAATTTCAATTTACTTTATTTTTGGTGTAGCGGAGTGGGTTTCCAGCAAAAAAATCTTCTGCATTCTGGTCTAACTTTATCCGTCTAATGGACAAAATATATTTCATTTTACCTAATTCACCTATTTTAGCGGCTACCTTCTTAATATTTTCAAAAGCTGCATTGACAAATGTAGTAACACCAAGGGACCACTGTATACATATGTATATTGATGATATTGACTGACAAGTTGGCAACGAATACTATAAACAGCTCGTCTCTGTTTTGAATTATTTAAAAATTGATAAATTGGCAGCGTATATCGATCTGAAACTCTTGATCTATTTTGAACTTTTCGTTTGTTGTAGAAAGCCCTTAAGTGTGCTCGTAATAAAGGAGATACAGTCTTGAGGGTGATATCAAGCAAACGCATGTATCTTAAGTTAGCACAGCTCAAATGGTCTCATTGCATCACATGCATCGGCCATCACAGCGACTTAAAAGTTATCCTTATAGACTTAGCACTTCCATTCTGAAGTCTAGCAAATTCGTCTTTAGTGCCGGAGTTGAAAACGACCGTAGTTCTCTATGGAATATATGTACATACATCATGTTAACTAAAATAATTTCTTCCAAACAAAACCAAGACTATGTCCCTTGGTACAGATTAAGCAGTGAGGAAGCTCATCAGCCTTCTGATAATTTCCTTATAGGAATAAGCCTTCCTAACACATTGTGCATGGGCTAGACAAAGTTGATGTTTCGAGTTATTAATTAACGCTGTTTCAGTAACTTAAGATGAGTTCAGAATGCGGATTTTGTCTACAGCCCTATGTAAAGGTATTTCGTATACAGATTCGTTTCGCTTCCAGATTGTCCCTAAATTTTAATGTAACCTATCGCAGATTTCAATGACACGGACTTCAACCTGGAAATCATTGATACAGACCCTTTGGATTTGTGTCTAAAGACGCCAACTCCAGGTCCAACTTTAGCTGCAGTGTTAGCTACCAACACTTCTTCGGAGGTGGAAGTGATTATTCAACAACTAGACTAGACTGGATACATGGACATATTTCCATTTACATACCTTTGTTGGATTTTAGTTCGGATATCGCTTTCTTGATGTTTAGTTGCTTAGAATTCATTTTGTAGCTGTCATTCGAAGTCAAGCTTTCTTTTAGTGTTTTTGGGGTGTTTTGTATCTGTATCGTCGTACCTTGAATGTAGCTAAGGTCGACTGAGTAACTCCTAAGAAACTAGAGATATGCATTCCGTTGATTGCAATATGATCACTCTGTTCGATCTCTTTTGATTCCATATTCCTTTTTGGATATTGGGGACCTAACGTCTTAGATAGTCGATTGGGTAATGGTAGACTAGGCTCTAGTAATCGGTGAATTTGACTTAAATCAGAGAATGTACATTTACTTCACTATTCTTGGAACAATGGCTATTTAAAATCCAAGCGGGCAATATCTGAAAATTCATCGAAAAAGTATTCGTCTTAAAATTGTTTTCTTGTTTAATATTATCCTGAACAAGAAATAGATGAATAGTAACAAAAGTTCGGAATGTACTAAGCCTGCTTAAAAGTGCCTATATTGACTTTTTTAATATCAAACAGGCTTCTTATTTCACTCCGCTTTGAACGAGACTATGTCTACTTTGGATGGTTACACCCTTAAGACTGTGACATTGCCCGTTAGCGCACTGTAGTGGTAATGGAGAAAGCGCGTATCTTTCGTTTCTCTCGCTCTATTTTCCTTCCCTAATTTTATTCAATCACGCACCATTTACATTGATTGTAAAAATTTGCTTGAAAATCTCCCTAACTAGTTCAGACAACCACCTATTGATGAATGAAGTCACCTGAGTTTCAAACCTAATCAATCTTCTCTCATTTTTTCTGACTTACGCCATATAGTTGCTAAAAACTGCATCAAAATGTATGCAAATTTCGGACTCAATTTCTAAACTATAATATTTGAGAATAGTAATCTCAACCAAAGTGTATCTATTGCCATGAGTTGGTTTCTTTTAACAAGAAGGAACAAAAGCGTGGTACCATGACATATTATCCACTGAAATTAGAGATATCATCGAAACTATAACTGTAGTAAAGTGCCTTTACACGTAATCGAAGTTTCGATTCTACATATTATATGTATCAAATGATCTCATCACATACTCATCAGACAGTGTTAGATACTTGCAAACCATATTCAAACTAATAGCCTTCAGACAGGCTATGACAGCAAAGTTGTCATATTTTAATCTAAGACTGCTATTCAAAATCATACACAATTTTGGCTGTTGCACAGATGAATACAAGACCGAGGCTAAGAAACGACGGAGTCTGGCGTAGGTATACTGTAAAACAAACAGAAAGCTACACGCTGTTTTTAGAGGTGTCTAATTCTTTTTATGATTCCAGGTCACTGATACTTAAGGGGATATGCAAGGGTTGACACTACAAAATCTATCTAAAAGTCTAGGTTGAAATTCTTAAAGGGAAAATTCAATCCAAACACTCTCTAAAACTTCAACAACTAAACCACTTTGATAAGTTCCAATGCCTGAGCAATCCAGACACTCTGTCGCTCTCGCAATCTAGCCAAAGTTAGTCTAATAGATGTTCTGACTCATTAACGGATTTGTAATTCCACACTACATAGTTGCAACTGCTTCCAAAAAATAGAAATTAAAAGGCAATACTGAGGAACACAGATAGTGTATATGGAGGGCGCTGTAATTTTCGGGAGTACAGAGCTACACTTTTCTCGAGGTGTTTGTATCTGTTCCAGGAATTCAAATTTACCTCATAAATCTCATCCTTGAAGAAGTCTTAATTTCTTGCAATTTTCTTGTCTGTCTACATGAAATACATATGTACTTCCCTAGAAATACATTTTCAATACGAAAATATAATAATATCAACAAAAAGATACAATATCGAACTACTCACGCATGATTCGAAACATGATATTTTTCAGTGACTAATAGTAGCCACTATTAACTTTGTAAGCGATCATGGTCATTGCTCCTAAGTATTTCAAAGTCCAAGAAGGCTTAAGTTTCCTATATAATATCACACCAGACATAAATTTAGGTGGCGCCATCTAGAAAAATAAACAACTCACTTAGCAACATCAGCTACTAGGCCGTTTTTTTTTTTTTGTTGAAACATTGTCATTTTGAAAAGTCGCGCGCCACCCAGTTTATCTCAGTCGTATTACATTTTGTTTATATCTGTTGGATACATTTTTATAGCTTGCATTCCTCAATTAAAAATAAATAAATATCTGTGGCGAATGTTGTTTTCATTTTTATTTTGGTGTATAACTTTTTTTTTTTTTGTTTTATATTAATGATCGTTTAAGTAGGCAGTTTGCAGACGTGAAGGCTGTTTGGTGAGGTGTTTGGCGACTTTCACTTGATGAATTTCTACAACATTTACGAATTTCTGTTCTGTTGGATGAATTTTTTTTTATTCGGTTGAAGACATTTTTCTTTTCTAATTAAACTTTGAACACCTTAAAATGAATTTTGGATGATCACCATGTTAATGTGAAGCTAGCAGGTATGAAAAGTATCTTGTAGAACAAATGTGTTCTGTTTGAGTAAATCTATTTGTTCTTTGGAACATTTTCGATGACGTTTGTGTAGAGATACGGCATGATCTCATCAAAAATGCGCTGGTGTTTGGTCTCGAAATGGGGAATTACTTATTTGTGGTTTGGATTTCTTAGGAATTCTCAAAACCACATCAAAGGAGTCATCTTGGTGATCAATTGATATTGGCACTATACCAGATCACTTGGATTCATTAGTTGATAGGCAATGTAATAGATCATAATAGGCTACAAAAACAACGAAGTAAGTACACCTTCGCGTAGAATATGAAGCACTAGCTAACAGAAGAAGAAGGATATTTACTTTGAGAGACGGATCTGCCTTCATTGGATGGATTCCAGATACTCTAGTTTATCAAAACTTCTCGACTAGAGGTCCCAGCACGGATCTCTGTGGTAAAGCTTCTGTTACGCTGTATTTCCTAAGGCAACAGTCGGTGTTATACAGTCAAATTCTGTGTCTAAAATAATCCATCATACATAAGTTCATTTAGGCTCCAGTTGCCACTGTTAAACAAATTTATAACGTCTAGAGTTAGCGACGCACTTTTTTGTACCTTCTCTCCACCACCTTCAATGCCACGCATCCTGTGACGATAAGGCTACTATTTTCATTGAGTCTGTTGTTGAGCATACTGGGCTTAGGAAGATCAGCTAGTTTACTTTAAATACTGGAATAGGTTCTTTACGATCTCTAACACGAAATGTTGTTTCCATTAGTTTTTTGAATCAATCCGCCGATAGTATCTTTCAGTATTAGTCATGATAAACCCCGAATTTTTAACTCTTACCACATGAGGTCATGACTATTAGTGCACAATATGAAAAAATCAAATTTCTTCCATCATACTTCTGACCTTGATAAGTGTAAGATAAATTTGCAAATACTTTAAAATCCATCAAATTCCCTCTCCACTGCGCCCCTGAAATGATTAGCAACTCATAATCACTCGCCATTCGCATATTATCTCTAAATAATTCCAAACTCATTTGTAACTTATCCCCCCTTCTACTGACCTTGCATGTTATGTTCCACATTTCAACAAATATAGAACAATACCCAGCATGTACTACAAGAAAACTAAACAATAACTCTAGCTCCCACTATACTAGCAGATGCATGCGACTATTTATTTGCACTGTAGATACTACCCCAAAGCGAGAGAAAATATTGTAAGCTTTTAATAAATTCCATCCGCCGTTTAATGTTAATCGCACGGCATATGTCGACGATGACTATTGCCAACAAGACTTATCCGGTTCATAGCGTCTTCCTACACTTGCGATGCAATTTCTTAGATCTTAGATACTTTTTTTTTTTTGTTTTCCTTTGTTTTACTCAAAACAAAAATACAAAACTACCACAAGACCATCAAACAAAACAATAATGGATTACTAAAAAAAAAACAAAGCCAAAACATCTCAGAGCAATTAAGTTAAAAGTGAAAAAAAATTCCCAAAAATAAATAAACATTCTTCTCTTCTTACAATAGATACAAAACCAAAAAAAAAAAAAACAAACAGTTTACCTATATCCACAAGCATACATAAATATCTTTTCTAAATTGTCGCCAGTTGTTAGATGAGCGAACGATTGAAATAAAAAAAAAGTATCTCAATCAACACTGCATTGTTTGGTGTATCTGTTAGTTTTAGTTATTTTTGCAACGACCAATTTACAGATGTATTGGTTGAGGATAAACTAAAACTCAAAGAATCTACATAGGAACCGCAGATCACATAGAATTAACTATGCGTAAATCTAACAACAATCACGAGGCATTAGTCTACATTTTCACGTTAATTGATCTCGAACAGCGGAGACACGAAACTCACAACATGTGCACATTTCGCTTCGAAATCTGCAAACATGTGACCGAAAATATGCTTGTTTTTGGTTCTAATTTAATTATTTAGTTTTGAGCTGACTGCTGTCTTCAGGTGAGGACGGATTGCATATTTTCTGATTTGTGAGTGGGGTGGTGGGATGTGGAGAACATTTTATGTATAGCCTTGATGAAATGAACTTTTGTTTTTTGTAGAGAAGGAGCAAAGGTATGAAGTTGTCCTGTATCTTCGCGCAACACATTGACCGTAGATACTTGAATTTATTTCTGTGACCACAGTCCATAGTAGTGGGATAGGTGGAGTGAGAATGATATCCTTGTGATGTTTTTTTATTATCTAGCATTCGTGGCAAAGTTTGTAATGAAGAAGCTGATGTTTCAGATTCGAAAGAAGTTATTTTTGTTATACCATTCAAAGGTTAAAGGTTTTAGCTACCCTCTCTCCAGATAGCTTTGAAAATGACTGACTTTCAGACATGCAACTCAAGTGATATCGCAAATGAATTTTGAAAACACTCTGAGAGTGTATAGTTAGAAGCTATGACTTATTTAACATCCTGCATATAATTTCCTGTGACCTGTGTTGAATAGTTACTATAAAATTGACATGCACAAGTTAGGTAGAATGTGGAATTAAATGTAGATTTTTATTGCAGTCTGTAATCAAAGACTTACTGAAAAGTACGTCATTGTATCGACAAGGCACAATGTGTATTCTTGACCGTCTGTAAGTACGTTCGGTCTGCCAGTAGAGATGCAGACTAGCAAAGTTGATGTAACGAAATTTGGTAGACGTTTGAAACGTTTCTTAGGATAAGAAATTATTGATCGATTTATTTTATGTAGGTATCAACGTATGGGGCATATTCCCCAGTACTCGGATAGGTTGTGCCGGATAGGAGAATTAAAGTCCTAAATATTAATGGAAATTAGGCCAGAAAAATGGTATGTAGATAGTTTTTAGAGCAGCATAGAGTGAATAGAGCAGCATAGAATGAATAGAGCAGCGTAGCGGAGCAAAGCGGTGCAATAGTGCCTATGACACGATTGCAGAATTTATTTTTGGTGTTTTTTTTCCAAAAGATTCAGACATTGACTTTATTTTTCTTTTTATGGAAATGGAAAAATGCCAGATATTCGATAAAAATAGCAGAAATATATTCCTAGGAGAAAATACCTGAATTTTGTTCCAATTATTTTTAAGTGCTTTTCTCCTCACACTGGAGAATCAAGCCTATAATATTTCGAACACGTTTCGAGTTGAACTAAAGACTGCCATCTGATGGTGAATTCTAACAATTCTGGCAGTGTGTGGGGGTTGAATCCTTGATCATTCTAATTGCTCGTTTCTCGATACTATCGACTGTATATAGAAGATGTGACAGAATTTTCTAAAGCAGCGTACTGAAGGATTCCATAACTATGAATGTAGCAGATAACATCCAAATGCCTCTGTTCCATTGGATAAAGTTTCTCTTATGCCATTAATCCCAGCATATTACATTTCAAAAAAGTATAAATAAGTTTCTAAAATTTATGCCACTAATGTATCTACGGATACCACCTATATCTACCCCATATCGATTTTTATTTTTAAACCCAGAAACAAAAAAAAAAAAAAAATACATTTAAAATTGATTTATGTGTATCTCCCTTCGAACATTTCATTCAAAACTGACATTTATGAATGTCAAAAAGATGTCATGCGGGTAGCACTACCATCCCCATGCATCTGCCCTCATCAGAGCATGTCAGAGTCCCCGATTGCCCCCACCCGATCGGTTCAAACCATTCACCAACACGTATCATTGATTTAAGCAATTACATTGTTTCTAATGGGCAGGGCATGAAATAAATTTTGCCAGCTACAGCTACGCTTCGTCGAAAATGCTTTTAAAAATAGAAGGTTGTTCTTCTTCAGGACCAAATAGTGTTTTTTTTTTTTTTTTTGTTCTTTTTCTTCTGCTTCTCCTCTTTATGTGTTTTTTTTTTTTGTTTTTTCCTTCTAATTGGAGACATTTTGAATGTGCGTATGTACACAATGAATAGAAATAACTTGAGCTCTCATTGAAAACGTCGACAAAGTGACAAAAGCATTTTTGCTATTCTTGGTGGACACTATGAGTAGCATGTAGGATATGAGTATCTTTGTATCTACAATGATGAGAAGCGACCTTCGAAAACCTTTTGGGGCGCGGGTGATCGGTCTTTTCCAATGGCACTTGGAAAAAAGTCTTAAATCATTTTTATGAGAACAAGAATATTTTATTATTGGTTGAACTATAAAGATACGAAAGAATATTGTATCTGTATGTTTGTGTTGCTCTCAAAAAATTGTATATTTCAATTCTTCTTATTTATGTTGACTTTGTGTGGAAATTTTGGGGAAGAAGAAAAATATTTTTGGCACGTTCACAAGTATGCGTTGTTTGGGATGCGTTGTGCTGTGTTATGGTCTCTGCAGATATATGTACATTTAATCGGAGAGTTGAAGCGATTTGCACTCTTTGAGTGGAACTGAGTATGTAGTTCATTCATTGAAAAGATATACTTTAATGAAAACCACATGCGTTGGAAAAATGCGTTGCGGCAGCGACTGATGGATGGATGAGTGCTTTTGGCGGTCTTATGAGAGAAATAAAGGAACTCAAAGTAGGTGAAACAGGTGGGAACGATTTGTTTATTTAATTTGTGTGAAATTTTTGATTAGATCAAGAAGAAAACATTTTATTTTATTCTTTATGAAAAATGGTTTAAAACATTTTAAGCGGGGTAATCTTTCAGTGTAGAGAAAGAATTTGCGTCATTTCTGAAAACAAATGTAGAATACGACTCAACTATTCTTATTTCTTATGACTACAACACATATGACATAACATACATACAATGTAAGTCGATATATGGTCAATTTTGATATTTTAAGGATCTCCTAGGTCTAGTGGTAGTAACTCCTGATAACTTAATTTTTCAGGTTCCCCACACTCCTAATTGTCACTTCCTTTTAGTTGAGGGGTTTGGACAACTATAAGTAGAGGAAGAGTTCGTACTTCTTGTTTCTTCAACTAATGTCCTTTAAAAAGTCTCAAAGTTTTATAGAGTACATGCCAATAAGACAGTGTCTTCAACCAGTACCCCATGTACTATTGCGCATATGTATCTTCCACGTCAGAAGAGATTGCTGGACAATTTTTAAGCCAGCTTATGCTAGATTTGTGTAGTGATATGCAACTTTATACCATTTTCCATGTCGAGATTCTATTAGAGTCTGCAATATTGAGAAATACTTTGGAACATCTAAGTGGAATAACATCTAGTATAGTTGAACCGTCGGTCGGCTCTTTAGGTAAGGATGTAATAGACTGATATGCAACAGAATCTATAGTACTTTTACAGTCCTTGAATACGTGAGTAGGTATCCGTGATCTGTTGAACAAAAGATACAAAAATTTCAGAAGTATCACACCATCGTTGTGAATCTATTCTTTTTTGTTTCGTTGTAAATGATACTCATCCTGTAGGGAAAATGACACGGAAATCAATTGTAAAGTAGAATTTCGTTGTGAATGAAGCTGTTTCTAAAACAAAATCATATACTGGTTGGTTCACTGAAAGGTGGTTACGAGTTGATTAGCTTCTCTGATTGTCATTTGTTTGTGAGTTAGACAGTATCTTGTGCATTTGTAGGTTAAATCCTAGTATCTACCTTTCCTTCACATTCCAGACATTCCAGAAACCCTAAAAAAATTCTTGGTCTCCGAAGTCAGAATTGAAATTGAATTGAATTGAAATATTCAGGAAAAATCGACTATAAGTGAGACTGAATGGATCATAAAGTGAATGGAATGGTCATATGTTGAAATGGTTTGGTCAAACAGAGAAGATCCCACGGAGAGTCCTAGAAAATTTCATTTAATGACTCTAATAAGCAAATGAGGTAGGGAAAACGATAGGTATCTCGACCGCCTTGCAAACATAATGGACTATTTGTTTGAATGTTACAGAGGACATATGGAGAATGGAATCAATTTGCCACTTTGTGAAGTAATCGTCCATTTAAGCTCCTTGATATCTGTCTTCTACCAATTTGAACAGAAACTGCCGTGGGAACTTCTCTGACAAATTGGCAAAATTCATGCCATTCTCCATATATCATTCTTTGTATAATATGTATTGATTCAATCGGACACTAAGAAGTCTAAAAGAAGGTTAAAGTTTTAAAGGCTCTGGAGGTTCGCATACCCTTAAAAAGTCCTTGAGTACTTAAACCAGATGTTTTTCAACGAAAATGGACATAAAAGATACAAAAATACTAAGGCATCGGAGAAAAGATACTCTCAAATCAATTCCCTACTTGCGTGTTCCTTCATATAAAGGCACACTTAAAGGCTTTATAATCTGTGATAAGAACTGGATTGGGAACAACGATGGATATTCAAATTATAATCCAGAATATCCCATCCTGCATTGCTATTTGTAAGCCAGACCTTGGGGAACAAAATGAATTCATTTGGAGAACCAAAAATTTGTAGAGTGGTCAATTTTGCTTCGATCCTTCGATATCATTTAACAAAAGCGTATCATTCTTCCATCATCTTGTGTTCAATAAGTCCAAGGAATCAAGGTTTCATATCAGAGATTCATATAAAAATGGACAAGGATTCTCTAAAAAAGGCAGTCTACTGGAGACTTGAAGTGGAGCACAGATTTCGTCAAGCCTACATGCTTTTATTATAATTTTTCTCTGTGGCAAATTCAAATTCCAACACATTTTACTATGAACATGTTCTAAATTTTTGGGTAGAGAGACAATCAGGGTGGTGTGTCCTGAAGCTAAACTCCACAAGAGCTACATGTCCTTAACTTGACACCATTCCACCGATGCAAGTGCAATTCCACTTCATAAAATTCGTTATGTGTCTTAATTACCCCAACCTATCAAAACAGCTTATAAGTGCGTTCTACACTCACTCAAATATTCCACACTCGTGTAACCCAACACCAAATGCAAATTGATCACTTTCCTCCTCATTAAATTAAATTTAATTCAAGACATCCACCCGCCGCCGCCGCCCAAGAACCGCAAACTGAAATTAACTCTTTAAATTTGTATTTCATCACCGCAACTAAACATCCCATCCCAATCTTTTTTTTGAAAATCAGTATTTTGACTGACATATACTGCTGCTTCCACGCAGCCATTAAAATCACCCCTTTCTCACTGGCACCCACATTTTATGACATCCTTAAATTGAATAATGTCCTCGCATTAACTTTCTTCTTATTTATCGTAATGGAAAAACAAATTCCCGAATATAAAAATGGACAAACGTATTCACCGTAAACCAGGATATTTCTGTTTGCCGACAAAATAAATTTAAAAACTTGGTGCCATAATTTTAATGGCCAGCAAGGAACGAGTGAAATTGCTTTGCGGGTCCACACAGAAGTCACGGCCATAAAAGAGAAGTGAAAAAAAAAAAAAATCACTTTTCATACTCTCGTCGTTTTTGAGTGATTTTATGTTATCCTTAAACTGCCAAATTTTATTGATTTTGCAATAAACGAATGACATACGGTTAACCGAAGGATGGATCTCACATATGCGAGTAAGGATAACATTGAAAATGAAAACTTTAGTATGAAGGTGAGTGAAAGTTTTGCGGAGAAGTTGGGATTTATTGGTATACGAACCGTCAGTTGCATTCATCCGCCTGGCATCTGTTTGTTGATGGATCCAATATGAAAAAGTAAGAAATATCGCAGTTTACATCGAACGCGAAAATATCCTTCTTTCTCAACCTCTTTTCACTTCAATACCCAATGAAACTGAGCATCAGCTAAAATAGCTAGATAGTCAGAGTTCTCTGGGTATAAACAGGTGGTCTTTAGGCAATATAAACTTGTCAATGTTGTTCATAAAGATCAGATAGTTTCATACAGCTACAGATACGGCATCATCAGATACTTTGCCCTCAACAAACTTACTGAGAGATGGAGCATCGTAGGTAATGATTTTTTCAGAATCTTTCTACCTAAGTGGGGTAACAAAATGGATGAAACTATGCTAACCAAGATGCATCTCATCGATGATTATTCAAAACAAAGCTGATAGGACGGGGAAGCCAATAGTTGATGCTGCTGGTTTCAAATAAGTTGTTATTCCTTGAAACAAACAGACGTTTTAATTGTTGCCTTAAAATAGGGTACAGGCGCGAAACCCATCGAGAAATAGACCAAAACCATTTCCTTTACTAATAATGTAGGCGTTGTCATGATCACTCAGACTATTGAGTTATTCACCTAGTGGAGCCTCCCTAACATAAGCGAGATGGGGACTCAGAAATCATTATGAAAAATGCCCAGCCTATGGACATGTCTATTGTACAGTGATTGTACTGACTTTGGACGTTGAAAACGAATAAGTGAATGTCCTGGTCGTCTAAGAAAACTAGTAGGCACCGATTCCGTTTTTAATTTTGCACTCATTTGTAAAGATTCCCAGCTCTTCATTATAAAAGATATCCTGGTTCTCAATTTAAAAACAAATTCTGGGGGCAACTGGTCGAAGACATTAGGTAGATGACGGTATATTAAAAAAGGACCTTGACGTGGTTAGTAAGCTTACTGATTGATTAGGAAGAAGTCACTGCTGTAGATACAAGAAACTGGAAGGAGGTATTTATGTATCTGAAAAGTGGTTTCGGTGCATATGTATCCTGGAGTATCTTCAATTATAACTGTTTCCGAAAACATTTCATTGCCCTAATGAGCCTGATGACTTGGGATCTAGGGCAGAAAAGTTTTTTTGTCACTTCTGAGAGTCACATCTGACAGTTCTCAGCTGATAGAGAAGATTAAGATGATTTTGGAATGAGTACTCGATATTACACTTTGACAGATGGTATGGTAGATGAGTACACCTAATATTCCATTGAACCAAAGGAGGATGTATCTCAGTTATTACGGAACGCCCTTAGCAGATTCTGCTCCTGAAATTCATGTGTTTCACATGTGGGCTATACGCATAGGTGATGAGCTCACATTTTGTATTTTTATGTAACTTTTTAGAGCACCTGTCATGGTAGTATCTGCACTGCAGGCATAAATCTGCTGCCATCACTATCTACTTGATGGCGCATAGTTTCTTGATAACCTACTTTGTTATATCTTACTTTAACTAAATTAAACAATTTTTTTTTTGTATTTCAAATCTCTTAGTATGCAGGGAAAAACAGTTCAATATTATAAAAAAAATATTACAAAATGGGAAGAGTACGCTCTCAAATCTCAATTAAAAAAGCTAAAGACCATACAGTGCGTGGTAAGTTGGTAGATTTAAAAATTATACAAAATAAAATACAAAATTTTTTTTATCAAAGTGAAAAACCAGTGAAACAGTGTCGATCCAATTTATCTAAACTAAGAAAGTGTTTTTAGGATGCGAAATATAGGCGGCTGCCAACCGTAGGTATATATCAACATTGGTGTGCTTTTATTGACTCTGCAGGATTGATGGCTTTAACGAAGTTGTTAGACCTTTTCATGGTGCAAATGGACGGTCATTATACAAACTTTGATTTGACACTTGACTTGTTCGAAATATTCAAAAAGATGTCTTGTAGAACATCCTCAGGCATTGCGTCGAACTGAGTATTCTTTACTAGTGTTTTCCACGTCCATGGTCTTTGGAAAGAAAATGTATCTATGACTTAATTTCTGCGACCAATTAAATTGAATTCAATCCTTATGTATCTCCCTGCCTATTTGTTGGTATGTTGGTTGTTGGAATGTGGTTTTTCATTCACTGTGATGGTCATGAAGTCACCATTCCCAGTATAATCACTAAGGACGTGTCCCATAGTTCCTAATGCCAACTAAGGCATATCTCTCTTCTAATAATTAAATGAATCCCTCTCTCTCTCCATTCTAACTAATTGAAATACAAAAACCCATTCCCTTAACAGTGTATAAAATTGTATTAGTACCAAAAGTAATTGTTAATCGACACCATGTGCCGTCATCCTGCTTTTAATGAGAACGAAATTTCGAACTTCCTGACGCGTTAATTTGTAATTTGCATTATTTTAATTAAATCGATGCTGTCACTGTGTAGATTATCATGAAATCGAAGTATTGTGCTAATTGTGGTTATACCACATAGATTCAGGATAGTATAGCTTTTACAATTTATTATGTTCCCCTTAACACATATTTTTTAATTTTATTTTTTTTCGAAACTATGTGGTTTGTCATCTGTAATGCGCCATTTTTACTTGATTTTTGGTATTGTCGGATATTTTTTAAATATTAAATATCAAAAGGCCACAATTGTATACATTTTTCGAATATGTATGTGCATAGGAGTAAATGTATCTCAATGTGTCAACTTGTGGTAACAAAAATAAATTCCACCATTTTACCATTCAATTTTACTTTGTTTTTCAGATAAATATATATTTTATGAATAGTTTCGGAAAATTTTTGTTTACTTTAATTTTCTCTGTGGGTATGCTGCATTGAGGTTTCTCTTTGAAATGGATTGAAATTCATGACAGATAAGTCACAAAGTTACAAGTATGAGAGATGGTTTTGTGGATTTTTTTTTTGTTTTCGGATATGATTTTAAATTTTTAAAGTAAATGAGAATTTTACTTACCTTGACAGAGAATTTTAATGATACGTTTTAAAAACGAAAGGAAATGAGGTTTTTTTTTTTTTGTTCGGTTTGTGATTTGGAAAATGTTTTGGGTTAATTTTAAATTTTTGGAAATAGAACAAGTAAGATACTTATTATTTTTAGATGGTACTTATGATATTAAAGTTTTTTTTTTGTTGTGTATTTGTTTTATGAACTTTTGAATTCAAGGCAAGGTTTAGGATTGTATGATTCGAAATACGAATTTAAGTTAAGTTTACGAATGGTCTCACTGTTTAGTAATTCCAATAAAAAAAAAACGCTTGAATATATGGGCCACTGTTTGATTGAAATAGTCATGGAATAACCTAGCTGAGCAAAAACTGAGCAATTCAACACTGAAAATGAAAAAAAAGTATTGGAAACCTTGCTCTTTTTGGCCAGTCATTTAACCACAAATGAGCTTCTCCTTCTCCGTCTTTTAGGCAAACGTTGCCAATGATTATTTTTAAAATTCTTAGGAATTCCCAAAAGCCTCGATACCTACGGTCCACAATCCTTAATGCAATAGGTACAGGGAAAACAAACAAGAAGTATTTAGTGCATTACGAATTCGCAGGGTCCAGGGTCCAGCTTCTCATAATCATTCATGTTGTTCTCACTAATGTGTTGACCCACAATGCTGATTCCGAAGAGCAACATCTTTTTAGAAGTATTTTCTTATCAGAGCTTACTCTCTAATATTTGATCATGCTTAAAGATTGTGCTCCAAGTATGTATCCGTGAAGTGGCTTTGGGCTATTTTGCACAGGATCTAGGTCATTAATAAGTATCGTTTGTGCAGAAATAATCTATCGATATTCTAGACAACCTTTTCAGATTACATAGGTTGTTTCTTTGCCTTGTAAGGAAGTCCCATGAAAGTTTAATGCCAAGTTAGCTTGAATCGTTTTTGACTAGCTAGAATGCCCCGAGTACTACTAAAACCTCATGTTCTACAAAGTTCTCCAAACACCCATAGACTTATGAGCAGCTATTAGCTTGTAGATATTTAAAAACATTGGTCCATGGTGTGTTTTCAAATATGAAGCCGATGAAATACTCAAGTATGAGTTTGTTCTCAATTTTTAGAATTTTTTTGGATTGGATTATACCAAAGAGTTCTGAAGAACTTTCCCATTTCTTGGAATGTATGCTGACTTTTCGCCAACATCCCAACAAAAATCAGTGTCCCATAACTCGAGTCCTGAAATATTTCTTCATGTGTTGCATGAAATAGTGTGTATCTGATGACTGGTGATGGAGTTCTTCATTAGTAGTTTATTTTTCTCCACCCCTATGTGACTTGATTTACTTAATGGAATCATGGAGTCTTATAATTCGGTCTGCCAGTATGAATGCATTCTAGAAAAGTTGATGTAAGGAAATTCACTAGTTTACATCACCCTTCATATGATAGGAAGTTAGTGATGGATTTCGTTAATTAATATATCAATATGTGAAGCATATACACCACAACATGACTAGTTGTGTCGGATGTGAAAGGTGTCATGCGAGAAATGGGGATGTGGCGTGTGTATATCTGAAGTAATTACGCGTCTTGTCCTGACAGTATCGAGTAGCTTTGTAATACGGCGTCTTTTGGTCTCTGGAAGAATTCGGTATCTATTAGATGGAGGCTTTTCGCTCCCCGACTTACTCTTTCAGCTTTAGAGTCCTGAAGCTATAGATGTTGGGAGACGATTTGTCTTATAGCCAAAAGTCCCTTTGTTGATTGTGGATAGATGTTTGGCTTTGTCCTTTTCACGGTTTAACTCATTAGTTGTCATAAAATGTCGTAACAACACACTGGAATATTCCGATTTGGCTGAGTATACTTGCTAGAGATACTATTGATTGAACTTATGAACTTATGTACATCATTCGGGGCTTAAGAGCTGGAGCGCGATTTGTTTGAAAAGGCAAATGAAATAAATTTTGGTATAGCTTTATCGAGACCCCAGAAAGACAAGTGAAGGACATCTTACCATAACATGTTTACAGAAAATCTCTGTTCTCTATTCATACTTAACCTCTGTACCCTAAGGCCAAGAAAACAGACCATAATCGTCGTTCGATTAACATTTTTGCACTCGGAATAATACTGCCTCTATACATAGTATACTTTGATAGTCGTTTTAAAGTGTCTAACAAAAAATATGCAGTCAATTACCACAAATAAATTAAATTGACAAATTATAGCAAAAAAGTACAAAAAGTACTTAAAAAAAAAAAAAAAAACTTTAAATACCATTTCATCATCACTTCAGCCCCTAACGAGACCCCTCTTATCTACAGTCTACAAATGAGATTGTAACCACACGATATTGTATATATGTATGTACATAGGTTTCTTTTTATTACTGAAACGATAATCTGTTTACGAAATAAGTCTTAAAAAAAAAAAACAGAAAAAACGTTGTGCATTCAAAGTTCAAATGAAGTAACAACGCGTGGAAACAATGCCTTGACTATGTAAAATAAAGAAACACTTACATACTGTTACAGACAGTCCGTAACGCTGTTAATAAAATACAGAGAAGAACCCTAATGATCTTCGCGTGATCAGTACCCGTCTGAGCTTCACACTAGCCTATGAATACCGTCATTCGTTCGCTATTATCATGCGACCCTAATTACAAGCTTTACAACCTTCAGACCTTCAAATTGCGGAACTGTTGTTCAAACTAGAAGTCGTAATGCACATTTTTTGTTCAATCAATCACTTTAATCGTTCAAATATGAAACTAAAACTTTGCCGGAAGTTAAGAAGCTTTCATTCAGTGCCATCTGTCATCGAATAACCACATGTAAGCATGTAAGCTTTCTAATAAAAAAAAATAACAAATATATTTTCCTAAAAAGAAAAAAGAGCAAACCCTCTTATACGTCACGTATAGCTTTCTGTTTTTAAATGCGCATATCGTGTAGCGTCCAATTTGGCCCTCTCCTCGTTTATAGAGTTTCATACATATGTATGTGTACATGGGAATCGTATTATTTATATTTAAAAGGGAGGTAAACACGTGCTTGGGGATTAAGCTTCCACTGACACAGTCCTATTATATTTAGATAGGGTAGATTAGGTTTGATTCATTAGTTAGTTAGCAGAAGAGGGTATTTGGCGACATGAATTTATTAGACGAGAAGGCATTAATCAAGTTTTTTAATCTTGTAGATACACAAGAAACAATTGCAGATACATTCAGTAGTGGGGTGTGGTGGACAATTAATGTATGTAAGTTGGATAGGCGGCACGTTGAGAGTGAAAATAGTTTTTCAGAAATTGTGTCAACCATAAAGTAGTTTATATACAAATTAATAATGGGTGGGAAATGGAATTGGGAGTTAAGGCTATAATTCAAAGGAATGGTGACCTTGTTTTTGAAGGAATTTTTTTCTTATTCAAGATTTTAAGTTCATGCTATCCACATAATAAACAATAAAACGACAAATGAGCCCAAATGGCGCCTGATTCTCATATTAATGCGTCGAGTCTCTAAGTGTTAGGTTTAAACCTCGGTTTTCGGAAAGAATAGACGGGCTCATGTCTACCAAACTGTGGCCTGCTACAGCCAAATCAGAATTATGAACAGAAATGGGTAAAAAGTTGAAAGCGAAGTGCTTGCATGCTAAAGTTCTATCCTTGAACAGGTTGTAGGTTACAGTCAACAAGTGGTAATTTACTCTTAAAAAGAAAGTTTCTTTTCTTCGGCATAATGATGCAAATGGAGTACTACCAGATGTACTTCTGTTCAGAGTTCCGAAATTCATACATTTGAACTTTTTTTTATTTAGTCATCTGTTTTGTATGGTGTCTTCTATTCCAAGATCCAATATGTACATATGTTGCATATCGCTGGTCTAGGACAAGTTGAGGTATACTAGTTCAGACCTTTTGCCTCAAAAAATAAACAAAGCCGACTAGAATTTGGCGATGTTTTGTATTCTTAATATGTATGAATGTGCATTGCGCGAAATTTGCCACACTCTCATATTTTCATTTCCAGCTTCTGAGATTAATCAAGTGCTCTAATTCATATTTATGTACATCTGACAAGCAGAAGATTTCAGAGGTTTTAGGGAGGTCCTTGTACAGTCCAATCTCATCAGCATTGGATTTTTTTTTTTCATTCCTTTTTTTTCTGTTTATTGCTTTTTCAACTTTATATTCTATCGAAAGAGTCTAAACAAATATTTTTAGCTATTTCATCCGCCTTGGGTATACTTTATTCCCCTACAAGAACATAAGGATTGGTTTAGTGTCAAGTGACCTGCAATGACTGAATATTTTTTCAAATGTTTCGCGCATAAAATATTATTCCCTTTTTTTGGGAACTTTTTTTGCAAAGATTTGTGATAGTTTTCTACATTTTCATGCCTAACATTATTTTAAACGATTCATTTTGCATCACTTGCCAAATTTGATCATCCCAAGTTATTCCGATTAAGGTGACATTTAAAATGTCCGACGCCCCTACATAAGCCGTGCTCTTTTCTACTGTCTTGTCTTCAGATTAGAAGACTCTCTGGGCCGGAGCGTTGGTGTCAATTCGCTCTATCGCTGTACAGTCTTGTTATCTTGTAATAAATCTCCTGAATGGTTCAGGTTTTCATTCAAATAGCCATTCAAAGCCAATCATAAATTCGACTGATATAAAATATTGATGGTCTGAGTATAGTGTAAGTCACCGGCATCACCGGCTCACCAATCTAGCTAATAGTTCTTTTTGAACTAAACCGCGGGCCATCTGTTGGTTTCTTTTGGAAGCATATGTTAGTTTGACACTGACAGCTATTATGCGTTCAAAAATTTGACAGAAACTCAGTGTTATGTATATTTTCGCGGTACGAAATGTATCGATTAGCACGATATTAAAAACAAAATTCTTCGAATTTAATTTTCATATTTCTTGATGTCGTGGACTGTCTGTCAAATGAATGAATAAGAGCTGAAGTTAGGTTCTGTTTGGAGCTTCTAACGACAGAAATTAGTAAAAATAAAAACCAAATACAAACTGAAAGCACTTTTTGCGTCTAACAATAATTACTTCGAAGACATGGAATTTTTTCTAGCCCTGAATATTCCACTATCAAGTTGCTGGTCTTCTTAGGCCTTTTTCTCTAAATTATTGGAAAATCTGGTACCAATAAACACTCCCTTAATCCCTTGCCTTTTCAAATTCATGAACAATCACTACTTCCAGATTTTCCTCATTAAACAAATAAATCAAATTTTTCTTTCAACAAATGTCAAACATTCCGCGAATTACCTTATTTAACACCTCCATCTACATCCGTTCCAATTATATCTTCGTAGCTGATTTCATAATTTCATGAAATGTCTAAGCAAATTGCAATCCCGTTGTCAATCAAGTATCTCTCGTGTTTTTTCTTGAATTAATAACAATAAAATATTCCATTCTCTGCTTTGAATCTACGTCAATTTCAGTGCAGTTAGTATCTTATAACTTCACAGATGTATCTAAGCTTCTAAAACAATCAGCTGATTATACCAAAAAGCTAAGAAATTCATCTATCCACCACTAGAGTGTGATACTAACACTCTATATAAGCTTTTTGTTTTTTTTTGTCTCTCAGAGAGAGATATTTCTCTCGAATTAAGTTTGTGCATTTTGCGACTCACATAGAACAACACATGCACGATTTGATTGTATTTGTGTGCACATTTTCCATCGTCTCCTTTCGTAATCACACTCTCAAGTGGCGCACGTGGTAGGAAAACGTGATATCAAAATGACATCAAAACAAACGAATGTGTATCTAGCTACATAGCGTACTGTAAGGTTCGTTAGCTGTTGTGCGCTGTATCTCTATACATACATTCCAAATGGATTGCGTTTTTTTTTTGTTTTGATTTTTTTTTTCTTTTTGGGGGGAAACTTATTTTTTCTGAGATGATTTGATTGTTAATAAATCAGAAATAAGACGAATCCGGGAATCTAGAAGCAACTGGTGTTGAATGGGGGTAGATGCTACCGGCACATCTCTCGAATACTGATTGAGTATCTCTCCTATAAGTAGGTAGGTGTAAATCTATCCACTTAACCCTCCGGATCGGTTTTCCATTTTTTCCTCTTTAGGGGTTGGTTGGAGGTCGGTCGCTCGGTCAGGTCAGGCTTTGAGTAGTTGCTATCTCAACCGAACCCCATAGGGGTGAATGACGATTTGATCCATCCGTATAAATACTTTTATTCATTTGTTGTTTCAAAAAAAAATAAACCACCCTCAACCTCGCATATAGATTAACACGGGTGAATGGTGGTGCACAAGTACAGAGAGTAAAAGAGACACCACCGAACCCAACCGACTCTGTGAAAACGAGCGGATAAGAGGTGGTAAGTTAGGTATGGCATAGTGTGTGGCTATCCACGTGCTTAGAACGTTACTAGACAGTAGGTTCCAGGTCATACTGAGATCCGCGTGACTTATAAAAGCCCAGTGCAAGTTTTCCACTATGCATTTCACATTCTATACTCTCGTCTTTGTACGTAGTATACCTATAGATACACTGTAATAATGTTGTGTGTGGGGGGATAGAGAGCGAACCACACACAACACAATACCAGAGTGCGAGAGTGAGGACAAACGGGCGGCAAAGCCCGTGTCTAGGGAATGTATACTTTCTGTTTGTAGATTTGGAAAACTCCACCCCATTTAGAAAAGACTTGTTGTGTTTTAACCATTCTATTATAAAAAATTGCCACTTATACACAAGCATACGGCGAAGATAGTCTTTGTTTTGTTCCTCTCCTAAACGAATTTATTGCAAAAAAGCAGCAAACTATTTCTACTATTTGAATCGGGTTTAGTTGATAGAGAAACTTATTTTATTTTTCAAAAAAAAAAAAAATCATATATAATAATATTTGTTATAATAATTAAAATCGGTTTTTTTTTTTATGAATTTGTTTTTGTTTGCTCATTGGGCATTCGTCACACTGTGTTTCGCGTTGTGTACTACCCTTTTTGATGTACCCTCGGTACCGACAATCGTCTCGTACATATGTATAGCTAAACGTAGATACAACTGGTGGCTCGTGTGGCTCTCTGGCTTTGCTGTGCAATTTAGAAATATAGATTCCCTTCCAGTTCGTTTTGTATCTTCTCAACTTGAAGATCTATAATTGTCGTTCAAACGGAAGGAAGTCGCGCGCGAGAATTCAAAAAAACAAAAAAATAAATCATATATCCTGTGGATTTAAAAAAATATACACATATATATACATACATACATATATAATTAATTAAAGTGAAGTGATCATTTACAAAAAAAAAAAAAAAAATCTGTGAATAAAAGTGTATTTGCATTCATAGAAAAAATTAAATCGAATATAAAGAAAATCTCTGTGAATAGAGATTCTAGTGAAAATTTTTTTTATTTAATTAAAAACAATTCACCGCCGATTGCAATAGAATTTCATTTTATTAATTAAGTTATGGATTTGTGTTTAAAATCAATTACTAACAGGAATTCTTAGAAAAAAGATAAAATTTAAAATTATTTGTTTTTTTATCAAAAGAAATAGTTACAAGATTAAGGTATTTACTGTGACCGAGCAAAACCTATTGACACAAGTATATATATATTTAAGACAAACATAAGAAAATTAAATTAAATAAAACAGTTTGAATAGATAGTTTGTTGTTTTAATAATAGTAAATCATATTTAGATACAGTTTGTTTGATAATTTTGTTTTTGATAAAATTGTTTTGTAAATTTTGTTTGGTCGCTTTAATATCCTTGTCTTGTTTATACAAAAAACAAATTATGTCATATTATTGATTTGGTGCTTGCAAGACTTTATTTTTGAGGGCCTGTTTTCACTAGTTGTAAAAAATTGAGATGTTCCCTACTCTTAGATATATAGGTTATATTTATTCAAATCATGTCTGTAAATAAGTCGGTCTTAACCCACTTTAAGCCTATGGTAGTGCGCTGGAGTTTATATTTGACAATCCCTGTCAGAGTCTCATAAGCAGTTTTATTGTTCGGTGGAATTCTAAAATATTTTAGTATTGAGTATCTGGATAGCTAGATTGCATCTTTCAATCTTTCAGCTGACATTGTCACTAAGTAGATTTCTTTATTGTTAAGTAAAATCTTGTCAAAGTGCATTACTTGCTCTTATAAGGATTTTGTGCTATTGTGTGCAACTCTCTCACCATGGATCCATTTCTCATTTCCTAATACAATTTCGAGTAACTACCATGTCAGTAATTATCATAATTATCAATGGAACTCTGCTAGAACTTGAAATTCTATTAATGTCTATAGAGTGTACACGATACTTTGGACCCTTGCTCATTTGGTTGACACTCTTACCTAAAAGATCCATTGTATCTATTGGTACATATGTGCATAGATAAGTGTGTGAAATGTCTAATTGTAGAGCTATCCTACATCATACTTCAGTGTTTAGCTTCGTAAAAAGTTTCAGTGAAGTAATATTTGAGAAATGCAGCATTCCAACACCAACCTGAGTGTATGAAGCTAATGCAAAATTCTGGCAATCTTCTTCATTAGTTAATGTATCTAAAGGCGCAATCAATCGTCTAAAGCGTTTGCCTTCTCGGCCAATATCCTCAAATATAGTTAGTAGCCAGTAGTGCCGAGATATACTTTGCCTTTCAGTATATCAGAGTTACCTTTCTAAGGTTGCATTAGTTATATTTTCTGTTGCGCGTTTTCTAGGTTTCAACTTTGATAAATTGCCCATTGTAATGCAATTTTATGCCAATTTTGCACTAAAATTTGATTACACGCTCACAGTTCTCACATTCCCAATCTTCTAAATTATTTTCATTATTTGTTCGAGAAACTGGGTTCATTTAGCAAACCAATGCTATTTACAGCATCTAAATCGGGCTACGAATATAAACGCAGCGCTCACTTGAAGTTGATGATATATAGGGATAGATATGCCCCACACATTGATACCTAAATGATAAAAAATCATCAGTAACTTCCTATCGTACCAAAGCGAGAGACTCCTACCGAATCCATCCTACATCCCTAGCAGTAGACCAAATAGTAACAACCTGTTACGTCAAAAAACAACTCCAAGTTTCTTCATTTGTCGTTCAATACATAATGCTGGATACCTTCAACGGTTAGCGTCCTACCGTGCTAGCCTTAAATCTATACCACACTTGAATACCTCTCGTGGATTGACTGTTGTTTAACTTTGCAAAATTTTTAAACTAAAAATGCACTTCGTCGTTGAAAACGATTTCTTACCAAAATCAATTTTAATTTCCAACTTTTTCAGAAGTCAAGCATCGGGATTGCAAATTGTCGCTCAACTTAAGCTCCTGCGCAAAAAAGTTCCCAAAAATCCTGTAACTCCCGACGGCAATAATCGGTTAGAGCAAGTAGATAATTATAACAATTCGACAACTTAGAGCTTAAGGTAGTCAACTATGTATTTCGAACCACAAATACCATGTACATTTGTTTAAAATAATCAATAAATTCGATACATAGTGCTATGATTGTTTTATCGCCATTTTGAATCGCTTGGCCTCCATTTTGAATGAATTTTGCGATACAAAGTTTATCTCACAACCAGGTTTGTGTATAAGGTATACGATCTTAGACAAAAGCTTCAACTTAGTCGTTCTTTTATTGACTCCCTTAGGAACGAACATGGAGATTTTTTAAGACTTTATTCATAAAAGTAGTTTCTGCCGACTCCATCTATCTGTGAGTCTTTCGTCTTGTATAAGCCGGCAAAAAATTCAAATGCTTCTGATCGTACTTTTTCAAAGAGTGTTTGCCTTCCTATTTTTTGTCAGTCAATCTTTCATAATTGCTCATCATGCAGTTTGTCAACAGTCTTACTTAAGCACTTATCGCACTTACTAGTTGTAAACCAAGCGCAGTAGATACTTTCTGTCAGTAGAGTCGTATTTTATGTAGACTTTTACTATGCTTAGCGCAAGTTAAGTACCAAATATTCACGAATGTTTAGCTTATGCTATGCATTGGTCTTAGGATCATCAACAACTAGCAGTTTTAATTTGTTTGCCAAAGGATTAGTGCAAATGACTGTTCGAACTACTACTACATTCAGTTATAAAGGTTGTGATACCAAGTCACGTAGGGTCTGAAAACGCACAGCTAATCAGTATTTCAGTATCTTTTACTTAGGTTTTGTCTGAACTTGGCACCATTTATATACGACTCTCATTTGCAAACACTTCTGCTGCATTATGTGCAACTTTTCTTCCTAAACAAGTTTCACATACGCCACCGTGCATCCATCGATCACTAGTCGTCCTCACATTTCTTTAATTTCCACAAACCCATTGCGAAGCATTATTTCCATTTCAAATTTGTTCATTTTCACGTGTCTTAGGTCACGTTTTCCTCCACAATGTTAGCATCCTTCTACCATTTATCATTTTCTAAAACTGCAAGCACCAATCAATTGTATCTCACGATCAAATCCCCGCATCATCATACAGTATATCGCTCTTTCTTATGTGCGCCGATACACCGTGATGATGAAAGCAACCTTTGAAATTAACACACCAGAATTCCCCAGATGAACCCGCATAGTTCCTGCTGTCAATAGAAACTTATTTACATTAAAAGAGAAGAAGCAAACTTAAAGAAATACGAAAAGAAAGATCGGCACAGTGCAAAAGCCCGCGCAAAGGTTAAAACCAGTGAAAAAGTGAATAAAAAGAAATTGTGTTACTAATTCATTGTTAATGATGTAAACTAAACGAAGCATCGAGTAAAACAATTTATTAACACGCTTCTGAGTAGAATATTCAATTAGATAACGAAAAACAAACAAGAGACTAACTAAAGCATGGCAGCCGAGACGGGTACATGCAATGGATTCTTCAATGATCATGGAAGTTCTGCTTTGAATAACTACTTCCAACAGTTGTCCTCATCGTCGGGCGGGAGTAGTACGAGTGGTGGCAGTACTGCCAGTGGTGGTGGAGGAGGTGGAAGTGGCAATGCCAGCGGTGGTGATGGCAACAATAATGATAATTCTCAAACAAATTCCAGTGGCAGCAGCACCAGTTCGGTGAGTTCAACAAATTCCCGTGTACACAGTTCGAATTCGGCTTCTTCGGGTGGAACACCCAATAATCAATGGAATGAGATTCAATCGAATCAGCAGCAGCAGCAGCAGCAGCAACAACAGCAACAGCAACAGCATCAGCAACAGCAGCACCAACAACAACAGCAACAGTTGTCCCAACACCAGCATCAACAGCAGCAGCAACAGTCGGCACCACTGTCGGCGACACCAGCATCACATCACCACCCGCACCACCCACATTTGTCGGCGATTAGTCACTCGCTGACACAAAACCTACCCGCCGCCTCCAATACACACTCAATATTTGGCATGGGCAACTTCCACTATAAAACAAACAACTCGTGGACAATACCAAGCTTGTCGTGCTATCAGCGTATCTACAATGAGACGCATTATCAGCGCAATTTTCATCCCACAGATACATCTTGCAATTCGCACAGCAACACCGCACCAACAGCAGCAGCAGCAGCGGCGGCGGCGGCAGCAGCGGCAGCGGCAGCGGCAGCAGGTAACGAGACTCTGTTGACTAATCATCACCAACAACCGCATCATCATCACCATCATGGAAGCGGTGGCGGCGGCGGCGGCGATAGTGGTGGTGGTGGCGGTATAGGGCCCAATCCAAAAAGGTTTCAACCAGCACCAACTTCAGGTTTGTAAAAATTTAAATCTCCGCTTCAGTTGTAGATGCATAGATACATAGACTCTCATCTGTATAAAGTTCAACCCTTTCAATCCAAGTCTAAATTACATCAATATGTATCATCGGCGATTTATATGGAATACAGCGCTTGCGGGTCTCGATTTGCATACCTAATTAGGTGGTAAGGGTGTTGAATGACAGGGCTTACGCAAACCGGACTAATTAAAAATTGAAATCAATTTCTCTAAACTTGACATGATCACTGGTGTAGTTTGTGACGTTATTCGAATTTGTAAACGTGTTGAGTCAACACCTTTCTTAACAAAAACTGGAGTGAGTTCTTTTCCGATTAATTTAATTATTTAGCGAAACATCAAAAACTTTGCTTGAGTTATCATAGGTCATTCAAGTGACTGGGTAAACAAATGTTATCACCCGTGATAAGGGGGGATTTTTACTGGGCACTGTAGGGCTGACAGTGTCGTCCTTAAGGGTATCTTTCAAGCTTGACGTATGTATATAAAACAGTTTTATTACCTTAAGTACTAGTAAATATGGATTCGGAAAATACATATGGTATATGTATGTATATACTAGTACGTAAACAATCTTTAGAACTATCTCACTTAGTGTTTGAAAAGTACTTAAGGTAATGACGAAAGCCATTGATGGCACGTGTGTCATTCGTGTCAAACGCCCTTAAAAATCAACGATAGCAACAGCTGATGATCAGCTTACCCTTATATGATCTATTTCGCCACTGTGTTATGCACTTTGCAGTAATAGTTGTTTATTAACTTTTTAGCGATAAACAGTTAATATTTAGGGCGATGGCGTGCTTTCACTACTTCAAATTTTTACACCGATAGAGGATCTATTTTTCAAAATGAATTAAAGTGACATAATTTCTTAATAATCACGAGTAATGAAAAATATGAAGGTTGCAAGGGGAAATCAAAGATACAAATGCACGTTGTTTTTGAATGTTCCTGGAACGTAGAAGAGGAATTAGTTGTTGAGGTAACTTTCCTCGATATGAAGTTTTTTGTTTTTACTTTTTGTTGAAACTTTATTTCATTTTACAGATAGTTAAGTCGACACCGATAATGAAGTTTAAAATATGAACTCTGATCTACTGTAAGGAAAATACAAGTAAAAAAAAAATCCCAATAATTTATTTTTCACGGAATTACAGTGAGGCTTGTAACTTGTATTCTGAGACGAATCTTTTAATGCCCTTTCAGCGATCTCATGAGTCACAATCTATATAGTAGATGTGGCAATATAAAATTGTTGACTGATTAAAATAAATCTAGTACAATTTGTAAAACAATAAACAACATTTTAGGAGCTTAGTGTATTTTTTCGAACAAAAAATCGAGTGTTTTCTATCCGGCGGTCATTTTAAATAATCGCTCATGTATGACGTTAAATGGTTGTAATCTTATACTTTATATGGATATAAGTATCTCAAGTATTTTTAAATATAGAATACATTGCGGATTGGCTAGAAATTAGGTTGAAAATGTACATATTATTGGTGAGTTCAAAAATGTATCCGATGCGTCATAGATGCAAAGTCATAAGTTCCAAAAGTCAAATGAGAAAGTTTTGACAAAGTCGCAAGTTTCTAAACGTATCCTAAACGTTATCGATGCGCATCAACTGAGCAAACTATGTATCGATAATTTTTTCGATGCTTTCATTTGATATTCAAATCACTCATTTAAATTTATTTTTAATTCAAAGTTTGTCATTTTAATTTTGGCAATTGCCTGCTTTGTATAAACTACGTTCCAAAACATCAAACTTGTGTCGTGTAAAATGTATACAAATTATCGAAGTTGCGTTGCAGATGCGCATCAAACATTTTATTACGCAGCCTATCTTTTAATATTTATACGATGAATACTGACAAATATTATTGCCCTAAGATGGCTACCTTGAGGAACCCCGAATATAATGCTCCAAGTGTGAAAAATCGAGGATCTTAAGCATCTGGTAAATTATTTAGAAAGTGGTTTTTGTCAAAGGCTGTGCTGAAGTCGGTGACAATCAAGTCAACTTTCCTATTGTCCTGTAATGCAACAGTGTTCTAGGTACAAATTTGTTTAAGTTTTTAGTTGTGGAACTGCTTTGTCGAAAATACAGGTTTGTAATGAAAGTACGTTCATATTTAATCATTTCGAATAGTTTGGGACAGAGGGTAATATATGCTTCCTTAAATATTTTAGATAGGATTGACTGCATGATTAATAATTGAAACAGCGATGAAAAGCTGGGTAAGAACGTTCAACAATTTTTTCAGAACAATGCCAGGAGAGCAGTCATCTATAAGTCCTTTAATCTTTTTGGTGGTAGTTTAGAGTTCTATTCACAGAGACAAATAAGATTTGCTGGCAATCTTTCATATAGTTAAAATAGCTAGAGTAAGATTCAAGTACTTAGTCGGTATAAATTTGAGTGTAAAATGAGCGCATGGGTTAACGATTACCTTAGGGTCTGCCGAGAATACGTTAGCTTCAAAGTAGAAGAATATCCATTTCATCTTCTGTTGAGTTTAATAAATTAGTAGAAATGCCCAGAATATGTGATAAGACTCAAATGGATTCGGTCAACTGGAGGAAGTACACATGTTGGTAGTTAAGGTAATCAGAAGCAGATGTTGATTGTAGAAATTATTTCTTTAACTCGATTCTGTTAGAGTGCGCAGTTCTTTATAGTACACCAGGGTGGAGACGAGGAACATTTTTTAAAATAACTAAAAACTAAACAGTAGAATGATACCATCATATTGTGCATGGTAAAAATTTCTAGTCAACAGGATCTGGATCTTCTGTACTGTCTTTCTTTCTCCAAAGTAATAACTATTAAATACTGTTTCACTTTCTGGTTAACGCGTGTCTATATACCATTAGCAGGACTGAATATTCTTTCATTTTTACTACCTTTACGTGTTGGGATTTATACTTATACTGGAATACTTTATTCTATGTTACCACTTACCACTGTTAAGTAACCACTTATCTAAGTAAATAACCTCTACTAATTGTATACACATTTTCACAGAAAAGACAAATTTGTGAACGCTTTATGGTTTGAAACTTGGATTCTGTCAGATTTTATCACTCTATGAGTGTTGCATGTACATAGTAAAAGTGAAAAAAGGTATTTTATAATCCTTAAAGTTACTTTGCTAGAATGGGATGTTTTTTTTCTAAAATTTCCAGAATATTCACCCAAAAATCCCAAACAAATCTCATGTACCTATTGTACTAAAAATAACTAATTTACCCAGTGATCACGCGGATAGTGTAGTTGTGGTTAACATATGATCCATTTGTTGCAAAGAATGCAAGATACTTTGAAAGCGGTTGCGGTTAACTTATAAACATTGTTAAGCGAACACCCCTTCGTTAGAATATTAAGTGTACGAACGGTGGAATTATTGTTTTACAAAATATTTAGTATTAATTTCACGTGCAAAATTCCACCATATTTGGTGACAAAAACCCCATTTTGTGCAAGTTATTTCCAACTGATTAAAATTTCACCTAAACCTTAGTGGACTTTTTTTTAGAAATAGAAGATGCTCTTGAGGGAGGTAAAATGAAGTTTTACTTCAAAATATAGCAGCATTTACTGATGGGGTATATTTTGTCACGATATAAGAAGTAAGAATAGCATGATATTGTTCTGCTTTCAATGGATATTTGAACTGATATGACACACTTAAGGATTTAGGTTGCATTCATAGTTTTATTTTGGAATTTGATCCTTTTTCTATTTTTATAAATTAGGAATCAATTATGTAATTTCTGAGTGTCGACTAAAAATATATATTTTTTTTCCATAGAAGTAAGAAAATTTCGGAATCATAATGTACCTGTCTTACATAACTACGTAGATTACTCAAAGATATTCCATATTGTTTGAACAAAGATTTTTGTGACGTACCATTCTTTCCCATTTTATTATTGGATACTTGACATTTTACATGTACACCATATTTTATATATATAAAATATTTATGTATAGAGGTGTCTTTTCATTGAACATAAAGAGGAAAGTACATACTGATGAAAGGTTTCACTTTTTACTAAAATCTTAGTATCTGGGAATGCCATTATGGTCCCCTGGCACCTATGTTTTTCACGTTACTTAACTAAGACCAAGCAGCATAGCGGAGCAAAGCGGTGGGTGGAACTGGTGCATAAAAATGGAATATTTTGGCATAAACCAGCGACTTAACGTAACGCCATAAAATGAAATCCAACGGCGTCAAATCGAATAAGCGAGGTGGCCATTCGACCTGACCATTTCTCGAGAATTTACGATTACCGAACCTCCCCTTCAATAGAACAATTGTTTGACTAGGTATGTGGCATGTGGCACCATCTTGTTGGAACCACATATCACTCATGTCAAGTTCATCCAAATTTGCCCAAAAATAGTCTTCTAACATGGCGCGATAGCGAATTTTAGTGACATGGCGATAATTTTCATCGACGAAAAAATACGTTCCAATCACACCTCCGACGTGAAATCCAGAATGGAGTCTTGTGAAGTACATGTGCATCGTAAACATTTCGGCGCTTAAAATGAACAAGAAACTCCAGTTTTTGAGTTAGTTTGATCTTGTAAGGGTGTAGGCCAAGATCTTTATTCAAAATTCGACACAATATGGACTGAGAGATTTCCAATTGCTGTGAACGGCGCGGCGTTGAATCTATTGATTTGGCTGGAGCATTTACGGCTACGATATTTTCAGTACTTCGACCAGTGCGTTGTCTCACTGGAACAGGAACATTCAATAGTAAATATATTGACTCGAAGTTACCCACTATAGCACGCATAGCTTTTCTGCTGTGACGATTATTACGACTGAAAATTGGAGTAACCGTTCTTGAAAGTTGCGACCACTTTTAATAGTTTCCAAACGTTGCTCATTCGTGAACTTCACCATTATAAAAATGTAAACCTTGTCTGACGTTTTAAGATTGACAGAACATAAAAAAAGTTTAAAGGTGCGATTGTATTAAAATACAAAATTGTTATGTCCCTATTTAATAACCCGCTACATGGACACTCGATGAACATCGATCTAGTAAATTGGTTCCTGATTCAGAGGAATGATTTTCGATTTCATTTTTGACAGTGTCTCAAATATTACTATTTCGCCATGATTCTATTAGAATCTTAGTGTTTATTAGTGGATGTTCCGAGTTATTTGAATAAAATTGTCAGCAAATAAATTGCAACTCAGCATACTTCTCGGATGACCTGGTCTCTGGTATATTCAGCAAAAACCTTACAGTAGCGAATATAGCCTTATCATTCTTCTCTAGACTTGAGCTGGTTACTGCTGTTTTAAGGTGTACCTTACTAAACTAAATATATCGAATAGATCCTTGTTTCGATTACTCACAAATTTCTGTAATCCTGGTATCGGTCTTTTTTTTTAAGGTAAGCGAATGTCTCATATTTCTAAATCCTTCTATTCAACTCTTCTAAGGGTTAGGATACAATAAGGTTACTCAAACCCTATCAATGTACTTCCAAATCTGCCTATTTGAAGTAAGTTAAAGTTGTTCACTTTCATAACATTAGAACACTTCAATAAGTCTCAGTGAAATATGTAGTTAGGGGTCTTTTTTTTTAAACCAGCAATTTAAACCATAAATCATAGTTTTAAATTATTCAGAAGCTAAACAATGAATACAAATAAATGATTCATCTCAATGATCAAGCAGTTCTCATTCAACTAGTATAACCGCCTCCGAATAGGTTTGAACATGCACGTGCAATTCTTTTTCTTTATTCTATCTATCCAAGACTCTAAATTTAAATAAAATCAATAAGACACTATTTTTACAAGAAAATGACTGGCCTGTCTGTGCATTTGCTTACAAATCTTTTGAACCACATAATACTTGGTCTCTGTGAAAGCCTCTACCTTCAATATGTTGAACACTTCTGTGATAATTTCATTCAAAATATGAAATAACCCTTAGGGTCTTATTGAGGTTCTGCCAAGTTCTACAACGCAACAATGTAAATAGAATCCACCACCAATACTGACCGCACCATCAAGTGAAACACTACAAAAATAAACCAACCCCCTACATTCAGTTAATTGCTCAAAATGCTTGAATGGACAAAAGTTTAGGTTTCCCTAAAAGTTTTCACTTGCCACCACCAAGACCACCACTACCACCAAATTGACCACCCTCTGGCCGAGAGCACATTTTCTCCAATCGACTTTGGTGAGCTTTCGCACGTGATCCGGCCACTGCACATTTTCACAGAGACCCGTTGATGGAATGTGTTTTAGTTTTCCATTGCTTCTCCTTAAATTAAAAAAAAAAAAAAAAAAAAAACCAACCCAATGACAACGACAGGGTTTAATAGATCAAAGGCGCGCATACATATAAAAATAAAAAAAATAAATAAATTTTATTTGATTTATATGCTTGAGAGCACGTTTAAGGGACCAAATCGGAAGTCGATCTCTGTTAAGAGTTAGTAACACCTTATAAACGAAAGACAATCGGCCGGGCAACTTAAAGGGGGACAAGGGAAGCGGAGATATTTTCTATAAATGATTGTCGTGTCGTTGTCGTCTGTCAATTGAATTAGAATTTTTTTTTTTTCATATTTACATATGTATGCACACCATCAAAGCACAATTAGACGTACTTAGATACTTTTTTCATTTCGTTTTGTTTTGTTTTAGGGCGGTTTTTTCCTGTATTAGATTGTTGGATTCTCTCACTTATTGTCTCTTTCTTTGAGTGTAGGGGTGAGATTACAAACACTTTAGGGAATTGTAGTATATACAATTGAAGTGACGCTTTTAAAGGGTAAATAGATATTTTTAATGCGTAATTAATTTTATTTTTTTATTTTATTTATTCAACATGTAAGTAAATAGGTTTTTCTTTAATCTTTATTGTAGTATTAATAATTATTATTAGCAATAAATACGTTAATGTTATAGAAAATGCTTGTTTATGATTTAAATAAAAATCAAAGTTATACATATAATGTAAGTGGATACGGTGCATAAAGTATTAAATCGGAATTATTAGTAAACCTTGCGGAAATTTGTATCTTTCGAGGTTTTTGTGTATAAGTTTCAAAATATGCAGGGAATTCATAATAGCGAGGGGTTTTAAGTAAAATTGTAAAGATCAGTATTCAAAAAACGACACAGATGTATTCGGCCAGATGTAGTAGAGGACCCTTAAACTTAGAGCAACGAACGGACGGCCCACGTAATACGTCCGTACAAAGTCCAAATAGTGCATTAGCTATTGCCTATAGATTGTAAATCACATTTGAATTACAGCCAAGCCCTCCTAAATGTTGTGAAGACTTTTGTACAAATCCCTATAAGTCCTGAACACTTATCTGAGGCGATTTCTCTTGTCAGGATGGAATCGATAGTTTTTAGTAGTTGTACAGAGTAGTACAAGACAAGTACATACATGAACTGAAAATGCAAGAGCTGACGAATTAATGAAAAAGAGGATTTTACTCAAACATGAATAAACTGAATCCATATTCCATTCTGGAACCTTAGAGTCAAAGGCAACCAAGAAATTCTTGTATCTACAGAGAATTACTCCCCAGCTGTTACAAGTGGCGAGTGTTATCTACTCATAACCTACTGAGAAACTTCTTTAGACTAAATCCTTTAAAGTTATAAACGCAATGAAGAAATGAAAGCAAAGTCGTCAGGAGGGGCACAACTATAGATTTCATTTCAAGAGTGCTAAGCATTCAACATTCGGGCTATGTTCTAGCGAAGGAATTTGATAACAAATTGCAATGACTCTGAACACGATCTAATAAACTCGACAGACGGGGGTTTCCACACAAATGCGTTATTTCCATTCAAGTTTTAGATTCTGACGAATGCTTTGTAAATTATAGCCATGTCTACAGGAGTGCAAACCTAACCACCTCTTGACTAACACGATCTATAAAGAGTCATTCGCAGTATCAGCAATCTAATAATTTCAACAGAATCAGAAGTAACTGGCATAGCAAGCATTGACGAGATATTAGAATTTTTTTTATCGCGTCGAACTGGGCATCCCCATATATCAATATCGGTGTTGAGATGGGTAGACATTCACTTTCGTTGTGAACAGCTTAGCGAAGTCAAGACTTGCGTAATTCGCAAAGAAATGGATTCAGGGAGAAGGGTAAGGTCATTAACGAATATTAGAAACAGAGTCGGAGAAAAAACGGAGCCCTGAGGTATGCCAGCATTAGTTGAAAGTGGGATAGAAGTGTATCCATTCAATATAGCATGTATGAAAGAAAGAATTTGCTATTGGTATCATAAGCTTGAATCTTGTGTAAGAGGGCACTGAATCCATACAATCATGTAATGGAGAATACTTTTGTCCGATATGTCCTGAGACCCCTTAGTTGGAAGTTAGAAAAGAAGTTATTATCGCCACTTTTGGGCTTTGAGTGGACCACATATCAGAAAATACCTCTGTAGGGAACGAAATGTAGAAAAAAAGACGAAAGACGAAAAATTTGTTCGAAAGAATGCTAAAAAAGGGTTCAAAATTTATGGCGGTAACGAAGTATTTATTAAGGTTTAAAAGATTTTAAAGATTTTTGTGTTACAAAACCAGGATATCCATATTTTTTTGCAATCATATCACAAAACTTAAGTAATCATTCGTTTCAGTTGGTTTTTAAGTTAAACTTTACGCGACAGTTCCATGGGACACAGGGCCTAACTCCTCACACCCATTTGATCCTATGCAACAGAAAAAATACAATCTTTAATAGTTTGTGATATACATGGGTAAAATGTTGTGATATACATGTGTTAGTTCTTAGTTTAGAAATTACTTTAAATGCGAAACAAAGAAAAGCGAATTCAAAACTCAAAGCATATTTTAAACCCCTCTTCTTATACTCCATTATGATCCTAGATGTGTATTCTAGAATTTCCTGTACTTCTGTATCTGTAAGAAGATATATTCTGCTTTTTTGCGTAGTGTCTATCGTGTGTACTTAAAGTACCTATATTTGGGCATAAGTATCTTGTTGTCATTTAACGTCGATTTGCTCATTTTGGCATCGAAACTTCCAGCGATGTTTTTGATGCTGTATCTATGACCATGCTCTTAAGTGTTTTTAAACAATTTCGTACAAGGAATTGTTGCTGCTATTAACATCATCCTTTTAGACTACAAATGAATTCGTTGTCGATTCATACCTTCGATGCATACCTACACTCAACATGTAGTTGATATCTTTTATCATCCATCCTTCTTTTTTTACATGTTCGGTGCGAAGTGAGCAAATGGAACCTTTAATTTCTTTTCTTATGTGCGTTTTTTTTTTTTATTTATGTTCACAATTCTGTAATAGAACATAATGTTCAACCAATCACTTAAGAAGGTAATGACGACCTTCAACCTAGTGTTATAGAATTGAGTCGGTTAGGTCTGAAAATTTGTAATATTTTGATTAGTATTTTTTTTTATGAAAATATATACATAACTCTTCTAAAGGCATATATATTTTCTGAAAATCTGCGACATCAACATTTGTTAGAAAATTTAGTTGATTTTCGTATCAAAAATTATAAGAAAATCTGCACAATATCGGCATTCAAAACAGTCTAGGATTTGTTCAATCCATGGACATCTTATTATATTCTAGGATGAATAGAATATGTACATATACTCTTATATTAAAAGCATATCTTCTTCTATTTTTAAGAAAAATAAATTACAATGTATCTATCACTTAAAAGCCCATAATAACACATCACATCAGTCGTACAGTATCTCAACTCCAATTGTGAATCCATTTTGTGGTATGAGTCCTGGCACATGTTATTTTTTTTTATCATTTTTTTGTAGTGTGACACCGAACATCGAACTCGTTCGGTTCCTTTATGAAAATAAACATTTACAACACAGCCAAGTTACATCCAAGTCACATTAAAAAAAAAAAATAAAAATCAATATAATGCAATGCGCTTAATGCTGCTACTAGCTAGCATGCCATCATGCTGTGCAAAACATACACGCTACTTATACAGGCTTAACTCTCAAAACACAACATCTCATTAGCATTATGAATATGTATGTATATGTCTGAAATTCATAACCTTAGGCCAAATTCCGCTGGCTGTTCGACTATATTCCAGACTATTCATCATCAATCCATCATTCAATTCACATCCTTTTTGAAAAAAAAAAAAAAAAACTCGGAGAAAAGAAATTACTAAAAATTCAATGCAATGCCAATACTACCACCACCACCACCAACCAACTCCACCCACCCACCAACCAACCAACCATATATGCGCGAATAACCTTAGTAATGAGATACTCACATTGAATAGTTTTTGGGATCACGTATGCCAATCAATTACTAAATTCATGTTAGAATAGAATTGAAAAAAAAAAAAAAAAAAATGAACCAACTCTGATGATAGATACAAAAAAAAACTTTCTAACAAAAAACATTTCTCATTTCTAGATGGAATCTGTTTTGTGAATTCACTTGCATACGCACGTACGTACTGATGATGTAAAAATAATAAAATTGTGTTTTTTTTTTCTGTTTGCTATTTTTTACAAGTTTTTTGCTAACAAAACAAACAAAAATTATTACAATGAAACGTGTTAAAAAATTAGCGAAAAAAAAGAAGAAATTAATTAGTTTGTTTTGATTTTTTTTTTTTGATCCACCGAAAGCATAGATACTTAGATACTTGTTTAGTTATTTTTTTTTTAATTTTCTTGTGTTTATCAATATTGCTTAATCGATCGATGCAAATTGGCGTAGTGGTGGGTACCTATGCCGTAAACGAGATATATTTATTAAATTCAATTATAACCTATACATCAATAGTTGAGAAGGGAATGTACATACGTGGATGGCCACGTGAGCGTTTTTAAAAGAGTTCTCCTGTTGCTGTTGCTACTACTGTTGCTATTAAATTGATTAGATTTTTTTTTCTGTTTTGTATAAGCTTTACTTTATTTATTTACACTTGGAGTAGGAGAGAAGTACAAAAAAATTGTATGGAAGTATCAAAGTGGAGCAATTATCTGTAATTGGATGAGATTTCTTGCAAACAATAGTGTATAAACCCACCGATTAGCAAGGGTGGGGTACAAAAAGGGCTGAGAACAATAACTTGTTTGGTCGCTTAAAAAATATATAGGTAGCAGCAGACAATTAATTCTGTGAAAGTTCATGCGGGAAAAAGTGTCCTTTGATAGTAAAGATACATCGATAAGTCATTTATTCGTCAGATAGATCGTCAGTTATTCAATTAACATTAGAGTATAAAAATCCAAATTGATTTATGAACTTCAGATGTTAAACATATTATGCTGCAGGTCCATAGTAGCACATACTCTATAGATTGTATAGACTGTTCTCTGGGTTAGCCACTACAAATTCTACTATATCTCTACAACTCTCTACAACTATGGTCATTCTAAGACATTTTTTATTGTTACTTTTATACTACAAAGACATGTGCGACAATTGGCCACACTATCATTTAGTATCCACGCCTAAGAATAACCGGATACAACTTAGAGAGTGTTGTACTTTCTAAGCTCGCAGACCGATGATAAAATCATCAAAATTAAATGGGCTAGAACATTAAAGCCATTTCCGAACTTATGCAAGCCTGTACATAGTTATCATTTGATCCCACCCGGGTGGTCATTAAGAACCTTGATCACTGCGCAGAGGTCGTTTAAAAATTACATAAAGCCGCTTATTTGTATTCTTGTACGTTAATAGGTCCTAATCGAACCGTAAAATACAAACTAAAACAATAATCCGGTCAAAAGCTATTTTTAGTCCCACATTTTTTTTCTTGTTTCTTTCTGAAACTTCATTTATATTTTATAACTTCCGTCTCTTAAAGCGTACCTACACAGTAGGGGGACACAATCGTTTCTTGCGTTTTGCGTTTATATTCCTTTAGGAGAGTCGAATATATAGCACTTGGATAGCACTACAAGATGACTTCAGATATAATCATGTACTGCTAGGGACTGAAACGAGCCCATTATCATCCGGGGTTGCATTTAGACTCTGTCCCATTTCTTGGTTGTATGCTCAAAAGTCGTATATCTAGGGATTGATTGATCTTTCTCTGACAACATTGACTTGATGGAATCATCTGTTATGCAAGTATCTATTTAATAAGCCAATGGTTGGATAGTATGTGATCTGCTACTAAGCAGTCCACAGTCAACAGTATGGGGCTAAACAATCCTCAACAATACTCATGTTTCGCTATATTATGATAATAAAATACATTGTGTCTTTAGGTTTGATTCCTTTTTTCGTCCATCTGAAGCTGTGATGCGATTGACGTTTTCTTGACTGAATAGTAGACAATTCCTTCGATTCCCAACTTCTATGCCGATCTTCCTTTGATAAATGTATCTCTGATAAAGAGGATACTAGTGGGTAGTTATTTTTGGATTCATCCATAGTGAACATCCAAGTTCGAAAGTGAAAGAAGATATAGAACTCAAATTTAGTTTTATTTCTCGATGAAGGGAATGAATAGTAAAAATATTCAAAGTAGAGATGCAGTGATGCAAATTAATGTGTCTATAAGGACTTTTCATCCAGTGACAGTGAGGAACACATTTTATGAAATACGTTCGTTTATCTTATTATACGTTTACCAAAATATTTTTATTTTAAGAGTTACAGATCTAATATTCTGCTGAGAATTATCATCCAATGAAGGTGTACATATGTACATTTATAGTTCAGCCATTCATCTTTCACTTTCCTTACAGATGATTCATCCAAAGTGAAAGGCAATATCTGTAGATACCATCAAATCAAACTGCGATACTTTCAAATGATACATTTTGTGTTTGAACGCACCCCTGCTAAACTCATCCTTATATCATATAGGTGTTTTAATTACAAAAACTTGTCACAACATATTTTCCTAAAGTGAAAGTAAAGCACTCAACCAAAAAACAAAAATAAAATAAAATAAAAAACCCATTAAAAGTAGGTATAGGTAGGTGTCTAATATTTTTTCTCGCTACTGTATTGAATGTTAATTACATTTTTACGACCTGATTGTGAGTAGTTTTCATGTTGTATACTCGTATAATTTTTTTTTGTTTCGGATTGGAAGAATTAAATGGAATGATTTACGAGATACCAACGGTTTTATGCATAGTTGTTGTCTTATTGTTGTCTAGTCTTTACGCGAATTCCTCGCAAATATGTAGATCGTGTTGAGATTAGATCGGGGAGTTTTGTTTTTTGAATGCAGTGGGGAGTTACGGCGCTTACAATTTTAGGGTAATAAAATTAAGTTATAAAATAATTTTAAGTTTTTGTTGAAAGGGATGAATGGGAGTCAGTGTCACTCATTGTTCTTACAATTGGCTTGTTATCTCGAACAAATTAGTTAACAATTGAAGAACAATCTATTTGTACTTGACAGAATTACCACCATAAACACAAAAGATATTATCTCATTTTGTTCAAATCAACAAATCCTTACCTCAAATCAACTGCCGAATTCGTTCATCATCATCATGAAAACTTTCATTCAGTGTCCACGTACCAAAATCAATTTTTCAGTAGATAACATTTTCTGGTGCCTCGTTCATAGAACGTTTAGCAACAACAAACGAATTATGCACATAATTTACACTTCCAGCAGAACACTTCGATATCTCAATTCCAGCCTCAGTTGTTTCAGTAATTCCTTCAGTTGTATATTCCCTGATGCCTGGTGTTGAATCCTGTTCATGTATGACATGACGCCCTAAGTTATTAATTTTACAAACAGGAAACAGGCATGCTAGGATCTACTCAACTCACAAGCAGCAGTAGCACCCTATGTGTCTATCAAATTATGGAACGAGTTTGAAACCAAACTAAGGCTTGAACGAATCCAAAATTCTCAGGATCCTCATAATTATAGTTATTCTTAAAAAGATAGGCACTCCATCTCACTGGCGACTGTTCTTAGGGGTGATAGGAGCGATTCAGTGTCTCTTGAATCTTCCAATATTTTTTTCTTAATAGATGTCACTAAAACCGGTAAAGAATGGTTTCTCGGGCGTACGGTGTCTTGTTTAAGGACTTTGATCACTATTTCCAGGTTTAAAAAAAATAAATTCTATGGGACTGCCCATGAGCCATTACGTAGCTCATATTTCTAAAGAACTTGGGAGGACTTCCAGCATATCTAAGAAATCTATCTAGGGATGGTCCTAAAAATTATTACATACACAAAAGTCTAAATAGATTCATTCGAATACTTACAGAGAGAGTTGAGTGTTACGTCATTATTCAAATTTTGTAAATTATAACCCATTTCATTGGGCAGAAGAACAGGTCCAACTTACCTTACAAGGCCTGTCATAAATCAAGTGTATCTATTACGGTACGTAATCGGCTTAAGTTATTCAAAATGCATCTAATCAAACAGTAAGACTTGTTAAAAACTTCTTTGGATCGTATTGATACCCCACTATCACGTATCAATCACATAGATACAATCCACATTGAACATGGTGTGAAGAAAGAAAAACCAACAAAACTCTGCGTAAGCATTATTTACCGCAACTATTCATAGCCCATTGCTGTTATGTCTTTTTTTTTTTTTTACTCATTCTTCTGCAATTGTTGGCCTATACCATCACATTCACCCAGCTAGCTAGCTAGCCATCATCATCCAACATCGAAACGAAAACGAAAGCATTTCTCTCTGCAACTTGGTCTTTGCCATTTCATACACTTTACTTCCTTATGTTATCGAATCTCTTTTCTACCAATCTTCTCTTGCTGCCGGTTAGCCTGAAGATAAATCCAAAACCATTTCTTCTTCTTCTTCTTGGGTTTTTCTACACACATCCAGTCCAGAGATACATAGGTGTATGCGGAACAATGCTGCTCGTCGGTCGTCGAGACGCTCTCTTCTCACGATACAACACGACCGATGCGGCGGCGAATGAAATTGAAATTGTATTTTATTTTCGTTAAAAAAATTTTTCATGATAAAAAACAAAACCCGTTGGACAACAAACATTTTACTTTCATTAAAGTAGGTAAAGGGTTTTTTTTTTTGGAATTATTTTCCTCCTTTTCGGCTGCAGGCATTGTATTTCTGTTTCTGGTTTCGAGTACGCGAATACCATACCCTCTCGGTGCAACAGAGGCCTTAAGTCAAAAGCTTTTCTTTCTTTCTTTCTTTTCTTTGAGCAGAGGGAGTGAATTGAGATACAATTTTTGTGTTTTATCATATTCGGGAGATTTACTTCCGTTTTGGTGGGGTTTGGGGAGAGCTATGAGAGACAGACAGACCAGTGGACAGAAGATAAATCACGACACGACCGTCGTCAACGACGACGATGAATTCATGCATTTCATTTTAGGTGTTTTGTTTTTTTTTTCTTATAAAATAGCTGACTTAACCTTTTACAAGTTAAAGGAAAAAAAAAAAAAAAAATTTAAAAAATGCATAAAATAAAGAAAGTTGACATTTACTACTTTTTTTTTTTGTTTAATAATAAACGTATGGATGTAGATACATATATTTATTCTGTGTATGTTTGAGTGTAGAGTAAAAAATTTTGACGGGTTTTGAATATTAATTAATGCACAACATCTGGTTGAAGATAATTTTGATGAAAACCATTAATGACAACGGATATTGGATTTGGTTAATTTAAATGGTCAGATGTGATGTGAAAGGTAGCTAAGAGGTATTCCCATGCGAACGCCTTTTGGGTCCTTTGATTTATTTGAGTTACATATAATTATTCATATTGGGGTTATTATGTTTTGTATGTTAAAAGGGCTGGGAATATACAGAGTCACGATGGCTAATAGTAGGACCTATCTACTAGTGAAAGTAAAGCTGTAGGCGTATTCTATTAATAAGCCGGCGAATGAATAAAATTGAATGTAAACTTCCGGTAACGCATTTAAATATCTTCTCTAATTGTGCATCTGGCTAGTAAAATAGACTTGTTAGGGAACTAGTTTCACCTACAAGAATTTCATTATATAAAACAGTCATTGTTCTTCACACTAGTCGAACTAGAACCCCTATTAAAAATGTCTCCCTATCCCAGCAGTATACTCCTGTAATCCTCTTATTTTCGAAATTTCTCATAGTGCCATTGATTACTTCTGTTCCTGTTGGTATTTTGACGTCCTATACTTAACTCGGTCTGCCGGTAAGGTTGTCGGCTAGAAAAAGTTGGTGTAACGAAATTTGGTAGTCGTTTGAAGCCTTCTTACAATAGGAAGTTACTGATGGATTGGGTTGAATTAAGTATCAAATAAGTATGCCGACAGGAAGAATTTGAAAAGAAATATCGTTCAGATGTACTATATAGAGTATCTGTTCCAAATTACATGACAAATTTGTTCTTTATATGCTGGGATACTACTTCGAATTTTACTAAAGGAACTACTAGTCGAGTATAGCATGCTAGTATAATACCTCCAAGGTAAGAAGAACGCTACTGGCCACCTGAGAATCTATCCAAAATGTTTTCATCAAATTCCCTTCACATGGACGTCGGACTCTTCAGAGTGTGAAAAATATAGTCCTACAGTTGATAATAGCAACGAAAATATGGTCAAATGCATTGCGTTTAACAAAGATCTTTGACCTTCATCAGTTGAAATAGAAACGTCTTATACTTCCGGGCTTCCACACAGATCATAAAGTATCTAAGACTATTAAAAGACTCATGGCGTAGGATGTACAAATTGTGCAGATTCTCTAAGGATTCTAGGACACTGAGGCACAATTCAGTTCAATTTTACTTAGCTCTTAAAAATTCAAAATACTTAAAGAGTAAGGTTGGCTCCACACTGCCAATACTTCTACTATCAGGCTCAAAGGATGAAGAGAGAAAAAATTTTCTTACATACCCCTATAATCTGTAAATGGAAATTATGAGCCAGATCATTAGGGCATGCGTACCATCTGAAAATACCACAGAATCTCAAAACTCCTCGATTGAAATGCAAAAAATTCGAAAACGATATCACTCTTAAGTGTCTAATGATAATCTGCACACGATCACGATTTCTAGTATCTTTTTCAAGTTTTCACCCAAATTTCTGTTCTTAGAGCGGTCAACTATTCGCTTACCATCCGACCTTCGACCAAGTCAAATTCACTGCCGCTTTCGCCTTCGCTTTATAACAGTAGTATGATTCATACGACGAAGTGATCAAGAATTTGTCATCGGCAATGCTTTGGTGTCGTTCCTTTCTAACCAAACCTTAACGCTTTCTTCATTTACTTAAGTACCCATCTGTATGTTTCCTATTAGATACTTCTACTATATCTACAAGTGGTTTACATACCTTTAGATACTGTAAAATGGAAAAAAAATTGCAATTTTTCTGCACCTATTCTATCAGATTGACTATAAAAAAAACCCCACAACCCCATAACACAATTTTTCAAATAAAACTCATCTGTAACCCACCCAGCTTAGTTAAAGCTCTGTCACTCGCCCGAACAAAGCCCACATCCAATCCAGACTTACATTATACACACACACACTCTCTCGCACAAGCAACGACACAATCAATTGACTAAAAGCTTATACTAGCCCCATCATCGAACCTCCAACCAGCCCCATCGAACACTCTCACCCAACATCAAACCTAACCAAAACGAATTCCAAACCAAACTTACATTGCTTCCGCAAACCGGCGGCAGAGGCAATGGCAACGAAAAAAGTAGAGAAACGAAAATTCAATAAAATACCCAGAGACGAGCTTTTTGTATCTTGTCGTCGTAGTCGTTGTCGGTTGGAGCATTTTATTTTTTCCAATTTTTTTTTTTCTCTTCATATTTTGTTTTAGTTTTTTTTCTTTATTGTTGTTTAATGTGAAAGAAAGAAAAATGGGATTCACAATCGCAAACTATCTACTAGTTGTATTTTGACTCTCACTCTTCATTCGTATTCCGGCGGCACAGGTTCGATTTCGGGTCCCGTTCGATATATTCATTTAGTTACCTTAATTATCCATCCATCCACTCTACTCTACACGAAAAAAAAAAAAAAAGATACTCGCAACTATCAGCAGATACTTTTGATAGAATGCGGCCCCTCGTTAGTTTGTGATTTGCTAATTTTTCGAAAAGAATTCATTAAATTCTCATTATCAACTTTAGAATATAATGTGCATATGATTGTATCCGGATAAACAGTCAGTCACGGGAAGATCATCGAAACCAACTGCACCGCTTAGATAGATAGATACTTTTTTTTAGTATTATTCTATGCGAATTGTCAAACGAAGTGTTACAAGTGAAAAATAAAAAAATAATAATTCCCAAAACAGCTGTGATATATTTATACTTCGTGTTTACATTTCCCTACTGCATAGATAGTGTATCTGTAGCTATGTTTTAACTAAAAAAGTAAAAAAGAAATTTGTTCAAATGTTGTAGTTGTAAATAAAATTTTAAATATTTACACATATGTGCTTTCGCGATAGTTATTTGAACAGGCAAGTGCGGAAAGCTTCTCACATCATCTTCTTCAAAAAACATAGTTAATTTATTTTGCACTACAGAGTGAGAGCAAAAGATACAGAATTTATATCTGTGTGTAATTTGAATTTTTTTTTTTTTTTTTGTACAAAACTGCATTAGTCGTGCTAGAGGGAAATTCTACTAGCAGCGCGATTAGTGATGATCATTTCGTGAAACGCATGGAATAACACGTTCAAGGTCAAACTTTTTTCCAACCACCAACCCCAGAGAATATCGTTGTAGTCGTGTATCTTTTATTTGTGTTTGGGGTTCTAAAGTATTTGTTCTCATGTGAAACTATTATTATTTACTATTGGAAGCTTTTTTTTCACCGATTCTCAAGTGTTTCCCCGCTGTTCGTTAGCATTCCGTGCGATAGCGTCAAAACGCCGTCTGAAGTGGCTATAATTACTATTTTTTTTTTCCAAGTTTTTTTTTGCAAACTAAAGTCAAGTGTGTTCTCTTTTGTGTAAGATTCTCTAATACCAGTTTTGAAGCTTTAGTTTTTTTTTTTGTTTGTTCCTACTTTTCTGTATCCACCTATATACTGTATTTCGAGATGATACAAGATTTGTAGTGGCACGCGAAACAAAGTGCAAAACAAATTGTAGTTTTAAACAATTTATTTAAAACAACAATAAAAACAAAGTATCTATGAATGAAGTCCCTACCTATGAGGATGGAATATCAATTGCCACCACCGCCACCGCAGACTTTACAAATTGGTCCATCCCCGGTGCAGGTGCAGCAAACACATTTACAAATTTTACAAAATGTTCATCAACAACAGCAGCAACAGCAGCAACAACAGCAACAACAACAACAACATCAGCAACAAATTGTTGGTTCTATGCAACCACCAGCAACATTGCCACCATTAAGTACACTACCTTTGAATGTTGTTCATAATTTGCCACATTTACTTGGGAATACTAATGGCAATGCTGGAACAAATGCCAATCCATCAAATAATAACAACATTCGTAATAATGGGAATACACTGCAACCGTTAAACGGTTTGGGGAATTTACCCCCCAGTAGTCAATTGCTACATCATCATTTGCAACATTTAGCAAATGCTAGCAATAATAACAATAATAATAATACAAATACTCCTAATAACAATACAACAGCAAATAATAACAATCTCATACCGAATAATAACAACAATAATAATAATAACAATAATGGCGGCAATGTTGCTGATGAAAACAATCGCTGGACACAATTTCAAGTGCAACAATTATGGAAACATCATGCATCCTATTTGAATGGTAATGGTATTTTGTTTTTTGTTTTTATTAATTTGGGATTTCTTAACGCGTATGGTAAGGAATTTGATGTGGTAAAGGTTGCTATTTAGATAATTAAAAACAAATGGTTATTAAATGGCACTTTTCAATCTAGATTCACAAAATTTGAGTGGTATTAGAGAATGTTTTCCGGTTTGTCCACTCAACCAAATTTATTTCGTAGATAGGGTGTCTACAAACAAATATTTAAGGCTATTCAAATCTTTCTTAAGCATAATGCTAGAACTGAGTATTAGGATCCCTAAAATAAGGGGCCAATAAGTGGCATCAAGGTTGGCTACGATCTAAAAAGTGAGCTTGCGAATGGATAACTCATTGGATGACGCGTTTTTCGGTCAAAAATTTGTTATATGTTTTTTAACGGTCATCTGGTTTCGATTTGCCTTTTATGAGGTTTTGGGTAGAAATTATTTAGGATTAGGCTAATCTTTGATCAGAAAATAAATTCAAAAAAAATTTGATTGAAGGATGAAAGCCAGCTTAAAAATTTGAACAATCTGGTCAAAAAGATGTTGATTCAAATTTAAAAGATCGAATTTGTTATAAGGGCTTTGGTTTTCAAAGGAAAATAGGATGGTTTGGGTTTTGAAAAAATCTGTATTCAGGTCTGCTTTAAGATTTAAGTTTTTTACATTTTTGAACAGATTTTATTGTGTATATTATCCAAAGTGACTTAGCATTGGTACCCTGTGAGGCTGATGCAGGTTTGGCGAAATTTATCGTAGATTTAGTCTTTTCTTTTCTATGAGCATGAATCTAGACTTTAAATATGTAAGTCCGTTCTAAATCTTAAATGACTAACATCAATACAAATTTTGGAATTTACATTATCTTCTGAGTAAGGTAGTATCTTTAGTTTTATCTAGCTTAATTGGGCATCTATTCATTTGAAGTAAGACCTTAAAGGATTCAACGAAGTATTCCTTAACAATTTTCGTTATTTTAAGGCCCTTAAGATATCTACATCAGATTTTAATACTATACGAGGTATTTTGTATAGGTAGCTATGAACTGTCTCTTTAAACAAAACCTACTCACGGTCCATGCTTAAAGAGGACCTAAATTGACGAGACCTCCCACACAGTCAAACTAAAAATTCCTATCCCAACCGCAAGATTGTTTTACTATTTACCATCCAATGTAAAGAAACGCCTACCACTTGTCTTGTAAATTACCCCACAACAGCTTAGGCAAATTTTTATTAGTATTTAAAATTCAAGTTCATGTAAATAAACCTCCGATTTTATTGCAATATAACTCAGTAATTCATTAACTTAACAAGAATTAAGAATCAAAGGACAAGTAAATAGTTACAATTTCGATTAGTATTCATAAAAGTTACACTTAGGATAGTTTAACTTTTGACATTAAGCTGACAAGAAATATCTAGTTAAATGATAAAAACAATGATTACTTGTGTCAATTAAATCTTCTTGAAGACCAGGTTGTGTTTTTTTTAAATGATCGAGTAAAAGGTTAATTGAGGCTTTTAGAAATAACTACTGATGCAAACAATTTGTTACAAATTAGACCCATCAGAAGACTTAGCCGTAAGCCATGCTTAGACTTAGCTTTGTTTACGATCTATTTTTAACTAAGTTTTCGCATTAAACATGATTAGACTGAATTATTTAATTTGAAATGCTTGTCACTCTTTGACAAGGGAGATATCACATCCATTCCCACCTTCAATACCCATGGGGGAAACCCCCATCCAAAACTAACAATCACTATCAAAACTAGTTCCAAACTCGTCTCAGAACTAATTATACTAATTTACACACAAAAAAACAAAAAAAAAAAACTTTATTCCAGTATCACTTTCAGTTTCATCAGTTGCATCCGACTCTTCCTATTGTTCGAGGAAAAAGTTATGTTATAAATTCATTTGAAAGATATAAATCTTCACAGAATAGAAATAATGATTTACGATTTATTAATTGAGATGAATAAATCTGCAGAATTATACATAAAAATCATATTATAGCACAATCTCCAGTTAGATTTAAGTTTTTATTTATGCAAATTTATTTATTGAAAATATTCCACAAATCAAGAAACAAAAGCTAAAACTATAATTATCATCATCAAGACATAAAGGCAATTTTCACTTTCCCTGTCGGAGCTATTAAGTACAGTCAGTGGCAAAAGTGATGGTACAGTATTTATGCGATTTATCATATTTATGGAAGGTTTCTGGGTTTTGTATTCTATTCAAGAGGTTACGGATCATTGATTTCAAAAATTCCAAAGCTAAATACCATATTTCGAAAACACCACAGAACTGTATAAGTCTCTTCTATTCAATGGACAAATTGAAGAAGAAGGAGAATGTGAATACTTAGGTACAAAAATATAGACCCTGTTTCACCATTGTATTTTTTCAAACAGCATAAGTTCAAGAAACATGTCAATTACAACATTTTTCTAAATGCTGTGTATACATACTCTTTTGATCCTAACTGTGTGACGAATTTATTTTCCTTAATCTTCAAACCTCGGTTTCCATTCGCACTACGACACTTGTTTAGACAGTGATTGACAAATTGAACTCAGATATAACCTATGTCATTACTAGGTGCGGCCTCGTGTAATTGGAAGGATCGTGTGTCACACATTGCTTTAGAGCATGGACGAATGTGTTATTGGGTTATATGGAGGCTAACTTAAACTTTCAGAAGTATAATCGCACAATTCGGTGCAACATAGATGGATCTGAAAGACGTTGAAAAAGATGAAACTACATGCCACTTCTACAACAGCTACTTTCATTTAATGCCTTTGGTTACCCTTTCAACAAAGCTATGCAGAAGCATTCAGCTAATGTCGGTTTTCAGTGAAAGATTTCTAGATAAGATTTCATAAACCATTTTAAGTAACTAAGCTCCTTCTCTAGAAGTCAATTATAACATCTAATGTATCTACATAGTGTCATAAGATTCAAGGAGCTCTGGAACAAAAAAAAAAAACTTTGAGTTCTCTGTTGAATATGAGCGACTTATGGTCTCCGAACGACTTTCAGATACTCAAGGCAGGTACTAAAGTTTCACAACACTCAAAGAAGTTGGTAGTTCCATCCCATAGTTTTTCTTTTTTAATCGGTTAATAAATGGAGAGCCTACGCGTAGACATCTGAGGATTCTTTTTTTGATATAACTGACATTTAACTTATGGGAATTTTTTTTTGAAAAAATGTGGATAGTACCCCATTTCTTTTGAGAAAATTTTGTACAAAATTTAGTTATTTTTGATATTATTCCTGAGTTTCTGAACAGAGTTTTTCAACAAACTTTGTGACAATTTTTCAATTTCCATGAGAAGGGAGAAAAACTACTGCACCGCTTCGCTCCACTACGGTGCTTTAATTATCCTATCAGCAAAAGTCAAAGCCTACTATTTCGTGGCCTGATTTTCATTAATTTTTTCACTAACTCAGTCCAAATTTAAACTCTACCAAATTTTGCATTTTACCCTAAAATGTTTGGCGACTTATTGCCTACAGATTCTCCAACAAAAACTTTGAAGTCTGTGTATGGTGTAGTTTACTTAGAGTTCATCTTTACCTTAAGCTATTACTTTTTAACAACGAACAGTCTATTATTCCCACTGTTGATGCAGTGCAAATACTGTTCAATTCTGCTAACATCTAGTCATAGAGGCTATAGTAAACATCACGTATGGTTTTCAAAAGCTTACGGCTCTAAACGTGTATAAAACTCTAAAATACCTAAAATATCAGAGTCGAGTTGAACCCAAAATTTGTTTTATTATAGTTACCATAAATAAATGCTTGTCAAAACTGATTAAGGAAATGTGAGTTTACCTAGGACCAACTGGAGGCGTTCTTCAACTGTTCTTCAGCTGTTCTTAGGTTGTTGATGCCAGTCTATGCTCCAAGTGAATCCGTTTCCGGTTTTACTTCACAAAAATATCGTATTCTCTTGTTTGTTCTAGGTTTGACGAATGCGTTCCACAGACTCGTCGAAGGGTTGGTGTTTGTTCAATCATTTCCACTTTCTGATGTGTTATTTCCTCAGCATTCGCTAAGAAAAGGAAGAGGCCTGATGCTTTTGTTTACAACTATATTTGATGGCACTGTATCGTCATTCCTATTGATGGCTACAAAAGTTTTTGGAAAATTGGTCGATTTTCGGTCACCATTTTGAAGGCGTGGTGCTTCATTTAGTAAACTAGCTTTCGACTGTTAGAACCTATTTTAACTCATTTTATGATTTCATGTTCACTCCACCTAGCTGATGTCCTTGACGGTTTCCTTGTCTTAATTGCACATAACTATCAGATATGCCATCAATGTCATCAATATCCCGGACTGTATTTACTTCTGATATGTCATACTTGACTCGTACCATCAGCGACAGTAACTTTTTGTATTTAAAAAGCACAGCTCTGCTCAAGTGTTAACATCAATTAGCTTTATTTTTATTTATTACATATATCAATGTTTTGACTTTTCTAGAGAACCCTTCACTGTTTTAAAAACAGATAACCTTTCTGTCAAAGATCTAACAGTCGCTTAGAAACTAATTCCGAAGCTCACTGTCTAACTATTAACGCCTTACCCCTTGGCCTAATCCCCAACGTTCGATTCCCGCGTTCGATGCATGCATTTATTATGCAAATACTAGTTAGTTGTATTCTGCTTCTAAACTAATTAAGTCTCTCATTTGAACTTAGCTAAACCTACCAAAATCCAATCCCATTGATTTATCGACGGCTACGCATTCGTGCATATAAAGCGAAAATTCGTTCTCGAACCTGACCTAGAACTCAAACGTAGCGCACTATCAGCACATGGCTCATGAATATAGTATACCCAGCTATGTATGCCTGTCTGTCTGCCCTTGCGGAAGTGTCGCTTGGTGTATTGATTGTTTCTAATCCTAATCAGACAGAGAGGAAGAAGGGTAGGTTTCCTCATAAATAGTACATTCGATTCACACAAAAAAAAAGTGTTTCACGAAAAATTATTTCTCGTATCTTTTACTTGTATCTTTCACTGTATTGATGTATCTTTCTTTCTTTTTGTGACTTTTCTTCTTCTTATTCTGATGTTCTGACCTGTCCAACAATCTTGGTGTTGCTGCCCAAAATGTGCAAGAGATTTTTTTCAGTTTTTTTTTTTTTGAATGTTATACATATTTCATTTGTGTGTGAAGATAGTTTTTTTTTTTATTTTGGCCAAAGGGACAGACCATTGTGGTGTGTTTAAACTTTCCATTTTTGGTTGTATAGTGAGCAATCATTTTTTTTTTGTATTTTTTTCGGGTTTTGTTTCGTTTGGTTGTTTCTTTTATTATTCGTAGTTCGCCGTTTTTATTTATACATATTATTTTTTTTTTTTTGAATTTTTTTTTTCGGCAGTGTGGTACCTTTTGCCGAATTAACATGGTTCGTGTTCGCATTCAGTATGTGGCTGGTCTGTGACGATGTGTGTGCGTGTATGGTGTGTATTTGTTGGGTCTTCCAATTTACTTTCATTAAGTAGTAAACTTTCACTTTTTCGGCGGTTTGATTTATATTGTATGTTTATTTTATACAGACGGACAGATAGTGTTATGTGTTAGTTATTCGAAAGTAAAATTTTAGTACTGTGACTAGCGCGCTAAAGGCAGATTAAAATTAAGTTACATTTTAGGTGGCCATCTTTATTTTTATGGTTAATGTTAATGAGTTTTTTGTTTTTTTGTTTTTGTGACCTGTGGGAAGGTGGGCTTCGGTACTAAATTTTGAAAGGTAATATTTTAGTTTAATGTGTTGATGAGGTGTTGTGGTAGTATACGATCGAAATGGTTTCAAAAATGGTTGTGTTACGTATTTTAGGTTTTGTGTGGTCTTTTAAAGAAAAGATTTTTTATATATTTGCATATGAAACATTATTTTTCAGATATACTAAGAGTATTTAATTTAATTCTTACCACTCAGATATATGTATCATCCACAAATCATCAGAACACTATGGTCAAACACCTGCTTATGTAGGCTACTACTGTCAACTACACTTTCGATTGACAAATTACTAAAAGGAAAAATTAATCATAAAATTTTACATAAATTAATGTCTTTGCTAAACTATTTTTGAATGGGTATTTGTCTGCGCTAAAAAAAAAGTACAAAGTGCTTTTCTTCGAAGATCTACTTGGAAGTACTTACTTGCACTTGCCTAAGATGGATGAAATACGACACTCGATTTCAGGAGTACCTATTCAGTACAGCTACCCTTAGAGGCCATACTTCTGCCATATTTCTGATCGTTTCAGTTGATTCCATGGTTGCTGTCCAAGCTAATTAAAGCAAATTGTGTGATCATTTAATTTTTAATTTTGTTTTAAACGGCTTTGTCGCTATGGTTTACAAATGCCAAATAAATCTTTATTCAGTATTAGATATTTTCAAAGGAGTAGGCATATTTACAAATACCAAATGGCGCAACAAGAAAATTGCCTACTGTCCAATGAAGTGTCTGAATGGCATTTTTTTTTTATGTCAGCAGTTTTCATGACAGTTGTACTCTCGGATGTTTGTCAAGGTGTCATACCTCGAACTTCCGCTCAGTAGTCCAAGGCACTAATCACTGAGCTATGACATCCTTAGTAGATACATTTGGTGCAAAGATGATACAGTTTTCTAAGACACAAAATTGTCATATCTTTCAAACTTAGGATTATCGGGACCATAGCGTTTTTTTTTGCGATATGAGTTACCTACCTTAAACACATTTAAAGATAATGATATTCTACATCAAGTTTAGCAAGCATGGTCTACACTTTTTCTATTTAAATTGAATTTTCGCAAACAGCATTTGGTTTGAAAGTTTGATGACATAAATTTGGTTTCCTATTGGAAGTCATGGAGTACCTACCTCATGCAAAAATGAGCACTACCCTGACTTGTTTACAAACCATACAGATTGCTCTGTACATACGTATGTACATTGAAGTATTTGGGAAAACAAATGTTATTCGAAAGTGCTCAAGTATTAAAACAATCTAATATTTTAACAGATGTTGGCTATTCAACTACGAAGAGGTTAGTGGAAGTATTTCTTTGCAAATTCAACCACAAAATTAAAGATCTATTTTATGACCTGTAAGATGGTTCCACGTTTAATTGACAACCATAAGCTATGACCGTATACTTATGAATTACGACGTGCAATACAAATTCGAAAATTTGAAAATCGATATGTTCAACTCACCTTCATCTCCATTGATGATTTTTTTATGTAGAGTTCGGCTGTTCCGTCTATGTGCACCTTTTGACGTCTAAGCAACTAATCGTTGTTAAAATTTAAAACCTTATTTTTTCACTTAAAATTTGGAAGGCATAGTTTTTACATATTTATAGTTGTTTCTGCTTTTCATTGTAGCAGTGCCTATACATGTTTATTGTATTATGCAATCCAAGACTTACATATGTACCTCCTTGAAGCTCTTAAGTTCCTATTGGAACTAAGCAGATGTTAGTGTGAAAACTGATATAATCTCTCATATTCCGTTCCGTTTCATATTTTCCCTTAAAAAACCAAGGTACAGCATCTAAACATGAAAGACGCGTTTGAATGACTAAACTTGCACATCCCTTTGATAACCATTTGTGTATTCCTTCTTCAAAGATTTTATTCAATCTTAATCTTGTCGTCATTTGTACTATTTGTATGTAGATGCCATCATAATTTAACAGGAAATGTTTATGGCACTGTTCCAGCCCATCTGCATTGTCAAAAGATCTCTGAAGTGCAACCTGTCAAAACAGTCGGATTTGAAAGCAATTCTTCTCTTGTTACACCGCAATTCTTCATGATTTTTCACATAATCTATCAAACCCATTTACATCAGTATGTCAGGACTCCCTAGGCTTTTCATACCTTTCTAGTATCCTCAAGCATAGTCAAGTAAATATCGTCGAGCAATAGTTAGGGCTCTGTATTAGATTTTGACTGAAACTACGTTCGATACAATCTACCACCACCAAGTATTCTGAAGTACTTGTATCGACTTTTTTTCATTAACCAGTAGTGTCATAGATCAAATCCATTGCTAGCATTCTATAGTAGATACGTAGTTAGTTGTAAGCAATATTGTCACATATTAGCAAGTATCTACCAACTAGTATCTACTAGCACCCCTCCAATTATAATCGTAACTACGGCTAAGTTGCCTTGTTTTGTGAGTTTTTCTATCCTCCTTGGGTTAGTCTTGAGTCCACATTCCAATGGTTCTTGATCTTTTAATTGTACCTCTCTGTAAACTGGAATTTAACGCGAAATTCTTAACGCACTCCTAGACAGGTGGCTTAGACTTAAACCTGTATCTCAATCTCAAACTCAATCTCAATCGCAATCACTTTCTCCCAACGCATACAAATAGATATTATTAAAAAAAAAAATTAATCTAATAAGAATCTTATGAAAATCGATTAGGCTACCTGTCTATGTACAGAGCCTGATTATGCATAGAGCTATAATTGAAGTCAACAAATCACTCGATGTGTGTATTGCCTTCGAATTGTGCTACTTAAGTCCAAATACTGACACTGTTGACTGGAATTACTTTTTATGCGCTTTTAGTCCAATTTTTTTGCACTACATTTCCATAAATTATTTTTTACACCTCTTTTTTGTAGTCTGCTTCTCTTGGTCTACGTCTTCGTCTACGTCCTCGTCTTCGTCTTCGTCTTCGTCTTCTTTTTCGTGGTAGTCGTCGTCGTCGTTGTTGTTTTTGTTGACAACGATGTCTTCTACTTGCCTACTTATGTGTAGTGCCCCCCAAAACTAATTTGTATGCGGAACAAGTCGGTACAACGCGATCCACTGCAATTATATACATAATTTGTTTTACTGTGCTCTTCGTAGTCGTAGGTATCTGTATCTGCAGCAGCAACATACTCGCCTACATAAAATCCCACAAAGTATCTGTGATATTATAACACTTGCTAGAGCGTGCGCGCGTCAGACAGTATGACTCGTCTTGACTTCCAATCGCCTGGCAAATATGTGTTGTAATTGCGTAATGGGTATCTCTCATACTCGTAGTAATAGTTCCATAGTGAATCCGAGACCCTCCATACCCGGCGCTGCTGCGGGACGGAAGAAGATTTTAATCAAAATCAGTGAAAGTGTAATTTTCGCACACCTATTCCACATTTGGATTTTTTTTCTGTTTTATTTATTGCTTCCACTCTTTTTTTTTTTTTGCTTTTATTTGGATGGCTCATTTATTTATTTTGTTTTGTTTAATGTTTGATTTTGTTGTTGGGGATGTATGTAGATATGCATTTCAAGTCTTACCAGTTGTTTGTCCATCCACACATGATGTCCATTTTGTCGGGGGGATTCTGTTTATCGATCGGATAAGCTTGCTCACTCGCTGAAGATTTGTATTTCTAATTCTAAACATAAAATTTATTCTAAAGCTATAATAAGGTATAGATACAAAGTTGCTGTCAATTGACCGGAACCTGTTTTTTCAACGAAAAAACTAGTATCTGTGTGAGAGGTTGTTTCTTTTATATATATATGTATCTTTTCTCTCTGTGGGGTTATAACAAAGGTTAGAATTGATCGCGTGCGAGGGTAGTTCAGTTAGAGTGGAGTTATAAATACATACATAGTACGATTGTGGATGTTTAGAGATCAAGTGGCATTCAAAATGGAATTGCCTATAGGAATTCGTATGTAGGTGAAAATTTCGGAACTAATATCTTTTTGAGTAGTTTGCAATTTGGGTCTGACCAAATGTTTTTTTTTTTTATTTTCTGCGTAAGCGATTGGTATTCCGGTCAAGTAGGTGATTAATCAATGATCGTCGAGCCTAGGCGGCTAATTTAATCGTTTGCATGTTTGTTTTATGGATTTTAAATTAGCATTTAAGTGAATGTAGGAATTTCCATGCTATAAACCGTTTTATGGAAGAAGAACTCATTTCTTTGCCAATAAGATCGAAAGATGTCTATGTCTACAGATCGCTAATATGAAAAATTTGACAAACTAGTATGTTCTGTTTGATACAAGAAGTGAATAGGTTTTGTCAGGCTTATGGGTTTTACTACCCTTCGTCCAATCGTCGTTTACTCTATAAAGTTATTAAAGTCTCAAACACTTTTGAAATTCGACTTTCGAAGTCGACTCGGTAATACGCTTTCAGCGCTTTCGAGGTAAATAGGTCTAAATGGACTGACAAATAAGATGACTCTGACGAATTTAAAACGTTTTATGCAGTGACACTCTTTCATGTCTCTTTTGTTTAGGTTCAGACCAATCAGATAATAAAATCTGCGTTTGCTTGTAATTATGTACATATTGTGCAAAATTTTACACTTTCCAGTTGAATGTAATACCAGTTTAGTTCCGCACCACTGACAATTGCATCTATCACCTACCGCACTATTTGGTAAAAAAATAGACTTGAACTCGTAAAAGATTTTGCAGTCGCTAGAGGAACACTATTAATGGAGTGACTTGTTTCTCTCACCTACTTTAATGCAAAATAGCATTTGGTTTATTCTTAAATTTCAACAAAATTTTTGAGAAGGCTAACGGCGGTAGAGACTTGATTTTATATACATATCTCCTTGTATCTGTCTGTATTCTTTGTGAATAGAACTCATGAAACTCTTCAGCCACGCCTACTTATATAAAGATCAGCATGTTAAAGCTGAGTTTTCTTGTCTAATTTTTTGTTTTAACGAAAAGATACTCGTAGATACACAAACAAAAAAGATTTTGTTACTCCCTACTATTTCATTGTAGAGACTTTGTATCCACGCCTACTTTATGGGAACGTTTAGTACTTACGATCACAATTTAAAGCCTTACGATTTGAAGAAAATATTTATTTGTGTACATATGAATGTACGATAATTTACAAAGCGATAGAACTTTTGAGAGCTTTTGCGAATGAAGGAGTTCAGATCAAATAAGTAGACGGTGACCTTCATTACGATTTCGAGATACAAAGTATCTAAAAGACCACATACACTTTATATGAATGTTTACATAAAAATGCAGATTTTGTTGATTTATATCTGTTTAGATACAGTGACGATAAAGCCTTGTTTCGGACATCTAATCCTTTTTTTCTTAGTTTTGTATTCAAATAGTGACAGCCACTCTCAATTTATTTTACAAAAAAGGTCTATTACCATTTTTCTGATCAAATCCCTTCAAAAATGTGTAGTCTCTGGCATAGATACTCGTTGGAGATACGGTTAGATCAGAGAATCTGATGAGCTTGCTCCTGATAATAGCAGTCACTCTTACAGTACTGCATCCATATACGTACCACTGTAATACCACGGAGTCAACTGTTAGTTCTGTTCGAAAATTTGCATATATCATCAGCATAGTCCAGATACTCGAGTTGTGATGTAAGAGTCCATCGAATTCTTCCATTTCCAGTCGATAAAGCAGCACTTTTTACCAATAGAAGCATTATTTATCAATACAGAATGTAGCCTTGCCTTGCCCCCCACTTTGGATCTCGAATCAACCATATACGAATCCTTGAACGATAACAAGGTTTGCCTTCGATGACTATTGGATGGAAGTATCCTAGAATGTGATATATTCATGGATAGCCATATACTTAGAGTAAAGCCCATGTGTGAAAAAAGATCTATGAGTCGTTTGATTACGCTTTCAGGATTATTCAACTTACGATACCACATTTCTCATTCCAAATTGCTTTAATTTGACATTTCTCCTCGTCTTGGTCTTCTATTGAATCAAAACATATGCGCCATTGAACATGCATTGCTTTTAAATAAAAATCTTCTTTATTTCATTCAAACCCTATCAAATAAAGTAAATTTAAGGAAACTAGATATTAATGTTGTTAGTAGCATAAAATAACGCTTCTATGATCGGCTTTTTCCCTTCTCAAACCAAAGGTCTTCAACTACGTAGACTTAGTATTCCTCAAGCCGTCTTCAAACCGTCTGTAAAAAATTTTAGTAGACCGTCTACCGTAAAATACCACAAGAAAAGTTCACCCTAAATCCTTTTAACGCGCCTTAATCCTTCTTTGAGAAAGCCTCCAAACTCAGCGAACTGAATTCACTAATCGAGAGACGTAGGGCAAACACGATTGTAACTTCTCTTTCTTCTGTACTCCATTACCAGGAGACATATCCAGCAATTCAAAAGAATAAACACGCATCTCATGGTGCTATCCTATCGTTGTAGGATTGCTTTTTTCGACTTTATTTTCACCAATCTTACTTGTAAATTATGAAGTATACGAATATAATGATGAGAAAGGAAGATTAGGAATTCAGCACTACATTCTCGTGTTAAAGCTTTAAAAATCTAATTTAATTAAGAAAAGTCTTAAAACCAAATTTAAAGACTCAAAAAGATCTAAATCTGCTAAATATCCAACAAAAGAATGTGTATGCATCATTGAAAATCAATTAAGACAATAAATTGAGGAAAGATCTACTTCAAATGACAGTCCGATGTTGCAAGTCATAGTTCGACACCAAATAACCTGAAAATCCACATAACTTTAATTTTCACTTCTTTCGACCGCGCAATCACATTAAAATAATCATTATAAACTAATTTAAATACAAATTCCATTTGGATGATATTCAATACGAGCAACTCCACCTTGTATAGAAATTCCAGCTAAAATATCGATATTAAATTTTACTTCCTCCTATGACGACACAGAGTCAAGTCTTATAACTCTATTACCACTTCCCACCACCCAAGGCATACACACACTCAACAGACCGCATCGAACGGAAGAAAGTGAGAGTTTTCCACCGCAATCATGCCAACTACCAGTTTGACTGGCTCCTCAATCCAAAAAGTACATACAAACACTTCTGGCCATAGATACACGAGTATCTATTGAACTACCTCGCTGCACGGAATCACCATCATCCACACCATTAAGCGACGTGCTCTAGCTTCAGATTAGCGCCACGAATGGTCGGATGAAAGAAGAAATAACAAAACACAGAAAAAGAAACATACAAAAAAAAAAAGCTTACCCAGGCCCGCCAAAGAATAGGCCTACTGAACTAAGACACCAAAACACATTCCACACAAAAAAAGAGTTCGCGCGACTATGGAAGTAGGTAGGCAGGTACATGGTACGAGTATCTATTAACCGATGTGTCGGGTTTTTTCTACTTTCTGGTTTGGATTTGGTTTGGCGGTTTGGTTTGAGATGGTTTCAAGCCAACAACGCTGCCGCGCTACTGGGCTATAGCTATGCGTGATCGCATTGGCATGTGCGGCCAGTAATACATTCCTACCTCACTTGCTTTTGAATGCAAGACGAGACGTTAGAGCTGATGATCATCATCACCGCGAATTATGCAATTGCTTTGACTACTTTTTTTTTGTCGATTTGCTTTTGTTTTTACCATGTCTTCTGTATCCATGTTGATCTTTAGTGGTACTACCTGAATGAGAGTGCGGCTCTTATTTAAGGAAAAATCTGACTTTCCGCATCTCCATTTTCGTGTTTCCTCTCTGTTACAGTTTTTCGAATGGTTATGTGATGAATTTTATTGGCGTATGAAATGGATGGACTAGATTATTTCCTGGTGACTATAATTCTTTAAAAAAAATTTGTACCTAGCCTTAGGTCTTTCGTATGTTTGTTTCCTTATAGGACTAGACATCATAAATTCTAAACTTTTTAGGCAGTTTGGAAAACTCTTTCGAAGGGTATTCCAGGGAATTTTTAATAAGGTTACAGCTTCAAATATTTAAGTTTTTTTTGTCATGCAAATGTATCCTTAGATACATGTGAAGATATGGATATAGAAGTGACCTTATTCCCACTTTAGTGAGCCAGTTTCCTATGAAGGTCAGCGCTAGGATTTTAGAATTTCACGTTGTTGATCAAGGTTCGGAGGCAGTGATAAGTGGGTGGGGAATGTTTTTCAATTATGAGCTGCCTTTCAATTCAGAACAAGATCCAGAAAAATAGGGACAGATATCTAGAAAGATTTTATAAAGTTTGTAACTTGGTTTTAGTCGTGATTGTGGAATGCTTGAAGTAAGATACATGCTGTTGACCCATAGCAACAGCTTAAACGCATATCGTAGTTTCGTTGAGACTCCAATAACACAATTGTCCAAATGATTAGAATATGGGTTCGGATGTAGGCTCCGAAATTTCTGGGTCAACTATGGGAAGGGTTTTAAAGAAAATTTCAAGATTTAGACAAACGTTTCTTCGTATTCGCGTTTTGAGATGTGAAGTCCTATTTTCTGTAAGTCTTTAGTTAGGATCGCATTAAACTTGTACCATTCGTTGGGTACAGCTCTCGATTTTTAACATTGGAAAGATTCTTTGATTTAAATTTTTTCTGTTGGTTTCTTTAAATATTTTGCAATCTGATTCTCAATCGAGTAGTTCCCCCTTCACGATCATTTTCTTTGATCACATACATACATATTGTCAGATGTTCATAAGTATAATGTCCATCAAATCTCTACTCACAGAGATACAGTCTACCTTTGTACTTCACGATGCGGTATTCTCCATCCCTTCGCCACATTTTACAAAAAGCTCTCACATGACATCCCTGGTATATCAGTTTTATAGAAAGCCCCGATATATTAAATACAAAAATGAAAAGCCAACGCACACTAAAGATTATATAAAATAATTTTTTTTATTATAACAAATGATAAAGCTCCATCAGGGTCCCCCTAAAGATTAAAGAGTCTGCGGCTCGATGAAGTATAAGAGATAAGTAATAGGCAATTAAGGATCACTTTCAAACCTCTGGGAGATCCGTTGGGCCATTGCAAAATAAATGGAGCAAATATCCTTTGAGTAGTGAGATACACACTTTGTTAGGATGAATTTTATTGCGGATGAGTTTTTAAAGATTAGAGCTACAGTATCATTGCCATGCATCTATGCCAAAAAGTGTTTAGGATCATAAAAATAAATGTAAAACCAGCTTTTGATTCTTAGTTCAAAATATCTACATGAATTCGGACAATAAAACCACGTGAAATCTAAATAGATACACAGTGTAATAGTCATAATCTTCCTTGCAGTAGGGCACTCCTTCCCATACAGCGTAAAAATTTTGTAAAACCAGGGATGGCAAAAAGATAGAATACTAACAGTATCAGCATTATATTGAACATCAATATTTGTTCTTTTTATTATATAATGCATCTGTCCAGGATAGTGAGGAATCTGAGCCTTTCTTAGTAAGTTTGTAATCTAAATAGTTGCTGTGAAATAATGCTGCAAAATGTTTTCTTAGCTCAAGGAAACCGTGGTCAAAAAATTGTCCGTAAACAGATGAATTCAATTGCAACATTTCTTTTCACTAACAAACGTAATTCTGATAAATACCAGTATTTACATATATAAACGTTTAACTAAAGTGCTATTGCGGATCTTCGCAAAAAATTCCTCTAAAAAAAAAAATAAGCAAAACCCTCGGAATCCACTCATTTAGGGACATTTCGGTGTCAAATATCTCGTAAGATTCATTACTCGTAAACGTCATTACCGCAACACACATAAGCGTAAACAAAACTGGGCCTATGGGTACAAAGTTAGTCTTAAAGATCGATCGTGTTAATAGAAAAGGACGATGGCTCTAACTTAATAGCAGTTACCTTACTTGGAATCCGCAATCACGTAAATATTTAATAGTATGACAGACAGAGTAATATGTGCAAATGGCAACGATTTTACGAACAGATGAATATAATTGATATGTCTTTACATTGCATGATTCACTTGACAGAAAATATCACTATATGACAACAAATCTAAGTCCACTGTCAGACATTATATCTATGTACTACTCCCAGACACATAGCATTACTAGCAGACACCAACAATTAACTCCCATAATAATACTCCTTCATCCTCATATTCATTACAATTCAATTAAAGGCAAAAAATAAATAAACTGCTCAAGTAAATATCGCTCTAATTACATCTCTTGACATTTTTATTAACGCCGCCATCAAAACCGAACCACTTTCGATTCCACTCTACAAAAAGAAAATATTACAATGTATCTTTTTTCAAGCAGAAAAAAAAACTACACATTGATTCGATTGTGAAATAAGTTTTGCGGATATCAACCAACAAAAAACCATAACAAAGCCCCTCCAAATAAACAATTCCAATTCAAGTTGCCGCAACCCAAAAGCACTCATTCGGCAACTTTTTTTTTTTTTTTGGCAAAACACTTTCACTGTCGATTACGAAATAGCAATAATCCAAGAGAACATGATGTGAATTTGATTAGCGCAGTTTTGCATTCATTTAAAAATTTTTAATTTATTTTTTTTTTTTTTTAATTTGCTTAATTTGAAGGCAAAACCTATATCATTTAAATTATTTTTTTTTTTTTGGGAATGTGCAATTAAATTCACTTTCTTTCAAAAATACATAATGTCTGTGTTTGAAACGTCATAGATACAGTATCTGAAAAAAAGAAGCAATAAAACAAAAGCCGAAATTAGCCAAAAATGGTAAAATGAAGACAAACAAAAAAAAAAAAAAAAAGCTTCGACTCCATCATTAACAAGAAAATTAATGCGTTTTCGTATAATTACATGTATAATGAACCAACAGTCGGATGCTATATAGTGAAAGTTTAATTCCGCATTGCCGCGGTCCAGTAAGATACGAGACGAGACGAGACGTCAACGACGACGCTATACTATTTTCACTTTGCCGGAATGGTCCAGTGCTTCTAATGAAAGTGAAAAAAAAAAACAGATTCACGGTCTGACGTCCAAAAATATTGTAATAAGTTCCAAAAAAAAAAAAACCGTCAGAACTGGTTTTTATGTAATAGTACTCTTTTTTGGCTGTGTGCCTTCGTTTACCGCATTTACCATTGTTATCTGTCTCAAGATGATGCTCCAAAATCGGAGGAGATGGATACAGAAAAAAATAAGATATGCACTCAAGTTTGGATTGTGGTCATATATTTTTTGGGGCCTTTTTGGGGAAGAAAAACGGGCCAGGGAAGTGGGACGCCCGCCATAAAACAAAGTATGTTAAAGAGTTTTTTTTTTCGTTTCAGAATAGTGAAAGTGGAAAAAAGTAAAAGTAAAAAAAGGTCTTGTCTTTTTTTTTTTTTTTTGGTTCACGGATATCATTACAAGTTTTATATTTTTGGACATTTTTTGCTGAAGACTGCTTTTTTTTTGCGCCGCTAACCATTCTCTTTGACTTTGACTTTTATATCCGTATTGGGTCGGAGCGGTTTTTTATTTTTGTTTTTTTTTTGCGTGCGTATCTTGTGTGGACCAAATTTTAAGTTGGTCAGCAGGAGATACAATTCCCAAATGCGAGAATTTCACCATTGACTTTTATTGTTGAGAGTTTGAGGTTTGGTGATGATTTTTTGCGATCAATGGTGGTGAGTGTCATGGTATAGTCATGGGTATTGTCCCACTGGGAAAGAATTTGAAGCAATAAATAGTTAACACCTTTCTCTTCTGAGACAGAGGAGATGAATTTTAATGATATTTTCTTTTTAATGTGCCCAGTCATGGGATCCTTGCTGATCTTTCAACAGCAGTAAGATGAAAAGTAAAACAGATTATTCAATGGAAAGCATGGGGGTTTTCCAAGAATTGAATAATAAGTTTTGTGAAGTCAACTTAGCCTCCATGAGTTGGTAGTCTTGCAGAATTGTCTGCCAATAAATATATTTTGTTTATGATTCTTACCTACCACTCCGTCAAGATGACGCGTCATCACGGTACGGACAAAAAAAGAATTTATAATTTGCTTGGTACTAGATTTTGAAAGGCGCTTATGAGAAATGGTTCAGAGGCTTACAGAAATGAAAGAAATGAAAATATGTAGGTACTGATGATGATGACGCTAAATGTAGAAATTCTCCAACTCTTGCCGATTAACTTTCCCTAGTGATCCCTGACTTTTCTCCCAAAGAATAAGACTCAGATACAGGTAATACCTAGTAGGTTCTTCCCTCTTCAACCAAGCCAGATTACTTGTAGAAGTGATCACGAGGCATAATAATCTGCAGTATGTAACAATAAACCTAATTTGTTACGGTGATGAGAATGAACACTGTTTCAAACTAGTATCACTCCCATCAGTATATAGAAAAAGTACGCAATAAACGTATAGAACTGTAGAAGGAAAGCTTATTCGTGATTTTTAGGTCGAAGACTATGGGGTGTAATTTTGGAAAGAAATCACTCTGCAAGCCAGGGATGCCTTCATATGAGGGTGACACAAAATAGTCTGTCCCTGCTAATTTAACCAAACCTTCAAATATTTTCGTAAAAAAGTACAAAACGACGAACAGAAGTATCATGATAGGTTGGTTGGCTAGTGTGAAAAGTCACACATTTTGGAAGCACTCCTTGAAATAATTTTACATTTTTTGAAACTCTTAATTAATTTTCAAAAGTCTTAACTAGGTGACACCTGCAGCTGTCTAGGTGGAAGCTGTCTTCGACCCGAAGATCTTCAGCTTTAGGGGTTAATGCGTCGAAGTTCTAATCGAGATTTTAAGCTTAAGGGCCTAAAAAGTATGGATACCCTTCCCTTGCAAGTTCGTCTGCTTTTTCATAACCTGGGATATCGTAATATCTTTATGTACAACCTTGGTACAATAACTGCAGAATTCAGAGTGTTAATTGTCTAGGTATCGATGCAAACTATAGATATCTTCCCAATAGGAAAATTGATGGAGAGTGATGTTTCGAAGTAGGAAGTTTTAAAAATGGTCTATTGGCGAAATCTTTAAATCTGCCAGTAACTTTGGTAAAGAGAAGGAGACTTCCCAGGTTATATCTTTTTTTATCTGTTCGTCTAAAGTAGTAATGCGATCAAAGTTTGGATGTTTGTAGATAAAATATGAAACCACCTTATCCGCCGCAAGACAATACTGAGATGCCTCCAAGTCCAAGGTACATAGTACACAGTGCCAAAGTAATAATGACTTTTTAAGTTTATGAACCGATGAGCAGCTGTCTATAGAAGAATGTTGATTAACAAATGAGGAAAATGAGCATCTTTCGTTACCCTAAATACCTGCGTATACAGGAACCAAGAACGTTACAGCCTTTTCAAAGATTTAAACGAAATCATTCCAAACAGGCCTTGATAGTATGTAACTGGATTATGGGGAATGATGTTTGTATAACGTCTTACCCTTAACATTTCTGTTTAAATAGCTGTCTGCTGCAACGGCGATTGTAAAGAAGGCTGGGGATTACTAGATCCGAGTATCTCTGCAGTAGACTCCAGTAGGGTCGAAATTATTATCCGACTCAAAGTCAATCTAACCTTCCCTGCTTTATTAGGAGTAAACCAGAAGTGGTATCTATTTTAGGCACAAGGTGTGTAAGTGTCTCGTCCCAAATGCTAAGAAACATTTTGAACGATGTTATTTCGAAGAACGGGGAATATGACATCTCTTGAAGGAATAGAGGATTTATATCAGAAACATCACGATGTATCTTTTAAGTTAATTTAAAGTGGCCCCCTTTGCGTGGTTCCCAACCCACACTCCGTAAGGCAATCTGAATAAATCTATGGTCAATGAGGTCAATATTCTGAATTTAGACTTGATGGAATCTAAATGTTAAATTATAAATAAATACTACAAAATTAGCTCTGCTAATTGTGTTCTTAGTCCATTATTGCAAATAACCTCAGCTTAAAGCTGAAGCTTACTTACTTTCCTACTTACCTACTGATGTAAGCCTTGTCGTTCATCACATTAAGTTCTAAATATAACCTTTTTTGGGTATTAAATTGAGATTTTTGTTATTTGTCTATACAGATTCGTAGCAAGAACTACATACATCGTATTTAAATAGTTAATGTAGGTATTATGAGTCCTAGACGCCTACCTTGTGGTACGCCCACATTTCACATGAATTCTATCTGATAGGAAAGATATATGAATGTCTGTTCAAAGTCCCCTCTCTTAACGATCAATGCTTAACTCGATCTTCGATAAGTTACATATGCTTCAAGTTCTCCGAAAGCTGTGTTTCATGTTCGAAACACAACATGTATTCCACAGCCGATAATAGGTTGTTCAAAAACATGTAGGCCTTAGAAAAACCAACGTGTTTAACACATTCCATGGAAAACGTGTCAAAAGATCGTTAAAACTGAATTTCTAAAAATATCTCTTAAACACGAAGCTCTTCTCACATCGCTAACCTCAATCCGGCTTGAATCCGTAAATTGGAGTAATTAACGCTTCAACTAATACATACATACGTGTATAGTATGTATGTTTTTGTCACCTATTTCCCTAAATCTATTTTTTGTTGGCTTCATTTTGCTTTTTGGCATGAGACACCATTTTGTATCCTCTATATACTGTTGTTTTTTTTTTCGCAGCATTAATCATAAGTGTTAACTAACTCACTTAATGGTTAATATCTGCACAACGAATGCGAATTTCCGCGAAGCGCGTAACTCTGTAATGAAAGTAAGAGTGAATACGATAGCGGAAAATGAAATGCACCATCGCACACTGATGGCTGCACACAAGAGTGGTTAAATAAAAGAAGAAAACAGCAACAGCAACAGCAATAACAACAACAACAGACTGGCAAAATCCAAAAAGTGGAAATGACGGAAAAGTGATAATAGACACAGGCCCTCGTCTACTCCCCTTCGGTTGGTGTAATGTTTTGTGTTAGACTTAACCTACCCGATCACATGGGCTAAAGAAACGCTTGAAAGAGGAATGAATAAACAACAACAACGGCAATCGATTGCAAAAGAAGAAATTTCACTTTCGCTTTTTCGTTTCGTTGATTTGTTGTTGTTATTATTATTTCTTTATTTTTTTTTTCACTTTTTTTTTTTTTTTTTGCTCTTTCTTTTGCTCGATGGATACAACAGATACGAGGAACAACAGCGAGAATGCCTGTTGGCTCTAGTGATCTCCGATGGTTACTTTCTTTCCACTTGGTTACCGCACTTCTTCGAGACACCGATGCTTGGCTTGTGTGCGTGTATGTTTAACAGAGATAACTGTTTCCAGTTTGTTGGATGCGGAAGCAGTTTTGTTCAAATATATGTACATACGTGCATACACAAATGGAATGAGTTTGTGTGAATGCGAACGTGTTGGGAAAGGGAAAAAAAAAACGCGCCGCCCGTTTAGGGCATTTTACCAATTTTCCTTCTTTGGATTTACCACTATTTATTGGCTTCAGTGTATTTTGTTTTTTTTTTGTCTTTATTTTGCGACTTTCTGGCATGAAATCAGGTCACAAGGGGAAAAAAAAATCAAAGCCAACGAAAGCGAAATGAAGTGGGCTACGCGCGCGTAGAAAGATGACATCTTGCTACTTTATGTGTGCCTCTTCCGTGTATAATACTTCTTCTAGTTCCGCTTCTTGGATGGTTACGTATACGCCCCAGTGAAGCATGATCATTTGCATATAACATCATAAACAACAACAAAAACAACAAAAAAAGTTGCATTTCACTTTCGATTTGACTGATAAGATGGGAAAGGTTTTTTCGGCTGGAAAAGTCGAGAGAATTACGATGCCACTCTCGATCAATGTCTATTTTCTTTAATTGGTTTTGGATAGAAAACTTTTAATTGCTTAAAGTGATAGAGGTGCTGTCATCTCGTCAGTTAACGATGGGTATTTGGATGCATATCGTCGGCATTTGGTTCGACATAAAGCCTACTTTGGGTGATCGCAAGGGTCTCATAAAAATCAATTAATCTTATAAATCACAATTAAGAGAGAACTTGACGATGCAATAGGTTTGGATTAAGTGTTTTAGGATATCCGTTGAAATGTGATTCCTAGGTCTTGCATGGTAAGAAGGAAAGGGCACCAAAGAAGGAATTAAGAAAAAAAAAACTAAATTTTGTGATCTTCTATGATGAACTTATGAATAATCTAGGTTAGGTTAGGAAGGCTGTACGGTGGTTTGAGGGATTATCTCTACCCGAAGTCCTTAAAATTCATGGTGAAAATTAATCCCTTTAGGAACATTTCCTTGTCATTTTCTACCTCGTCAAACAGCTCATTCTTGTTCAATGTTGGTTCAATACCATTTCTTTCTAGCCTTTTCAATGTGACAGACATACATAGATATGACATATATGTAAGTTGTCTGCCTCTCCAGGATGCAGGCAGACTGAACGTATGCTCCCGAACTTCTCTAAGAAATCAGTGGCATTCTTGCTGTCTCTCAGCAGAAAAGACTGTAGACAACTTATTGGCGTTCATACGGGATACTTTCCTTTTGCCAAACATCTTAGTAAGCTAGTCTTAAGAGACACCACAGCGACGCCTGTGGAGAGAGGCAACGATACTTCCGATCATTTCCTTTGTTACTGCCCTGCTTTTGCTCATCGCTAAAGTGCATTACCGGCTTTCTCCGAAAGTCGAAGAAATTCCAGTAAAATGTGTAATCCTGGTTTTTGCTTCCTGGTAGTACAATGGACCAGTTACAGCTGAGTACTCCAGGTGAGTGTTTTCTAACCCCCGACAAAAAAAAACTTGTGTACCCGAAAGTCCTTGTAAATAAAAGTGTCATTGGCTTCTGGATGTATTGGTCTATGTGGGCATGGTTACTATCATTTTAAGCTAAATTCAGAATAAGAAATTGGAAAAGTCAAGCTTAAGGTAGACTTTCGATTGCTGTCTTGTAAGTGTGTTCTAGCATTTCGTTGAAACAAACTCCATAAATCACAACTACTACTGTGAGTCTTTTTCTTATTTGCCCTATTGTGAACTAGTTTCATTGTTGCTCTCACTTTAGATTCAACTTAAAGAATTTATGACAAAGACAGTTTTAAATGAAGAGCCATAACTTAATTATTTAATTTTTAAAAGTACATAGCAAAGGAAAGGTAAAGCAGTTTGTATTGTCAATGAAGGACAAGCTTGGAAGGGACACAAGTCAAAATGGAGGCAGTGTTTATCCCAGCAATGTATCATTTTTATCCAATCATCCAACCTATCTCTACGTCACAATTTAGAGTCAGTTTAGGAGGTTGTATGACTCTACATAGTTTGTCTCTAAAGTAAATGCTTTTAGCTGCGTCATTAAAATTCATAAAAAGATTGTGTGTATCGGTTTGTCGCTAAGATCTGCAAAAGTATCTATTGGAAACTTTTCTATTCTAACATCGCACTGATTCTGTCCCATCTGGTTTTTGACTTCCATAAAATATGGGAGATTAGGAACCCGATGTTGGGAGGGCTTATGCATCTGTAAACTAGGCAAATGGAGCTGAAACTTTATTAAACAGTTACTCACTCGTCTGATCAATTTTTTTTAAATAAATTGGTATGGTCTTTGCCAAGTTTTTTCAAGTTCTTATAAATAGGTCCACTGGTAGATCATCAACAGCCTCATTTGATTTTAGTATGGACATTGGTATCCTTACTTTGTTGTAGTCAGGAGGATGGAAATGTTAGGGGAATGATTGAATTTGACTGACAGCGGGATGTCGGACTTCATCGACGATATACCTACATATAGAAGCAGTTTTCCATTTTCATCTACTGCGATTCTTTTATAAGGTTTTCTTTATCATCTCCATGGGTATCTATTCCGGTTAACCCGATGGAGAAAATTCAAGAAAAATTCTTAAATAGAAGCCCACTCTGGCCACTGCCTTCTGAGAAAACATTTCAAATGATAGTACTAGGGACTTACCAGAGAAAGAAGTCATGGAATGTCAGGAAATTTGTCGGAGTTGAATGAAATTATACGCAGATACTTGTTCAAGCATTTCAAAGAGATAGGTCATATTAAATGCAGTAGTCTCCGAAAATTTGGTGATGACTAGATTTTGTGAAGGCTTAAAATCCACAGATTTGAATCACCAGCTAAGATCTTGCCCTAAAAGCCTCTAGAATAATTTCAAAAAGATTCATGAGAAAAGGCTGTTAAAAAGTCATGTTCCCTACAGTAGATCAAGCAAAAATTATTCATGGCTCTTGTTAAATTCCTGTCCCAATTGTTAGGGTGGTATTCAGTAGAACCACACATTTTTTTTGGTTTCCTTATACATTCACTTAAATGTACCAAAATGTAACATCACGTTGACAGAATAAAACAACGTGTACGATGTATGCCAAGTGAAACCTTGTCACATAATATTTATCAAATGCTTTGACGCCATGCTGAGTTGGTGGGGTAGATGGAAGACTGCACATTACATTACGTAATATCTATGATGCTGGTTAATATGTATTACAACCAATAATATTCAATTGGGGGATAATAGATACAATAATTGTATCACGATTTCCTTTATGACTGACAGGATTTAGATAGAAGCACGTTGTTGTCTTCGATAAGCTCAAATTCTCATAGGACAATCCTTTAATGGAGATTCGGGAACGTAAAAGGGGGGGTAAATGTGGTAGATTTATTAGAATGTAATAGAAAAATTCTTCTACCGAGTATTGAACAACAAATAAAAATGTTAAGATAGGCTGTGGGTGTGTTCGTAGGTTGATTCACTACCAAGCACAGGATTGTTCTAAATAACTGCTATGATGAGTTTAAAATTAATATACATACATAAATCCTATGATTAAGTCCATCAGTGAATATCTTGTAATGGGACAAAGATTACTTTTTTATATATTTTAATTAGAAAAAATCAAAGACTAGTACTCTGGTGTCAGGATACATTTTTTTTTTTTTCTTGAGTTGTACCATCTATGTTCTTTCTTTCACCACAATATTTGCTTTGTACTTATGGAATCAATAATGAGTTTCCACTCCACCGAGGATATACTACATCGTACGTTCCGAATCGGGCTCTCTCATCTTTGAATTCCAAACTTAAGTAGTAAAATTGCACAATGGCACTGAAATAGTTACTTACACCTAAAATAAGTTTATCTATTCGCATATCTATATTGTTTTCATTAGTAAATTCAACAACCGCCAATGGATTCGACATTTGAAAGTAATATTCCAGAGTTCTTCCGGATTCTTGTTGATTTTGGGTTTTATTTCTCATATCTGCGAGTTTTTAAATCTCATCTATTGCACTCCTTATCATAAAAGATTACTCATAAGTTCTAGTAAATGGTGAATTTACAATTAATTGGGTTGTGTCTGAGATATATTGGCCTCAAATGCACAACATTTTTGTGGTGTGTTCCAATCTATCTAAGAAACACACCCCTAAATTTTTAATTAACTTGCTACATGGATTGGAATGGAATCTGGTCTTACGAGATCTATGAAAAAGGATCGTAAAGTTTGATGGCATACACATCAACACTTACTTCTTTTTAAATTTGATGAACTTCAGCAAAGTAACTCACCCCTAGCAACGTAAACACAATTTTCTTACACTTCATCTATCTTTTTCAAATTTCACCTCTTACTCCGAGTGTGTACACTGACTTGTATTTAACGGCTTCACTACTTAATGGCTAGTGGGTGGTCTAGTATCTACAACATCTGCTTCAGCTCGATGGTTAGTCTCATGTTTGCCTTCGTTATCTTATTAAATATTTTTTCACCGAAACTCTATTGTGACTACTTTTGCTAAACGATGCTTAGGGCTATTGATGACAGTCACTTGGGGCGTACTCTCAGGCGTAGTACTTAATTGAATAATTAAATTTAAGAACTACTTGCACGTCAAGTAAAAAAAAAACAGGTTATGGGCACCTTTGGTCTAAAGCGATAGCCCTTTGTGACAGTAGAGGTATAGCGCCGTATCTCATTCTCATCTGAAGGGCAGTGCATGATTCCCCGAAGTATAAGTCAACAGTAGATCATAACACGACTACAAATAAGTTTCAATTGGTATTTGCTCAAATTTTAATAAAAATTCTTGAGTAAATGTTTAATAAACTATTCCATGAACTAACATTGCAAATACGTCAAAAGTAGGCAACTTGAAATGAAAATGCCTTTCTTATCAATGTACCTACTCCTCCCTACCTCAACAAGATTCACCATACACCTATACTACTCCAGTATGGCATAACTATTTATTATTAACAAATTATAATTTTACTAAATTCAAGAAAACAAAAAAAACATAGCGCACTAATTCATTCGCAAAAATGCGATCCCAGTACTTATGTCTATAATTAAAAAAAAGTTTTTCTCTATTCAGGAAAATCAGGGAACAGCAAGGAGATATGCGGTGACGACAAATTCAAAGAGGATGGCGATCCCTGGAACGTTGAAGCACAGGCCGCCTTCCTAGGGCCGAATTTATGGGATAAGACATTGCCATACGATGCTGACCTCAAGGTAACCCAAGTTAGTATTCCGGTTAGACGCCATTTTTTCATTCAATCAATTAAAAACAAAAAATTTACTAGAAAAATCATTTAAACTAAAAAAAAAACAAAAATCTCACGCTTGTAGTAGTTCAACGAGTGTGTGTGTTTGTCTGTGAATAACAATTTGCTAATGCATGCAAGGCTAAAGCTAAAACTTTTAATTTACTATGTACTATCACACGATCACACTTGCTGTCTACAACTAGTGTCTATTTTCAATTGCATTTTGATTATCTTATCAAAGCGATAAGACTAAACAAAAAAAAAAAAAAACTGCAACTCTGACAGTCATCAAAAGTTTTAGCTTAAAAATATGCTTAGTGTAATGTTGTTTTATTTTATGTGAGATACAACGATTTTAGTTTGTGTAAGCAAGTCCTTTGTGTTCTACTTTGGAATTTTCTTTTGTCTCTTCATGCAGTATGCGGATCTGGATGAATTCCTTTCGGAGAATAATATCCCCGATGGATTGCCGGGCACACATTTGGGACATGGTACTGGTCTGGGACATCGGTCGGACTCATTGGGTCACTCGGCTGGTCTATCGCTGGGGCTCGGACACATAACAACAAAACGTGAACGATCACCATCACCGTCGGATTGCATTAGTCCGGATACTCTGAATCCACCATCACCAGCTGAATCAAGTGAGTAAATGTTTTGTAAATGTCCCAAGAATGATGGTTTTGTAAAAAAAAAAAAAAATACAAAACAAAAAAAGTATCCTCTCCTCGGGGTAGGGGTGTACTACTTTGGTGGTTAAGTATTTGTTAACGAATGGTTGTGGGTTAAAAAGAATAAATATTTCACAGGAATGCTTAACATGTACCCATGTTTTTTTTTTTCTTGGTAACTTTTAAGTAGGTAGTAGATAGTATTAAAAGTTTTAAACCGAAGGATGGTGAGAGAGAAACTCTGATCGAAAACATGTCGTAGATACGTCACATCATTTTCGAATGTCGAACAAGTAATTTATGTGACATTGTTGAGGAAAATTCGAAGCATATGACTGGTGACTCAAATCATAACAAATCCAAAAAACTGCACTAAAATGAGGATGATTGAAAAGGAACTGGCCACAGTGGTCATAATTTTTACTCTTTTTTGTTGCTTTTTCCAATAAAACAGTTAAGCACATCCTACCATGAAAATATTGTCAATATAAATAAACAGACTATTTAATAAAAAAATGGTTACGTTGCAACCAGCTAGAATCGCATCTCGCAGCAAAAAAATTTCGTAAAGATCGAGATTACTTTTTGCAACAATTTTTAAGTTCTTTACCAAAGTAAATCACTTGAGCAAGCTTAATAAAACAGGTCCCTGGCCTTTTTGCAAAATTTCCTCAGCTCCCAATAGATACTCAAAATTTCAGTCAATCTTTCAATTTAACAAAATATTGTGTGTTGAGTTTCTTTTACCACAGAATTTTGCTGACATTTCATGAAAAATATTCGATGTTGCAATGGAACTTTTGTTTAGGAAGGATGTCATCTTCTACAGGAAGTATTCGAGATAGACCAAAGTATCCATATTCCCAATCAGAATAAATTCCTGAGTCGATATCCCTCCGTCCGTATGACACCACTTTTTGGGTCTTCAATTTTAGAAATCAAAATAAGGAATTATCCGAGCATTCAAATTATTTAACAATTCACCCAGTATACTGGGACTTACAGAAAGGACATTCGGCATCAATTTGACAATAAATTCTAAGATCTTTATGATGGTCAACTTCCTTGAGGCAATTTTTGTTAAGGTCCGAGGTGTTCTAAGACAAATCTAATTCTCGAAAATTATAGTTAGCGTATTATTCAGATCCAAAAGCTTTTCAGCCCATGGCGCCAATGCAAATATAACGTGTTCGATATTTATAGCAACTTTTATGGTAGCCATATTGAACGATTATTCTTATCTCTAGCAATAGACGATGCCACATGTGTCATTAGGGCATCTTACCACATAAAAATTATTAAGACACATTCACATCATCACCTTCTGATGATGACCAAGTGCAAGAGGTATTGACTAGATTCTCTATATTCTGTCAACAATTTCTTTGGTCCATCAAGTGTCACTCTTTTAAACACATGCAATTCGTCCAACTCGTAGGATTTGCTACACAACCGAACAAACTTGTCAACTCAATACTTGATTTAGGTGTTATACGTGATGGTAAACTAAACCTCCTTACTTTGTCTACCCGTTTATCGAGCGCACTGGAACATGGATAAGGAACGAGGTGAACTATTTAACATGCCTGGAAAATTCAAATCTGGGAGATTCAAAGAAAACGCTCGCACTTCTAATTTTTCCCTACACTCTTCCACAGATTCTACTATAGGGTATTGTAACTTTTGAGGTGATGTAGAACGGTAAAAAAAAACCTGTAGGCTCGAATTGACTCATTACGGGTTATCTACATAAGTGAGCTGTTCTAGGTGCATTAAAGGCAATGGAGACAGTTTTCCAGATATGGCGAGTGAAGTGGTTCCTTAATATAGATACATATGTCTAAATCTTCCGCTTAAGGCCGTAAAAACTAGAATTCTCTTAGACTCCTTCATGACAATCCTTCAAATATTTCAGCTCAGTTTTTTTTTTTCATTCTACCTTAGCTCTGGACTATATACACTTATCTTGAATGACTGAGTGAGTTAGATATTAAAATACTCCTTAATCTTATTCTCCTATTATTAGGACAATTTGGGCAATCATCTGTATTATTTAGATTTGATTTGCACGACTGTTTTATCACCAACCATGAGTCTATATGCGAACTCTGACAATGGGTTTTAGGAGATTTACTAAAACAAAGTGTGGCATATTGACTTCTTTTATATCATCTTTCTTTTTCTTTGGTAAGACCCTGGCGAAATCAGCCGCCAAAATAAATATTTTCAAATTATTGGGTCTTCTTAGAAAATATTCTCTAAGTATAATGAACTTTAACTGACCATTTTAAAACATATATATACAACCTTTGCTTGATTCTGGCAAAAGGTTCGTGGTAACAGTTGACAATTACATATTAACATTTTGCAAAAAAAAAACCAAAAAAAAAAACATTGGTACATGTTAAACAAACCACTTACAAAATCCCTAAAATTTAATTTCAACTAACCCCACGCAAATGTAATGGAAACACTATTATTACCATTTTTAAAGTTAAATAAATAAATACTATTAAATATACATTTGTTTAACGTTCACCTTAAAATAATCAAAGAGAAAAACTTTCTACCAGTGTTGCCATTGAATATTTTATGTCCTATCTCTATTTTATAAAACAACAAAAATTTCGTAATGTTTTGTTAAATTTTTCAGCTAATTTAGTTGTAAGTTTATTTAAAGAAAAAACAAATTTAAAAAAAATAATTTATACACGAAATGTTCAATGGTGATGTGGTTGATGATGATTTTATCAAATGCTAAATGTTATAATATTTCTAATATTGTTGCAAAACACAAAAAACAAACAAAAAAAACTGAAAATGTTCCAAAAACCAAAAAAAAAAAAAAAGTCACATATAATAATGTGTTTCCCATTTGCGTTCTTTTTTTCCAATTCTTTTTCATTGCAAAAAAAAAAAAAAAGCTAAAAAAATGTTTTACTTTCTTTTTGTTTCAATTTTTTTTTTGCTTTTATTTTCTTTTAATTTTTTTTTTTTTTTTTTTGATTTTTCTTTCTTAATCCTTCCGCCAAGCCCACATTCATTCTTATTTAGTTTACAATGGACAGTTTCTGAAACATTGTTAACATTTAGTATTTGATATTTCAGCGTTTTCATTTGCATCGTCGGGGCGGGATTTCGATCCACGTACCAGAGCGTTCTCAGATGAAGAACTTAAACCCCAACCAATGATAAAAAAATCAAGAAAACAATTTGTTCCAGATGAACTTAAAGACGACAAGTATTGGGCACGACGCCGAAAGAATAACATTGCTGCTAAACGGTCACGGGACGCACGACGACAAAAAGAAAATCAGATCGCCATGAGGGCTAGATATTTAGAAAAGGAGGTGAGTTAGTTAAAACTCCTTTAAAAAAAAACACACACACACAAAAAATCAGAATCCTTAAAAATTACTTATATCGTTTGTAGAATTCAACTTTACACCAAGAAGTTGAACAGTTGAAACAAGAGAACATGGACTTGCGAGCACGTCTATCCAAATTCCAAGATGTGTAATGTCGGCCCCATTCTTATTCTTATTTAAATATAAATAAATCAAAATTATTGAACGAAAAAAAGAATACTTTTAAAGTGAACGAAAAACAAAAAAAAAAAAAAAACAAAAAATGATAAATGATAAATAATACAGCTAAATAAAGAGAAAACAAAAAAAAAAAAGAAATGTAGCTTAAGTTATATTGTTATTATATTATTACGATTGAGAGCAATTATATATATATACATAGATACATACAAGAAAGAAAAGAAAAAACTAACATTCAAAACACAGAACGGGATTGCGAAATAAGTAAAGTAAAAAAAAAAAATATCAATTAGCTAAATGAAATGCAAAAGTTAAATTATAAAGTTGGTACATTTATAAACTAAACTTAAAACTAAGGAAAAGAAATTCTACACACCGAAGTAGTAGAGAATATACAATAATTAGTCCTGCTGACGCTAACTAAAAACAAAAAACATGTAAAAAAAAATATTAAAGCAAATTTTACTGCAAAAATAGAACTTAAAAACTTGTACCTAAAAAAATATATAATTTACTTCAGTTTTCCTTTCCCTTTCTTTTTCGGCGCAAACGTATATAATTCGTTGTAATTGTTTTAATTTTTTTTTTAACTCGTCTAGATTATAATCGTTTTTCTTTTTAGTTGGGATACATCGCAATTAGTTTAATTAAAATTTTGTTTTTAACATTTTTCCTTGTTTTTATTTAAATTTGTATTTTTTATAATTTCTAGTTTGTTCTTTTTTTCTTTTTCCCTTATTTATGTTTTAATTTTGTAACATAATTCTTTTAATATTTATTATTTACTTTCATGAAAACACGAAATATAAAATGAGTCAATTGATTTATACTTGCTTAAAACAAAAAAAAAATACTATATATATAAATAATTTTTTTATTTTATTTTTCTTGAGTTTAATTTAATTGTTGGTTTAATTTATAGATTTATACACTCTCAAAAACTTGAGATTTACTTTTTAAAAAACAAAATATGAGCTATAAAACTAAAAAAAAAAAAAATGTTGAACACAATGCTTAAATGAATAACAAAAAAACAAATTAAGACAGCAAAGTTAAGAAATTAAGTGAAAAAACATTAACATTATTCATTTTGTGAAAGTAGGATGTTGATTAAAAAACAAAAAAAAAATTTATTTATTTTTTTACATTTATGAAAAAAGAAAAGAAAAACTGTGGGGACATTGTTTTTTATTAATGTTTACATAAAGTTTTTACTTGTTTTGACTTTGTTTTATAGCAATTGGAATTAGACACATATACATACATATATATTTATTTTCTTTCTTTTTGGAATAAAACTATACAAATGAATTAATAATTTTTTATTGTTTCAAATTTTGCAAGGAATTTTCTTAAACCGTTGATGATTGTGTGGGAATATATTTTGTGTTTTAGACAAAGATTGTATGTTCAGAAGATTAAGAGGCATCGTTGTTGAGTAAGGTGTGGAAGATGAATAATGAAAAATGAAATAAAAGAACTAAATAACATGGATCAGTTTTGATTTCTGATGCGAAAGAGAACACTACAAGGGGGGGCATCCAATTCTTACAAAATCCAATGCTTTCATAATGCCAAAATCAGCAATTTTTTTATTATTTCAGGGCTGTTTTCATTTTTACACTTGGGGTTCGAGTTTAAAAAAATCCCAACTGCAAATGTTTATGGGTTTTACTTACGTACTCACATGGTATGTCCACTTTACCTACTTTGACACATTTTAAGAAGCTTTAAACAATCAAGCGCTTTGTATTAAATTAACTTACATTTTTGTAAACTGACTAACTCCTTAAACAATGACTGATTCATTTTCAGTCTCTATGAATTTAAATCCTTTACTCGAATTGGTTGCATTAATAAGGTGAAGTTCAGATGTAGTGCGCGTTAGAAGTTGATGTTCGAGACTACGTTTTACATACCATTTTGGCAAATTAAAAGACTTCGTCGCTTAAATCTATGAGATCAGTTTTTATACGAGATCAGCTTTTATATTTCTGGTATTACTCCCAGTGGTTTCAGATCAAAGAGTCGTTAATTTGTTTGATTCTCGCACTATATGTGAAAGGTTGGTCGAGATTCGTAAATTCTGGAAACTAAAGAAAACTCTTTTCAGCGCATTTTGTATTATTATTTTAAATTTCATGGAATAAACTACCATCTGTTTGTAGATAACATATTTCTTGATTTCATACATGCTACTTCATAAAAATCAATGTCCTATGCCGAAAAACTGGACCTAATTGGAACATAGGTATTAAATCTTCTGAGCGTTCCTAGAGTCTACGAACTATTGCAAATGATCATATCCAGTATCAAAACTATTCAAGTAGCGTTTAGACAAATTATAACTCTAGTTGAACCTTTAATTTCACAAACGTGTTCAAATAATTCTGTTGCTTTATTAGGAAGTCGTAAATTTGATCACGATAGTTACAAAATACGGTCAAATAGGGCTAATAGTTGGAAGTCGTGTCTTCTGTACTCATCTAAAAAACAACGATGTCTTACTTTGAAGTTTGCATTACAGTGTAGATTCCGACGAACTCCATCTATGTTTAAACCCTCCTATTTGCCATCAGTAGGAGAGTCGATATGGTTTAGAATATCTTGCAATGTATGCTGATGTTTTGAAGAAATCAAGAGATGGCCTTGAACCGAGAAATTAAAAAAGCCTTTGAGTTGAAGACTTCGAGTGGAGATTCAAGAAATAAATGCATATTTCATCTGATATGACAGGGAATCCATTTTCACCCAGAAATCCCTGTGGCCAGCATAGTTTGACTCCAAGATTTTAGGTCTGATTTCTGAAAGAGAATTCCTAAAAGATTTTGGGAAAAGATTTTGGGATCTTGTTGATGTTGATTGTTGATGAACATTCCAAATGTGGATTCGGGGTTGATCGGAAATAATAAGAGACGATTTATCTTCGAAGTTCATTAAATGTATGAATCCTGAGTGGTTCAGGAGGAGAATAGATTTTCCGAAGCGGTAATAGTTCATACAACAGAAATATATAGTTGTACTGTCGAAGCACAGACAGTAGCATGCTTCTGTAGTAATAGTCAACTCCCCTGCTTTAAAGGATTTTGTGCACACAATTCTGAAACCATCTGCTAATAAATCAATGTGAGTTACTCAAGGGCATTTATTCCTTGTTTTCGGTAATTTGTTTCTTAATGATCTTTGTAATATAGATATTATTTCTTTTTTTACTATTGAAGCTAGTCCCCGCAGATTACTATATCATAAATAGTGGAGAATTATACAAACAAAAAAAGCAAAACAAAATCGTCGCTAAAAATTTAAAACAAACAAAAAAAATATACAACACTGCCAAAGTTTATTTAAATGCAGTGCTTAGAGTCTTCCTTAATTTTTCGTACTAATCGAAATGATAGTGCCTTTATTTCTTCTAAATCGAAAACAAAATAACAAATTGAGTAAGTTTCAAATAAAACAAAAAAACAAAATCATTTGCTGCTTCTCAAAAATTTTTAATTTAGTTCAAAATTCAATCTGCCACTATTTATGAAAAAACAAAAATCTATTTTTTGATCAAATATCTACATGCATATTCTTTTGAATAATTAAATCAACATCCTTTACTTAGAAAACCTAACACAAATTAGCCAACTAGAGCACGACACCCTAAATAAGATATTGTTAATTTAAACGTACTTCCTTAAGAATTAAATAAAATCACAGAATATGTAAATTTTAAAATAAAAATATATAAAAAACAGAAAAAAAAATATATAAGAAAAATTATGAGCGATCTCACAGGATTAAAAAAACAAGAATGGAAAAAATAGAGTAACATAAAAATCACAAAAATAATAAAACAAAAAAAAAAAGAATACATAAAAACCCTAACGACACATTAATAATAATTGCTTTATATAGAATTCTACAATGAGTTATTATTTACATACTAACATTGTAAACATTATACAAGAAAAAATAATTAAATAACAAACAAGTTTGTATTACATTTTAGACAACTAAAATTAATAAAAACAAAAACAATAATTTTTCGTCAGAGAACAAAAATTTAAGAATCATATTTCCTCGGTTTGACTTACAGAAAACAAAATACAGATACTGTAGTACCGCCCCAAACGAAATGCTACGAATTTACATAAAGAAAAAAAAAACTCAGTTAAAAGAAGAAAAATAAAAAAACATTACTCAGACATGTCCTAAAAGTTAAAATATTTACGTTTAACTTCAAAACTGTAGCTGGTACTCATTAAAATGAAATAATGATGAATAATAAGAAAATAAAGACGCTTTCAAAAATAGTTTGACAAGAGTAGTGCAATTTATTATTTTATTTTATTTTTTTTGTTATAAGAAATATTATTTTTAGATTATTAATAGTTACAATCTGAAAGATTAGGTTCCTTAAAATGAGATAAATAGAAAAAACAAAAACACAACTCTCGACATATGATAAACTAATTATAATTTTTATTTTAAAAAGAGAAATAATAAATTTACTACTGTCAAATAGTTTTTAATTTGTTAAAAACTGATTCCCGTCCTTGAATAAATTAAAGCATACATTCATGTTATCAGAATTAAAGAAAAAAAAATAAAATAAAATAAATCAGTGAAAGCTTATTGTGGCAGCTTACAACAAAAAAAAAACAAAATAAGAGAAAAATATTAAATTTAAAAGGAAAACAAAAAATACTTCATACCAACAAAAACGTATCTATTCAAAGGAAATTTATAATTTTCTTTAATTTTAAACAAAACTAAAATTATAAAAATAAAAGTAAAATAAAAAAAACACTATACAAAACAAAAAAGAGTTACATGTATTTTTGTTTAAGAAATGATATTTATTAATTTCAAAAAAAAAAAAAATAAAAAACATAATTGTAGATATCAAACTTCTAATATTTAGAAATTGGAAAAGAAATGAAAACAAAAATCGATTATTTCGTGAAAGCTAAACATAAAGAAAAATCAAGAAAATTATAAAAAAAAAAGTTTATATATAAAAGCAAGCAATTATTATGTAGTTGTATACACTAAACAGAAAAAAACGAAAACCACTATATAAACAAAAACATTTAAATTTAGTACATTAGTGAATATTATCTGTAGATATTGTAGTGAGGAAATTATTATTATTTTTGTTAAATACTTTAAATCTTTTTTCTTAACTTTTGTTTCTTTAAACAAAAAGTCGTTGTATTTGAAAATATAGTTAAAATATTATATAAAGATTATTTTATTTCAATTTTATTACGTTTTAATTTTTTTTTTCTTTTTGTAATTTCAATTAAAGATATTTAATTTTTTTTTTTTGTTTTTTAAGTATGTATTATTATTTTTATTATACTAATAAACGATTCCTACTGTTATTAACTTTTTAAAAGAAAGAAGAAGAAGAAAATTGTTTTGATTTTTTTTTTTTTATTTGTTTATGTTTCGTTTTATTTTGTTTGTAGGTAGAATTAGATTTAAGAAATTGTAGATTAGTGATTTGTTGGACAAATAAAGGAAGAAAATATATATATATTTATTATTTGTTTTTATTATTTTTATTTTTTGTATTGTTTTATTTTAGAAGTTTTATGGAGAATGTGCTTGGAGGATTTTATTAAGTTGAGTAAAATAAAATGTGAAGAGAATTTTAGGGGTAACAATATTAATTTAATTAACAACTGCCTTGAAAAAGCATTTATGCCATTTAACAAGTAATTTTAGTTAATTTTGTTTTTTTTTTTAAATGATTTTTAATCAGAAAATGTATACAGAAATATAATATTTTTAATAAATACATTTTACATAGTAATTATCTAATAAATTGTTCAGGATAAGACAAGTTTTGAACTACATAATTATGATTTTTCCGTGAATGGTTGATTGATAGTTGATGGCATTTAGTTCTACATACATATGTATACTTGGGTAGATTGGGCCTTTTTATATGTCTGACTTTGAATGGCGAAATAACACGGGACGATTCAGACTAGCTGTGCTAATATGGATATGTGTAGAACTATTGTCGAAAATTCAAAGTATTTTTGAGGTATTGAAATAATTGCAGTCACAAACATACCAACATTCATAGCCACATTTCATTTTTTAGATTAGGTAGGTGGATATAGCTATTTCAACACATTACATCTACTCGGGCACGGAGGATCAGTTCTATTAAGCCTATTAGGAAGCTCGATTTTCTTTCTCTGCTACACATTGGTTCGCTCTGCGTATTATAAATCCTAGTAACCGCAAAACGCCAATTTTCGTTCTTTCAAGTCGTTTAATTTTTTTTAAGAGTGGATCGTATGTGGACCTACTTACCGACACGAATGCACGAAAGAGTAGCCACCTCTTTTCATTTCCTAAAACTGGTCTATTCATGCGAACCCGATTACTATGATGTTGGATCTCTAGTCAGCAGTTCATTGCAGGCAACTAATCTCTGGACTAACTAGTATCTCAGGCCAGTATCCGCATTTTTAGCAACAGAACCTTACTGTAACCTCAAATCAACTTCTGGCACAGCCAGCACGCTGATTACTAATTGGAAACATACACTGCGGCTAGTCTATTGAAGTAAAAGCTTCTAGTATCATTTCATTTTCCTTTTATTGGGATAACCAGTACCATCTTTTTGGTCCTGCCAGTTTGCACATCTTTGATGATTTCTATGACTACTTGGTCTTTCAGGGTCTTTGTTCTTTTATTTCCGCTAAACTGTCAAAAACAATTTGATAGAATCGAAAAATGGCCAAAATAGAAATTCCAAAAATCACACAAATCACAACCAAAACCGCGAGGCTCACCGCAACGGTATCAAGAGGCCAACTCGTTACCGTCATGAGTCTACCTTAGGTATAGATTAGAAGTTCCGGACCAACCAGAAGTTGTGTAGCAAGGGTAACCTATCGGCCGTGGAGTCAAAGAAGCGTTTTGATGAGAGCCACGATGCCCGTGTCGGCAAGCCAAAGCCAGTGAAACTAAAAACGGTGTGTTAAAATGAATAAATATCAAAGTTCTAAAGTGCATAAAGTGCATTTCCACTAGATGTTCCAAATATTATTAGTTAAGTTCCATCTATAAGCTATCAGATTCCTTCTTATGGAAAGGACACTAAGATCATGAGCTAGAATCTTTAAAATACTAGCAGCTTCAGTAGATTGCAGCACCCCTAAACTTAATTACTATTGGCGCTGCGAACACCGCTTATATGTACATCTTTGCTTACGAAACACAAACTTTACTTACGTCTATATATTTATATAAGATTTAAGACTTCTTGTACCAACATCTCGATTTTCGAGCCATTGGTACCTATTAGTATCTAAAGTTGCCCATTACCAGTGATTACATTGAATTTGCTAGAAAACCGCTTGTTCTTGACCACTGAATCAGAGATTTTAAGAAATGTGGATAAGTGTTGTCCTTCATTGATGGACAAATTTGGCCAGAATACGACTTTAGAGACAACAGTTAAACTCAAGATCGCACAAAGGGCTTAGTATTGTCTGAAACTGTTGGATTTGTCCTACTCCACTTGGAGTACCTAAATTATTGGCGTTACTCTTACCAAAAGAATTCTACTAAATACAAATGAAAGAATACCAAGCGTTTGAACAGTTTCTGTGGAGAGCTTTTAGGAGTAAAAGTATGTTCTTCATTTGCCCCAAAAGATATGCAACGATTTCATTAAATATAATTTCAGATGTCCAAATAAATATCACGAATACCATAGGATCACTTGGTGGACAGGAGATTCTCTTAACAGCTCAGGAACTTATAACACCTTTGAATGAGATATTTTGCTTCTTTTTGAGATATTGCTACAATCTTATGTTTGTTTAAAAATCAGTTAGCCGCTCCAATTCAGTGAGTAAATCCACTCTAGTCAGACACATTCATTCTAGAATTTCACATGCTTATACAAGAAGTTGCAATTTTTACAAAGTAGACACATGCTTAACTTATTTCAGGACTATTTCCAGCAATACAAAGGAAGTCAAAGTTCTACCGACAAAATTCCTTTTTTTTACAAAGGAGAGAAAGGAATAACAAAAAAGTTATGATCACTTAGAAAACATTGGCTCAATGTTATTAATGTCTCTTTTGTAAGGACACTACAAAGGTTTCCAGAATGAGCTCAGGTATTATTAAAGCCGTATCTTATTCGTTACGATAGAAGTGCGGATGATATGTACTTATAAAACGAGCATAATGACAATTAGAGCCATACCTCTCGTTTTTATCTTAACTAATTTATACAAATTTCGTTTCAAATATTTACTGAATTGGAAGTTATTTGGTAGAGTCCATAATCATCTAATGTAATTCATGGTTCATCTGTTTATAGCACAGAAATAGGCTCTACTAGGTCAGGACTTTATGTTCATATTTTCTTATTCCTTAACTTGAACTTGTCCAAATATTTTAGACTTTTGTTAATCAGAGTACTATTCGCTGAATTCACTGGAGAGTCTGCAAAGTCCTTAAGTGTTACTTAAACTCACAGTTAGGAACCCTGTACGGACGGATACTTTAAAGCTTTAACGGTTATAATTTATAAACATCCCTCAGACCTTGAATGCTTTACTAGCATTTTGTCCTATTTCTCTCCTCGACTGGAATATCTAGGGTATCTGCTACTTCGTATTCGTATAATGTAAACCTAACAACCAAAACATTATAGCGCTGGATTTTTTTGTAATAAGATTTTTCTTGTGATTGGTGGTAAGAATGGCGTTTATCTACGACACAACTATCAATAGTCGCCAAAACAGTCTAATAAAGGGCATAGCTAGTGTCCGACACAACATTCGGTTTTGCCTATTTTGGAATAAAAATTGTATTGAATATTGAATCCATTACACTGTCTCCAGTTATTTAGCACTTCTGAAGGGCAATTTAGCATTAGGCAATCCTTTGGCAATTCCGTCGCCTTTGTCTAAGGACTGCTCTTCTGTCTGAGCCTTGTCATACCGTGTAATCTAAAATATTCTACTCGTTGTTAGGATCAAAATTGCATTCGACCTGAACCAGATTTTACTTGATTTTCAAGAGGATGGTATTGAACTAAAAAAAAATATCTAATGCGCAAATAGAAGTCTTTCTATTAAGAGATTAACAGGTCAGATGGAGCCAAATCGAACTTACACTCAGAGCCCTACACTGTAGGTTATGCTACTGCCACATTTTAAAAAGAGTGAATATTGGTTGCTGATTCATTCTCTGTAGTCTTCAAATCAGAACAAATGAATCTTTCGTCCAATACATAGTATACAAGTTTTATCCTGTGCTGATGGCAGTAGGTTTGATTATGAACTACTACTAAGGACAAGGAGTTTCTTGTTTTTTCCTTTATTGTGCTGTTCAATCTCCTACTATCGTTATATTGAAACCCAAATTCACTCCTGGATCTTTGAAGTTTTATGAGGGAGTCAAGACTGAGTGTTCGACACCGTTTTTAACGACCCAGTTTCTACTAAAGAGGTGTTTTCGAAATAATAATTGAAAAGCCTCAGTAATGACAAGTACTACCACTTGGGTGGATTTTCTCATGAATTTTTCTTCCAGCTGGCCACCACAACAGACTACTTACATATAAAATCATGCCTAATGATGTTTGTACGAATTCATTGACTAGTTAGGTCCATCCTTAGAATCATGATTTTGGCATAGGAAGAGATCATTATATCTCCGCACTTTATAAAAAGCAAAATAAAAAAGTTTAAACAAAAGTCGGTTACCAAGTGTGTTTAATTTGTTAAATAATACATATACCATATACATTGATCCTCCTCCTCTTAGAACAAATCATCTCACATATGTATGCAGGTCGTAGTACTCCGAGTACTCAGTTTACCACTCTAACCCATCTAAAACAAAGTCCCCCTTCACTTCTGTTAGAAGAGATGTTCAATCATATTATATTCCACCTCTCAAATTTGAAGCAGGCTTTCAATATACCACAAACATTAAAAATCAATCATTTATATCAAAATTTTCCATCAAAATCCAAGCACATCTCCACACTTTAATTAAGAGTTACAAAACTAAACTGCATGTTCAATGCGAGAAAAATGCAACGAGTGATCTTTATTAGAATAAAAGTTAAAACAAGAAATAACTTACAAAAAAAAAAATTAGTTAAACTAGATGCTATACTTGCATGTGGTACTATAGTTTACCACAGAAAAACACTTGCAGCTACAAGTTAGAGTGCTAAACATCATTGTTATTTACATATATCGTTTCTTTTCAACTCATTTAGACACGAAATCGAGTTAAAATAATTAAAAAAAAAAATGTATTTAGTGATTTTTAGTACCCTGATTAGTTTTAGTGAGTTCGAGAAATGATTAAGTGACAACATTATTATAACGATATTCCTTAAAACAAAAACAAAAAACATAAGTGCATGTAGAGTATTATAGATAATATTATTATTATTATTACTTAACAAACAAAAATGAAAATGTTGTTATGAGAAAAAAACAAAAAAAAACAAAAACGCATTAATTCTGTTAGTTGTTAAACTTCATTAAATAAGAAATTATATAAAAAAAAAAACAAATGAAAATATATATACACATAAAGTATTGAAAAAAAAATAAATGGTTATATACATAGCATATAAACAACTACTAACTCTTAAACAAACAGAAAAGAAAAACTCAAAATAAAATACTCTAATATAAAAAACAAAAATATAGTTAAACAAAAAACAAAGTAAAAATTATAACCATGCACTGCATGACAAGAATCTCAAATAAATTAAAAAAAAAAAGTATATATATAATGATAATGATAAATAAAATGAAAATAAATAAATAAGAGCCTTTATTTACATTGATTTACATTTTGAAATTTTTGCATGAAGGTAACGAGACGAAACTGAGTAAAATAATATTTTATATACATATAAGAATAAATGAAAATGAAAATAGTGTTAATATAATAATATTAATATAAAATGATAAAACAAAAAAAATAAATTTAACCGTATACACATGTTGATATACACCGATATGTACCTATTCGCTATACAATTTAGAAAGTTTGTATTTTGGTGCGCAATGCTAAATGGCAGACCAAGACGAATTTTTTTTTTAAATTATAATTTAATGTTTTTTGTTCAACAAAAAATAAGTATGTATACATATATATATATAAAATTAAGTTTGATATTTTTGCGTTGGTTTAATAAGCATAGTGATGGCGAAACTGAAGATAAAAAGGATTATATATTAAAATGCAATTATCACGAAAAAAAATTGTTGAATAAGATTCCTTTTGTATATTATACTTTAATTTTGTTGTCAAAAAAAAAAGAAGAATATAAAAAAAACTGAAAGTAAAAAAATGTCGGAAACAATAAAAGTTTAGATACAAATTTTGAAAATACAGTTTGATTTCTTTTCATTAATTAGATGTTTGGAGAAGATTAATGTGGAAGGAGTTCAGAACTGGCAGTTACTTTCTAACCAAATTAGCTAGAAATACCGTGATACGATGACGTACATAGACGACATCGTTTAACACAATTTATATACTTAATCAGATGACTGTTTGACTCTAACTATCATACACACATAGTATAAATAATTATGACATTCAATTAGAATCGTCAAACACGTCTGCAGATTAACCATTTCATTCGATAGAGCTATGTCTGTCGATTGCAATATTTGTAAAATCTACCTACTGTTCGTAATCGAATCTGCCTGCACAAAAGTCAATTTCATCCGACCTTGTGAAAAACCACACTTTGACACCATATTACAGGAGTGAGTCGTGTTTTTGCACTTTCGATAGACTCTAATTGTTTTCAATAGCCTTCTCCATTTGCAATACATCTATTTCTTTACATCATTTTTTCGGTTTAAAAAAACATTGGTGAGAAAAATATTCTGCAAAAAAAAAATACTAAAACCGGAATAACAGTAAGGCAGTTTTCCTTTGAGAATTTGTATTTAGTCGATGATAGTGCAGGATGTTCTCTTACTACTCGTATTGCTATCGAAAAGAAAAAGGAGTGCTTTGGCGATATTTCCTAACGAAGGTAACATTCTCAAAAAAAATGATTGCACCGCTTTACGGCTCCCCTCAAATTCGAATTCCTGCGCACACATAAGTAAGTACGTATCTACCTTCAATACCAATAGGATCAACTGTTATTTATTGTTATAAGCGCAGCAATAGTGTAATCGGCCATATCAGACTCTGACTCCATACTCAGGCACTGAATACGTTTCTCTGCTTACAACTTCTGTATTAACACACTAAACATGTCGTAAAATAGTGTCCTGATCTTACTTGCTTTAGATCTTTGAATAGCTTACCTAGTACTAAACAAGGTCTAATCTGAACCTATTCAATCCTAGGATTGTAATGGGAGGATTGAACCATAATTTCTTACTTAGTTGGAGCTAAGATTCAGGACGAACCTATACCTGAACCGACAAACATACCCAGTCCCAAGTTAGTTGGAAAATCACTTGTCAACTACTTATATGAGTACGAACTCTTAATTCTCATTGGCAGGAAGCCATCCTGTCAACCCAATTTTTTTAATACACTCTCGATAGTTACGGCCCCTATTTCACGAATATCTACACCAATATTGTTCTTGAGTGCCTGAATCGATCATTAATGGCAACCCACCAAAAAACCCATAAAATCCAAGTGCATCAAATCGCAGTTCCGTGCCCCCCAAGCAACATAACCAAAACGACTGATTACACGATTATTGAACTTAGTGTGCAACACATCGATTGTTGGACGACTTGTGCAGCACGTAGCCCCATCTTGCTGGAACTATCGCCCAAGCCCAACTCCTCAGTTTCTGGCCAAAAAATCGGTTATCATGCCTCGGTAGCGATCTCTATTGACTGTAACGTTTCTTCCATTGTCATCTTGAAAGCAAAATGGGCCAATAAAGCCGTTACTTCAAAAACCTGCAAAAAACTCCAATATTCTCCCTTGAGCGCACAGGACGAATACGGGGATATGTTCGTTTATCAATCAGCAAACCAGACTCACGAACTTTCATCACAAACCTACTTACACCAGTTGCAGTTGGGGCATTAGTTCGATCGAAATTTTTTTTTCAAAATTGGCAATGTATCGGCAACACAGCATCCACTATGGAAGTAGGTTTGCAATATTTCCCAATATTGCTCAAGCTTAAGTCGATCCATTTTGTACCGCGATAATATAATACTGAGTTTCTGTTAATTTTTTGAGCGTTTAAGAGCTGTCAGTGTCAAAAGAAGATATGATTCAAAAAGAAACCAGCAGATGGCCCACCCTATATATATATGCTGCGATTCGGAAGAACTCAGTTACTATCCGTTTTGGATAGTGTTTAGTCTAAATATGGAGGTTGTAAAAAAAGTGATGGTAGTAACTCTTGACAGATTGATCAAAAATCATTTTCGATGCCACATTGCTACGGACAATGTTCTGTTAAAGTAAATCAATAGAAACAACTCTGCTCTGCGTAATTGTATATGAAGAGGATATACATAGCAATAGCTGTAGCGGGTAAGCACATAAACACTCTGAAATAACTACGCAGATACGTTGTCCTTTTCATCATGCAAAAAAATTCTTCCACAAATCTTTCTAGATCTTATGGAATTATGTTTGTCTTATCCAACAGAACAATGTATGCGAATACAAAAGTGTAGTGGAAACCTTACATCAAGAAAATGTCAAAATTATTCCACTTCTGTAGGAAACTATTGTTAGAAAGTATTGATGGCTACACCTAAAGCTTTCTATCTCGATCATACATATCTATCTTGTATTAGAATATTAATGCGTATATGGTCCACTCAGAACCAAACCTTAAAACACATAAAATTCCAGTCACGATTCTAAGACCATCCACACGATGAGTGAAAGGTTTTCATTCGCTGTACTGTATTCTAGATTCCATCGGAAAGGGGAAGTCCTGGTACTCCTCTGGTTCCATGTAAGCTAATTTAGTGAAATGAAATTAAAGCGATCAACCTTATAAAGGGTTTTTCAATAAGTATATAACAATTTTGTGTTGTAATACAAACGCACCCCTAAACCTTTGTTTTGATCTGTCAATGTCAAAATTTCGGCCAAGGTTTATATGCTTATCATGGTGGTTCACGAATGAGCAACGTTTGGAAACTACTAAAAATTACTACCGAAATTCTGTGTCAGTGGCCGTAACTTTAAGGTACTTACTCCAATTTTCGGTCGTAATAATCGCTCACCAGACAAGCTGTGCATGCTATTGTGGATCAATCGAGTCAAGGTATAGACTAGAATGTTTCTGTGCCAGTGAGACAACGCACCGGTCGAAGTATTGCTGCCGTAAGTGCTTTAATTCAAAAGGAGCCAAATCTATCGATTCCACGCCGTTCACAGGAATTGGGAATCTCTCAGTCCACATTGTGGCAAATTTTACATAAAGATCTTGGCCTACATTCTTTCGAAATCAAATTAACTCAAGAACTGAATTGATCATTTGAAGTGCCGAAACTTTTCCAATTGGTCTCCGCAATAGTTTTGAAGAAAATCCTTACTTTCATCATAAAATCATCTTCTGCGATAAAGCTCATTTAAATTTAAGCAAAATATGCATCATTGGATAGTAACAATGATGTGTTGCACATGTGCTTCAAAAGACTCCATTGTGGATTTCATGTCAGAGGTGTGATTGGAACGTATTATTTTGTCGATGAAAATAGATCGCCATGTCACTGGAATTCGCTATCGCGCCATGTTGGATGACTATTTTTGGCCTGGATGAACTTGACATTGCTGATATGTGTTTCCAACAAGATGGTGCCACATGCCACACAGCTGGTCAAACAATTGATCTATTGTAGGGGAAGTTATCATGTAATCTTGAGAAATGGTCCGGTCGAATGGCCACCTCGCTCATGCGATTTAACGCCGCCGTTGGATTTCTTGTAATGGGGTTACGTTAAGTCGTTGGTTATACCAACAAGCCAACAACGTTAGAGAAACTCAGGAAGAATATCGAACGCGAAATTGCCAACGTGGAAGAGTGGTGGAAAATTCGCTCCGAAGAATCGATCGCTGCAAACGTGTATGACCGAGTTTCATACTTAAATTGAATATGTGTACTATACCTGGAATAAATTTCAGCCCGATATCTCAATTATTCTGTGTTTTATTTAAATACAAAATTGTTATGTCCTTGTTGAAAAACCCTTGATGTACATGCAGTTTCTGCCGCAATATTTGAGACAATCCTTGCGTTTCTTAATCTTGTTCGCATGGGTATATTCTTAAGTGCACATATTGACACAAATTTTTCCACCAGACATTCAATTATTCGTTTATCTGGACCACTACGACAACCAAAAACTGGAGTTGTCGCAACGGAACGCGAACTTTGGTAAAAAAAAATTGCAAATAGTTTGCAAACGGTTTTGAACTTTATACTTCTCCATAATTAAAGGACAAGTACCTACAGATGGGCAGAAACGTTAAATAAGTCGCAGCTAACTTCACATATTCAAGATACCCTATTGGAAAATTGGGGCGTCCCAATTGAAAAACGTTTTAGATGTTTGTAGAACTCTTAGTAGGTTGGCTTGGGATGGGTGGCTGTCTCCGCTCAGGAAGAGACACACATAGGAAGGTCTATTGCGATAATACAAAGGAACTAACTGAATTACCATCACCGGAACCTGACAGACATGCATGCAAATTTCTCATACGGTATGAAACCAGTTTCGGTGTGAACCAAGCTTACTGGCATGTCTGCATGTCCAACTACCTACATATATTTCTTAGATTTTGCCTACCAATCCAAGGCCTTCCTACGTAAATAAAGGACAATCGAGGAGTTCCTGTTGCGGTATTGAATATTTTTTTTTTTGTATCGAGAATAATCGCCAAGTATCTGGTGTGATCCACAAATTGCAGTTCAATACCCTTGGTTAACATCTTCACACTGTCACGAAACCGAGAACGCCTCGGATGTCTTAAATTTGACATTCTTTGTCCAAAGAAGTTTTTTTCTCAGAATACCTTTTAGATATTTGCCTAGTGACGTCCCTATCCTCTATTACTACATATTTACATTGGCGCTTAAGAATAATTAGCTCATACTGCCAAAGAGAATACGCACACCTAGATACTAGGTACACAAATACCATTCAAATTGATTATGAAACAGTTTTTCCCAATCTAAATAAAGGATGACTAGTGTTTCATGGTAGGATCGTTCCACAACCCTTATCCGACCTCATCTACTGAATCAATAACGACTTACCCCGACTCTCATCAAAATCTGTCTAGAGCAACCACCTTTCATCACCCAGACTTCCCTCTTTCATTGCCACATTAACAACATATCATACCAACCTAATCCTCATTAAGAATGCGTCGAGTTTCCACCGCTTACACACTAAATAAGCCTCTACGTGTTAATTGTTAAACAAAATCATTAAACAACCAACCGAAACGAAAAAAAAAGTCACACACACGTCAACCATATCGTTAATCACTTTGATAAATTTATTTTATAACGAAAAAGAAACAAAAAAAAAACCATTATTAGCACAACCCTCTTGCCAACTCTCGATTGGCTTTGTTTAAATGGCTTACTAATATCCCACTAATCACATGACGAACTTTGTTTACATTTTCCCCCATCTATGTAGATATTGCACCTAATCAGTGCAAAAAAAAATAAAAAATAAAAACAAAAACATGAACTTTTACATAATCAAATAAAACTTGATAGGTATACAAAATTGCAACAAATTTCAATTTAATTTGTTCATGCAGTTATGAAACACACACCTCCTTGCAAAAGTACATTTTCTGCTTTTTTTTTTTTTTTTGTTTTCGTTTGTAGTCAATGGCTGATTAACTGGCTGCTATGACATTTGTTTTATTTTTCTAATACAAATGGCACACAATGTATCTAAGTATAACTACTCACTTAAACTCAACAGCGATTCAGCGCAAAACTATCATCATCGTCAAGTCGCCTTCCTTGTCGTATCGTCGTCGTCGCGCCATCATAACGACAACGACGACCACGTGTTTTAAAAGTCGCACTGCTGCACTTGCACAACTCTCCTCCGGTGTGTTACTTCACTTCACGACACCAACATCTCTTTAACCCCACTGCCGATGCGATATCGCCGTAACAACAACACTATCGTCATAGTCTTGCGTAATTATGGATTCAATCTGAAGTCCCTTAAGGCTGCGAAAAAATATCATGACTAATGCTACACACTCGGTGGTATACGTAACAAAAAATAAAAAAAAAAATCCAAACACAAAAGAAAGATAGACGAAAAAAGAAAATTACAACAAATTATATTTGTATCTGAAATACATTACGTGCCTCGGTACTACTGTTATCAACTCTCTATATCGCTGCAAAACGGAAATTGCACCGAAAGTATGGGGAACTACAATAATTTGTCAAACATGGCAAATGCGATGAGATACAGATCTACTGCACACTGTTAGCTGAAATGCTACAGGTAACCATTCGACAAACAGAAATAAAAAAAAAAAAAGTTAAAGATACCTACTCAGATACTCTAGTGGCGGTTGGTGACTAGCGCTTGGTGGTAGTGCATGGAAGCGCTCAAGCTAAAAGAAAAAACAAAAAAAAACACATCATCGTGAACTTGAGCTTGAAATCAGTCTCAACTATGTAGATACAAGCCAAATCAAAACGAACCAGCCATACATACATACATACATATGTATGTACATTCATAGGTGCTGTTAGTTTTTTTTTTTTATGTTTTCTTTAGTTTTTCTTTTGCAACCGCACAGTTTTACCTTCTTTCATCATCATATTTCGCATTATGTATGTTTTTTTTTTTTTTTCTTTCTTCTGTTTCATTAGATAACAACACCCAAACAAAAAATGTTGTATCTCGCACACCATTTGTACCGAACTTTGTTGTTTTAAGAGAATCTGACACTTGAGTTTAGTCACCCCTTGGCGGTATCACTCTCCCTCTCACTCTCTGTCTCTGATTAGCTCACTAAAGAGTAGCAAAACCAAAAAGCTTCATAGATACAAAGAGTATCTCAATCTCAACTGAATGTTAAAACTTTACTGGAGGTAAAATTTCGTTTAATTTCTATTCGCAACTCATTCGCTGGCGAACAGCAGCGGTAGTTCGAGATACATTTTTTCTATATCGCGTGTGTATCGCACAGAGAACAGATTTTTTTTGTGTCTACTGTGTGGTAAAGTGAATGTACTCTTGGCGGTAGAAGTTTTTTTTTTTTTTTTTCTCAGTGTTGTATGGGAAATACGCCCATTTACGCGTTTGTTTCATATTAAAAAGAAAAAGATACACTTTGTGTGTGCAAAAATATAAATCTTTAAAGTATCTACGAAGTTACATTTCGGTATCGGTTCGTGTGTGCTGTATGTTATTACGACATCATACAGAGTAAAGGCGAAAAACACGTTTTTCCGAGAGGCTCTCGTAATCGTCGTCGCAGCCGTCGTTTTATAGTTTTTTTTCGCCGTTTCATCTCGTCTCGTCGTCGTTCGGTTACTAGGTTTGTGTGTGCAAATTTTTGTGAAGTTTTCTTTAACAAAAAAAATAAACCAAACACCATTAGTTGCAATCTGTGATGATTTGAAAAATCTGGAAGTTCTTGGTCTGGTTTTATGAGTACAAATCAGCAACGAAGTACATTCACATAATGCGCGCCTATTACATAAGTGCGTTATGACAACGAGAAGCAGACAAGCTAGGTTACTTAACACACATGTGAATACGGGGTGAAGTCAAAAACACCCTCCGATTTTTATCATACACACATATGTCAGGGGGATTAAACAATTTTGGTACAATTCAAACGTGTATCGGCCCTATTGTGTACACCCCCTCTCTCTCGCTATGTTTTGCATACTATAAACAATCTGACAAACATTCAAGAACAAAAAAGAATACAATACACATTCCCTCCGTGTCGTCCCTGGTGGAATCTCAACCATATGTGCAACTTGCATTAGAATATTGTATCTCAAAACTCCAAGTGTCTACGTGGTTCTTAACAGATAGTACGCGATTCCAAAAGAAAGAAAAAAAAAAGCTCTTCTATGTGCAGTTTGATTACGTATGCAATAGATGTTGTGTGTCTCATTATTTTCCAACAAATTGACAGTAATTTCCAGTTGAGACACATTTTTCTTCTTTTTTTTTTTTCTCTGTTCCTAGAGCTAACCCGGTTGTGTGTTACCTAATTCGAAAGAATTTAAATTTTTTTCTCCTGACCGACCTGGCTTTTGTTGATTGCAAATTTGTGTTTTCCTTTTATCTAATCGTGTGTGGTTACGTGTTCTCTCTGTTTATATAATTTCTGAGAAATACAAATTATAGAATCATCTAGATACAAAGTTGATTCATTTTCTAATTATTATCGGTGAGAGAGATACATTCAGTTTGTCTTTTTTTTTTATTGGGTTGTGATTGCGTCAAGTTGTGTTTTTTTTTTTTTAAGTTTGGAAACAAATTAGAGCACTCACCGCAACTATTATACGCGATAGTGTACAACTAATTGTTAAGTAACACAAAAAATTGATTATGGGAGGACGCTCTTTTTTTTCGTTTCGTTTTTTTTTTTTTTTCTGTTTAAAGATACAAAGATACAAATACGAATAGGTTCTCTTAAAACAACAGCTTTTTGGGTTTCTCTCTTGGTTGTGGCGGTGCACTCCTCGTGGTTGTGCCATAATCATATTGGCTCTCTGGATACGTCTCTTTATAGCTTGTCCTATAAATGAAATACAAGTGTATTATCCAAAATATTACGTACGACGGCCTTTTTATTTAATTTTTTTTTTTTTTTTGTACTTTTCTGCTTATAAAATCAAAGTTGTTACGTAAAATCTAACATTTTCAGAGATTTGCTCAGATATACGATATTATTATTTTTTGTTTTTTTTCTTGAGCGAGCTCAGAGATCAAAGATTGCAGAAATAAGTGGAATATGGGTGTGAATTTATAAATCGGCACGCGGAGAGGAGTGCTGGGTTTATCGTTTGTTCTGTGAAGAGAAGAACATAATTAGTTTGCAGAGGGGGAGGGGGGCGGATTTTCTCATACCTACATACATATAAAAAAATGTTAATTGTTTAATTAATACGACAATAAATAGAATGTCATAACATAGCAACGCACATTGGTCGAAGAAGAAGAGCTGTTCTACTCTGACTGAGATTATGTTTATTATTGTTTATAGTATCTAAGTATATTATTTTTTGTTTGTCGGTTGGATGAGAACGCTTTTTATTTTGATTTGGATGAGTCATTATTGAAGGTGGCCTCCAGAATATACTGGCATTTTACTTTGTTTCCTTTGAATGAGAGAACAAAGAGTGCAGTTTAGAATTTTTATTTGATTGATTCAATTTTTTTTTTCTTGTTTTGTTTGTTTCTTGGGGACAAACGCGTCAAAAAGAGCGAAGAAGTCACCTTGCGAGGAGAAGATCATAAAACTGTTCTGTGTTAGGTAATAGGTTGACGAAATTTTAAGTGGGTTCAGCAGACGTTTTAGAAGACATATTAGGGGAGCTTTATTGAACCTATTTCCATAAAATTGATACACGATTTGTATTTTATGGATTGTTGTGGTGGCCTTGCTGCTTTGTTCGCAGACCACTTTAAAGCAAATGAGTTGTTATATAACTTGGAGGTTACCTTTTTGCAATCAACCTCTTTTCTTGTTTTCACAGAATAAGTAACTGGAACAAATGTTGTGGGTGCATACACCCAATTCATTAGATGTCAAGGTTGTACGGCTTGGGTGGTTCCTGGAAGTCGGAAAAACACGACCAGGGTTGGCAATGTATAGGTCACGGCCAGGACGTCGAAAGGTTGCCAGTTATAGATGCCAGACCGACTAGCAAAAGTTTATAAATGTGGCTATGGCGGCATTGGTCTAACAAGGAATGAGAGAAATTGGTACCTTAATTTCAATCCAAGATTATGATGATTGCTAACTGATTACATAGCTTCACTCAGTTTGCAGTAAATCCTCGGTGGCAGATACCGAATTTGAAAATGAGGTGGTTCTCCATTAAAAATGACATTTTAAATTTCAATGTAGGTAAATACCTTGCAAAGATGGAACTGTCAGTTATTGACAGGTGAAATGTACCGAGTATGTAGTTACCGAAAATGAAATAATAGATGGTAAGCGACAGTTATCAATAAAGTCTCCGATCTAAAACCCTTGAGAAAGGTTGAAAAATTACGGTAATGAAGGAAAAACTAGAGCTGTTATCGAGTGCTTATAGTTCTTACTATACTTTTGGTATGAACATACCATATCTGCCTAGGAATGTGGTATTAGTGGTATTTTTTATAAGCGATTTTTGGCAAATTCAGGTTGATCCTCGACTAAAAAAGCACCATTGAGGTCAAGTCCAAATTTTCGATCTTACTGCTGTGAAAATGACATCACTTTGAAGGCTGACATCTATACAAAAATGTCTATACAAAAATCGATGTTTTCGGCAATAGGTAGGAACTCTTTTTGGAACACTTTGCCAGAGTTTGGTGACTCAATTCAACGACCTATTTCGAGTCCACTTTTTTCAAAATCTTTTCAAGAAATATTTACGTATGTATGTATGTGTATAACGCTAAAAATGGCGGTTCAAAGTGGAAGTATCATATGTCAGTTAATTATGGTGTTAAAAAGCAGGAGAATCTAAGTTGCTCAAAATACATACATTCATACATATGTACATATGTAAATTTTCTGACAGTAAGTTCCAAATTCTTTATAAATCTTTAGTGAAGGCATCATATGTCAGTGGATTCTGCTGTTAAAAGCAGGAGAATCTATGTAAGTTCTGGAAATATATTTTCTGGAACTAAGTCCTGAAGTTCGTGTGAATAATTTTGACATTTTGACGTTACGTTGCGTTTTGACGCGTATTTTTATTGAAAAGTTTGTGCAACTAATTTAAATGCCAATTTTACAAATATCGCCCTGAGAATTCTATCATGCTGCTAAATTGTTTTCTAACTTATTTTACTCGTATCGTAAAGCTAATAGGAACAATCATTGTTTAAGTACATTGTATTGAAAGCAGCTATGTGGTATAGTAACGTAATGCTTTCAGCATCACATCAAACTGTCAATCGTTGTGAATAGATGAATTTCTCAACAATTTTTCCAGAGTCTTGGGTGAAATTTGTCTTCATTTTGAATCATTTTTATTTTCTTGAAAAGCTAGGGTAACCAATATGGGTTTGTAAATCCTGATCAATGGACACACAGCGTTGTGCATGTGTGCATCCTTTAATTCTTACGTCAGTTGTATTTAACAAGCACCCAAGCTGAAAATTTTAAGGCACATTGGGCGTAGGCAGATGCCCAGTTATTGATGTAAACTTTTTAAATTAAACAAACGTGATAGCTCCGTTTTTTTCCACAGTTTACAACAAATTTAATACAGAAGCTAGAGCTATCGCTCAAGGCCAGATATTTGACCTTTCTACTCTTAATCACGAGGCATGCGCTTGATCCCGAATCAAGTCATGTTTGCAAGCATTACTTTCTTTCTTGAATCAAAATATTTCAAATCAAGTACAGGAATAGACTAAAACAGGAATAGTCCTGACCTTCAACATGGAGAATGTCAAAATACAAGGTACAGTCACACCAAATGAAGTAGGTAGTATCAATTCAAATCCAACCTATCTCAGGTAGCTGACTGTTGTCTTTGCAATGTGAATGGCATTGAAACCGCAGATTGAGGTAGAAAACTAAACCGCTTTTCACGAGCGATGCATAGAATTTGTAATTGGCGCCCGGATACCTCAATGGCGGACATCACCTGAGAAATAAAAAAACAACAAAAATTTAGAACAGATTTGCCTAAATTTGAGTTTTGGTAAGTTTGGTTGCCTTCTCGTATTTTTTAATAGTTAAAATAGAATTCTGTGGTTTCAGTTGCCTTGTAGACTCACTAATGTCTAATTAGAAAGATGTTGCCTTGATCTTTAACTCTTGATAAACGTTTTTCTTTGTTCAAACTTATTTGCCCTTTTATCGCCTTCATTGAGACTATGACCTGGCACTTAAATGAAATGAACCCTCTTTGTTGTCTGGAGACAAGACATCAGACAAAGTTTGCAATTCATCTTCTTTCCCGACGTGAATCATCAACAAATCTCTCAATGGTGCAATGACTAAGTATATCATTCCACGTCCACACCTCTGGTACAAATAGTTCACTTAGCATTATCTCCTCAACTTTACGTTAAATCTTTAAATCACCACAACTTGTCTAGCCACCTAACCCTAATAAATAAACTGCAATCTGTTGCAAAATAATCCGTTGAAATACCTCAGGTATACGAGTAGTTGGTATACTGGAATGGAAATATTAACAAAGAGCAAAAAGATACATAGATACTTTACCACACAAAGAGCCAAGCGAAACCAAAAACCAGCAAGCACAAAAATCTCAACAATGGAATAGAGCATATTGCGGTTTAGCGTTGGTGTTGCAAAATCTCAGGGTTCCCATACAGGTCAATGACGAAGTGTTCCCACCCTTCTACCAAAGTTAACTGTTGCTGAAAAGACGACGAACTTTGAGTTTTTTCTGCTTTTTTTTTTTAGTTCCTTTTTTTGTAAAGGAACTCTTTTGTAAATAGAGTTGATAAATTACTACACTTTCGCTTTACTTTCAGAGAGCAAAAGAGAGCACACACAGTAAGCCATCATTGTGGTTTGGGGTTTTCCTATTCATCCCCCTTGAAATATTCTTTTCAAAGTTACTTTACGAACGTACCCAAGGCAAGGGCGTGTATTCAACAGGCTTGTATGCGTGCGAGGTTATATGATTTTTGCACACGCAAGGTGCACATAAAGTAAAAGAATGGAACCTTTTTTTTTTTTTACTTTCGAATGAAATGTAATCTTTCACTGTTGAAGCGCCTTGTGGGAATTGCTTGCTGTTGTAATTAGAGGTTGTAATGTGCGGGGTAATTTTTAATTCATAATCTTATGGATGGAATGAACACTACAGTTAATTGGTTTACTTAGGGGAGTAGCAAAAGTTTTGTCTGCCATGTATGCACATACGTAGATTGGTCTGAATTTTAAAGGACATAGACAGTTGCCGTGCCTGGGTGTTAGAATTTCTTATGAGAAATGATTCACGCAAACAAAACATAATTAATTGTAGACTATAACAATCCGGGAAGCATTGTCGGGTAATTTTCGAGTTCACACGCTTAGTAATAAAGATACCAACTTTACATTTAATATCCACCCAAATGTCAAAGCTACACACCACTTCGTAACATAAATATCTACTTCTCCAAATCAGATCAAGAACCCAGATACGCGTCGTAAATTGCAATCGTTACTCTGTAAATCCCAAAACAAGTGCTAAAATTCTAAAGTGTCTTCCCTTCTCTCTGTATTTTCAGTGTAAAAAGCTAAAAAGACTTTTTTTTATGGACTGTCAAATAGAAACAATAAGAAATCTTGTGTATGTGAATAGAACTGTCAAAAAAGACAAATAAGTGTCACTAAACATAAAAAAAAAAAAAAACAAAATAAAAAACTCAATAATGTCAAAGAACGCGGAAGATGCGTTCAAAATACTCCACAATAACGCTTTATATGTAGACATGATCGAGGACATTGTCGATTGGTGTGCTCGTAGCGCCGACTATCGGGAACCAAACCCACTAGCATCATCTCATTCCCCATTATCACATCAGCAAATGAGAAGACGACGAAAAAAGAAAAACTTTACTACATCATTCCCCACGGTGGCTACAGTCGCACCAATAGCACATCACACACCATTGTCATCGTTCAATTATCACTATCATCCGTACTCTAATCCAGATGTCGATGACAGGAAGGGCAGCCAACACCAGCACAATCCCAGCTACGGCAATAGTAATATCCTAAACCTGTATTACATGTATGGGAACATGTTCGCCCGACGCGGTCAATTGCGTGAGGCCTTCGATATATATGAATTTATTGCGAGCAAATACCAAGATGGGTGTATACCGCTATCACGATTAAAAGTTCTTTCGTCCACGCTGATCGATTACATAAGCCACACCTCGGCAACAGCGGCAAAAACAACGCCACCACCGCCAGCAGCGCCAACAGTCAAAAGAGCAGCGAGCAGTAGTCTCGCCATGGAGACTAATTCAACGATCGGCGGAGGCGGTTCGGCAACAGCTACGATAGTGCCGTCGCTGAATGCAAATGCCAATTGCGATCGCCTGCAAGATCGAGTGAGATATTCTAAAAATAAACGCATTCAGCGGTACTGGAAAGACGGTGGAGGTGGTAGTGGTGGAGGCGAAGGCGTCATCAGTCGAATCGGTGATGTGGTGAGACTATGTGACGATGATCATGTACGTTTCTGTGATGTTATGTTGAATGAAGATCACCATTTGCTGTCGGATAAGCAGTGTTCTGCCATTGCAGTAGATGTCGAACTGGATCCCCTACTTTGTTCCGTTTGCAAGGATATCCTTCGATGTCCGGTGACGGCGAACTGTGGTCATAGTTTTTGCCGGGAATGCTGTGAAGCGGCAACCATGTGTCCCGTGTGTCGGGTGAAGTTTCCAATGTCATTTACTCCTGCAGCATCAGCCTTGACCGCACCAGAATTCCCTTCGTCGGATCTAATGTTGGGAGCCTTATACAATTCCAATTCCAACACAAATGCGTCACAATACATGGGTCTTACAGCCGCCGCATTAGCTCCAGCGAGAGATAACACCAACACAAACTCGCTGTTGCATAACACCAACGGCAGCGGCGGTAGCGGCAGAGCAAGCACCAGCAATGATAATCACAATGCCAACAGCAATAATAATAATTCAATGAAATTCATGCCGGATGTACTCGTCAGACGGCTCGTAGAGAAGTGGTGGGGTGCCGACCTGCAAGCAAAAATAATCAACGAAAAGGCTGCAAGCTTTATGAGCTTGAATCTCCTCGATGATGCGTTAAAGTTCTGCAATGCCGGTTTGGAAAAATGTGAGTACAACCTCTTTCCTTTGTTCGAATATATATTTGTATACTTATTTATGTACCCTTTGAGACTACACACCGCATACTATGTATATATGTACATGTGTGTGAGAGAGTTTTATGTCCCTGCAATTTTCTGGGTCAAGGACCTTTCTCTGTTCTGTCCCCTGTTGTGTGCTGCTGCTGTTGAGTTCATGCGTCGTCGTTCTCATGATGATGATGATGATGATGACGTATGTAGGTAATGTGTTACCGACCTAAAAACCCCACCTCACCAAGAAGTGTACACAAGCATTAAGAATAAATGAGTAAAAGGGGTCCAGTGCAAGGGGTATGAAGCTTTTATCCTTTGACACAAGCACACGTTGACTGTAAGGCGCTCCGCGATAGAATCAAATGTCATTTTCAGTTCAAGCATAAATGTGGTATATCCTCATGGGGATATCCTATGACAGAAAAATGTTAATATTTGTTTCCGACCTTTTTTTCAGGCTGACACTGTTATTTAAATTTCTCTTTGTATGTGCCTGTGGATTTGGATTCCGTAAAATTGCTTCGTTTAGTGTAATTCGCTCGACCGAATTTTTGTTTGGCCATTAAGGATGGAATTTATGAATTTTTTTTTTTCGTTTGGATAATTTAATGATGTAGATAGGACATTGTTTTTCTGGGTGATAAAATGTACATACATACATATAAGCGTGTGTGTCGACGAAGAGATTTTAATGTTTCCAAGGACGAATATTTGATTTTTAGGGATATTTGTTTTTTTTTTTTAATGTCCCTTTCCAGCTGTCGTTGACACTCTTTAAGGATGAAGACACATTGTCTGCTGCGAGAGATTAGTGAGAGTTTGCAGAAAAATTTCACAACTGACTCAAGGGCGTAGTTATCCGAAGTGCCATGTTGGCTGGCACAGTTAAGGGACATATTCAAGCATTGAATATCAGTTATTAATCAATCCAACTCTTTAAATCTTTAGTGGGTAAGATTATTGGAGATTCTCACCGAATCCTTCCTACTGTCTTCTTCTAAGTTCGATTGCACAGTTTCTACTTTATTGTGTTACTGCATTTGATAAGATACTTCATTTGTTTCCTTTCTTATCCGGCTCGCAGGACCAATTTTTTAATGGATTTTCGTAAATATTTCATTATTAGAATTATAACTTTGACGTAAGAATTTCGAAATGCCCTCAGCGGTTGCATATGTTTGTAAAAATTGATCTCCTTCACAAAGCAAATGCCTGAAATTTTGAGTGTAATCTTGCCACAACTTGTCTAAAATAATAAAGGTATCCCCTTGAGCCCCTTATCCATAAACCAAAAACACAGTCAAAAAGTATAGGTCCCTGTATCCCATAATGAGGATCTCCATTCAAAAATACACAAAAAACAGATTTAGAATAGAATCAATGGTACCGGTTAGCATAATGAAGAATAACCTCCACAAGCTTTTGATCTTTAATTTTCATTTGAGTTTCACTGATATTCATCTCCAACCCTCGAGATTACTGTCAATTAGCATCCATTTCTTGTAGATTTTTCAAATATCGCCAAATTTAAGAATAGTTCGTAAATGTTAAGGCTTAGTTGCGACTTAATACTGCTTTGTTCTTATCTTGACTGTTGTAGCGGACAGTGCTCCTTCTTTTCAATGTTTATGGATTCATAAGGATAACGGGTATGTATGAATTGGGCATCGATTTATTTCATATCCTTTCTTCTGATTCCTTGCTTGCCCTATATGTATACTGTATAAGAGTATAAATTGTAACATTTTCAGGTACACACTTTGAATTTCGCCTAATGTGGCGCAAGTATGTTGTTTCACGGCGCTTAATTGTCATTTTCATTCTGGTCTTGTCTTGCCTTTTGACGCTAAACTTTCGATAGTCTTTATGTCTATATCGTACTAATTGTCACTTGTTGTCTTCAACTGCTTCTGACGTACGTAAGGTACGTAAACATTACGAACATCATCAAACAGATTTAGTACTTAACCTACATTCCTGTGAGGTACTAGATGAACCTGGGTCTCTTTCGTTACTCCGATCTTTAACTAAGTGCCTCAAGTTGGAAAAGTTACATCCTCGCACTATTGAAGGCCATCTAAGGCGAGGCCTTCCTCTAGATCTTTTGTTCCTCGGTCTACCTATAGACTCTACGACCGGAACTTTGGTATCAATTCGCTTTACATGTCATTGCCACTTCAAAAATGCAATATGTACCAATTGTTTTTTACTATGGAGGCGATATTTCATATTTTATATACTCGTAGTGCTTTTTTTATAAATCCTAACTAATTTCCACAAATATTCAAGCATTTACACTCTTAACATGAAATGTCAAACCAATACCACAAGTGACATTACATGAGGGCCTTTATCCTATTGAGTACTTCCAGAGTTGCATAAACTTTTTCACGTCCCAAACAAGTGACTCAAAGCCATTACCGCAGTATTTTTGTTATGAAAATATTCAAAGTCATGCAAGATATCATTATCACAGGAAAGTTCCTTCTATAGAAAACAAAAAACCACCAACTTATCTCTCGTCTGCATGTCTCCAGCTCATTCGAATAGATTATACTCCTTCCCAAAACGACCTTAATAGGATCAATTAACTCTTATTTGCCATTTGATATCGCATGAATGGCATCAGAAGAAAAAATAAAAAAAAAAAACGTTAACGGTTAGCCTCTTCAAAACCAAAGTGGCAGTAAAACTGTCATGTCCCCAATCACATGCTACAGAAACCGGAAATGGTCATTCATCGTTTTATTGTCCTTTTTTTTTCTACACACACTAGACAGTATCTCTTTAGAATAACAATGATTGTGTTTCCACTTTCATTGGACACACGTTTATATATATTTTTTTTTTTAGAAATTCAAGGGTGCACAGACACATATTTTTTTCATTACCCCACCCAGAGCACCCGTCCGTCAGTTCATTCGGTTTTCCTTTTTAATTATTATCAGTGCACAGTCTGGGACGTGTGACTATGTCGAGTGCTCATTTCATTGTAATGTAAGAATAAACATTTTGCATTACAATATTAAATAGTTCTTCATACAAATAATACAAACTAAGTATAAGTAGCGTTTTATCATCAACAACAAACACCGTGCATTGCATAACAATAAAAAAAAAAAACTTTTAACGTCACACTGACAACAACGAACTTAGCAAGTAGTACGGGGCACTTGAAAACAGAAAATAAACAAAAAAGCAAAGTCAGTGTATGATTAATGTATACTTGTGGTATAATAGTTCTCGTACACGTATATAAATATACTGTTACGACCGATTTATATCGGTGTCATTAAATTCGATTTATGCAGAGGCGCTTATCAATGAAATTGATTTACTGATTGCCTGGCACAAGCTGGAATAACGATAGAACTAAACAAACTATACATTACGGTCAGGGCAAAGGTTTTTTTTTTTTTTAAAAAACCAAACAATTTTGTTTATCTTTTCGACGCCAATGGAATATTACGAAGATATTTCCCTAGTATGACATAATAATTGACACCCCGACAGAGATCTGTCATGTAATTTATGACATGAGACGATACACGTACTGCGTGAGGGTTGTAAATTCTTTGGGAAGAACTTTTCGGAATGTTGACAGAATGTGGCAACGTATGATAGTCACCGCTGTCAGTTGTGTCAAAATATCAATTTGATTGTAAATAAACATATAGATATTCTTTATGTCAATGGGTGTTATGCAATTGGTAGATAAATTTTATGTTTAGTGTGGTTTCGCAGTCAGGTGAACAGGTAGGCATTGGTGGAATGAAAAATGTGTTTGACCTTTTAGAATTTGTCGATATTTTTGAATAATAATGAGAAATGAAAAATTGTGTTTACAAAGTGACCAGTTAATCGTCTGTGAAGGTCATCCGAAATCGACATGGTTTTCATCACACACTTGAAAGTGTTTATCATGGAAATATTGCATTTTATAAAGAAACGTAAAGTTTTATGACTCTAATTGTAAGGGATACATGCATATCTGTAACAAAGTCTACTTAGATGTTGAGTGAAATCGATATGACATAAGAAATCACACTAAAAGAGCATACAACTCACTAAGAACCTGTCTACGATCTGATAAACCTTTTATCGGAAAAAATCATCAGTTCTAGCCGGGCCCGTCCATACCAATATTACACGACAAACACCTCAAAAACATAAGTTTTTTGACGACAATCGGATAATAATCTCAACTGTCAGATATACGGCCTGTTTCTTACCGTGTAAGCAGTGTTACGTCAATTTAAGAACCTTCAGAGACAGAGCATAGTATAGATTGTATATTTGCTAATATTTAGGTTCTGAAATTGACTAGAATGAGAAGGCTAAATTCTTATTGTTGAAATAAAACCTGTGGAGCCTATATGGTGAATTTAGGCAACAACAGAGATTAATACGCATCGACGTCAATATATCGTCCTAAAGCCAAAAGTCTTTGACAGTTCCAAGTGATATTTAAGAAATCATGGGCTCTTATAAATCTTGCAGACATCTACTTGACAAGCGAAAAACTTAGATTGTACCAATAAACGTCAATTGAAAAAAACAATATCCAAGTTCGAAACCACACGACTTACACCTGTCACCTAGCCAATGTCTCCACCCTGACCTATCAATCAAAAGAAAGAAGTATCAACTTTAAATCTTCAAACATTAGCTAAAGTTTATACTTCTTTCTTTGGGATCTACTTGACAATCAGAAAGCTTAAATTGTATCAATAAACGTCAATCGAAAAAACAATCTCCAAGTATACATATCATCTAGCTAATACATCCACCCTAACCTATCAATCAAAAGAAAAAAGTATCAGCACTAAATCTTCAAACATTACCTAATTAATATTTACTTACCTTCGTTAAAGATACAAAAAAAAGCAATCTACAACCGTCACAGACCAGAAACTTCAGTTGCCTTTCCCAAGTCACTGAATATAAAATTTCAAAGTCATCAAAGGGTAAATTGATCCTTCTAAGAACATGCCATCCCATGAGAGTTCTTCCAGCAAAAAAAAAAAAACAACAACAAGATTTACCTCCATCGCTTACGCAGAAAATTCGTATATAATCAGGACATAACCTTCAAGTACGGTGACGATGACGCAGATCTGTATTTACCTTGTCCTGGTTCGGTGTCTTGGTTGCACATTGAGGAAAACAAAAAAGCAATACCGCCAATAACCCAGGGGGTCGAATAGGGGTTCTCCTACATATCTCCTCTGAACATCTTACGTAAGTATGCGCAAAAATGTTCATTAAAAGTTCTAACAATACACTTTAGGAGAGATATTCAAATTGCTTCAGGAATTTAGAGCATGAAAATCCCAAAGCATAGAAATCTAATGAGCACATGCTATGCAAAAAAAAAAAAAAGTAAAAATACAAGTACGTGAACGCAATCACATTAACCTTCTGTTTCTATCATGTAGACAGACAAAAAAATAAAAACAAAAAAAAATCTTTTTCATACTCACCCAATAGCACATAGAAAATCCCCGTCTCCATCGCCCGATATAAACAAAAATAAAATATTCTATACGTGCGACCGCTGTCACGTACGGACTAGCTCCTTGTCTATGCCAATGGCATTCGAATCGTTTTGCTTTGCGCTTCATCTGTGATAAACTTAAAAGTTATTCATTTATGAATTTTTCTTTCTCTGCCTCTCTCTGTTTCTGTTTCTCTATCTCTCTTTCTGTGGTAATTATGTGTAAATAAAGGATACCACTTCCTCTTCCGGGAATCAGCAAACGAATCTTAATAAGGCATCCGATTCACTGTCAGTCAGATACTTAGTTAGATACCCCTCCATACTCTCTTACTTGTGTAATATTCCCCTATTATGGCATAATTTTTGTTCTGTCATTCCTCCCATAAATGTCGACAACGCATTCCTGTTGAATATTGGATTACGTGTTTCGTTTTTTTTTTTTTGTTTTTTTTTTTGGGGTCCTCCACCAACAATAGACTGTTTTGGGTTATTGTGTATCCCTCATATCCGACGCCCTACCTTGCCCTACCCAACTGTCAAAGTGCTTGGGTTGTTTTTTTTTTTTTCCTTTTTCTATAAAACCCGTCGAAATGAGGTCGCTCCCATACACACAAACTCATGAATGAGTGGCTATATGCGAGTAAGAGAACACACTTAAGCAAGCAATTAAGTAAAATATTTGGCGTTTAGCTCATTTTCCATTGTTCTATGTAATGAGTTTTCATTTTGTTTGGCATTCCTCCTCCTTCTTCGACTTTGGCCACCTACTCATTTTGACGTTTTTTTTTTTTCTTTTTTTTTTTTTGTTTGACATTTAACTTCGCCAAGTTGGTGGTTTATCGTTAAGATTTATGGTTTATGGTGGCAGACATTTTGTACCGTGAAAGTTGATTTCTTTTAAATAAAAAAAAAAATTAAAATAAAATAGTACACCGGCACCATAGTTTGAAGGTGAGAAGTTCAGTGTAAGGAGTCCTTTAAGGAAGGAGTTCCTTTCGGTTTTGCGGTTTCTTGGTAGCGTACTGTTGGAGGAGTTCCTTTTGTTTATTTTTCTTCCACGGCTCAACGGTTGTGTGCAAATGAAAATGTAGCGGCGCCATTCAACCTGATGAATGAATATTTGATGCGCGATGTTGGAAGGAATTTAGGTTGCGGCCTTACTCATTGTAGGTAATGGAATTCTTTTTTTCCTTCTACAGATTCTGTGGTAAATTGAATTTTCCATCCTATTTAGGAATTCTTTTACCTTTATGTTGGGCATTCATCGGCAGCAGAAAGAATTTTTTAGCGTTACCTCTTAATTCTAGAGTTAGTGGTACTTTAGCTGAGTGATTGCTCTCCATAGAATAGGATTGCATCTAACCTATTTTGGTTTTATGGAAGCGAATGCGCTTTTTATGTACAAAATGCTTAAGAACTGTTTAGGTTTATGCTCCATTAAGGTCTTCATTTGTGGATAGTTCGTCCGACATTTCTAGTTTGAAGAGCATTTTACCAGACATTAATGTGAAGTGTATCGTCAACACAGTTTTTTACGATTATGGTGAAGTTTTTACTGAGACAGAGGACATCAGGAATGAGAAGTTAATCCTGAAATGCATACATAATATGCAAAAGAGGTACTATCTCAGTGACGATGTATCATCATTTTAATTTGTGTACAAAAACAATGACTATGAGTATCTGTATCCGTTTGCTTTGATTACGGAGGCTTACCTTGAAAAATATTTCATGAACGGTGGCAACAATCACATTCTCTTTTGCATTTCAGATATGTTTTTTTTTTTCTTCTTATAAATAAAAAAAATGTCAACCTACGTCAAAGCCTTGGAGATGACTTTATGTTTGACTCCTGCAAATCATTTTTTTTTTTTGTTTAAGAGAAACACAAAAACAATTTAGAGTCAGGGGTCTTTTCTTTGATAAGACACCGGTGATATGAAGAGCAATGACACATACAGGTTCTTTTTTAAATGAACATTGACAGATCAAAGCCAAAAATGTATTATGAAACAGTATGGCTTCGTATAGATAACCTTGGACATGTGGTTCAAGTTTAAATGGATGATAGGGAGATTCTATAAATAGGTGACACGTTAGGAATTTTAATGTATGTTTATATGAGTATCTACGTGTCAAAGCAGACGTTGGGAGTAAGTCCATGAGGGTAGGTACATGATTCTGCAGGAATTGGTTAAGATGAATTTCTCTCTCATACCAGTTCTTTTGTTTACCATCCTCTGAAAGTCTTGAGGTAGATTTAAACGTAAGGTTTTCGTAGGTTTTGCTCACCGCTACATTGTTATTGTATGTATATGTCAGTCCACAGGATAAGTCACTCGTTCCACTTTTCGTTAAGAATGTGTTTACCAAAATTTTAAATATACAAATTAGTCAAACTACTAGTGCCATTATTCTCTTTAATATATGTTTAACAAAGCAGCGGAGCAAAGCGGTGTAATAGTAGACTTATGATCCTGAGCTCTTGTTAGCCAAATAGTAAATTTTACTTCATTTGCCACATGTGGTCTTATAGTCTAGTTGAAGAAGTAATTTTTTTTTGTTTTTAATTTTTAGTACACAATCATTACACAAATATTGGTCTACTTAGCACTACCAACACAATAATTTCGCATTGATGTAATGACAAGATACATACATATGCATGTGCAATGTTTCTCGGACGTCAGAATGAAGAAGACGCAATTTTCTTTTGTACGTGTCCACTTTTCCCTTTGGTTGGTTTGCCTTCATCTGTGAAGATTCATTGAACCAATTTTCTCCTTTCTGGTCTATTGCGGTGAATCCATGCTTGAAAATTTTCCCTTCCTTCTCTTCACCTTCAATCAAATAGTGCGAAACTTATTAAGAATATTGCTTTGGTCCGATGATAGTGCAGAATTGTTTTGAGGAATCAAGAATATTCGCAAGCTAGTTAAATTTTGTAAATTAAAACAAAATTATTCATAGCCTATAACCCACCCTCAATGATATACTTAACTCTGAAACGTTGATCTAAATCGTTTAAGTTTACTGCATGTGCATACCCATAAGTTCACATCATAAAAATGTATCTTACTAAAATAATAAATCGTTGTTCGCTCTTCTATCCGTTGCCATAAGATGTAGCTCCGCGGGATACCATTCAAATTATCATCTTGTTCTGACAAACCACTTCAGTAAATAGTCTCAGCAGGCATTCTTTCTAAAAAAAAATACTCCCGCAAAATGTTATGAATGAAAATACCTATTGATACAAATTCTAAAAATTTTAGCTACGATTACGATAACTTCATTCATTCATTACTTCAAATCTGCATAATTAAAAAAAAAACTATTATCAAAAAAAACCTGGTATAGATATTCCTTAAAGTTAACACACTTTTCTTCGTTAGCACCTTAAGTTTATTAGCACCTTGGTGTTCGATATTTTAAAAGTGCTGCAAGTACCTATGTAAATGTCGTAATTTTTTCCTAAAACAGGGTTTTCTATAACTATTACATAACCACCTAAATAATTCGAATTCCGAATGATAATGACTGTATACATGTGACTGATTCATATGTGTTAGAAATAGAATTATGATTTGGGTTACCATCGTTATCGTTTGCGATTTCAATACAAATTCATGAATGGAAATGCCATAATTTATTCTTAGAACAGAATATCATAAAATTTCTTTATATGCGACTAAACAAAACTTTCTATTTTCAAAAAGTACCTACTAAAGATACTCCTTAAAGGTTAGACTCTTCTTTTCGTTACCAAAAAATCGTTACCACCTTTAGTAGGCTTACTATTCCACCTTTTAAAATAATTCTAAGTCTCAGTTTATCATAATTTTTTCCATATAACGAGCTTACTTGAATTATGTAATCGAAATCAATAATTTCCAGAACCAACCTACTGTAGATACTCTGTAGAATTACCCTTATTTTTTAAATAGTTCCAAGTATCAGAATGTCATAATTCCATCACCAATTAGAAATGACTTCATATCCGAATAAATAAAACAAACTTTTTTTCAAAAAGTACTCGCTTCAGATACTCCTTGGGGATAAAACACTTCTGCTGCTGTACCATAAAACATTACATAACCGAATCAGAACACATTGTTTTCAGTTAAAATGTCACAAAAAAAAAAAAAACAATATTTTTATACATCCATTGTCCCCCGAGACAAACTAGTATTTCAGCTTATTCTTGTTTCACATTAACTTTATAATTTTGTTTTCATTTTAATCACCAACAAAAAAGTTATTAAATAAACGATGACCTTTCATATGAATCATCAGAAAATTTTTTACTCAAATTTAATGATCATACATATTTTTTTTTTTTCATTTGATTGTGTTAATTAATTAAATATTTCGTATTTCTTTGGTATGCACTAAAAGTTCTAATGACTATGTGTTCATTGGCAGTTTTCATAAAAAAAAAAAAAAAAACAAAATTCTATTTGTTCCTTTACCCATTTACTTGTCTATGCCACGCGAATGGTATAAAAAGCTAAAAATATTATCGTCAGTCGCATGGGGTCAATAGTTTTACGGGCAACAACAAAAAATAAAAAATAAAATTAAACAACCGGATAGAAATATTTTAAAAATAGTTCCCGTGCGGTTATGTACATTAACAAAACGAAAAAAAAAGAAACTAAATTTCCAAATTGTTTATTATTAAACAAAAAAAATCTAAAGACCACGGGCAACAAAATCTCTTTGCCACCCCGCCGCGTTCTTATCGTTACCTCTTTGGTCTGTGCTTCTTATTTGCTTGTGTACTTTGTGGAATACACACATCTAAATGGGTCATGTTTTTTGTCGGCATTCTACGTATCTGTGTGTTCTTTACCACATGCACTTAAAACTAAATCTAAGTTTATTATTTTTTTTTTTAAGAGAGTAAGAGAGAATTGAATTTAATTATTTCATTTCTAAAGCGACACGAACTGCGTGATTTGTAAATATTTGTGCTGTGATGATGGTCTACTTGGCTTAAGTGGAATTGACTATAAACGGTATTATGTCTGTTTTTTTGTTTTATCATCTGCATGACAATGCTATAGTTAGGGGATGAAACTAATGACAAAAGCAAAAACTAAAAGATTTCATATCCACTCGATGTGATATCGTGTGTAGGACGCCTGACATGCGATTATTATGCAAAGCATAATAATAGAAACATACACACAGCGGATAGTAACTAGGAGCACTTACTGACTCATTAACAACAGTAGAAGAAATGGACGTATTATTAGCAGCATTGCATTTCTAATGTAAAAAAAAAATACATATTTACATCCTGCATAATATTAAAGCTTTTGTCGTTGAGTGCAAAAACTGAAAAAGTCCACAGAATATGTATGTAAAGAGACCGAGTGGTCTAGCGGATTTCCCTACTTTATTTGCAATTCCTTTGGTTTCTTTGTCGTTGAAATGGTTTTGTTTTATTTTTTATTTTTTTTTAAATGTCGTCCTGCTGTGTTTAGGACTTAATTAGTTGTGGGTTATGCTGGACTATATGAGCAATATGTACGAGACATGCACACGTTGTTTTGCTTTATCCTCTAGTGCTTTTTAGTATTTAATATAAACCTTTCTGCCTATAAACATGCCGAATTTCAAAAACAGGAGATTTTTTTTTATTTTTGTACTGTTTCTGTACAATTCATAGAACCACGCCTACTTTTGAAAGTCTTTTCTTCAAAAAAAAATCTTTACAATTGTTTTTTCAAATAAAAAAGAGCAGAAAAGAGTTTTCTATTAAAATTTTTTGACATTTTCTTGATAAAATCTTTTAAAAAGTCATGGAAATATCTTCTACATAAGTAATACTAAGTTTTGAAACAAAATTCGAAGCCTGCAAAAAGTTGTATTAGTCTCATGGCTCATTGACGATGTGATTGCTCCCCTACATTTCATGATAGCACCATATCGGTCTTTTACCAACTTCGTGTGTTACGCAATTAACAACTACTCTAGTTCTAGTTAAACTTAATGATGGTGATAATCTTGGGTATAAAGAAGCAACCTAGTATCTAGTATCCGTCAATTCCAATAATCAACTTGACGTGATATCAATCGATTAGGAGCCTGTCATAGAACTTTTTAAATATGTGGACTCTTCTGATGATGGTTCAGTTACACTAGTAAATTTGTTCACTCTCCGATCTTACATATTTCTACTAAATCTTGTGTCTGAAACCCCGACTACACGTTTCCAACTTTTAGTAATTTTCGGACAACAATTTTCATCTGACATAAGACGGATTAATGGATTGAGACATTTTAGGTGGAAATGAGAATGAAGAGCCTCCTTATGGTTGAAATATTAACATTATATACATATGCCCTCCTATGAATGAGTTCCAAGGATACTCTAAGTTGCTGCTTTTTTTTATGTCAGAATGTAAATGTAGACACACAGTCAAGAAATAACTATCCCTCTAGCTACCTGTAAACAGGTACGTACAAAAGTTAAATGTGGTCAAAAGTAAATTGAGAGTCGAACGTGGGACGACTAGTCAAATTTTAACACACCTCTGGCCTAGACTAGATCAGAAAGTTTATAAAGTGTTCGCTATCTGATTGATCTACGTTCCTCAGGGTTATGCCAAATTTGAAATCACTTCTCAGCAGAAGTTAAATGAACCAAAAGGAGGCTAAAATAATCTACACCATTTTTTTGGACTGGTCCAGTTCTATGCAAAATATATTTCTACTTCGTAAGCTCGGCGTTCCAGCGAATTTTGCCATTAGTTGTCGTTAATTAAGAATAGTGATCGCGTGGTAACACAGTGAACCTCCGAGTTCACCTGGTCTAAGCTAGTTCATTTCCAAGTATAGACGGTCGTCACAGACGTCCTAAACTAATTAATTTTCTACGGAGGGACATGAACAAAGTAAAACAAAAATAAACATACATACATACGTACGAATATTTACTTAGTTTTTTTATATATGGATGTAGGTATGACAAACCAAAAATTGCTCGAGTCCTCAATTAAAGATGCTACAGTGGTAATCAATCAATGACAAACATTTTTCCTGAGTAGGTGTATCAACATCCTTCCGCCTAAACCCCATACATTTATGTAAATAAGTTAGTCATTTCTATTCTATTTTCTATTTTCAATCTAGTTTACCTTCTTACATAAGAACCACATGACTTCAATTCTAAAATATAATTACGTCCACAAATTGTGTGTCCACCTTGTGAAGACCTCAATATTGTCACCATAACAGTAACAATTTTAAAATATGCAAAATGCGCAAAACCTTGTTATTCAAATCAAAACAACTATCCATGTAACGGTTCTGTAAGGTCAAACGACTCACTTACATGGCAAAATGTACACGCAATCATTTGCTAAATGCAAACCACCTCCCTCCCCCTACCATTGTCAATTATAAAGCACAAAATATTACCATAAAAGCAATGCATCCAAGATCGCTCTGTCAACTTTACACAATTAAGGTTCTTCATAATTGACTGTACACATCCAAGCGATGTGGGGCTATCTATGTACAATAATGTTTCGTCGACCAATCATCAACACTGCACAAAGTAAAGAAACAAAGAAATCGATACATGTACAGGTACTCGAACATGTTATGATTCATTCAAAAGTATCTAGAACCAAGGCATGGTTGCTCCATTCCTCTTCCTGAATTCTCCTTTGATTATGTGAATTATGCGCGAAAATGTCAAAAACAATTCCTAACTTAGCAACAAATTTATGTGTGCGCTTAAAACTGGTCATATAACCCAAGCCCCCCTGCTCACCCTGTACTAACCTAATGAGGCTAAAAGATACGAAAAAAATTCAAAAAAAAACGAATACTGAAACAGAAAACAGAGACATATATGTACATATTATTGCAGTAACAAACCAAGATGTTATGCAATGACCCAGGCAACAACGACGTCTGACAGCAGCAAATTCTAATGGTGGCAACCGATGACAGAAAGCATAGACTACGAGTAGAAGCACTGCACAGCGAGTTTTTCTTATACTAGATCGCACTCGCTACGCAAGTGTGCCGCAATCGATGATTAAGTCACTCGTCGTCGCCGTACAATAAAAGCTTACAAGTGAATTACAATTACGAACATTTTTTATTTTTTCTTATATTTTTCATCTATTGCATAATAATTGCAATCATCGTGTATAGCCTCCGTTTACGTTATTGTCCCTTGTTGTCACTCAAATTGTCGTCGTCGGTCGTCGTCTCTATTACGTTCTCCTCAAGTTTCGAGTGGTTCTTACGAGAAGTGAATAACATTTCGCAAGCAACCACCACCAGCACCGACACGATGAACAAATTAGGTATTCATAAGAAAAGCGCATACAACATGTTACCCCCATGTATCTGAGTATCTTTTTTGTGTGAACCTAATTAAGTCGAAAATGTTACCACGCTCTTGAGCTTACCTCACATCGTCAGTTACTTAGTGTATTGCACAGCATACTACCGCCGTTCACTGCTACCATTTTCAACACTCGACTTCGGCTTACAAAAAAAAAATACATACATACATACATATATAAATTAACCCAAACCAGGCCCCCATCATATATGGAGACGTCTTGTGTCAGTTTTATTGCACATTTAGGCATTTATTTATTTATTTATCTTTTTTATGTAACAGACCTACATGCAATACCCCGACGGATGACTTTGACATACTTTTCGAGCACAATGAAAGGCAAAAAAAAAAAACAAAACTAAAAGAGGAGAAAAAAAATGGCCAAAACAGCAGCACAACATAACTCTTGTACTCTCATTCCGTTTAAGCTGGAGCTTTGTGCCACCTTATAGCGCGCTGCTCGAGCTATATAGAGATACAGCCAGAGATTTAAACATTTAGCTTGCTCTTTATATGGAGAAAGAGAATTGCCACGACGATGACGATGACGACGACGACATATTCCGCCGCAGTGCGCTCCAAGCTGCTGTAGATACAGCTGCTAGATAGTGTATCTACTGGTCGTGGTGCTACTTTCTGCTGGCACATTTACTTTTTTCGCTCACTGGTGGTGTGCCCATTCGCAATTTTTACTCCAAATTTAGCCTTACACTTATACAAAGATAAAGAGATATAAAAGATACTTTAAAAGTGTTTTCTGTTGGTTTTTTTCTCCACTTTTAAATATTACATAATTGGTATGGGAATTGTCTGTTTGGCTGGTGCCCGAGCGCCCGCTTGCCTGTTTTTGCCTGCCTAGCCTGGCATAGAGACATTACCGCTTGGAGCGTGGTATAATTTTAGTTTTTTTCTTCTTGTGTGATATGGGGCTGTGGATGGTTTGAAATTCAAAGCTTTTAGCAATTTTTTTTTCTATCTTAATTGTCAAAAAAAAAAGGCTATGACGATGGAGTGTTGTTTAAGTTTGGATTTTTTTTTTTAATGAGGGGTTGTTTTACACGCTAGTCCTTTTTACTTTTTGATCTGAAAAAGTTTTATCTTAAAGAAGCAATTTGATGCTCGAGGGACATTTATCTCTGTCATTGAAAATGAGATTTGTTTGATGAGAGACAATTACAATGAATTTACTCGGATGATTGGGTTGTAAGTATTCTCTCTGCTTGTTACAAAAGGTAATAGCTTTTGTGAAGAGTTAATTAATTTCGTAAAGGGGGAGATATTTTGGAAATTGTCATTTTAAGCAATTAATTAGTATGCAGACGGCTTAAGAGGTAATAAACGTTCAAGGTGGTTTTTGGTAGTATCTATACGTATCTATTCGAGTGTGATGGTATTCAAAATGGATCGTATGGATGCTATGCTTTAGGAAAAACGTCCTCCTTTTTTAGTGGCAGTGGAAAATCTGTTTCTTTTGATAAATGAAGAGCGATATACAATCATGGGTTTGAAGTAACTGGGAGAAAAAATATCTACCTCGGTGATTTCTAATCTTTTGTCAAGTCTGTAACGAGCACATTAAGTATCTCATTGTCAAGTCCAGTCAAAAATCAGAGAAATGTAAATAAATTCTTACATGGCTTGCAAATCAATCGATTCTTCCTCGAAAAATAGGTATGTAGTAGGAAAGTAAGTAAATTTGAAACGACTGAATTTCAAAATAGAGACTAATTTGAACTCATATAAGATGATAAGTGAAAAATAAGAGTCGATCTACCCATAACTTTCGAATCGCGAGTAAAAATGTAATAGGACCAACGTTGGGCGCCACTTTTTTTACGAGCGTCATTTTTGTGTGAATTCACCTCAATAAGTGAAAACAATTTTAGCAGTTATATTTCAATATCTAATCCAATTGCATACTGTTTGTTCCATATAAGACAATGCAACTTTTTGAGCAACAACCTTAAAATAACTTCTAGGACAAGTCGATCTGGATACATTCATTTAAAACTCACTACTTCCCATCTTAAAATTTGGTAAACATTTTTAACAAATGTCAAAACAAAACTTTTGCGATTTGAGGAAAATCGTTTGAGAATGAACTTACTCAAAGCCTTCTCTGGATTTTAGTAGATCAGTCTCATATACGTATTCTCCTCAAGCAATCGGGACTGGAAAAATACTGAGATAATAACAAATTACAAGGATTCATGGTTGACACCTTCATTGTGGCTCTTGAATCAATAAAACGACTGAATATTGCTATTCCAGAGAAGATTCCAGCTTTGACAAGTGTTTCCAACTAATCATAGTTCTAGGAGCTGCTATGACTTAACATAATTTTTTTTATTCCTTGCCTCGTAGCACAATATTTTCTTTCATCAGAATGCTTACCGGCTGATAGTTTAAACACGGTCTACATTACTGCGGAACCGGTGTTAAAGGTCTACATTACGCCTAAAGAAACTTGGCAAATGTAAAGAGCTGATATTGGTAGAGTTGAAGGCAGAGGGACAGATTCAGGTGTATGTAATGCAATTGACACCCACAATGTGTCTGCTGATCTTTTGCCTCTAAACTTATAAAAACGGGACAAATTTTCAAAAATTAAAAATACTTATTCAAATTTTTATTCGATCGGGTGGCAAATTGATCAAAAACAAGCAATATCGAACAACCGATCGCTACATACTGCAAACGTAGTGTATTCTGACCTGTCAAAATAATATTCATTTTAAGCTTCAATGTGTCAATCCCTTGTATCAATGACATTCATTTTGGAGGATGCGTTCGTAAACTGCGAAACTACAGTATTTCACTTATAACAGGCACGATATCTATAGCTGCATTCGATAAATATTTTCATGGGTGTGTAGCCGACATCTAAATTTAAAAACACGCAGAATATTAACTGCCCACTCAATCTGACAATTCGTTCAAGAATCTACAATGCCAAGGCTTTTGTTATACAAATCACCTAAAACAAATAGCATTATTCATGACACCAAGATGCAATTTCAAGAGCACATTGCACAATAACAAGGAAATGATTCACAAAAATTTATGTAAATTGAAAATCCTTAATCGCTCCGTTTATTAAATTAACGACGCTATAATTGAAATCATTAAACTAAATCTTTTAACATTTCATCCGCACAAATCTAGATCAACATACTACATATGTATGTATGTCACAATGAATTTTACAAAACAGACAAGGCATGGTCACATAGACCCCACGTGGATCTTAATCCCTCTCTCGTTTATCGTCAACACGTGCAAATTACAAAGCGAATACTTTCTCATAAAATGCTTCTTTTTCGAAGAAGAACAATCCGGAAAACATAATAAAATATGACCCCAAAAGCCGCCAACACAAGTGAAGCATAACTACAAAATCACTGCCGGAAAATTGTTGAAATAAATAAATCACTTAAGCGTTTTGTTTTTTTTTTTTTTTTCTATTTTCCGGGACACACCCCCTCCCCAGAGAAAAGAAAAAGAATTATAGAATTACTTCTGTTTTTTTTTTTTTTTTGTTGTTTTGTAAATTCAAATACAGGCCATTGCCAATCCAATGCGCCAGCGAATTATTTCTGCCTTCACATTCTCTCGGAATCAAACTCGTCTGACACCTCGTCGAATCGAATAACAACAAAGTAAACATGTTACATAACAAGCGAGCCGAATAACAAAATAGCATATAAATAAGAAATCATACGATACTATAATTTAATCATTATAGCTATCATAAGGCTACATACAGACAGAGACGTGTGTGCTGCCATAAAGTGGATTATGCAGAGAGAATAGAAAATTCGTTCGCTCACGTGTACTCTCCTTCCACTTCGGCCGGCCGGCAGTCCGCGTCCGGGGCCATCCAACTCGAGAACAAATGAAATTCTTTGAATTAACTCAAATCACCTTAAAAACATCCTCTTCTTCGTTGGCACATTTCCATCAGAAACAAAAAAGTCATTTTTTTCTTCGGCATGAAATCATCCTACACTATACAGCCAAAGGCACACACCGGGGGGATGATTTGGTGGATACCTACCCTACCTACTACATAACCAGAAATAAATTTTTCGCGTATGTTACCAATTTATCTTTTAATTTATCCGATTAAATTTAACGATATCATCATTTGAATTTCGTTTGGGGATTGTTTTTGTCACGGTCTCGGGGAAATTATTAGCACCAGCAGCAACAGCCCCCGCGCCCAAACCGCCCCAGTTGCCAAGGAGTGGTTTTGTGTTATTTTTTTTTTTTTTTTCGGGGACTCCAAATTAACTTGGGAAATTTATTGAGTAACAAATGAATGTCAACGTCTAAGTGGTTATTCTATCCAAATAGAACTACTCACTTCGAAACGATTATTATTATTCGAGTATCTTTCCGGGCAGCCAGTTAGTCGTCGTGCTTAATCTGTCATGTACTCGTAGTTACGCTGAGTTATGAGTTTGAGTGCACAACAGGTAGCCACAAGGTATCTAGACAACTTATTTGCATTGATTTCGTAAGAGACTCGAGAATGTTAACTATTTGTTGTTGATGATAGAACAAAAGAATTTGTCATCAAATTCATTGAATCAGCCAGCAATAATTGTAGCAGGAAATAATAATCATTCACAACTTAAAGGTTTTTTTTTTTTATAGCATGCTTGAGTGGATTAGCAATTTCCGGATGAATAAAATTCTGCGGATGCCTGCGGTCTTAGGCAAGTATTTCGTTTTAGCAACACCCACGCGACAATATTCGGAAGAGATATCAACATCGAAATTTTTTGATAGGAAGTCATTGGATGGTGTATCTCAGACGTTATTAGTAAATTGTAATCCTTTTGATCACTTATGCCACTCATGGGGTGCCTCAAGGTTACTATTTAGGGACACTTTTCTTCTACTAAGACAACTACATACTTAGTTGAATAGGTTTAGGTATAGAACCGACTTTTTGTCGGATTTTGAAATCCTTCATGCTTTGAACTTTTTTTAGTCGACTAGAAGCTGCAAACCTATGTTAGGCCCACCTCGTTGAAAACATTATTCAGTAATATTTGTATAATGAAGTCAAATGTTTGGCTTTTTTCGTTTTCCTGCTGATCAACTCTTGAATCATGAGAGTTATTATCTACACAGTTTGCTCAAAGCATATTACTGATCACATTGTAGACATTTGTAGGTTTTTCCCACATTTGGGAATGGCAACCTAACTTAAGAAGACATCAAGCTCAAATTCAGTTGATCAGTGTCAGCTATTAGATAACAACTAAGTTTCAGTTCTTCGCGATTCTAACATCTTTCTTGAGGTATGCTGAACATCCGATAAATTCTTCTTTTTTTTTTTTTAACAAGTTCCAACTAATTTTTGAGCTGAGACCTGTTTTCGTATGGATGTAGATTCCTTCCACCCTTACTGGTATCAATAGTTCAAAAATGAAGATACCTTTGACTGGTATCATATTGATTCCTTCCTATGGCCGAGTCTTTTTGTTTTATGTTGTTACCATCACCGTTTATAGTCAATAATGACCCCACTTCTGTCACGTACATATAAATTCATTTTACGATAACTTAGGTGGTGAGCGATTCTTTAATTAAGTATTTTAACACCAGACTCTTCGTTACAACACTGCACCATGATCGATGACTGATCTTTATGTATCTCGCAGTTTTATGGATCCACTTCTTACACTTCTTTCCTGTGTCTTTAAGTTGCTGAAATCGACTTTTGTTGTACACAGAATCCATAGAGGATTTTTGAATTTACGTTTAAAGTCATAATTGACTTTATAATTGACTTCTGACACTTGTTAGAAATTATTTTAACTTTTCTGTTCCACTTCTGACACTTACGCAGTCAGGAAGAATCTAATTAACTTTTTGTAAATCTCATCAGTTACGGCTAACGTTATTGAATTAAATGCGACTATCTTTTGACATTTAACACCAAATTGGTTTCCAATGCATACTTCAGACGCAAACCTTTACGTCACATCTCCAGTCCAGATATGTTACATTTTTACAATTTTATGTCACAATATGTACAATACGTCCCTAATGGATAATTTGAAAATGTGACAGCGCATGTACAATATGGGTTGTGACATTTATTCTTGTTAAACATAATGAAACTATGGCCACGACAAAAATCCATACATAAATCTCACTCTATGTGGGTAGAAATGAAACTGCCCAAGCCAATTATATGTATCTGCACTGAGTTGAATTGAATGACATTAATCTGCACGCACAATTTCTTTCGCGTCATCTTATTACTGTCCAGAGACGAAAGTTAACGTCTTTCATTTAACCCCATGACTCATTTAGAGTCATCCTACTGCCTTAACAACGAGTGGGTTTTCTCATCAGGAGACTAATAAAGCCAATAAACAAAATTTACCCCTCGCTTCCGAGTCAATGTCTCTCTTTCACAGGAATCCACTTGGTTTCGTTTTATACGTTTGCACAAAAAGGCATTAATCCTCTCCTCTCGAAGAGTACTCCTTAAGCAGTTCAAGCGTTGGCACCACTTCACCGCGCAAAGTATCCTTAAAGTTATAGCGTTTGTTGGCTTCACAAACAATCCTGGTGTTTCAAATAATCGCTTGGATTGAGGATAAAATAAAAAGTATGTGTGTGTGTCTGTCTTCGTGGGAAATTTAATTCCTTGGTTTCTCATGAGACATGCCTTTTATGGAATAAAAATAAAACCCGTCAAACTGCGTGGGAGGAGAAGACAATTTCATTCCAGCTAATTATAGTAGGAAGTGTACATAATGAAGTTATTTTATTAATTTATGTTAACATTAACCAGAGCAAAGGAGTAACTTAAATGAGAACAAAAGAAGCAAACATAAAAGTTTAGAAGTTAATTGTGTGTCACACAGCTTCGTTTAGATATCCTTTCTTTCGTTCTTGTGTGTTCTGCGTCATTCGAGTGATTCTGGGTCAAGGGAATCCACACCCCGTGTAACATTGTCACTAGTATTAAAATTTATTGCTGGTAAATATTGAAACATATGTGCTACAAAATGCTTTAGAGAGAAGGCCATTGTAACTTGCCTCAGCTTGTGTACCCTTATCATTTATAAAAAAAAAAGGGTGTCGCGCAAGTTTTTCAATTTTTCACCAACCGCCAACTGGAGAGGCATAAAATTGGCGAACAATTTCCTTTCACTTTTATCGCTTTTTTCGATGGTGTGCTGGTTTATTTGTACAAATTCCAATAAGTGTCTGCAAAAGATGTCTCATTGAAGGGTGTCTACGTGATGAATATTCTTTTGTTAACAATTTTCAGAGTTTATTGGAAAAGTTCTTAGAATATTCAAAACAGATTGTTGGTCTTTAAAACTCGAGGGGGTTGTCTAAATAAACAACGAACTTTGAGTCGGGTCATGGAATCGATGTGTTCTATAGACACAATGCAACTCCAAGTTTATGTTCTCAGATTTTCTTGATAGAAGTACAGGACAGTTCAGTTGCTTATGAACCTCCAACATTCTTTTGAATTCACGAAGAGAAAATGAGTACAAAGTTCGATACTATACAAATTTTGGTGCATAACTACGGAACTCATATGACAACTGGTGGAAAATAAGCAAACATTTTTGTATCTACAATATAGTTTGTGCGTTTCGACTACTCAATAGGTGATTCAGTGCCTACAACATTCGACCTCACGGAAACGCGTAACAAATATCTGAGTGCATTTCTGTCATAAGAAAGATATCAATACTGTAATAATATAAGTATAAGGCTTCCGAACCTAGACTATAAGTGGCCCAAATATAGGTTATTTCTATTACTACCTTCTAATCCTGGGACAAGACAATCTTAAAACAAAATCGAATGAGTTCGTACTACTTCAAATAAAAAAATAAAGATAAATAGAATGAAATGCGAGGGTGGCTTGTTTCTTATAAGACCAATTAGATAAATCCGCCCAAATGGGGTTCGAGATATGACGTTGGAGTTGACGTTTGGAGAACAATCTGTCAGAATATTCAAAATCATGCTGAAAATACTTCTTCGTTTCATAGGACTTCAATATTGTTAGACAACTTCACTCCAATGTTTCTAAACTCATTCAATTTCCTTCAGTAAGACATTTAAACTCATAACGTATCCATAATCAGTCAAAGCTTCCGAAATTCATACAGCAGAGTGCAAAAAAAAGTTATATAACTCACCTTAATGTCACAAAACCAATCAATTTCAATTCATTGTGACATTTGAGATGACATTTAATGCTTAATTCGTCAAAGTTTTCGATATTATGCTCGAAATTCGAACTGTCATTGCTAATGTGTCAACCGCACAATAAAAAACCAGTGTTACAAAACCTTATGCTAATGTATGTGTACACTGTCAGTGTACGACATAACTTTTTCTTTCTCTTGCTCTTGCTAATAATAGTTGACAACCCCAACTATTACCGAACCATCTGACGAAACCACTTGAGAAGTATTTGTTTTTTTTTTTCCACGAAAGGACAAACTACGAACCAAAGCACCCGCAAGCCATCTGCCACCATACATCCCCATCCAGGTCCCAGGCTAATTTCATAATCCTAAAATCTCTCCTACCAAAGGAGAAAAACTTTCAAAGCAATCTCCTTAGGCCCATTCAATTTTGTTATGGCACTTGCCGGAGAGATGTCCTTGAGTTCTATTTTCATATTTATGCGGTTGTATTTACGAGTTTTTGCGTTCACAATTTATTCATTTTTCTTCCATATACGAAAAACAAAAATTATATAACACCAGACTTTCACGAAATAAATACGATACAAGACATACGGCCTACATCTTCGAAATCTTGATATTATTCCCAAATCACCACCCAGCTCCGAAAGTGAAATAGAGTCATAAAATCCGCTACGCCGCCATTCAATCAACAATACCGTCAAATTCCTCAGAGATGCTTCCTCAACGAAAAATTGAAGAAGAACACATCATCATCATCAGAAGAAGAGAATATGCTTTTCTAGGCCATAAACTAGATATATGGAATAATATCCCAACACTAAACGTGTTCAAGATTTAATTTTAAAATTAATGGCGCCATACTAGCATCGCGGATAATTAGAGCGAATTAATGCGGAATTGTTTCGAACCTAACCACCATAATGAAGAGAGAAATAGAAAAAAAAATAAATAACAAATTTAAGGTCGAGATAAGCATATTATGTACTCAGATACTTGAGTACTCTCCCCTCAGATACATTTAAATTGCAATGAATAATTGTAATACAAACACCAGCGTGTGTATATTGTGTTCGTTATATGTACATATATATGTATGTTCGAAAACCACTTATGGTGATGAAGATTGGCCTCGAGTGTGTGTTTTAGGTCTGCGGTTGCATGTTGTTATGCTATTTATGGGGCAGTTATCGCGCTAGCGGCGTGGAATCAATTTTCGCGGCAGTTGTAACAATATACGAGCGCGTAATGTCATTTGGATGTCATAATCAGTAATTCACAAATCATACACTCATTAGGTAGATGTATCGACAATGAGATACTTTAGTTTAGTTTGTTTATGCAATGCGAGTATACGGAAAGAAATTCTTACATAATAATGAGAGAGAATAGAATTGTTGTCGTTTTTTTTTTTCTTCTTTTTTTGTAATTCGATATAATGAAAGAGGGCAGTTGAATAACTGTTGAATACATTGAGATGGGTGTTACGAATCTGGTAGTGATGGTGAAGATATAAATTTATTTTGACATCCCTGCTGAGTTTTATCTTCTCCAATCATCCAACTGACGGACATGATTTAGCTCTCCGGGCTAATTAGTTTCGGTTGGTTATGAAAAACATTCCTAATCAACCCGCATACATATAGAATTGATCCCACACTGTCTAATCCATTTGTAATAAGAAGTAGAGAAATGTTTCATTTGAATTCACAAAACTTGTGATGCTGAGAGAATTTTATCGATTTTTAGGGGATATTATCAGAAAATTATGATTATGGGTTTTTCTGAGAAGCAATTGGGCGTCACTGTATCTATTTGGGATCAAAATTCAGGGAATCTGATGATACTGTATCAAGAAATTGATTAAAAGTTTTGAAGAAAACTTCGTCAATATCAAAAAATACATATGTATGTATGTCGTTATGGTTTCAAGTAAAAATAAATTACTTTCGAACTATGTATGTACTTTCAAAAATGATTACGTTTTTATTATTTATGTTGGTTTTTAAAAAATGTCCGTTTCAAATGTCAACTCAGACTATGATGTCTGAAAATTGGTGACAGACTTGTACTCAATGGTGTCAAAATTTCCTCGATTGATTGAAAAATGATTAGTGCTGCTGTTACGACAAAGATTTTATCATAGTTCCACCTCTCGGAAGCGTCTGACAGATATACATATGTATGTATGTATATGTAGGTATGTCTATTTAAAAGTATAGCCGTCAAGGAAGACCTTCTCAAACATCAATCACAAATTTGTGCTACTTTCAACTTACATGCCAGATTCCAAATGCAGTGTCAAAAATACATGAAAAGCGTGAGCCGTCAACATTGTTTTCCTAAATTTAATAGAGTACAAAAATGTACTACAAATTTGGGTGTGTTCTTTCAGGAAAACAAACTGTCAAGTCCCCTTTCCCATTGATTGTAAAAATTAAATGTAAATTACTCTTAATGTGATAATTTTGCTGACATTTACATATATGTATGTATGTCACAATCTGTCAAATTTTCGAAATGATATTTCGAATTCGATCTTTTACGCAATATGTCAAGCTACGTATGTACATAAATATGTATGTGTATATGACAACATTTTAGAATCCTATAAAAAAGTTTCATACTATTTTATCTTCAAAATTAAAAAAAAAATTATCCATTACCACGTAATACCTTCATCAACATTCACTCTCACGTATTTGCATTGAATGTCACCTACATCTTAACTTCCAGCATTTTGACACAAACAAATTATTTCCAGTTGGGTGTGGTTGACGTCTGTCCCTAATGTTTAACTAATTTATGGATCATGATAATGTCATGCAATCGGTTAAACCTTGAAATTCATTGCAAGGTCTGACATATAAACTGGTTTTACCAGATGAGAGTGAAGCTGAACTCAAATTAAAGTTTCTTAGTCCATAAATCTACACACCTTCTTTTTTAAAGAGAATTTTTTTAATTCTGTAGTTTATATTTACTTTTTAACTTTGTGTGATGATAGGATAATGGTTTAGGAAACTAGAGGGGAATTCAGAAACATAGAAGTCTTCTTAATACATATTATGAATAATATTTTATATAAGCACATATTCAGACTGTCGGGAATACTGACGACCTTTCCTAGTAGCTTAAAATACATATCTTGGTAAGTGTTAAGTTTGTCATATTTCTGTCTGATATTTATGCACAATTTTGCATGGAAATTTGAATTCATCACCTTCGATTTACAGGCAATAGATGGCGCAAAATTTAGTTCGACTCATAATAATTGATTTTAGTAGATAGTTCATGTAATATAGTATTTTAAAATTTATTGTTCTTCCTGTTTGAACTGTTTTTTCGGTAGCTTACTAAAATCATTCCATTTTTTGATATGTCACTAAATTAATATCATGGCAACCCTATGTCTGCATTAGTTTGACATATGAGGTTATGTTTCAAAGTATATCTGCCAAAAATGTATTTACTACTTGTTAAATAAAATCCATTTAGTTACAAAATCAAAGAAGTAAACTGAACTAAACGAGACTTAACTGAACTTCATACAGAGTAATAAAGAAACACAGCAATTCAATGAATGCTCAGCGATTTATCCGGAAATTCAAACGACATTTCTTGACTCTTGACATGATGCTAGGCGATAAAATAAGGGGTGGCAACCTCTTACGAAATAAGATATTTTTTTTTGTCAGACTTCGATGTCGCTACTGTCAAACTATTCACTAATTCACTAAACTGTCAAAAGTCAGTTCACATTGTATTCTCAGGCAACTAGCCATCATGCTTATTACGAGTAAATGCTTTTCCTAATACCCAACTAAATAAGTCATACCCAACTAAAATAAGTTTTATTTTTCGAGGACTATATATAGAATTACAAGAAAAGACGGTTATGTAGGGAGGTCTACTGATTTATCCTAAAAATACTGAAACACTCGACAGCAAATCAATATATTATCACGTCAGACAAAACACGAAGAGACGAGTGGGTGTAACTCCCACAGAAAAATCTAAAAAAAGGATTCCTCTGGTAGATATTACATTATAACACCAAAGCAACAAATTGGCTTTTAGAAAAAAAAAAAACCCTACACAGTGATTAGATTACCACTCATACTGTTGTCTCTTATTGCCTGTCTAAAGGCAGAAAAGTTACTAAAATGTCATTTACTTCAATTTGCGTAATGTACTCATAAATAAATGCCATTACTCTAATTCGCTGGAAGTCCATTACATGGAAAATTTCATTAGAAAGGAACTATGATATTATCCTTAACACCACAAGTCCACTAGCACTGAGCATAGCAACACTACCCACAAAGTTTGGTGTAAACTTTACCTGTATGACACTATGGGCTCGGTAACCAGGCATATATCAATAACGCGATGCATTACAACCAACTGCCATTTAAATATAATTAACTAAACTATCTGTACAACAACCGAATCGATTGGGTTATTTTCTTCACTCAACACACAAATATTGTGTGTGTGAACGGCGACACCCCCTCGATGGATTTATCAGGCCGCGTCAAATCAAAATCCACCAGTGAAACAATAAAAAGCAAAAAAAAAACGAAACCCCCTACAAACGACTGTGCAATGAACACGCAATTATCTGCAATTTTGGGCCAACAACAATGGCACAATAATAATGACCCACCATCTGTCGCACAGGGAATTATGACTGTCTGTGTCCACCATTATTGCAGTACAACAGCCAACTAATCCATCAATTAGGCTCCTTTTAGTATCAAACTCTGCTCTGGTCTGGACTGGACAAAGAGTATATTCGTATCTGTGTATCTAAAATGTGGTGGAGGCAGCGAGGAACGAACGAACGAACGAACGATTAACGCGAACGCCAACGACCGAAGAATGTTTCCTCAAGGTTATGGCAAACGAGGCGTTTAACTTTTGGGGCTCTTTGTGTGCTCGCACGCTGACACAAACCGTGGATGACGATGTCGGCAATCATCCGACAACATGGAGAAGCATTAATTTTTCTTTTATTTTTGGTCATGAAATGTTGTTAATTAGCCATTTCCATGAAAATCGCTGGTCGCACTATAATTGATTGAAAAAGATACTTACATATGTACACGTACTCCGACTGGGAGTACATGTACTACATACTGGTGTATCCGTATGTTATTCTTTGAATTTGATATCAAAAATTATATCACACTGTCCTTGACGATTTACGGAGAAAGGCACTAAAACTGCGGCGCATTTCAACGCTGTGCTGCACGTCAACAAAGTGTTTTTCGCAAAAACCACTCTCTCTCTCTCTCTTCCGCGCGCGCTGTTCTTCTGTTTTTCTTTGTTTATCAATTAACCGGAGAACATTGAACCAAACGACTGTAGAAAATGAAAAACATAAATAATTTTTTTTCAAATGCGCAAATAGGGGGTCTCAAATAATCGTAGATTGTTGGTAAACAAGTTTTACTAACCGTTGGCGATCACACACACCAGTTGTTTGTAGGTGGACAAACCGTTTTGTTACGATTCCATCAACAGCGTCATCTGTGTCATCCAAGTGCAAACATTGATTGATTATATAATAAATACACACAACAAGTTGGTTGATGGTGACTGTGATTGGGGGCGTGCAGAGTTCTACTTGTAAGAGGGGATGCTCACACAGTGTGGGCAGCAAGAATTGGGACAATGACCGAATGTTGATGGAATTTCAAATAATAATAAATATTTACATGTTTGGAGTTGTTTTTTGCTTACCTGCTACAGGGGAAACGAGTTTTTGTTTGAAAATACTCATGGGAGTTTCAGATGACACGATTGTTTACAAAAGATCTCCTTTTCTTGTTGGAAATGCTCGAATTAATTTGCTTTGTATTTGCTAGCATGTGGCGAACAGAACTTTTCAAAGGAAAATGACAGCTTAAGTGCTCTCTGTATGGACAGGACAATTAACAATACTCTGAAACTGAAAAAAAAAAGATATCTGTTGAGGCTACATCTTAGTACTTTAACATCAAAGACTTTTTGCAATGATATGAATTGACAAAACTTGAACTTTAAACAACTGACATGCATTTCAAAACGAAAACCTCTAATTTGAGTTGTTATCTTTGAAGAGTTTGATTCGGATGTCTAATTCTTGATGTGTGTTGCATATTAGATACAATTTTTGTCACCATAAATAGAAAACCTTCATATTTAAGGCTTACGTTCCGTGTAGGAACAAAAGGTTAATATATCCAAGTTGACATTTTGGTTGAGCCGATCCGCCATTTATTTATTATGTATGTATATTCTTGACATCCCAAACTTTAGCCATTGTTGACGTTAACTAGTTTATTCCACCATGTCTGTCATCTACTATTTCCACCAAGGAGTTATCAGGTAACTTCTTACAAAAGGTACATTTGCCTTGCTTTCTATGGATATTTTATGTGTTAAGGCAAGTGGCACTTAAATCAAAACAAATTAGAAGTGTAAGTCTATGCTTTAAACCTTCGTTTCATTTTTCAAAAGTCCAGTTTCGTAGTCATTGTGAACCATTTGTGCCATCATGGACTTACACAGCTGATTTGCAACAGATTTCAGAATTAAATGTCAATTTTTGAACTAAATGTTAGTTTTTGAACTAAATGTCAGTTTTTGAACTATATGTACATGACATGGAAAACACTCTTTCACTATCAACTTCCTTGAACAATTTATCATTCAACAGTATGCGCGTATGATGGCTATCTTAGGGAGTTGCCAAGGTCTCTGCATTAGACCGGAAACAAGCTGACTTTTTAATTTAAACCCCATAGTTCTTAAAAGGTGGTGCAACTATGTTCTTTATCTGAGTTAAAGCTATAAGCGGCTGATTCTCAAATCACTACGACGCACATCTGCATATGAGAGATCTTTTTTGTGTTATACTGCTTAGGGCTATACATACCTTCGACATAATCTCCTAGAAAGTTATTTCCTCCAAGATAAAGGAGAAATTTTCCGACAAAGAAAGAATCCAGAGAAAGAGATTTATTAAAACAGAGATGACTTAAGATTAACCTGGACAAATGCAATAATTTGGAAGGAAACAATGAAGTCACCTTCACAACCGCCACTTTGGAGTTACAAGCAATAAAGTGACCGATAGTCTAACGAAAAAGACCATTAACCCCTTTTTAATGACCAAAACCCTTCTATGGGATAAATGGTCATATCATCTGCAAAAAATTATAAAAAAAGAATGCAAGTAAGGGAGTCTAATTTTTCAGATAAATCCTAAAGAAGGTCCAAAACCTGCATAAGCTGCCTCACCATTTCAGAAAGCTAAGTTTGAAAAACTGTGTTTTACAGATTATTCATTTGTAAAATATGTTGTTTGGATCCATATAAAGACAGAATATAAATAAGAATAACCTCTCATCTTTAGATCCACGGATTTTCAAGTTTCTCGCTGAAACTCAGCTGTTTAAGGGGCATTAGCCCGAAAACGATACCGCTAACCCAATCTAATTTGATTCATTTTAAGAAAATCGCCCTAATTTGCCCGCAACTAAATAGTTTCTATCCTTTACGACAACGTATTAACCTGATCTTACCTAACCTAACTTTTGTGTGAGTACTATCCGATCAGCTTTTGTTAGTAAAGCAAGGTTTTTTAAAACCCATAAAACTGCCTTCATAATGTTACTAAAAAAGTTAGATATCTAGGTAGGGACTTGTGTGAAGTTAGGAACGTTGTGTTGAATAGTGGCCTGAACTGTGTAGGTTCGAACTCCGGAAGAGAACAACTACTAACAGTGACTCAAATAGAAGAGAGACGACTAAAATCTAAATATTTTGTACCTATCACTACATCAAAAGAAGAAATTTGCCTGGTCTGAATACACTAAAATTTGAATTAGATACATACTACCTACTTGTGTAACAAATTAAAGTAAAACCAAGTACGAAACAAATGCACAAACTTATCGCACAGTTATCAGAACTTACTGTACTAGGTAGTTCCCTTTCTTTATCACCCCACTCTTTGTACGTACGTGGATATGCAGGAAAATTTGTAATTTGAAACCGATTTCACCATCAATTAGCTTACTCATACATTTGCATTTGGGGGATACCCCCTGGCGAAGATTCACAAACGAGAACAAAAAACCACCCCTAAAGCAATAAGCAAAACAAAAAAAAAAAACCTTATCTCTCTCCCACCCCAGTACAATATTATTATTGCTTTCGTGACCACGACACGGTGGCAAAAAGCAAAAAATAAAAATTTCAAATCGAAATCAACAAGCTACAATCTACTCGCTCTCGCTCTTCGTCTATTGGGTTGGTAATTTTATTTGTATGCATTGTATTAGCAAATATAATTAAAATTACGTACCTCCGCGTCTTGTTGACAACAAAATGCAAACAAATAAACCGAAACGGCGAAGAAAACACCAAAGATAAAGAATGAAACAATAATAATAGAATAACAACAAAATATTAGTTGGTAGGTAGGTAGCGCAAAAATAAACAAAGCCAAAACGAATTTCTAGTTCTTCTTCTTTCTGCGTTTCAGAATAAGAGTCAGTGACAGCAGCATTTCTCCAACACCCAAACAAAAAGAAAAGTATCTAACACCATACACATCCACACTACAATAGAATCATCATTATCGCAACATCATCCTCACACTGTGCGGTTGAAGTGTCGTCCCGTCCAGAGCGTGTATTAATGTGTTCTGCTGTTGCTATAATACTTACATACATATGTATGTATATTTCTTTTTTCCCTTAGCATTGCGCTTCTGTTCTGTTCGCACCTCCCTCCCTTTCAACCCCGTATGGGTGCTTTTGCTTTCTGTGTTGGTGTTGTACATCAAGCAGGTCATCCACCCCACTTACGTCAAAAACGAAAAAAAAAAGATACATGCAATCAAATACAAACTGTTCTCGTCGTGTTTCTCTCTTCGACTCCCTCTCTCGGTTGTTGGTGGCGGCCTTCCTCGCTTTTTCTGTCTATGGGGCGGCGGGGGTATGATGAAGTGTTGAGTCGTCGCCTTCATAAAACAAAGCGTTGTCGAGGCAAACAAAGAGCTTCCCCCTGTAACGGTTTTTAAGGTTTTATAAACTCTGACTAACCCCCAGCCAGCCGCACAAAAACTCTCATTAAAGCGGTGTCGCCCATCCGCCCTTCGTTTTACACACACAAACTCCCCTCTCAGACAGACGACAAAGAGAGTGGAGGACCCTACTAAACCAGGGCCCTATACAGGGGCGAACAAAAAAAAAATACGTACGAATCCAATCAAAATGACGTAACAGTCTTTCAGTGTTTCATGCGGTTTAGTATGTTCTCGACGTGTCGGTCGTTGTGAATAAATTTTGTTCTCACTGGATATTTCAAAGTACGAGTATCTATGGGTCGGCTTGTGTGAGTGTTTGTTTCCACAACCCTTGCTCGCTGATGGTTACACAACACAACGCGGTCTTAAATTAAAAAAAAAAAAAAAACAGGCTAAGGCAGCCTGACACGAGGGAAATTTTTTAGGGCAGATACACGTCAAAGTGTCAAATCAACTCCATTATACTTACGAAATGAAAAAAAGTATCTAACACCGCTAGAGAAATAGTTAAGTAACCCCAAAACCCCTAATTGTTTAGCTGTTATATCATCGGAGGCATACAGAGAGAGAGAGAGAAGAAAAAAATGTGGATGGCGTGAGGCGTGACACAAAAAGGAGAGCTTTCTGGAAATGCTTTCCATATATTTGATTGAAAAATGTTTATTCTTTTGGCGTTCTAAAAACAAAGCGGCTTCAGGCACACAGTACCTACAATATATTCAACGATGAGATACATTTTTCTCTCGAGATACTTATGTATGTACATATTTCTCTTCTCTTTGCTGAGTATCTACATATTTTGTTGGGTGTTAAATAGATGCGGCATTAAAAAGATATGCCGGCTAGCTTGATGGCGCCTCTTCTCCTCTTTTTGTATATTTTATCATTTCGTTATTCGTTTCTTTTGCTTTGTGTGAGCATTTGCGTGGAAAAGACTTTTTATAGCTAAATTGCTCTTACTTTAGTGTGTATCTCTTTTTTTTTGTGATGAAATCTTTATTCAGCTGTTGGAGCTTTTTATCTTTTAATAAAATCATCGAGAAAGAGTTTCGCTAGCAACACCTTTTGCGCAACTGCTAAACTCTTTTTACTCTTTTTGATTTTTGTGTTGGCTTTAGTTGAGTAACCTAAATATTATGGTTCTCCCTGAGATATAACCTCGTTTTGTGTGGTGTAAACAAAAAAAAATATTGTTATTCAACAAGCAGCAGTGAGTGGTGTTCCCACTTTGGGAATTTACCATTTGCGAAAGATTTGCACAAAAATGAAGAAAAAATTTGAATTTTCGTTGTAGAAAGCATCTTTGATCCAGTAGCAGTACCTAAGATCAAATAAAACTATTTAGTAGGGAAAAAAAGGGTTCCTGAGGGAGTAGATTTTTAGACTATTAGGTACCCAAGTGAATGGCATTTTGGGAGATCTATCTAATGCGAGAGAAATCGTTACATCTTGAAAGAATAGTCAAAAGTCGAAGCACAAAACAGATCTTGAAATATGTTACAAAGCTTAGAAGTGGAGATTTATCTGCTTATTCAATCACAGATATAAAAGGTTTCAATGTTTAATTCATTTCTTAATTTGGACACCTACACTGTACTTGGTTTGTAACTTTATGTACGAAGCAGGACATAGCAGAATTTATTCTTTTAACAACTCTGTAAACCTGCTACATAAAATTTTGACTTCATGCTCAGGGCTAGTAGTCTGGATCATATCCAGTAATGGATGACCTTATATATAATTTCGTCTTCCAGTACCGTTTTCATAGATACATATTTGTTTTTCGTAGATGATCCGTCTTGGTGATATGATGTTAGTGTCTCTAGAGATTCTAAAATCTATCGCAGTCACCCCGGATATATGTAGAGTGCATAATCTAGACAAGTCTACTGTTTTTAGATTGAACTAAAGACAGACATAAAGTGGGCGCCGTGGGTCAAGTGATTACTGCGTTGGACTACGGAGCGAGTTCTTCGACGTTCAATCCCCAGACAACACCTAAAATGTCTTTCATGGGCCCACCTCTCGCAAAAGTCTGACAAACATCCAAGAGTAAAACTGTCATGACAAAGCTTCTCAAAACTAAAATTGCCCTTCGGTTACGTCATTAAACAGTAGGTCCCTTCCATTAGTGTGAAGAATATAACTCGCACAACACAAATGGTTGTGAGAAACTAGACCCTGTCGCCCCAAAACTTTGTATTTTTTTTTTTTGTAAGGACTTTTAATAATCTATATTATATTGTAACAAGTCATTATGTCTATTTGACCATTTATAAGGCGTATTCACTCCAAGTTGGTTTAGGTTCCCTTCTACTTTTGCGCTACGACTTCCTTTTCTACGTTCTCTCTTGAAGTGAGATTCCAATGCTCAGTGGGCCTGAATGTCGACATCCACTCACTCCACATGTTCTAGCCATGGCGCTATTCAATTCATATCGTAGTTGAATTTTCTTCTCCAAAGCCTCTTAATCCAAATGGGACCATCATTTTCTTCTTACTCCCACGAAACAGCGTTTATATTTCCAGTCACTTAGAGTTGTCACAGATTCAAGATTGCTGGATACCAATTTTTTAAACAGTATTTCAAAATTTCTATTCCTTCTTTCAAATACATATTTAGAATTTTACATCTCACTGCTCTTTCGCTGAAATTATGGTTTGATAACGTTCCCGTATCCTTTACTCATTTTTGTTTTAACTCAGGGTTATGTACAGACTTATAGTTTTAATTACCTCTCCTATAGTAGTGGCAACACTGTTCCCCATCCACCCACTTTCTAACAAAAAACCCCAAACAACCTTCTTAACTTCTAAATAGTTCTCAACATTCATTCATCTCTTAAAAAAATAAGAAAGTTCTCTTCTAAATATGTAGTTCTCAGAACAAAACATTTTGCTAATGTCATGTTCGTGTCCGTTCCGTGTATAACCCCATTAGTCATCAAAGAGAATTTCTATTTGTTCTACGTGGGAATAGTGTGCCACTACCATATGTTACCGAGAATTTTCATTCTCAAATTGGATGATGCTTCCGGTGGTAAATATTTGGTCATCCTGACCATTAATGATCGTTTCGGTTAGTAACAGTTGTGGTGGTGTTTGCGCCTCTGGACCGAGATTTCATCATCATCATCATCATCATTGTCCATTTATCTATTTCATCATTGACCTCCATCATCACCAATTGGAATGACGAACAGTTTTCCACTTGAAATGCGTCACTTGCACAATTTCACAGTCGGCGAACAATGAAAAATTATCCACTTCAAGTGATTCAAGTACAATCTTCAAGTGCTTATTACTGCTAGAGAGTGTTATACATTTTAATATGTACTCCAATGCCTAATTGTCAAAATGTGTGCGGACTCATTAACTCAGTAACATGACAGGCGTTCGATTAATCTCTCTCGAGTGTGGTATATCTGCACAACCCAATGCAGCACCACATAATCCGACGCAATCAATAACGATCGCAATCGTATCCGTTCAAAAACTCATTTGTCAAAAATGACTTTTTGTCTATGCCTTTGGCGATTCCCATCAAACCACCCACCCACCCACGTCGCGTCCCTGGTCAGACATGTGGACTTTGGGTGTGATTTTGGAAATTGAAAAATCACTTTGCTCGCGCGTCAGTTGATTTGGGAACTTCACCACACACAGATGGAGATGTGTGCTCTAGATTCGAATGTATCTGCTCGTCGAATTTCTGTGTGAAATTTAATGTCGACTGCATTGCATGTAGATATGGTTTTCTTTTTATGTGACCTAGTTTTTCGGTTTTTGGGGAGAAGGCACCTCCGCCCGCAAACAAAATTGTTTTCTGAAGATATTTTGCACACACTGCATTATGTTTAGATTACGAGATGTTGTTTAGCTGCTCCAGTTTTCGAAGTGAGGAGAAAAGGTACACACACCTGAATGGTTGTTTATACTAGAATTAGTCTGCTGGAAATGAAGAAAGCTTGATGTGACTTGAAAAAAAAATTTTTTCATGTGTATTTAAGTCCACGCCATGTCCTTCTTTCGCTTGACCTAGTTTACCAAAGTTATTTGGGTCGAAAGGTCGATATTGTAGATTCAGTGGGGATTTCAGTGCAAATATGCCGGATATTCTACTCAAGTTCCAGACAAATCGAAGCCATTTTTAATTCACTCTCACTGACTATTAAGTCCCTTAGGTGGTAAGTGCGCATTTTCGTTTAGAGTATAAAAATAGAACCTTCGTGCCTAATGCAAATACACAACCGCGATTGACCGGTGGTGCAACAAATTTCTGATGCAAATCTGAGCGTGTTTTAATCAGTGGTGGGATACTTAAAGCTTGTCACACCCATATTACATCAGAATCAAGTGTCTATTGTATAACAGTAATTTATAATTTTCATTCTTTTATGCAACAGCAATTTCCACACTACTGTACCTACTGCCTGGTTACGTTCGCACAGCTAATAAATCCGTGTATGGGGTAGAGCGTGATTTATAAAATTGTTTCTAGATGCACACAGTGGATAGTGTAAACAACTACAAAGATCAAAAATAGTATAGTGTAATTAAGATTCGTAATCGTCTGAACTTTATGACCCATAGTAGATACAAGTTAGTTTTTTTGTTTTTTCGAGGAACTAAATATTATACTCTGTTGTGCCGTTCTAAAAGATTTTAATTAGTTAAATACTTTGTTGCTAAATGTAAGCGGACGAGAAATAAAATTGGAATATACCCAGGAAATGGTATATTTTTAGAGTTACGAGAATTTTCATTAATTAGTTGGTTTGCACTATAATTGGTCTAATAAACAAATTAAAGGGTCGTTGTTTTTAGGAAACACATACCGGCACGGAACTCGAGGATAGCTTGTGCAACAAAGTAGCAATAAATGTAGGACAGTTCAAATGGGCAGGCAGCCAAAGGTTATATTTTGTCAGGAAATTTTGGAGTAGAACAGCTGGATAGAATGAAATAGTCCCTTCAATTTTGCGGGGAGTGTATCAATTCGGATTGGCATTAATTGGGTTCAAGATCATAACCTCTTTGTCGGTTTTTTATTATATTTTTGCGGCCCAAGGCATGATACCAACAATTTTCTTCATTTGCTGTTCATTTTCACTAGTTCTTCATGGCCATTAGGTTTAATAAACGGGTAATAACACATTGGCAAGTACCCGTTCTGCACACTATTGGGCCCATACAGTAGGCGGAAGAAAGCAAGAGTCTTTTCACAATTAACTTCGGTGCAGCAAATTCCATAAAACTTTCATGTAAAAATGTTATCACTCAGCACTGTAGGAATAAGGTTTGATTGATGTTAGTGCCCCCAATTAAGTGCTGCGGAGGGTTTCCAAGAACCGAATAAACAAGACAGCCTCAGCCAATCCATTGATAGACGCATTGCGTTGTATTGATGACCAGGCATCGAAGTAAGATTTAACTGGTTTAGATCTGTGGAACGAATGTGCTTTAACAATGCATGACTATACATTTCTTATAGTTTATCTTAGCTATAATCGCATATGCATTGATTTAAGTTTGAAATAGATTCCAATTTCACATTTGATCCGTCGTGTTGTTAAATTAGACCAGACTTCTCAGGTTCTCCTACTGGTATAAACTATGCCCCTTTTTTACGTATACGACAAACATTTGACAAACATCTATCCTATCTCTGATTGGAAATTTCTTCAATCCATTGTTTGAATACAGCCCCTTCAATTCGTGTAACATGCACAATGCGAAAAGCTACTACTTTGGCAAGACAATGAGAGCACTGAAGTCGAGAATCACTCGTTCTTATTCCCACTCAACTAAAGCAAACACTTGCGTTAAATACAGATATTTTTGCCAATCAGCTCAACAAAGTTTGCCTCATACAACCTCTGACCATGTATTCTTTTCTTCATAGCTAGTTGTCATTTGTGACTCACCCTAACATCTAAATTGCACTAAAGCGTCGATTGCGTAACGATTTCAGTCAAACAAAGCGGTGACAATTTCTGTCATTAATCATACTACTTTGATAAGGACGACGGCTTGTGCATCTTGGTCTAGAGCAGTGTCTATGTCTGTTAACATAATATCGCATTGATTACTGATATAAAAATATATACATATGTATGTATATATGTACAAGCACGCTTTTGTAATTTTGGTCTTATTTTCACCTCGACTCCGTCTGTCATTTTTTTTCGTTTTAAATTATTGGCTTCCTTGATTTTTGAAATCAATTTCTATAACCTTCTCGATGCGACAAAGTTCTGGTAGTAGTTTACATGACAAAACTTGCTTCCAAGATTCTCCAGACGTAAGACACAGTCAAGACAAGCCCCATTTTATGGGCATGCAATGGAGCCATCTTCTAACTGATGAACCTCGCAGCTCAGAGATGTCTTGTATTCGTCTCTCAAAATGGCAGACTAGATTGATTGCGTGTGACACTTAGTGTAGCGACACAGACAGCGTACTTCCGATTAATCTCAATTCACATCATACCGATGGATGAAATCACCCTCATTAGAACGATGTCTAATACCAGTTGGCAGCGCTTCCTGGCAATAATGCTTTCAGTCGTTGACCTAATTTCGTCCAATAACCATCTGACTCCTCTGTATCCATAGTTATTGCACGTTCCCCCAAAGCAAGCAGAAAACAAAAACCTTCCCTTTCCACACATATGGACTCCATCCGCCTCGAATTGTACATGAAATTTTAACGCTCAACATGGTACTCAATCAACCGAAAATCTAACTCCCCTACACTCAGTCAAATTCGACTGCAATTGCGACGAATCTACGCGCAATAACATGCGTACGATCGTAATCAAGATATACCGCGTAACAAAGTATCTCAAAGTCGGTTGTGTAACAATAAGCCTACAACGATACCGACATGGCACAACTAATCCATCAACTACCCGATCATGATATAAGCCACGCAAACATTGTACTCATTCGGTTGTCATCAGTCCCAAAAAAAAACCGAACAGCACACGTCTCATGAATCATGAATCAGCGCGACAGACAGACACAGAGGCCGAGTGAATCAGAATTATTTAGAATTTAATTTAATTCAATCCCCGAACGGAAATCAACTCGTTCTGATTGTTGCACGAAACCTAATAACCCATGCAGGCACAGGCAAGCAATGCTTTTCCTGCAGTCAGTCTAGCAGACAAAGAGTGAGGCAGCGGTGGCGACAGTGACTCGACGTTGGCCTGAGGAGGAGGAGGTAGACTTCGTATTACAAGGTTGCTTCCCAGTTCTCCTTTAGTGTATTATGTGCCTAAAGTTGTTTTTTCTCGATTACGTGGTGGTTGGCATTGACAAGTTGGGTGGGGTGTATCACTCTGTATCGAATGCAATTGCAACAACATGTTGCTAAACACGTTTTAAGAGAGGAAAGCTTAATTTCTCTCTTAAAAGTCGTTCGACATTACATATGTAGATACCAAAGCTCAGATACAATTTATAACGCCATCTCTTAGAAAAATGCCAATCACCAATACTACCACCTCTGACCGGTATCTGTCTGTTGTAATTTGCAATGCAACTTTTCTTGCCATTTAAACGAGACACAAAAAAAAAATAAATGATTTACGAAATCGTGTCTCGCGCGCGTATTTATTGCACAAGCACAGCCAACCAAGCGCCTGTGTCTGTCTCTCTTTTAGGGCATTGTTACACTATGACGACACACAAATAAACTTTACAATTTAGCAACAAAAGCATTTAAATGTTACACAAACCTAAGGTAATCAACCTACACTCTCGCGCGCCAAAGTGAAGGAGTACCCGCTACATAGACGCGTCATCAGCGCGCCTAATGACACTTAAACTAACAGCGGGTGAATGTATTTAATTTTGAAAGACCAAACCGAGACACACGAAGAGGAGATGATTATGTCACTTTTCGGAGTAGGTACATCAGAAGGCAATTATCTAATTTTCATATTCAAATATCATTTGTGATGACATGATCCACATTATCTAATGATGCCGCCGCGCTGCGCTGCGGTAGTTGGACGTGTGATTTATTCTGACAGTTGACAGTTGCGTGTGAGTGGGACTTAAACGGGTGGGCTAACGGCCAAATGTACATAAACTTGTTAGATTCAACAAAAACATGTGTATTTTAAATATTTTATGGATGGATAACATTTTCGAGAGCGAAAAGATTTATTTGGGAATTTTCCCAAAAGAAAATGTCTATATATCTTAATTCTATTTATATTTCCGTACATCAATAGCGGTTGTACGGGAGAAATATTAGTTGTCACGCATCATATTTAATTGGGGATTTTTTGTTTTGTTTTATAACGAAAGAAAAAAAATGATTGCGATTCATCAAAGAAAAGCTCTTGTAGTCACACCTCCTGAAATTTAAATTGGTCGTTGGTTCTTTAAACCAATATCTTAAGTTTATGTTTTAAAAATAAATTTTAAAATAATCTTTAAGGTCAGTTGTGACGTGGAAATGGTCAGTGGGTCATGTAAACTAATCAGCGCCGAATATGAGTTGACAGAAAACGTTTATCGCTTAATGGGGATTTGGAATTTTGTTTTTTCTGTTTTTTTTTTGTTTTCTGACAGTAATCTGGTGGGAATTTTTTTTTGAGGATCTATTTTTGGGATTGTGGTGTTATTAATCACACCACTTTGTTCTGAAAGAGTAAACATTAACTCAACCATGGGGGGGACTTGACAAGTCATGTGTTATCAATAATTGGGTATCATTACGGAGTAGGAAATGTATCGGGTGTAGAGTTATCTTTTTTATTTCTATCTTAATTCTAGAAAAATACAGAGAACTGGTTATGTGTGAACATTTTGCAAATGAGTCAGATTTAATTGTGTTTTGTGACTATTAAGTTAGATTAACGTTTGTTACTTCGTTGTTCAGTTTTGAGGGCATTAACCTCAACAATACAAGTGGATGACTAAACCATTAATAACCAACCAAGGTCTTAAGCAAACAATGTGTTGATGGTTTTTATAAAAGTTAACACAGAGCGAGGGGAGAACATCAGTAATCTACACTTGGTAGCGATATTCTAGAGAAGAGATGAGTAATGTAGCCATTTAAGAGCGGAACCAACATTCGAATTAGGGGAATTGTCTAAGCGCCTGTTCTGAGATAAGATTGTAAAAAATAAGACAGGCTGACAGATAGAAATTTGATTTGAGGAATTACCAGAGGTTTCGACTACATGGGTTTTTTATTTTTCTGGTTCCAAAGTTTAAAGAAACGTTTCTGAAAGGCACAGGTCCATTGTTATGTCAACGTGCGATAATCGTTGCATAGTTTTTGAACACATTTTTAAGAAAAGCAAACCTAGAGCTCTCAAAACAGAGCCAACAGAACCAAGATGCCCTCAGTTGTCTGTTGATTCTGGTATTGAATGACTGGAGATAGAAAATATGTTTCTTTAGAGTGATTGGAATGGTTCCAGGGAGTTGTTTGAAACATTTTCCATAATTATATCGGAAGTACATACATATGTAAGTCTCCTACTCGCCTTCGAGTAGCGAAAGGTGATTCCTACTTAGTTGTCCTGCGGAAAGTTTACTAAAGAAAACAAAAACATCAACTTGAGTAAGGACAGGGAATGGAATGTGTGTGGTTGTTTTTTTTTACTTGTACTGTCTTCGGTCTTGTTCTATTCGTCAGTTTAACTCGGAATTTTTAAGTTCTCTTTAGTTTTTCTTGTAAACTGAAGCTCTCTTTCTAAGCCTTATAGGTTGTTGTTGAGATTAACACTTTATTCATATACAAATACCTATTTTTTACAATGATTTCTCTGTTTTTTATTTACAGGCCCAAATAACTTCAACAGTCTTCTGTTGCGAGCTGAAGTCCTACGAAAGCTAAATCATTACCAAAGTTCTCTAGCCGATATTGATCACGCACTGAGAAGAAAACCCTCATCGGCTAAGGTAAGACGACTTCCTTAAGCCTTATGTTGTCAAAGGCTTCTAAAAATCAATTAACACTTTCATTTCTTTCCTCCTTCTAGGCCCATTATCATCGTTCATTAGCACTATTTGGATTAAGCCGCTTAGATGAAGCACTTGTTGACCAATGTCTGGCAGTTAGCTTGGATGACAAAAATTCCACGCTCTCGACAACGGAACTCTTTCAACATGATCTCGCCAAGGTAACACTCATCCCATAATCCCTGTCAAATCTCTACTTTCAATCACTCTAACCTTCCACTTCACTTTTGTATTCGAAATAGCTCTTGCAAAAACTATTGGCACAATCTCCAAAGAAAATCCATCTCAATTCATCGCCCACTTCGGCTCCCTATGACATTGTCCTCGAAAGTCGGCAACGGAGAAAACAAATTGGATTACTGAACAACTTCAATGGGGATGATACAAACACTACTGATGCAACCACAGACTGTGACCTATTGCGGCAAGGTTCCCGCAAACATTGTCGCAGGAAATCCTATAGTAGTAGTAGAAAACAAAAACAAACAACAACGCAGGTGAACTCTTTGGGTAGCATACGCTTCGATAGTATTTTAGAAAGGACACAACAGGAAGTACAAAGAATTAAAGGTAAGTGGGTTTACTACCTTCTTCTCAATGAAATATGATTGGACTAGCTATTTTTTTTTTTTCTTTTCGTTTCTTGTAGAATCAGAATCAGATTTAAGCCAGGAACAGCGACACCTCATCCCGGTTAATCCAAATCTAATCGATGCATCGGACTTTGATTGTGTTCTTTGCTGTCGGACATTCTGGAAACCAGTTGTAACGCCTTGTGGTCACACCTATTGTTGGGTATGCTTGGACAGATGCATGGATTATTCATCTTCGTGTCCATTGTGTATGTCACCACTTGTAGAACAGCATGTGAATGTATTACAAGGCTCATCCTCACCAGTTCCTTTTATATTGGCCAAGCGGCCAGTAACAAAATTCCTTGAAGCAGCCATGAAACGATTCATTCCAGAGTGCTATGAGAAGCGTTTCCGACAGGAAATGGATCTAGAACCATCGGTTCCGGTGTTTATTTGTACAACAGCATTTCCACATGTACCTTGCCCATTGTTTGTCTATGAGCCAAGATATCGTCTGATGGTGCGACGAGCGGTGGAATCGGGTGAAAAACAATTTGGTATTGTTCAGTCACAGAGTGGCAAGTCAAGATATTTTGATGTGGGCACGATACTGGACATTCGGGACTGTGTACTGTTGGGTGATGGTTGTTCAATTTTGAGTACGATCGGATGTAAGAGATTCCGAATACTTGCCAGGAATGAGAAGGACGGATATGAGACGGCTAAAGTGGAATACATCTACGATGAGATTATTACGGAGGATAATGTTTCGTTTATTAGTAGTATGCACGCGTCGGTGCTGAGCAAAGCGATAGAATGGTACGACAGTTTGGGCACAGAACTGAAGGAGGAAATTTTAAGGAGTTTTGGAGAAATGCCCGCCGTTGAGGAGAACTGGGAAAGTATCGCCGATGGACCAGCGTGGGCGTGGTGGATTATCGCACTCTTGCCGCTCAATCAGCAGTTGAAGGTGAGTTGAGTAAATTTTTTTTATACAAAATGGAAACTGATGGAACTTGAAATTCTTGAATCATATCCTATGTTTGCTATACTCTTCGTAGCTATTATACGGCACGGACTCAGAATTGTTACCTTGTCCTTGTATTTTCATTTTGGATGGATTATCTAAAGTATTCTTCTAATCGCCTTCCTTTCTTATTTCCAGGTCGACATTCTAGCCACAACCAGTTTAGAAAAACGCCTTCGGGCAATCGAAAAAACTCTCGACTGCATGTCTGGTACCTTTAAACGCTCTCAACAGAGTTGTGTAGTTGTACACCGGGAAGGTATCCAACCCTGTCAGGCTGTTGAATGCTGTCAACGTTCCTCATCAGAATTATCCAGTAGCAGTGATTCACACACAACAAGTGAACATTCACAATTAATGCTTTAGTTCCTGGCTACTTGAAGTTCTACCAACCGCTACTACTACTACTACTAATCGACCATTACACTACACCATTAATTTTTTTTTTAATTTCATAATACACTATTACAATTAAAAACAAAAAAAAAAAAAACAGATACCTAAGTTAGTTTTGTATTAGTAAGTAAAAAAAAAGAAACAAAAAGAATCAACCAACTTTATAGCTTTAAGGATGTTCTAGCCCGCGCGTCTGAGCCGTTGTCATCCTATATTCGATGTAATCCAATTCGTATTTTTCTTTTCTTTTCTAGTATTCTATTTTTTTTTTCTAATTTTCTTCGTCAACGTAGGAACACATCTTGGGGGCCAAATTAAAAAAAAAAAAGAAAACCAGAAAAACAAATTCATTTAACCAAATTGTTTCCAAAAGAAAAATAAAATTAAATTAACTTACAAACAATCAAACTTTTAGAGGGAATTATATAGATAAATAAAATTATATATATATATGTATACATTTATATTTATATATAAACCAAATATTTAAGCAAATTTTAGCTAGATCTTTCTCTTACTATTACAAAATTTGTTATCCATATTATATATATAAACTATATCAAAAGTAAAACAAAACAAAACATATTTTTTATTAAACAACAAAAATAGCAACAAGAAGTGTTAAATTGGTTCAACTTATTCCACAGTACAGAATTTATACATTCCGATAAAAAAAAATAAATAATAAAACTGTAACCGTACATATAATATGATTATCTATTTGTAGGAAATATACTTGTATCTAACTTAGACGGTGTAGTGAATAAATATATATATTCTCAAAAGAAAAACAAAACAAAAAAAATCTATATTGTATAGTATATATATTTTGTATGTCAATAGTCTCGTTTAGCCAATGAACTACACGGTTTCCAAATGTGTAACATAAACAATTATCCATTGAATGTTCTCCAAATGGTTTAACTAAAAATCATAGTAGAATACATTTTCCAAAAAAACACAAAAAAAAAACAAAACATTTATTATCGACGGCAACTGAATGACAATCTCTTGTAAAGCGCCATCGCGTTCGTTTCTAATCGTGTTGTATTAGAAAACAAAAAACAAAAAAAAAAAAACATAAAAACTTTAATAATAGTATAAACGCAAATGACTCACAGATACAACAAAAACAAAAGAAAAATTAAACACTTTTATTATGCATAAGTTTCAAAAGAAAACTATATTATTACTATTGTTAAAAGAAAAAAATCTTTTTGTCTTTTTGTCCTCCTCTAATTCATTCCCAAGAGAGTTTCTTCTGTATCCGTTTTTTATATCCTATATGCATACAAAGTCTCTTTAAAAATTTATTTATTAAAATATAATTGTTTAGTTTTTTTTAACTCTTAGAGAAAAAAAAGAAAATAATAATAATAAATGCAAATACCTAAAACTATAAAACAAATTCTATATTTCTTTATAATAAACAACAAAACAAAAAAAAAAAAAACTCGAACTACTCACAATTTTATTTATTATCTGTAGTTTTTTTTTTATTTATAAACAAAAAAACTGAAACAAAAATTTTTTTTTGTAAAAGCTGTGAATATATTTTATTATTTTTGTATAAATTTTTTTATTTCTATTTGTTATTTTATAAAAAAAAAAAAGAAAGAACTTGACAATGAATTTTATTTTATATTTTCGGTAACTGACTACAAACTATGTATTTGTTTTGTGTTGTTTATGTTTGTGTTTTATTTTATTTTATTTTAATTTTTTTTTCTTTATTTCTTCTTTAAGTTGTTTGTCACTTTTTTATATATTTTTTATACGATAAATTTCTTAGACATTTAGGTAAAGTATTTATCAAAAATAAAAAAAAAAAAAACAATCAGAATATCCTGTATTTTTTATATATATACTATGTGTACGATATGAAAAGAAAAAAAAATAATTCATTTAAATGTAATTGTTGTAGTGTTTTTAATTAGTTTTCTTTGTCTTTTAAATAATAATTTAATTTAAATACACTTAATAAAATGTGAAGAAAGAAAATCAAAACTAAACGGTTTATTGTTTTTAATGATACAATAGAAGAAAAATTAAATGGATGGAAGGTGAATGCACGTGATTAATTTTGAGGCCTTTTTCCTTTATTAAACAGGCAGGATGGCTACACCCTGATCACAGACACATTTGGAGCAGTATGTCTCTATTCTGTCTGTGTTATATAACAGGATCTTAGGACATTTCTAGCTTAGAAAAACTCATTCGCCGAGAAAAACTCATAAGGTGTCCCTCTAGCGATAATACTCGTACCTTGACTTCACTTCAAGCTAATCTCCAAATAATTCTTAAAATCAAATATCTGCCAAGGGTCCTCCAAGATACATGGTTGCATATTTCATCAAAACCACCTGTTCAAAAACCGCACCAATTCAAGAATTCTTTGTACCCCGAATCTTCTAATTTATTAATGAAGCCATCAGATTAAAATTATTGAAAAAATCTATTTAGGTAATTGCTTACGAAAACCTCGCACGGATCGAATCTCCCCAAACATTTGACATCCGCAACTATTTCATTGCGGATTTGGTTGTTGTGCTGTAGTTTTCTGAAGAATTACCCCAAAAACAAAGAATAATTTAAAAAAAACTGACGGAGGATAATCGAATATATAGGGTAAACCCACAAAAAGCAACAAAATTGTTTTTTTTTTTTTTTGTAGTTCTAGCAAGATTTAGTGGAGTTCGAGGTTCGATCCCAGGCAACACCTAAAATTTCTTTTACAGACCCACCTCTCGCGAGTGTCTGACAAACATCCGAGAGTATAACTGTGGTGAAAAAGATTCTCAAATAAATCATTGCCCAATGTCCCTTCCATTCGTGTAAAGAATATAACACGCACAATAGGAGTGGAAGCTAGATCCTAGTTCCCATGTACCTGTGGCGCAAATATTTGTTTTTTTTTAGTAAGATCTATTGGTCTAAATAAATGATCACTTCAAAAACTTATTTTCCCCACTACACAATACGACGCTGATTTTGAGCAACTCACAGGATTGGAAATTTTACAGGTGGATCCTCAAAGCATATGAATTTGGGCTAAAGAATGCCAAAAATAAATCATCCGGTGAGGAGTCTCTTGAACAGATTTCGGATATTTTATTTCCCAGTTGTTCCAAAGTTGCATTTTATCTATCAATCTATACAAGCACATCACTAACAAAAAGTCTCATATCAGAGACGAATATCTGTCGGATCAGCAATACACATCAGTAAAGAAACGTATCTGACGGGTTACGATAGCTACATACATATAAGGGACTCACATGAATCGAATGAGTGAAGTGAATCTCAAAATCATCGACTTTTACGATAAGGGTGTATTACTGAACAGAGAACTAGCTCTGTCTCCACAGTACTGTACTACTTTTAGACACATTGTATTGCCCGTACTACTCTTTTCTAGTTTGTATTACTATTTCTAAATTCCCGATACCTAAGTAGTGCCTTTTTTAATATTTTGCAATTCTTGTGGTCCTGTTATGAGGCAATTGTGCCTTCCCAGCTGAAGATCCAACTATCGTTAAATAGAATTGCGACCGGAGCAGTATTTATCTCCTACGAGATCCTTCAACAAGAAAGTGATTGCAAAACAAAGCTGCGATCCGTTGCCGAAATTTGCGAAAGGTAGAAAAAATTTATGCTTGAGAGTACTCTGACAACCCGATCGTTTCAACATCATACTTCGGTGGGAAGTTATTTCTGAATTATGTTGACATCTTCTGGCTGACGAAAATCGAATTTTGCTGTTTGGGTTACATTACGACAGAAACTTTCTGCGGAGATGTTTGCTTAAAAGTGTTTACTTTAAAGACAGTTGGTAAATTCTTTTATGTTTCTGTGCTTACATATGAAACAAGCAAACTAGATATTTTCTTTTCCTAGCAGAAGCCTAAGGACCGATACAATTAAACAAAACCATGCTTACTGAGATAATACTTGCAACAGTCCTACCTTAGAACCAACTGAAGCTTTTAACCCTTTCAGTACGCACGGTACCTATGTACATATATGTACCAGCAAAAATTGGAGAATCATATTTTTTCTCTCTGAAGACAGTTTATTTTTGAGTTTTGTAAAAAAAGTATATTGGGTATTGTATGTTAAAAAAGACGAATGATACATCATACCAACGCCCACCTGCCAAACCTAGTAATATATTTATTAAATTTTTTTCTCGGTATATTACTATCTGAGAAGTGCTAAACAAATCCAAATATGTAAATTAGTTCTAACTTATTCATCTGAATTGCTTACCGAAAGGGTTAAGGGAAAGTTACAAGTTATTGTCGTTTTTTAATGCATTTTGTTTTTTAAGAGTTATGCCAGAAATTGGATGCCACAAAAGGCCTTCGTCGGTAAGTAGGTATACACTTCACATACGATCCACTCTTAAAAAACGAAACGCCTTAAAGAACGACAATGGGCTTTTGAATACGTTTTAATAAAACGCCATGCGAAATAAAGGTGAAATTCGCAATCTGTCAAAAAGATTTAAGATTTCACAATTTAAGCTTCCTTCTAACTGGTAAGACTAAATAAATAAAGAAAGGCCTCAAAATAGTGCAAAAAAAAAGACAAAAATATGTGGCATAATCTTAGCTACTAACCAGGAAATTGTCTGATATTACTGCCGAGTAAAGTCAGTACGATGCAAGATTGTTTTAGTGTGACAGGTCATATCGTCTTCAAGGATCCATATAGATAGCCTACGAAAACTGACTACGATCATACAAGGATTTTTTGTTCCTTAAATTCGGATTTTGTTTGTCCACTACGATACATATCTAGTCAAAATATCGAATATTCAGGTAAAAGTCGAGCGAATTCGGAGACGTAAGAAACTGTGCATCGATTCGGCATCACTGTTTCCAACAAAACTAGTGCAGAACGCTTACCTTTTTCGTTGCTACAGCATTATTTTTGATCATGCTTATGCTAGATCTGTCTAGTTCTAGACGTGACACCTTTAATTTATCTCAGAAATTTCATTCAGTTTAAGTAATCATTTGGCCTTACTGCTAAATGCCAAGACTACCCTTTTCCATTTGATTCTGAAGGGCAGGTAGTTTTCACTCCGAAAGTGGATTCATATTCATATTGAAAACATTGGGAAAGGTAAGCAATTAAGAATAATGGTTTTGGAACACACTCTCCATTATACTTAACGTTCTTACCGTACGGATAAAACTAGAAAAACTGCGTTATACTCGTTAACAAACGTGGAAAACAGTAATATGTGCATTTCTGGACATCAAAGGAGCATTCGACAACACTTCCCATAAAGCCATCAGGAGACGTCTTGAAAATGAAAAACTGACTGAAAACCATAGCTAATTGAATGTGCGAACTTGCGGAGATAGATGTGGAACGGAAAACCATTATAATATACACCACTAGAGGCTCCTCACAAAACATTTTTCTTTCATCACTAATGTGGAGCCTAGTAGCAGATAGTCTACTGTATGAACTAGTAAACTCTTCTGTAAGGAATAAAGTGTAGTAACCAAAGTTACCTAATCACTAATCATCATTGGTTTTGATAATGCCAATTTAAAGGCATTTCCTCACGTTGATCCATCTGCTGGTATCTATAGACAAGCAATAAACCTGTCCACCCTATATATTGCTATACCACGAGATCACGAAAGGATCAAAGGATACCTTTTTTCATTGTCACGGAGACAGCGATCGAATCAATATCTGCTGCGCCACGTCCTTGAGTGAATGAAGGCATACCAAAAACAAATAAAGCTAATTAATTCATAAGTAGAGACTCAGCGTTAATTCCGGGCCAAACCGATCAAGGAATGAAGTCCTGTAGTATAGAAAAGTCACCTTGAACACTTGTCAAACAAAGGAAGAACCGATGGACGAAATTTATGTAACACTCTGCGACATCATACAAAGTTATTACGATAGACTGTAGGGTTTACAATAACTATCAAGTCAAATAGAGTACAATTCACTATCTCCGACACTGTGAAGGGCTATGGCATCTATGACTGAACACACTGGTGATCGATATAAATGATTAATGCTTGAGTTATGTACATCCTGTGAGTATTTAAAACGACCAGAAAAAGGAGTCTGTAGACTCGTGGTTCTCGATCATTCACTTGAGTCAGGGAAGGTTATTACTGATCTCCTCACCTCATTCTACCGAACTAGTTCCTCCTTTAAGGTTCTTCACCTTTCTTCACATTACCCAATCCTAGAAATTCCACCTTTCATCCGGTGCGTAGTTCCAATGGATATCTCTCATCTGCATTGCACATTTTTCCGTTTGCATTCTTCTCCAAAGGAAAACAGAAACAAATGTTAATTCTGGATTTTTCCATAGTTCACTTTTCTGGCGCTGGCTGCACCAAAAAAGATCGATACATTTCACAATCCGGTATATTTTATAATATTTTATCGATCACTCCCTGAATCATTCATATGTATGTTTGGTTTACTTTCTTCGCAAAACCGGCTCGATACCAACAACCCCTTTCCAGAGGCCGGTAGCCGCAGTACATTCTGCATCGATTCAGTCAATTATACAAGAGACTTAATCAAAGCTCTGACCGATGTTGTAATACCGTACCAACCAACAATTGCCAATTGAATAGCAATAAACCAGCAAAAAAAAAAAATAAATATCTGATAACGTCAGACAGGTAAAGCAAACCCTAAAACACTCCCCGCCCCCGACTAACAACCACCCTTTGTCGGTAATTAGGTGTCGAGATGCAGCAACACCGAACAAGCAAAGCTTTCACTTTGTCTGACTGAGCTTAAGCGTTCGCGCGTGTATAGATAGTCGTCGGTGATAGATACTTTTTCCATTTCGCCGACATACTGCTCTGCGTCAGAATGCAAGTGAATGCTGCGCGCTGTTCTTGTTCTAGGAGCACACACACGCAAGCTTCGGCTTGCACCAGTGTGCAGAATGATGCATTTTTTTCATTTTGCACACCACAATGTATCTGCAAATGTGTGTATCTGCGTCTGTCGTATACTTGTTGCATTTCAAAGTTTATTGTTATTTTTTTTTTCGCCTCGGCGAAGCTTAGAACGCAGCACAGCATGCAGTTAGTTCGGTTCAGGGAAGGCTCGGTTTGCCCGCGGAGCTTCTATTTGTACACGGAACTTCAGCTCGTATTCCTATATTTCTGTTTGCTTTTTTTTTTTCGGGTGTATCTCTAACGGTTTTCCACCCATTCAAATAGTTCATCTACGCGTTTCGTTAAATAAAACAAATAATTTAATTAAATAGATTGATTTTCGAGCTTGCGCCAGCTAGGCAGAGGAGAGCAAGAGTTCAAGTGCAAGTGCTAGTGCCTAGTGCACAAGCAAAAACTCGTTAACAACAAATGTAGATTTGTTAAGCTTGTGTACATAAAATACGGAAACAATTTTTATCAATTTAAGCTTTACATTTGTAAACTTGTTATAAAGTTTAAGGTTATTTTTGTTTTTTTTTTTTTTTTATTTAAAAAGAAAAAAAAAAAGTAATACAAGCGTTGTTTTTAATTATCTAATACAATACGTGTAATGTAAATATACGACATTCGATAATAGTGGGTGCGTGCGTGTTTGTGTCGGCGACTATGTGCTCGTGGCTTGTTAATATATGCAATTAATTATTATTGCAAATAGAAATAAAACTATAAATAAGTGGAAAACAAGAAAAGGAAAATCCAATCTAATGGAAACGTAGTAATATTACAAGTGGCTGGCATTTTATATCAGTCGGTATGTGAGGCAAGCTCACATGACCTTTGACAAGACACCAGGCGATATATACACCACACATATAAATACACTGGAGTGGGGACTAATTCAAGATGAAGAAGTAAAATAAAGAAATATTGTTATTGTAATTATTTAATTCTCAAAGCAGTACTGAAATGAATCTAGTAACGGAGATGCAAATTACAGCACCACCGGCATAAACCGGAATAACCGTTTTAAAATTACATAGCTCGGTATTTTTTCTGGTAGCTACACTACAGCTACCTAGGGGGAGTTTATATTTTGTACCTTTACTCACCTTACTTCAATCAATAGTGACAGTAATAGGGGTTTTTATCTACATATAAATTCGTAGTGTAATGATAATTTAATCTTTTATTTTTCTTAACAAGTTTGAATGCAACTAATGAAAGGTTTATCGATTTAGATTGAATTGTATTTTTTGGTAAATTTTCGATTCACTTGAGAAATTCAAGTATGAGATTTGGTACATTTTTGGTCACATTGGTCTGCATTCACTTAGAATCTTAGGGGCTTAAAGTCCCTTCGTCTTATGAGCTATATTTGATTCTTATGATTTATGGCATCTTATAACTTTTGTTACGAAGTTTAAATTTCCGTAAAATGGAGCAGTAGTACAGTATCTTTCAGATTATCAGTCAACTAGTTAATTATTAGTTAAAGAAAGACCAAGCCCTGGGATGAAATGGTTTTTAGTTTTTAATATCCTTATACATACATATGGGCGCCGTGGCTCAAGTGGTTAGTGCGTTGGACTACGGAGCAAGAGGTTCCAGGTTCAATCCCCAGACAACACCTAAAATTTCTTTCACGGCCCCACCTCTCGCGAGCGTCTGACAAACATCCGAGAGTAAAACTGTCATGAAAAAGCTTCTCAAAATTGCCGTTCGGATCCGGCATTAAACAGTAGGCCCCTTCCATTCATGTGAAGAATATAACACGCACAACACGAATGGTTGTGAGAAGCTAGGCCCTGGGTCCCATGGACCTGTTGCGCCAAAAATTTGTATTTGTATACATACATATGTATATATATCTAGTATGTCTGACAATCAAATATAATGCACTGTTTCAGATCACTTTGCACTTTCTTTCAATGTATATCTTTGTCCACCATCATAAGATCTAAGACAGTGAAAGACTACCATGATTCTTTAAATGAAATGTGTCCGACTGCGATATGTCTAGTAATTACGAAGATGGTGAATGAGTTCCACACGGCTCTTCTGGTAGAATTAATAAAGGCGAACTCTTTAAAGGCGAACTACATGAGGAAACATCTAGATGCTTGCAATATTGGTAGGTTAAAAAGGTCCTGATCAATGGTATATCTGCTGGCAAAATATAAAACCAGGAGCTGTACTATTTGTTTTCTAGAAAAGTTTGAAAATAGTTTGAAAGTATGAAAAACACTATAACCTACTTGTAACTTAGTAATGTCTGAACGGTCAAGATATAAAAAAAACATGTACTGATAATGCGTTTAGTTTGTGCTTACTTAGCAGTACGGTAGTGCGTTTTTCACTCGTGCTGGCATTTTCGTGAAAGATGTTGGAATAATGTTGTATTTCGTAATTAATCACATTGGTAGCACTTTAACCCTAACTTTTTTTTTAATATCTGAAACACAAGCTATTTTATTTAAAAAACAAAATGGGGCGCTCTTAATAAGAAAACTCTATAGATATCAAAGTTACGGACCTCGATTAACCATTTTTGTTAGCCAATTTTTGCTATTTTTCTTATTCTTTTTAAAAATAGTTTATTTTAAAAATCTACTCATAGAGATCCTAGAAGTTAAATTGCTTATCCGAAGAAAAGATTTGAAAATGTTTAACCATTCTCTCCGTGCAATTGGAGATATCGTTGAACCTAATTTTCTCTTTCTGTGAAATATGGAAATTTTCCTAAAAAGTCATGCCTATCTTCACTCTAAGTCTTAAGTTTTTCTTACCGAGATTTGGTTTAGTCTTTGCTGTTCCGCATGCAGATGCGTTCCTTCAAAACAGTACAAAGGATTTCTGAAAAAAAAAAATCCATAAAAATCCATTCAAAATCCATACAAATCTATAGCGATATTAATTCAATCAATACGGACTTGGAGCTTATTCATAAGAACCTCATGCCATACTCTAGCAAAAGCAGAGTTGCAAAGGTTTTAAAGAAGAAGGAAAGGTGTTGAAGAAGAAGGAACTACTCCTCCATGCCTCCATGGCTTAGCTAGAAGCTAGTCAGTAAAAAAAATGTTCCAGCAATTGATGGCGTGATCCACCCCAATTCACTTAATTGCTTCACAGTGGAGATACATCGAAGACCTCTTTAAACAAATCAGTCAACCAATATTAACTGCAAGGATTATTTTGTGGTTTTCTTTCGTATGAATGTGAGAGTCCTTGGAAGATGAAACATTTTTGTCTTCTCGCGGAACTATCGTCAGGTATTACAATGCAGGTCGGATTTCCGTTGCTTAATCAACTTTTTCTATCTTGGAGCACTTTGGAGATTCGCTTGCTCCTTGAGACGAATCAGGGGATTCACTTTAGAGATTAAATCATAGTGTAACTTTATTTCCCGAAACTATAAACACTATTGTTTGGATGCAGTTCTAAGTTTTAGGTAGAGCTATCGTTAAAGCTACACTTAGACCTACATACATGGTGCACACGTTTCAATTTCTCGTAAGAAGTGCATAAGGAAAAGCTACCCTTAGGCTGTTAGATCTCCATAGGCAGTAGTATAGCAGTAGGCTAACTGCAAAATATTAAACTAATTGAAAATGGTCTCGATGCTTCGAATCTAACAAACTTTATACATATGTAATCTTAATATTTTGATCTGTTCTTGTGTAGCTTTAAAACCAAATCGTTTACATCTGTTTGGTCAAGAAAACTGCACATAAAACGATTTTAAGAACAGCAAGAAAAGAAAAGTGACATTGCACACGTCCCTGGGTTTGAATATACTGCTGAAAAAACTTTATCTCTTAGCAATCTTTAAGAAAATAGCACCAAGAATTTAACTTCGAAAATGATTTCTTAATGAAACTCAACAATAAGTAAAACTAAAACAGCCTAACAAACGCTAACAAGCCTAACAAGTATCCACACAATAAAAAACGTCACAATAAACTGATATACAGTACTTCTTAGGACTGTGTAACGAACCAGTGCTGGAGTGGAACAAGAACGAAAAAATTTGAAGTATGTAGCAGGATTTTTCATTAATTGATGAATCTAAGTCAATTTTGATAAGAAAATATAGTAACTACGAAATAACATTATTATCAGACAGTCAGTCAATCAGTCAGTCATCAACCCTATGTTGTTACTTCTAAACTTCTGTGGGAATGCCTGCATAAACTTAGCAAAGTGGGCAGAAATAATAGTGTGACCCTGTAGTGGATACCAGGCTATGTGAGAATAAATGATAAAAAAGCATTAGCAAAAGACAGTAAAACCTTTTATAAGTCTGGGAACATTCTGTCGAATGGGGGTACTTATCCTTAAAAAAGAATTCAGGAGGATAAAAAGGAGAAACAAAGCAAGAATTTAAAAAAATCTTAACAGTCTAAACCTAACTAAGAAACTATATTTCATAGTGAATGCAACAGCCTAAACAAACAAAAAACAGTCTTCTTTAAGCTCAAGAAATACCTGATTAAAATTCCTGTGTATATAAGCTGTCGGCTTTATCAGATTGTACAATAAGTCCAGTGAGATTTCGAGATATATCTTGTCAGATATATTTGGCAAGTACTAGATACCACAGACCCGCTTTTCATTTTCAGATTTTTTCAGAGAAACTGGCTTAGAAAATGTATTCTAAGTTGAAGCATTCAAACCTTCTTCTTCTTCTTATGCAAGTGTACAAACCCCTTATTGCAGGAACAGTGATACATTACACAATGAAAATGTTCTTTATCCTCTTGCTAAAAAAAAAATCAAAAATACAAATATTTGGCGCGACAGGTCCATGGGACCCCATGGGGCCTAGCGTCTCACAACGTTGTACAAGTTATATTCTTTACCATTCGTGTAAAGTAGGGACCTACTGTTTAATGTCGTATCCGAAGGGCAATTTTTGTTGTGGAAAGCTTTTTCATGACAGTTTTACTCTTGGATGTTTGTCAGACGTTTGCGAGAGGTGGGCCCGTGAAAGACATTTTAGGTGTTGTCTGGGGATTGAACCTGGAACACCCCACTCCGTAGTCCAACACACTAACCAGTTGAGCCGTCTTCCTAGAGCAGGTAAAAAATACTAAACATAGATACGTTCATAGATACGGTATAAGGCCCTCTGTGTAACTAAGATAAGATGCTTTGTGTAATTTTTTTTGCATGAAATCTTGCTTAAAACATATCATAGTGCTCTACACGCCATTAAAGTCTTAATTTTTCTGATAACCAACTATATTAAATGGTGTTTTATGATCTAGTTTAACTTGGTTTCATTTATTATGCAAACTTATAGCATAGTTTTAGTGTCAAGTTTATTAGTCTAGAGGTCTCTCAGTTGCTAACGGATACGTTATTAACCTGTTCGCAGATAATAAAATATTCTGTATGTCGTCCCTGTGCTGATCTAGTTACCCTTGAAGCATTGTTTGATTAATGCTTCTAGTAAAAGAAACAACTTTCCAATACCGGTGACTGCCTTCACGCCCATATTTAAGATAAATGTGGTTGTTTCAAGCATCTTCCTACTGATCCCATATATATGTATGTAAGGCGGTTAATCCCATGCATTCCTCTCAAATACGAAAAATCTATAGAATCTCAGACACCCAGAGGCAAAAAAAAAACAGCAAACCTGTATTACACAACTCAACCAACCTGTCGCATATTTCCAAAGGTAGTGCAAAAGCGTTTCAAAGAAACTCAATCCACCCGCTCATCTAAAACTATTTGCGGTCACTAGAACGACTTACCGCGGAAAGTAATATCCACGACAGCGCCATGTTACTGGCGCAATAAACTTCTACCTCTCCACAAACACACACACATAGGGTAAAGGTAAGCCAAGTTTAAGTTTAAGACCGGCGGCGGGTGAAAATAAACCCGCCACAATGGGGTTGAAGAAAAGCTTCAAGGTGACTACCATTTGTAATATTATTTAATTTTCAATTCTTGAAGCACCCCCTTCGTCGCACACGCCTCCAGCAAGCAACCACTATAAACATGTTCACTCATCGAATCGCATAACGTCTCTTTAAGTCCCGTGCGCTGAACTACGAGTGAACTGCGAGTGTATTGAAGCTGCACACAAGTGCAGCCTGCGAGAGTGCAAATATTATGCAATTCGCTGCAAGTCGTGTCGATTATATTGTTACTTCAGATAATGCAATTAAGTTTATTATGTAGTTGTCCGCAAGTCTATCTGGTCTGTGTGTGTGTGCCTGCCTGCAAGTCAAGTTCAATGGCAAAAAACTTTAGCACACTCACACCAGCCCGCTGCAGTTGCACACTACTTAAGCGGCTAGTGAGGTGACAGCCATAAAAAAAAAAACAAAATGCAACCAACAAGTATGGGTACTGTCTGTTTTGGTTTTTATTTTCTAAGCGTTTGTGAGCTTTTCGATGAGCGTTGTCGTTGCCGAATGAGCTTAGAGATTGATTTGAAATCAATTTAATTACCCTGCATTGATTATTTGCAGACATTCATGGAAATAATTGAACGATAGAGGGGATCAACAACAACTGCAATCTTTACTGCAACAGCATCCCGTACAGTATCTACGGATAGAGTACGGAATGTATGTATGTATATATGTATCTACGACAAATCCATGTCCAGAGTCCTTTGTAGATTTTCTGCTGTTTTGAGTTTTAATTAGAGAATATGTCCCCAGTTCGGCGATGGCCATTCCCTGGAATGGGTTTAATCTGAATCCCTTTTCCATATGAGGCACCTTGCTTGGGTTAAATTTTGCTGAATACCTCAGGGAAATTATAAGCTTGTTAAAATTGGTTAAGCGCTCTGCAGGTGTACAGGGAGATGAATGTCAAACAGACACTGACCCGGTAATCGGTTTATGTTGCATTTGATTAATAAGCGAGAGAATTAAATGGTCAAACAAAATGCAAACCCGCTTTTGGTTTTCACCGTCAACAAACATACATATCACAGATTAATTAATCTGTAATTAAAAGCACGCTACTTGCTAATTGGCCGCGTTTTCAAAGAGACATTTGAAAGGGGCCATTAAACGCTAATCGGACGGTTTTTTTTTTAGAATTTAGTAATACAGATTAGTCCGAGGAAATGAGGGCGTACTAGCAGATTTAAAATGTTTACTTCAAAGCCGCCCATTGGGAGTACACAGATTTTAATTATCTAAAAATGTTTATTTATAAAATTTGCACGGGGTTTCCGGTTACCTAATAATAGATTATGTAATAATTTTATCTAAAATTTTCTTATTTTTTTCGCAAGCTTGTTTGTAAACAAACTGTTGAATTAGGAAGAACATGTTTGAATAAAAGTTAGTTACAACAGAATTTTGTATTATCGACTTCTCAAATTAATTCTGGGACTGATTTGTTCGTGAGAAGGCATGTTTCAAAACATGGTTGTTTTTTAGATACTATGCCTTGGAAAATAGGCTACAGTGTTTGGAAAATAATCATGGATCAATGTATACATTAAAAATATTCTACTATGTTGAGTTCGTCTAAAGGGCAATGTATTTCGGCTCAACTACCGTCATCTTGTGACTCTAGATGTGTAAGGATGAGAAGACATATTGACGTCTATGAACTGGATCTAAACCAAATGGATTTCTTCCATATGGGAGGCATCATGGTCCATCGGGAACGGGTCATTCAGAGGAGGATGGAATTTCTTTGCCCGATCAGAAATATAAACAGTATTACCACCATGCAGATGAACGCTCTCTCAGCGAAAGATTTTCTAAGGCCTTCGAGATCAAAAGTGGGGTTATTAGCGATGTGCCTAATACTGCTTTGTTGATGCGAAACGGAGGAATTCTCAAACAACTTAAATACCTTGACAACGCTGACGATGTACACTCACATAATAATGGAGTTCCATTATATTTTTGTTCTGACATGCCTCCAAAAAAGTTGGTGTGACACTACATAATGTTCATATCAATTGCAGGAAGGCTTGTGGTCTATAATTTTGAAAACAAAAAGGTGTTTCCGGGATTCGAAGCTCAAAAATCATGGACTTAGCATATGTTGCTTCAGAAATAGTCCAGAGGTGTCAACTCATATCAATGAGGCGAGAAAAGAGTAGTCGATTTCTGGAGATACCACGGTCACCAAATTTCGACTGGCATGTGGCGCCATCTTGTTCAAACCACATATTACAGTCAGTCAACATGGTCCGGTAGCAATCTCCATTGATTGTGACTATATTGTCCCAATGACCCCTCCAGAATGTAAACTGTATCGAACAGTCAATTTTGTGATTGTAATGGCTTTGGATTGCTGACCTGTCCAAAGTCAGAAATTGTCTTCATAGATGGTTTTGCGATAAACATTGGAAATTCGTACGTAAAGTTGTAGCAACCGAGCATGAACTTTAAAGAAAAAAAATATTAATTATTTGCAAACGTTGTTGAAACATGTACTTTTCCATGATTAAATATCAATTCCGATGTCAAAACAAACAGCAGCTAACATCACACATATCCGAAAAACCCTATTAGAAAAATGGCACGGCTCAATACAAAAAAAAAACTTTATACACTTCTGTTCAATATTAAACTTTTAGTGGCATAAGTGGATTATATGATATAAGTATTTCTTATTCGATTATCATATAATTATATATATATCTAATATCCATTTCTAGTTCTAGCTAAAGAGTTTTTGAATGCCCACATCTCAGCCTGAATTAGCTGGCAATATCTATAGCGTTGTGTTCGACTTGCCAAGGTTTTAGTGCAGTTCACATTCCTTCTTAGCATATATCAAAAATTCGACATCTACCCTTTACTTTTACCCCATTTGTTTACCAGTTATTCTTTTGAAAAGTGCGGCACTTGCAAAGTCTACAACTTTGAAGAGAAGCCATTCGTCAACAAAACATAATTTTCATCGTTCCGACATTTGAATTTCTTCCCATTCCCAGTCGTCCCGATTCAGGATATTTCCATGCGACAACTCTAAGAAACATTTCTCTGCTTTTGCTAAAAGTTTACAAAGACTTTTCGATATAATACAATCATTTATTTAAAACAATCAAAGAACCCAGCTCTTTTACATAAACACCTTCCGCAACTCGCTTGCTAGCTCTCTGTTCTCCATGTGGTTTATTGTTCTAGCTCTACCCTTTATTGCTGTTCAAGTTTTGAACGTCTCTACAACTAAAATCATTAAGGAAGCCCCCCGCATTTGCAATCAAACACAACACATCTCTACAGATCGTCAGTCGTGCATTTCTACGGTAACAACATTCATGTGGGTCGCACGCTGCAAATTGATTTTCCCGGAAAGTAAATCCAAAATAGTTCAGAATTTTAAGAAAATTCCTTTTATTTTTGATAGGCGGATAACTTAAAATGTCACCACCACAGCATATACATATCCTTTTGCCTTTAAACTGTTGCACTCTGATGGGTACATACGTATGTTCTAGCGTAGGGGTGGTGCCAAAAACGACGACGGCACTCCATCTGCTTCCAAACAATGATATGGTTATCCTGTGCGATGAGAACTGTATGATGCAGGAGCCTGCGCATCATAAAATGTACGTTACGTAATTGGTTGAACACCATACACAAAAGGGGAAACAAAAAAGGAATGTTAGAAGCGAAGGACACAGGATACATGCCACAGGTAGAGTGCACACAGACGAAATAGTCGAATTTCGAGACTCGACATCGCTTGTATCTGTGTTTTATTCCACCAATGCACTTGTTGCTTTTGAAAGCACAATACCAAACCAACACATACAGACACGCGCGCATCCTGGAATGATTTTCGCATGGAATGTATTCGTGTATATTTTTGAAATTCATTTTTAAAACTTAATCTGCACATACTCGACGTTCGGTTTGCGGTGCGTTAACAGTGTAGGATTACGTTCGAAAACTGTGCGCTTGAAAAATTGATTTCAAAAATAAATTTAAAAATAAATTTTCTTATAACAAAAAGTGAAAAATAAAAAATATGTTTTATATACCCTTTTAGTTACAGAATGTGCATTATAAATTGCTTTGCATTGTTTAATGTTGACGCGACATGAAGTTAACAATATTGTTATTAATACTTTTAACCTAAAGTATTAAAATAAATTAAAAAAAAAAAAAAAGAAAATAGTTTTAAATTTAAAAAAGTGTGATAAATATAAGAAAAGGGAAAAATAAATCCCTAAAATAGTGTTATCCTCTCCTGGTTCAAGTGGATTTAATCAAACTGTCGTCAACCATGGAGGACGACAACGATGACAAGGATGACACAAAAAGGTGAGTCTTAAAGATTTTCTTAAATTTGATTCGCTATTGCATCCGATGGAGAATATTCTATAGAAATCCATGTCGTCGTGGCTAGAGTAACGCTGGAAATTGGATAATTGATTGATTTTGTTTTGGGGTTTTATTTTTTTGTCGTCTGTTTTCCCGTATTGAATTCCGTCTAGAGATGTTTCAATTATCGTTATAATTACCAGGATTACATGGAATTGTTTGGAATATCTGCGGGGGAAGTTTGCAGAGTTCTTAAATACATGAAAAGGTTTAAGGTTATGCAATCAAATACGATTATGAACTCAAAGTGTGTCACAGATTGTCAAGCGATACTTTTACTTGCGCTGCTATATTTAGAATAGATTGCACTTTGAAAAAAGGGGAAAGTTAGTCTCAAAGGTCTCACAATATCACATGTCCTAGACAATTGATTTAATTTTGTATCAAGCTACAACCTTAAAGTATAGAAATCTAGATGAAACCTAGTCAAAGACCTTGAATGAAATTTGGGTCATAACTTACCCACCATCTTCATAACAAAAACATTGTTGGTATCATCAAAGTTTTGACGATATAATCAGTATTATAACACATTTCATCATAACGCCATGCTTACCCTCGTCACAATTATCATCATGGTCCTGTGGATACGCATGCACCTGGATCGATTTCTGTAGCTTTGAGGGCACATTGTTTTTTTTTTTCAATTCTTGGGAATTGTATATAGGTGGACGCCACCGTTTTCAAGATCGTATTTCATATTACTTAAGAAATGGGTTATGATTTTTGAATTGAAAAACTAGAAAGTAATTGGAATAAATTCTCTGATTTTACTTAAGCTTAAGTTAATATTTACTTTCAAATCGAGATTTAGGCAAATTTAACAAAGGATTTGACCACAAGAAGTATACAGTGATTCACTTATTGTATGTATGTAGGTAGGTGTACTACAAGTATTTTTAAAGGTTTCCATACTCCTATTCTTCGGTGTTGGTTTATGTAACCCTGGACTGTTGCAATAAGTTTAGGAACTTTATGCACAGCTATTGCTGAATAATAGAAAAACAAACGCAAGTGTATAAGAACCTGGATCAGTGAAACAAGAATGAATGCACATACATACAAATATTTTACACTTTCACTTCATGGCTAGGGTATTGCAAGTATGCTTCGAATTTCATGTGCAATGCAATCCTTTACATAACTTTGCCATTATCATTCTACTACTGGTATCGTCTTTTATAAAAAAAATGAGGTTTACTAAAAATTCACAAATAATTTATTCTTCTCAGACTCCTATTTGAATCTTGAACAAATCAGGTAAACAGTGTTCAAGCCGCCATTTTACCGCCCACTACAGTGTAACCCATGTAGTTTGAAAGCTGACAAATACATATCAGTCCTCAACAATCCGAGTTTCAAATCGAATTCGAAACGGTTTCAAGTTTGCAATTTTCCACATACTCGTAAATGCTGGTGTTCCCCAAGGTTCCGTTTTGTGACCTACTCTTTTCATTATATTTATAAACGATGTTCAATCGGGTACTTCTAATCGAATATATTTCTTCGCAGATGAAAGTTCACTCAGCTTTTCATATTAGTTGTCAGGTGCAAGTACCTAATGGATAATTGCTTTTGTTATGGTCATCAAATTCCGATCTTGATTACCTAATAAAATGAACTACAAACAGAGTGGATTTTAACTTTATAATGTTTCGAAGCTGCCTTCTGATGCTTAAGCGAAACTATTGCTGAAACCGAAGGATTTAGCATTCTTAATAATGTGTGTTATGCTATGTCCCCACTCCATCAAAAATAAATCCGGAACTTAGCAATGATTTCGCTAAATTGACCTAAACCTTCACTAAATCCAGCTTAGAAAATGGCACCGTAAATATGGTTTAACGTTTATAACAATTATAACACAATTGTGCTTTGTATCATTGGAACCTTGTATGTCCACTGTAGCATCGAGTTCAGGAAATAAGCGAAATTTCAAATTGTTACATTATGACAAATCTTGGAAAAGACGAATACAAAATCAAAAGCTACGGCTGAAATATTCATCTGTATCCTACTGCGCGTATGGAAACTTTTCCTTGGATCTATTCTAAGCATGTACTCCGTAAAAGTAGTATGCTGTCTCGCTGTTCACAGAATTTTTGGGTTTACTAAGGTCAATCAACATCTACCTTCTCAAAATACACTTGTTTCAGCGCGTATCGTCTATGACATTCCCTAGAAATAGAAAATGGTACCTTTTTGGATTCGTTTATGTATGTTTCTTATATCATTTGGATATCCAATCGTTGAAGAAGAGAGTGGACTCAGCTAAACTTAATTTAAACTTTTCTAGCTTGCACCCTTTGGTATCTCAAAGTAAACACAATTGACAAACCGCAAGAAGATATCTCACTGCCAGTCGATGAAGTAGTTTTATTCTTAGTTCGAATAAGGTTGGCAAAGCTATTATAAAGGAAGCCAAAGAATAACAAAGCCACCGGCTCCGATGGCTTACCGACGGGAAGTTTTAAATATTGAGATGATGTTCTAATTTCGAACCCATCTACAAAAAAGCGGATCCTATGTATGTATGTCTTGCGTCAATTATCGAGGCATATCCCTGGTCTGGAAAAGATCAATGAATTTCAGATCGAAACACTTTATCTGTTTATCGATTTTAGAGCAGCATTCATTGCAAAAAGTTCTACAAGGCGATAGTCGATTTCGGAATCCCGAAAAAATTAATACAGCTATGCCGCATTGGTTCCACTTCGCAACTTTTTTAGACAGGCTCTGGATTTCGGCAAGGAGATGCTCTGTCCTACGATTTCTTCAATTTAACGCTGGAATTGATAAATAGTACTAAGCGCTGATGTCAATGAGAAGAATTATATTTCATAAGTCAGTCCAGATGCTGGGTTACGCAGACGATATCGACAAGATCGGGGGTCCCCGTCCACCATTGTAGAAGCATTCACGGCGATTAACACGTATGCTAGAGATATTGGTTTAAAGGACAACGAAGACAAAATCAAATATTTACTGTCCACAAATCATTATTATCGACAACTACAACTTCCAGGTAGTAAAGCAGATTCGGCGAAGAATCACTCTAGCAAATAGCTGCTACTTCGATTTGACAAAACAACTGGATTTAAAACTTCTAACACAAAAGACTAAAGTGATCCTGCGAGTCCTACTATATAGCGCCGATTGCTGGACGATAAGCAAGAAAGCGTATCTAGGGCTCCTTCAAAAGGATGGATCCAAATTTTTTATCAAGTTCGGATTCCGTTGCAACAGCTTTACGTACGCAATGAATCGGAAAATCATTCTCAACGATGAAGTCCATTTCTGCCTCAACGGTGTCGCTAATAGGCACCGGTAAGTTATCAAGAAATGACTTTATATCCACTAAAATGTACTGTGGGATGGTTATTGGCCCATACTACTTCTTTAATGATACTGACAAGTCACTAACAGTTACAGTCAATGGAGATTGCTACCGGACCATGTTGGCTAACTTTTTTTGCGATTAATTGGAAGGAGATGACTTGGAACATATGTAGTTTCACACATTCCACACAGCTACCCGAACAATTGAGTTATTGAAATCGAAGTTCGGCGATCAAATTTTGCAATGGAGCTAGAGTGTCAAATCCTTAAATTACCTCTAAAATGATGGTCTGTGTAGTACTGTGCTTGTAATCGACTTGTGGGAGGTGAAAGTCGATTAATGGTGCGTTTGCCATTTTCTTTTTTCTAACACTCTGATTCAGTCTTAAAAATCCTTACTGTCCTAATTTTCGAAAATGTTGAAATATCTCATGAAAGGTATCCTCCATTTAGTTTAAGAAGAAATGCTTAGTCATCACTCATATGTGACCGAGTATTCAGCTACATATATGTACATACGTACATATGTACATATGTAAGAACATTTTAAGAAAAACTTAACATAAGTACATCGTTAGTAATAAAGTAATTTTTCTGATTCCATTCTGATTCCATTCCATTATACAATCTGAAATTCGGTCTTGAAAATATGTGACCCTTATAATTTGTTAGCCCCACATCTATCGTATACGGATGTCCCCACATCCCATCATGTCACAAAGAAATTGGCCATGACAAAACTACATATGCATTTGTATTCGTATTATGTACCACTCCAAGGATGTTTTCCATTTAACGTGTTTAAATGACATTAGCTTAAAGCACCTTTGAAAACCAAACTTACAGAATTTTTTCTAAAAATATAACACAAAACCTTCTGTCAATCCGCGACAGATGCACACTTGCAAGGAAAAAAAAAACAAAAAAAAACAACATTAATCCTTCGAAATATATGTACATATGTATGTATGTATGTATTGTGTGTATCCTATATGGTATAAATTATATTCTGCGCACTAAAAATTCCATTTCAATACGTACATAAAAATATATCTGTAGTTGTCTTTATATGTGAGTAGTACAGGTATATAGGTTCACATCCGATGGGGATGTCCTTACCTGTGTTGCGTCACAATTGTTTCAATTAAAAACATTATTTTGATCCTTTTCCGGTGGTAATAATTATAAATGGATATTTATTTATATTGCATCGGTGAACTATAGAGGATTAAATGACCGATTATGAAACAAGGAAACCAGGTGTCTGTAAACAAAAAAACAAATATTTGACGCGACACAGGTCTATGGGACCCAGGACCTAGCTTCTTATAATCATTCGAGTTGTACGTATTATATTCTGCACATATTCAGAACGACAATTTTTATTTAATACGTTTTAAATTTTTCAAACGAAGGAAAATATATTATTATTTTATACATTTAAAAATGCCTAAGAAAGCTTCTGCACTTTTCTCTTGAAAAAAACTATCGGAAATATCGTTTGATACTCACTTTTGGAGTGGTTGTGTGGAGGACTGTCTAAGATAAACCCATAAATCAAGTTAATTTAAGGAAAGTCCGATCGATCAGCTTATTTGTGGATGAGCAAAGTACTTCTGAACATTCTGATTCATAAGGTAGCCCTCGATACTTTTAGGAAGCAAATGGCAGTTAGTGCAGTCGTACGCCATTATGCAATCTTTCAGTTAAGAATTTAAAAACTTATTCTTAGCCTCTTACTTCATCTTCCAAATCTTTGCACCGAGTTCCAGGGAGTATTATGAGACATACTCAAACAATTTCTGTAAAAGCTGTATTTCTTAGACAAGGATAGTATTAGAAAGCTGGTGAGATTTCTCACAGGCCACTGTGGCCTGAGGTATCACATTAACAAACCTAAACTTTGTTTAGATACGGAATGTAAGTTCTGATGACGAATCATCTGAACACATTCTCAGTGAATCCCCAGCAATACATTGGTTAAAGAGGAGTCTATTCCATAAAGAAATATGTTCTTCACTGGAATTGAGAAATCCTGCTGGTAGGGACATACTTTCCTGCATTAGGAAGGTGGTACGTCTCTTAGACTAAATTTACCCTGATGATAAAATAGATCTTTTAGGACCCAGTTCCAGTCGTATGGTTAAGGTTAGAAAAAAAAATTCTTAGCTTAAGCCCGTCGTTGAATATTTTGTTATATGTGCATAACAAAGGACTTTGCCTGGACCCTTGAGGGAAAAACTTGGCATGCTCATAAAACTAGCGTTACAAAAAGGAAGGATCCGACGTTAATCCGACCTGAGAAGGTGAACAGAGGAGGATTTAAAAACTTGGTTTGATTCCCGAGAGGGTTAAAATTTGATTTTCTTTTTATATTTCAAAAAGTGTTGGATGCGCGATGTAATGTGAGCTATCCGCTGCACCAAACGCTGAAGAAAAACTGTTTGCAAGGAGTCGAGGGACTCCTTGAAACAAACAGCAGCCGCTCTTTATACCCCCCTTGCTGTCAACACTCTGAAAATTGCCAACGGTCCATTATCTTTGCCAAACTTGCCACGCTTATATCCCCGCCCTTTTTTCCCTTTCATTTCATCGGTAAAATGTCCCGAAAATTCGGAAAGTCCACCTTAACCTTAAGCGCACCTAGATCACATCGCACCTCGCTTGATCCGATGTAATCGGCTTGAAGCTAGTTTTCATGGCAGGCAGTCGAAAGTCACGAGTTGTCAAAATCTGACGAATTAATTGTCAACAAAGGCGTCGTTGGTGCTAGTAGTCGAAGATCATTGGGTGATGTTTTACAATATTTATTGATTCCGGGTAACTTCGGATAATGGTGGGAGTTCCATTTTTACAGCGGCATGGATTTTGGTAGTGGCAAGGTGACTAGATGATGTCTCCGCTAATCAAGGCTACCATATGGAGGTGCGTAGTTCTGATGTTTAGGTGCAGATCTTTTTTTTTGTTTTGAGCTTTCATGTGTGGTAGACGCAGCACAGGCGTGAAGTGGAGGTGGGGTTCGGTAACAGTAGAATATTAATATCTTTACATATCGTAGACCTCTTTTAGCCGTCGGAAGGATAGATGTCCCGTTTTCCGGCTGTATCAAAGGAATACACGAGGTCAGTCTTTTGGAAACCTAATCGGTGTATCAAACCTCTTATAATATGCTCCAAAAATGTTTTAATCGTGTGGATTTTGCCTAGTGGTCTATTTAATAAAAGGTTATAATACTAATACGAATAATACGTCTTCCTTAATTTTCCACGATTAAATAGATTTTCAACTTGTTGTGCCCTGCCTGCTAAAACCCGGAAATGATCCTAAATCCTCTCCCAGAATTTCCTATCCGATCCGTGAATGCATGTAAATAATAATTTAGTCATCAGCTGATTGAATTTCCTTGCATGTATTGGAGAATTGAGAGATAAATTTCCTTTTTGTTTTTTCCCGTAAAATTTACCCCAAGAATGGCAAAACTAATTCAGCTTTACAATATTTTTTGTTAATGGCAATTGATTCATCTTATTACACTGAATTTAAAGCTGCAATTAGATATTGTCATACTGCTTTCGCTTAAGAGTTAAAACACTTTCAAATTACAATTTCGAATAATAACAAATAGCAACGAAATGGTCATTTTTTGACACCAAGGTGGCTGAGCCCATGAAAATCTCTATGGCTCAAAGAATGTGTATACACCTAAAGAGAGATGGGGGTCTTCGGGTCGAAAGAGAGACCCCTCTATATAATCTGAGCTTCTGTCATGTATCCTATTCCCTCGGTGCCTTTAGTGTCATCCACCTTTTCGTTTCCGATCTTCATTGCATATTTCGTGGTACTTCTTTGCCTGATACATGTAGGTATTCTGTATTCTATATCCTTTTAAGATAATAATTGTAAAGGTTGTATGTACTCTTATTCCCAACTTAGTTTTTCTGTAATTATATGTACATACTTGGGTAAATATGCAATATATCCTGTATTACCGCTCAGTTGAAAAAAAAATTCTCCACCACCCACCCTCGACTGGAAAGACATCCCGCAGAGATTGAATTGTTATCCATGAATAAATGTCGAAAAAACTGGCAAAACTTCCAATACTACTAGATACTGTGTATTTTTCAAACCACAATCTAGTCCAAAGTACCTTTTCAAATCTACCCACGTTCATAATATAATATGAACTCATCCCTACCAAAGATGGAAGGATACATTCCATTTTTTTTTTTTTTTATTCTTGGATAATTCCCACATACTCCTACGTACAGTCATGCTAAGCGCGTACTGAGTTTGTAGAAACACAACATTTAAGAAATGACATCTCCATTATATATAAACCAAGGTAAATACAAAACAACCTCAACGTGTGCTGTCAAAAATGGTTTTCCACGCCAGATCGAATTCTAAACTCTTAGTAAATAGTCCACAGACGTCTATTCAGAGGAATTCCCGTCCGGAATCTGGTAATGACAGTTTCGAATAAAATAGTAGACGCATTCGAAAGAATGAATTGTATATACTGGTTCCCCCGCTCAGCAACACTGCGGGTATCGGGGTTGAAACACGATGACTAGATAGCTAGTTGCGAATATAATGCAATAATTAAAAAGTGAAACTCTATATCCAACAACCACCACCACCACCACCATCATCATCGCAACTAATACAGTCAACTTCTTCTGGATAGATACGCGCACAATAGACACTCGGACGAATTCAATCTTCTGAGTTATACTATAGGGCATGGTTCGGTAAAAATAAACTAATTGTAGTGATGTCCTTCCTAATTTGTCAGCATTTGCACCTGAGATTCGGTCGTGTATTCCTGTTCGAACAATCGGATAACAATTGGGTGCTTTCGGTGAGCTTCTTTAATACAAAGGTTATTCAATGGTTGCATAGCTAGGTTTGGACAATAGACAACCAGCCTGAGACAACCAATTGTATCGGATGTTTAAAATGTTTGGGTGGCGATGATATCGAAGGAGTTATGTCATTGTCGTTGCAAAGTGGAGTTAAAATAGGCCATAAGGTGTGGATTAAAGGCTATTTTTATTAAAAAGGTAAAAAACATTAAGACTCGTGGGGATGTTAAGGGTTGTGGCAGTATTGAAAGTAAGAGAGTGAAGTAGATGGCAGGTGTCTCGTAAAAAAAGCTTCAAGTCGATGAAATATGTTTTATGAGATTCACGTACATATATATGTGCGTATATTTTGTTTAAATTTGTATAGCTCGGGCAATGACCTCGATTTATTGTTCGGAGGTGTATGAAGGCATAGACCTTCTATAGTAGGTCTAAGACCAGGACTAGTCTCGATTTCATATTTGCTGCCTTCAATAAATTTCGAACCGGTTTATCTGTTTAAGAAAACGAAGGAAGTTAAATTTGAAAATTCTTAATGGATCATGAGCACGGAACACGGTAAGAGAAGAAACGTGTCTATGACGCTCATATCCTTATTCGAGGCTCTATGAATGTTATTGTAATCCACAATAAAAAGTCTATTCCAAATCTCCTCTTGTTTCTGCACCAGGACTGAATGTGTCCACCTTCTAATAAATTTTTCCAACAAAAAATTTTCAAAAGAAAAGTGTGTGTGGCTGCCACTATTTAATATCCACAAAGATGAATTTTAATGAAATCCTCAATATAACACTTAACCACTGACATTTTTTGTCGGGTTAGGAAATACTCTCCTGGAGCACTCAGATTCAATTGGTCCATTGTGAAGTACCAGGAAGTGAAATCCAGTATTATCCATTTTACTGAAATTTCTTTGACTTTCGGAGAAAGCCAAGAATGCACTTCAGCGATGAGGAGCTTACAGTATAAGCACTCATCACATCAGCACTGAAGATCTATCACCTGATCTGAGCAAAGGCAGGACAATAACAAAGAAAATTATCCGAAGTATCGTCGCCCTCTTATCAGGCGTCGCAGACAGTTGTGTCTCTTAAGCTAAGCATACTAAGCTTGGCAAAAAAAAAAGTGTCGCGTAAGAACGCCAATAAGTTGTCTACAGTTTTTTCTGCTGAGAGACAGCAAGAATGCTGCTGATATCTTACAGACAATCGACCTGCCTGCATCTGCCTGCATGCATAGAAAACCCAATTGTTAATGGAGGCCCTGACCGAGGCCGCGAGAAAATCCAATGCAGATTCAGGTCCTGAACCCAAACCTTGCTTAGCAAACTCATCGGTGATCTCATTTTTCGCAATCTCAGTGTGCGACTGAATTCAAAGAGTTCGTGCATTCTGGAACTATTTTGGAATGGGTTACAGGATTGAACAAGGCTTTAAGCGCAGCATGACTGTTTCAACCGACGCAGATACTCCGACCCTGCTACCTATACTTAACAATACAGTCGGCAGCCATAGGATAGCATAGATCTCCGCTGGAAAAACAGAGGCATACTTCCCTAATGAATAGTGAAGTCTAGTGTTGTCGATCTCCATGACTAGTTTTCGAGCCATCTGTGAAGATTCGACAGAAGCCTAGTCCAGGTACAGACTCTGGCCGAAGTCATTCCTAAACGCAAGGAAAGTCGACTCTAAATTTACACAGCAGCCGAAATTCCGGTATCATTGCATCAGACGGTACATATGTATAACCATGGGGTTGAAGGATAAGTATTGGGGAAGGTAATCAAAACTTCCAGTGAAGATGCCAAAACCCACCCCGTCTAAGACTGTAAATTCCTTTGATAGTACAGCCCATGATGAAAGTATCAAGTGGAGGTAAATCAAGCAGAGCAAAGCTCCCGTGCAGCCGATACAGGTAGTTCTTTAGAGTTTCGTGCAGAAAATAGTCACACACTTACGCGAAAGCCCCTCCACCAAACAACCGACGCATAAGCTAGAAAGAGGTCTTATTCTAGCTGTATAAATCCAGAGGACTATTTTGGTGATAAACCCCATGTCTTGCCAAAACCACCCTTACACTGCCAGAAAACTGAGATGTCTTCGACTTGACATACTTTGCCTAAAGAAATTTGTTATCTAGGATCACCTCCAGATATTTCGCTTCATTGGAGGTCTGGATCTGGAACCACTGCTCTACACAGCTTTGAGGCTAAGGCAAATCCCATATTTTGTTAGTAAACGCCTCTAAAAAGTGGGCGTAGCCCTAAATAATTTATAGGCGACTTATGGGGAAAACTGGCGCATATGTTTTGTGTTATAAAGATGTCCTTTATTTCGAAAAAAAAAAGTAGAAAAAAAGATTTTTTTTCAAATAGGGGGGCGTAGGCAGATTTTTAAATTATTTACATCAACTTTGTGCTGGATTTCAAAAGTGTGTATATCAGATTTCAACTTTATAGGTTGAGATTTAGGGTCTAAAAATGTAAATTGTCTCATTGTTCTTGTAAACAAGGACATTGAAGAATAAGTAAGCCTTTGCTTGATATTATACTTTCTTTCTATCTCAAAGCGATTCCGAGAAAACATGAAGAAAACGTTTTTAAGGAGCATGCTTCCTTCAAATGCTTCAAACCGCACACTTTCTTGTCAGGGCCTGTCGTCAACACCCTAAAAATTACAATTAACGTAGAACATCCCAGCAAAATTAAAAATAAATGATAAAAATAAGAAATATTCACGAAATTTTACATTTTTTATGCGTTTCACGAATTTAGCAAGAATGTCTTCTCATTGGAAGCAGCCAATGGTTGATGCTAGAAATTATTTGGTTTAAGTTCTTTAAGTACAGATGAAGGCTCAAGCCTTTCTGGAAAGTCGTAAAGTTCTTTACAGGTTTGTGAAAATCTCAGCTATTCCGAATGACGATGAATTGATAGTTTTGAAATCTACGAACAGCAAATATTTAAGTTTAACCGGGCGAATCGGCGCTATACAAATGGCGGGTGATACTAATGCGCAGATGTCTCTAGACATGACCAATATACTCGTATGTATGTTCCACTACGGATATATTGTCGATCAATGCTGCGAGTACGACACCTGGAGTTGTTCCCTTTACAATGAGGAATATCCAGACCAGATTAAGTCAGTCACTGATAAAGGACGTCACTATTTATGTAGATCTCCAATGCAGTCTAAAGTTCAGGAGTGATTCTGGATAAAATATTTTTTTGGCTAAAACAGGCCACGTCAAAAAATCTTTGACATCTAATCTAAACAAACTCATTTTTTGGATCTTAAAGGTTCTGATAAGTTCCCATCATATGTATGTATTTTTAAAAAGGATTTCGAGTGAATGAGTAACATGTTGAACTTCGAAATACACTGCTTAATTGGCTTTTGGAATATAGCAAACTGGATTTCGAGGACTTGGCGTTTTATCCTTTAACTTTTGTGACAAAGATATTTCATCTGATGTAATGACACCAAAACGTCGACTGTTGTGTAAATTTAAACCTGGTTTCAGTCAGAGGCTAAGCGAGGAATGGATTTGGTCGAATTTTCACGAATGACATCAAAATCAATCAAGGGTTTAGTGCTGATGGCGCAGTAGGACAAAAATGGCAAATTTTCAAACAGCGACTTATGTACATGTGCTCTTCCAATATCTAAAAAATTGATTAAGATCAACAGTGCATAAACCCCTGGTCGATCCTCCCTTGATGACTGTAAAAATATCGATTTATTTGTCTACCTACATATGTATGTATATACTCGTAATATCGATTTAAAATATCGTACTGCAAAAAAAATTTGTATGCATACATACGTTCGAAAATATACATACATACTTTAAAGCATCCAATGACATACATACATACGTATAAAATAGAATCAAAAAAAAAATATAGAAACAATGTAAATGTCTAAAAAACTCAAAGTCTTACGTAATAATTGTGTGGGCTTACACGCTTTTCGAGGTCATCAGAGAAAAATTTTAAAACAGATGGATATGTTGACAGTCCCCTCTGAAAGAGCCTCTTTAACGACAGTTGCCAACTCAGTGTACGAAATTCTGCCTCAGATTGATAATTGAAGGATATTTTGTCTATCTTAAGGTTATACAATACAAATAGACTCTATCTATATACGTGATACGTGTTTATACTTTCCATGCACGTGACATTCAGTTAATAATGTATTTTAGGAAACATACATACATACGTATTTTTCCCCCTTTTACTTTTGCGCCAATCAGAAGGAAATTTAACCTAGATGTGGAACTTATGGTTAAAGGTTTAGTTTTAAAGGCCGATGTAAGGTTATCACCTCTGTTTTGATTGTGGTTTTAGGGAGTGATGATGCGAGTATTAGTGAATTTATTTATTTTGTTTGTAAGGCGGGAAAGCTGAGCAGATACATATTAGAATCATTCGAGGGAAAGATTTTTTTTTTCCAGTCCAATAGGACAAGTGTAGGAAAAGATACAGCTCCTATGGATTGTGGGATATAGTTGTAGTCTTTGGTTTATGGACTCCCAATAAGGTGTACTGACTTCAAAGGCATAAGGATCAGAAGAAATCAATAGATTTAATTTGGAATTAAGAAGAGATTCGACTTCAACTATGAATCTCAACATACATGATGAATATTTAAACAACTTGTCTACGGCTTCCAAGAATCAATCCACGCTTGAATTTCCTGACTTGTTTGCTGCTTCAAGAAGATTGTTTTAAAAAGGAACTTTCTTCTCAAATCTGAGTAGTGAAGACTTCAGAACAATGAGGGTCTAATTACGGAGCCTAATGTATGTGGATCAACTGAGAGTCATTGTGGATTCTATTTGTAAATCGAAGGGTCAATGCAGTTTTTTTTTTAAGACAGAGTTTTTGCGTCTTGGGCCTTCCTCCGAATAGCTTAAAGCTAAAGAGGCTTCACAGCAATTGTTCTTTGTGATCAATATACCTTACTAAGAGTCTATGTTGCCTCAAGGTAATCAGTCAAAGCGTACACGACTATTATTTAAGTCATTTCTGATATTCCTGACTGCTAGTAGGGCTTGACGTTTTCTCATCTTTTCATTTTATATATTTAGTTATAATTTAACATGTAAACGTTTTCATTTCAGAAAATCAAGAAATCTCAGCGAGAAGAAACGTCGCGATCAGTTTAATTTACTTGTGAATGACTTGAGCGGCTTAATATCGACAACAACCAGGAAAATGGATAAATCCACAGTCCTCAAGTCAACAATAGCATTTCTCAAGCACCACAATGGTAAGTATGAGTACATTTTGTGTCCGATTATGAGTTTTAATATTTGTTATTATTTTCAGATGTAACTGATAGATCTAAAGTACATGAAATTCAGCAAGACTGGAAGCCAACATTTCTCACCAACGACGAGTTCACCCATCTCATGCTAGAGGCACTGGATGGATTCATAATTGTATTCTCCAGCAATGGTTCCATACACTATGCATCCGATAGTATTACATCCCTTTTAGGCTACCTACCGGTGAGTGTAAAATATCCAAATCTTTTATTTTCCTTTCCTCTCTCTCTCTCTCTATCTCTATCTCTATTTCTATCTCTATCTCGATCTCTATGTATTTCGAACTATTTTTGCTTTTAAAAATTTAATTTAAATCAGTCATTGAATCAGAGCGATGAACTAAATTTCAGAGCGATCTATTGAATATGACAATCTTTGATTTAGCATATGAAATTGATCATGAGAATCTGTGCAACGTCTTTCTGAACCCAGCGCCTGTGATTGATCCGATGAAAATGGAAATGTCGGCAGATAATCAGATAAGTCTATTTGTTTATCTAAAACGTGGTGCATTGGACAAGGTAGACAATACGGCTTATGAATTAGTTAAACTAGTTGGGTATATTAGTGAGTTTCAAATAATAATTATCTAAGATACACTTCAGAGACTAATGAGCTTTTTATTTTGGGTTTTCTTTTTTTTTTTAGGAAACGATGCTAATGTAGACAATACAATCAAAAATACTCAGTCACGATCGTTTTCGACGGATAGCTGTGATAAGGGGCTGATATTTGTTGGAACGGGGCGTGTACACACGCCACAGTTGATTCGAGAAATGTCTGTGATAGATCCATCGAAGGATGAATTCACATCGAAGCACAGTATGGAATGGAAATTTTTATTTCTAGACCATCGAGCACCACCAATCATTGGGTATATGCCATTTGAAGTTCTTGGGACGTCCGGCTATGATTACTATCACTTTGATGATCTCGATAATATTATCGCTTGCCATGAGGAATGTAAGTATATGAAGTTTGTTGTATGTATGTAAATGACATTGAAATTAGTGATTAGGCCTTTGATTCTAGGCTAGGCATAAAAAACTGAAAAGTGTAACTATGCCAAACTGCATCAATTGAATATTTGAATATGACACTTTGGAATGACACTACGGAATGATACATTTCAATACGACTCAGCGGGTAGAGTACAGCTTTGCCTACTGCAATTGTAGGTATCCTTAACAATGAATTTAGCACCATCCTCGATAGTATCAATATTAAGTTCTGTATAGATTACTACGGTGGCCATCAAACGCGTATCCATCATTCTCAAGAATTAATTTATTCTCAACTACTTCGTTGATTACGTACTGTACCCTTAAAGCTCGTGGAGGAAGTTGATTCGCCTTAAATATAGACATGTTCTTCACTTGGCATTTCAAAACCTATGAGGTTAAGTATCACTGCACTTTCTTGAGACAAGCTACTACCGACTACTTTGTAGCCAATGGATTATGGTATCAGAATTTTGAAGCGCTCACCTAATCGGTCTTCAGTCTTAATGAGAAATTTATTGGTTTGGATATATTCATTTGCATAAATAGAAGCAAGACGTGAAAGGGGTCAAATGGAAACCCAACCAAATGATGCCCTGGAAATGTCCCACCTACAAAACTACAAATGAAATTCTGTCTAACATACATCCACAGTCATATTTTGCCATAGCGGAAGCAAATCAACGAGAGACGGATAAATCCTGCAAAACTCTAACGAATTTCAAAGTTAAAACAGACTATCATCTCATGGACTTGAAAGTCATTTTTGACAGCATTGTACAAAGAGTTCTTCGAATTTGGCATTCCGGAAGAACTATTGATACCTTTATGACCAGGAGTAAAACTGTTTGTCTGCAACCTTATTTGTCCAGATGAAGGTGGATTAGTTTAGAAAACTTGACCATGGACTAAATACACATTTGCACTATGATAGATCTAGGAGAAAACTTACGAATTTGAAATGGATACCTATTATCTGAATCTCGGTCTTTAGTTTGGGTTCCTGTGATACGATTGTGCAAAATGGCGATGGAGAATCTCCACTCCACTGAATCTCCAAGAAAAAAACGTTTGAATTTAAGAAAACAACTCATTTGTAAAGTCATTTTTCAAAAAATCAGAGTACCTCTAAACGGTATCCTAATCATCCTAGTTCTACTCTATGGTACAGAGCAGGCTTCAGTCGTTCTAGGCTGTTATGAGACAAAAATCCTTCGGGTAATTCACGACCCCATCTGCATAGAGTGATAAATAAGAAAATAGAGAAGCTAGTTGATTCATGTACAAGTCGATGTCAGTCGTAAAGCAAATGATCTTATGAAATGGAACGCAGGAGCTCTCTAAAGCAACACATACCTGAAATTTTAACCACGATCATAGCACTCAAGAAATATAACGCAAAGTTGGTACTAATCTCAAATTGGCCGGCAGAACTGTGAAGCCGTACCTATGTTCTATCAAAAATGTAGAAGAGTAATATTTAAAGTACTGAATCTATGTTTCGAATATTCTATTCCTATAATCCTCTTATCCAATCAATCAGAAACGTTGGTCTTCTTAGGGAAACTTGTTTCGACGATCATGAAAACTGTGTCAGTGTTTTCGAGAAGAGATGTCAACCGAAGAGCCCTTAATTCTCGAAGTAAGTTGCTGGATTCAGTGACTTGGAAGGCTTGCAAACAGTGACAAGTATGTACCTATATTGGAAGTTATTCCATATACGCCCATATACGCCCTTAACCATGCGATCATACTGACAAAATTTTAAAAACTGCCTAAACGGTCTGAATCCGAGTTCAAGCCACTTAGACTGAATGGAACTCAAGTCCAAATATAAGACAAGGCAAGATACCTGTGTATGTTAGATCAAAAATTTAACTAGAAAGATAATATACTTGAACGTACAAAGAAGGTATCGATTGCTTTGTACGCATGCAGCAGAATCTTTGGTAAAAAATGGGAGCCGAAATCAGCCACCATCCACTGGTCACCGCCATCCTCACGTACGGCTGTCTGGTGTGGTAACCTACTGCCGCAAAAGCCACAAACCTGAACACCCTCACAACCTTATATGAACTTCAGGCTCAACCTTGACTTCAAAAGGCGAGAAAAGGATCAGAATCAAACGATTCATCAGTCTTCCTATATCCAAAATTACCTCGGAGTACACTCTTTTCATGCCGCGTCTTTAGAAAACGTTGGGTCCAATACAACAAAGAAAGGAATAGAGAACTTTTATCGCTAAATAGACCACAGCCCATCTTAGAAGAAAGGGAATGAGCACCACAGAGATACAGGAAGACTCAGCACGTTTACTCTGCGAATGCCCAAGCCTCAACAGAACCAGATACTCAACCCTGGAAAAGTATCTTTCGATACGACCTCTTCTCATCCACCAAAAGTTCATTATGAAAACCGGATGATTCAGGAAGGCTGCGTCCGTCATGGATTAACTTTTGGACTAACAGTGGTGTTCACTTTATTTCAGGTATCCCACACCGGGGAACGCAATGGATCCGTTGAGATCCGAGTGAGGCTTCACCTCCGTTGTAGTCAGAGTCACCCGCCAACCTACCTACCTACATGTCGTCCCTAGCCCTCCGTATTATACCATATTTAAGACCTAAGAACAGCAGAATCTATCTATAGTCTATTTGTCAATTTGGTCCTTTGTATCAGCATGAATATGTATTTCTACAAGTACGGATAAATCGCAGCACACTTAGTGTTGGAATTTCTTGACTATTCGTGAATCCTGTTCTGAGTCTTCATCTCCTCCTTAAAATTTCTATCTCCATCTTCACCAAAATGAGCTTAAGCCTACTTCTACACCAGCCTGTAGTTCTGTTGTTCGTCGCAAAAATCCTTTAGTTAATCTTATGTTTCCTTTTGGTTTCAGTAATGCAAAAGGGTGAAGGCAAATCATGTTTCTACCGGTTCCTTACCAAGGGTCAACAATGGATTTGGCTGCAAAGTGACTTCTACATATCGTATCATCAATTGAGTTCCAAGCCGGACTATGTTGTCTGTACTCATAAGGTTGTTAGCTATGCTGATGTGATACGACATAATAAGACTAACAGCAACAACAATAATAACAGCATCGTGACCCGCAATCCTAGTGCAACAGTAACACTAAAAGATCTCGAATGTTCAGCCGGTGCCGCAGGTGGTGTTAGCGGTGGCAGTGGTAGTGCTAACGCTGCAGGTACGAGTGGAATAGAAAAGCCAATAGTAGCTGCAACGACCGCAACGTCACCAGGTCTAGACACAAATTTGGTTTGGCCCTCGAGAACTTCGAAATGTGCAAACTATGGAAATATTTCATCGGCGGGTATTTCACCGAACGTTAAGAGAAAACGTTACATGCATGTACGTGGTGGCAATGAGTCTGACTCAACGTCGATATCTGCCGAATCGGCTACCAGCAGGCATTCCCTGCTGACACATTTAAGCACGGTAAGAATTTATTGTATTCCCATCCAAGGGGACTAAATTATATAGAATTATGTCCCTTATTAGCAAGCGAGAGCACGGCATAGTTTATCGTCACACCTGCAACAACAGCAACAATCGACATCCCTAGTCGCCCAGCAATACCACTCGCAACATCAGCAGCAACAACAAATGCAATCTCAGACCCATAAAATGCTTCCAATGATGTCGCAACAAGCGATAGGCCCGCAATTAGTGACAAGCTCGTCCACTCAATTCTCACAGCCCTCCTATCCGATTCGGAACTCCCAACTAGTGGCGCACAATTTTCTCGAGCCGCAACAGTATCTAGCAGCAATACCAGTGCAACCAGTGATGGCGCCATTCCAAGTGACGCCAGTACTGTCGCCTATGACTGTAGGTCCCTAGGCTTCTATCAACATATTTCCATATCCATACTAAATCCTTTCCTTTTAGAATGCTTCCGATATGCTTCCCGGTGCCGTTGTGATGACTCCCACCCAAACGCAGATCCAAGATCAGCTGCAGCGTAAGCATGACGAGCTACAGAAGCTGATAATGCAACAACAAGACGAGCTGCGGCGAGTCTCCGAACAGCTTCTTATGGCCCGCTACACTCTACTGCCGTCAGTAGTTCCTGTGTCCTACAGCAACAGCGCCAGCACCAGTAGACACTTTAATTTCGGTGGCAATTCCGTAGACCAGCAATCGCAGCAGCAATTCGTCAACTACAACTTCGGCATGGGCCCCAGTGATCAGCTGCAAAACAACCATAACGACCCACAACTGCACCAGCAACAAACTCAATCTCTACAGCAACAAATGCTTACAAGAAACGTACCTGTACCTGACTTAGACCAATTTGGCCACGAAGAAATCGATGCATTCCTCAACGCCGAGGCATTGCAGCCAACCCTCGCCCCACCACAGTCTACCATGAACCCGCAACAACAGCAGCAGCATCTCCAACAGCAGCAACAACAACAGCAATCAGCGATGTCCCTAAATCAGCACAATCTCGGTCCACAACAAGACGACAGTCTATTGTCCTACATGCAAATGCAAACGGAGCCAACATCGAACCTGCACTTTCAAATGGGCATCAGTGACGATGGCTCAGAGAGCCGCAGCGAGGACACAGGGACACAGAATCGCTTCAACCCCTATCAGGGCAATCAAATGCCAAATGATTTGGAGATCCTGCCGTATCAGATGTCACAGGAGCAATCGCATATTCTCTTCAATTCACCTCATACGCCCGGTGCAAGTCAATAGGGGTGGCAGTAGCCGGATTACCTTCACCCCGTAATCCGATAGTCAATCTAGCTCTGTAGGTTTAATTAATTATAAATATTATTAATAAAATAAATTAGGAATATTGTAAATATGATATTATTATTATTTCGAAGCGTGTGTAGAGTATGTGAACTTAATAATAATTAAGACTAAGAATTGATTACTGTAATTATAATTGTACACATCTAGGAATATTTTTTATATCGAGATAAAAACAAAACAAAATAAGGATAAGAATCAAACAAACGCTGACAAAAGACAAAAGAAAAAACAAAAGCAAAAACACATATGTTTGTTTTATTTTAATAAACAGTTAAAAATTGAGAATTTGGCCTTGGGCGAGCTATGGTTCCAGCAAGATGGGGCTAAGTGCCACACAAGCCGTCCAACAATCGATTTATTGCACACTGACTACAATGGCCGCCACGGAGCTGCGATTTGACGCCGTTGGACTTTTTTTTGTGGGGTACCGATTCTATGCAATCAATCCAGAGACGATTCAGGCACTCAAGAACAATATTGGTCAAGCTGTTCGTGAAATGCAGCTAAACAAGTGGCATAAAGGGCGGCACTGCAAAGAACAACGAGTGGTGCTTGTGAGCTCTAGGAGCAGAAGAGACGGCTTCTCCAAAAGAAAAAAAAAACAGCACGAGAAGGGCGCGTTTGAAGATATTGAAAGATTACACACCAGGAATAATGTATGGAAATCTTGCCAACAGGTAAAAAGAAAGTGTCAGGCCAACAAGATCCGTACAGATGCCTGTAGAAATGAAGAAGGAAACCTCGTAGTAGAGTCACAGTCGGTGCTGAGAATATGAAAAGACTTCTTCTACAGACTGTATAACGGCGACGAAGACCAACATTCCGCTGTCAGGCAGAATGAACCATTCAACATATACGATGATAGCCAAAACTTCAGTCCACCTGACCAAAACGAAGTGAGGATAGCAATATCCAACCTTAAATCTATCAAGGCTGCTGAACCTGACGGCCTACAAGCCGAGCTATTCAAAGCACCTGGAAATGACCTGGTAGAGAGCATACACCAACTCATTTCTAAGATTTGGTCAGCTGAGTGTATGCCTGATGAATGGAATCTCAGCACCGTTTGGCCGACCACAAGAAAGGAGACCCTCTCATTTGTGCCAATTACAGAGTTATCAGTCTACTCAACACCACGTACAAGATCCTATCTGATATAATTTGTGAGCGTCTGAAATCCTTCGTCGACAACCTGAACCTGATTGGCCCATATCAGTGGTCTACAATCGATCAAATCTTCACGTATGCAGATCCTGCAAAAAACTCATCAAGTCCTAATCGATACAATCTCACCGAGACCGTTGATGTCATAAAAGGTCGTTTTGAGAGAAGAATTCTTTGTAGAATATTTGGTCGACGTTTGAGATGGCTAGGACATGTACAGTGAATGGACACTAGCGCTCCGGCCCGTAGAGTTTTCGAATTAAACCCGGAGGGGCAATGCAGTAGAGGAAGACCTTGCCTTAGGTGGCGCGCTTAGATGGAAGACGACCTCAACCGACAGGAGGCAGTTAGCTAAGGACCCGACTAACTTTAGAGACTTGCTGGCCCAGGTTCGCCCCGCACTGTAGCGCCACCTAAGTGAGTAAAGAGGCCGAACCTTCGTTTAAAGGATCAAGCTATCATGGATGCCAGAGCGCTTGGTCTGGACAACTAGAAGCAGCATGCGATGGAACGAAGGGAGTGGAAGGTAATGTAATGTTGGTGGTGGAAAAGTATTTCGCAAGGTGGAATTTGTAGTTGCTAGCAGATTGGATTTCTCTTGGGAGTTAGTGATATTTTGGTCGTTTGGTAGTTTGGTCGTTGTGGAAAGACTAAAAATATTTACTGCTTTAGGACATTGCAATATTTTTTGCCTCACTTTTTGGTTTCGTAGAAATTTCGCACGCTTTAAAATTTTAGTCCATTTATAAGTAAACATTTTTGAAGCGTTAAATTCCACTAAAAAAGAGTAAGGACCCGTATCTGGAGACAAATATGAGAAGCAGATAGTACTACTGTCCATTTAGATTAGAAGCACTACTTAGAATATAAAAGATAATTTTTACAATTAAGAATGAAAATCAGAAGCATTGGGAAGCACCAGCATTTATACATTCAAAATGACTTGTATTGATCATCCCAAATTCTCTAAAATATCTTTGAAATAGAGAATGGATCGACCTTTCGGTGAGATATAAATATGTACCTACATTGTGAACCATTAAATTTATCAGCGATCCTTTTGTTATGAAAATCTTTCTTTCGGTCAATGAGCAGTTTTTTTTATTAAGCTTCACCAGCGTTTCCATTGACTTTGAAGTGAAGAATTGCACATATGGAAGTGCAATGTGTCGGTAGTTGGAAGGAGGTTACTTTACTTGGTTAACGAAATCCCAATCTGTGTTCGGTTCTTCGATCGCACAAGCACTTGCATACTTAGACTGCTGCTGTTGATGGTAAACATAAGTGATGCAGTTCGTGCACCATTGACAATGAAGTTCAATGGACCTTAAACATCTAGCCTACGCTAACATTAGTTGTATTTTTCTTTCTCGTAGAATCATATACTTGCATACAACTAATGATTCATAACTTAGAAGTCGAGGTGGACAATAAAGGGCCGCAAATAAATACGACAAAAACAATAGCCCTGAGTCCATTAAGCTCACGACTTAACATTCCTGGAGAACAGGTTAAAAAGGTCTTACGATCTGTTATGTGTAGGTACTGATGGCATCATCAAAAAAGCTGCATTCGGTTTGCTATCCAAAATCTGGAATAGCGATGTTCACTACACTACAAGTCGGTGTTCTTTACTCCTTTGAAATGACTGATTTAATAATAGAATTTTTTCATTTAAGCGAAGATTTGTTTGCCGTTAGTCTGCATTGTGTGTACTTAACGTAACAAGTACATCGTGTAACGAAATAGCTTATAAAGGAAAAACCGTCAAATGCCATAAGTCTTTGCTTAGTCTGACAAGGTCGATGTTGATTTGTCCTATAGAATAGAATAATGAAAAGACTAATGTATTTTTTTGTTTTTAATTTCGTATATTTTATTTCGTATAACTAGTTATTGATTTTTCTTACATTACTCTTGCAATAATCATACACATCTCAATAATAGTATTCTGTAGTCTGTACAAAACTAAATGAAATTCTTATATTTTTTTTTTGTTTGACGTCAAAACTAAAATACGTAGACTTCTGTGCCTACGACTGCTTTAGAATTTAGTAAACCTATGCTTACACTTAATCTACGTAAATACATACACTTTACTCTAGTGCGACTACCACTCTTTTTTTTTAACTTTTTTCTCTGTGGAAGAAGCTATAACAAATTACATTATAGAATAAAATTTTTAAAAACTTAAATTTAGAAACAATTTTCTCTTTTTTTTTTATTTTTGTTACACAAAAAGTATGCCAATGTGATGGAACTCCCAATCAGCTGTACAATTAAAGTTTTCAAAACCCAACCAGCAATAAATTCTCGAGTATATTCATCAAAGCGAAGTTTATATATTTCTACTATAGTGAAAATAATCATGAACAAAAGAGAGGAGTTAAATATGAAAACGTAATAAAAAATAAAATATTTCTAATACATATATATATTTTTGTTTTTTTTTTATAGGTATTTTCTTGCGCAGCAAATATTTACAATACAAATAAATTGGTAATAAATCGGTTTGTTATTTTTTGTTTTTTTTTTTTCTGTATATGTATGTTTATGACGGGAAGGGGGAGTGCGGGTGGTAAAGAACTTAAACCTAACAGCGCTCGTTGATAACTTGTTTGAATTCAGGTTTAATGTGTACGCATGTATAAATTTCTTTTTCGAGTAATCAAATGATGAAACTAAATACAAACTAGAAACAAGGAGACACATGATGAGACAAACAACATGCGTTTTATCGCCCAGCTGTGAAGTGCAATGTCGGGTAAATTCCGACCTGTATTGTTTCTTGCTATCCTTCAAGGGTCACGCCCTGATTTACACAATGTTTTATGACCAATTGCGCGGTTTCCTTGATTTTGTCGTACGGATTGGGATGCAGTATTAAATCAGATAAAACTTGTAGACCATTCTCTTGTTCCACAAGGCGGCAATACTTTTGAGGATAAACCTAGAATGAGAACGAAGATTTAAAGTGTTTGTATGGCAGAGTTAGGAGTATATTAAGAAAAGAAAAGTTGGATGTATGGAGGTTTTGATATGCCGGGCTCATCATTTATTTTGTGATTTCCCAAAGAGATTGAATTGATACCTTTTGTTTGCTTGCAGTTCTTGCGCATGTGCAGTGCAACTCAAATGAGCCTCTTACTCAATAACCAACGTAGTACTAAAGAGTTCCTTCGCTGTGTCTGTCATTTTCATTGCCGGTTCTCTGACGAATCTGTTTACGATGTTAAATACGTGACAGTGCAATGCTAGAGTAGGCTGTTATGCCAAAAAATTTGACGATCAATTGTGGTTTCTTCGCATTACGCATTCGGTTCAAGTCATTCTAAAAAGACCGAAGCAGATTAAAACCTGAAGGAGGATAGTATGGTTCACTTTTCGAAGTGTCTAAAGTACAATATGCGATATGTCGTTGTCATGATAGATGATGATCCCGGGACTGGCCGTTTTTTAATTTCCCAATTTAGTTTGGTGAGTTAGTCGCACAACTTGATCGCAATGTTTGTTACTCCAGTTAGCAGGTGCTCCAAGATAATGATTCCTCTGCAATCTTACTAATCCGGCAGCAAAGCCTTCATTGGATGTAAACCAGCTTACGCCATGAGTCATGCATATTCAACATTGTCGTGTGTTGTGATTCGATCCATAAGCATATTTCGTTAAAAGGCGAAATGCTGACAAAATGTCAATATTCAACCTCCAGGCAATCCCATCAATTGTAATCCTTGGATTATATTCGACTGGATTGCATCCATAACGATGCATTCAACATGACAATAAAACGAACCCAACACGACACTATAACCACCTACAGAGCATGACTAAAGTTTGTTATGTACTTACGCATGTTAAATTGGCTAAGGCCCATACCGCCCAATGCTGACATTGTGGAGTATCATAACAACGAACCAACCCCAGTATCGGTTCAAAGCTGCGATAGTTTATATTCCTTTCACTGTTAATGTTCCAGCGATCAATTGCTTTCACCATCCGTTGCAGGACGTCGTCACGTGTCGGCGTTTGGATTGTCCAAGCATCTGGCCCATCGGAAGCTATATGCGCCAAAACTCCAGCTGCATTGTAACTCACCTAAGGTATAAACAACTTCATAATAATTTCAAAAATAGAAAATCATTAGACTCACCTCAATTCCATCACTATCCGAGTCTAAAAGTGCAGCGAAAACTTCAATAAATCCCTCAACCATTAGATGAGGTCTCAGCCACTTGACTTCAGCCACATTACCCAGGAGTCCCATCATATTTCTAAGCAGTTCCTCACGATCGGGGAACGTCTAAAATTGACACACACACACACACACACACACAGTTTGAATCTTGTTTTAACATCTAGTAGATGGGAATAACTAACATCTAAACATCTCAGGAAGTAGTCCATGCCTCGTCCTTCTAGAAATCTCTTACAATTAATGGCAGTCTCATCGGTTACATTCCACATTGTTGACCACGCCACTTCCATAACATCGTCAAACACAGAGCGCGTCAATCGATCCTTGATTAAACTTAACATAGTCTGCAAAAGGAATTATAGTTCTTCATAAAATAGAGACTAGTTTATCCAATACTTACACTAATTACACCCAAATCTCCCAAAAATAGTTTTTGTCTACCGTCAACCTGGCATGCCAAGGTATTTAACAAGTAAATAGCTATCCTCTGCACGAATCCTTCTTGTTCGGTTTTCGACACACCATGCAACAAGACTGTAATGAGACGTTCATATTCAAAGAGCTAAAATGAACAAAAAAAAAAGAATTCCATGAGAAGCCAATAGACAGGGTCACTGTAGACAGCATACCACATCGTTCGGCATGGAAAACTGGGTAAGAGTGAGGTACCCATTGCGAAGCATTGTGTCATCTGTTATATGCATCTCCATTCCGTTCAGTAAGGTGCGAATGATGTGATTCTTGAGTGGCGTGCCAAACTTCGCTCGATCACGTCCTTTTACAATGTAAAATAGGGTGGCACTGCAAATAGAATTTTGTCATTTTTCGTTATCCTTTGAATAAAACAAGCACCGACTTACCTTCCGGATATCTGCATGTGTTTGAATTTCAAATGACGGTCCATAGCTGTGAGCACAACATCAAGTGCGGTGTGAATCTCTTTGCAAGTCTCGAAACGGAAGATATGATACAAGTCATTAAGGACCTGCAACCAAATAAAATTCATTCACCATAATACACTGAGAACCTTCAATAGAAAACTAACCCTGGTCAGAACTGCTGGTCTGTCATAGTAGTAAATGGCTGCTGTCAGAATCTGTTTCTCATTAGCATCGCCGGCAATCTACAAAGAGGCGAACTTCTTTAAACCATCACCATACTATGCGAAATGACTTTACCTCTAAAGCAGGAATATCATGCCTCTTACAGGCCCAATGCGCTGTATTGTACAGTCCCAAATATTTTAGAGGCCGTTCGGTTCTTCCCGCTAGACCAGGAATATCCGAATTCATAGACCGCCCTGTTTCCGAGTAGTTCATTTGTTCATTGTTCTCAGTGGCACCTCTCTTCGCCACTCCATTACCGGCTAAATTTGTTCCCGAAATGTCCAAGTGCGAGAGATCAGGTAAATTGTCCACAAGCATCTCAAGAGTCTACAATATGAAGATATTATGTTAAAGTATGTATAAAATACATTGCAGGACAAAGCTTACCTGATCTGGAAGATCATATGTCCCATGACCATTACCCGAACCACTTATCGAAATGTCTAGTGCCTTTAACTTTTTCATGCCACAAATCGCATGCAATTGATTTGCTATCGGCCAGACATTGAATAATATTAACGTTTGCAAATTGGGTAGACTGCAAAGTGCCTCCAAACTAAAATTAGCCAAAATGCACGATGTTAAATCTAAATAACCTAAGTCCTCTAGATGGGCAAACTGCAAGCGATGATGCATAACCACACCGTTAAGGACTAAACGTCGCAGATGGGGGCAATTCAATTGGAAGTCCACGGGTTCTTTGTCATTTGGTTCGGCCTGTTGCAGAAGCTGTGCACTTAAACCTAATTCCAGTGAACGAAGACTTTCTCCATATCTCGCTAAAAGATGATGCGATTGGACTGTTATTTTTTCGCAGTACCATATTGACAAGGCATACAAATTGTGTCGCAGAAGAATCTCTAGACCTGGAAAAAGAAAAAAACAAAATATACGTATTAACGGATTTAGAGGACGTAATAAAAGTCTCATAGGCGACTCATGGTGCACAACAGTAGGCTATAAGATAAATCAGGTTTTAGTGAAGACCTTGATATCTGGTCGCACAAAAGGCTGGGATAGTTCGAATAGAAGATATCATTTTTTACTTATACCTCCGCCACAAACACAAACCAGTAGACGGAGTCACACAACGCGCTTTTGGTTCAATGCACGTTACTCAGAGATAAACATACATATGTGGCTGTAATGGGCGCTGATGGACTGACAATTCTATTAGGACTAACAAAGCCAATCATAGACTTTGTTATGCGGTTTGTAGCCGGTCCTAGACTTTGTTGTACGGTTTGTAACCTGTACCAATTACAACAGACTGTAATGAACTAACAAAGACTCCAGATGAGCATGCAACAGAATATAAATGAAAAGCTTTTCTAGAAATATGCTTTCAAAAATAAAAAAATTAATTTGTGCCAGATAAGACAAAATTCACGAGTTATCACATCTTGAGTTCAAACAAAACAATTCCTGGCTATTACTACTACTAAGCAGGTGACACTGAAGTATCGTTCGCTCGCTCGAGTTACATACAACGCATAGCTACAGCGAAGTACATAATATGTACCACATGGACATGCTTCGATACCGGAATCATCAGCACAAGCGGTGCCTATGTATGTACAGAAGCTTCCAGCCGACTGGCACGAGCTCAAAACGATTGTATCTAACACCTCCCTACCCGTCAGAGGGAAACAATCCACCTACATATGTACTACCTTAGGTACCATGCCAGTAGTACTAGAAACACCAGCAGCAGTGACGACCATATCCTCTCGCCGCAATCACCATTATCATTATCTTCAACTCAACTAACCAGGAGAGCGTCAATACGGGACCTTCTCACCATGTGCTGAACGTCAAAAATCCAATCTCCCACCGACTCTTTTTGCTTATGTATTGTATTATGTTTTCTGTTACCATATTGTATTTTTTTTTTTGACTCATTACTCATTCTAATAAAGATCGTAGAGTAGATCACTTGTTTCAATTTCACTAATATGGGAACAAACCCATAACTGGCGCAGTCGTTTTCAATAATTCTAAGTTGACATTAAATTGTAAAAGTAAAGTAAAGATTAAAATGAACTACGAGAAATAAAAGTGAATTGATGAGAATCATTAAGAGAAACAGTAAACTAAGATTCAAAAACATTTAACAAATTGAAGAGAACAAATTATAAAAACTAATTAAGTTCGACAAAGCCCACTTCACCGGATTATTGGAGGATTCTCGATTACCTACGCTGCCTTTCATCGATTGGATGTGCCGAAGAATTAAGAATACTTTGCGGACAAAATAATTTGTTGTTTTGCTTGGTAAGTCCACTATCGATTGCTATACTTATCGCTAAATTTCCGTATGTCCCTTAAACACCCAAAGGAAATTAAAGCCTTTAATTGCCCATACAGTGTAGTTCGTAGTAACGGGAACTTACGAGTTAAAGTCCATTCAATTACGTAATATAAATCTTACACGTGCTACTGATTACGATAATATTGAATCAATCGCAAATAAAAACTTTACCGAAATCTATAACGTTCTGAGTAGTAAAGACTGTTCTAAAATGAATCCTAATGAGGATACTACTAATTTATTGAATTGATTCAGAATTCCCGATATTGTTAAAGATCTGCCCAATTTCGATGGTAATCACAGGTTACTGTATGATTTTTTGATGTGTGATGTTTCTGATAATGTGGGCGCCGTGGCTCAAGTGGTTAGTGCGTTGGACTACGGAGCAAGGGGTTCCAGGTTCAATCCCCAGACAACACCTAAAATTTCTTTCACGGCCCCACCTCTCGCGAGCGTCTGACAAACATTCGAGAGTAAGAACTGTCATGAAAAAGCTTCTCAAAAAGTGCCGTTCGGAGCCGGCATTAAACAGTATAGGCCCCTTCCATTCATATGAAGAATATAACACGCAAAACACGAATGGTTGTGAGAAGCTAGGCCCTGGGTCCCGTGGACCTGTTGCGCCAAAAATTTGTATTTTTTTGTATGTTTCTGATAATAGATATGCTACCATTATTTTAAGAGCAATTAGGAACAAAATAGTAGGCCCAGCTAATGAAGTGCTTAACATGTACGTCGACAGATACAAAAAATCCTCATTTTTTCTGCGAAAAATGTTAAAATAACCAACTTTTCAAATCTTCTGTTTTTTGCTTTAAAAAAAATTATCAAGAAATTTGTCATTTGACTAACACATGCACAACTGGGCAAAATGATTTCGTATGTTCCTTTGGTTTCCAAAAGGAGTGATTCTTCGAGTGAAACCAATGGAAAACGACATTAGAAAACACACTAAAACATATGAAGCACTTAGCAAATACATGATCGTAATGTAGCACATAAGCAAAATATTATAAGTAAGGGTAACGAAACACGTAAAGATCCATCAGACTCCATCCCACATGAAAAAATATACGAACTTGATGACAGAAGAAACAAATTAGCAAATTATTGAACATGACATCCTCAAAAATAGACGTAAGGTGCATAACCAAAAAATCAAAAATAAACGTAAGTTTGTCGATACCTTAAAAGATAAAGATCCTGCCGTAACTACGGATCACCTTAAGTTGAGCGGTCAATAGGTCATCAAACTACATACATATGTATGTATAGGTATTTAAAAAAAAAAAATTTTTTAAAAAATTAGAACTACTTTCATTTTAACATTTAGAGCAGTCGTTACCCCAAACTATATATCTACGCCCTTAAATCAAAGAATAGATATTATATTACATATGTACTTTGGTTGAAGCCCGAAGCTTTAGTTTTCTTTTTCCTCTTTCCCATACCCTTTTTCCTTTACCTTAATTCACGTCAAGCGATTAGTATATTTGTCGATATTGGACATTTCATGGATATACATATATACATGAAATTATTTTTGGGAGAATGACCAGTGTCTTGCATACATCGAACTATTGGGTGGACTTCATTTGGTCAGTCCACACCAGGAGGGGAGGAGTTACATACTCCGCATAGCAACAGTAGTTACCATGGACATGCTTCGATACCGGAATCATCAGCAATACATATGTATATGTATTTACATATGTTACAAAAAAAATAAAAAATTAGAACTACTTTCAATATTTAGAGCAGTCGTTACCTCAAACTATGTACATATCTAGACCATTAAATCAACGAATAGATATTATATTATGTACTTTGATTGAAGCCCGAAGCTTTAGTTTTCTGTGTGACTCACATATGTACATCCAACTATTGCACCGAACAGCGAACATAATATGCATAGCAACAGGTCATCAAGTACATAATATGTACCATGGACATGCTTCGATACCGGAATCATCAGCAATAGCGCTGCCTATGTATGTACACAAGCTCCCCGCCGACTCTCTCGCTACACCAATTGGCACGAGCTCAAAACGATTGTATCTAACACCTCCCTACCCGTCAGAGGGTAGTCTGGTAGTAGATCAGAAATGATGTAGTCACATAGTGTGATCGTTATCACCATGTGCACATGTAATTGGATTGATCCTCGTTTGGATACTTGATTGCCTCTCAACTAACAACAACAAGTCAATACATTTTGTTAAATCAGCAGTTATTTGCATATCTTGTCACTCATGATTTTATAGGCTATTTGATCATGATTAAGGGAATCAACTTGAAGACAAAAAAAAAAAACAAACCGAATACCAAATCCAGTCACCAACTTTATAGAAGAAAAAAGAACTCACCTTCGCCGGTTAGTGTACTATTTCGAAGATGTACTATCTTTATCGATGTCTTACTGGTGTCGCGGAACAAATTGATGACCTTATCGTCCAGATGCCGTTGGAAACGCTGGTAACACTCCACAAAACGATCGCAGATGTCATTTGGTAAAACAATATCATCGTTGAGAATACGATAGCCCAGAGCATCGCGACAACTGATCACATCCAAATTACTTGACAGATACTGATAGGATATATCCTTCAATGTGAGTGGATCCTCGTCGAGGACCCCATTTGCCTTTAATCGGACTTTTCCACTCATGCTGCTGAACGCTTAACGCTGTAGTGTCTTATTTTCGTTGTGCCTTTCTCTCTCTCGTTCTCGTTAACTGAGATCTGTCTCAATGTTTGCTTGTTTCACAATAACAAATAAAAATCAGAAGAAAAAAAAAATTATATAAAAATATATATAACAACAAAAGGTGCTGATCTTGGTCCTTTGCGTCGATTCAAAATGTTTCCAAACTGATTCACACTCGTGTGTCTCGTGTCCTCTCTGTCTCTGGTAAACCGTCTCGCCGGCGCGCTAACAATGCACTGTAGTGTTTCTAAAAATAAAAAGTTTTTTAACCATTTTTGTTTCTTCAAGTAAAGAATTACGTAGAATTCGATGTGTGGAAGTCCAAACGTGGGGGGAGGAAGCAGGGACGCTTATGGCAGATTTTTTTTTTTTTTTTCTTTTCTTTTTCTATTGGTCTATGCTCAAGGGGTGTGCAGTGGGAATTTTCTCGACTCGAAATATTCAGAATAACATCATTTTGCGTGCGGGTACACTGTTTGGCGACAATTCATTATGATTCCCTGGAGTAAAATTTGCACTTCCACTGCATTTGAACACTGCTGTTGGTTGGCACTGGCACCACACACGCATAGAACGGCTAGTGGATTTCGAGAAAAATTCCCGATCGTTTAGCTGCTGCCTTGAATTCGCGTGTCAGGTGTTGGTGGCGAATTATTTCTGCAAAATGTCACCCGGATACAGTTTTATTCCACACGATTGTAAATTAATTGAATTTCAAGTTTTTTCTTTCGAAAATTTGTGAGAAAATTCCGAAGAAAAAATCACTTTTTCTTGTCGTTGCAAGCACAAAAAACTGCGATTTGGACTTTTCTTTCACTTTTATCTGACGTTTCGTTTTTCATCTGTCCTTCTGTAGAGAGTAAAAAAAAAAAAAAAATAACAACAACAAAATGTATGAACGCAATTTGTTGTTGTTTTTTTTGTTTTTTGTTTTGCATTGAAGCTTTGTTCGTTTGTAAATCAGCTGATTATGTGATAGCAAAATGGTGGGTGAAATGTCAATTAGATTGGATACAGTAGAGCCACAAAAATACCATCGACAAAATGGATCGAGGTAAAGTTGACATTTTGGGAATCCAGTTCATTCGTAAGAGTTATGGAGAATAAAGAGAATAGGAAAAATGGAAAATGTTTAATTTGCAAGTATTTTACATAATCTTCTCTCGAAACAGATGAAATTATAACGACGTGATAGTGATGGAAGGAAAATCATTTTTGAAATACGTCTCCTGGTTGAAAATTGAAGAATTTGCTGGCTCTAAATTAAAAGGAAATCTGGTAGAGATATGTTTGTGCGGTTACCAGTTGGAGATGAGTCGAGGAGATGGTGCATATATGTCCACATATTATATTCCATGGAATCAGTCATAGTAGCATCCCCGTGGACCAATGTTTAACGTCTTGATGTAAGGATTGGATCCACTGTAAGTCTAATCGATCTTTAAATGTTTTCGTGCCAAGTTCCAGTTATGAGAGCTATTCTCAAACTTTGATCTTGCTTGCGTTTTTATAAGAGTATTCGATTATTCGGTTATGGATTTGGAGTTGGAGTAGATGTGTTCTTCCTCGAAACGTGGTTGATTGTGATTTCTCCGCATTGAAGTCCACTAGATTCGCTTGTCTGTATGGCAATGAAGTTAAGTTTGCTTACTAGGACTCAATCGATTGACTTTCTATACGTGTAGCACAGGTAAGTAATAAAGTAAGTCATACTAAGGCATCCATTACAGTATTAAAAATACAAATATTTGGCGAGACAGGTCTATGGGACCCAGGGCCTAGCTTCTCACAACCATTCATTTTGTGTGTGTTATATTCTTCACGCGAATAGAAGGGACCTACTGCTCAATGCTGTTTCCGAAGGCCAATTTGAGTAGCTTTTTCATGACAGTTATACTCTCTGATGTTTGTTAGACGCTCGCGAAAGGTGGAGCCGTACTAACTACAGTACTAGTATAAGTATACTCATACTTGTGACGGAATGTAAAGTGTGTCACATCGTTGTGATCTTACACATATTCAACTCACTGCTCATCCTTTCAGCCATTTCCTTTCAGCAATTTAGTATGATTCCTAGCAACTGTTATAGCGACTTTATTTTAAACACGAATTCTGTTTGCTCAAAAATTTTTCAAAATCAACTTACTATCATCATCACAACCTCAGTAAAACAAAACTCTTTCGGTGACATTTAAGAAGTGTCAAAAAACATCTGAATTTTTCCTACGATTTTTCACAAGAAATAATAAAGTTAAATAACACTTGATTGGCGATGTTATCTACCAAAGTTCGAATTATATTGAATGGTAAAAATGCCTCCTACGTTTGCTTTCAATCAAAGGTTTGTTATATATTGAAATGCTATCGTTCTCGGCTTCCACCCGCTTAACCTATAATAATTATTTTGAAGGCATCACGGAGTGTTCTTACCGCACTGTCCACCTTAAACACAAGGGACCTACACATCTCACACTGCCGGCAGCCGGGAAGATCCATAGATCCGAAGATCATTTCGAAATTGACCCCCTTAGCTGGGCTTGCCAGTGTGCGCTACTCCAGTGCTGATGCAATAGACAAAAACATCATCGATCTCAGTCAAATTCCGGAGGCGCCACCAGTTCCAGCGCCATCGGTAAGTGACACAGTCGTTGAGGTACTTAATGCCGCTGGTGAGCCAACATTCGCGTCATTAGGATTGGGCGGCTGGTCTCCTGTTGGTATGGTACAGAATTGCATGGAATATTTGCACATTGGTTTGGATGTACCTTGGTGGGCGGCCATTGCTATTGGAACGGCTGTTGTGCGTACGCTGATATTCCCGCTGGTTATCATATCGCAGCGAAATGCAGCGAAGATGAATAATCACATGCCACAGCTGCAGGTGTTGCAGCTGAAGATGACTGAAGCTCGACAATCGGGCGATGCGATTGAGTCTGCACGTTACGCCCAGGAAATGATGCTTTTCATGAAGGACAAGCAGCTAAATCCGTTCAAGAATATGGTAGTCCCACTGGCACAGGCACCACTTTTTATTTCTTTCTTCATGGGACTGCGAGCGATGGCCAATACACCGGTAGAGTCGTTGCGCGATGGTGGCCTCTGGTGGTTTACAGATTTAACAGTAGCTGATCCGATGTTTCTCCTGCCAATGATCACAAGCGCTACTCTCTATCTGACGATTGAAATCGGTACAGACAGTGCGCGTCTTTCGGCGCAGAACATGCACGTGATGAAGTATGTGCTGCGAGCGCTTCCAATTGCCATCTTCCCCTTTACCATGAACTTTCCGGCAGCAATTCTGTGCTACTGGACATGCAGTAACTTTATTTCACTAGGACAGGTGGCGATATTGAAAATTCCCGCCGTGCGGGACTACTTTAAGATCGACAAGTTGATCATACACAAACCAGAGAACCTACCACTGAAGAAGAAGCAAGGAGGATTCGTTTCCGGAGTTAAAGATTGTAAGTAACTCTTCTGATTGCTAGCGACTTGTCAAATCACTTTTTTGTCTCATCTCAGCTTGGAGCAACATGAAGATCACCAGACAAATCGAAGAACGACAACGTATCGACGAGATTCGCTTTGCCAAAGCAGGCAAGGGCCCTTTGGTGAAGACATACAAGTACGACCCAACCAAACCTCGAGACACAGTGCAAGCGAAAAGCAAGGAAAACTAACCGAGCCTTGGAAGCTTTTTTTTTATTAGTTTAAGACAGTAAATCAACAAAATTGTATATGTACAGAGAATAACACCGTTACTGTTGTGCTTTTGTTAAGAAATTTGTTCTCCTTTCAATCTCTAGTCGATATACACTGATTGATAACCTCAGCGAGATGTTTGTTCTCTAGAGCGGCTGCAACGCGTTCCTTGTCCGCCAGCTGTTTGTTCACAGCCGATTCAGATGCATGCGTGCCGGGTGTTATCTCAACTGTTACTTTGAATCTTGGTGGCAGGGAACGTAAGAGTTTCACTCGAATGGACAAACCAATCAGTGTGGCCATGCTACAGTGGGGTATGGTTGGTGTAAAGTGGATGTGAACTTCGTTGGATTTATCGGAGATTTTGATTAGGTCTTCTTGGACGACATGCAATTCTTCCAGCGTCAACGGATGCTCTGGGTCGTTGATGCCACGGATTAGGTCTATTTGTTTGAGGAATAATGTGTTGAAATGGTTTCTGTAGGACTTTTCAAAATGCTTACCAAAAATTTCTCGTGTGTCGAATGGATCGGGAATGCTTTCATTTTCCTCGTCTTCTGTTATTTCTCTTTCTTTACATTTCCCGTAGACATTGGGATTTATGTTCTCTATTTCTGTAGGCATTTTTTAAAACGATGTTTCTGCAGAGGACAAGTACCTATTTATAAAACGATTTGTGGATTAAAGAAGTAGGAACGTAAATTAAGATGAGAAATGTCAATCGCACTTTGTTTTGATTTGACAGAGAGTTATGGATGAATGAGAAAAGGAGACAAATATAGTTCGCATAAGATGCTCTTATGGGCCGTCACATCAAGTTGATTCTACGAGCAAATAAATTTGTATGAAATGCAGAAAAGCAATTCTTTTAACGCTGCGTCAGTTCTTTGCAAAATTGATCATTTCCTGAGGCCGTCAGCGGTTTGGTTGTCGGGTTTCATCTTTCGCGTTTAATGACAAATCTTTAAGAAAAACTTTAGTGCATCCACAAAAAACAGCAAGTTGACATATACTGCGACTTTTATCCTATACGGGCTTCAAAACTAAAGAAAAACAAAAGAACTCTCACTTTTCAATAGGGAGTAACCGATTCACGACGCATCAAGTACCCTTCTTAAATAAAAACTTCAGAACTACCGTCCCGTAAGAATGTTGAAACTTTACCTCAAAGTGTAACCGTTCCCTAAACCAGACAATCAGCTTCCTATGCCTATCCCTTTTACGCAGCTCCTTTCTCATTCTGTCAAACTCCATTTTCACATTCTGTGAAAAAAAACCCTCGCCGACAAACGATCCAATAATTTATCGAATTTTTGTTACAACTACTTGTGTTTTAATTAAAATAAACCAAACCACCGTGCAAAATGTCTGAATACCGTTCGAATTCAAGAGATGATCATCATCATCGGTCCGCCGTCAACGAGGATGATCCGCCAATGTCGCGGCTTTTCATAATCGGCAATCGTGACCACACCGAAGATGAGTTCCGTGATGCATTCTCTGGATTTGGCGAAATCGAAGATGTTTGGGTTGTGAAGGATAAGAAGACTGGCGAAAATAAAGGAATCGCTTATGTGAAATTTATGAAAACTTCTGATGCCGCCAAGGCACAGGAAGAAATGAATGGTAGCCATATTGGTAACTCAGATCGAACAGTGAAGGTGCTGGTGGCAGCAAAGTAATTAACATAATTTGTCTTGAAGTGTGACTGGTTTGCTAATCAATTTGTCGTTTTTTTTTTTTTTTCAATAGTAAAAGTCAAGGCCGGTCTGATAATGAACAGGAGAGATGCGTTCGTTTGTTCATAGTGGTTCCGAAGAATGCCACCGAAGATGAGATACGAGATGAATTCTTGAAATATGGAAACGTAGAAAGTGTATCGATTATGCAAGATCGTAACACGGGTCAGTCGAAAGGTTTCGCTTATGTAAGATATAACAGGTATGGAAGGAGAAAGTCATTGCACTGTCCAAGTGCTAATTGGAATTGAATTGATTTTTAGATTTTACCATGCTGCTGTGGCGTATGAGAATTGCCCGTCAAAGTATAAAGCAGTATTTGCTGAGCCAAAGGCGGCTTCTCGCAATTCCCGTGATGGGCATCGTGATGAGTCATATAATCGATACAACAACGAATGGGGTGGAGGCAATATGAACAGTGCCAGCAGTGAAATGGCATCGTTTTTGAAGATGCAAAATTCAAATGGACAACAGACGACAACACTGGATGTGATTTGCAGTAGCAATATTAATCAGGATCAGTTGTGGCGTTTGTTTGATATAATTCCAGGACTGGATTATTGTCAGATTACGAGGGAACGTAAGAAGGGTTGGTAATTTATTTGAATATTTTGTGCTCATGGTGTTTGCTTACAGATGGACCACGAACAAACGAAGCCACGGTGGCTTATAATACTCCGGAGGCAGCTATTTATGCAAAGTAAGTTAACATAGTTTGTTTCTTATCAGATTCTATAAACATGCAGAGATTTAATGCGTATTATCTCATGTCTTGCCAAATCTTGCTTCAAGTGGTTAGTGCGTTGGACTACGGAGCAAGGGGTTCGAGGTTCAATCTCCAGACAATTCCTAAAATTTCTTTCACGTTGCCACCTCTCGCGAGAGTTTAACAAACATACGAGACTGCCCTAAAGAAGCTTCTCAAATTACGCCTCGGAAACGGTATTAAACAGTCCCTTCTAATCGTGTTAAGAATATAACACGCACAACATAATTGGTTGTGAGAAGCTAGGCTAGCTGGGGTCACGTAGACCTGTTGCGCCAAATATTTGTGTCACTTATAGAAAAATAAGAAACGAAAGCTTATTGGTCTGAAAATACAATTCAGCAAAGATTGCAGCTGCGCAGGACACTGAATAAAATTTATTTTTCTTATTTCAGGGAAAAAATCCACGGACTAGAATATCCTCTCGGCGAGAGAATGATTGTAAAGTTTTCTATTATTAATCCACGTTTGGATGGCTCCATGATCGATCGTAAATACTCCATCATTAATACGGAAGCAAATAGTCCAACAAATACTCCTTTTTTTCTAGAACGCAAGAACAATAACAACCCATGCAGCGTAAACTTACCTCCCGCAGCACCAATGGCCAATTCAGATGCACCAGTCGCCCGCAGGTTATTCATTGTACTTTCTTCGGTAAGCAGTTAAAAGTTATATCTATACTTTGAGCGTAATTATCGATGTCCTCCACACAGGGTATTCCACAAGCAATTTTGAAGAATGTCTTCTCTTGCTTTGGCAGTCTGATAGATGTCTACTTGCTACCGAATCGTAATTGTGGATACGTTAAGTATGCTCGTGCGGAAAGTGCTCAAAATGCAATTGATACTCTAAACGGAGCTGAAATTTGTAGTTCGAAAATAAAGGTATATTCGACTTCACCCAACTCCTTTATTGTCTCTTTAACTAACTCTTTTCATTCCTTAGGTTATGGACGCCGAGGAGCCTAACGATAGTAATCGCAAACGTTTGCGCAGGGTTTAAACGTAAGTAAACCATCAATTCTAATTATTTTATTCTCTTTTTCCATGACATAGCTATCAGCTAATTGCCGTTCATGGTAAGTAAGAGTGAAAGTGCACAAATAGTTATAAGAAAAAAGTAAATTAAAGCACTCAAATCTGACTAACGGTTTTCGTCCAGCAAAATAACGTTGTAACGTTTCTTTTCGTATTTTTTTTTTGTTATTTTCCACAGACAGTATTATCTCTCAAACGAACGACGACACAAATAATAAAAAAAAAAAAACTATAATTCGACATCAAATTTCACAACAACAACAACATAAACAACAATTTAACAAGAAGACCATTAACGGAAAGAAAAGAAACTTAACAACACAAAACCACAACTGAAAAAAAAGACAGATGAAGACGGGACGGAACGGAACGGAACGGTGACCCAGACGCGACCTCAACGCAAATAATGAAATTTTATTTACCTCCCTAACTGATAACAAGAACAACAAAAATAGCCTTCAAATCTCTTAAAATTGTGATTAGAAACGAATGTATTTATTTTAAGTCTATCTATCTCTTCTCACTTGCTTTTTAGTCCGTTATTGTTTTTTTTTTTATATTTTTCTGGACATCAACATTTTTTTTATCATATTTAAAATATAATATTTTAAATCAAGAACTTCGGCAGCAGTACAGTTGAGTAAAAGACATAACAACAAATTAACCAGACCTTGCAACACAAAATCGATTTTTTGACTCTCGTATTGACCCAGGAATTGTATATGATAAACTTTGAATTTCTTTCAAATGAACATAGTTTGATGTATACTCGTATCTATTCAATAAAACAGTAGATAAATCGTATTTATTTGTTGTTTATTTTTCGACTATGTAAAGAAGAATAGGTCAGGCTTAAAAAGGTAAGCAGTCTTCCTTCGTCAAAAATTGAATAATTTTAGAAGTCGTTTGACAACACATTGGTGGTGTGAATAAAAAATGGACTCCCTCAACATTTTGGAGCGAACACTCTATTTGGTGTGAATAGAAATAGAAAGATGGAATTGATGGAAAACCCCTTAAAAGGAAGAGATTTGGTATGTACATGAAAAGACTCCGTCAAATCAAAAGGAGATTGACAAATGAATTTGACAGCTCTCGTCATGAGTTTTTCAAACTTCAACTTGAGGAATGAACCTAATAGAGGAAAATTTGGTAAATGTTTGAGTGGGTTTTCACGATAGCGTCCTCTTACTATCAACTCCTACTCTACACCTCCAAGATGGTGGCTACTAGGTGCCTAGTACCGAGGAGTGGTTTACCACTAAGGCACCTCCTCTTGCCCCAGAGGCAGCGGGTGAATTCTCTATATGAAATTAACGGTGGCGTCTACCAGTTCCAGTTAGGCCGAAGTATTAGTATTATCCCTATATGAGCTGTACATATTCGACATATTCGAATCCCAAAGAAGAAGCGTGAGAAGCGCGCGATTGAGGAAATGTGGAGATCCTACTACAGGAAGGAATGAGGTTCAGAAATTTTACCAGAAAGTAAAAAGAACATGTCAAGGCTACAAAGCCAGAATCGAAGCCTGCATGGACTAACAAGGAAACCTATTATTATAATCGCAGTCATACTCGAGAATGCACGCTGTTCCATCAAGGTCGGGAAAGACCTAACCGAGACCTTTGATGTCAAAAAATAATTCAAACAAGGCGACGCGCTGTCAAGCGATTTCTTCAACATCGTTCCTGGTCCCGTCTGCATGGACGGAGAGTTAAGAAGAAACTACAATCATGAACTGTACGGGCTCTATAGCGACATCGACCTAGTCAGGAGAGTTTGAATACAGCAGATAGACTTTAGAAAACAATGCTGCGAAACTGGAGGCAACTGGCTGGAGAGGCTTGTTGGTTGAGGACCACATTCACTTTGAACTGTAGTGTAAGTAAAAAAGCAAGTCTTCGTCTAAAGTCTTCGATAAAGTTTTAATATTTTATAGAGGGGATTGTTGTGTGCATTTTGATGAGTTTAGTTTGATAAGCTTTAAAAAGTGCCCACCCCCACTGTGCAAGGCTACTAAATGCCTGTTGATATTCAGGATACAGTAACACCTATTTTTTTTGAAAGTGTACTGTCGACTGGTTGACTCGCATCACGTTACGTTTCTGTACTAAGAATCTTTCTCTGACGAATAGATGGCGTCTTACAAAAATTTGACGTTTCCTCGATTTGTTGTTAGAAATTCAATTCAAAACAAAGGTTTCTGTGATCTATACTTTTTATGTTTTAATTCGTATTTTGTAAATAACCATGGGAATAAAGGAGCTCTGGGCTGTACTCACACCCTACTGCGAACGTAAGCCCTTTTATGAACTTCGGGGTAAAACAGTTGCCATCGATTTGGCTGGTTGGGTCTGTGAAAGTCTCAACGTTGTCGATTATTTTGTTCATCCGCGACAGCATTTAAAGTTTGTTATCTGATATTTCTATTTTATTTTATATAAAAAATCGTATTACATTTAGAAATCTCTTTTTCCGTACGTGTTACCTTATTTGGGAGGATGTCACGCCGGTATTCGTTCTCGAGGGCACCGCACCTAAGCTGAAAGCTCAAGTGATTGCAAAACGTAATGAAATCCAATTTCGTGGAGTTAAACCTAAGGAATCACCACCAACACAATCGGAAATTGGTACATCTCAAGAGAAGAAACCTGTCAATAAGGAAAAGGGTCGAACTAGGTTCAATCATGTGCTGAAGCAATGTGAGAATTTGCTACGCAGCATGGGTATAACTTGCGTTCAAGGTCCTGGCGAAGCGGAGGCATATTGTGCATTTCTCAATAAGAAAGGGGTAAATATGAGTGTGAAATGGGGGTTTTGGAATGAGATTTCTGGTTTTTCCAGTTGGTAGACGGTGTCATAAGTCAAGATTCCGATTGCTTTGCATATGGCGCAGTGAAGGTCTACAGAAATTTTTCTGTTTCAACACAGGGAACCTCTTCCGCTCAAGGGGGTGCAGTGGATGTTTATGATATGGTCAAGATATGTCAGAGCATGGGTGAGTTTGTAAGAATTTATATCAGTTTATTTAGTGGTTATGTATGTATGTGTCGCAGTGATGAAGAATTCCATTGCATAGTCCGTAGCTATGATCGCTTATTCTTCCAGTGTCAGACCAGTGAGGTCTCAAGTGCTCAAGTTTCAACAAAGAAAAGGGAAACGAAAGAGCTACACAGTCTTTCTTTTATTCAAAATGTAAGAAAAACTGACAAGACAAGCTGCTAAGACCCTTCATTCCCAGCAATTTAAAAGTCATATCAACAGAAATCTGCCAGCAACAATCTGCTCGTCTTTCCCGAGAGAAGATTGTAAGAAAAAACCCGGAAATTTCTATATACACCCAGTATCGGTATTTTTTAAATAAGTACGATGAGGATAGTTCTAACCTCTTAAGCGCGAAAACTTCATTCAAAATTGAAACGAGATCTGTGTACTTTCAGATTTTGGCCAGAACAAGATCATCGTTATGGGCTTGTTATGTGGTTGCGATTATTGTCCAGATGGTGTCGGTGGTGTAGGTCGTGATGGTGTTCTTAAACTCTTCAATCGGTACAACAATGATGTTATAATAGAAAGGTAAGCTCTTCTATGCGTCCTTCAATCTCTAAGTCCCTCTTTATTTCAGAATCAAGTCCTGGAGACGAGATGACCACAAATATTCTGCTTTGGAAATGAAAGTCGATGATAAAAACATTTGTTCAAACTGCGGACATCTTGGCAAAACTCAAAGTCATACAAAGAGTGGATGTGGATCGTGTGGAACTCATCGAGGATGCGATTCTAGTCTTTGGAAGTAGGTGTCTACTTTGATCACTACTGAAGGATTTTGTGTTATATTTATTTTCTATTTTAGGGAAGAACGTCTATCTCTGAAATCCGAACTGGCATTGCGCAAGAAAGCCCTCGTGGATTTGAGTTTCCCATCTCAGGAGATAATCGATGAATTCCTCAGTGAACCCAATTCAATTCCCAAGCTAGATCTTGCCTGGAAGCAACCAAATGTAGTAAAGTTCGTGAAACAAGTTGGTCACCTATTGCAATGGCAAGAGATCTATTGCTTTCAGAAGTTTTTCCCCATTTTGACTCGCTGGCAAGTGCGTTTTATTAAACACCAACCATCTGGTTCGGTGGCATATGTAGTTCCCGAAGAAATTATCAAAAAGCGGACTGTCAAGGGAGTTCCAAGCCTTGAAGTACGATGGAAAGATCAAAAAGGTTTCTTTAACGGACTGATTCCTGATGAACAGCTCGAGATATTCGCTGCTGATAATCCCAAGGGAATGCAAGACCTTTGGTCCAGTGTTGAGCCACTAAATCTCATGGAGGAGTCCTATCCTGAGTTGGTCAAGGAGTTCCTCGTTTCAAAGGAGAAACCAAAGAAGGTAAAGAAAACAAAAAAGACAAAATCGAAACCCACAGATACAGAGCAAAACGGTTCGTTGCACGATTTGAGTGCTCTTTTAGAAGCTACGAATGAAATTGCTAAAACGGTGAAACCCAGAAAAGCTCCAGCAAAACCAAAGCCTAAGAAAGACCTTCAGATGATTGATAAATTTCTTATACCCAAGAAAAATGTCACACAGACACCCTTCAATCCTAGCGGTCAATGTTCAACTCCAAAGACTAAGTCCATCCCATCGGACATCGAAAGCGATTGTGGGGAAGATTTTGATATGTCGGACATAATCAGTGGAATGATCAAGAATACAGCACCTCCCATAGCTAAACACGCTGGAAGGCTGTTGCACTATGAAGCTGTCAAATGGGAACGGAGTGTCGATGATTTGGACTTGATCGTTGAGTCGAGGAAAAGAAATTTGTCATCAGTTTTGGATAAGACGGCTAAGAGAATGTCTCTGGATGATAGTATTGATCTGCTTATTGCTGGAAAGGAATATCCTCTCACTCACGTGGATAGGTTTCTCAATAAGAACTATTCATGTGGAAAGAGTACGCCTAAGAGGTGTTCTGTGGTTAAAGAGGAACCAGATCCAAATGCTAGTTACTTCTTTGGAGGTAGCCCCTCAGAAGGTGTGGAGGATGAGTTTGAGAAATCGATGGATTGTAGTTTTCTTAAAAAGTCGGATGGGAAGGATGCGATATTGATAAGCGATAGTAGTTATTCGGACGCGTGAATGTTGTTGTTAATTTTAAGAGGAAATAAAATTATGTTTACATTTTGAAAGAGAAACTTGGGAATTATTCCTTTTGAGACTCTAGGTCAATGTGTGTCTCACGTGCTACTTTTGTACCTTAGGGAATGCGAGTGAATATTCTGTGTTTTCTTGTTTAGAAGGTGTGTTTCCAAATGTTTTCCAGTCACACATCGGAGTCTTGAGCTCTCTTGCCTCCATCTAATATATTATTGTGATGACTGTGTTGACTATCCTACCAAAGTTGATGTCTTTATCAGTAGCTTGGTTGGATCCTATAACTGAGCCAACATCCTTCACCTGCTACCACGATCTTCTACAATCAAAACAAAAATTTTCTATGGAGGCTCTGTGGCGATGTTGGTTTACTGTCCCATGCTCTATCACTTTTGAGTTCATGTCCACATTGTATATATGTACATATGTAAATTAATCTGCCCTTAGCTCTTAACCACACTTTGATCACAAAGAACTAAGATATTTTCTCAAGACCCCAGTTTACCCAATGTACTCAACCGACTCCAATTCCTATATAGTTCCCATCCAAATCGACTTGAAATAGGTTTGCAAAATGTCGAACCTCACAGAAATATAGTTGACAAATCGCCCAACTCCACTGAATGCTGGGTTTATCACCTCCGGGTCATCTGCGGTGCTAACAAACGTCATTTGTCCAAATTTCATAATTCACGCCGCATGTGAGCGATTTGCATCGTCGTTAGTGTCGACATAGTGCAGCTCACTTCCCATATATGTGAGAGAATTGCACCACACCGTATGCCATTATGAACTCGACGTCCTTCTCCATTAGGTAACCATCTATACTTTGCGCTGTTTATTTAGAAATTCAAAACAACTTCTCGGGAAACGATATCACTGCTTTGTCACATTTACTCTGAGTTCCAAAACAAATCGGCACCATTATATGTCTAGTCCTTGCCACACAACCACAACACAAAGTCACAACATCCAGCACCACATCATCATCATCAGCATCATCATCATCCACCGCGTCGTCGTCGTCGTGGAACGTGCATCTTTTCAAGCGATAAACCCGGTCGGTGTCGCTTGTCACGTAGCGGGCTCACTCACAATAGTGTGTGAATTGGAGGATGCTATGCAGACACCAGCATCATCATCTCAATCCACCTGACTGTAACCGCGATCATGATGTCTTCACTATATACACGGCCAAAGATCAAATTGCCGTGGTATAACATCCGCCTTAGAATGATTCGTGCCATTATACTAATGGTCCGATTACAATGTTGCCTCAAGATCTGTCGCTGTCGTCGTCGTTGTCTTTCTCTCGCCCGAATCCCAGGCGCATGTCGCCGAGAAACAATAATCATGTCCATGCATCAATCATATCGCCCAGGTGGCTCAATGGTTCTGTTCTCCTGTGCGATGGCTCAGTGGTTTTAACAGCACCGAGATTTGTGGAGGCTGTATATAGCTAAGTCACCACACATAACAGCAGCAACAAGGGACAACAGCGCTAGCCGGCTGCAACCACCACCGGACAAGCGGGCATTAATGTGGGCAATAAATTTGGTGCCACTAGCCAGCCTGACCAGCGCGGTACAACAAGTCACTCCGATTGCCAACAAATGGCACTGGATTGGACGGAATTACTTTTCGGAATTGGAATTCTCCCGACAGTGTGGGTAGAGTTTGCCGTGTGTGCGCATGTATGTTGTACAGCTTAGCTGGGGACATAAGTCCTGCGATCGGTGGTTGATTTAGTCACCGGAAAGTGGTCAATTAGAGTAACAGTGGTGCCCAAAAGCACCCGCCACCAAAGAATCCCATCGACTGTGGTCGTTTTCTGGCCACAGGCATGCCATTTCGACCCACCACTGTGGTCATTTGCTGGGCTCGTTAATAACATGTCTTGGCGTTGAAAACTTTGTGCCAACCCATAAATAAAGTCCGAGGCATTTAATTTGCATTCTAAATTGTACATTTAAGTAAATTGAACTATTTAAATCAATGCATTCGGCATTCGGCATTCGGCATTCGGCAATTGGCATCTAATGCATTTGACATTAGGAATTCTGGCTGCTTGACCACGGGAACACACGGGCGGAATGTGTGCCTCCACCGCACCGAGCGTCGGTCCGTCGTCAGCTGGTTGGAAGGTTGTCTGAATGTGTCGGCCGAGTAGTTGTCCGGAGGCCGGTGTCTAGGTATCCCAAAAATGTGGAAATGGTGTTCTTGGCTGATGGTGTAACCAATATTTACGAACTTGCACCTGGTGTCCTTAAGAGGTTGGCTTTTGCTGTTACTATTGTGCCGAGTATAAGAGTTGTATTTCGTTTCAGCTGGTGGGTTCAGTAGTGTGACCTTGCGGCATGGCATTAGGATTAATGGACTGACATATCTTTCCCATGGTTGTAATTGATCCAAGTACATGGAATTTGGAGCATAATATCCGTGGGTTCATTGGAGCTGCAAGAGTGGATTTGATTTCAAGAAGAATGTCGTGGATATCTATTCTTCAGCATTGGAAAGTCAATTAATAGGTTCATGCATATAGGAAAGAGAACTCCTAAAATTTCTTTTGGATTCATAAGAACAGAAGAGATTCTTTGCACAGTTTTCTTCAAGGATATCGCTCAGCCTCTTCAAATATGATATTCAACCTACACATGCCTATACAAGGCGTTCGAAGCAATTCTGGATTGTGGCTAAAAGGTAAAACTTGTACAAGTGCTATCAAAAAGTGACCTAAATTGAGGAACTCAGGTGAAATCACTTCGCAAAGATTACTTTAGGTCTTTGGTTTATAATAAATTTTCATTCTCCTTCTCATTCTCATTATCATTTTCATTCTGCTTCTCATTCTCAGTCTCATTCTCATTCTCATTCTCATCCCCATTCTTCTCTATAAACGTAGCACTACTAGACAATCTCATCTTAACCTCAGCTGATCCACTCATAGACTTAAGATGAATGAATAACTGAGGTAATCCACCTCCTCTTCCATGCATCATTCCATCTATTTAACCTTTCTGCCCTGTTGTACCACTTGGCAGCCACTCGTTGTTTACTGTTTATCTTACGATCCACAGAATCCACAAACCGCACCATTCGATGTAATTATCTTTGATATTTACCAACAAAAGATCAAATACCGCTAATTACATGGCGAAGGTGTTATTATAATTGTTGTCGAATAGATGATGATGCCATCATCATCATCAGTAAACTCCAGCTTCGTCATCCATAATGACAACGTGTCCTCGATGAACAATCATGACTCTGCACATTACCAAAACAGTGGAGGCTCAAAGTCATCCCACCAGCGCACTGTGCTTTGGTTACTTAAATGTTCCGGATTTTGAATTATTTTTTTTTTTTTTTTGTATAAACCGTAAATCTTCAATCGCTAAAGGTGACGGTCGTTAAAGGTGAAACATGAGAGCGAAACAGCCAAACAAGAGCCGCCAAAAGCAACCACATCCAGTTTCCAGGTGATCGTGTATAGTGCTGTGAAGTAGCAGTGCAACAGTCACACCACCACCGCACCTTGAAGAATACTTTGAGCTATGAGAGCACCACGGTATTAGCCACGTTATTACCAGTTAACGACGGTTGCAAATCTGGAAGATTACCTTTTTAGCGAGATCACCTTCTATATCGAATGTCGTTGTTGTTGTTGTTGCTGTTGTTGTTACTGTTGTTGTTATTTTCATTCGCTGATGTATACGTCGTCGCATCGTCTTCGGTGTAGTTGTGTCGTTATTCATGGCAGGATCTTGTCATGTCATCACGTCGGATGGCCATGTGTCAGTTGGTGTATATTCGCACGGGTTGTTTGCTTAGAGTGTTGTGTTGATTTATATTCGCCATTGATGGTGAATATCGGGCGCGATTGTCATCAAAGTTTGACTGATGTTTCGACAGGTACATCGACCATTTGACTTTTGCGAAGCCTTTAGTTGGACAGTACTTTTAATGGGTTTGATGGTTTGTCTAACCTGGAGGTAATGGGAAGCGAATTCAAGGAGATAGCCGAAGAGTTTAAGGACGGATTTTTTTTTGGAGTGAACTCTATTGCATTAAAAAAAGGTTCTTGCTTTCTGGTAGCCAAATATTTTCGAAACAATGAAAGACTGTTACTCGTGACACTAAAAGCCTTCCGGAACTACAGTGGAAAATATTCGGACATCTGCGAGGTGGAACACCATTTTATTGGCATTAATCTTGGAAGGTAAGGTCAGTTCTAGACAATTTTTGAATAGTCGACATCGCCTAGTGCCAGTGGTATTCGGTATCGAAAGTAAAGGCCACTCTTCCTTTCTTCAGGTAAAACCATAACAAAGAGGCCAATGTAAATTTTGTGAAATCCGACTCGACTTATTTCTAAGGAAGAGATACATACAACAAACATTTTTCTTGTTTGATGATGTAAAAGGATCTACGATCGCTGTCAGATCCGACGTATCTAGGTGCTGTTTTCCAGGCCGCAGGGATGTTTCGGGTAATTACAGATCGGATGAGCTGACTAAAAAGGGAGGAAGCCATAACATCGCTAAAAATGGAGAGAGATCATAAGCCCTTATGAATCTGATAGAATTCCACTTACATAGATCCTGCAGCCAACAGAAGGACAGTATGTAGGTGGAGCACCATCAGTACATGTATGTCTCTCGTGGAAAAAAGAACAGATCTTGAAAACAAGGAGAACTGTTTCTATTAGAAGGGAAAACTTAAGACACTTAGTTGGACTCCACACAGGGCATTGTCTGGTAGGCAGGCATACCAGTCGGTTTAGTGGGGTCTCAATGATTTCTGCAGAAGCTGTAGAGACGACGAAGATAAAGAGACAATGTCCTACCTTGTATGCACTTGTCGCACTCTGTCGGCTTTGAGAAAGAAAACTATTGGCTAATACTTCTTCGAAGAACTTAGTGATCAACCCAGACTCGACGTAAGCATGATCAAAAGTTTTGTCTTGTCTCCCATCACACGATATTGTGTTTACACCGAAATTGGTTACCCTTCCTTTTATCCTACATGGGAAATTTGCTTCCTTTTTGGGCTGGCCTAGGTTCATCTCTCCCTGAGCGAGAACAGCCCTAAATCAGAATCTACGGTTGTACCTCAGCGTGTTCGAACACTCAATATACCGGATCAGCGATTTTGCCGATGGTAAATTTATCAATTTAGTAGGTACTTTAACCAAGCTATTGCCAAGTGACTTTGTGTATGTTGATATCCAGGAATTCGGTCCTACATACTACCTTGCATTGAAATCGATCACACAGAGTCAGTTTCCAGAGCTGATGTCATAGAAATCCCAAGCAAGGTTGCATAGGTAATTTTGGCTTTGGGTAATACCACGATGCAAGATTCTACAAGGACATTGGCCCTCCCTCTGCTCTTCGTGCAGGGCTTAGTAGTTTGAGCATTGGGCTACCAAGCAAAGGATTCGAGGTTCGAGTTTTTTTTTCACTGAGCCTACCTTGGGTTGAGATCCTTCATAAGTTCTGATGTGTCCACAAAATCTAACCTCAAGAGATGGATAAGCTGTCCTTCTTTTACATAAGCCAAGTCTTAGGCAGCCAAGAGTGTCACATTTCGTAGTTTCGGCTACGACAAGAGTCTCCATTGTCATCGAATTACTCATGTGGAACTTGTCCTTTCATTGCTCAACCTCAACCTCAAATTTAAATTGACCACAGAAAACTATCGTATCTTGGCTAGTTTGAACATCTAATGGCTACGACAGTATTAATCGTTGAAGATTGGGCTTCACCCACTTATAAACTGAGTTTCCAGTCTGGAGAGTTTGATTTTATGACATCCTTCTCTGTTAAGTACCAGAACACTCAAGAAACAAATCCATCATCAAAATCAGTAAGTAAAGCTTGCTTACAAGTCCTCTGAGAACAGTGTAATATTAATCCTACCTTACCGACCGGTTCAAACAAACATACCTATTTCCACGCCCATCATTCAGCCCATAGTTCGACATGAACTCTAAGCCTTCATTCGTATTCAAAAGTAGGTAAGTCCATTGTTCGATTGTTTGGATAGTGAACAACTTAACAGTTTCCAAAGCCTAAAATTAAGTCATTCCACCAACGCTGTTTGCTTTCAAGATGGAGCACCACTTCCTATGCCATTACCGCTGTGTAAACTTGCCATATAAAAAAAAAGGATCGTAAACAATTTTTACCCACCCCTTTCGGCGTGCACATAAAACTGTTTCGCTCTTAAAAACACTGTCAACTTGTAGACTTACCATTAAATGCGATTCCTTAATAGCCTGTCTCTGACACGGGAAAAAACAAAAACAAAAAACAAAAAAAAGGAACCAAAACCTGCCTGTTAAACGCCTGTCGTTCCATCCGCCTTCCTTCGCTTGTACACGCGAGAGAACACAACTCAACAACAAGCCAAACATTGGGCAGAACTTTTAATTCTCCAACATGTCCACCTCCTTGGAAGGAGAGCAACAACAAAAAAAAAAAAAAACCGACTCCCAACGCCTCATGTCACTCTAGGCAAATCCAACAAACCTGGAGCTAAACAAAAAAAAAAAAAAAACCACAAGGAATAGAGGAGTACACCACTTCCCGATGGTATAATCTCTATGCATCCCGTCTGACTGGTGTGTGTTCGAACAAGCGGAAAACACCACTTGCACAGTGTTGCGAATGCGCGCGGCAGCGGCACATCCTCCTCCTGCTCTCGTCCTCGCTCGCTTTGAAACTTATAGAAACTTGCAACAACAAACCGGAACGTGAGGAAAATCACACTCCGCCACACCAACTGTGACCGGGGCTGTAGCCGCCTCCGCTGCCGCAATCACGCGCTATCCTATAAGAAAATTGATTTACGATTATTGGCAAATGCCGGTGAAGCCATTTGGAGCTGGAGCTAAGACTATAAAGCTAGTTAGCTGGTTAGTTAGACTGTTTCATGGGCAATTCTCATCGAGGTACTGCGCTCTGCGCATGCAAATGGCGCATATTAACCCCAGCTGTGTGTATATGTGTGTGTGTGTGTGTGTGTCCATTTTACTAGGATGTTGTTTTGTCGTCATTTGCCAGGCAATTCTGGAACTGGAATAGCCATTAAGTTCAAGTGCCAACTGAAGGAACGTTTTTATTTTCATCATCATCGGCTGGCTCTTCCTGTGGTGGATATAGTTTTTGCATTTTTACGAGCACGCGCACACCATTGACAGGTAAAAAAGGAATGTAGTGCGGGTTGCAAGGAAGCCACAGAATGGAACAGGAATTGAATTCAGGATTTAGGATGATGTTAACAAAGTACAGGTTACATGGGAGTACAGGTGTTTTAATCAAAAAAAAAAAAAAAAAAACGAAAAAAAAAACAGCGCAAGACGAAGAGCCGCAAGTCGCCTGTAAATTGCATCATAAGGCCTTTCACAAAGTGGCGGTCTTGAATGGCTTGAGTGAGATATTTATGGGTCAATTTGCAGTATGAAAGGAATTTCATATCTACACTATCGTTGGTTGGTAGGAGGAACTGTGTAGAGGTCGAAGGAAGGCTTCTGATTTGTAATCCTGCGGATCGGGTTCTCGATGTAGAGAATGGTAATATGGAATTCAGAGAACCGTTTTATATCATTCGCGCAGATGTGCGGTTGGGGGTGCTGCAAGGAAATAGTTGATTCCGGGTGCTAATGTGGTTACAACGAGTTCGGTAATGGGAAACTTCTGTTTTCTGCTGATAACGTTCATTAGCGGGATACTATTTCAACACAAGAAGCCAGGAAATTGCAACATTAATGGCGAATGAGGAACATCGAAATCGATTGGTGACCATCCAGTGCAGTGCAATGAGTGAAGTGCGTTTAAGTTTGCTTTAAAATAGATAAGGCTTACCTAGTGGAATGTCGAACTATTAAGGCTCAATTAAAACAGCCTTGTTACTTTGAATCTAGCTGGTTTCGGTTTCAGCATCGGTTGATCGTTCATTTGTTTTAATGTGTTGATACCCTCTAAGTGGAAGCCATTCTATCAGCCAATAACTAAGGATTTTCCGGCTCAGGAATATCGTTAACGAAAATTTCTACCAGGAAGTGGGTCAAGAACCAATAGGCACAATCATTGAAGGATGAGAGTGGCATTGATTTGGTTTTGTATATCAGCGTGGCCTAGGCTTCGCGATGCAGTGGAATCCATTTACCCAATATGTCCGAAAAGTGGATCGACTTTGAAATACATGTTTACATCAGATCAGTCGACAAGGGGTCAGAGCTATTTGGAAAAAGTTGAGGAAAGCTGAGGCATATTACCAGAAAACGTACACGTTGGCGCCTAGAGGTGCACCTTTGTCAGCACATTTGTCATTAGTCTGATCAAAGCTGTAGAGGTCCTGAAATCCCTTCCCAACTGGATTTTATCAGTTGCCTTTAAATAACTTTGTGCCCAGTTTCACTCTTAGATGCTTCATTGTCACTTTTTCGGTTATTTTCTCTGATTCCAGATAGATAGATCGTCAGCAACACTACCTCCGTCTTCTCTATTGCTCGACTTAAATCTTGGACTTCCATCCAAAAATGAATCGTTAAACCATGACTTTGGCGGTAGTGAGTTCATCTCTCCTGATGTTTAAACCTTCAAGGTTTGGGCTAATATCTTAGTCCACAGTTAGTCCATGTATTCTACCCAACAGCGATCGGTATAAGGGGTAAGAAACGCAGCCCACAGAGAACGCCTGAGTGAGAGACTCTGCTGTGCATTCACTATCCACAAACGCACACAATCTGTGGAACCAGTATTATGTCATCATCAAAGAAGTAGCCGAGACCATAATATACTACCAGCCACCACCCAAACAGACTCCTTGGTATGATGATAAGAGGGTTTCAGAAAAATGCTGACTGTGTAGAGGATATACCATGTATGCAAATCTGGAGTTGATTGCGTCATTCAATGATTTCCTTCTATTGGTGGATAAGTAAACCATGGTGGTAGTCCCTAACTCTTAAAAGATTGTGCTTGTGTTCTGTGACGAGCGAGTTTAGCTTCAAACGCTTTTCCGAGTCTGTCTTTGATGACTCATTGCATTGCCACATGAACGAACCCCCTACCGCTTACAAAGTACATATTTCTAATACAAAGTGAATTTTACAACCTCTGTGGCATAAAAGTACCAATAAATGAAGAAACTGTTTTCCGCATATCGCATTAGATACATATTCTCATATGGCTCCCCACTTGTATTCAAAATTTATAACCAACAAAACAATCTTTCGATTGTAAAGTGAATGGTTAGCGCCACCTACGCACCCCGTACACAACAAATGCAATCGGTCTTTGCGTGTAGGTGGCGGTGTAGCACACTCCATTCAGCCAATAAACAAGGTAACCGCGAGCGCGCACATATACAATCTCCTTCACCCTTTTGAGAGAGGTGAATTACAACAGCATAACAACAACAGGCCTGGATCCGAATCACAAGTGCCGAGGAGGACAATTGGCAAGGAATCGCGCGCATTCACGTTGCCTTCACTTTCCACTCTCGACTGTGCTTACTAACTCACAGAGTATAGTGCATCTGGTGAGTGGCATAGCTTTCTAAGATGCAACGATCACAGCGAGATCACTTGCGCAACACGCAGATCACTTCTAGCGATATCGTGCGATAGGAACATAACCAGCATATGACGGCAACGGCAACGGCAGCGGCAGCGGCAGAAAGCGCGGTAGCAATCAACTGTCGGGAGTTATAAAGTTATTTATTGATTTTTAATTATCAGCATTTCCAATAGCCAATTAGTAACAAGATCGTCATGGAGTCTCGGTTCGGTTGTGCTCCGATGTGATTGTCTGACGACAAGCTGGCTGGAGTTGTTCACCGCCGCCGTTGCGGTCGTCATCGTCGATTTGATTGACTGATTCATCGATGGTCGTCATTGATTCGGTGATGTGTTTCGAGGCGATTGGAAACGCGCGAAGGTATTAACAAATTGCCAGAGAGAGGACTGGACAAAGGGAGAACGTGCATCGTGCAGGCCGTAAAAGATAACAAACACAGAGATCATAGAGTTTGGCATTCAGAAACGCCAAAGTGAAAGGATTTTAATGACAGTCATATGTGGAGAGTTGGTGATTTTTCGAACAGCGCGACTGAAGGATCTCACCTGTCAATCTATCAAATCGATGGACGGACTTGTCGACGATGGGATTGGATTTTATGTTATTGCCTGTGGTTTGTTTTTATTGTGTTTTAAGGAATTGCAATACGATTTCACTATTAGCTGCGGGATAACCATGAAAATTTATGCTTTGGCTTCATAGAGCATTGCAAGATTGTTGCAGTAAGGTTTATGGTACGGGCATTGGATTTTTATTAGGGTTGCTAATGAAGTAAAGACATGATGTTGGTCGGAGAAAGGTTGAGTGCTTTTCGGTACTACATGACGTGAAAGGAACTCATTTTTTTTTTTTGAAAATTCTGAAATTTGTATCTTTTTGAAACTCTCTATTCACACTTATCCGCTAAGGTATACGTCTATGACTGTATCTTAGCCCCACACGAAAAGGACATCCCATAAATGTTCATTGATTTATCACTGAACGTGCGATGACGTCATGTCGGTTATTTTTCAAGTTCAAGTCAAGTGTTGCAGATAAGGACTATCCAGCATTCCTTGCAAAGCCGTTCTAGTGCCTTTTACAAAAAGAAGACTGGTCAATCTAGGACCTGTCACCACCAAAGACACCACTTTAGTTTATTCCAGTAAGGTTAAATATCTCGGCGTCATCTTTGATAAATGGCTTAGCTGGAATTCTCACATCAAGCCCGCCATCGAGCGCGCCACTAGGGCCATGTGGGCCACTAGCCGCCCTTACGGCAGAACTTGGAGTCTAAATCCAAAAATGATGCATTGAATGTATATGATGATGGTGAGACCCATTTTCATGTACGCGGCCATCGTTTGGTGGCCGAAAGTTCAGAAGCTTCAGAGAATTGCCTGTCTCGGTATTACGGATGCCATGCGTACCAGCTCTACGGCAGCATTGGAGACTGTTGTTGGGCTTTTTCCCATATAAATCTTCATTAGAATACAAGTCAAGTATAAACCAGACCATGTGGGACACCTTAAAATTCTTGACGCAATTCGGACCATGCAAACTGGTCTAATGGTGTCTCGGCACTGGATCCTAGAAGTCTGGTCTGATTCACAGACGGATCGAAGATGGAAACTGGAGTTGGACCTGGCGTCTTTCGACCCAACACCAAATTTTCGGTACTTATGGGAAAGTGTCCCATGGTTTTCCAGGCTAAACTCCATGCGATTGAGATCTGCGTTAGGATAAACTTTAGTAAAGGTATTAAGGCTGCTAGGATATATGTACATATATCTTTTCAGATAGCCAGGCAGCACTTAAAGCGCTGTCGTCCAATTTAATGGACTCTATATCAATTAAATGCTGCTACGGTGCACTACAATCTCTTGCCAGACATAACAAGGTGAAACACGGTTGGATCCCTAGAGATAATCTAGAGATAAACTAGCTAGGGCTGGCTCAGAATCTGGGTTCATAGAATTTGAACCCTACTGTAGTATCACTTGGACTGCCTCCACAGCGCTGAATAACGATTGGGAACATAAAGTTCGTCTGGCCCAATGGGAAAATATCTCGGTGCTGACACAATCCAAGCCATTAATCAGGCCTTACTCCTAAAAGGAAATCCTTAATCTAGACAAGGATGGTATTAGAAAGCTGGTAAGCTTTACTATAGGTCACCGTGGCGATATCACCTTAATAAGCTCAAACTGTTCACTGAAACAGAATGTAGGTTCTACTCGGAAGATAATGAATCTTCTGAGCACATTTTCTGTGAATGTCCTGCATTACATTGGTTAAGGAGGCGTACTTCCCCTAAAGAAATATATTCGTCAGCGGAGTAGAGAAATTCTGTTGCTAAGCACGTAGTGTCCTTCATTAGGGAGGTGGAACGTGTTTTGAATTAAAGGATAAACCCTAATTGATACAATAGATCTTTTAGGTCGCAGTGTCAGTCATATGGGCAAGTATTCAAGTGGTATTCTCGGTCCTAACTACAAATTATCTCAGTCCAGCTTTATGACTGAGAATACATCAGAAGAATCCTCCGAAGATCACACATAAATATTTTAGTATATAGCCGAGCAGCATTAAAATCTCTCAATTCCCTTAATTTAGAGTCTAAGCTGGTTTGACACTGTCTTCAAATTCTTCTGCAGCTTGCTGAATACCTATACAATAAAATCACCCATGTTAGGGTCGCTGCGCACAAAGGCATCCGTGGCTTTAGTCCTTCTTATGTCAATTAAACTCAAACAATCCTTAGCTCCATCCACGAATTTCATTCCACCTAGAAGGCAAAACCATAGTAATAACTTCTTTGGAGCATAACATAAAAATCTCTATGAGGTCGAAGTGCTTCTTGAGGGAATCTCAAAAGCGATTCACCTCAAAAATCTACAAAAAAGGATCTTTTAGGACAACATCTATCTCAATTTAACTTTATATATATGCCCACTTTGTATTCGACTCATTTCAGAAAAGGCAAGACCACCGAGGACCCTCTTCACCATCTTTTCAAAAAAAAAAAAAGGATCGCCATATATGCCTTCATACACACCGATAATACCAGCTACGAAGGATTGATGATTCGATCAAGTTCGGAGTCCGGCAAGAGATTGTGGGTTGGCCTGAGAACTAGACCTTCTGTTCATTCCTTACCCTTTCCAAATATCAATTTGTGATCTGAAGATACCTGACGTTCTCTTTTTTTTGGAAGATTACCTCTAAAAAATGCTAAATAGTACCGCTATCAGTTCATCTTTGAAAGCACGCCGTTTGGTTCACGTTTATATAGTCGCTTGCCAAAAACGTCTCCATTTTTAGTGCGGTGATGGCAAACACTTTAGCGGCTATAAGACACCTCAACTGAACCAGCACGTTTCACGACAGTTTTTTTTTTTTTTTATTGTCAGAGCAAAACCAAGCCCCTATTTGGAAGATAGTCACGCAAAGGAATTTCGTTCCAAGCAACCTTCATCGACCCATTTCTTGTGGTTCTTGCCTGAATGCCTGTCCATCAGATACATTGTTGCAAAGTACCTGTTTACTTGATTCTTTCGCTCAACACGACTTCCAAGGCACAGTGCACAGAATACCTTGCAACATTTTACGTTTTTTTTTTTTTTGTCGCAAACCGTGAACTTTTGCGCAACCTTTCAGATACCGCACGTTGTTTGCGTTTGAGTTTGCCTTTTGCTTGACTGGGTTGACTGGCAGTGCAGCATTCCAGTTCCACTTATTAGTCGACCCATATGCAACCTGAACTAATTAAATTCATTATAAGCATGCGGCCAATCTCTAACCCCGGGGTTCAGATAACTCCAGCAACAACAACAACAACAACAACAGCGACAGCATTATTAAAATACCAACTGAACCGATCCAGTTGCATGCAAGAGATTCCATCACAATGTAGCCCCATAGTCGATTGCTGGCTCGGACGGCCTCGCCAACCCATTGACCATATTCCCATCCGCATTGCAGAGATTTTCCCCGAAGCTGAGCGCGCTTGCAAACACATCTCCAAGAGGGTCAGAATGCCAGAGGTCTCCGCACGGGTTCACATGTGTGCATAAGCTCTGAGAATTTTCATGAACGGAGCGAAAAAAAAAAAAAAAACAAATGTGGCCTCAACTAACTAAGCATCCAGGAAGTCGATAATACGCCGCCGAAAGAGCGAGAGAGAGTCGGCAGACTATCGGGTGCTCCTGGCCATTATGTGATGCAACAAACAGGCATGTCATTCCACGCGGGCACCAGAGTTTAATGAATCATTTAACTTTGCGCAATTTTAAATTAAAGGGCTCCGCCAACGGTCCTGGGTGTATAAGTATAGAGTTTTAGCGCGGAATGGACCATAATCGAAATCTGCAAATTACACACTCAATTCGGATGAATTGCTGCTGTTGCGCTCTACGGATTCGTTCTGTAACAACCGCCACCGACCGCCACCACAAATCCATCCGTCTAAGCAGCGGAGCGCGAGTGCTATAATTCCACCTACTGGCGAAATCAATTTAGTTCGTGTGGCACGTGCTCTAGAAAAACGGAACGGCCCCCGCTGCCGCCTCTTACACTACGTTTTTCCGTTTTCGGTTGCGGTGCTCACTGTAATTTCTGCAAAAACACCGTCCTCGCTGGTCTAGGAGTTCCAAAAAGAACAAGACCAACGAAGGCCACCACCGTCACCGATTTAAGGAATTCTTCGACGGTGGTGTCGGTGGTGGTGGTGGTGGTGGTGGTGGTGGCTGCTGCTCCATGGTGGATGGTGTGGCACCGGGATTGATAGATGCAACGACGACGAAATTAGAATTCAATTCGTGTGGCGCAAACAATTTGCGCGCAATCGTCGTAGGCTGTATGCAGAGAGTGTGTCCCTCTTGGTTTCTTGATTGAAGGTCTGCCTTAGAAGTGGAGGTTCAGTCTTAGCGTCAGCCTCAGCTTCAGCTTCAGCCATCCATCTGTGAGTTTGTATCTTTTTTTTTCGTCTTGAGTCGCGATCTGTCTTTCTGACGTTCTCCGTCCGACTGTTGTTGGAGCTATACGGCCGCCAGTTGGCTGCTGCTCAGCTAGAGTATTCTGGTGACTTTCGCCTGGCATGTCGTGATCAGCGGCAATTATCCCGTAAAATTGTGGATATCTCTCTGTGGCATGATTTCCGACAGATTTGCTCTTTTCTGGTGTCTGGTGTCTCTTGTGTGTGGAATGGATCGTGTGCTGGCTGGCTTCGACTGTGTTGCCAGTTGTTTGTAGATTCTTTGTCTTTTCGGCTCTGGTACTGGTGCTGGTTGTTGGTTGTTGGATTGGAATTACAAACTAAAACAAAAACAGCGGACTAAGAAAAAACAAAAAAAAAAAACAAAGTCAACAGAAACAGCGGAACTAAATTGCTATTTGCACATATGCTGTTGGCTTGTTTACACGGATCTAGTTGCCACTTGGATTCTTGGCGGAGATTGGTTTGAGTTCGGAGTTTAGTTTTTTTTTTTCTTGAGACAAAATTGTTCGTATAATTGAAGTGAGTCATGCTGGGATAATGCTGAATGATTTTCTCCTTTGACTGAGGGATTGGTTATCAGAGATTGGCTTGGGGAGAGGTCAGAGCGGCACATTTTCTAACAAATATTTGAGAGAGATTTTCTGATGGGGATTTGTACACAAAAATACCACCAGGAGAGTTTTGATTGAATGATAGCAGGAAGTGGAATGGATTTGACAAGCTTTTGTGTACTCGTAAGTCTGTGAGTTATGGTAATAGTTTGCATTCTGGAATGCTTTTGGGAGTTCGGGGAAACCGTCAAGTCTTGAAAGGCATTCGAATTGATCGATTGGGAGACCAGAAAAAAAAAAGTAATTCAGAAGTCAATGGTGACCTCTCTGAACCACTTTGAGTTTAGTTGGAATTTTAGAATACTTTTCTGACAAATTGTTGAAGTCGTTGAAGGAATATTCTCAAATGGCTGCCTTTCTGGTTTTGCAAAGGTTTAGATATTCACATAGGAGATGGGTTGTGACCTTCTCTGCATTTACACTGAATCAGCCTTTCCTCTGAGGCATCAGGGATTGGTAAGAGTTTCAAAATTGTGACAGAGAATTTTTCTCGTTCTTGGACGAACCAACCGCGAACATGAATATACCTTTCAACTCACTCTTGTGAGGAATTGAACATCCAGGTTCAAGCTGAAAAAGGAATATAGACCCACATCAACCGTCATCGTCAGTGTTTGTACCAATTTTCGATTTTTCAAAGGTTGCGTGATTGCAGAAGTATGGGACTTTGTACGGATTCGAAGACAGCAGTCCACATTGTTGAAGTGTTTAAGCACTGTCTAGTATACATATGTATGTACATCCTAGAATGGTCCTATCATTCCTTTTTGCGCAAATAGGACTAGTTTTCACTTAATTTGTTGTTTTGCTTCCTTCAATGGTCAGTGCTGGCACCACTCCTTTTCAAGCTATTCATGCATGATCTCTCAAGAATGATTTCAACAAAAATATGCGTATGCCACTGACCACACAATACCATAGCGTGGCCCATAAGGTATCAGCCCTAACAGAAATCCTCGCAACACAAAGATGATAACACCCGAGAAGAAGCTATTTCCAATTTAATAACAAACTTTCCAAAACAAAACTGTCGGTATCAATCAACATCGTACACCTCAACCACAATCCTTCACCGAAATATCGTGGGGTCAAGCTTATATCCTCTACTACACCTCACGAATATTGTCGCGAATCTCAAAACCCGCTTCATTATTTTTCTCTTAAGGGGGATTAGTAGTAAACTATTTTAGAGCTTCTATGTATGTATATCTCTGCGAATTTGCTGTCGAAATCTTAAAAAAGTTTGGTGTCTTCTGAAAGACGATGGCACCAAACACACGCTCAAGGAATTCTTCTTTGAAAACCTCATAACCATCACAAGCTACATACTTTCCAGCACACAATCCAAACATAAATCTCCAACTCTCAACAATGCAATAACTTCTTAAATAAATCATAAAAGAAAAAAATAAACAATTTCTGTAAAAAAAAAATTAATTACCCTGCGCCGACATAACACAAAGCAACATAGTTGGTTAATACCACCAGCAGCATCACCACAGCATTGTGGTGTATCCAACATAAGTCGTATCGTAAGTTCTGCGCATAAAATATGTATGCAACCGCAACGCAACACATTTCCCAATGACAGAAACTCGCACTCGTAAATCCTCGCTTTTCCCATTCAATTAGCGCGCAAGCATAATGATGTCAAAACCGAGCGGACTGCAATTACTCCGGAGCGCTAGTGCCAAGCGTTCCTCCATACAATGCATCAAAAGTTGACAGGAGGGCCATTGACGGGCCCAGCAAGAATTCCAGAGCAATACACCAGCAGCAGTGAAATTTATGCGATGTTTGCTACAATGTTGCAAAATTGACAGCAAAATTGTATGAAACGAGCGAATTTAGTTTAAGGGTGCCACCATGTTATGGCCGCAGGTGGTGTGGCGGTAAGAATTTATAGATCTTTTTGAACGCGCCCGCGTTCAGCAATTAAAATGTCAAATTTCAATGCAATTAATGTCGAATACTTACGGACACTTGAGGGTCAATGGAGGATCTGTCATCCATTTTATGTCATCTAGCCTGCGTACAACGTTCCAATTCCGAATATTTCTCAATTAACGGTAATGACAGTAAATTGGGAACGTGCACACAGCGCTATAATAATTGGTAATTTAGCCAGAGCCAGGGCTAGTAAATTAGCTTCGAAGGCTCTTAAAGATGACACCTTTCTGCTTGAATTGCTGGCAATTAGGGCGGCTATTTTGGTGGTAATTGAATTTTTAATTAACTTTTACTGACAGATGAGATGTGATCGAAATTGAGTTCAGTTTTTGATTGTTAGTGATGTGCCGTTTAGCGATGTCAAACGACCAATTGGCCAATTAAAAACGAAACTCACTTTTAAGTGGTCTTATACCAAAAAGTCTGGAAACATTTCGATGCCAAATGTCAGATACGGTTTCGTTTCAACTCCCATCCATCAACGGTTCACGGTCCACCCTAACAATACACCACGACTTGGCGGGTTACGATAGGAAAACTTGAAGTGCGGGGAACCCCAAATCTCAAATGTCGATCGGTAATCGGCTTGAATCGGTGAGATCTCTGGAATCTCTGTTGCTGTTCGGGGGAAAATGGAAAACCATCGATATTCCGTTGTTACGTGCACTGTGCCATGTTTACAACGGATTAATTTCGTAATAGGACATTAATTAGGCACCACCAGCCATTCGGTATGGTTAGATTGGCTATGCAGCGATTCGCGTGCATCCGAATCGAGTCTCAAAATGGTCTGCATGAATGAACCTCACATAACAAACTATCTGAGGTTGTGGCTGGCTTTTGGATTTTTCGGAGCTCAGAGATAAGTCGGATTCCGGGGGGCGATACGTGTGCATCGTGTGCTGGAATGTCGTGGGAAAATTGTGGACGCAGAGGCACTTAGTCATAGTTAGTCAGAGATGGAGTTGGAGTTGTTCACTTGGAGTTTGGTTTTAGTAGGATGCTTTGCATGTGAGTTGAAATGTGGAGATTGGTATCGGGTCATGGTACGTATTGGAGAATAAAAATAAAACTTGCAAGGCTGATAAGGATGAAGTGAAAGTTGTAGAGAGGTGTACGTGGGAGGTGAATTCAGAGACCGCTGGCTGTTTACTGTGAGATATTTTTTCTCCTTAACTGGAGTAAGTCTAATAAGTTTCCGACATTGTGGATGAGGGAATTTTTAGCCTCCTCTCGTTGAACTTGTGACTACAGCAATCAAATCATGACCATGGAATGGAGTATGAACAAGTTCTAAGACTTTCGGTTATGCTCGTCTTAAAGTATCGTGATGCTTACGACTAAAGATGGTCTGGAGAGATCTTATTTGAAATCAAGACTGGTGGTCCTTTCAGATTTTGTGACACTGTTGTCAATCTCAAGAATGTACTCTCTGAATGTGGAAACCAGAAGCTTATCCAAGAAACGTGAGAATCTACATCATTAAACGCATTTAAAAATATTTCTCTGCGTCTCAGATAAAATGATAGCTGCTGGCAGCTGGCTTCCTTCATTAAGTTCACTCATTTAAAAAAATATCTCGATCAGGCCTTCAACCATATCACTAGAGATGACCTGATAAGATCCAGCCTCGCATTCTCGCATTTTACATCAAAAATTCCATTTATTTCCCTTCGCTGATATGAAAAGGCTCCCCGAATTCCTTTGCCTGAAAATATTTTCACCTGAATTCCAGTCATACTTCCCGAAACCTCCGACACATATGTATGTATAGGTACATGGAGCGGCAATCTTCACATTCGCATAGAAATCTGTGATGCATAATAAATTCAACTTAATGCATCCCCAAGGAATCGCGCATGGAAATCAATTCACACAGAGGCGCATCACAGCAGCAGCAACAGTGGCGACATGCACCTCGAGGCGCGATGTGCGGAATGTTCAAGAGGCCATATCTCGCACCATCTAAATGTGTAACTGAGTCTGTGAATAAATTCAGCCCGCGGTCCCTTGCGCGATATCTGAATAAATTAATACAAAGATCAGGCGTCCAATTGCCACCATCATCGTCGTCGTTCGTCGTTCGTCGCTCGTTGTTGAGTTGGCCATCATCACCGCCATTCTGGAAGTTATACGGCCCAACTCTCAGTCACTCACGACGAGAGAGAGAGAGAGAGTGCACTGGTGCCTTATCCAGGTTGAGGATCTTCTTCGAACTCGAATTGAATTCTCTGATTGAATGGTATTTTCGTGAACGTATCGCTGGAATCCATGCATGAGTACGCGCGCCAGCGCACTTTGACAATAAATTTGTACGCGACGACAGACGGAACGGACAGACACAAACAACAGAGAACACCATACCATGCCATGGCAGGAAGATTGAGTCGATTTTGATGCAATCATGATGGAATCATAGAAAACGTGAGGTGACTCTCTGGCTGGTAGCAATTTGAATCTCGAGTGGCGGCAGCATGATCGCAGATCGCATCAGATGTGTGTGTGTGTGTGTGTGCGCGGGTGGCATTAAGCGAGCGACTCTCTGTGAAGTAATCCGCCAGAAGCGGCACTGGCAGTTTCAGGCTCAAAAGTGGTAGTGGCCATCCCTGTGCCTAAAGAAGCCATAAGTAGCCCACCTATGCATGTGCGAGAATCGTGACAGTTTTTAAATATTGCATCCGATCGGGAGATTGACGTGCGCGCATGCGGGCCTGCTGTGTCCCCACCGCCTCCGGTTGTAGGTGGCGGTGATGAAACCACAATGCCTGTGCATTCCTTCACCTCGACCAATATGGGAATATTCAAATGAATCGCACGATGGCTTTTGAACCCATTTTCGGGTAGTTCGGACCCACTCGCAGTGAGAGTGAGGTTAAGTACATGTGCACGTATGAGAGTGGAAACCGAAGCAACGACGACGCGGGAGTTGTTTATGTCACGTAGTCTGCTCGTAGGTGATTTACTCACTATGGAGGCTTGCTATTGTTTTGGTCATAATGACCCCCTTTGGTGTTGTGATCGGGGTGCAGATATGTGTTCTCTTTATGGCCATTCGAGGCACTGTTAGCCAATATGGGTGCAGCTACTACAAATCGATGCACGTGTATGTGTGGAAAGGATTTGGTTGGCACTCCACCACGTAATGGGGTCAATCAGATTCTAAGGTTGTGTTTCGTATTTCGCTTTTCGCAAAAGGAAAAGAGATTAATTGTAGTTTTGGGGATACTAAGCGGATTTGCTGAGTGATTGGAACCGAAGTCTGGTATGCTGCCAGATAAGCTGCCGAACAACACATATTAATGGCTTGGGTTGGGTGTATATAAGGCACAACCGATGGCAATCCTAGTGTGACCATGAAACTAAATTGGTCATTAAAGGAACATGTCCGGCTGCTGGTGGAAGTAGAAAAAGTCGAACACCGCTGCTGCTGGGGTTGAATGGTAGGAACAATGAGTATTGAGAAATTCTTGTCGGCTCTTGTCATTCTTAATGGAGTAAACATAGCTTATCGTGGTGGCTAGGTCCTTGATCGGTGCGAAGATTTATTGTGTTCCATTTGCATCTGGGTGCAACAACATCGTTAGGAGTGATAGTAGGTGGCAGCCAAACCCTAGGTTTGAGAGGTGTCAGTAATTTGTGACTGTTTTGCAGTCTGTCTATGCCTATGTTAGGATCAGAGGATAATTTGAAACTTCGCCTACAGTTTTTCAGGTGTCTGAAAGTCATTTGGTGGCCGAAGCTTGAAATAGCAGCTTTGCTTCATACGCAAGATTGCTTTCGAGGAGTCTAGATGATCAAGCGGCGGTCAGTTATGTGATGTGGGTAAAGATCATTGGAGGTGAAATGTGTGCAGATACTCGACCAATGTGGAACTTAAAATACACTGTGACTACCTATGTTAAGCATAGAAATTTTCTTGTCCTGAGCCATGAATTGATCGGATCGCAGAGGATGATCGTTGATCGAAAAATCGACCGCTGATTGACACTAATACTTTGGAAAGACTGGATTATGATCCATGCCGTCCCATCACAGCTCATCAGCAATTATGTACCACACCAAGATCTCTTAATTTTTCAGTAACTATTGGAAAAAAAGGATTCTTGGGATGTTCAGATCAAAGTTTTTTCTGGTAAGAGAATAATTCGTTACTCTTAAGACCTGTGTGTCCAGGAAATCAGACCAATTCCAGAAATAACATCACCCTAGTCGATTCAGCCGATATTAGAGGCAATAATCACTGAAAAAACCTTTATAGCAGCTTGGCTTACTCACTTACGGGACACTTTTAAGCCAATAATATTGTTCCAGAAATGGGACTGGCATCTTGCTGGCTTCAAGCGCGTCGTCTATGATAATTATACTGCACTCATCTTATTAGTTGTCCAACGACGCCGAACCTAATGATCAGTGGAAGGTAATATGTCTGAAGTTCAGACTGAGAGCCTACGCCTGTATCGTCTTAAAACCCAGCCACGGAACTTCTGTTTCAGTAATAGAATCCTTCTTGATTCTCTGAGAGAATGACATCAGATATTCTCTGAAGGCAATCCGCTTTAAAATTTATGAACATGACGGGAATCAAATGGACAATTGCAGTCTGTAGCATAAGGTCAAGAGTCTTCCACTTGACAAAGTCGAAAGGTAGTTACTACGACTTAAAAGGTTTCTGATTACAGACCATCACTGCATTTTAGGATGTGGAGTTCTAGAATATGCCCGAAACCCCAAAATAGCAAATGCCATATGCTACAGGCCACTTTCAACTTCAAACAATAGCGCTAATGGAAATCCTGAATCATGGACGAGTCCTAACCAACTTATCCAAAGACTAACCATCCTTCCACTTTAATTAAATCTATTACCTTTCACCAATGCTATTAATCCTGTCTTATTCCTTTGCCATTCGGCCGCTTTGAAGGAAAATAATTAAATAAAATTATTCTTTCACTTTTGGCGTTCAAATAACAAATGAGAGCTTCACGTGTTTGACGGTAAATTACCGTCCAGAGTCTAGCACCAGGCCAGCACTCAACTGAACCCAAGCCTAACGCACAAGTGCACAGAATCTCAATTCCAATTTGTTTGCCTGAATATTCACATTCACCGCATGCATCAGGGCTCCTAGGAGTTGTGTAGGATACGTCGTCCATCGATAACACCATTTGTCTGTTGGCCACTAGCTCCGTTGGTGGTTTCCATTTAAGCCTCCTCAGGATGGTATACAGGTAAACCAGTGAAACAGGAGTTGTGATGGTTGTTTTGTTTCATCCGCCATTGGAACACAAAAAGAAAAAAAAAAAAACTGATAGCAGTCTTGACGGTGTGTAGCCCGATGCTCTGTGTGTCTGACGCTAGGGGGCATTGCATTTAAATGGTTTTGATTATTTCGTATTCCAATCGGCAAATCGCGCCGGGGCGGTCCATTTGGCCTAGGCACGTATACCTTATAAGAAAATTTAATTTACAATTCCATTTGGTATTCTGTGAGCGCGGAAGCTGTGAAGCAATCGCAACGGCTGCTGCGCCAGAACATCGCTGATGGTTGTAAGCGTTTGATTCGAACCATTAATCGTATCCGCTACCGCGGGCACTTCACAACACGATTGAAGAGAAGCGCGCAAACAAAGGGCGTCTGCCACGCTTGCGCGGCACGGTTAGGGTTAATGGAAAAATAAAATTGATAAATGTCAAGCGGATTGCAATGGTGCCTGAACTATAGTTGGTTGAAGGATTCATGGCAGAAAAAAAAGTGAAACTGTTGTGTAGTCTGCTGCCTAAAGTTTGTTCGAAATTACTTCCATTGCTGTTGCCACCGAAAATGAGTATTAGTCCTGGATATGTACATATGAAGTACTCAAAGGTCGGCTCTGGGACCAATTCTTTGGAACATAATGTACGATGTCATACTAAGAACATCGAGGCCGAGGGGAGTAGATATTAAAAAGCTTCGTCATCGGGTCAAACTGGTTTAATGCCTAAACGGTGAACCATACTTCTTTACACCGAAACTGGTTGCCCTGCCTCTTGACCCATTTGTTAAGTCTAGTTAGATGTTCAAAGAAGTACTCGCCTAGGATTTTCCTTCTCAAAACCGATAGGGCAGGACAAGTACACAGAAGATGTGGTATGATTTTCTCCTCTTCCTCGTCTTTACAGTTTCTACAGAAATTTTTGAAGGGAGCACCAAGCCTTCTGGCATGTCTGCCTACCAGAGAGGGAGCCAATTATCTTTCCTACAATCCAGCTCTGGCCAGATTTGTTAAGAAGAGAGACATTTGCTGATATTGTTCCAGCTTTTGTCTAGCTGGAATTTTATCGATTTAATAGGTGCTGACGGTGCCCCCCTATTGTCAGGGATGTTCCGGTTTGCATCCTCCTTCGTTAGGTCGTATGAATGCACTGGAGTAAACTTCCACACCTGTTTGAGACGCTTTCTTGGATCCGTCTGTGTAAAAATCTCTAGGTATGGCAGATTCCTTTAAAGATTTCTTTCGATTCTCAAGCACTCCTGCTAGGAATCAAGGTTTTATATTTGAAGTGTAAGTCTATATAGGGGACAATGCAGTCCGAATTATTATGAATAGTTTTATGGCCGTTTAGGATGCTTGAATGGCCTATATTTCCACGGCCAATAAGACACGTATAGAAGCCTGTAGAGATGACGAAATGAACCATTTAACATAGACGATGATAGGATGAAGTAAGGATAACTACATCCAAGCTTAAATCCAACAAGGCTGCTGGACCTGATAGCCTACAGGCCGAGTTGTTCAAAGCAGCTCTCTACTAAGTGAGCATAATCTAATTCATCCCCAAAATTTGGTCAGACGAGGGTATGCCTGATGAATGGAATCTCAGCTTCGTTTGCCCGATCCAAAGGTGATTCCCTGAATTTCGCCAATTACAGAGGTATTAGCCTCCTTAACATCACGTACACGATCTTATCTGCCATACTGAGTGAACGTCTGAAATCCTTTGTCAACAACCTGATCAGTTCCTATTAGTATGGTTTCAGACCAGGAAAGTCCACAGATAAAGCCCAAGAAGCCCAAATCGACACCTACCGATTTTAAGGCCGTATATGACAGCATTTATAGAGACGAGTCATGGCTAGTTTTGGCATCCCTCCTATACTCGTCAGATTGTGCAGAATGACGATGGAGAACGCTCGATACCCCATCAAGTTCGGTAACGATTGCACGGAGACCTGCGATGCCAAAAAAGGACTTAGACAAGATAACGTGCTGTCATGTAATTTTTTTAACATCAGACTTGAAAGGATTGTGCGAAACTCACAAGCCAACACTGGAGGTACAATCTTTCAAAAGTCTGTGCAACTACCAGCGTATGCCGACGATATTGACATTATTGGCAGAACACAGTGGGCTGTCACCTGTCACGAAACGGAAGCTGCCAAAATGGGTCTAGCAAGAAATGAGGACAAAACCAAATATATGCTGTCAACCTGAAGGGACACACAACATTGACGAATTTGACAGAACGTCAAAGTAGAGAGCCTTAACTTAGAGATAGTAAGGGACTTTGTCTACCTCGGCTCGGCTATTTACTTAGAAGCTAAATATTCAAGACCGTGCCTAAAGGTTCTACATTACTTCAAATTCCTCAAAAAAGACTTTAAGCCCAAAATGGAGCCATTAACCTTAAGTCATTGGATGGTTCTGGACAAAAAAAAAAACGCTCGAAATTTTTCATTCTTAAAGGTTATTCTGCGTCTGTATAATGGGCGCTCAAAGAATTGTTCCGAAGACAATATTACACTTCGTTCCAGTTGACATCTTTGCGAAGCTAATTGCGGCAAAAGCAGCATGATGCTTTACAATGAATCATCACTCTTGGGTTGTAATAACAATGGTCACTCTAGGACCCTTAACGCCCATAATACTATCCCTAGAGACCATCGGCCACTATGAAGTCGATAAAATTACAATTTAATAAAGAACAAGTTTCGTTTGATAGTTTTTGGAATAAGTTGCTCCTCACAATCAGCTGTATTTTAAGGCCTATCATGGTTGGTACTCGCCCTAATTTTAACATTGAGCAGCACGATACCTACAAGTTTTTAGGGCACCATATAATAATAGTAAGATCGTTTTCACACCGCTGTTGCATGCTTTAAGATTCTTTTAAAACGTGAAAAAAATAATAGCAGTTGATCTAAAACTTTTCGCCTACAGTGTACTTTATATTTAGCCACAAGGTTCCTATCCGAACTCTCCAGTCCAACCTTAGCTGATTTCATCATCTACTTTTGCAATTCGAATAGATCAGAGATCAGCATCAGAGACCCAAGCAATCTAGGTAATTTACAACTCCCTGTCAGCTATCAGCATGACAAATAACTTAATGACTTTGCAGCGATAAATATTTGGATAGCTGAAGCAGCAGCTCCACTCCTTTTGCCTAACGTACATATGTATGTATGTATGTAATGTACACAAGAGCCACATCAGCTGTGGGTCACTTGGAACACCTGTTGGCCCGCGAAGTAACTGAATCCACACATGGAGATTAATATTTGATTGAAATGCACAAATCGAATGCAAAATTGGATTCGCCGCAGGAGTAGCGAAGCGGGTGCAGGTGATTTGCATGCAACATGCGCTTTGTCACAGCGCCAAGATTTGTCAGGTATGCGAATCTTGAAATCTCTCCTCTGATTGAGCTGTTGGTATGCGAAGTGTGTTTTGCTTGCTTTTTGGCACACACCATGCGCTTGTTAGCCGTTTAGGGCAATTTGTCATGCTTAGGTTTGGGTACTTCGTTTATGAAAGATTGCCTCGAGCAGTGATAGAAAGAATGACTGAGAGAGGGAGAGAGAGTACTTAGCCAAATGTCACGAAGCTATTTATTAAAACACCTGAGGCTGATTAACCTGCCACGAAAAAAATTACAAGCGGCCCGCTTAGCATTCTTATGCAAATCGTTCAGGTGGTCGTCTCAGTCTCTAGACTCAGTCATCGTCATCGTTGTCGTTGTCGTTGTATCGTTGTGTCGTTGTTTGTGTTCCTGACAAATGCCGTTGTATTGCCAAATGATGTTGGCGATAAATTGTCCCATGTCGCATGCAGAGAACGGACGGACGGAAGACTAATTTAAAAAAAAAAAAAATTTATATAAAAATAAAAAAATCTATTGGGCATAAGCAACGGGAGCGCAGGCGCAACGTTGTAATTGCCTTTAGAGCTTTCAAGGCAGGCGCATACCTCGCAGAAGGTAACATATCAGGCGGTTTAATGTTGTTGGCACTCTGTAACTTGGAAACACCTGCGCGCATTATCGCCAAATTTACTGCACCTCCTACATTAACTGCCAGCCGCCATAACTGAAAATGATTAAGGATTTTCTCGCGCGAGCTCGCGCGCTGTGGGGAATATTTCTCCGGAGAATGGTTAACGTGGTGCTAATTTTTCATAATGACATTTCTGATATGTCATTGAATGCAGTTGCCAAGTGACAGTAACTTGCCTTTCGGCCATATTGACAAACTGCCTGTGGGGTGTGCGATTTTATGTTGCACTTAAACTGGCTCGTAAATCACCAAATATGTAAACATGTCATCTGTGTGCTCACCCAAATCTAATGGATTATTTCGACAACTATTTATTTAATAGCGCCATCTATGCGATACGTCAAAAGTGAACCAGTTCCCATTAGATTGTATCAGTCATCTAGAAAAAGACCAAGAACCTGGCATCTCCATAATTGGTCAAGTAATCGTAGTTCTTTTTATGCTTTCATTACCTACCCCAGCTCTCCCTGCAGTTGACCAGCAATTAAAGTAATAATATGTCTTCTAAGCAGTAATTTCTGTTGCCCTTATCGGACATGTGAAACTACAAGTCGCGTCACCATGTTCACGTGAACGGCAACTTAGTTGCAAATCAATGCGGTTAGCATTCTCTTCTTAACCAGGCAGGCAACCAAATCAGTGGGGAGTGCACTGATCGTCTAGAGGTGATGAGTACTTTGTAGTTCGAGTTGTTTGAGGTGTTGGGAATACACACAATTCGACAGGTGATAGATGCATTCCTAATTTGGTCTCGATGGAATTCTCATCCTCAAATGGCCGTCTGAGGAGTGTTTGGTGGTATGGCTAATTTTGTTTTTTTTTTTTCTCGACACCACAGTTAGGAGGCTACAATGTCTGCACGTTATTCCGGAGAAATGTAAACACCTTGGGAAATTTTACAGATATGTACATGTTTTCAGCATTCTTGGGAGTACGGGGCAGTGGGATATAACCAGACTCCCTATGGCCATGGTCAGAGGATAACCACTTGACGGCAGTTTACCAGGAATGCATGGAGGAAGAGAAAAATATTTCTTATTTTCCAAATAGGAAGTGGCCGAGTATGTGATGGAATTTTGTTTTATTTTCGAATGAACTTCAACAGTTATGGGGAGGGAACCGTTTATCTGGCTTACTGGTTGGTAAGCGTTGAGGAGAGATTCCTGACTGAACTAGCGGATTTGCGGAAATTACTGGATTCGATTTCTTGAGAGAATGTGGTGGATAGGTATTGATCCTTACACTTGTAGAGACTTTTTGGTCAATCCTCAAAAAATTAGGGTTGCCCGCTTTACGAGAAGGAGGACTGTGAGGGTTAAGTACTAAGTCTTCGCTATCTAGATCTCCAATGAAACCAAATTTCTAGTAGTGATCCCGGATGGTGGCCGCCGTGGCTCAAGTGATTAGTGCGTTGGACTACGGAGCGAAGGGCTCAAACCCTTCAATACCTTCAATCAATCCCCAGATAACACCTAAAATTTCTTTCACGGTCCCACAACGTCTGACAAACATCTGAGAGTATAACTGTTATGAAAAGGCTTCTCAAATTGCCCTTTGGAAATGGCATTCAACAGTAGGCCCCTTCTATTCGTATAAAGAATATAACAGACACTAAATGAATGCTTGTAAGAAGCTAGGCCGCGGGTCCCATAAACCTGTCGCGCCAAATATAAAAAAATTCTCTAATCAAAGACTGTCAACTTAAAGACACTTAGGGCGACCTTAGTCGCCAATGAAAGGTGCTTTTGTCACGACATGCGGCTTATCGCCGAAAAAAGTGAACGACAAATCCGTTCTTGGCTTATGTGTTGGTTGTTTGGTGGAGAGGGCTGCGTTCTGCTCTAAACTTCAAAGAAAGACCTCTTTCGTCTGCACGGAAGCTTTACCGAGTACGTACGTGCATCTAGTGCACTACTAGATCTACTTCCCCTTCACACGTATTTATATCATGTGCTGTACTATTAAAGGCATGGTGGCAACCTACCCGCAAAATTTGATGATTTTGCGCGACATTTATCCTGTGATCCTGGTCTCTTAGTTATGCCGTATGATGCTATGATATGATGCGTTCCTTGCGATCAGGACTGCATTCGGCCACAGTCTGAACCTGAATTGGGCTGTTGTCGGCTCAACTTCTAATCAATTTTTACGGATCGCTCCAGAATCAGTCAAGGGACCGGTGCTAGTGTCTTCGTGGAGATCGAAAATACTAGACTTCACTACTCGCTAGGCAAGTATACCTCTGTTTTCTACGCAACGACTTATTCTGTTTTAATAGTGATAAGACTATAATGTAAGAAATAAGTGGAGGAGACAGGGTATCTGTATCTACCGGTAGCGTTAGGCAGGCTAAGCTTAAATATAGTTCAAGCACGCAAGTCTGAATTTGTTGGCTCTTATCTCGTCGTACTGGGGTCTCTGAGAGTGAGATCTCCAATGAGATTATTACACAAGGTTCAGTGGACGATTTCTCTGGATTTGAACTTGAATTAGGTCTACTTTGGTCCATGGTCAGAGCCTCCATTGACGATTAAAACATAATTGTGCATGGCATGGCAATCCAGGATGCTCTCAGGCTCTAAAATCGCAGAATATGATAGGCCGTACAGACTGCGTCAGTAATTGAAAAGCAGACAAAATTTTCTGGAAAAGTCATCCTGCTCTTACAAAACATTTAAGTGTCCTGCAACACAGGAGCTGTTTACGTTTTTACAATAGGTTGGCCCCACAAAATTAAAAGTTTTTTTTGAAGAAAAAGATAAGGTCCTTCACTTCAGTTCTGCGGCTTTCCATCCATCTCTGGTAAAGTCATTGACATCTTACAGAGTAAAAGGTGAAATCTAAGGGTTAAATAGCAATAGTACCTTGAGTTTGGATTAACCTAAAAAATTTTAATGCGTAATCTTGAAACCACAACAAATCTGCAGAGTTGGTTAAAATTCCACAGTTGATGTATTTAAAATTATACTTAACTCTTTATTGGATCATATCTACCGCATAAGCCAATAAAAAACGTAAATACTTTGACTTCTAGGCACCTATTCCATTCGCAATTGAAATGCTTATTGGTTTGTCGAATTGATTTAAAGCACGTTGCCTAAATAGGTTAACAAATTTATTGCACTTTTATGACTCAAAACTATTGTAAATGTCGATTGGTCTATAAAATGTTTAAGTTTCCAAATGATTGAAAAAAATCCCCAAAAAGTGAATAGTAAATAAAATTTAAATGGAATTTCAACACCTTTTGCTCTCCCACAACAAACAAGACACATAAATCCACTGGCTTTTCATCGTATTCCATTTCGGAAATCCATGGGAAAACTACCAACAGAGCCAGAGTCAGTAAAACCAATTTATGAGACGACAATGTTGAGATCTACAAGTGTGATCGGTAAAGCGCTTTATTTGGATCCTTCACATTCGCAGAATTGTTTGGCTCCATCTAGTGTGTGAAAAGTGAAAGGAAACGTCATTGACTGTCTAACTGTAATTCAAAATAATAATAACACTCCATCTGGGTTAGAGAAGTGTTTGTTTACACTGCCAACTGATTGGCAATGTGATGGAGGCCTTATTTGACAGACAACGAACAATGCAAAGAGCCAACTCCAACTGTGAAGAGCCAACTCCTCAGTAGGTAAACAAATGTCTAAAACAAATACCCTCCAGGGAGGTAGACAAACTTAACTTGCGGAACGCGTAATCCAAGCAATTTATTAACATTATTTATCCCCATTCCGATGATTATCTCTCCTGGAGAGCGCAATAGTTAACTAAAGTGCTTCAGCCACCAGGCTATTACCAATTAAGGCATCTCTCGCATAATTCCTCACGAATGAAACGTCCAATGGATAGACGAACGACAGCGGGCGTATGCATTCTATTACACTTGGTCGGCTTAGTTTGTTCGTTTTTTTTTTTTGTATTTTTACGGGACACATCGCATGAACGCATCTGCATCCGCATTCGTATTCGAATTCGCATTCGGATTCGCATTCGCATTCGGATTCGTGTGATGGACACTTTTAAGTAGCCTGGCAGGCAGAGAGATGACGACTACTCGTCCTAAGGCGCGCGCGTATGCGCAATATGGCCTCACAACATATTGGAGGTCAAGACGTCACGTGTTTGCCCGATCGCGTAAGAGTTGCCAGCGATATACGAGTATACTGGGTTTAGGCTAAATAAACAGGCTTCTTATTTATGCATCTCTGCTTCTTTTGGTTAGCGAAATGAGGAAGAAGATAGATGCCCTCTTCGCGATGCTTGCGAAGAGCCAACAGGTGAAGTTGTTTATGGTGTGGTTGGGAAAGGATGGCGCAGTAAAATAAGAAAACTCTTAGTATGCATCTCATTTGGATGGTATCGTGTGGAGGCAGATGATTCTTCAAGGCAAATTGATGGTCAGTTTGGTAATGGTAATGCGTGGCGGTGTGACGTCTGTCTTATATGGAGATGTTTTGATTTCGTACTTAAAGACTCATTTGTCCATAAAAAAAGAAAGAAAATAAAACGACGCTTTAATGGAGTGGTTCAAGCCATCGGAATTCGGGGACAGTCTAATGTTAAGTATAGTTGATTGTCAGGAGAATTTTCCATTTGGTTGCCACCATGAACAGATTATGGTGAGAACATGTTATATCTTTGCTGATACTCTACGAATTTTGGGTTCGTTAGATACAGCAATTGTCATGATCGAATAGGATAGAGGTTTTAGGGTCAGAAGCACGCCTTTTTGTGTGATGGGCAAGTTAAATGGACTATTTCCAAACATGACCGATTGATACTGAATGTAAATACTTGATTCTTTAATGCAGACTGGTTTCTCCATTATCTGTATGATCGTGCGACCGACATCAATAATCTGTGGATAATCTAGTCGCAGTAAATCCATCAACGTTGACGAGACATGGTTCGATTAATTAGTGTCCTGTAGGCATATGCAAATCATAAAAGAAAGTGGGATGCAATGATGCATTACTTCCTCAAAGTGCATCCTGGATAAAGATCTATTCACACGAAAGCCAGATTAAGTTTTCCCTCTCCTGGCTATTGATACAAAAGAAAGCGGACTTAATTGCATCCGTATGTTACGTCAAATTAACATTGATGGTCTTAAAATGTCCTTAAGAGCTACGAGCAATGCCATTAATCATCCCTAATCAGGTTAGAGTCATTGGATACGCCGATAACTCAGTGATTATGGAAGTAGCATAACTTGTGTATAAAGTGGGACATACTTATAACAATGCTGTATGGTTGGACCATACTGAACAACAAACAGAGGCGATGCTGGTCAGCAGCTGCCACACATAGGAGACTTTCACTATTAGGGTAGATGATGACAACTTTCAAGGGTGCGTTACGACGCAGACCCTCTAAACAAGTTTAAGATGTGTATTGTGTGACAGCAAGGCTGTTCGTTTAATTGCAGTTCAATCGCAAACAATGCATAATATTGGCGAACCTCGACCGGAAATTACGCCCAATTTCTGTTCGCAAAAGAGTCCAACGATTTGGACACACAATTTAAAAAAAAAACACAAAAGATTTTAAACTGTCAATTATGGCACACCGAGTTGGAAAAAACTCCAAAAAAACGGTCTTCCTTGTGGTCTCGAATCTGGGGGCTATGATTCGAAGATCCTCTTTGCTGGAGCATTATTGTCCACACGCTCGATGTGGCCGAGCCAGTGTAGCCGACGTGTTTTGGCTTTTTGAAATACATTCATGTCTTGGGACAGCTCACGGTTGTATTTTCTCCTTCATTCGCCCTCCTCGCATACAGAACCGAATATTCGACGAAGAATTTTTCTCTCGAAAGTGTTCAATGTCTGCTCTGCTTTCCTGCTTATTGTCCAGCACTCGCCTACATATAGCAGAACTGGCAGGATCAATGTTTTGTAGAGCATGCATTTCGTCTTCCGAATTAGTAGTTTTGAACCCATTTGTTTCTTAGGGTAAGTCTTCGTCGAATCTCCACTAAGGTGTCATTCGTAGAGTTGATATTTACTCCGAGGTAGGTAAACTCCTTAACCACTTCGAAGTTACTGTTGCCAATAGTTAGGTTTTGTTCTAGGTGCTGGACAAATGCTTATTTGTTTGTTGACAACATGTACTTCGTTTTGTGGGCGCCGTGGCTCAAGTGGTTAGTGCGTTGGACTATGGGGTGAGGGGTTCCAGGTTCAGTCCCCAGACAACACCTAAAATTTCTTTCACCCCACCTCTCGCGAGCGTCTGACAAACATCCGAGAGTAAAACTGTCATGAAAAAGCTTCTCTAAACAAAAATTGCCCTTCGGATACGGCATTAAACAGTAGGCCCCTTCAATTCGTGTAAAGAATATAACACGCACAACTCGAATGGTTGTGAGAAGCTAGGCCCTGGGTCCCATGGACCTGTTGCACTAAAAATTTGTATTTTTTTTTTGTACTTCGTTTTGTCCTCATTCACTTCAAGGCGAACTTGTTTCATCTGTTCTTCAATTGTCTTAAAAGCCTCTAAAATGGCGCGCTGGGAGTGACCGATGATGTCGATGTCGTCTGCATATCCCAGCAGCTGGACAGATTTGTTAAAGGTAGTGCCTTCCGTATTCAGACCTCCCCTGCACACAATCTGAACCAGCACGAGATTGAAGAAGTCACATGAAAGCGCATCTCCTTGCCGAAATCCGATCATGTTTGGAATAGTTCAGAGGAACTGTTTCCGAATTGCACGTTGCAGCACGTGTTTTCCAGCGTTACGCGGCACAGCTGGATCAGTTTAGCCGAGATCCTAAATTCAGCCATCGGCTTGTAGACCTCAAGACGTTGAATGCTATCATATGCGACTTTGAAGTCGATGAAGACTTGAAATTCGTTGGTTTTTCCAGGATATACCTTCGTGTGAAAATTTGGTCGATCGGCGATCTGCCGGGCCGGAAGCCACATTGGTACGTGTCGATTTACACAGTACGTTGGATAGGATTCTATATGCGACAATAAGCAGGGATATGTCTCGATAGTTCTTACAAGACATAGGATCGCCTTTTTTGAAGAAGGGTCATACAGAGCTGATGGTACAGTCATCGGGCATGGCTTCATGCACCCATAGTTGGTTGATGATTTGGTGCATGCATCCAAAGCAATCAAAACCATGTTTCAAAAGCTTTGCTGGTAGACCATCAGAGCCGGCGACTTTGTTTTTCTTTAGCTTTTTGATATCTGAGCCGACCTCTTCAAAATTGGGAGGGGGGAAGGATTCTTCATTTACTGGATGCGGATTCTCTTCTTTTCCTATCACTCTTTCTACCTGATGCCCATTAGGTAGCTGCTGGAAATGTTGCTTAAACACATTTACTATTCCCTGTGCTTCGGTGACTAGGTTTCCTTCACTGTTTCGAAGAGCCTGTGTTCCGGGCTTGAAGTCAGCTGCCAGTTGCTTGACTTTCCTAAGAAGCATCCGGACATTATTCCTATTGTAGACCTCTTCGATATCCTTGAGGTGGAAGACTGCGTGTGCAATTTTCTTTTTACGAAGGTTCTTCTTATACTCGTTCCTTCTGGGTCGATAGTTTCCTCTCGCTGCCCTTGTTTTGTGCTGCATATATGCATTTTCTGTCACCTTTTTCTTGTTGCAGCCAAATTCAGAGCTCGACTATCCAACGAGAAGAAGCTACAAACCGCACAGAAAAAGAAATTCAACGTTGGAAGACTTAGCACAACTGGAGTAGACAGAACCTACAGAGAGCGTCGAGCGAGAGACTTTCCTCTGTGCATTCTCCATCCACAAATGCCAACAATTTGTGGAACCAGTATCGCGACATCATCAAAGGGGTAGCAGCCATCACTCAAAAAAAACCCATTTTCTGAAATCACGCATATGGGCGTATCACGAGGAGGACGAATAGATATTTATAATAAACTCGCAGTTTGGGTTCCGATTTGAGACGACATATAAAAACCGAACACAAGGACACCAAATGATTGCTGATTTTAGAGCCTTAGATCTAGGGAACCAGAAGTGGCGATCGATGTGAGATTACCTTATTTTAGGTATGAACCTTTAATGGGTTGAGAGCCCATTAAGTAAGATAAACTTTGATGGTATTAAGGTATTAAGCAACTACGAAAAGTGGATCAAAAAACTCCGTTTCTGGCAAGCTAAGATTTCTCAGTAGTCCAATATTGTCATCAACCACGAGCTTCATAAACGTGGATGATCTTAAAATCCACTATAATGGACTATTGAGGTTAAGTTTTAGTTGATCGCACCATATAACGTGATGGCTAAAACTAACACCTACTGATATATACCAACAAATTGTTTAGAACTCCACAAACCATTCCCAATGAATTTCCGTGAGGCCATCTGTCAACACATAGAATGACGAAACAGTAAGACCATACGAAAATTGGCAGATCTTTTAGAGCAGTCCTCGCTCCCCTTAACATTTGTGGTACCCAATATCAGGATGTGTCAGGTGAGATTAATCATGTTGGCAAAGTGATCGAGACACTCCTAGTTGTACAAACAGAATTTTCAAAAATAAACAGCATCCCCCCTTCCCCATTACATCAACACCCATGAAATGAGATGGCAACCCTAAACGACACCAACACACACTCAACCATAATCATTCCATTTGGTATATATTTAGCAGATGACAATGTCTTGCATTATTAATCTTTGCCTGTTCATTTGAGATATAATTGCATTCGTTGAAAGATCACCAAGGATCCCCTCCTCCTAACAGAATCAGAATCTTCTCAGTCGTTCAGTCGTTGTCGTCGTTGTTGTCCTCCACACCGTACCACGCCACATTCCGCTCAGTAAATCATCAAAGCGAACTATGCGTGCCATAGTGTCGGACAAATTCGCTAAATTTATAGTCGAAAACATTAACAAATTGCGACATGTCTTTTGGGAGCAGAATCTATCGCCTATCGCCAGACTAACCAAACCAAACCAAACCAAATCAACTCAACCCAACCAACCAGGCAACCACCTCTCGTTCGGTTTTTAGCCTCTACTTCATAGACCAGGATAAAAAAAAATACTAAATCCGAGAAGAAGAAGAACGATCTGTACCAAATCGTAAACATTTTGATTTTCTGCTGAAACAGGAAAAAAAAAAATAAGAAAAGACTCTTCTTCGTGCGCGGCCAATGGACGACCGACATGCTGCAGAGGAGCAGTGCAAAGCGCCCCAGTCGCGCATATCTTTTGCATAAATTTAGCGTTTGTGTTCAATGTCACAATGAATTTATCGCATAATTAAATGCCATTAATATCCGTCCGAAAGAGACTTGTCCACAGATTCATAGATTCCCTCTTGTGTCTTGGCTAGGTGCTGCATGCGGTGCAGCGAAAGGACATGATTGCGGCGACGAATTGCGCTGAAGAAGGTGTTGCTGGTTGCTGTTTTGGAGCACATGTAAGGCCAGTAGCCGCGACCGTGATAAATACTATTCACAAACTGGTATTTTTTTTTTTGTGTTTTTTGGGAAAAAAATTAGATAGAGGCAAGAGAGCCTCACATGGAAAACAGATACATTGTAGAGTAGGTAGCTGAAGAAAAGTCGTGAAAGCCCATTCCATATGCAATGCTAAGTGTTTGCCATTCAGTGAACGTTTACTATGCATGACGAAGCACGTACGTCCTATTAATTACAACTTGTTTACTAAGCTTGGTTAGAGTCTAGTTTGCAAGAAGTACTACGGTTTAAGGACTACTATAGCTCGCGCTGTTTAGTAAGGTGAGGTCTCACAGTTCACCAGTTTGAAACCATTTTTGGGCACGATTCTCGGTGAGTCCTCATAAGAAGTTGTGTCTGCCGTCGAAAAAATATTCATACACATACAAAAATATTGCTGTCAACGGTTAGGACCTCTTTATTAGACGAAAATCGATTGGTTTTGGATTCTATCCTTAGATTCGGGAGTAGTCGCTGGAGCATTTGGAAGCTTCAATCTATTAGTGAAATGCGACTTGTGTGTGGCTGCACATGCAATGAGCACTCGGATCACAAACGTATCCATTGTGAACCCTTGTCGTGGATATTCTAAAATGGAGTCAAAAGTTGGTTTGTAGATTTAGGATAGCTACATAATAGTAGCTTTCCTGACAGGTCGTTCAGGTCTTCGAATGACCTGGTATTCGCCGAGAACCGTTTTCCTAGTTCTGCACAGACTTGGGCATTCGCATAGGAAGTGAGATATGCTCTCTTCTGCGTCTGTGTCGCCACAGCTTCGGCAGAGCTCATCAGTGTCTAGTCGCATTCTTCTTCAGTGGGACGCCAGGAGATTGTAGCCGGTAATATTCCCCGTGAAGAAAGCTAGGTTGGGTTTGTTAAGCGCTAGAACTTGCTTGGTCTTGGCATTGACATGTTTTGCCCAGAGTTTTCATTAGCGAAGCTGTCACTATATTAGATTTAATAAAAGCCAGGGGCTTTAGAACAGAGATAACGAGGTCTAATCCTTACCATGTTGATACCGATGCATATCTTATAGCCTCTGGCCGGGAGCATAATCATCGTCTCATGGTTCGGATGACGGCTTATTGACCCGTTTCAGCGGGTGATCCCATCTCCATCTCCACCAGTCGTCACTTGGAAATTCGGGGTTAAGTCTGCATAGTAGTTGCTCAAGATTATCCTTGGAGATAGTTGGACCTGGGATTGATCAAATTGATCTTTGCTTTCGGCCTTGTAGAGATTTCCGGGCCTGGAGGTGCCAAATTGCCGACTAATTCAGAGTAAACTAACCAGGCATTTTGGAATGCGGAAACTCTTAACTGAGGTCAGCTGTCCGAATAGTGGTATCGGACTGGAAGATCCGCTGGTTGCTCTAATCATGCGGTCAACCAAAGACGCTCCACTACCGTCCATTATTCGTCTGTTTTTGCTCTGGGTTGTCCTTAATAATTTCAGCGAGCATTACTGTTGGTCCGCCGGTCTTGAATTTTTTTCCAATTTGTGGCTGAGGGAGGGGACGGGGTGTCGTCGTGGAGGCCTCTTTTCGCACTCGTTGCCTCTGGTTCTTTCAGTAGGGCCGTCTTTAATGCTAAAGACATCGATTCCCTTTTTTGTGTCCTTGCGACAGAAATGACTTGCGGGCTGCATATAGTTCTGCGATCGAGGAACACCCTACTAGTGTTCCTGGCATACGTGGTTCTTAGAGGTTTTTTCGGCTTGCTTGGTCGGTGGTTGTATCGCAGTCGGTTGCCGACCCATTATCTCTGTTCTAACCATTTAGGGATAATTATTTTTGGACCCTTTGTAGGCGGTTTCAGTTCCTAGCGATCAAACTTCCTAGATCAGTCTTCAACGAATGGTTCGCCTAGCAGTATCCAACCTTTTTCCCTTCCCCACAACTGGCTTCTAAGGTCAGTTTCTTCTGGCTCTACTTGCCTATGGTCACGTTCGCTTTTGTTGCCAATGGGCCTGAACCTAGGCTAGAAATGAGCCCCTGATTGGAACTGCCACAAGAATATCGTCATTTGCATACTAACAGGAGGCATGGACCTGATTGCTTCTTTGCAGATAGGCCCTTCCTGGTGTGCCGACGTGAATCGCAATGACATCACAGTCCGAGCTCGTGCAGGATTGGTAGTCATCCTCTTCTATGATTCTCCTTTCCTCTTCGGACACTAGCAATTTCTCTCCCTGAGTGTCGAAATATTTTTCACAAATCCATGCGATTTTCAATACATGTATTGCTTACTGAATTTTCATGACCGATGAGCTCCGATATATGATAAACGTCAGCTGAGGGAAAAATTTGTATAACATCTGTGGCCACCTCCAGGTAGAGCAAAATATAGTTTTAAACGTGTGTGTATCATTTTGCGAAACATACTGTAGGTCAACCAATCTAAAACTGCAGCAAATTTGTATTGTTGCAATCGTAACTATGCCAAACTATCACGATTGCAGTTTGCTATTAAAAATTCCGAACGCGTTTCTCCACACCGGATTCAGAGCAAAACCTCTGAAAGGAATTTCAAAATCAATCTCGAACCTCAGCTCATACGAGTTGAGCGTATGGGTTTGCATTCAGATGCAGTTGTAGTTGCATTGCATTGCAAAGCTATAATAAAGCAATTCAAGTGCTTGTTAAGTGAATTCAGATAAGTTGGCACACATGGTCTTCCGGGAGACTAGGACCATAGACGCCATTATTTGAGAGGACCATTTGTCATATTTTCTTAACTTTCCCGAGGCTCGAGAACTTCATAAATCTGAATAGGACTCAAATGTCTCCACGTACAGTGGGATAGGTCAAAGTAATCAACGACGAGAAAGGGTACTGCTGCTGTAGCACCCGCCCTCCTAAGCCATTCCCACACAATCCCTCGGAACATCACTTAAAATCAACCTTTCTAGCGAAAGGCCTCAATCAGCTTCAATCCCATCTATGGCCATATCATGACTCCTACAACATCTTGTTTTGGTCGCTGTACTAGTGCCAGTGCCGCTACAGCTTAATAGGTCAGCAACGATCGCACAAAAAGAAGTAAACTCTCCGCGCAACCTATTGTCATTTCACAAAATGTTTTACAACAAAATAAGTCCTACCCTCGACCTTTTGCCAAATCACACCGAACACATCGAACGTTTATCGTGACTCGATCAATAGTGCAGCGCCACCATCACCATCACCGGGGGAACCATAAGCCACCCGTCAAATTCGAGCTTCTTACCAAAATGGTGGCGCAGTGCGGTGGATGGTTGGTGGATGCATGTGTATTACTGGTTGTTGTTGTTGGCAAGTACACTCATTCGTTGCCTTGTCGTAACAACCAAACGAGGACGAAAGATTTGTGAAGATCATTTCGTGCCACAGCAGCTGCTGCTCTAAGGTACACAACAATATCCATATCGCGTTGCAAGATCGAAAGATCTCGAGCACATAACAAGCACCGCCGCCGCCGCCACCACGTCCTAGAACCATGCCAGCCATTAAGATGCAGTGTATGTGTGTGCATATACATATATTCGCCCTCCCGCCCGCCCTTTAAAAGACCGTCATTATGGGTATGATATACAAAATGCAATCGTGTAAGCGATAATCGTAAATAAACATACAACAACGATCGATCGATCCATTGCAGAGCACCATAGTACACGTACGGCAACAACGACAACGACGAACGGCACTCGCAACTGCATCGGTATCTGCATCTAAACAGCGCCAAGAAATAATCATCTAACGTAAGGCAAACAGTAACACACGGCCACAGATAGATCTGTGTCGGGATTAAGTGGTGTACATAACCTTAGCCGGGTTAGTTTTGTTGTCTTCTTGTCTGAGATTTTGTAGAACCAGCTGCTGCTGCTGTTGTGCCACTACTGCGCTCGGCTCCGATCGGTATGTAGTGCTCGCCGATCGTTACTTTTACTTTCATAAATCACACGCCAAATGGGCAAAGCAAACAGAGAGCGGGCCCGATGATAGAATAACGGGCGATGTAACAACGTGTCAAAGTAAATTGGACATAGGGACCGATCGCGCACTGGTGATGTTGGCGATGCTGGTTGGTGATGGTGATGGTGATGGTGACCCACTCACCACGTCTCGTCGTTCGCCGCCAAAGTGCGAATCAACTCTAAATCATAGTGATTCAACCGATTCAGCTGATTTAGCTGATGTAGGTGATTTAGCTGGGTTCGAGCTAACAAGACAGCGTGCCATGTTGATGATGGTAGTTGTTGCTGGGAATCATCGTTGTTGCCGTCATCTCATCACCAAACTGAAGGGGGTTCAAATCCAGCACTGCTCCGCGAGCATAATTTATTCGCGCATCTCAGGCGTACGATCTGCAATTTCTTCTCAGCCAAAGCCCAAGGGGCATCGATAGCACTCACAACACGATGATGATGATGCTGATGATGATGATGATGATGGCGAGATCGGAGATTGTGTGCCAAGATGCCGAGACGATGCAATTGGAAACGGCGGATGAGGAATGATGAATCGCCTTTCACTAAATCAATCGTTGGAACTCATTTGTTCCACTTGAACTTTGCCAGCGTGCGCGCTGTGAAAAATGATCAAGAGGGCGGAACCGAGTGGCTGTACCATCTATACGATAAAAATCCAAATTAGTGTTGGCCCCAAAAATTACAATTATGCAGCGCGCGCGGAATCGAATTTTTAAAAATAGAATTCTTCACATCCCTGCACTCGTATAGATGATGATGATGAGGTGTTATTCAACTAAATCACCGTGTGCGGTATCCATGCGATAGTCCTCTGCTCATCGAATCGATTTAGAATTATGAAATCACTACTTGTTGATGCTGGATGCCAAGAATTGGCAAATAGTGCGAAACCTCACCAGAAGGGGGTCGAGGAGTCTTAATTGTTTTTTCGGGTTTTTTTTTTTATTTTTTTTTCTTGGAAGTCTAATATTGGGAGTAGGTAGGATTTTGTAGCACCAGTGCCTAGCACCAGTTCTTGTCAAGACTTCTTTGACGGCTCACTGCTAAATGTTGTCAAATGGTTGCTGGGAAGAACAGAGACATCCGAACCCTTCATACCCTACAAAGAATGTCAAGACCAAAGTACACATAGGGTGGGCCATCTGTTGGTTTCTTTTTGAATCATATGTTATTTTGACACTGACAGCTCTGCGCTCAAAAAATTGACAAAAACTCAACAACGTTGGGAAATATTGGAAAATGGCTTCCATAGTGGATGCTGTGTTGCCGAAACAGTGCGAATTTTGCTTTATTTTGACACTGCCAGCTCTTTTGCGCTCAAAAAATTGACAGAAACTCAACAACGTTGGAAAATATTGGAAAATGACTTCCAAAATGGATGCTGTGTTGCAGAAACAGTGCGAATTTTGCTTTATTTTGACACTGACAGCTCATTTGTGCTCAAAAAATTGACAGAAACTCAACAACGTTGGGAAATATTGGAAAATGACTTCCAAAATGGATGCTGCGTTGCCGAAACAGTGCGAATTTTACTTTATTTTGACACTGACAGCTCTTTTGCGCTCAAAAAGTTGACAGAAACTCAACAACGTTGGGAAATATGCAAATTAACTTCCAAAGTGGATGCAGTATTGCCGAAACAGCTCGAATTTTAATTCTTTTTCGGGAAAAATTTGGTTTGTCAATATCTGAAATATGTATTTGTTTTTTGATTAGGATTTTGTACCACCAAAGTCTAGTTCGCTCTCTGATAATCATGCCTTTACTCATATTTTTGTCAGGGCTTCTTTCACGGATCAATGTTATCATATGGTTACTGCGAAGATCGGAGAAGTCCGAACCCTCCATACCCCATAAAGGATGTCATGACTGAATTATATATGTAGTAACACAAGATTTGTCAAAAGGGGATCGCAGGGAGAAGTTTCGGCTCATTTGGTCTGCTATAGTTAGTTTTATCGATAACATATTAAATTATTTGTTCCACATATTTATGTTGAGAGACTCAGTCAGTAATCATTTGCATGGATCCAAATCCAATACCCCATTAAGTTCCAATATACTTAAAAACCACCCTTGCCATTATAATGCAATATTAAGGACAGCTTGAGGTTGGAATAGTGATTAAATTATGATGCCTTCCAGCAGCTTGTTGCAGTTTCTTCAAGGAACTCAAGGCCTTCAAGGGCTCGCATAAAATAAGACTTATAATTCAATGTTGGTTCCACTTCGTAAGTAAGTTGAACATTTTCCCGTCAAAATAATATGCCCTGTAGCCAAACAGATGTCCCTGGCAAATGGTGTGATAAAAAAAATTAAGAAATATAAGATCAACCGCCAAGAGGACAAAAGTACCAAATTGAACACCCGCAGGGTTCCCATTTTAGCATCATAATTTTAATTTAATTGAATTTCGGGCGTTCTCTCGAGTAGCACCCTGCAACTTGCCAAGGCGTGTCATGTGGACATGATTCAGCATCGTCTGCACGCCAGAGCACACATTGTTAAGATTGATAAATGTCGCATTGGTGTTCATCCCATCCATTTTTTTTTTTGTTTCGACTTTTTTTGTCGACGATCGTTGGTGGAGCACGCAAGCGTACCCAACTAACCACCACCATAGCTCCGTCATCCAATGGCAATGCTCGATGAGTAATTGGCCGCAATATTTTCAGGTGTCACAGGTATTTGCATAATTGCCGAACAGCTCCAATTATAAAGACGGCGCGACGGAATGTACGCCAAACCCCATTAAGCCGACGAATTTTTGCCTGTTTTGAGTTCCCAATTCTCGGGGATTTGTTGTTCGTCGATGGCGCGTCATGTTTTTTTTTTTTTGTAATAAATTGCCATGTTACGTGGGGGTCTACGACTTGATGTAGTATACTAAATGCCGGAAGAGCGCACAAAATTAACTCGTAGACTTGTAGAGTTGTTAACAAGAAAGGATACACCTTTTGTAGGAAATTGTCAACGCACGCGCGCAAGTTCATGTTCAAGTGGGCAGCCTTTAGTCAAACACTGCTGATGGTCTGTTCCGTTTTGGATCTATGCGAACCGTGTCGTCGTCGTCAGCATCAGCATCAGCGTCTCTATTGTGCCATACGACGTTACGATGAAAGTTTTGCATGTTCGCTAAATTGAAACTAAAATCCAGTCGGTGTCAGCGATAAATTTTGTGGTCCTTTGCCTAGTGGGACTCTCCCAGTGAGTAGGCATCGATTGTGTACAAATTGGCACCGCACCGGGTGTATATGTGTGTAATAAGCGTAATTTCAGTCTCATAGGGTATGGGAGTTGCTGGAGCAAAGACATGTTTTCTATGGAGTGTGGGCAATTGCGGATGATGATCCTGTTCGGGTATGGAATCGCTGCTGGAATGGATCAGCTTGGCGTAATGATATGGTGCATAATTGGATACGTGTTATGATGCCTACGTGAAGGCTACGCAAAGGAGCCTAGACTATCGCGCGCGATTGGAACTCGGAGGTATTAATTTGCAAATGCTAGGTCGGTGCATACTGATTTATTTAAGTAGCAGGGTTGGGTGAGGTGATTGGCGCGACGCCGCTGCAACTCTGTACTTTGTGCTGTGTGCTCGTGTTAAGGAATATTGTGCTAAAGTTGGTGCTGCGGGAAACACCTGGCTTATTGATGATGATTGATGTATTTAGCGTGGAGGGTGAAAAGAAGGTTCCCCAGCAGGTAATCGCAAATGGAATTCACAGCCGGAAACGGAAAATCGGCGCATGAAATGAGCATAATTTAAGGATTGGAATTGGATGTTCATGGTGTTGTTAGTTGGTTGTATTTTATACACTTTGTATGGCACCTATACCTACTTACAGGCTTTGTAACTTTGAAACAAATCAAGATATTAAAGAATTTTTCGATTGAAAACGAGGTCAAGGCAGGAAATTGGAAAGGTTTAGGTAGAGAGAAGCGGATCGGTGATTGGGCTTCAGCGGTATTTTGAATACTGTAACTCACGTGGGCCTTGACGTGTCCATGGATGTTCTAAGATACTAGATCGACAAACAGTTTCCAATGGAACGCATTTTTTATCTCAGGGTTCTACGAAAGAATAATTTCAGCGAATTCGTCAGTCCGCTATGAGCCTATGACCCAGCACGTAGAGGAGACTACTCTTGAGGCTGCACGACGGTATTCGTTTATTATAGTAGGATGATGGAGCTTTGCTTCATTTGATTGTCACTGAAGATTGCTATGTTTCGTACTAATGAAGGTTTGTGTCTCAACCCAACTTTCATATATCCTAGTGAAATGCCAGTAGTTCTGCCTAGCAAAGAGGTGCTATCTTTCTTCCTTGAGGCATGCCTTTACTGACTGACCTTTCAATCTTACATGTAACCATTTCCATTCTAAAACTTCGTTCCTAGTACCTGGGAGACTATAAGAAATAACTTTTCACGCATAAATCAGGCGATATGTCGCCAATGTTGCATTTCATGTTTGTTTTGAGGTCGTCTAAAGTCTCTGGCTTATTGGCATAGACCAAATACTTGACATAGGTACTCCAGAGGCGTTAAATCATATAAACGAGGAAGCCAATTGACTGCTCCATTTCTGGAGATAACATAATCATCGAATTTTAACTTTAAAAAAGGGCTAGTGTGACATTTTTATTTAAACCGCATTAGCATCAAGTCACCCTGTACCAATTTATACAAAAAATAGTTAGTCAAGTCCGGTAGCTATTTTTATTGAATGTGACTGTGTTACCAGAATTATTGAAGAAGAAATATGGGTCTCCAGCATAAAACCAGCACCAAACAATCAATTTTTGTGGGTGTTATGGAATTGTTGAGTTTTTGAAGCCATTAAGTCATTTCTGGCTTCATCGCTACGAATGATTTTGGAATGAAAATTGTCGCAATTGAACTCGAACTTTCATAACAAATTTGCAAACGTTGTTGAAGTGTGCACTTTTTCTTGATTAAATTGCAACTGAAGACGTGTTAAAATGTCAAAGAAACCGCAACTAACTTCACGCATGACCATAATGCAAAATGGGACAAGTAATTTGACAAGCCCTTTGGAAAGACTTCTAAGAATAGGGGCGTGTTCAAAGATTACGTCTGACAGCACTTTGTAATAAAGAAAAATTAACCAAGGAAGTTATCTGTCATTCATATCTACAAAACTAATCATTTCCTTCTTCTATGTAAGTACACCTGAACCACGCTTATAAAATTTTACAAATTCACCGAAGTCAAATGCCGAAAGCATTAGTAACTATCGTACTCTTTTCATAAATACATTGTTGATGGCAAACCAAAGGCGGTGAGTGCCTTAAGTCCATTTCCTTTACCATTTTGTCTATCTCACACTACCATCGGTATCTGGATATCCAAAAGCCCGATCTGCACTTTCATCAAAACAATTTTTTCTGATTAATATTGATCACTGCTGCAAGGCTATTCCAGATATAAATCACACAAATCTCTTCCTCTCTCTCCATCTCGCTAGCTATCTGTATGCGTCCGATCTGTGCGTTTGCCTTCACTATCGCGCGAGATACCAATAATGAAACTCCAAGCACGTTGCAAATTTAAACCAAATAAATTCGATTGATACTTGGTATCCAGGAGACGTAGTCTCCAGCATAATGCTGTCCGTTGCTGCCCCTCGCATTTGTATGCAACGCGGCAACAAGTGAATTACAGTCACTTGCCAGCAACAACAACGGCAGCTGCACTCCACCGATGCACACATTTTCCCATTTTCAATGCCAGCCACAATCGCTAGCCAATTCATTAGGACTGCGCTAAACCGCGTCCACTCTAGCATACTAGATGCGTACCGCGCGCTTGCCTGCACCACCATACACCATACACCATACACCATCCACCATCCACCAACATCGATAACCGATCAGCGTTCAATATCGATGACAAATCCCCGCAAAACTCCAATTGACAGGTACATGAGTTCGCTGATTGCTTTCGATCGGTTAAATATTGAATTTCAAATCCGAAATGGAATACTCTTCGGACACAGCCCCGCCGCTGCCACCACCATCACCACTACCACCACCACCACCATGGCTGCGGCAGCAGCTGCTGGGCCACGTTGGCCGCGCGCATTTAATTGCACGGCGCAGCTTTATGGGCATCTTAACGTCATGCTCGTTAGCAATAAAAATCACTTTTTTATTGAATGATGACTGCTGGGCTGTCATTTGCGATGAGCTTGCCGCAGACTGGTCGCAGAATCCCGCCAAAACAAACGCACGCTGCCAGTCGTCGATTAATTGCAATTTGAAATTCTGGTCAAAAGGTGTGCGCGATGCTGTTTTGGGGCCTGGTCCACCATGGGCTTGGCCGGCCACCAGCGCCATTATAAGATGCGAGAGAGATCGACCAGATCAGTAATTAGTCGGGAAGGCTGTCTGCGCTTAGCGGTGTTCCCATGTGCTACCGAATGCTGAACGCGCTGACAAAATGACAATCGCGTCGCACTGGTGTTTCCATGTTTTGTGGAAATTTATTAAATTCGAGTGCCGCCGGCGACGTAGTGTTTATGGAATCAAAACCCAAGCGACTGTAGTCATGGTGATTGGTTTAATTAAATTCACTGCCTCTGGGTGATGACGGACGCATTAAGTGTGGCACGAGTGTCTTAATCGGACTGAATCGGCTGGGATTACTCCGAGTTGGTTGTTCGAAATCTGATTTAGCACATAATCTTTGAAAACGTGTAATCGTTGCGATCGGTAATTGATAGTCAAATCGGATGGCGAGGAGATTGTTTGGACTTTTTCAGTCTTAATCCGGTATAGGGACATAAAAATGCTGCTCTTAGTTTTGCCATTAAATTTGGAATGGCCTTTGGCCATAGGCAATGAGAGCTAATGTGACTGGTGCATTTGAAAGGTGTTAAATTGGAAAACCTACGCTGATTGTGAAAGCATAGCAAAGAGCCTGGAAATTTTATAGCTTTTCCGAGAGACAGCTACAAATCTTGAAACTTTATTCGCTCGCTTACATCAGAATTTAGTTAGGGGATTATGACATTTATTACCTTTCGTGACTGGTCTGACTTGATTTTCAGATAACAACGAAAAGGGATTGTGGAAATTCGAATTAAGTAGATATGTATGTACATACCTCTCACTTCAACATATCAGACTGCCTTAAGGGTCTGTTGCACTGAAATGATTACAATCAAGGAATTTTAGGAAACTTAACATCCTGGGACGCACTGATCGAGTCTTGTAAAATAAAAAGGCTTTAGCCGTAAGCTTCTAGCCTCGAATTATATAACGATTGTCAGGCCAATTCTGATGCATGTTTTGGTAAACGAGATTGGACGCACATATGAAGCCATACAGAAGTTCACTTACATTGTCGGACATCTGCTGTCTAAAGCGGGTTAAAAGGGTTGCATATTAGAACTAAAAAGACCTTAGGTACATCTTTTCAAACAATTCTTATGGGAGAAACAGGGAAGTGAACTTACTACAGGTTCCATAAATTGGTGGCGGTTGTGGATGGTGAATGCACAGCGAAGGGGCCGGTCTTAAACCGATGTCAGTACCCTGCTTCGGTAATGTGAGCGCCGCCACCATCTCTTTTCCAAAAAAATTCTTAGAAAACTTTATCGGCCTAAGCTCCGAATATGTCGAAGTAGCCTAGATAAAGTGTGCTTATGCTTTCGTTTGAAACTGTGACGCCAGCGGTGACTCAATCGGGAGAGTTCGAACTCAGATGCCCTTATGCCTTCTTATGTAGCTTTCGTAAGTTGTGCATTGTATTTTCAAGGAATCTTCAGACCTCTATAATAAACTATGTGCTGCTGGTCTATTCATTGATCACGATGCTAAGGCATGTAAAAAAGGCTCATTTTTGTCTCGAACCGTCAAGCGATCCACTTTGTAAATTTTAAAGACTGTCTGTACATTTAACTAAATTTGAAGGACTTAACTCCAGCAATGGCGTCTCTGTAGACTTACCTCTTTGATAGGAAAGGTAAGGAATATCCAGAACATTAATTACTATTTGAAGGCTTTTTGGAAGGTCGAAGGCGGCCTATTTAAGTTTAGGGATGAAAATCGTATTAGTCCACGTCCAATCTTGTAGATTGTAACACAGAGTAATGACATGTCTGTACACTTTGCATCAGGACAGGATAAATGTCAGGGGGGAAGGACAAAATTATTGTTCAAGACTTCTCTCTCGTTACAACTCTCGCGCCAATCCACTACTACTCACCAGAAGCACTGCAGGTTGACTGAACTCCCCGAAACAGCAAAAAATGAAAGGGAATATCTAACAACCTACCTCTCCACAATAGTATCGATCAAATGTAATGAAGTCATACCCTAATTGAGCACTAGTCCTCCTCTACCATCTATGCACAAACTCTAATCTCAGTACTACCATTTATAGTCCTAACAACTTGATCACTCAATTTAAACTCCTCGCAGGTCCCCAACGAATTTACCTCCTCCAAATTGCTATCGATAACAAAGCAATAAATTCCACACGTGTATTGTTGTTCGTCGTGCATTGTGTGCACCACTGATTGGATTTAGTTAAACCGCCCGGCTAACAGTAGCAACGTATTTGTTAGAACCACTGTAACATATTTCTTGTCACCCTAATTGAACGGAAACTGAATAGGAAACCCACCACCAACAGACGGCGAAATGTGCGCATGCGCAGCTAACAATACTCCAACGTACTCCATTACTTCATTGAGTACGTTGGCTCTCTCTTGCTATTTGTGGTCTCCGGCAATTAATGGCCCAGTAATGGAATTCTGGTGAAAAAAGAAAAAAAAAAAAAATCGAAAAATCGTGGGCAGCTCTCTCGTCGAGAAATAGGTACGTCCGTCTGGACAAAAGCATAAATAAGCCACAAACACGACCTAGCGCGACAATGATGACAGCCAGCAAACAGCAGCTGCTGGTGTTTGGTGTTTCCTTTCCACGAGCAACGACGACCGATCGTCATCATCGGTGTCGTCGTCGTTGTCGTCGTCGTCGATGTCGTCTTGGAAGGAAGAGTGTTATAGAGACGTGAACTCTATTCGTGGTAAAAAAAAAAAAACAATCCTTGGTTAGAGATTCAATTTACAGACGCGAGGTTGGCCATCAATCAGCGCTTTCAGCTGGCACGCAGGGGGCTTCCCTCCAAAACGTTTTGCTTTTACTTTTTGGTGTTACAATTCGTGCGGCAACTTTGCCTTAACTGTTGGCAATTAAATCCGAACGTTTGGTCAAATCACAGAAAAAATAAACATGGCACTCGTTAGATCTCCACTTTTGGGTGCTCTGCTGGTCTAGTTTCTTGAGCCTGCAGATGGTTGTGTCAGTGATTTCAACAACTTCATTGGGAAGCTGCAATAATGTTGACCACATGACCACAAAGACGACATGGAGGCTTAATTATTCCCATATACAGCGCTAGATGGTTGCGTCGCGTTTGGAGAGGATCGTGTGTGCTGCCGAGGCTTTATTGCTGATAATTTGTGAAAACCCACGCAAACGCATTTTATAGGTCGTCGTTTAAGGCAATAATCGACAGCAATTTTGAGTAAGAGGCACGGGCTTCAGGCGATAGACTTGGAATAAATAATTGCATTGTGGGAAAGTATTTACAAAGTATTTGAATGGAGTTGTTGCGTAAAGCAAAGCTGTCAATATGTAGTTTGTTGGAATGATTTGTATTTTCTTGGTATCTGGGTCAGCGAATTCCAAACACTTTTGGAATACTTTTCTCCAGTAAAGGTTGCTTAATGATTGATGAATTATCCTTTAAAGTGGTTTGTGGAACGTGTTAATCGTTAACTTCCACTAAGAAACTAACAGAGGCAGTGAGAGTAAGAATCAGGTTCAAGACGTTAGAAATGCTCTAAAGCTAGAAATAGCGACTGCGTTAGTGAAGTATAACCACTTGATGCATTCACTGAATTTGATAATTCACAACTTTGACAATTTAAGGCGGTAATCAAGATGATAGGGGTCTGGCACCCTTAAAGATGGTGAACGTCAGGAAGACGGAATAAAACAGAGATGAAGGTGTAAGCAACATTTTAAAATGGCAGCAGACGCAGAAAACTTTGAGGAGTATCTTCATCGAAATAATCGAAGCAAACCCAACTATGTAGAGTACCATAGGCATAGATATACGAAATTCAAAGAAATGATACCGGAAAAATGAAAATGTAATCAAAACTCTGTTTGACCCCGTATTTGAGTGGAAAAACTTAACCCCCAAGCTGACCTATTTCAGTCAGAAGTCACAAATTCCTGCCGCAATAGTTGCCACTCCTTGCATCGCTGTCATCTCCATCTATACGCAATACAACGCCGCCATAACGATTAATTTTTGCTGCATATTCATGCAGCACACTGTGAAGCTCATCTTGATCTTGTGCAACACAATTCCCCCATTCAAGACAAATCACTTAACTCCCAATCACAATCAATATTCCCAGCATGTGCATCCATTAATTTAACACACATTGCACAACGCGTGCACGTTGCATGAGCCCATCATTCTGTGGTGGTGCCACACAACAGCAGAACACAGCCCGATCTCGGAGGTGTGTCCATGTAGCAACAACCACCGCCTGATCATCGCCGATCGCGCGCATTAAAAAGGTCTCAATGAGGTCACAAATGTGGCTAAGAAAAAAATTCAAAGAAAATTATATTTACTGCCTCCGCACACGTGCGCCTTGCTTCCTGCGAAGCACACAAAATGCTATTTAATTCTCACACACACGCTCTGGATGGGCATAGTGGTGTAGTGTAGTCAAAGGAAGCCAATTCACGTATTAGCCTCCTGACATTTGGGAAAATGAGGTCGCCCCCAGCCATATTGCCATCATCCCCGGAAAGTTCAATTGGAAAACTCGGAGAGCAAGACGAGACCGAGCTATGCCAGGCACTTTAATTGAAATTTTTTTTTGTACCTGAGTCGAGCCTTGTTGTCTCGAACACCTAATCAGTGAACATGACCACTGACAGGCCCGTGGCTAGGAGACAGGCATCTGCATTCCGCGCAGAGTCGAATTCCATTTGACTTATCATGGTGGGAACACCACCACCCAAATGGATGACTTTCACCTGCTTGTGGAGTTTCTCATACAAACGTCGTCGTCGTGGGCTCACCTGTGGTGGCCAAATCCAATTGTAGGAGTCAGAAGAATGAACAAAAAAAAAATCAATTGGATGCGCCCCGTTAAAGATTAATTTTCCACTAGCCCGCCGTGAACAAAAAAAAAAACCCAAAGAACCGTAATTTATGAAGAGGACCCACAGCAACAACAACACTCCTCATCCACCCACAAAAGTTCCTCAAGGTGTTTTATGGCACAATTCGTTGTGTGTCCAAGAAGTGCTTATCTGTCGATCGTTGGTATAAATCCTATCAAGTTGCGCACACAGAGCCAGCCAAAGAGCGATGCGTTGTGAATTGGCCACCATCCCGAGGCGGGTGGAGAACATCTCAGGTGACTGGGGTCAAACGCTGTCAAATGGCACCTCTAATGCTGCTTCATAAATCTACTATGCTCAAGCTTCGGCCCGTCCAATCCACTTAACCAGAGAAAGCTGGCAAGCCGGGGACAAGGAATTCTCTCGACATGGCCCTGGAATCCGCTCCGAGTTATAATCCGCCTGTAATCTCTGGAATTAGCTGTAAATTGTGATGCGAAAATTATTGGTTTCTGGTGGCCTGACTGTGGTGGTGATTCTGGTCATGGTGGTGGTTGAAACGAATCGGATCGCATGCCTAGCCATGATCAGAGATCTCCTCTTCTGTTCCGCATTTGTACGGCGGTCGGGCGGGATACAAGCGGCAAATAAACGAAACGAGGGAAATGGAATTTCTTCCACAGTCGCAATGATAAAGCAATACGGATGCCCTGAGGGTGATTGGTTAAATCCGCACAATTTATCTGCTCGCCGATCATGTTGATTGTTTCGGGCCGTCGCCGTCGCCGCCGCAGCCGAAATGGCATACAATACACTATGCGGCCTACGAGCGAATGTAATAATTTATCCATCAGTTATCTGCGCGAGGTTAACCTGTGAGCGAATCGCGATCGATTTGTGAAACGCAATGCAACAGGCACCTCATTAGTTATAGCCATTGGGAGACGACCGACGGAGTTCCAGTTGGGTGGGATATGAATGGTTCCGACGACGCGCACAACTACGTCTTTCGTTGTTTGTGTCTAGGAAGTCTGTTTGCACAAGGTGAATGTTAGCTTAGTTCGCTCTTTGGACATGCGGTGCGGGCAATACATAGTAAATGGGAGGTCTTTCTATCTCTGAAATTGTATGTCTAAGGCTGGAATCAGTTAAAATTGCCCACCAGAGGCACCTCTGCGCGAGGCTAAGTGCTTGGTTTGGATTTTGGTTCTTTTAGGCAACGGAATCGAGTTTGCGACGAAGCTTTTGTTTACTTAAAAGAATATCCAAAGGTGATGGATACTGTCAGGACTTCCATCTGTAATTTAAAGTGTACTCAGGCGGTACACTTAAAATATAATTTGCTAGACGGTGGTGATCTGGCGGCGGCGGTAAGGTGGTTTTTATTCGAATTTATATAGTTAAGGATCTGGAAACAAAAGCAACACTCTTAAACAGTCTTTGTGCTGATTTGTGCTTGTGCATAGGAAATGTGACGGATTTAATGCTTTGATTTACTTGAATCAGTGGGCAAATGTCGGCACTAATATGAAAATGACCTAGACTTGGGATTTGGACTTGGTGCTCAACATGAAGCAGATATAATGTAGATAGCAACACGCCTACATATGTACATATGCTGAGATTGCAAACTTCCTTAACTAATTTAAGGAACTAAACTCACTTGAGTAGATGGTAGCCATAAGGTCCATTCACAACTCAGCGAACTGCGAATGCCCAAACTGCGAACAAAAATATTTTAACACATTTATAAGCACGCCATTGGCAATTTTACTATACCAAAAGAACAGAGCTTAATTTATCTATCGATTAATATAAATAAAGTTGAATTTCAATTAGTTTTTGTGAAGAAATTAACAATTCGATGATTCTTCCACGAATAGGCGAATTCTTTTCGCGAACTGTCAAATTTGATTCACATTCCACACATGTAGGACGCAATCCACATTCGCGCGACGATCAATTCGATTTTTATCCTATCTGTAAGAAAGAAGACCGGCCCTACTGCGCCAATTATAGAGCCACCATTTTCTTCAGCATCGTGGTCGAAATCTTTACAGCCGTATTATATAAACAACTGAAAATCAATGACTTATTTGCCTCCTATCCATGTGGTTTAAGGCCAGGATTAAATGTTCATACTTCGACAGATGCTGGACAAAATTCTGGATGTGCAAACCGATACTAACTATTTTTCGTCCCTCATTTTATGGCAGTCTATGATAAGATTTTTAGAGGCTCGCTATTTAGTTAAACTCGTCCGTCTGTACTGATAGACGGTAAAGAATACTTCCTGCTCCATCAGCGTCGTGACTTCTTTAACATTAGAGTTATGTGAAAGTCACAAGCCAACACCGGAGGTAGAATCCTGCAAAAGCTGGCGATATGTACATGATTGGCAGAATTCAATGGAATGTCTACGGAACGAGCCGTAGTTAGTATTTAAACGGAAACTGCAAAATGCAGGAATTCTATCGACAGCGGATGAGAATGTCATCGGTTGTTTCCAGACGACTTCGTTAATTATTTGGTTGTGTTTGCGTTGACAGGTTTTGGAAAGGAATATTCAACGACTTACTATTGGTATGAGCTGTACAGAGATATCGATCAAAGTCAAAAAACTACAAATTACACGCATGAAATGGCTAGGGCAAGTAGCAGAGTCTTTCAATTTAATCCCGAGGGACAAGGCTGTATAGAAGGACCCCGTTTTAGGAGGCGCCACTCAAGTCAATTAGCTAAGGGCCAGGCTAACCGAAGAGGATTGTTTGTTGAGGCTCAAGTTCACCCCTAAATGTAGCGCCACCTATGAAAGTAGATAAGTACTGACACAAGCTGTGGGTTCTTAAAAGCAGTAAAGTTCTAATGTTACAAGTTCTCTAGGCGCTACAAGTCTTTTTCGATCAGATTAGGAAACACTCCACTTGAGAAACCAGACGCAATTGGTGCAGAAAGTAAAACCTAATATTACTATCTCCATAAGCGTCCCAGACAGTTGTGCCTCTTAAGACTAGCACACTAAGATGCTTAGCTAAAAATAAGGATGTCAACAACTTGATTCGTAAACTTTTACTGAATTACAGGATCCCCTAGGAGGAAGTTTTCAGAGTAATACGCAAAGCTACTGTTCGTAGATGGATCTAATGTTCCGCATGGTGGTGGTCGTATTATTTTCCAACATTGTCACGTCTCCTGGATTAATTTTTAAAACTCGGTCTTTCCTTTTGTCTGAAGCTAATGACCTGAAACTTGGCTGGAACATGATTGAAACATGAGCAGTTTTAAATTTGCTCAATGTGGTCAAGCCTGTTTTCCACATCCTTACATTTGTCCTAAATTTAAACTTCAAAATCCGGTCACTAAATAACTTCCAGGAACTAAGTTTGACGATTTAAGCAAGCATTCGCTAGGCTCATGACCCATTTCAGACGGATTTTTTAAATAGATCAGAAATGGAACTCACATGCAGCCTATACCGCATAAAGACGTCCTAAGGTTGTAGAAATTCGTCATTAAAGATAATCTGAGAAAGGGATAAGTTTTGTGTCTTAGAACCCGATTTTAGTGACGGTTACTCCTACACAAAATCGTCAACTGATTGTCAATGCTTAGTCAAGTCGGCAGCGCTATAGGAAGCAATTAGAAATTTGGAACAAATGTATCCACTTACTTACCCGGTACTATAAGAAGCAGGTTTAGCTACGTTGGATATAATATTTGACATTCCAAGCAGAGATCGAAATCAGTACTTGTTGTTCAAGACTTCAAAGAGGATAGACTAAGCAGCAAATATTACCTTTTTTAAGACCACTTTGTAAAATTCCTAAGGATTCCTCAGTCAACAAACCAACCCCTGATAGTATAGAACACCGAAAGAAAAAAACCCGACAGTAGGTGTAAACAAGCACCGAAAACCCTCATCAAATTACTATACTCAGGCGCCATTGACAAAAGGGTGTATCCCATCAGCCGCATTCATCAATTGGCCAGTAACAACATCCCCCTAAGGCACTGAGGAACCCAGCCAAGTGTGAACACCATCTCAAGTTACAACTCGCAGTGGGTAACATGTTTTTTTTTTTTTTTTCATGCAATGCTACTCAAGCTGGTGCCCCCCAAAATGTCTTCCATAGACCACATAGCTGCACCATTTGATGATCGTTGTCATGTATCTCGCACCTACGTTGGCTCCCAATAAATAACGGAGATTTACGGCGGCCATTTCCTTGATAAGCTATCTCAAACATGAGTCTAACTATTTGCAGTGTCTTGCAGCACTGCATCGGGTTTCTTTTGACAGTCCAACCGACAACAACGACGAAGGTGACGACAGCGCGGTGCGCGTGAATTGTTATTGGCTTTTAATGGCCTCCAGTGCGAAGTGGATATCTCACGATCACACTGTTTTTCATCACCGATCTGTCGCTCTCTCGCTCTGCCTTTCTTCTTTTCTGTTTTTTTTTTTTTTTGCTTAAGTGCAGTGATTTGTAATGACGGTTATTACCTGACCAGGCCGACCACTCTTGCATTTGAAATGCGAAAAGGTTGTAACTTTGGTTGATCACCGCAGGTGGTTCCCTGGTTGGTCGGTCGATCAACAAAACCCAAGTGACACTCGATCTGGCAACATCGACATAGTTAATAGGGCTGGTTTGGCTTGTTAAGCCAACGCCATATAACGAAACTGGGTCAAGACATGACACCGAGGAAGGGATACACGCTGGATGCCGCCAGTTGGAAGCCAACCCACGTCAGATCGCAAAACATGTGTTCTCGGCGATAAGTGATCGGTTCCAGCGTTGCAACCTTCTCATTATCCATTCAACCTTTGTGCACATTCCTAAGCCAAATTCAGTCGGAGTGATTAAAATTCACACGAGCCACACGATCAGCGCCACGATCGGAGAGCGCGATCAGCGTAGAGAGAACGCGCGAGTTACGTAAGCGAATTTCAAAGATTGCGCCTTCGGAATGCACCGAGCCGATCAGTGTGGTTCCATAATGGAACCTCCAGCTGCTGGCGGTTCTGCTGTGACGACCGATCGTGTACTTTGCGGGGGTGTCAATCGATCGGTGATAAATTATTATTTCCCCTCTGGATTTGCATAAAATCGAAAATCGGGGGAAGAATGGGTGCATTAATTAGGCGGGCGGTAGAGTGGGATGTGGCAGCAGCAACAGCAGCGCCAGTGGTGGTGGCATTTGCTTTTGTTTGCCATTTTCCGGGCCCCAATTGCTGCATGCGATCGCAGCGTTGGAGGGGCTGGAATTCTTTTTTACTTTTAATGACAGGTTTTGCGGTGAGACGAGTAATTAATTCCGCCCGAAAGATAATTGGGAGTTTGTCGGACAAGGGGCACAACCGAATGCAGGGGCTAACCTTTCGATGCAGATTGATGGGGAGTTTCGAGGCGGTGTCGTTTGGTATTTGTCATTTTGTTGTTTCGACATCTTTTGTGCATGAGTGGGGTGTTTTCGCTTTCGTACTGGTATTGCGTTGGTGCTTCATTGGGAATCATTGATTCTTATTGACTCTTCAAATGATTAGGTATTAATTAGGTGGCGTAGGTGGTGGTGGCGGTGGTGATGATGGTGATGATAAATGTTGTAGGGTGGAAATTAGGTTGCGTAGGGGGGAATGAATAATGTATTTGAAGCTCGTACCTTAAGAAGCAACTGCTGGGTTAGTAGAAGGCGGAGAGGTCAGATCGGTTAAGAAATTTTGTTGAAAATTGTCATATGGTGGTGATGTTATGGAAGTTGGTTCTTATGCAACAATTTTGATTCTTAAGTCACAATTACGTAAGCATGACAGTAAATAAATGAGGCAATGGATTGTTCTGCCGATAAGTTGTTCGGGAGTTCGTTGAAAGATGCATTGCAAGTTAAATTCCTAGACAAGAAGGTTTTGTCACTATTACGAGCGACGATAGGACTTGGCTTTGACGGGATTTTTCAATATCATCTGTGCAACAATTCAGCATGGAAGATACACTTCCCTTTCTTCAACTGCCTTGTCTGAGCGAGAAGGCTTAGGAAGCGAAGGTCCTAAGGATACGTTATGGGGATTTCTATGGTAGCTCTGACTGCAAGTGTGCTAAACCATGTTTTAAGGAGACATTAGAATTGAGGATCAGAGCAATGCTAATCAACAGAAGTTTGGTTGTAGATGTGGACTTTGTTATGACACGCGTAAACAGTGGCTGTCCACAAGGTGGTGTTCTGTCGCCTATGCTATAGTGAATTATGGTTGACTCTCTATTGCATACTCTAGTTCTAACGCCAATGATAAGGCATATACGGATGATATTGCCTACTCTCTGTCGGGTCATACATTAAGAGTATCTGTGGTCATCCACAGGCGACACTTTTATGATGGAATGAGTGGTCAAGGAATTGCCTGGCCTGACTATCGACATCTTCAATGAAACCAAATATCTAGGAGTGATCTAACGCAAAATACCTGAAGTCGAAGACATTTAAGGAACTCTCAGTTTACTGGTAGTGTGAGAGTGCTTTCGGTAAGGCATGCGTTATATTGCTTCCTCTTGTCTTTGGATCGATATGGAATTGTAAGACTGTTCCTAGTTATTTGGATAATTTGGTTACAAGATCTACCTATTTCGCTCTGGGATCACAGATCTCCAATTGCGTTGATAGATAGGGTTAAAATAATTATTTCTCGGGACCTGAGCATGACTTTAGTTTTCTTCAGGACTTCGTGGCTCTCCCGAAGCGACTACGTTACAGCTCGTATTCTATTGCATCTTGATACTAATCGTAAGATCCTGTGCACTGGTACCACAATATGCAAATGGCTAAACCGGGCTTTCCATGAGCTTCAACTTTATGGCCTGGGTTCTTCTTTTAGAAGTGTTCAAACAATGAACACTAAATCTTCGTCTTTGTACTTACACCCATTTATACTACTCCTAGTCACCCGTAGATGACACTGCAACAAATCCACCCCTAAAAATACAGGGAAATTCCAAACTCCTTCGCTACATTTCCGTGTGATGTCGCACTAAAACCTCCACCACCGCCGGTGTCCATCTCATAAATTAAATTCAAATGACAAAATAAAACCGCCAAATGGAGAAATCATTCCCGAGTCCTTAGCATTTATTTGTCACAGTCTGACAGCCTGTGGCAACACGCGATATTCCTCCCTGGACACATTAAAATTCTTCAGGCAGAGCGCTTTCATGAAATCTTTTCAGCAATTCCTATGATTCCAAGCATCGAGCAAGCGAGAGCGCGCGCGCGCGCGTTCACATTCCAACCAATCAACCAAATACCAGAGTTCCTCTCAACGGCTTTAGGTCTATCATTACGGCTGGCTAATTTCAGTAGCAATAGCGATTTACGAACCCAATTGACGGGCTACTGTGAACAACGACGACGCTGCTACCACAACGGCCCAATAGTCAATTGGAATGCTTCCTGTTGAATGGCCGACGACGTGTATAGCAGCTGCCTCCAGCAGCATCCCGCATCGTAAGTGCAATGCAATGGCCAACGCTAGACGTAGGATTTAATGACATGGCATTAGCCAATATTTCAGCGCGCTTCATCTGTTCATTAATCTTCGGCTATATGGGGAGAGAATAGCTTCTAGGTGCAGCAGGGCTCCTGGCCACCGTTTCGCACTTTCATCATCGAACCGGGATACGACGAGCTGATAAATAATCGCCGGGGTGCAAGAAATTATGAGACCAAGAAATGCTCCTTCACTTTCGGTCCAAGGAATCATCCAATTTAGCGAGCTTATTCTGGAGCGCACCAGACGATGAATTCCTGCGGCCACAAAGGAGAAAGGCGACGATTTATTGCAGCACAGCACACACTCACAAACACCCGAATGCAATGGGCGTTGGTTCAGCCATGAGGGGGGGCTAGTCGAACTCAAGTAGCGCTTTAATGGGCCATAAGTCATCGTAATTACCGCTCATAAAAATTTCGTTATTACCCACATTTGGGCTGGAACGGGGGCCACGACATGTGACAATGCAACCATACCATGGGATGGCATCATCGTCGTTGTCAATGCAACTTTGTACCGATTTATGGTTTTTTTTTTTGGAGTTCTTCATCCTCATGTGGGACAAACTGCACAACAGAAACTCGCTGCAATGATGCTTCACTGAGATATGGTCGCCTCCCAAAGTTGAGGCTGTAAATCTCTTCGCATCTTGACGTGGTGAGAATTTTTCTTCTCCTTTGGTTAGGGAAATGATGTCGTCGTCAGTTGGTCAATTGGTAGGCTGGTTACCTAACTAGGTGGCAGTTAGGACGTTGACCATTAAACATAAGATTGTGTACGTATGGGCATCGGCCATATATGGGGGATGTAAGCGATACCGCAATTGAGGAGGAGATGGTATAGGTAGATGGAGTGGACTCGCTTTGGTGCTGGTGAGTCAATCAATTTGTTTGATTTGTTGTACTCGTATGCAGAGGCTGTGGCGACGCTTCCTTCTACAGAAGATGACATTTCCTTGGTTAGGGGGAAATAATTTATTGTTTGCTGCAAAAGGAAACAAATGCGGGATATTTCACCGGCGCAGCTGCGAACATGAATGGCGGACGGTAAGTTCTTCGTCATGGGAAATGTATGGAAAAGGAAATTTAACCCTTATTAGAAGAGTTGTATCAACTAGCAGACAGAAGATGGCGTGGGTGGTTATTGGACATATATATAGTACCTAATTGCAAGGAATTTCTTGGAAGCGAGAATTGAGGATGAATTTGGAAATTGCCTTTTTAGCTATGCAATGATTCAAGCCATCGACATACCCGTTCGGAGTCGTTTGTAAAGAAGTGGATTGAGAAGATTTTACGTAGAAATGGTAGATGGTAGCGGAGTGAAGCAGCACTTTATGGATCCGTTGTGTCGAACTATTGTTCAGCGGAAACAGATCTATGTATCTGTGAAAGAAAAAAGACTCCTTAAGGGTTTCTTCTTCTGGGAATTAGTTGTTTCATGTTTCTTGAGAAAGTGCCATGTAGAATGTGGCGTGCCCATCGTCTTCTATACCCAGTTACCTGAGGTAATCCTTAATACTACAATTGCCCAAATGTCTGTTTCTTTGATTTGGAAGGGTGAGTGTTGAATCCTCATCACCTAGGCCACCAGTTGGGTGCGTTGTATTCCTCTCAAGAAAAACTATCTGGCAAACTAAAGTAAGGGGAGAAACAATATGCATACCTACAGAGCTGGCAGGTCAACGGAAACACCGCTGGACCAGGTCGAACGCATTGCAGAAGAGGAGATATATACCGAAGGCATCGAAATGACCATAATAATGAACATTGAAAGTGCCTTGTATGAAAGTCTGCGAGTATCCTTAGAAGAACGCAGGGTTAACCCATTGGTGGTAAGATGGGTTAACAATATGCTGAAAAATAGGGCGATAAATATTTAGACGGGAACTTCCAGGAAGGATTAGAAGAGGTTTCCCGCAGGGAAGAGTTTTATCACCTACTCTGTGGAATCTAACTTCTTCAATTCAGACTCTTTCCTGAGAAGAGTTGAAGAGACTGGCTATTCCGATGACATAGCAATGGCAAGAAGGAAATTCATGAACGTCAGAACAGATACCATGAGAAAAGCGGTGGTGTCAGGAACAAGGGCTCTCCATTAATGCGGAAAAGACAGATCTAATCATCTTCATGAGGAAGAGGAGAGATTTGGAATTCCAGCCCTTGACACCAGATCGGAGTTACAGAAGACCAGGAAGGTTAAGTATCTGGGTGTATACCTAGATGCTGGACTAAAGATCAGAAAGGACTAAAGAAAAAAGGGTTCTTCAACAGTGCAAACGATTATGTAGACAAAGCTGGGGAATCTCGCCGAGGTCAACATACTGGATGTATACGATGATAGTTAGAGCGATTATCAGAGAAGAGGCTGCTCTATGTGATTGCCCTCTTACTGGAACTGAGGGCAACAAAAAGGCGGATTCTCTGACAAAGCAAGGATCAACCTTGGACTTCTCTGGTTCGGAATCATTTGCTACAATTGGTAGAGTAATGGTAGAGCACCTAATTAACAACTGGGCCGCAGCGGAACACCAGAGAAGGTGGTCAACCGTGCCAAATTGCATGCAGCCGAAAATGGCTATTCAAATTCCGGTTGGTGCCACTCACAAAGAAGTTCTAAGTTTGGGGTGAAGAATACTGAAATGGGTGGTAGCATTATCTACAGGTCATGGAAATTTCAGGTATCACCGAAAAAAGATGGGTCTTCTGGATGATGACACCTGTGAACTATGGAGAAAATCCGGACGGCAGAAGAAGGGAGGCCTTGGGAGTCCACTGGGTAGAAACCCAGAGGATGAACGAGATTTCTGTTAAACAGATGCTAGCATTGACACGAGGATTCAAAGATAGGAACTATGGAGTAATGCAGAGAGTCTCCCGGGCTAAGATGCATGGTGGAAGAGAGACAAAAACGGACCCAACACTGTTCGAAATCTTTCGAATAATATATGTATGTACGAGAACATGCAAGTAACAGGTATGTAATAACATAGGGCCTTGAGTCTGAGAACTGCTGTTATTGGCTATACTCTAAATGTACTGCTTCGTATTGAGTACCACGTCTTACCGAAAGCCCTGCACAATGTCCAGTACCCCCTTCTAGCTTTCATAATTCTGTTTCTATTTCTGAATCCACCAGGAGATAGCATAAAGATGGACTCCAGCTAGACAGGATGAAGTTATTTATTATCTTCCTCATGCTGTTCCTGGAAAAAGGTTTCCACACCCCTAATATAAATATTATAGAAAGCTTCTTCATCTCCAGGAACGCTGAGAACCGCTTCTTGAAGGCATCTTGAATTGTGTGAACTAAGTCATGGAAGGCTGGTTGCACAGACTTTCCTTTGGTATATTCGTGTTAGTTGGTGAGCTGTTATGTTCATCACAAAGCGTCTCTAGAAGGGTATCCCTTTGTCATACTAGGTGTCTAAAGATTCTCAACCTCTTCTTCAGGGAGATAAGGAGTATGGCATCTTTTCTTGCTGTCTTCTTCTGAGTGAATGAGTTGATCGCTCAGGCTATTTTGTTGAAGTTTATGATGTTGGCACCTTTTTTCGGCTCTGTGCAGGAATACGACACATGGAGTGATTAGTCGAAAAATTATGAAAAATAGATCCTCATTAGCATTTCGAGTATTTCCGTTGATGTCGGACACCCGTCGTTAGCTTTAAGAAACTGTGGTTTGGACTGCGTCTGTGAGAGAATCTTCTTGTGTCGGGCGGTAGTGTGGCTCCATCTTTATTTTGAAACTTTCTTGCTCGTTTGATAGTCTAGTCTGGTTTGCTTCTCCTGTACTTATTGCAAAGTTGTCTTACTAGCTTCCTTTGCTTATGCAACTCTCAGTTCCTCCATCTGTGAATTATAAATTTTTTAAGAGGGCGTGCATTCGCAATCTTTCTGTATTATTATATAAACCTTCCTGTCTAACCGTCGATTTTTTATTTTATCTCCTAATCTACTACAAAAGAGGTCCCAGTTAGTGCTTCTAGAATTCCTAGCTATGATTTTTGTTTTGTCTAATGGTTTGCGGTGACCCATACATATATTGCCTGACGTGGAGTCCTCATTCGAAACCCTCTACTTCGACGTCAGATGCATCACGTTTGATGTCTTGAAGGTGACGTTTAAAACCTGCCTTCTAATCTTGTAAATGAAATTTAGGGTACAACCTGCGGTAAGGATTTTTTTAGTTTTAAGTCTAGAACTTAAGCTTGTACTAAGCTTTAATAAATGTCCGGCGTTGACCTGGGCCTAAATTAAGTACTACGAGATTTTCTATGAAACAGAAATCAGGAAGAGAAACACCTTCAGGATTTGTATTGGTACTTCTTCATCGGTTTTTGGTTAGATGTAGGCAAGTTTTACCCCTTTTCTGTTTGTAGTTTCCGAGAAGTTCTTTGGCTTGTCTCAGTTGGGGGATGTCATCGCAAAGCTTTCCGGCTCTTTCCGCTGAAAGATTTCTGACCCAGCTGTTTTAACTTCTTTTATTTCTATGTTACCTGGTGTCCAGTATCTATAGCGGAACTTCAATAGTCCTCCATACCATATTCAAACAATTTCACATTCCATTCGTCGCGATAATCTTAAAATTCCCATCATCCTTTCTGGTACCACTAGAATGGAATTCCGAATCGATAATTCTGATAACCAACAACTGGTCAGGTGCTTTGACCACATCACCTCTCATGAATCACGGTAAAACGAATAACTTTCCTCGAAAAAGAAAAAAATATCGTCCAACTCATTTCAAAGTTTACAGACCCCAATTTAATACCACGTCGTCGATTAAAAATCCATTCAACCATCACATGGTTGGCATTTCAATTTTAATCGTATCTCGGAACATTGTACGAAACTTGCATCTTTATGGAGCCCATAAAATCTGAAACACCATTGTCTAGCTGTCCACAAGCGAATGGCATGGCGAACGGAGCTGAGAGATCACCATCTGAGATTTCCGATCGATTTTAGTGCGCTCGCCGCCGCGCAGTGTTGGAGGCGATGCACGGTATTATCTCCTCACCGATGATCATTAAGCACCAGCAGCAGTTCAACCAGTACAAAATCCGATCGATGAATGGGAGTCCTCTAGAGTTCTGTCCGCCGTCGCTGTCGATGGAGCAGTCAGTTGGGCAAGGTCATCGTGAACATTATGCAACGTCAAAAGGTTAATTGCCTCTGCGGAGTTGTGCAATCGCTGCGCGCTCGCGCACAGCCCATACGAGCTGAGTATGCGAGCTGGGAACACACTGGACCGTCATTAATGACAATTAGGTGGCGATGTATTCGAGCTATTAAATCGGTTAGTGGGATACCAATGCTGGTTGGAACGATCTTTTCTTTTCGTTCTTTTCTCGGACCGCATTGGTGAGTGGCTAATGACAGCGAAATGGGAAAAGGTTTTTATTTATGTGTTTGGCAATTAGGCCTTGCGTTGGCAGAAAAATAAATGTTTGATGATTGACAGATACATTTTGATGGAAGGCCTGAGGCAGGATGTTTTTTTTGTTTTTTTGGCGGTGGACGCAGACCAGTTGGTCAGTGGAGTTATAGGGTCTTAGTTGAAGTACGATCTCATGTCAGATTTTGAGTCATGTGACTTAGTTTGTGTCTTTTATTGCCTTCTCTTGGTGACTTATGTGGATCTAGTTGAAAATTCCTCAAACATATGTACATACGATCCACAATGGCTCTTGGTTTCCAATTATATGGACAGAGAGATCTTGAGACTCTTTTGGAGTTCCGGGAATAAATTTGTCAGAATTAAATCAAAATGGCGGCCAAACAACATCGGCTTGGATCATAAAAAAACACTCTGTACCACGGTATTTCATTGACGCACTATGTCAACACAGCCCAGGGAGCTCTTGGCTATCAACGAAGTTAAAGGCAGTTCTTAACTCTTTTCAAGTACGTAGTAGATGGAAATATGCTCTAAATAAAGGATGGGCTACTCAAGAAGAGGAGGAAGATTATTTCTTCGGCTCAAGCATTAAATAGGAAATATTTCATGGGCTGATGCCAGTTTTATGGAGCTATACGAAGTTAGGGCAAGAAATTGAACAAACCTTTTGGAGCCATTTATAGAAAAGGCTTGCAGTATCAGGCTATCTGATCATCACATCAAATGTCTATAATTTATAAGAAGAATCGTAAAAGACTGAGAGACTGTGAGAAAGCACCCTAAATGTGACTGTTAGATGTAGCCTGGGAGGTGATGTTGATATTAATAAGCTTTACGGATACATATTTTACGGACTATGGCAGTACACAACGATGATTTAGCTTCACGGCAGTAAAATGGTAGTTAGTTTCAATTCGACAAAATCCAAGCAGGAACCTGACTATTTAAGCTGTAAACTAGCCTCGTTTTGTACCGAATTGAATGGGTAATGATTAAGTCTAGCCAAGAAGAAAATGATGATGATGATTAGCATGCTTAATGTACTCAGAAAGTAGATCGAGCAGCTAAGGGAAAACTCCTTTTCAGTGCATTATATAGCCACAAACCCCAACGATCAGTCTGCAGTACTATCATGAAAGGGGTAGACGTAACCAATAGAGGCTACCAACCACTCTATCTGATGAATATCGAGTAAGAACAAGTGATAAGCAAATTTTAGGCGCGACAGGTCCATGAGACCCAAGCCTACCTTCTCACAACCATTCGTGTTGTGCGTGTTATATTCTTTACACGAATGGAAGGGGCCTACTGTTTAATGCCGTATCCGAATATTGAAGCGGTACCTACTCACAATATTGAAGACATTGGTGTACCTATAGCAAAAAATGAAAAACAATAGGCCTGTCGGATCTGATGGACTGCTTTTTCAATATGAAAGCGTTGCTTTGTTGTATCTATGAACAAAACAAATGCGTGTAATGAATTATATTCGCTTATCTGTACACACTCTACGTACTGGCCTGGAGCATTTGTGCTATGCTTATGGCTCTATTCATCTTATGCCTTACTGCACTACGAACCAGTGCGACTTCGAGCTCGGCAGATCGTCGACAGAGACAAGTCCCGGAAAACTCTTGCAAATATCGCATATTACTCGTCAGACTCCCGAACTGCAGTAGCGTTTTCCAAGCGTAGGTCCTAGTAGTGACGATAGGTGCCCGTGAGATTGCGATGAAGGCAATACCACGTGAGGATATCACCTTTTTCATCGATAGCCAGGTAGCGATAAAAGCGACATCTACTACAGAAATAAAAGTGACATCGAGAAGAACTTAAGTTTCTTGGAACACAGCATAAGGTAAGACTCTGCACGATCTCTAGTAATGAAGATATACTATACAGAGAATGAAAGGGCTGATGAACTGGCGAGAAAAGGCTCTGCACTGAACCTGTAGCAAGCCGACCGAGGATGCCTCTGCCACCTAAGAAAGCAATTCCTCCGAGAACTGCTACATCTAGCTACTAGGTCATATGAATATCCCAGATAATGAAAGGGCTGCCAAACCTTCATGTCAGCGGTCCGAATTGTATACTTTCCAAGCCCACCCCATCGTGAAGGTGGGGTTCAGTTCAGTTTGACAAAAAATTCATTGACGACAAAGGCACTAGCATAGTCAGTAGGCTCTGAATTCACTTCGATACCAGCGCAGCGGCTAGAACATTACTGCCTGTTTAAAATAAGAGGGCTTTTCATTTATCCGCAACCTGAAATGCGATTGACATATTATAGTCGACTGAAGAATAAGGAGTCTTGATAGTTACCTCTTCACGGAGTTGTAGAACTTAGGCAAAGTTAATCTGCTAAACCTTTGAGGATTGAAATCGTTATTTGGATGGTGTTAGGAGAGCGGTTCGCCCATTTTTCTTTTACTTATTATCAGAATGGTCAAAAATTGTCACATTAGATCCCGATGGTTGCTCTAAGCTAGCAACGTCATCAGAGGGTACTTTTAAACATACGTTAAAGCTTAGTCTTAAGAGCGGGAAGAAGCGTGCTTAAACTGCAGGATGACGCTACATTTTCGTAGGAATAGAAAACTTTTTATATCAAAAAAAAAAAAAAGACCATAGCCGTACGAAATTGTGAGTAGTTAGAGGCAATCCCCATTCCGTCATTTCACATGACTATTTCATGGCATGCCTTTGGCACAACATTTTGTAACGTCTTTTCTAATTCAAAATACAATTACCCCTGCTATAAACCGCACGTATTCATTATTTAACCATAAATTTAAAAGAAAAAACAATCTCTTCTTGCAGATCAGTGTCATAGGTGTGCTAAAAGCCATGCTTTAGCTGTTATCTCAGTTAGATACAAACTTGTTCCGCAGATAATTTGCTCAGATATTAGCATTCCATCTCATGTTTGACTATCAATTTGGTTTCATTCCCGCTTAATCACCTCCTCGGCCAGCGATACTTGTTGCCGCTAATCACAGCGTATTCATCTGCCCACCGGTACACCTCGATAATACGCGCCACCAATAATCCATTATCTAGCCGTCGTGTAATGAACCTAATCTCCATTCACAAATCTCTCTACCCTGCGGCCAGATAACATCCCATTGGCCACTTGTGGGCCTTGTGTGCCGCATAGGCAACGCGCGACATTTAGTCCACCGCTAGCGACCGACGGCGACAACAACGCCGCCGATCGACATCGAGCACCTGCTGGGAGCATTGGCCATTTCTCTCGATCTACGCCTCAGGCACCAGTGTTGGCTAATCTAAAGGTGCCCTGCGGGCATCAACCACTCCAGGGCAATCATGCTTTGATGAATTGCAGTGCAATGCACATCCCAAAGGGTAATCTGCATGCGAGGTGTGTCCACCGGCATCGGCACCAGCACCGGCACCATCATCATCATCATCGTCGTCGTCGTGGCCGTCGTTGTCCTCATCCTCATTCTCGTCGTTGAGGACACAATCCTTATAGATGCGCACGCGTATCTAAGCTCTCTAACACACACTCAGTGTCGCCCGCTTCTCTGTGCTCCTACAATGGACAATTTACAAGATCGAGATTATGTTACTATCGCAGGCAATCTCTTGAATGATTATTAATTTGATTTAAGGTTGTAGAGTGCACCGAGATGATGGCGGGTAGGTGCAAGTCCTCACAGCACCGGTTCAATGTCCTTGATGCGTGATGCAAGAACATAAAGTGGAAACACATTTACATACGCACGAGCGCGAGGATTCGCCATCAATGAAATGTTGATTGGAGGGATCCATTAATCTCGGCAATGATGAATTGACAGGAAGCCAACGCAGGCTGTAGCCAGAGGTTTCAGTCGTCGAGACTCGGAGAAAAAGTTATGACACCACTGGGTAAATAAAAAAGAGACCATTTAATCGATGTTTTACGTTGTTTAATGGAAACGCTGCAGCTACAACATGTTTGACATGTTGGCAGTCGGTGATTATGTAGATTGGTTGTATTCAAAAGGGTTTCCAAAGAGATGACAGTGCTTCTTAGGAGAGTTACGTACCTACATATACATATGTACATATCTAGGAATTGATTCGGAGTATAAGACGAAATTCCCAATCCCTCTCATCTATTTACATCGACGGCGGTATTGTAACTTGTTTCTTGACATCTGATTGCTCTTTAAAGAGTGCCAGAGTGGTTTATAAATAGCACAAGAGGTGCAGATAATGTTGAACATGGCTCAGACTGGCTTGATGAATCGGTGGATACTAGCTTTTCTTCTTTACACGTGCTCTATCTAAGAAGTCTTAGTAAGCCTGCAGTAGATAGAGTTGACTACTAGATGTTACGATAGTAACATCTCTTCAGAAGAGTCAGACTTGCAATCGGTGCACCTCATAAAAACAAGCAGACGCGTGTAGTGAGGCAAACGAAGGAAATAGGAGAGCAAATGGATCGAAGTTCACCTTCAAAAAGACAGCTGAACTCGAAGTCACAGAGAAAGTAAGTCTAGTTGTGCCGTGTAATCACTTTACATTTAGATTTTTTTTTTCAATTTTGTGCTTGTACTGGAATGAATTCAGGATTAATGGTATTCTTTTCAAGAGATCTACCTAAAGGATCATTCACAGCTCAGCGACCAACGAATGCGCGAACTGCGAACAAACCGAATTTAGCACATTTATAAGCACGCCAATGGCAATTTTAGTATTTCAAAAGAACAAAACTTAATTTATCTATCGATTGCTATAAAAAAAGTTAAATTTCAATTAGTTTTTGTGAAGAAATTAACAATTCGCTGATTTTTCAGTGAATAGGCGAATGCTTTTTGAGAACTGTCAAAGTTTATTCACATTCCACACAATGTAGGACGCAATCCACATTCTCGGGACCAAAACATTCGCAAGAGTTTAACCTCACAATTCTGTTGTTTTGTTCTTCGTGGTCGGTCAGAGCTCGTAAATGACGAGTAAAATTCGCAGATTGCTGCGACCAAGACCATGACCTTGTTGGTTGAGGACCAGGTCCATCCCGGACTGTAGCGCTCTGAAAGGTTCTGTGGTACATACTTTAGAGATTTCCTCTTGTGAAAACTCACAAGCTGGTTGCTTGACCATTTTGGTTACATAAGTAAAAACTAGGAGTCTTTGGCAGGCCTCGACTGGAAGAGAATCTTAATTGCAGTAACACACGTCAGATACTCATCTTAAGCGTCTACTAATACCTAACAACGACTATTGCAGCAGACGTAGAGACTGTGTGAATAGCTTGCCCTCTCTAACAGGAGAACGATGAGTCTTGGGAGTTAGGGTATCTACGGAAAACGGAGCTTAAATATCTCTTGAGATTCTTATCTTTTTTGGGAAATTCTTGATCAGAGGCTTATTCGTGATATGCAGGTTCTTAGGGTAATCAGAATGGTCACAATGGTTGGTCCAAGTGAGCCGTGATTTAAGTCACAAGGCCCCAAATAGTAGTAGCCTACCTATCTAGCGTACTTTATACACTTTATTCTGGTACGGCGGACAATCGAAATATTTTTAGCATAGTATTTCGAAAACTGGTTTGTATTGAATGGATTCTATAATCTCTGATAAGCTATACTGTGACCGGCTTTGAGGTCTATGATCTGACGTAGCCTGAGAGTACTCACCATTGGTCCTTTTAGCTGCTGTTGGGAGTATATTTATTTAGTCACAGGCTTTTATTTAGACCCACGGAACCAAAAGGAGAGAGTCTATACAGTGTCTCATTGTCCGACCAGTTAATTATTTCGGGTTTCAGTCTGTAGAAACGAGATTGCCCTCGTAAGGTGAATAACCTCAATAATGTGCGGGTTCAGGTAAGCATTTTCTCGAAGATTACTTCAAGGTAGGAACTCCACTTAAGTTCATGATTACGCCATCTGCATATCCTTGCACTCCGTAACCAGGAGTTCATCACTGATAAAAATTTAAACCATTGGGTATCGCTTAAGGGTATCCTTAAGGGTATCCTCCGATGGATATAATTATTTTAAGCGATCCTTCCGCACGATTGTACATACCTTAAGATACTGACGGCTTTCTTATTGCCACTTTGAGTTATCTATGGCCAGGATTATATGAATTTGGAAAGCTACTGGATGTGGATGACAATATTACCTCCGAATCCCAGGTCTCAATCCCAGTTCTAAACAAATAAAGAACTGAAGGATCGTGGCCGTGGTCTTAGACAAAGACTTTATATGGGCTCCTGTCACTTTTCAATTTTTCTATTCTTTTACTTCCGTCTTCGATTCGCCCATTTCATTGCATTAGTTTCGTTGAGATCTCTAAAGAACACAAATCGCTTCTGACTTTCTCTTCAATTTAATCCTAACCTCACTTCCCTACAAGCGCCACCGGCAAGTTGTTTATCTCAATTAAAAGAGCAGTAAATTTTAGGGTTATGGGGCGGGTAGGGCAGTTAAAAAAATGTTACAACATCCATAAACTCGCAACTGAAAGCTTGACTTCGTGGCGCCCAATTATCCGTTAATGAACACAAATTTACAACAACACAATCTGAAAGGACAAAAAGCATAATTATTAATTTCTACTCATTAGCCGGGGGTAATTTACAGCTCATAAAGTGCCCGAGTTGATAGTGATCTCAATATGGTCTCTGATTTCACCATCCGCACAATGGAAGGCGAACAATGCCGGATGGAAGCGTGCCACACGCCTTTTGTCCATATTTTTGGAGCGCGCGCTGCACAAGGTCTCTCTAAAACGATATTATGACGGTGATGGGTGGGTTGCAATTATATCGAGCTGTAATTGGAGTCAGTCCCGTTGGTGTTTACGATAAAATTATATAGCAGAGCTTTGCCATTCTAGCTATACCAACATATGCCGATGAAGTAACTATCTGTAGGTACTGTCCAGTGGTCTATCAAAATTCATTTTATGGACTTTTTGTTAAAGGGTTTATGACGGTGTATGGCATATAAAAGTATGACGATGATTGGATCAGAGGACGCTTGTAATTAAAACAATGGGAGAGCTTGTTAATGGGGAAGCTATCAAACTTAATAGGCGATCTTTTGGTTCTTAGCGTTTTATGACAGCTGATGTTGTTTGAAGTCTGATTATGTCTTGATAGTTGCTTGGCTTAGAATGTTTTTTTTTTTTTTTCTTTTTAATGGTTTAAGAACGGAAATCGAATTGTGATGATGTAGACAGAAAGTAATGCATCCTTTCTATCATGATTCGCAGACATCTTCATCATATGATGCACTTAAATATAAAATGATTGATTCAACGTGCATATGTATATCGTTAAGGATTCATCTCCCACATCGACGACAAGCATTCAACTGTATCAGAATTTATCAGTTCACTAAGCAGTTGAGTCCCATTGGAGCCTGATCCCCATCCTAGACACATCCACTTCTTTATTCAGAGTGAACTTCATTTGATTCCTTTTTTTTTGCAGACATATACCCCTGGCTTCTATGTCTGTCTACCTTTAGAGGCTCATCCAATTTAAATTTTGAAGGAACGTACTCTATTGAAGTTCCTGCTGCGGCTGCCAATTTATTCCAATTTGGCGCTGCTGCTACAAGTGCAATCCCTCATACTCCATTCGTAACGTATCTCGCCACTAAAAGGGACAAAAAAATTCCTCCATCCTGCGGGTGTGATATGTAAGTGTGTCGGTATGGTAGAACCTCACACGCATTCAGTGTCATGTGGGAAACCACCCCTCACGTTCGTGCCCGATTCGTCAGGATAAGAAAACTGGCTGGAATTTCATGCTTTTTTTCTTTCGCTCTTCTAGTGGAGGAGATACTACATGTACTGCAATTTGACATCCACCATCTTCCCGCTCAGGATTTTCCTCACATACTCCAGAAGGATTCATCTCTCAGATGATTGGTTCCTCTGTGGGATACGTGATGTGTGTGTTGTTGCGATGCTGATTTTTGTTTATGCAATTTTTTAGTAGTCTGGTGTTTTTTTTTTTTGTTTGTTCCTTGAAAGTCCTTTGGGGCAATTCTGCGAATGTTTGCTGAAAGAAAATCCTTTATTTTCTGTTTTTTTTTTTAAGACATAGCAAGGAAACCTTTCTTCCATTAAATTTTACGTTGTTTTCAGCTCATCCAGAAGGAGTTTTAGAGTTTTTTTTTAGGATATTCAACGAATTTAGTCAAGCATTCCATCTTTTCTTTTCAGATACGAAGCCTTTTCCACAAGACAGATACATACATAACATTCTGTCTGGGATATCGTTGGGTATGTCAGCAGAAGATTCAAGTGAAATCCTTAATCCGATCTTTTGGTTGGATGATGCTGACATTTTCGGGAAATTTACTTTACTTTGCATTTCTTCTTCAAATTGATGTCTCCAAGGACGAAATGTGATTTATTTAGTTGACTGCATTTGACAGTGCAAAAGTGCGTTAAGACAAAGTATCAAAGTTTTCAGCAACAACTTTGCGAAATCGAACCAAATTGAAAATGTCTGCAGATGGGATGTGAGATTTGTTGTCAGAGCGTCGAAGTATATATTCACCTTGTATCGTGTCCCAGACATAGTTCTCAGATCCTGTATGAGGTTACCACACAACTGCGAACGGAACTGACTTAATTGATTGCATAGATAGTAGAAACTTCAGCAGGGATAAAGCTGAGTAGGCCTTCACACAGTATATGGTAGGATCTTGCAACAATTGACAGGGATATGCTCAGTAGTTCTTTAACGACATATGTATATACACGTGTGTCCTTTTGGGAGTAGGGTCAAACAATGCAACGCCATGTCTTGGATTTTTTTGGGGGTGAACTTAGGCTTCCATTGATCTAGCTATATCTAATTTATGAATTCGTGCCTGTAGTCTAGCCAAAACATTACCTCTGCCCTTAAACAACTCGAAGGACCAATACCAATATTTATCAGCTGACTATCCACGCTGTTCTTTGCATCAATTAAGTATGAGGGACAATTAACTGAAAAATTTGGGCTTTGACAGCCTCCTCGCCATTTCGTTATCGGAGCTATCAACAATGAAGAAAGAAGACATCATTTACTAGCGTTTTCTGGGATTTTTCATGAGTCTTCAGTTTGGTGTTGTAATGTGTAATCTCCCAAATAATTCGAAATCAGCTGAACTACACTCAAAATCTTGTAACCCTTTCATTATGCCTATCCGTTGCCACCTCGATTGTATTTAAAGCAATAAGGAACAAAGTATCTGTACTACATACATGCATATATCCCACCTATTGTCCTCAATCCCACCTAATCTCTGTATCACAACCACACAGGACCAGGACCAAAAAAAAAAAATAACAACTTCAACTTCTTGAAAACATTTTTTCTTTTCTGTTGTTATGAAGTGGTCCACGATTTTTTTTTCTTGCTGTATTCCGTCACTTTCATCACTTCCCATGTACGAAGTCTACGACATAAGAAACAATTTCCCTTCTGAAGGTGCTGCACATCATCCTTCATCAGACTGCTATCGTCCTGCGCCACTAACAGAGGATTCGTTTTTCACTTAGCTATACAAGAAAAATGAAATAAAATTCACCTCAAGCCACTTTTTATAGACCCGTTCTCCACCAGTCCTGCATATCCAAAGAAAAAAAAAAAGTATTTTCTCCCTTTTTTTCTCTGAATACCGTTCAAAAAGGATGAAAAAAAAAGTATTCGTCTCCTTCTTCTGTGCTACTGAAGAGAATTGACTAGTGTACATGATACTCCACACATACCACATCCCCCACTAAAGGGATGATGACGCTGCTTTCATCACGGAGAAGCTGACTTATTTTCGCGTCATATTCTTAAGAGGTTTCACAGAAAGGACCCTTAACAACAAATCACACATCCCCACACACATACGAGAGTGTATGGCAGCCTTGAAAAGAAAAATTTCTAATTGCACTCCCACAAATGCACACACATGCATTGCTTGCATAAATTATGAATAACCCCAATGCATGAGTGTGAGTCCTTCTTGTGTGTATTTTTTTTTGTTTTATCAAGGAGCAAACAGCAAACAGGAAAAGAAGAAGAAATATCCAAAAGCCTCTTGTTTCTGTCCAATCTCCCATTTTTTTTCTATAATGGAATGGAATCCACACACATATGCACATATATGGACCGCGTCATCATTATCCTTACAAAAGGAGATGTGTTTTCAGGCAACGAAATACAAGAAAAAAAAGGAATTCATTTTGTCCTTCAAAAACGAACGTATGTATCCGTATGTGCAGCCAGGTGTTGGTGTGAGAGGACGCTTTCAAAAGATGCACTTAAAATGTCATCTCCGCAGAGTGGGTGGGTGGGTGATGAACTTGAAAAATGCTTGCTCTACCCAAAGGACATGTGTAAGGATGAAAAATTATATTTTGTACAGTTTACTGCAAAACATATTTTTTTGAGTAGGTACCAGTAGTCACTGGCACTCTTAAGACGCTGCTACGAAACCAGTGGGAACTGGTATCGACCGGACCGGACCGGACCGTAAAAGTAAAACAATGTGGGCTGGTGAGGCTTTTACGCCTCCAAAGACCAGAAGAAGATAACAAACAAAGCTAATTGACTTTTCATTTTCCACAGAACGTCCGTAGGTGGTGCTAGCGCAGCTTAATGCATGACCGAGTATTGCACATAATAAAGTTCAGCCCATCGGTGTTTGATTTTTTTATTAATTAAGTCAATCAATTCACACCGATCGATGGCGTTGGCGACGCGACTGCGACGAATTGCATTTTACATTACACACAACCTGACCCGCTTTCCCAGGTGCGAGACATTAATTGTGATTTCTATCGAAATTTTGTTATTTTTTTTATTTTTATTACATTTTCCACTTACAACGACCGCTGCTATTCACGTGTGGATTCGTTTAATTTTAATTCGAAATCACTTATGAGAGTTTTACCGTTTCGATATCGAAGACTAATTCACGGTGTCTGGTGTTCGATTGTGTGGCATTATTGACGCCTTCGATATCGGGTCCCGATTGAACAGGTTCCAGAGCACTCTATGGCAAATTGCTGGCTGGCTTCAGTGGACCGGGCCTAAAAGCATTTCAAGGAGAGACCACCGAGAGATTTACGCGCAATGATAAGGTGCGCGTTGCGGTAGCGCCATAGCGTCAATAAAATGATTTTAACATTTTTTTCTCTCTCTCGATTTTTACATCAATTAATGAGATTCTTATCGCGGAAGATAGCGATAAAAGCGCCCACTGGCTAGATAAGTCAGCTAAGTACCGAGATAAGTTTGTTCAATTGATCGTGGGTACACACCCATCGGGGACGGGGGGTGGTTGGTGGTGGGTTGCTTAAGATGTAGTCGCCTCCTAGACAACGCATCATTAGATCGCCGGGGTAGATAAATAATTGTTCGAGGTTGTACCATAATCAAATGGGATGGTAACTGTTAATTGGTTTTTTCAAATGGAATGTGTGGATGATGGGAATAGGTGGTTTGTTTTTTTCAAAAATTATTATATTTATGTACATAGTTGGTGCGGAGTCAAGGTGAGCCAGGGAAGGTATTTCGCTTAGAATGGTCGATGGTTGGATAATTTAGGATAGTTGGGAAATTAATTGCTGTTATTAGTTACTAAGAACAAGTGGTGATTTCAACATATTTTCCTGTTTACATGGTAGTGAAGGCTAATCGATGATTTTAGTGCGTAATAGAAGTTGCAAGTTATACTTAAAATCTGCTGCAAGATCTGGGATATCAGGTTCCAGGAGACCATCAGTGGGTATATAAAACGACTTGTTTTGATGCGTACAATTACCAATTAATTCTCTTAATTAACTCGTAGACTCATATCACAGTTTGACCCTTAGTAGGGATTGTTACAGCGACACAGGCTATTCAAGAGTTTCAGGAGATTGGTATGGATTCGTGATGAAAAATTGGATAAGTCCAAGGCTTGTTGATTTTAACACAAAATGATCTGCATGCATCACATGTACTGAATCTTTGAATGTTCTAAAGGAGTAAGAATGACTATGACCATTTTTCAGAGTAGGTAGAAATGAAATACCCTGCTTATGGTATACATACATCTGCTCTGTAATTTGTCACCAGCACCTTCAGGCACCAAGAGTACTAATAACCAGCAGATCCGGAGATGCACCATCACGAAAGAAGTAGATGAGTTCACCCAACCTAGGACTAGAAGGAACTCGATATAATGCATAAATCGAAAATGATTCACTACAGGGCCTTGGTATCCGCTGTAGTGTAACTAAGAAAGAGTATCGAAGAATGAATGTTCGAAAATGAGGACCCACTGTGCGTGTAATAAAGCCAATCGTAAAGTTCCTTCATGGAATCGACTTAAAATTGGTTTATAAAAAGCCGAAACAATAATTTGTCACTCCACCAACCAAATTGATCACATTCAGATCACTCCTCCAGTGTACTTACTAAATGTTCAAGCTTTTCGAGGAGGTAAACATCGACTTGGAACATTATCTCGATGGATTACAGGGCTACAGATACACTAGAACCGAAAACAGACAAAATGACCTAGGAGCTGAGTTATTCAAGGCTATAGAAGATGCATTTGTCGGATCATATCGTGTGCAGTGTCATAAGTCCCACAGGCCAAAAGTCCACAATGAACTTTTGATCGCCTGGGTGAGTTATAATCGATTGATTTGTGGACTTATTACCCACCCAGGTGGGCCAAAAATCCACACGAAATTTTTGTGCACAATTGATTTGTGGACTTATAACTCACCCTGGTGAGGACTTATGACCTTGCACACGATATGATCCGACAAAAGTATGTATACCCAATGATTGAAAGCTAAGCATTATTTGGCCGATCCAGAAAGGAGACCGCTTAACTTGCGCCAATTACAGAGACCGCCTAAATATCGCATATTTTTATTTTACGTCAAATTCTGGAGATAATCCAAGTATTCCAGATCTATACCCACAACCTATTATAAAGAGTTTTTCAATAAGGACTTAACAATTTTGTAATTAAATAAAATGAGAATAAGAGTAATTGAGATAGAGAGAGACACATGTTAAATTTAAGTATGGACGTTCATATCATCACGAGCGAGCACGTTTGCAGCGATCGATTCTTTGGAACCAATTTTCCACCACTCTTCCACACATATCGGCTGAAACCTTAGCAATTTCGCGTTTGATATTGTTCCTGAGCTCTTCTAACATTGTTGGCTTGTTGGCATAAACCAACGACTTAACGTAATCCCATAAAAAGAGGTCCAACGGCGTTAAATTGCCGTGGCCATTTCACCGGACCATTTCTTGAAATTACACGATTTCCGAACTTCATCTTCAATAGATCAATTGTTTGACCAATTCTGTGGCATGTGGCACCATATTGTTGGAACCACATATCAGTGATGTCAAGTTCATCCAATTATGGTCAAAAATAGTATTCCCAGATGGCGCGATAGCGAACTCCATTGATCGTAACATGGCGATCATCGACGAAAAAATACGATCCAATCACATCTGCGGCATGAAATCCACACCACACGATCACTTTTTATGGATGCAATGGCGTCTCTTGAAGTACATGAGGGCTTGTTACTGTCCAATAACGCATATTCTGCTTACTGAAAAAGCCATCAAGTTAAAAATGAGCTTCATGGTTGAAGATGATATTTCGATGAAATTCAGGATTTTCTTCAAACTTTTGGAGAGCCTAATCGGAGACGTTTCGGCGATTTAAATGATCAAGATGCTTCAGTTGTTGAGTAACTTGATTTTGCAAGGATGTATGCCAAGATCTTTACGCAAAAGTCGCCACAATGTGAACTGAGAGATTGCCAATTCTTATAAACGGCATGGAATGGACTGATTTCGCTAATTTTGAACTGATATGTACGTATTGTATATGCAAAGATCAAAGAATAATATACGGTCTTTGACAAGACGGCGCCACAAGCCACGCAACTTGCCAAATCTTGTTATAGAAGTCGAAGTTCGGTTACCCTAGTATCTCCAGAAATGGATGAATCAATCGTTGGTGTGATTTGACGCCTCTGGAGTGTTTTACTTTAGGACCAACGCTGAACACCAAATTACCAGCATATTGCCCAATTTTTGCACAAAATAGTCACGAAAAACTCGGTTTAGCACATTCACTACTGCAGACGTTTCCGTGGAGGGTATTTGAGAGATTTCCATAATTAATCTCATCGATGGTACTTTAACCTGAAATAATTTTTTTTTATATTTCCATCAGAAGCTGTTGGGATACTCCTAATGAAAAACTCGTAATACTTTAGCAAAACGGATTTAGGCATGAGTTGCTGATTCATCGTTCCACCAGATCTCGTCATTGAATTCAAGTCGAAGCATGATTATAAAGCAAGGACTCTGAAATAAGAGTGGAACCTATGAAGAGCCATAGACTGTTTCCAAAATGATTTATTTAAAATACTACACCACGATGTGTTCACTAATTGTCATGCTTGACGGTAAGCATTAAACAATAAGTACATTTGAAGGCTAGCAGTCTGCAATGAAATACTCACTTGAAGTTGCAAAGGCTTGTCATTAACACCAACCAAATATAATTGATATATGTAGAAATGGGCTCAAGAGCATACATCATTTCGACAAAATTTTATTCAAAAAATCTTCTCGAAATTAATGCTTCACTGTGTTGCCTACAGCCTTCATCACATTTTTAATGGGTACCCACTTGAATTCAACTCTGCATATATGACTTCTCACACCACAGGGTATGAACTCTCAGTAATTACACGTTTCCTTTTGATTAAGATGCTTACTTTCCTGCACAACAGCATGCCTCACTCAGTCTAACTGAATAGCATATCTATCTGCCACACTCAAATGCATCCTTTTCATTTGAAATTAATGATCCCACCACATACATTCACTGAATAAATGAAGGACTTTAGATTCGTCCGCATTCCTCCTAACAAGGTACTTTGTGCATCATGTTTACCCAATGTAATGAGATGCAAGTGTCAACATAATCACACACAGCTCGCCTTTCATCGCTTAGCCATTCAAGACAAAAAAAAAAAAAAAAACAAGGACTGCCCCCACACGCGTACGTTGCAGTGCAGTAGTTACTTGCACTCTTACAAAAACTCACGAAATCCTTTCACCCTTAAGTGCATCTGCATAACTTTCATTTGGGAGATCCTTTTCTTCTGCACTTCTTTTCAATTAATTCAAAATCTCTGCTCCTTCTCCTCCCCAAACACCAATGCATATACAAATACACACACCCATTACCTGAATGCATTCAAAAGCCCCCACCCTGTATTTCTGTAGCAAGAAAAACTCAAATTGTTTCCTTCACAACATAAAAAAAAAAAAAATATGCGAGTGCTACTACCTACTATGGTACATGAAAGGAGTGTATAACTCAGCACCAGGATGCTTTTGTTTTAATGAACATTTTTTTCAATTTTATCCTTTCACCCCTTCAGCGTCGTCCACCCCCCTTCTCTATCTGATGAAATGAATTTAGAACAAAGCCGCGAAATATAACAGCGAATCCATTCAAACGAAGAAATATCCTTGAAAAGTACACAAATAGGAGGAGGAATACGGAAAAAAAATAATTGCAATAGCCGCCGCATTTAGAGGTGGAAAGGAGGTCCTTTTTGTGTGCTTTCCATTCGAAGGCAAATGCACTTACTATATGTACGCGCGCGCCCAGAGATGAAAGATAAAAAGTGTGAATAGAGGTGCATACGGGTGTATTCAGGATTTCAATTGAAGACGATAGAACTTCCATTGAATGGGCGGGTAGAAGAAGGAATGCGGCCGACAGGACGAAGGTAGGCTGGAGAATTTTAACGGCTTTTTAATAATTTTGAATGTTGGCGTGATGTAAAATTTTCGGTACCGATGAATGCTTCTGCGAGTCCTACGGAGTTTGAGTGAGTATTATGCCAATCGAAAAATTTTGAGCTGTTAGTCTGGGATCTGATGAAGAGAAGCTTGAATCGGAATGAAAATTGATTGCTGGTATGCTATACTATATTTTGAGATATTTCAGGGATACCCTCGGCGCATTCCTTGCCACAATTATTGAACTCCTATAGTCAGCATTTGATACCTTGAACAAATGAGCAAAAGGGTCCCTTGAACCCAAGGAATTGAGCTATTTTGAATGCAAATTAGGACACAAAACTGAAATGGAGAGAAACAGTCCTGAAACGGATAAAAGAAAGTGTCAATCTCTAGTAAAAGTGGGGCCCCACCTTACCATAATTCCTTAGATGTGTACGGCCAATATCAGACCTATTCTTTGATACTTTTACCAAACTCCCTCGATTGTAAACCTCGAGATTATACGCGCTTATGTTAAGATCGATTCATCTTTACCCAAAGGAAGAGAGGTTCGACTTCAGCCATCCAAAGATTGGATTAGGGCTAGAACTAGACGGCCTACATGAAGCTTGATAAGGTTATGTGAACTGCAACCTAAAAAATGTATGGGCCTCCTTCCTATAGGTAGTTCTATCCGAGAAATGGATCAAGCCACTTATGTACATAGTTAGATGGCTCTACAGTTCAGGATGAATCTATGGCTAAACCAACACTCAGCTCCCAGGCTACAACAGATAGTTTTACTTAGCTTCCACCAAAAATTTAAGAACATATGAGTTCCCAGATTTACCAGACTTACAGAGTCTCGCAAGGTTCTTTCTCCAGTAATGCCTACGGCGCGGCGGTCTTTGTTCCGCAAATCCTAAAAATCCGGAACTTGTGGTTTCCACTTTTTACGCAGCTATACTGGTGGGACTTTTGGTCCTGCGAATTGTGTCTATCTGTCTGTCTGTCTATCACCACAACTCGAGTTACACTTAATCCTCAAGTGGAATTGACCACGTAAGGTTCATGATAGTAAGAGTGTATAAGCGTGGAATGTATTCGAACAGCCCGCTATTACCCAGTCGCCTTGAATGGTTGAGGAACCTCTGCTTGCTATATAAGGTCCTGAAGCACAGACGGTGTTCCCAGAAACGAAGTAGATAAAGAAATGGAAATGTTCGTAGCTATACCAGGCAATGGTGATCTGATCTTAGTCTAAGTTCGATTTCGGCTTAGATTTAGAAGCTCAGCTCAGGCGGAAGATTCCGATATTCCTCTGCTGATTCACAACGGCGTTCCCAAACAATTGAAGTAAAACGAATCCTTCTTCATAAATTGACAACAACTTTTTATACCCTATCCTAAGGGTATATTAAGTTTGACACATAGTTTGTAACATAGAGAAATAATCGAGATAGACCATATAAAGTATATATATTCGTGATCAGCATCAATAGCGAAATCGATTGAGCGATGACCGTCCGTCCGTCCGTCCGTCCGTCCGTCCGTCCGTCCGTCCGTCCGTCCGTCCGTCCGTCCGTCCGTCCGTCCGTCCGTCCGTCCGTCCGTCCGTCCGTATGTCACCGCTTTTTGGGCCTTAAATTTTGAGCTAGGACGATGAAATTTCATATCTGGGCTTCTGAGAAAAAGATACAGTACAAGTGTAAAAATTTTTTAAATCCGCCCACTGCCACGCCCACTTTTTCATAACTTCACTAAATTATATGAAACCGAAAAATTTTGTTAAGACCAAATATTTAGGCATTCAGATTCCCTACAATCCACCCATACAAAAGTTTTGGCCACGCCCACTTTTTGGGGGCGTTTTCATCACAAAACCGATTTTTGGGCCTTAAATTTTTAACTAGGACGCTGAAATTTCATATCTGGGCTTCCGAGAAAAAGATACAATACTAGTGTAAAATTTTTTTACATCCGCCCACTGCCACGCCTACTTTTTTATAACTTCACTAAATTATATGAAACCGAAAAATTTTGTTAAGACCAAATATTTGGGTATTTAGATTCCCTACAATTCACCCATAGAATAGTTTTGGCCACGCCCACTTTTTGGGGGCGTTATCATCAAAAAACCTATTTCGATAAAATTTTACATGTAACATCCTCAAACGTTCGACATTATAGCTATATTTCAGTACAAAATGCAATTTGGCCAAGCCCATTTTATAGAGAGGAGGATAGGGTATCATACGATCCGTTCCAGACGGATTGTAGCTTTTCTGTATGTTTTATTTTCAATTAATTTACGAACAAGGACCTCTCAGATTACAATCACTGGTTTTGTTCAAAAGGAATTGAATGCCTAGAAGCCAGTTGATTTTTTGATTGCATTCAGGACAACGGTGATCTCGACATGGTGTATTTATAGGGCACGGCCTGGGAGTAGGTCTTGGAGTTGGTGGAGGAGTTGGCGGTGGTGTTGGTCGTGGAGTTGGTGGCGGCGTTGGTCTCGGAGTTGGTGGCGGCGTTGGCTTTGGAGTTGGCGGTGGGGTTGGCTTTGGTGTTGGCTTAGGTGTTGGCTTAGGTGTTGGCCGTGGTGTTGGCTTTGGTGTTGGCCGTGGTGTTGGACGTGGGGTTGGTCGTTTTGTTGGATGAGGAGTTGGTTTAGGAGTGGGACGTGGGGTTGGCCGTGGAGTTGGTCGTGGAGTAGGTTCTGGTGTGGGACGTGGAGTTGGTCTTGGTGTAGGTGCGGGCTTTGGATAGTAACCAGTATTTGGCTGAGGGTTTGGATATGGATTGGGATTGGGATTGGGATTAGGATATGGATTAGGATTGGGATTGGGGTGTGGATTAGGATTGGGATTAGGATACGGGCGTACAGTCGTTGGTCTCGGTGTTGTTCTCGGCTGCGGTCCTGGATATGGTTTAGGTATTGGTTTTATTCCTCCTTTTCCGCGTTCTTTAGATTCTAAAGTATCACTAATAATTCCATTTGCTGTTGGATATGACGAGGAGAAAATGATTATAATCAAGATGATTGGAAGTTTCGGAATCATCTTGAGACGTTTACAATGAAAACCTTAAGCTTACTAGTAAAGACAGTCATATGCTGCAGGTATTTATACTTACAACTTGATTTACAACATGAAATGCTTACTTTTTGCATGAATTGCTTTCAATTTAATATCGCGCTTAACAATAGCGAAATGAAATATAGGTCACAACTGCAATTCAGTTATTGTTTTAAATGAATTCCAATGAAAATAATTTTTGTGGGCTACCTTAAACAAAATTGAGAGCAACAAGTGTAAGTATACACTATATTCCGAAAAAATAGGTTCACACATACCTGCATACATAACCTTTAAAATTTAACCTACAACAAGAAAAAAAGTGATAAAAGGAACAAAAGCCATTAAAGATACACTTGAAGTGTAGACCTCTTGCTGGAAATGTCAGAGAAATTCGAAATTCAAAGTGGTAGCTGACAAGGCTGTATATTGTCACCGTTACTATTTTTGGTCTATGGTTGAAATTTGTATCGTATTTCAAAGAAGAAATGATCTTAGCTGCTAAATACCTTTCCAGAGTTACCTAAGGACTGTTTAAGACGCATTGCTGGATACTTATGCATCTCATGAGAGATGCTATCAACGGAATCCACTGTAGATGTAAAATCGATTTTCTCTGGTTCGCGTGCTGGGATCTTCGCTTCATCGGTCAAGGTTTTCATCGACTGATGATTGGTGTTCTTGCGAACATATTTGAATTATTGTATGGCATTTTCCAATCAGATCTCTGGAGGACTGTCTTAGGGGGTACAGTTCGCCACCACGTGCGCTTAGAATATTGTCAGATTCGATGCCTGGAATTTAACAACGTAAACGTGAACTGCTTCCATTAGCAGGAAGGAAAGAAGCTGCATCTACTACATTGTCCCTCCGAGTTTGATTCGAAGACTGACACCAGTTAAAAAAATTAAATAGCTGAGACTAAACTTAGACAGTAAATTCATCTGCAAAAAACACCTAAAAGAGATAACCAGGAAAGCTACACGAGCTCTAATGATTTGCCGGAGTCCGACCATCCTTAGATGAATGTATAATGCTATTGTAAGACCAATAATCATATGTGCAATTGGATGGGCATAAAGAACCAATCTGGCCACTACGATGGACGCACTCAATAAGGTGCAAAAACGAGCATCCACAATCTACAAACTGAGCAATCACACAGCAAAGTAGTACACAGATGGGTCAAGAACTGACGAAGGAACTGGAGCAGGAGTATTCGGGACTAAATACTCTGAATCCATGGGCTAAAATACTAGCATCTTTCGGTCTGAAATCTATGCCATAGCTATTTGTGTACAAATTAATCTTAACAGAAGCCACGCCATCTATGATATAATGTCAGATAGCCAAGCCTGCTAGCATGACACTTGATTCCTATATCATTAAGTCTAAACTAGAATGGCTATGCCTGCAAAAACTTAATGAATTGGGAAGAAGAAAAAACATGACCCTCTGTTGGATACCTGGCCATGAAATGGGTAATGAAATGCCCAACACCCTAGCAAGAAAGGCAGCATCAGGAGCCTTCATAGGTCCTGAACCATTCCTTAAAGAAGAAATCAGGAAACTAGAGACGGAAAACAGGGTAAGGATCTGGAATATCGCTCAGAACATGAGGCAAGCCATTAAAATTTTAGGGCGACATAACCGAAAAAGATTATAAGCATATTTTAGCATGAGCAAGAATAACCTTCCTAGGCTAACGGTGCTCAAGGAGCTTTAAAGGAAACTATGCATATGTGGAGAAGATCTTTGTAGATTCTACGATGAGTCCACTGAAATTCCAGAACATGTATTGGGATCTAGGGCAAGTATCAATTATCAAATGAGGAAATACCGTCACTAGAGCCTACTCTCATCCTTAAATTCTTAAAGGAAACTGTATTAAAGTAAGTGCTCTAGGGCACAATTCTTCCGCCAAGACGTAGTAACAGTACATGACCCTCAAAATGATTCCGAAAGAAATATTAATACAAGGGGAACTCTAATGAGGGCACGTATCTCTGCAAGGTGTTAGTAAGGGGCACAATAGATCAACATACCCCTTCTTGAAATAATAATAATAACTTTTGGATCTGAGCGCTTACAGATGTTATTTCTCGAAGCGTAGTAACAATTGGACGTGTCGTCAAATCTCCACAAGAGGTCTATTTCGAAGCTGTTTCCTTTCGGTGCCGTGAAATAACGCCGAGTGAAATAAGACCGCATTTCAAAATTCGAAGCACGAAGCAGATTCTATGCCTGTTGATCATCACGATTCCAACGGTTTTTAAAGCGATTCTGGTTTCGTTATACCTCGTCCTATCAGAGTAAAAAAAAATCCTTCAGAATTTGCTGTAAACGATCGTTCTAGTTTATATTGGTTTATATTGTAATCACAGATGTTGACCCTGCATGAGATGTATACCTGGTTGTGAGAATGGTAGGATAGATGCTGCTTCGCCGTGTCTCTAGTGTCGTCTCTCTAGATATGTACATGTTGGAGCATTAATTTCAGTTCTTACAACTTATGGCTTTCTGGTCCAAAATCATCGCACATCCTTCAGAATATACATCCATATACACGACCTTATACCGTGTTGTCTGTGGCGCCAAGAACAGCTTAAAAAAAAGTTAATAACAAGAAAAAAAGGTCGACTTCGGTGCTGAAGCTCTACAATTAGAACCATTTTTACTCCAACAATTAAGTCGTAAAACTAAAAGTGACTGGTTATATTTCTCATTAGAAAAGTCGTTAATAAAAACCTTCAGGCTATTACAGAACATTGTCCAAAAGCCATATTTAACGTAACAATGTATGCATAATCACACACGTAACGTAATTTATTACAACCAAATTGTTGGCCTTTTCCCCGTTAATTACAATCATCATCCTTAAAAACGCTTAGATCTACTTGTTAAAAGCAAACACGTTCTTGTCCAACTGTGCCGCTAATTTATAATTACACCCAGCTCCCCTACAGACCAAACAATATGCATAAATTTCCCGCGCACGGTCGCTAACCTCCACCCCAACCAAACCCAAGAACGAAAATAAAAAAAAAACAAAATTCCACCCAATTATACAACGTGTCGTTCAAAAACCAACCGTTCTCCACAATTATTTAAATCACCCTAATTTACTGACCACTGACATCGATTTTCTTCTCCCCATTCATTACGTCATCCCGGCACAAGGACACCCAGATAATATGCGAACAGACGACGGTGACACAGAGAGAAGGCAAATCCCAAACAAACAAAAAGTGAAACAAAACAAAGCACAGATAACAAACTGACCTTTCCCAACTAATAAAGGGGACAGAGGAGAAAAGAGAAGAAAAAAAAACCGCTAAAAGCCACTCTAACTACCCAGACAGTCGTTGCTCATTCATTCATGGTCCGGCACAAGTTCATCCCAAGATTTCAATCTCACCCAGAGGGACAGGGACGGCAGCGCAGGACCCAGGCAAACAGCACAGATTCAAGAAAACCTCCAAAGAATTATCGCGACTTAAAATAAAATTAAATAAAAAAGAGAGAAAGAAAAACGGAGAAATCCCGGCACGGGGGAGTTGGAAGAATCTTTTTCCTCCCCATTATGGAATTAATTTCATTAAAGGACGACGACGACGACGGCGACGGCGATAGCAGACGGGATGGTGATGGTGTCCATACATATCGCCTCCGCCGTTGAAAGAAAATGAAAGTTTCATTAATCGACAAGGACCGTACTCGTCGCCGTCGTCATCGTCGGTTGTCGGGAAAGAAAGAAAGACTTGGTTTGCCTCCTTTCGCCCCCTTTGGGTTTTGTTGAAACGCTTTAAAGCAGCCTTCTGCTTGATCCTGCTGCAGGATGTGAATGGAATTTCTTCAATGAATTTCAATTTCATTTATCCTTGGGTCGGGTCGTTCACGAAGCGAATAAGACTTAAATTAAATAAAATGCACAAAAAGGACGAGAGCAACAAATAACAGAAAGCTACAAAAAAAAAAAAGAAATCCTCTCAAATCCCCTAGAGCAGTGAGGAATTCTTCTCCTTCGTCTTTGGCCTTATTAATATCCTCCATCATCTTCAGAAGCAAGGAGCTGATTTGTGCAATTCTCGTTCGCAGCAGCCAGCGTCTTCAATCCACAGTCACAGGCAGGACAGAAAAGGTGACGCGTGTTTGAACTTCAAAGTTGAAAATTGAACACGGAAGTGAAATCACATCTCGTTAGGATCAACGTGTTGATGGAGCGACAGAGTGGGTGGATGTCCTGGAATTCAATTCCAACAAGTTCCTTAGTGGTTGAATGGTTGAATTAATGCGTAACGTAAATAAATGAAGCTGAAAAGTGAATTGACGATGAGGTTTGTTTATTGTGTGCGACGGACGGAGAGTTGATAAAGTTCATTGGAACATGGACAAGATGTGCGCCTCTAAGCAGGATTATCGACGAAAAGGGAGACTTTAATCTGTGTGCCTATCGATTGTGTGTTTGGTTATAAATTGGGTTGGGATGAGATTGTCATTGTAAATCCATGTCAATGGAGAGCAAAGATAACGATGTCGAGTTATCGCTTATTATGCGGTTTGGATGGAGGATTACGTATGTAGATTGACTACGATAGACGTTTGGTTAAGTTTTGTACGTTATACCACAAGGGTTGAAGTACTTTACTTAAAGGCATTCACATTTGCGATGGACAGTTTAATGGAAACTGACATGATGATGTTGTGGAGTAGGAATCGGTTGGCATCGCTTAAGTTTTTGCAAACCAGGCAAAGTGCATGAACTGGTCTTTAATATTAATTTGTGGAATCCACTTAAGGCTACTGAATGCATTGAGTTCAGGGCGCAGGTAGTAGATGTCATCAAAAGTGGACCGGGTCTAGTAAGTCCTTGTTACATACAACAAAGTAACTCAGAGAACACCCCTAGGTGAATGTAAACATTGACTGAGATTTTGTTTTTTGCAGCTTTGCTAGGGCTTCCGAAAACCATCAAAAAGGATAAGAAAAAAAATGCTTTGACTTAACAGCTCCAGATCCTTTATTGATTAGGAAAAATCTTCAATCCAATCTGAATTTTTTTTTTTTTGTGAAATCATTTTACAACAGTTCTGGGTGGTATTAGAAATTATGAGAATCAAAAAGGGGGAATTGGAACCTCGCTTATAATGATTCTTTCGAATGAATCAAATAGCTTATAGTTCTTGATTCGAAATAGAGTGTGATAAACATGTCGAATTTTATCTATTCGGGCTATGGATCCCATCAGACAACAGACGAATCGAATCATAATGTTGGACAGTTGGCTTTCACCTTCTCTTTAGTCTGACGAAGTCGTAGCTTCGCTCTAAGCTATTAATAGCAACACGTTTGGTATCCTTGTAGGTAAACCATTAAGTCAAAAATACTACATACCTCGATACCAGCACCTGACATCAATTTGATGCGATTGGGCAAAGCTATTCGTAACGTGGAGTAGAATTTGTAGTTACAGAGTTTTCGTATTCCTCTTCTGGTCTCAAAATTTCTGTGTATCACACGTAATCCTTTTAAGAATAATGTGGATTGGGGATATTCTAACACATTTAGCTTCACTTTGATTTCGTACTTACTCTTTTCTAATTAATTGTGTCTCTGCGCGAATAAGGTCCACAGTAATTTTTTGATCCTTACGTCCTTACGTCTCTCCTCATAAATTCGGGTAGCTCTGTTTTTATTCATTTGACATCTAGACTACAACTAAGGAAAGGAATTGTTTTGCCCACAATTTTTCCTAATTTTTTTATTTTTTTTGTGGCTGCTAGTGTGGTTAAATTATGGCAACACTTTCAGGAGATCTTAGGAATCTCTTCTAGTTAGTAAAATTGCTTCATACTGGTTCAAGTCCAATTTTTGTTGAAACTCAACATTTATTTTGAAAATCAATGAATCAAGTTTGGTTGTCTGCTTAGGTATCATTTCAATCCATCTGCATCCATTAGGGATTTGACAGTCTCATCGACATTTTCGTCTCTACAATGTCATTAGGAAATAGCACAGAAATTACGGTCTTGGAATACATACTTTTTAGTGTTTTGCCGAATACCATATTGGAAAGATAGTGTCAGTGGAGGTGTTTTCAGGTAGTGGATCATAAGTTGACCTTATCATGAACCTCAGCCAACAAGTCTTTCCAGGTTGCCCGATCCTTAGATTTTTTTTTTAATTCCCTTAAGAAGCACTACGATCTCATACAGATCTTTAGCGATATCCCCTTAAGAACGTCATTAGTGGGGTTTTGCCGCCTAGATGAAACCAAGTTCATGGATGAAGCTTAGGATTGAAAGAACTGTGGAGGAGGTGACATTAAAAGGCGAAGTATTTAGATCCTTTGTGAAAGTGTTTGAATCTAGTCCAAGCAATGGCGGGATATAAAAATAAAAACACAAATACTTGGCGTGACATCTTAATAAAACCCAGGGTCTAGCTTCTCACAACTACTCGTGTCTATCTTTATCTGGCCAACATGTAAACCTCAGAAGCGTTCAAGGCCAGTAAATGGAGACTGTGAACCGTGTCTGGCAAATTGGTTAGCAGCGTCATTGTCAGGAGTGCCTTTATGTCCTAAAACGCATGTTAATGTGATTTTATTCTGTACAGCTACTGTAGCTATAGAAGAGTTTGAAGATAGTTCCAAACAAACTTCGACTCAAAGTCAAAGTACATGAAAGCTTTTAGAGATGTTTGGTAATAGGTAGGCAGGTATGTTTGTATGGGGGTGACTGGCTCACTCAGACCTCAAAGGATCCGTTGTGTTGCTCGTTGTGGAATACTTTAAACGATGAACAATACACAATAAGAACAATAAGTCCTACAATCAGTTTATGCCAGGAGCGGCCCTCCGGAACCAACCCGTTTTCGTGATGAATTTTACGGTGGTCTTAGGTGGCGTATTAGCTAGTTCGCTCTGGTCGTTGAAAAATACTTTCCGAGGATTGTGTATCTTACTCTGTTAAGGCATGGGCATTCGCGAAGGAAATGTGTTGAATATTTCTCTATATCTATGTCGCCACAGCTTCTGGATAGATCTGTGGTGTTGGTTCTCATGTTTCTAAGGTGGGCCGCTATTGTAAGGTTATGAGGAGACTCATCTGTTTTTGTTATATTGGAACCAGCATTTTTTAGAGACGCGGTATGAGGTGAGTGTACGCCACCTTACGTTGGCTAGGTTATGAAAGTCTAAGGCAATTTTGAACATGAGAAGACTAATGGGCATTAGGTCTACTTGTAGTTCGCTTGATTCTGAGCGTTTTCCATTTTGCTTATCGACCATTTCATTACTTTAAGGGGCGAGTAGATTAATTCTTTTTGCGAAATTTTTTCAAGGATCTTCATGTGTGCAACTAGGTTGGTGGTTTTGATGTTTAATTTGCTACCGCAGTCTTCGTAACACTTAAATGTAGGAGTGGAAGGTCTAGACGGACTTACAGCGGAGCGGGTGTAAACTTGATTAACTTTTACCCACCAGATCAGTGATGGTGAGATAAGTTCAGTGAATTATTCTTGGTTCTGATACCAATTTTTTTCTAAAAACTCTAGCCTGCTCAAGGCATAAGGCTTTAGTTGGTTTTCAATGGTTTTGCCGAAATGAAATTTCTAATTGAGTTTTCCAGAGTAACCGAGGGGATAATTAGCTTCTTTTGAAAAATTGAGTTGTGCACCATTAAGTGTCACCGTCTCTAGATTTAAGCTTCCCCTCCTGGTGAATGGTATAATGGGTGTTTTAGCTGAGTTAACTTTTAGCATTTCTGATTGGAATTCATCTAATTTGTCCAATAACCCTGGAGTCTTCTTTGTCCCTTACTAATATGACTAAGTCTTCTCCTCTTTATTTGTTTTAATTTTTTATTAAATTAAGAATAAGTCTACTATTTAATAAACATATTTCCTTCTTCAAAACAAATGAAAACTTACAAGCGCATGCGGTTTATTTTTTCCCGCCACCAAAGGCAACAAAAAAAAAACATTTCAAAGGATTCACATCTGAAACGACAGCCTACGAGAAAATGTTATCCTCCCCCCTGAGGCAAAAGACCGTCATATGTGTAGTTCATTTCCTTGCATGAAGATTTCGGGTTGGTTCCTTCACTAGTCGCTACAATCCAATCGCCGTTCCTTTGAGTAAAATTTTATTTTTTTTTTTTTGTTGTTATGGCGGCGGTGGCCGCAAGGAGTAAAACCGCAAAAAAAAAAAAAAATCGCTTCAGTCAGGAAAATTACATTTTTCCCTGCTTGGGCTCCACAAGCCCCCCGAAAGGAAGAAAAAAAAAATCACAAATGTGTGTACTTCGAAGAAGGGAGCTCACATTACCGAACCATTATTGCACTTATCTTTTGCCTTCGAAATAAGGAAAGGCGTTTCCGGTACATTTTATTTATTTCTCTTCTTTTTTTTTGTTGCCTCGTCTTATTTTTATTTTTTGTACTTTTCCCCCCCGTTATTCGGGTTGAGTTTGATTATTTCTGTGTGTGCAAGTGGAAGAAAATGGAAAAGAGAGAAAAATTTGGTGTCCTGACAAGATGTGAAGGAAGCTTGAGGCAGGAAGTATGGGGGTGGCTACATCCCCATACCGCGCCATCAAACTCTTGAACTTAACTGTTATGCTTTTATGTCCTTCATCATGGACGGGAATATTACAAGAGTATTGCGCTTCGGGAAAGAATCTTTCGACATCAATAACGGGAAACATTTTTATTATTATTATTTTCTGCGTTTTTTTTTTTTTGTTTTTTTGTGTGTTCATAAAAAGGAACCAGGCGGTATGTGTGTACGCGACATTCTTCCCATGATCGAGCTGTCGTGGATGGTCAGTGCTGGGTGTGCGGAAAGATGTAAAAATCGTTTTTATTAAAAATCGATACAGGACTTTAAGGATATACTTATAAATAGGATACTTGGTGGAAATAGGTTCCATTCATGGGCAGAGAAGGGCGGTAGGTGTAGAAATTTAAAACAGAATTGCTGAATGGAAGAGTTGAAGGACTTTTTCAGTAAACGATGAGATTATCAGAATTTTGTTAATTTAAGAAGTGCTGTAGGTACTGAGGTTTCTTAAAATGAGAATAGACCAGGGGCATGTTCTTTAAACCCCCAAAGAAGGGTGATCTAATGAAGTTGGAGAGGATGTGGATTACACTCCTACAAACAGTGTTTGCTTTGCATTGGGACTAATGAAGACTCTATTCTCCTTATGGTCGGACTCTCGCATTGTATTATGCTAGTAATGTCAAGATAATGATATCTAAGCTAAAATGTAATATAGCTCCTCGAGTAGATGACCTTACTGCCGAGCAATGCAAGCAGCGGGGGATGAGTACATAAAGAGTAGCTCAATCGTACTTCGATGAATACATCTCAGCATTATTTGCCCGATGTTCTAGAAAAGATCCTTGAGGATACTCCTTACCATCGCCTACAAGAACTTATCTGCTGTATTGTTGGAACGTTTAAAACCCTTTGGCCACAACCTATATGATGCATATTAGTGCAGTTTTAAGCCAAAAAAGTCCACTAGGCAGATATTGGAAAAATCCCAGGAATTTCAAATCGATACCTACCACCTTTTTATCGATTTTAAGGCCACCTATGGCAGCATTTATAGAGACGAGGTTTACAGGTTTGACATCTCTACCAAACTCGTCTGGATGGAAAATGCACGCTGCTTCATCAAGATCGGGAAAGATCTCGTCGAGACATGTGATGTCATCAAAGAAACAGTCTTTCAAAAGCCTCATATAATCGGAGAAACACAGCTTGATGTCAGTAGTGCTTTTGTCAGCATCGAGATGGTCTGGAACGTTACCCTCGACAAATATAACTTTAAGGTAATTAAGGACATTGTCTACATGGGTTGGGTTGGGTTGGGTTGGGTTGGGTAGTTGACCCTGCAAGGACACACTTAGACCAAAAGAAGGGTTCACTATGATACCACTATGGAAAAATTGGATTACCAGCACCGGAGACCTACATGGAGACTTCCCATATAAATAAACCCATGCCGAAGAGAAACGGTTCGCTGTTTAGTCATTAAACCAGTTTGACCCGGTGACAAAGCTTTTTATTTTGCCTAAGTCTAGTCTAGCTAGATCGTTGAGATCTTCGAGGAAGTACTCGCTGACGTAGGTGCTGACGGATCCTCTCTATTGTCAGAGAAGTCCCGGTCTGTACCCTCCTTAGCTAGATCGTACGGTTTACAATTGCCTGGAATATCCGACATGGAACGTAGCACAGGGATAGCAATCTCGTTAAGAGATCTGCGGCATTGCTTTACTAAATTGGACCTAAGGCCTTCCTACATGAATAGAGGGCAATCCAGGCCTTCGTAGCACGGTCTTGAATATTTAGTTTCCAACTGAGTTTTTTTGTTTATCGAGAATAACCTCTAAGTATCTGACAATACTAGATCCGTTTTCGACGGATTAATTCCGAGACCGACACCTTCCGTCCACTTTGCTAGTTTATTTAGAGCAGACTCCATAAGGTCTCTAACTGTAAGAAGAGCTTCCCTGATATCGCTATCGCAATGTCGTCTGCATAAGCAATGACAATGAACCCCTCTTTACACAAGATAAGGAGTATCTCATTCACTACCATGAACCACAATAGAGGTGATAATACTCCGCCCTGGGGGTACCCTTGTATACCGACCTTCTGGTTAGACAACACCCCAGCTCATTCTGGATAAGCCTGCTTTTAAGCATTTGCTCGATCCAATAGCAAAGATAGTTGTCAACCTTCAAGTCAAAGAGCGCTGCAGATATAGCTTCTGTTTTGATAGTTTTGAAAGATCCTTCAATATCATGGAAGGACACCATAATGAAATCCTTGTTTTCAAAGGATTTCTCAATAATTCCTACCAATGAGTGTAGGGCAGTGTCTACCGGCTTTCCCTTGCGATACGAGTGTTGGGATATCGATAGGAGATTATTATCTAATTTTGTTCTAATGTGGACCTCGATCAGCCTTTCCTGAATCTTTAGTAGAAAGGAGGATAGGCTGATCGGACGGCAGTCTTTAGGGGATGCATGGGAGCTCTTACGGGCTTTCGTTATAAAGACTACTTTGGCCCTCCTCGAGGATATAGGGAGAAGTAAAAGTAAAAGGTACCTCCAACAACTTGGTGTGTGAAACTGGAGGCAACTGGCTAACGATCGAGCTGACTATAGATGCTTGTTTGTTGAGGTCCCAGTACACCCTGGACTGTAGCACCGACTAAGAGAGTACCTAAGTATTCTCAAAGCTAGTATGTGCATACACCTGTGGATCTTTATGCTAGAAAATCAAACATTATTCAATCCTTTTGAGTACACATGACCAAGTCTAATCATAAATCTCTTCCCTATAAGAAACAGAGTCATGCTCATTTAAGTCAGTCATTCGAGTGCAATTCATTCCAAGGAAATTAATATGCCCAATGAATATTGTCAACCTTTAAAGTTGTTTAAATCATTTACGCAGACAGAATATATGGCTAGCTTGGCTGAACCCCATAGTTCCCGCTCCTAGCCCAATACACATGCGCACAACAAGTGCAGCACTGGAATTTAGTTGTTTTTTTTTTACCTCACCTCGGCCAGACAATAGAAATCAAATGATTCAAAAAAATTCATTTCACAGGTGGTCTTGTGTCTACTAGAAGTCGCGGCATATTGGCAGAAAATTTATTAGATTTCTTGTTTGCTCAGCACTGGACATGGATTTTTTCGTGTCCAGCTTCTAACAATGGAATTAAATGTTAGACCGGTACAGACATGGCGGACGACGACGACGACGACGACGTCGACGAATATTAAATTAATTATCCATCGCTGTAGGTTTATCGCTTGTAAAACGGTCAGAAAAAATTATTGTAATGAGGCGAATTACTATTACCTGCCTCTGTGCATGTACCAGCCAGGGGTAATGAGTTATTGTGAATAATTTTAAATGTTAATTGTGGTCGTTTGTTAGAACAGGCCCGGCTTGACAGACTGGCAGGAGTGTTGAATATTGATAGAAAAACGTGCTTGCACAGGTGGATGGACTTTGCCAGAAAGTCTTCTTTCAAACACTCGATGGATTTAGACGGAAAAACCCTGAAGCCATTAGCACACATGGCAGTGTATCCTTTTGAAACAGTTGCAAAATACCCACTTATGTGTGCAGTCCTCCAGAAGCTGTATACAAATTTCCCAAGTGCCACATTTTAATCCCCCTGTCCAAAAGAGTGACAGAGTATACTCAAGGCTTTTGGGCACACACAAAAGGACACTCTTTTTTTTTTTTTTTTTTGTATATTCCATGTCGCAGTCATAAATGAAAGGGTAATCTTAGAATCCAGTATTATTACTCAAAACCCCTGAATCTAAAAACACAGTACGAAAATAAAAACACAGAGTGCGCGGCAAATGGCAAAGGACTCGCAGAGGAGAAAAATAAAACAAAACACAAAAAAAAAAAAAACGAAAAATATAAATAAATGATTTCAGGGAAAACAAAAGAACGTCTCAAGTGGAATACACACGAAATTCACAAGGATAATGGCCCAAGTAATGAGTTGCATGGATGAAAAATCTCGTTCTTTCACTTGGTTGGTTATTTTGCGAAAAAAAAGAGGAACAAGTGAGAAAAAAATATCCTTCCGCCGTTTACCACACCACACCCCTTTTTTTTTGTTTTTTTTTTTGGTTATTATTATTCCGCTAGAGAGAAATCCTTTGTTTTATCCAGGACTACCGAAAATTACACGCTATTACCCAGTAGCGGAGTACTCCACTACTCAAGGGAAAGGATTTACAATTTAACCGAAAAATATGCGAGGCTGCAATGTGTGACACAAAAGCACATGAGTCCTTGTGTGTTATTATATTTTTTTTCGGGGAGTTTCGTTTTGCATTATTTTTTGTTTTTTTTTTTTTATAATTCTTTGTGTCCTTGTGATTTGTAGTTTGGGAGGATTTGTGATTTTTGCATTCGAAAATATGCGCTGTTTCGGGAGTCCTTTGTTGGGGGAACAGTAATTCTAATTTAGGAAATTATCATAAGGGATATTCATCTAATGCAGGCGTATACGGCGGCGTATACCGTATTTCCGTGACAAAGATAGTAAAGGACTGTCTCTCGGGGGCTTTACACCGTACAGTATTGTCTAAGTGAAAAGTCAACTGATGACATCCCAACCTATCGTTGTTTAGGCCTTTGAGTTAGGTATGGGCGTGATGGATGTGGGCTTCGTAATGTGCTGAAATGAATATACATATCTAAATAAATGGGTCCAAAATCTTTAGGGAATAAGAACCATTTTTAACCTCGCTCTTTGTAATCTGCCTGAGAACGATCCACAATACATTACCGATGGTAAGATTTCGTCCAATACTTTCTATTTGTATAGAAGGAGTCTATGTGTTTGCCTTTGTGGGGTTAAATGCTCTAAATGTCCCAATGACACCCAATTCCAGCAAATTTTCTGTCTAGGAACATGTGTTAGAACATAAGATTACACTTACAGTTCCCTTAGGGTCTGCATTCCCAGGCTTTCAAGGCCCTAAAACGCTTCCTAGCTCCCGAAGTCCGTGACTCGTTATTAATTGTGGTAAGGGAAGTCTCGAAGGGTGCTAGAATCGTGTCCTAACACATTCTGTTTTTCTGATCGTTTGTTTGTGAACCCTACGGTCGTCATTTTGTCCTGTCGTGCTGCATTCGCCTTTTGACCAACTCTGATACGTATTACTGCATTCTCGATGGAGAGGAGTCAAAAAATAAGCCTCAAGTATCATCTTGTGATAACAAGCCACTCCAGTCTTTTAAGACATTGGAACTTGGTGATCGTGGTAAGGACGAAAGACACGGTCTACGATCGACAACATTTATAAAGTTGTGAATACCGCTCAAAAAACTGTAGAAGGAGTAAACAGTCAAGAACGCCTTCAACACTGCAAATTGGAGAAACAACCTTCGAGCACTTACCGCCAAGAGAATACCAAAATACCTGCAGAAGATAATGACGAACTATTTTAGAAATAGGATGTGGAATCTAATGTATGAGATGTCCTCAGACTTGAAATACCGAGGTCTTCAAAAATAATTAATTTTGCCGATGACATAGCAATCTTTGTAATGAATAAACTCCAAATGAGGAGTTGGATCATGAATGCAATGAAGATATCGGAATGGTGCAGGATTGGCTAGTACGGATGGGCCTACAACTTGCAGAAGAAAAGACCGAAGTAGTGCTCATCAGCAGAATGTGAGCCATGCAGACTATACGTCGTAGCTTCCTAATCATAGCTGAAGTACCTTAACATTACTATAGATGTAAGGCTTATAAGCAGCACCTGCAGAATTCAGCCGCTTCAATAATGGTCTATGACTCCCACATATGGGCTGGTGCCATGAAGACGAAATCGTTCAAGAAGAAGACGGAGACAGCTTATAAACCAAAGCGTAGAGAGTTTGTAGAGTAATATGCCTGAAATGGTTGGTGAGTTGAATGCATGCTCAAGACGAGACACATCAACTCTGCACTGGGTCACTGCTAAGTAAATGCACTGGCCTCTATAGGCACCTCGCAAGGTAGGGTTTTATCCAATCTCAGATTAGATGAGATATTTTGGCTCGTATACTTGATAGTAAGCTGACAGTGCCTAAAGAAAACAACTGCAAAGAGTGCCGTGCCCTTAAAGTAATCCAACCTTTGGAAAAAAGGCGATACAGGCCACCGCAGTACAGCGATATGGACACACTTGGGTACTGAAACAAATTATATCCACTCCACGTCTTCAGTCTATACATTAAAACGATCTTCCCTCAAGAGAGGAAGGGCGATCAACGCGAATAATATCTCGATTTTCACGGACAAACTGAAGTGCACTCTTATCTTGTCGTGTCTCCAGAGCAAATTTAAGATCTTAACAGACCTAACCTAGCGTTCTTCACACGGATTATTCCTGGTCAGAACCTCCTAGCGGTCCATCAAAAAGAATGCGACTAGACACTGATGACCTATGCCGAGGATGTGGTGACACGGATGCAGAAGAGAGCACATCTTACTTCCTATGCGAATGCCCAAGTCTGTGCAAAACAAAGAAAACGGTCCTCGGCGAATATTACTTCGAGGAACTGGGTGACCTGTCAAGAAAGACACCATTAACCATCCTGAAATGTATGACAATATTGGGGTGGTTCAGGGAGGCCGTTTAGCTATCACAAAGCTACAAACCAACTTATGTTCACAATGGATCCATTGGTCATCCAAGTGTTGGCTGCATGTGGAGTGACCTACCTACCTACCTACCTCAGGCTATCAAAACCAAATTCAGAGAGAATGTCGTCAGGAATATAAAAGCAAACAAACCAGTGAAGAAGGCACAGACGTTGGGAGGTTCTGCTAAAATCGTAAAACCTACGTTTTCCAAATAAGTTCACGAAGTCATTGGACAGATTTGTCTTGACACAAGACAAGTACTGATCTTATTCCATCCAGTGTTTGTCATTTTTAAGGGTTCATCAGTTAGGATCTTATGTACTGCTGACTTGGAATATTGGAGTAGCTAGGAACAACAGTGATACATATGTATCTATAGATCACCAAATCGCTAGATTCCAATCCAGCTTTAACCTCTGTCTGACTATTTATGGATTAGAATTCTACGATGTAATATATATCCTGAAATCCTCGTCAAATTTGTTTAACTATTTCATTTCGCAACATCTCCCATGTATGGACATGAGTCACGTATCCCATATCTACCTATTTACATACCTAAGGTGGCGTGTATCAAATTTTCAACAAACCAAAAACGATATAAAACTCCAAGTACTCCCAGAGCTTGGCACCTTCTTCCTCGTATTCGTACCACTTGTGTTTGGCTCCCTCCTTTTGAAACATCTTATAAATCCTTTTATAAAAGTTTCAATGGAAAAAAAAAATCTCCTAAATCTTTCTCCTTCCTCTCAGATGTCTTCTACATATACAACAAGCAAGCACATACGGTTTATTGGCCTCCTTTTCCGAAAATTTGCATCCTTAAGTGGTCTTTTCATTCGGCTTCCTTCGAATAAGAAAGCAATATTCAAAGGAAAGTCCTTCACATACCTACAACGAGAAAAAAAAAATATAATATTTGGAAAGTTTTTTGTTCGTCCTTTCTTCGTTTTTTCATTTTTGCTCGCCTTAGTCAAAGCAAACTTTTTTAGGATTGCGTGTTAACCTCTCGAGTTTTCTATTGCCATCTCGCCCTCTACCTATTTGAAGGTATGTTCACATACTCAACATCCTGACAGGTTCTTCGTTTACTTACCCCGACCCAAGAGGTGAGTCTCATGTTTTTGGATATTGTGTGGTGCCAGCAGCGGCCCTCCGCTTTCGTGTCCTATTTACTGCACTTTACTTACTTGGATAAGCGAAAATGTATTAACGGCTCGGACAAATGATTCCCGACACGAAAGGACCTTAGCATGGTCTTCTATTAGGGTAATAAATTTTCTCCGTTTAAGTGAAATGCGCCACTGACCGGGCTGCAGAGTATGTTCCTAGTTTGGTAGAGGAGCAGCATACTCGTACTAAGGTGTTTCCCGAGGGAAGAGTGCTTGAGTGGAATTTTATTCTCCAACGATATTATGACGACGATGACGACGACGACTACGATGTTGGCGGTGTGGGTTGGCGAATATTTTTGCGATTAATTCAATTAAGGAGTTATGAATTATTTCTAGGTTATGACTAATTGAGGAGGACCATTCGTTGGAGTACATTGACTGGCTTGGTAACAGCCCAGTTGAGTGGTCGTGTCCAAGTGAAGCAATAAATTTCAAGGTGAACACTTAACAGCAATTAATTAGTGGCTGGCGTGTTGTAATCAGTCGTTGATCCTTAGATTGGAGCCAGCAGTTATTTCGGGATTTGGGGGCAGTCTCTTAGAGCTGGCAATGAAGAATCACTTTATGCCATGAGAGCATGTTTCCTTTTATGGGATTTTTCTTTTTTTGCTTTTTTTTTTTGTTTCATTTTTATTTTAGCTGAGTTATGTCCTTGGGACACACTTAATTCAAATTCTTGTGAGAATGACTTTTGGGGAGAAAATAGATTCACAACATGCTTGGGGGGAGTTTATTGAGCGATTGGTCTAGCAGGGTTTTTGACAATCAAGGCAAAGTGAAAGTAGGTACGTAATCCTGACTATATTAAGGGGACTTGGTTGAGTCAGTTAACGAATGGCATTAGGAACATTTTAAGACCCTATCAGAGCAAGTCGGAGGTCCAAGTATTCTATAACATTGTGGGGAAATGCAAAAGGAAGAAAAGATTTACCGAAAAGAGTGAAAGATCCTACAATAAGTATAGATTAAGCCACCAATCTAACAGCACTATTCCTAGCTACTTTACTTATTCACGTCAAGAGTCATAGAGTTCAGCCTTGAGACCGAATTCAAAGAGTTCTTGAATTCTCGAACTGTTTTGAAACGGTTTAGAGGGTTAAGCAAGGATTTAAGCGCAGCCTGACTATCGCTACAGACGCAGATACTCCAACCCCGCCACCTATTCTTAACAATATAGTCGGCAGTCATCACGATAGCATAGATCTTTACTTGAAAAACAGAGGCATGTTTGCCTAACGAGAAGTGAAGTCTAGTATTGTCGGTCTCCACAAAGACACCAACACCGGACCACTTATTAGTTTTGAAGCCACCGTTGAAGATTCGACTACAGTCCAGTCCAGGCTCAGACTCTGGTCGAAGCCAGTCCAGAAAGCAAGGAAAGTCGACTCTAAATGTGCCAAGCAGCCGAAGTTCCGGTGTCATTGCATCAGACGGCATATCCATGGAACCAGGGTCGTAGGATAAGTGTTGCGCAAGGTCATCGAAACTCCAGTGCGGATGACACCAAAAGCCACCCCGTAGAATACGGTAGTCAAGGAAGTAAGCTTCCTGGCTTCTTTTCTTAGTCTCAGGACTTATGGGTTCCACAAGAGAACTGGCGATCTACAAGAGGTTTTCGTAACTGGACACGTCAGTTAAAAACATCTGTTGATGATACTAGTCAGGTTTTGAGTAGTATTCTCGACCTCCTGTCTCGTTCTGAGTTTAGGAAGAGTTTTGACCGATTTGTCTAGCTCTTACTCTAAAGCGCAACCAGTTAGTTTTTCGCAGATTCCTCCTCTCCTGCAAAGTAATGGCTTCTCATTTGTCATGTCCCATGTCACACGATAGTAGAAAGTCTAGGAGATGGTTTTCCCGTACATTGCATTTCCTGATGCCCCACACTATATTCTGAGCATTAAGTAATCCCGTTTCGCGAGGATCAAAATACGCTATGAGTTCGATAACAAACTTCGGGGGCGGAGGTATTATCGAACCATAGGGACAGTAAGCTGATGCAACGACGAAGGTGCTCCATTCTTCGTTCGCATCGTAGATTATACTAGTTGCAACTACTAAATCCTAAATCCTAGTACCGGCAGAAGATCCAAGCCGCTGTAAACAACAACTAAGACATGCCTGTTCTGGTTGTCACTGTTTCCAGGAAGAAAGAATTCTGATTGTTTTGAACTCCGGAGTACTCGCTTCATATTTAGTTATGTTCCCAACCAACTCAACTTAGTTGAGACCAAGCTTAGCATTAAATTTATATTACGTCTCCTTGCGGGAACAATGCTCTTAAAATGTAGTTGCCCTACCTTACCTCAACTGATTTCAGTCACACACACTCCAACTGATGATGTAAAAAATGTATTAATCTCCTAACACCATAATTGTAAGAATAACTCACCTTCACAACTCAATCCAAAGATTATCTCTGACCTTCCGCTTAAAATTGTTATCTTCATCGTAGAAGGCGTACTTAAAACCAATTACCCAACCAATCCTCTATTACTTAATCCATCCGAAACCTTGAAAACGATGTTCAAACTGAGATTTACAAGAACTGACATCATTGCGCACCTAGCCTTCCCATAGGAAACCACCTTAACACTTACATCTGCCATACTAATTAGCTGTCAGAATGTAAATTCTTCTCAAACAACAAGGTGACATTACCAACTAAATGGGCGCCATATGCGCTGCACCTAAAAGCAGTATCTCTCTCTCTCTGCTCTACAACAAATCCGACCTACACACGTAACACGACAGCCAACATTATAGTTGTGCCCCTAAGGACACACGATCGCGATCGTGATCAAATTGTCCAACTACATCTCCATTTGCAGCAGATCACTTCCAATCGAATGACTTTTACACCGTTCCTCTGTCAGACTGCATTTGGTTGGTCCGCCAGTGAGATGTCAAAAGAAACAGTCCACGAATATCACTGTCAAGCGTTGGCGACTGGGTGTAATCCAAACCGATCAGTTGCATGAGTTAATTAATTCATTCGCGGTGATCATTCAAATGATCGTGATTAGTATGGTGAATCGGAGATTCCAATGGTGACTAGCTATGATCATAAAAGGTCACGCCTTTGGGATCTCATGAAATGTTGTAAATATGTATGTCTCCCCAGCATGGCTTTAAGAGTCCTTTAGTCCCCCCATCGTTTTTTTCTCGAAATCAATTCCAATACCTCTCCTCTCTATTTCTATTCCCAACCACAATCACAAACCCCACACGTTTATGGCTGGATAAAATGTCCTGTCATTGAGTCTGAAAAGTCCTTCTATTATGCAAAAGTATTATCCCCAATATCATAAGCGACAGGACATCTGGAATTCATGCCACAAAAAAAAATGTACACTAACAAAAATCGCGAAAACACGAGTTTGTAATTTCCGTTGTGTCCTTGCCCCCAACCCGGTGCTGTCGGTCGTGGGGGTTGGATGACTGTTTCTAGAGGTTGAATAGAATTCTAAGAATTTCCTCTCAACTTTCACTTAACGACAGGACACCGCCACCACACCGGAGAAGGCCTTTGTCGCTGGAAAATCAATAAAATCTTAGAATACGCGGCGCACGAGTGTCCTTAATGCAATTTCAAACCAAATACCTTTCACTTTCGCTGACGACAATTTATCCGATGAACCGAATATGGTGACTTGACTAAGAAAGAGGGCAGGATGTGTGCGCTCACACAAGGTCTATAAGGGATCTATTGTTCCTCAAAAACTCGGGGTGTCAAAGAAAACAGTGCGCAAAAAAAAAAACTCACATTTGGGATGTGTGTGATTCCTTTTGGTGCCTGCTGCTGATTTGCTATGTTTACTTTTCGGTATGATGTACCTTGCGGCAGGATATTTACGGTTTGGACGAATCATAAAATTGCAAAGAGCAGTGGAAGAGTAGTATATAGACACGGTAACGTGTATCTATGCACATGTGTGTATATTCGTTTGAATATTTTTTTGGCAAGGGAGGAGTTCGGGGTTCTGGTTGCGATTTCTTCTATTCCGTGCGATGATTTATCGTTTACTTTTATTGGTCTAGAAAGAGTGACGGTCTAGGAGGGAACGAGTTTCTTATTCCTTAGCAACTATGTATATCGCCAGACCTGCTTGTATTGTATAGATATTGTGAAGAGTGTGAAAACAGAAAAAGGAGCCACGCATAACAACTGATTGAAACAGAAGTCACCATTGAAGTTGATGTCCTTGAACCGAAAAATTGGCATGTGATGCTAAAATGAATTCTGAAGCGAAGTGTCGTAAGAATCATGAGCTTTAACTAGTTTGAAATGGCTTCCGTAAGATTCTATGATATTAGAAGAAAGAAGAAGGCTCCACCTATACACATGTGGACAAACTATCCTGCCATTGAAGTATTATCCCTCTAGAGCAGTTATACCTAACCTTTGGATTAGGAGCCATTGAGAGTACCTTCAAAAATTCTGTTTCCAATATCGAATGCCATTTAATATAAGGTCTTTCTTCTTGATTTGTAAAATCAAACGAGGATGCGAGCCTATCTTTTTCGTTGAAATTTAATCTAATGATGTTGCAACTAGAGTCTCAATCTTCTAGGTGGTCTTCCGCGAGGTGGGTGCGCAGATTCAGTTCTTCAGATCAATTTAGCTTCTGACCAGTCTTAAACCGAAAAAAATGAGGAACATAGACACCCTATTAGAGATCAAGACATAATTTCAGAGGAACAAGAGTAACGGAGCAACTTCCTCATTCAATGAAAAATAGTAAACAATGGTGGCTTCCTGAAGGCTGGCGGTATACCAGAAGATGTCGTGAAAGTGCTCAACATACATATGTACATAAAAGCTGTCTACAAGAGGGAGGGTTCCACAAAGATTGGATGCCAACATGCAAAGAAAAAGGACACCCGGAACCCCAATCGACGTACAGGATCGTATGTATGCTAAACATGGTAGGAAAACTTTTACAGAGGTTGCCCAACCCACGAATTTCAACAGCGGTCCGGACAGCAGGCGGTCTTTCCTTGAATATTCGAAGTGTTTGGGTTCAGTTTTGGCCACGAAACTCCAAGTGGATTTGGGAGTCTTAAGGATTGTAGATGATACCTTAGAAAACAACTGGTTCAGCCTTTTGGTATTCTGGCGTGGAATCAGTGGATGTTGGAAATTATGATGAAAGAGCTCTTCCACCAGATAATATGGATTAAGAAATATACATTATTCAGCAGGCATCACTCAAAAAAAAAAAATCATCATCATGGCAACTCTAGACGTAAAATACCCTTTTATGTCAGCCAGGTGCAGCGACGTACTGTGGAATACACCTTCAGGGTATTTCAACACCTCCTCCGAATGATAATGAAAAACAATACTTTGAAGTATCCGCACAAGGATCTCATAGAAATGAAATTGCTGTTGGAATTCCGCACGGTTCCGACTTGTGGACCACCTCATGTGGGAGATATATTCACTGCGAATGGAGAAACACTTTTTTTTTATGCATTGGAGAGGTGACATCCTTTATGGATATTCGGTAGCCCGTGGTACGAGTAATGTCAGACTCGTGGATAAAACACCCACCTAACTCTGTCGTGATTCCGCCTACGGCACAGCCGGGCAAGGGTCAGGTTATGACATTATGTTTTCTCCTTCTTATGAGCCAGGATTTTCTTCCTCTTAGGCTGTCGGTATTTGATTTTCCCGCCATAGTTCCTGCATGAAGCTTGCAATGATACTGTTGGCGTTGTCCCATGCTTCCCGCGTTGATAGAATGAGCTGGGGGCTTCTCGCCTTTCGGAATTAATAACAGCCTCTATAGTTTCCATTGCAAAAGGAATTTTCCCTCAGTCAGGCATCTTGTATAAAGGTTTCCAAACATCTCTGGTTGAGTTTTAATGACTTCCTTAAGAACGAAGTTTAGAATCCCGTCCATTCGTGGAGCCTTATTGCTTTCATTGGGCCCGCTGCTTCCAAGACTTTTACAGTTGTAGCGGGTTGTATTGGATCTGTATACTCTGTTATTATGCGGGGAAGATGCACACTAGTGTTCCTGGGGAATAGCCCGCTGACTATAATATTCATCATGGTCGGGCATGTCAATACAGCTGCCGTGCCACTCTTAAGTTTGTCCATAACTATCTTATAAGCGTTTCTCCACAGGTTACGTTGGAGGTCTTCTCTTAGCGAGTGATTCGGTTTTAGTCTGTTTAATGAGTTTCCGAAGTTACTTTCTTTTCCTCAAGAATTCCTCTCATATCTCTTCGGAATCTTCTCTTTGACTTTGGCTTGCTCGCTGTTGATACCTTCGCATTTTGAGGCATTCTACTGTCAGCTTAGCGATACAATCGTTCCACCAGTAAACCGAAGTTCGCCCATTCCCACTACCTTTGCATGGTATGGATCCATCGCATCCTTGGGTGACTGAAGTTGTCGCTTGTTTGGCCTGTTCTTCAGCTGTGCCACTGGGAGTTTCCATGTTACTCAGTCAATACTCAAGCATTTTTTCATCTAGATTGTTACTTTTCCATTCCAACTTTTATACATATTTAGTGGCTTTTTGGTACTGGAACCGTCTTGACTCCGTTGTTTCAAATATGATTTCGCGATGATCACTGTTTGTATAGAGAACGGAGACATGCCATTTTGTTTTTCTCGCTATGGATCTACTGGGGAAGGTTAGATATATAATGGAACCAGACCCGTCGTTATTGAAAATTTCTTTGTTTCCTTGGCTTAGAAGTATATGCGTCTTGCATACGCATCCAGCAATGCCTCTCCTCTGTGGTTGTTACTCAAACTACCCCATTCGACTGTCCATGTATTAAGGTCTCAGGCTACAATTGCTTGTGATTTTCCTCGTACACCAGGCACAAGTACGTCCAACATCATTGGTACCGATTCGGTTCCATCACCAAAAAGTTCGAAAGATACAGAAATGTGAATAGGATATGAACTAGGAGATAGAAGTCCCATGGATGCTAGAAAAGAAAACTGCAGTGATGCCACTTTGAGAATAATGCAAGAAGTAGTTCCGTTCATGCGGATTGCCCGACGTTATTTCTTTGAGTCCTAAGCTTACCTCCTGAAAATGGTTTTTTTGAACAGTGTCCACGGACGTCTTTGATTGTTTCTTCGTCTTATCTTTGGTACCGTCTGCACTGAGGTTAAGAAAAGGTGACACAGACAGGAATTATGTGGGATTCGGAAACGACTGGAGTTCGGAAACGACTGGAGTTCCAAAACAGTGACGAAAATGGAAAGAGATTTCTACATCTGTAATATTTTCTTTAATGGCCATCTAATATGGCAAATCCTTCGACCGACAAGTCTGGCCTCTTTTAAATCAGTTCCATGAACACCACTAATCCAATAATCAAAAACCAAACTTCATTAAGTGTGTCGTGGGAGTTCCTCCCCTCGCCCAAAATGAATAGTATCACTCTATAAAGTTTCCCAAACAGCGATTATAACCCTGTTACCATCCTGTTGATCCGCATACGACCACTTTATTATTATCCCATGCCATAGTCGAGTGACTATGTCCTGCATGAGGTCAGCACTTAACCGCATCAAGTTTACCACCTGGACAATCAAAATTCTGATAATAAGCTCTCAACTTTGAAACCAAACGACCTACACTCTACATAACCCGCTTGACCAGTGTGTGACTAGGGAATTATTTGCAGAGTTTTGAACTTTTACCTTCATACGTATGTAGTACGTGTATCTCCAGGGTTAGGGATGGCTCCTACGTGTGCGTTTATGTGTGTGTGTGTCGACAGGAAACAGAACTACCAACTGTCCACTGGCAATGTTTTGTGTAAATATTTTAAATAAACTTTCCACCCCCACCCCCAAAAGTCACCCCCTCCGACAGACCAACATGGACATGGACACAAGTGAGAGTTTTAACTTCATTAGCAAGTGCTTTTAGTGAAATTTGCACCAGTTATTTTGGTTTGGAAAAGATTTAATATCCAGCAATTTGGGGGTTGATTGCATTGCACTACACATCCGCCGCGCCGCCGCTTGGTGGGTGGGTGGGTATCCTACTTTGGTTTTATTTCTCTCTCTCCCTCCCTGGATATGCTGTGCATTCAAACAACGTGTTGCACTTAACGCCGTAATATTTTAATGGAAACGCTTGTTTGGGATTTCACCGACACACGACCCCTAAAGGTGGATCACCGCCGGACCCTCGGGGGTGGTGGTGGAAAGTTAATTTTATTTGCTAAATGCTGAATATGAGATTATGTTGCGCCCTTGCTAGGTACATATATAGTACATACGATGGATGCGACGTGATTTAAATTCATTTCGACAATTGGCTTTGAAAATTATGCATGCAGATTGTAATTAAATGTTTATGCATGCGGGACAGTGGTGGTGGTGGTGGGAGTTGGGCGGGAGGATGCCGTTTTGCGGCTATACATAGGTGGTCGCATGTGTGTGTTACCGTTGCGGTGGAGTTTTGTGAACTTATTGCGGTCAATATTGAGTTATTAACGCAAACCGGTTGTGAGTGTGGTAAGAAGGTACCGCCGCGCCGCCGGCTGCCGCTTATTCAATGAGCAGTGTGATTCATACATATTGTGGGGGGATGACATTACACCCTGTATAACTATCACTTAATGGCTTGACTGTGATGAATAAATGTTTTGGTAATTGAATTACGTGTAAATATTATTAATACGATTTAATTGAAGCGGTAGATTAAGTTTGTCGCAATTTTGTTCTACATTCATACATGCATACGTACTGGAAGGGGGGTTTTTTGTATGTACAATCATGCGCAGGGTCGGATTGAGGTGTTGATTAATTCAATTGCCTACCCTCGCTCGGGGCCAGTATGTATTTATAGTAATTTAATAATTATGGTTTTTCAATTGATTTAAACATGTTGACAATGTTTAAGTGGAAGTAGGGAGGGAGTTATAGGTTGGTGTCTTTCCCTCTTCCACATGCAGTCTGATAGTGAAGTACTAGTCTATGAGGAAGGGGTAATGGATGATGTTGCCATAGCCATCTCATATAAACTTTAAAACTTTACCCACAGGCAATGATTTGTTTTGTTAGTGGATCATCAGATGTATAACAGATTGAAAGTACGTCCTTTCAAAAAGAATTTATCATCTTCATGGGCGAAGCTAAATTCTTGACTCCACGTAGAAAGTTAAGGAGAAGGCCAACATACGTACGTACTTGAACGCCTTACAAGAAAAGTTGAGCTTTCCACTCAAGCAGGAGTTCAAGATGGGACATGCAATTCTAAGGTTGTATGCGACGAAATGTTCCTCATGACTACTTCACATCCCTAAAGCTAAGTCATAGCTTATGTACTCGATATAGAAATATCTTTTGGATAATGAAAGAGGTTTTCAAGAAGCAATTAAAGAAAACACAGTTTTCAAAGAAAAACTTGTTGTTATGGAAGCTGTACGGTCGGCCGATAAAGTTAGGACAATGGAACATGGGCAGTATCTACTTCCAGTTCCACAAATCTGCTGGGCCGAGTTCGATTATTCTTCACTTACGTACTTAGGTGGCTCTACAGTCCGGGTGGACCTGGGCTCAACCAATAAGCCTCTCCAGTTAGCGCGTTGGTTGTTGGTCACATAACAGTACATCACTTTGTCTGAATCCTTTTTTGACATCAAAAGTCTCGGTGAGATTGTTTTCGACCTTTATGGAGCAGCGAGTGTTCTCCATCGTCATTCTGCACAATCTGACGATATTGGCAGGGATATCCAAACTAGACATCGCTCTATATAGCTCGTTTCTATAAATGCTGTCATATGCGGCCTTAAAATCGATAAAATGATGGTAAGTATCGATCTGGACTTCTGGCCGTCCAGTCCAGCAGTCTTGTTGGACTTGAGTTTGGATATTGCTATCTTCACTTGATTCTGGCCGGGTGGATGGAAGTCTTGGTTTTTATCGTCCATGTTGAATGGTTCGTTCTGCGGCGGAACTTGGATCGTGCGTAGTCGCCATTTAACAGTCTGCAAAAGTGGTTTTTCCATCCTCAGACCGAGGACTGTGGATATGGTGTGACTTAATTAAAAGGTTTCCTTGTCTCGGTCTGTTGAGATTGCAGCCGTTCAACGTTAAAATTCCTCACAGTATTTTTCGGTTGTTGTTGCGTCTGAGATATCCGTAGATGTATCTTGGCTGCAACTAGGTAGTGGTTCGAGTCTATGTTGGCCGCTTGGAATGTTCGGACATCTAGAATACTGGAGGAGTGTCTTACTTCTATCGCAACATGATCAATTTGGTTGATGGACGTAGCATTAGGTCCCGCAGCAAAGCCAATTAGCCTAAGTTCGTTTCCAGACGTGGTGTCGTCTAGGACTTTTATCGAAATAGAGGGATGAAATGAACGGAGAAGATCGTGTTTTGCAGTTCTCTGAGTTCTGTAAAGAAATACCAGATGAAACCCACCTGGAAGACCTTCATGCTTTTATCTCTGTTTTGGTACATGCTCTACTTTGGAATCCTCAATAGCTTCACAGAAACAGAAGGAAGAGGAAATGCATCATGCATCACTTCTCGCGGTATCGGCATTTAACACACTTAGCCCTATCTGTGATCCCCTTAGCTTTTGCTGTTGGCTTTATCTTCTCTAGGAGTTCGATAGAAATTACTCCCGTGACTAGGAGCTTGCTATTCAGAGCTTGCTTGCCATTAGCTTTCTGTATTTTCCCTTTAAAAAGTCATCTATTTATATCTCACAGAGATACATTGAATAACTGCCATAAGTAGTTTCCTTCTACTTGCCGTTGCTATTGCCAGTAGTCGCACTCTCAAGTACTTAACTACACCTATTGTGCTTATTTTTATTAAACCCATTTCCGCATCAAAAATAGTGAGACTTAGCCTTCTAGTAAGTAGAACTGTTTCCGTTACTAAACTTAGCCTGTGACCTTGCATCGGACTGGAGGTGTCTCATAGTTTAGTTAAGTCGATTTGGAGCATCATGGGTGTCCTGCATGGTACTAGCAGATAGATATTTTCAAGTGGTTCTATTCTAGAAGTTCTATCACATGACCTGCTCTACAAGTTAGGTTCATTTTTTCTATGAGATCCTTCTGCGGTATCATATATCCATTCTCTATCCATAATGTAGTCTTTCATCACCGGCAGGAGGTATTGTGGTACCCTGAAGGTGTATTCCACAGTGGTCAGTACATCTAACGTTGCCAGTTTGGCGATTTTTCTTGGGTGGCGTCTGCTTTGGTGGGCATCGCGGAATACCTTCTGCTGGTCCTTTTACAAAATGTCTTTTTCTAAATCCATGGTAACTCGGGGATAGATTGCCTACTGTTTGGACCACTGTTAATATTCCTGGCTTGAGTAGCCTTTGTAAATGTTTTCCTGCGGTGCATAGTAGCAAGCAAATAGGGGCCTGTACGTCGATGGGGTCTGTGGTGTTCTTTTTCCTTTGCATATTGCCAGTAGTAGTTAAAATTTCCAATCTTTGTGGAATACTCCCTCTTGTAGCCAGCGGTTGTTCATGTTTGTTTTTACAATTTACATGTGTACCTACATTTTAAGGACTGCTCCTGGTATATCGTCAGATCCAGGGGAATTCTTGTTCTTCATGAAGTTAGCAGCAGCAAGTGTTAACTCCTTATTATTTTATAGGGAGAGTTTCTTTGATCGGGTGTTCGGAATAGTCTATTACGCATTAGATTCAGGTTGAGGACTGTACCTTATACCTGCGCAACCACCCTGCAGGCAGGCTAAGAAGCAATAAGGTCCCAGAAATGGTCCTTAATTATGTCTAAAGCAATAATTCAAGATTTATGTAGTTATTTAACGTTCACTGGATGCCAGTCCATCAGGGGATTCTGAAAAAACTATAAGGCTAACAAGTTCGGCAAAGTCGGCACCACCCGTAAAGAATGGAAAAGCATTTGCATGACCTCTCTTTATGTAAATCTTTACTCAAGCTTCAAGCTTCAAGATATTTAGTCTCTAAAAAGATTTGTTTTAAAATAAGAGGGGATTGCTTAAGTGAGTTAGTGAGACAGTTTTGACGTAAAATTGTCCAGGCTTCTGTTCAAACGATATCTGACATCCATTTCCTTTGTACCCCTATCAAGTCCCATTCATGTGGTACCTTGATACTGTACCCAGCTTGTAGGACGATGAATATATAGTCTGAAAGCATACTGTACAGTCCTTTGTTCCGTGCGGTTCATGTTTGGAAATTTAAACTTGTTCATACCCTCCAGCTATCGAACGTGACAAAGGGCATGATGGCCCTTCACCGTATTACCAAAAAAGCACCAAAAATTCAATTACAAAAACCATTCTCTTCGAAATTGTTTACGTTTTTTTTCAAAAAAATTCCCTCGAGGCCTCTATACCTATAGCACAGCCTGTACCGCCCAAATCTAGTTTCAAATGCGCGCTCCAAGCGTAACTGCAACTATCACAAACTCACACCAGACATGTCCGGCAAGATTAGAAAAAAAAACGAACAAAACGGTCACATAGTCCGAAAATCGGTCAGTTGTACCACGAATCGGTGGATTTTATTGCGTTCAAGGAATTTTTCCTTTTTGTTAAATTAAGGCCCAGTTGGCCCGCCACCGCCACCGCCGCCGCATATGTATGTGTGCGTGTATCTGTGAATATTTGCACCGCGGGTGATTTCCAGCTAGTAGTGGCTGGCTGCCAAACTAGTGCCACTGGTGAGCAGCTGGAAATTATCTAAAATCAAATTGACATCTGACCACAGGAATTATGATGGGAGAGACCCGCATCGGCGCTAGACGATAATTTAATTACTGAGTCTAACTTAATTAACGTTGAAGTATTTTTGTAGTATTTTTGGATAGTTTTCCAAATGTGTTTTTTGCTTTGTGGTTTTTTTCTTCGTGAAATTTATCTATTTTCGCGTTTAGCTACGAATGGTGGTTGGTGGTTGGTGGTTGATTGGTTGGTTAGTTGGTGGGTCTGGCGGTTGTGCGTGATTGAAAACTGCAAATCGTGGTGCTTGCGGTGTCATTCCAGTTCTCAGGTGGGTTTTCTTGGTCAGCAATTTGATTTTTTTATTTTTATTTATTTTTTTTTTAATTTGAGTGAGTGGATGTGGACTTTGCAGCATTCGATGGACCTTGGCTGACCGTAACATTATGCTTATGGTAATGACAGACGACATGAACATAGCTGCGGTGGCTACACAGACGACGACGACGGTTGCAGAGATGACGGTGTGCATATGTGAAATTGTCCTTTCACTTGAAAGCGAGTTTAATAGATGTTTTCGAATTATGTTCAAGGGTAGAGTGGGGATGGTGAAGATATATTTTTTTTTTCTTTTCAAAATTTAATTCAGAAGCCTTGACCAACTCGAAGTGATTGTAGCAGGCACTGTGCGTATATAGTACATGTACAGCCAAGTCCAGTGAGTGATATGTTGACTTGGGAGGGGTATGTAATGGTTTAACGCCCTCTGAGAAGTTATTCTTTGTGTTACTAGTTTGTTTGTGATTTTTGTATATAAAAAGGAGTTCTTATAGAATCTTTATAGACTAAGTCAGTGACATAGAAGATCTTGTATCGTTCTTATCGGTTCTTATCCATCTCCGCAGTTCATATGGATACCTTTGGATCAGGGTTTTTATTTGTGGAACATGGTTCTAATAAGTAAAAACACTAGATACTATGTGGAGAGTATAAATTTATCTGATGCCAAAAGGCACTGTTTATTTGAATGAACGAGATATAATATCGCCATAAGGAGTATCGTATCGTTTTGCAGTTGCGAGTGATAGCATTACTCAAAGTTTCTGACTAACTAAGGCTAACTCACATAGGCAACCCTAATCTGGAAATCGACGAAATTTAAACTAACTTCACTGTCATGATTAATTTAATGATCTATTTGTCTACCATGTTATCTAAATGATGGTCAAGAAAAGATACTATACAACAGTGCCTAAGGACGTCACAATCCAGAGTACAGCCAAGGAGTGGTTCTTGGTAAAAATATGTCAAGGGGAAGAGCCCCCAAACTGGTCTCAGTTTATTAATAGGCTAAGGAATCTTTTGAAAAGATATGCAGCTTATCACCAAAACAGATCCTTTGGATCTATGCGGCTATAAGATCATTCCTAGCTAATGCGGAATGGAGGGGGCTTCATGCAAATATGAGAGCGTCGTTGCGCTTAACTTCTAAGAATGACTTGTATTAGTCGTGCAAGAACTTTTCAGACTATGACTATGTAACCTTGGGACATACATTATATTAGGTGCGGGGCTTTTGATTGTACTCGATCTAATGGTTATGTGGCTGTTGCGTACATAAAAGTAGACTTTCATTGCATTAAGGACTGGTTTCGCTCAAAATCTAAATCAGAAATGGATTGTAGTCGAATTTTCACTTGGAAAACAAGTCTACATGGAAGATAAGTCTACAAGAGTCAATAGTCAAAAATGCATTTTTTAGTCCAGCTAAGGTTTATATGAGGCCTAATGACTTTGAGCTATGTTCTTAGAACAAAGTGAATAGGTCAGCCCGGCTCAATCAACTCACCACTGGTGAGTCGCCAGTTTTAGTCGCAAATCTGAATTCGTTGACACTTGAATGCGTCTCAGATCACTGTGGATCATGAGGAATGAGATAGAGATTACCAGAGATAAGACATTTCCTCTAGTCAAAGAGCTTTGATGCATCAGAGTATCTGAGGTGGACAGACTGAAGGCCCTCTTAATGACCTCCTGGTATGACCTTTGGCTTTAATGCCAAAATCGGTAAGGAAACATATTCGGCGGATAAGTCGGAAAGCACAGCCTCCACAACACAATAACAGACAACGACTTGCTACTAATCAATATTACAGTAGCTCATAATACGGTGATAAGTACGCCTAGGCTTCCAAGACTTCGAATCCACACAGCAACCTGGCGCTCTCTAGATGGTCGAACGCCAACCAAATCGAACGCGTGCTAATGTTCAAACTTTCAGAGAAACAAACGTCGACTCTGACCATTTTCTTGTTGCAGCCAAATTTAGAGCTCGACTATCCAACGAGAAGAAGCTGCAAACCTCCCAGCAAAGGATATTCAACGTTGGAAGGCTTGGCATGACTGGAGTAGCGAGAGACTCTCCGCTTTGCATTCACCATCCACAAACGCTAACAATCTGTGGAACCAGTATCGTGATATGTGAACGTCTGCAGCTTTTGGTACCAGTGTGGCTTCCGACCCGGCAGATCGAAGATCGCCAAATTTTCACACTAAGGCATATCCTGAAAAAAACCAACGAATTTCAACTTGAGACTCACCACCTCTTTATCGACTTCAAAGCCGCGTATGATAGTATTCCAAACATGTACTGGATTTCGGTAAGAAGATGCGCTATCAGGTGACTTCTTCAATCTCGTGCTGGAACAAATAGTGTGTTAGAGGCTTTTATAGTCATTGAGGACGGCGAATAGAGGAGAAGATACAAGGGCGAACTCAATGAGCTGTAACAAGATGTGGATGCAAATCGAGCAAAATGGAATGCTCCAGCGAAGAGCGTCTTCGAATCACAGCCTCCAGGTTCGAGACGATGAGGAAGACCGAATCTTCGTTTAAAGGTTTAAGCCTTCGCGAATGCCTGAGCACTTAGTCTAAACAACTGAAAGCAGACTGCCCGAAATCGAAGAGAGTGGAAGGCTGCCGTGTCTAAGGCAGAGACTCTTCACGGGTCGGAAACCTCTGAGTTTACTTTATAAAGAAAAACGTCTCCAACGTGTGGACTTACGAAGGGCTCTTAAAAGTTTTTTTTAACTTACTGCCTTCTAATCTGAAACTAATTTAATCACTTCATGAAGCAGTCTGCCGCTCCTGAATCAACTAATAAGACTTTCGCCAAAATCTAATATAAACCACAGAGGGGACTCTATCACCGAAAATTCAATCAACCAAAACATATCCCTGCCACGCCAAAATATTATTATTCTTCATTTTCAGACAGGACGAACAGAGAGTAAAAAAAAAAACCATATTCTTATTATCCTTGTCATGATCCACCAGGCACTGGCACAGCAACAGGAGAGTTGCTACTCCGTCAAGCTCTACATCAACTTATGCGTCGTCATATTCCATCCGTGCCCCGCCTCTGACTACAACTAAATCGTATTTTTACATCCATTTTAATATCTCACATCACAGGATCAGTACTCGGGACGAACACAAAAAAAAAAGGATTCACTTTGTAAGGATGCAAAAGCATAAGAAAAATTATATACGCCAGACCCGACTAAACCCCCAAATGATGTTGAACACATGTAGATGCGACGCCACCATGGATCCTTATCCTGCGCCAGATAGAATTCGAAAAAAAAATTATATACCAGCTACAATGATGACAACACATAGTCGAGGGTCCTTTGTGTGCTGTTGCAAATTTCCAAAGGAGTGCACACATTATTATAATATTTTTTCGCATTTTCATAGAGAGCACACTGAGAATACTATGTCCTGGTGCTGGTGATGGTGCTGCTACTGCACATCTCAGTGTTGACGGCCGGATTCATCATAATGTCCTGGTGGAGTAAAAAAAAAAAAAAATTTTTTTTAAAGAGAAACTCCTCATCACAGCAAACATGATGGAGAATTATTATTATAATAACGATATCCTTCATCCTGTCTGTCGCCGATGTCTGTGTGTGACATTTGTGTGATGTGTATCTGACTGTGGGATGAGCCACGTATCACTTGCATTCTACAGCAGCGCTCGCGATAGAAAGGCTTCGTAACGCGCTAGAGATTCCCTTGCCATTTACAAGGATTTTTCCTGCTGTTTTCTCTTTTTTTTTTTTATCTGTCCTTGTTTTCTCATGTTTTAACTCCTACCCCTTTTGGGGGATATCTCTGTCCTATTATAAACATCGTCTCGTTAAGACAACAGCGCGTTATTCATTAATTCCGTAAAAACCCCATCCAGAGACAGCAGCAGCAGCAGTAGCAGGATTTTATGAATCCTGCCAACTGTGAGCGCGACATGTTCAATGTGTTTGCGCGCCACACCACTCTGGGACCCTTAGATTGTCACGTTTTCTGTTAATTAACGAGGTGCAAAAGGTAAGTACTCCCCGGCTCCTGTTAGGCTTTGCCACTCCTTTGAACCCTCGATGTTGACGTCGCCATGGTGGTGGTGGTGGTGTCGTCGTCGTCGTCGTCGTTCCTTCTCATCTCTTTAAGGATCACACTTGGTATTTATTTAAATAATAAATTGTGAAAACACAAGTACAACGCGTACCCGAGCAGGATTACACGCGCCCTCACTCTATGGTGGGTGTTGTAATTATTAGGATATTGCGCGCGGGTTTTTGTCGTGCCGTCGTCCCCAGGGCAGGCATATGGATGGGACTACTCGTAGTATCTATCTAGTCCTTCAAGTGTTGTCGTCGGCTATGAGCTGAATCAATATTGACTTTTGCTGTTTCCAGCTAAATAATTTTTTGTTTTCATTGAAATTGATGCTGGCGAGTATGCTCGCGGGGATGCCCTGTCGATGAGAGACCGTCTGGCAAATGAGTGGCACTCGCAATCCGTTCGTCTGTAATTTATCGCAGGTAAACGGATGAAAATATATTTTGAAATTAATTTTTCAACAGATTTGGATGTGTACGAACCTTTTTATGTAAAACAAATGCGGATTGTATTACATACTACATTGGGTACTAGGTGACAAAAGGAAAGGAGCCAAAATAATTACTTAAATCAAGTCCTTCCTCTAACTATGTTATTTTCTGAAAATTTTTGGAGCTGGTCGGTGGAAGTATCTTTCGTATTTTTATTAGGTTGATGGGAAAAGCTTATATATGCTATTTTAGAGATTGCGAATTAGACCAGTGTTGGGTCCCTTTTCGTCTCTCTTCCACGATCCATCTTAGCCCAAGAGTCTTTCTGGATTTCTCCACAGTTCCTCTCTGTTCAACAGAAATCTGGTTCATCCTCTGGGTTTCTATCTAGTGGCTTCCCAGGACCTCCCTTATTCTGCTAGCTAGTCCCGGACATTACCACAATATACATATGTATAGATCCCAATTTTTTTCACAGGTGTCATCCTCCATAAGACCCATCTTCTTTAGGCGATACCCGAAATTTCCATGACTTGTAGATAACGATACCACCCATTTCAGTGTTCTTCGCCCTAAGCTTAGAACTTCTCTATGAGTGGTGTCAATAGGCATTTTAATAGTCATTTTCGCCTGCTTGCAACTTTTCACGGTTGACCACCTTCTCTGGTGTTCCGCCGCGGCCCATTTGCTAATTAGGTGCTCTTCCATTCCTTTGCCAATTGCAGCAAATGGTTTCGGACCAGAGAACTCCGAGGTTGACCGTTGCTTCACTAGAGAGTCCGCCTTTTCGTTGCCTTCCCTCTCACCCAGAGGCGTTTAAGACTTGACGTGATCTCCTAAAATCTGCAACCGAAGTCGAGCAAGACAGGACAATTTCAAAGGAAATGTTCTACGGTTATGTCATCTTCTACAATGATGTGGTGGGTAGTAGTAATGCCAGTTTAGCCCAGCCCATACTTGGTGTACCTACTGCTCCGTAACTGGTCCATTTCTGGAGATACCACGACCACCGAACTCCGACATGAATACCTCAATTGTTTGCCCAGCTGTGTGGCATGTGGCGCCGATTTGTTGAAACCACATATGGTTTATCCACACTAAAATCTATGAAAATCAGCTACAAAAAATTGTAGAAGGCAGGCTATTGTTGGGTCCATTGTGCCCATTCTGATTATTCTGCAAACAGATCGCTGATTTCTTAGATAAGATACGAACTTTGGAAGGTCTTTCACCTTAATTTTAAGTAGACTCTCCAACTTCGTAAAGAAGTGACTGCTATGAGTCCTCATTTTCCTATTGGAGAATGCACCAGAGTCACACAGCAGATGGTGGATAGTACCAATGGCACAGTGGCCGGTAAGTTTGCTGCGGACATTCTATACGTCACTGCGACCAAAGGAAAGCGTTCTTCGCCTTGTCATGGGCCGGTCATAGACTACTACTATTACGCATGTATCTAAATGGGTTCAGCGACTCTTGGCGTCTTAACGGACACCCAATACATTCAGTTGATAATGTTGCTTTCGCAGATAGTTTTTGCAATTTGTCGGGTGGCTCTAAACTCGGCTTGAAAGACACTGCAGTCGTCACTTATCCTAAAAAAGTGGTTGATCGCTAGGTCTTCATTGAAAACTCCAGCTCCCGTACCTTCGTCCATTTTGGAACTGTTAATATGGAATACTAGCTCTTCTTCGTTAGTTACCTCTCGATTCAACCTGGTTCTGAACCTCTTTATTAGCTTCAGTATCAGGATGATTTATTCAGTTTTTGCCTCCTATCGATCCGAGACGGAGGCATGATAGTAAGGTCTTGGTGATTAGAATCCGAAATCCGATGGTAGCCTTCTTTGCCATAGAAGGGGCTTTGAACAACATAAAACCAGACGCCATAGTGAATGCTCAATGCTAGGATAAGTCACTGGCTCAACCAGATACTACAAGAGGGTGATGGCCAGTGGACATCCAAAAGATCAGTTCGACACAACACACCGCCAAGAGGGGTACTATGACCATGACTGTGGTTCCTTACTTTGAATGACTGTGACTCCTTACCATGACTGTGGTTTCTTACCATGACTGTGGTTCCTTAACTTAGAAAAGGAAGGATAGAAAGTTATAACTTCTGTAGATGACATTGCTATATCAGTCAGTGGAGAACACCGAGCAACACTACGTCACGTGGACAGGCAGCTCAGCTCAATCCTGCGATGACTGAGCTAATTCTTTCTACTAAAAGGCACAGTGTTCCAGAGAAAACACCACAAAAACGAGGGGATTTGACTTAAGTTTCTCCGAACATGCCAAATATAATGCATGGGTCTTATACTAGACAGTAAACTGAACAATCATGAACGTTTTAAGAAGCTCACTGCAGTGGATTCCAAGCAGAGGTTATGGCTATTCGTGAAGCTGCTGATTTGTTGTCGATGAGATCGGTATCGAATGACGATGGCAAACGACTTCTGTCGCAGGTCTATGCATAGAGCATCCATGGATGAAGTAGAGGAAGAATCACTATTTCATCTTCTCTGCAGTTGCCCTGCGTTATTCCCAGCAAGAAAGCAGATTCTGGATGAAGTGGAAGATATTTTCGATACGGATATCAATAAAATCTGGAAGCTAATACCAAAATCAAAATGATTCTAAGAGTAACTGAAGTTCCCGGCTCCAAATGTATCCAACCGTGGGCGGACGATAGCTACCTAACCTAAACCTAACCTAAGGCAGACTGATTGGTCTGTAATCTTTGACTTCCCGACTTTAAGAATGATAAACGCACGCACTTCCCGCCATGCCTAGTGAACGTATCCTAGTTGTGATAATCCGCTTGAACCTGGGAATAGTATCTCTCTGTGACTTTTGTATCATCGCAGGTCGAAAACTGGCATAGGACGGGTGTTCTTCTGCTCGCATCTATGTATGTGGATCCTTTTACAAAACCACCTTCAACGACATTTCCAAAAAAAATCCCAATTCCCACTGTTATCCCATGATTTGTCGGACATTGTCACAATGAACCTTCCACACATGTGTACGTAACGTATTCCTTTTCTCCCTCCAAATGCATCATAATTCATCCATCCATCTTAACAAATTTCATCGAACACATGCACTTCCTTTCGCAAGTATCCGTTCAATCTGTTGTCAGGTTGTAAGGTCACGCACCTAGCTCATTGTTTCAAATCAAAGGAATAACATTTTCTTTGAATCTCCTTTTTTTTTTTTTTGAATAAAAATCTCATCATCTATCGAACAGGAGAGAAGATAAAAAAAAAAAAGAAAGAACAACACACACATCCGGAGTGCGCTGCAACAATGCATTCAAATGATGATGATGAGTCCTTATAGCACTCGGGTCATTGCGCCAGCACCATCTCCTCCTTTCCCGTTGAGCTGTCCTGTATATCCACATCCACACAGAAGGAGATTTCATTAGACGATATCTATTCCTCTGGTACAATGGTGGCGGCAGGTAGGAGTCTCTTTCTCTCTCTCTCTCTCTGTTGCTCCTTATGCAGTTCTCTCTGATTATGGTCAAGTCAGGCGCGACTATCAATGTTAGTAAATTGATCACGTAGAACGCCGCCCGGGAGACTGTATAGCTGACTATCCTTTCAATCAATTCTTACTGTTTAGGGATATACGATATTTTACCACAACTACCAGTGTAAGGACCAACGCAACGACACGATACGCCGAAGATGGGAAGGGATTTGAATTGCTTACTATTAACTCTCTCTGCGTGCGTTTTCCATCCGGTTTTGGTTTTTGGTTTTCTTTTTGATTTCTTTTTGTTTTAAATTTAATTCCCATGCGTTTTATTAGCGTTTTGTTACCTAATCAGGTGCATCTTTGGACATAAGGACTGATGCAGGGTACTAATGCGCAACAGCAGTAGTAGCAGTCTCTGTCCTTATGGCCAAATGGTTCGATTTGCAGTCAAGGTGTTGACTTTTGGAATTCCATGAGAATAGAGGATTTGATTTGTAATATTTCGAGTGAGAAGAGATGGGATGCGGTATAGTTTATGTCTTCCGCTGTTAGGTGTCTGTGGAGGTTGATATGTTCATGTTTGCAGTGCATATGTTGTCGTATCCTTGGAGAAGATATTAAAGATCAGAACTTGGGAATGATACATTGGTGAAGGCTGTTGAAAATAGTTGTGGTTACTCAGAATCCTTCAAGGAATTGGAAAGTCAAATGAAAATTGAAGAATTTAGGTCGGAGTTTCTCAGTGTCCGAGGAACCTAACATGCTCCAGAGCACTAGATAAACAGAGGCTCAACTGGTGTAGCTGTGATCAGTAGACAATGGATTTCTCAAAATGTACAAGACCGATCCTAACAAAATTCTCCACCATATTGTAACATATGATGAGGTTCACCACTATGACCTCGAAATAAAACAACAAAGCAATCAATGGCAGAGACTGATAAACCCCATTAAGTTCAATTCAGCGCCAGCAAGATTATGGAACCTGCTTTCTAGAAGCACGATTAGGATTGCCTACTATGCCAAGCGTTGACTTGACTCTCGCGAGCAGATCCGAACAGCGACCACCAGGTCATCATTTTCGAGATAAAAGACCAAACACGGTTCCAGTACGGCAACATTCCCTCAAAAGTATAAAAGCTGGGTTGGAAAATGAGCGAATTCGACATTGAAATGCTCGGATAGGTCTGGCACGGCTCTGGCACGGCTCTGGCACGGCAGCTGCATCGATGTGCCCAAACATCATGAACTCAATTGTAGGCAGTCTAATCCCGACTAAAGATGGATTCACACTACCAGGAGAAACAGCAGAAGGCCACTATGCATGCTAGATACATGCATGCTCGAGGGAATTATACAAACAAGCTCAGAGCAATATACGGAAGGGAACTCGGGAGATAGCAATTGCGGGAGATAGATGGCTACGAGGGACAAAACAGTACTGTTCCGTCGTAACGCTTGACGTCAAAAACGCGTTCAATTGAGCCGACTGGAGCCATGTAGTAAGAGCTGTGAGTGACCTTCAAGTACCAAACTGCCTACTATGTGCCTAATAGCCAACAATTCGAAGATAGAACCCTCTACTATACTAGGAAAGAGAAGAAGTACAAGAGGAGATCCTCAAGGGTCGGTCCTGGGACCAATTCTTTGGAACATAATGTGCGATGGCATACTAATCGTCTAACGAGTCCTAAGTGAGTAGATGTCATTAGATATGCTGATGATATTGCGCTTGTAGTAATAGCCAAAACACTAGAGGAAGTTATGCAAACCTGCAATCAAATAATAGGGTACTTAAAGCTATGGCTACAGACATCAGGATTGAAACTAGTGGACCACAAAACCGAAGCAAACGAAATGTCAAACCTGACCCTGCGAAGATATGCCTTAACTGACATGGCGGTGCCGTAGCGGACAATCAGAACAGAGCAATAGGAGGGTTTTTTTTTTGCACGTAGACACGCAGGAGCATGGAGTCGGGCTACAAGTAACCATAAAGGATTTCCACTTCTACCTGCGACATAATGCATAGGCTGCATTGACGGATTGTTGTTTCCAAGTGCTCACCCACCCAATAGTCCTGGACCCCAGCGATTTTATTTTTGAACATGAAATGAGCTCTCAAAGTCAAGCGTTTTTTTATTTGATGAAGAGGTCCTTGACGGTGTTTCTGACTATCAGACTATTTTGGTACGAAAATGTCATATGTTACAATCGGAATATTCTTCATTTCGAAACTTTTTTTGGAAGAACCATGGTAGGCTTGAATATTTCTTTTTCCTGATTTCTATGGCCGTTTCATCGGTTGACATGGCAAACATTAGGGGCAAACATTAGGGGAATGGAGAGTGAGCTTTACGAAGTCATTTACTGGTCCTTTGGACGATCTAGGGATTCTTGTAAGATTATTGTCACTTATGAAGGCCGACTATGTTTCACAGAGAATGATACCTCAAAGCACGTAGTATAGCCGTTTGTAGCTAGGAGACAAATAAGGAGATCCCTAATCCAATTGGCAGGAATTCGGCCATGGACCATATTGACTGACTATATTTGTCGGAAAAAGTGGAAGAAGATGGCTTGTAGCATATGTGGTTTCCACAAGTCGGTGCCACATGTCACACAGATGGACAAACAATCGAGTGATTGTGACCGTGTCATCTTCAGAAATAGACCACTCAATTGGCCGCCTCGTTTCCGTGATATGATGGCTCTGGACTATTTTCCATGGAACCATATCAAGTTAGTAAGCCAGAGACTTTAGACGACTACAGCACTAACAGCGTTCACTCGTGCAGGCGTTTCAATGGAAGACATTTCAATGATGTGTGTTAATTCAATCTTAATCGCATCAGTAGTACTTTCACCTGAAATATTTTTATTTTTGAAATCTCTCTCTTAAAAATTGAAATGGAGCGGTTTTAATGAAAAAAACCCTTCATTTCTTATACCGCCACGACACATCCATATAAATGTATCTACCTACAGTTTATGCTTAATTTACAGGCGATCCCGACTGTCTATCGGATCATGATACATAAATCAAGTAATTGAGGACTGCTACTGCAGGGTAACCGATCTCACCTGCTACTCCTCATATGCGGCACTCTCGTGTTCCAAAAAAAACAAAAAAAAAAAAGAAACCTCCATGAGCATGCATATGATATGAACAAGTTCCATTCTATAGTGACTTTCATATCGCACCAGCTGCAAGCATTCCAAGCGCAACCATCACCGATCGTTCCACTTCAAAAGATCGAAAGTTCGATTCTTATCCAAAAAAACAAAAAAAAAAAAAAAAATTATAACCCGACCTTCTCATACCCAATTCGGTTGGCAATTGAGCCATAGACAACCTTCCGCCCACTCGACTGAACGCTTAGCGCTCAGCGCTCTCTCTTTCCCTGCCAATATCTTGGCGCGATGGTAATCGCTGGTGTCTTGGCCTCCAATTGCTGCACGTTAATTCCCATGGCCTGAACACTGGTGTTAAATCACGTCAGCTCCATATCTCGATTAAGGTCCCTTTCTTATCTGAACGCGAAATTAACTCGCCACCAGCCACCAGCCACCGCCACTCTAACCGTTCACCATCGATCGCCCAAAATGCAATTAAACGAAAATCGATGGAAAATATTGTCTCCACGGTCTGTCTATACAGATAATCACTCAGCGGCTCCATAAATTGCATCGTAAGCCCATGGAATTCCTTCGAGCAGCGGGCGAATGACGTGTGGGCTGGCTTGGGTCCCAATGCAATAAGAACAAGTTCCCGCTCGGAGGCTCAGCAATATAGAACCGTGTTCCAACAATTTAATTCGCTCGCGCTCACTTACGACGACCGCGACAGCTCACGGGATTATTATATCTGACATTAGCATCTGGTGGCATTCAAATAAATCTGGTGGCGTGAATACTTGACGATGGCGGTGGTGACGCGTCTTCTCGTGGAGTGGTTGAATGTCAAATTGGTCTCAAGTCGTCATCGTTGTCAGAGTGCTCTTGTCACTGCGCGAATGATTGCGAAAGACTCTGAGAGATGGCGCACATCGCCAGCGGGCAGATCGCTGTCAGTGGTGCTCTGTCGGCGGCCGCGACGGGGTCCGGGGTGATGATACAATAAATTGGATTGTAATTTCTGGTGTGCTGCGCTTTTGGGTGGGCCTGCGCGCTCGCTTTTATGGCTTGGCGGTGATATTTTCTGCATCCGATTCCAATTAGGCGTTAACTCATCACAGATTCAGTGCACTATGGTGTGCTACGGCCTACGTGGAGTGTGCTTGTTGGCAGCTCACACGCTCGTCAAATGAGTTAAATGTCCGTCCGCCTTGTTGCCGGAATGTTGTTCGGGGTTGGACACGGGTGGGATGGTTATGACTGTTTTGAGATTTATGATGCTCTGATCATGACAGGTATGAAGATTGCTTGTGGGATAGGAGTGGGTTAGTTTTTATGGAGTTTTTATCTTTATGAGGTGCATGGTGTCAAATAGGAGGTTGGCCTAAGAACCGAGGAAATGAATTTGGAACGAGTTTAGTTCTCACCTTGGAGATGGCAGGGTTTAGGATGGGATATTGAACTTTTCAACTCTTTGATGGCTGAAGGAAACTATTGCAAAAGACATAATTTTATGATTGATAGATTCTCATCCTATTTTAATATCTAGACGGAAGAAGATTTCACATGATTTAGACAGGCTTATGTTCGCAAGGTCTGTCAGTCAAAATAAGCCTACCCAACTGTGCTATGACTGCTCTACTACACATTAATTTCATTTTATCTTGACTTATCGTTAGGTTAGTTTTATCAGCTTGAGTTCATTAGACGTCAAGCTTTGTTAAGAGATCGGAAATACTGTAGAAATAAGATAAAGTCAGAAATCTTGTTGGAGTAAGTCCTTCCTATCAGACTTGATCTCAATTTATTGAAAACTAAGATAAAAAGTACAGGAGAAAGGATTCAGCCCTGATGTATGCCGATTTTGACTGAAAAACTATACATGGACTGTAAAGTATGGTACCGTGACCGGGAATACATCTTTTCATCAACAGAAGTATATTTTAAACTATGGATAGTTCTCTGAAGTCTAGGACTGATGTACTGATCTCCGGAGTTCCTCATAATCTCTTTGGTTCTCCTAGAGTTCTCAGTCTGTGGCTATATTTTTCAGGACGATTGCGATCAGCAGCATTTGTGATAAACTGATAGATCGCGATCGATCGATACCTCCGGTACCCATACCGAGGTAATCCTGCGTTTGAGATGATCGTGTTACAAAACCGATAAAGTGATCTATAACAGATCTATAATACATGCATATACATATGTAGGTATCTCCTGGACCACCAAGAACCATTTAATGATCAACCCATAAAATTAGTCTCAACTATGCACCCATTACCTTAACTCACACCTTTGATCTGAACTGACCACCGCCGATAGCCGACCGCCTAAACTGAAATATTAACCCGCATGGCATACATAATCGGGGCATTTCCATCTGAAATTTCAAAACAAGCGGAAACGATTGAGTCGTTATGTTCCGGCACTTGGCATTAATCGTTTCTCGAATTCAAATATCGCCGACGATAAATCAATTTTAATGCGATTTTCTGCGCGCAGCGCCACTGTTCATACACACTGACACACATGTGTGTGCTCCATTTGTAACAATCGCGATCTGCAGCACCACTGCAGATCTCCTCCAGATACATTCGCGCGCCACGCCGCCTTTCACTTTTATTCTGCGGACACTGTGTGACCATAACTGGGGTTTCTTTGTCTCGTCGAGACGACGAATTTCGCGACAACTGGACACGGAATAGTACGAGTAGTACTGAGACTAAGCGATGCACAACGTGCGGGAATCTTAATTAAAACTGGCAGCCTCTGGCCATTGGACAGCGGAGTAGTAGGAGTTGCACTAATTTGGTGTGACAACAAAAGGACACAGCTTGTTGGGCAGCAGGATTAAGTGGCACTTGGATTGGCACATTTACCAGGGTGGGTTTGTTGTGGTGCTCAGCTGCCCGGTCGTCCTTCAGTGGGACACTGAAGACACGATGACTTCCACCTGCTCACTTGCTGCGGTTGTAGCTGTGGCTGTGCTCTCTGTGTAAATGACACACCTTAAATGGTTGTTCCTTTCTTTATTTCGGCTAAACGGTGCGACCTGGCTAAAGAGAGAGAAACGATGAATGCGACCAACGACGTGTGGGAACAAATGTCCGCGGATTAAGTGAGTCGTCGTCGTCGTCGTCATCACTGAGATGGGGTGCGTGGGTCTTTGCCGCCTTTGTATCTTGCACCTTTTATCGGTCGCTGGTATCTCCTTGGAGGGTTTTACTTTGATGTGTGAGTATTGTTGGGCACCGTGGGCTATCGCACGACTTTGGTGTACCAATTACACCTGTGCGCCACTAATCGGTTCGTTGAAAGAAGATTGCACATGGAAAACGCTTCGGTTCCCAGGCAACAGGTTAACCTACATACATATAAAAGTATCTGAGGCGTTTGCAGGATAACCGCTTAGTCGTCCGTCGGGGTCGTCTTGTGGTGGAAATAAATTTTAAGTGCACACACGTTGTGTCAGTGTGGATTTGTTGGACTGCGTCTTCTCTCTTTCTCCGTTTGTCAGCCGCTGCGTGGGCAATGTGTATGGATTTTGAAATGCTCCCGATGGGCAGATGGTAATCGATCGCAAAGAGAGACAGAGAACTCCAAGGCAGGAAGTGTACAAGTACACTTGATTGATACGTCAACTTGGTCGAGTGAAAAGTGGTTGTTGATACTTGAGGCATAGTCTGGGTAGAAGTACTCGATTCCATCATCCGGGGAAAGTTAATCGGTTGCGGTAGCGGGCAATGGCAAAACTTATGACCGCATCGAGATACATTTGTGAAGTGTCCTTCAGGGCGATTTAAGACCGTTGGTAGTTTGTTTTGCCAAACCCATTGATATGGGCTACGGGGAGGAATAAGATGTGAATGATGTGTGCCAAGAGGATTTGCTTGACGTAGAGTGGTTGTTCGGAAGCTGAGCTGGAAAATAAATAAATTTTAAGGAGTTATTAAGGAGGAGGTATTGGTATTGAATTTTTTATAGAGATATAAATGTGAAGGAGATGTGGAAGTTTGACTGAAATTTCTTGAAGAGATAATGAGGCCTACAAATAGCTTTATGGTCTTTATAGGTAAACCGTGCCCTTAATACGATTCTTAGTCCCCCATTGGCAGTATAAGGATCGAACGATGACCTTATCTGGAACACCCTGAATAGTACATTCTTCGCACATGGTACTTCAATGTGATTTAATCTTTTTCGTATCTAAAAATTGAGGATTGGACTTATTTCAGAAGAAATGTATCAGTCGTTAGAAATTAGTTCAAGAGATAGAGATGAGTGCCTAAGAACAACAGACAGACAGACAGAACGGTTTCATGAATGTATTGGCAATTAAAATAGTAAGATCGCGTCGAAATAAAAGATCGCGTCAACCTGATCGATCGAACAGAAATAATTATGTACATATAATTATTATGTTTCACATCGTCGATGGCGTCGATCGATCCTTACGGAAACCATACTGTCGATCTGCAAGGCCACCAGTCTATCGATTGCCCTCTTCAATCCGCACTACGATGCGCTCCAGTATTTTCCCCACGGTGTCCAACATAGAGGTCTATACGACGAGGGATCCTGCGGTGGTTTATTACCTTTTGATAGAAGGACTAGTCTTTGTGTCTTCTACTGGGCAAGGAATACTCCTTGTTTGACACAAATGTTGAATATATCTGCAAAGATGTGTGGACGCCAATTAATTGCTGTTTTAAAGGACTTCTGATACTTCGTTTATGTTTGAGGCTATGACGCCATTGTTTGAAAAGTCAAGCACTGCAGCGAAATGTTCCTTCCATCTACTGAGCTCATATAGCTCGAACTACAAGAACCATCTCGGTCCAGCAAGGAAACCTTAGAGCTTGCCATGGATACCCACTTTTCTGTTCACAGATGTGGAACATTCTGTAGAAAACCATACGAGACTCCAATTTCTAGTGCTAGGGGATGCTGTCACGATGGTCCCGATAGTATCCCAGTGGATCTACAACAGGGTGTTAGGATATTGAGAATTTGGCTTTGCACTATCAGTAGAACGTGTCTGAACTGTGGTAACACCCCTAGGTTATAGAGGAGAGTCAAAGTAATTATAGGATTGATCACAAAAACCCTCACGGATCATAATGTGGATCGTATGTCTCTGCCCTACTTGCTCTTTATAAACTTCGATCGTATAAACCATTTTAGGCAATCGTAAGGAGTCTGAAGGATCCTTGTTACTACCACTGTTTCTTTTGGTAGTGAATAGAGATGTTCTCCATGAATCCTTGGTTGAGGGAAATCGAGGATTACGATGCACAATGGCATTTTATATTAAACCTTTCGACGAAGTAGATTCCATAAGGATAATGGTTTAACAAAAAATGGCTCTCATTCTGGAAAATAACTCAAATAAAGTAGAGATGAGATGCATTTGGCAAAATCTACCACTCATGTTGACATTACTCGTTGACAGATAAATAATTCCAGCGATTCTCTCCATTAAGGGATGGTCGACGGTAAAATGGAATACGATGTTAACAAGCTGCAAAATCATATCCGTAGCAATTGCAATGATAAAAGCCAGATACTCTTACGTATAAGCCTTTCCAGGGATCACACAATCCTCAGTTATACTGGTAGAATTCTTGGATTTTTATTTCATCTTCAGCTTATGTGAAACCTTCATGAAACCTCCTTCCAGTATCGTTCAATTCCGCCCTCGACATAATCTTCTTAATGAATTTTTTTTTTTCCCTTTCTACTGACCACAAAGCCAATAAAGAACGAAATGTATCTAAACACAGTTCGCGGCGCGGCTTCAATTCATTCGTCCATCGTTCGAAATGAGCCAAACTAGTTCTTGGTAACATTGCGTGTTATCTTACCGACAGAGTGGCGAAATCCGACCACCGCCCTTCATTAGAAATGCCCTTTGCCGGTGTACCGGCACTGCATTTGTACACAAAGCAGCAGAAACCGATTCCCTCTCTCGGTGCGCAGCAGTGCAATAATGACACAAACGCTGGCTATATGGATGGAGATTATTCCGTCCGCATCCATTCATCCGACTATTCAACTGCTCATCATCCTCTTCAGCATAGCATCGCTTCCAGCAGCAGGTACATATGTACAAATGATGGTACCAACTTCACATCTATGATAGGCGTAATTTCGACGTCTAAGTGGATTTCGCCATCGACACATACACCATGCTGCATCGCCAGCACCACTCATGGATAATGCTTGGTTAGAGATGCCTCTTTTGTGTCACATTTCACATGGATCCGCAGCAGCAGCAGCAATACCACCAGTAATGAGAATTCAATTTCTCTCCCTGCGTTCCAAATTGTGTGAGTGTGTGCGTATACTCGGGAGTAGGTCTAATGATGGAACAACCATCACAATCATCATCCATATCCTCAGTCCCCACCGCCATCATCATCGTTAGCAACAACATAATCGACACCACCACCACCACCTAGCACCAGCAACAGCAGCAGGAGCAGCGTTGGAGAAATTCAAAATTTCAATTCTCCACTCGTGGTTTTCGGGTGGCTTAAGGGTTCTTCAGAGCAGTCTCTCTGCCACCACGACTTGAAGGATACCCATGACGTTCCGTTCATTTGCAGCTGGAGGTGAATCGAAAATCGCATTGAATAGGATTTCCACATGGAACCACCACCTCCTCCAGATAGGAAAAAAAAAATAAAAAATCCCAACTCCACTCTCAATAGGTGCTCATTATGTGTGTGCAGAGCAATCCATCCACGTTCTGGAGGATAAGGGTGCCTAGATGCATTGATTCATGCATATCATGCGCACCTCCAGCTCCAGCATGCATGTGTCATGACATATGCTCCGCAATACGACGACGAAAGAAGCAACCATAAACCGAAAGAAACGAGCACACAACATCGAGGGCTTAACTTGGCGCGCCAAGGAAAAGTGTTCACCAAGCAAAACATTAATCGCTTTACGTGTCAGCTTAAGTCAAAGAGTATCGCGCTGAGCCCGAGAACCGGGCACACACAAACGATGGTGGAATCTCTAAGCTGCAAGATTATGTTCCCCGAGTGCCAGCGAAGCGGATTTGCTGCCTTTGTGTTGAGTCGGCCCATCCGAAAGGTGCCAAGGTGCGGAAACCATCTTAAGCCACGATAATTGATAACACAATTGTGCCGGAGATAATGTGGGTAACCGTTTTGATGCGATTAATTGCAATTGAGCTTGAATTGGGTTAGTTAGTGTGTCTCTACACAGTAGAGAGTGACTGGCCTAGAATGGGTTCGCTGCTGGGACACTAATGCCCGTGGTGCTATTTTAATCTGCTGCAACCGATTTGGGAGCAGTGCATCTAATGTAAACACATGATAGGCGTAAATGGAGAGGCAAACCGACTTGCCTTGTCGAATTTCACTGCTTTAGCGCTTTAGGTGGTCTGTAAGTTGGGTTGTGGTTTGGAAACGCCCTCAGGAGCAGGGAAATGTCTTCATTATGTAAATTACACCTTTGACTAGGGATTGGGATTTACAAGAGAACGTCGTTATCCTTTTTAGATTTTGTATCGGTGCTACCGCAACGAATGTAAAGTATTGCGTTTGAGGCAATGAAGCAGTAGATACTTGTTGATGTCTTCGACATGGATCAAGGTTCTTTAGGAGATTACAAACTGAGTGGAAAGAATGCACAAGAAGTTTGTTATAATGATATAGTGTGGTTCTCCTAGGAAGCGATGTAGTCATAATGGTATGATGGCTAAGATGGGGTTTGAGAAAGGAGTTCTAGGTGGGTCTTGTAAGGGTTCTGATAGAACCTAGTTTTTGGAGTGTTTTATGCCATCACATGCAAATTTTAGGATCCTGGCGGAGGTATCCTATATCTTACCACCAAAGTGTATAGAGGTATGCTCTAGTTGACATTCAAGTGCTGACTGTTCGTTGATCGCGCTCAGATAAACGACTAAGAGGCACATTCGGTCCAGAATTTTATGTTTTTAACGTTCTTTAGAGTTTTCATATTTTCATGTTCTTTAGAATCTAAAGAATCTACTCGAACTTGAAAGCTTAAGGAATAGAATTACTAACTTCCGTCTATCTACCAGGCAGTGGGTTGGATGGAATACGTTGGGCACGATGGGACAAGGTATATTTATTTGTATATCTAAGAGGAGACACTATTTAACTAGAGTCCGACCACGCTTTAATATTTTTAGCAAAACCCTCGGCTTCGAAACAAATTAGGGCGCAATCCAAAGCTTGGCTAACTCCTTTGCAGCGAATTTATTATATCCCTGGAGGCAGTTCAGAAGAAAATCTGGCAATGAATCTTTACCGTAGGTTTACCACCAAGAGTTGCAATTAAATTCGAAATAAAAAATTACATTGTCGGTTCCAAGACAGATTTCGGGCTTAAGAGGCACATCCCTACATGCAGAAGTACCAAAGCAATCTTCAATGACAATCAGATGGCAATCAGAGCTCTAGATTCGATTACACCATCCTGCAAGATTAAAACACTATAAAGAGGGCACTCGTTTCGATGAATTGACATACCAAGATCAATCTTATTTATGTACATCTAGGTGGCAGAGCATAGGAACCTAGAGAAAAACGAGCAGACAGAAGAACTAGCCAAGCATAGCTCATCGCTTGACAGATCCCATGCGGGAGAAGTTTACAATCAGGTGAAGGCTGTCAATTAATCTTCTTTCACTTTCTAGCGAAGGAAAACAACATTTGGAATAGAGACCCGAACTATAGCAGGTCAAGAAGACAATAACTTCACAATAGGATTCTTGCAGATATTCTAAGAAACGCAGCATATAAATACAAGTCACTGGACAACAAGGAAGCATGTATCCAGACTGTGTATCGCCTTCCACATAAATGCCTGGATCTTAAACAAGAAAGACTACTGACTAGACTAGCATATGCCTTCAATACTTCTGATTGTCCAAAGAAGACCATTTTGCATCATGGGAAGGTTCGATTGGCAGACTGCAGCAAGTGCAGCCACACTTAGGCCTGAATGGACCCATTGTGATACCACAGGATCTAGTATCCCCAATCTATCCGTTGAATCAGCATGAGCTTATTTTAAAGCGCTGGAGGCAGCTAATGCTTATGTTAGCCATTTCACCAAGATTGTCGAAGAAGTACCTACTCTCCCAGATACATTTTTCTTCAAGTTGAGAGAACTTGGCAGGTGTATAGGAGATGAAGAATAGTCTCCTCTTCCTCATCCATGCAGCTTCTGCAAAAATCGTTTGACGGGAGATTCAGCCTGAGGGCATGCCTACCAATTATGCAGTGCCCAGTAATGACACCTACTATTGTGCTGATAAAGGATCTTTTTAGTCTTATTAGACTTGAGATCCAGCTTGGGCCAGATCTGTTTCGTTATAGAGCACGTGGTGCAATAACACTCCTAGAAAAGTCTCTGAGGATGATTCTCAGTCTTCAGATTCAAATGGATCAGGAAGATCCAGCCTCATAAACGTCTGCGATGTATCAGGCAGAACGACAAAGGTTTCGCTTCAGATGGTTTAAAAAACCTGAGTCCCGCGGTGGAACGTGCTACCAAGCTCTAATATCACCCAAAAATTTTTTTGTATCCTACAATTGGTTCTCAGTGAATCTCAAGATACGGACTCCTGAACTTTATAGGAATTCCAGAAGAATAAACTGAATTAAGTATCGTTAAGTCAGTAACGCACACACTTTGAAAAATCACTAGAGTGATCCATTCCTCAACATTTGTTACTGATATAAGTTTGATTGCTTTACAAAGACCGCTTATATGTACTTATACAGAGCGTCTGCCATAGAATCCAGGACACAATTCAATTAAAACAATTCATTAAGGCTCATGCATCGAAATACAAACTTAAGTCCACAGACAACACAAGAATCTATCTTCATTATATAGGTTAAATGCAGATGGACCGATTGAAGTAGCCAATTTCTGGAACTTCATTAGAAAGTTGGCCTTGCAGTCCACATATTCACCAATTTGTCAGACGTTAGCAAAAGGTGGGATCGTGAGAAATACTTCAGAAATGTCTGACAATCTAATAAGTTGTGACACCACCCATTTACTGCTCACAAGAGCAAAGTTTCAAACCAACTGAGAACGTGCAAACGATAAGTTCCACTAAAAGATTTAACACACATAAGTACTCTTTTAAGCCAGATATACTTTGAAACTTTGGTTCATAAAGTCTGATCGGTGGTTATGTCCTTAAAAAAATCCTTTTACTAGAAAACTGAAGAGTAGTTGGTGAAATAAATCCACAAATATGCCTCCAACACTCTACGCAACAAGCAATATCCTCATACATATGCATTTTGCTTCCAATAAATACGTCCCACTTCTTTTAAGCCATAAAATCCACACTTAATTTTCTACAATGTTGTACATATAATATATTACATTGTTACCACGATTGTCGGTGTCACAGACTTAATGCCAAAACGCTGCCTACGCTTTAGGCTTTTATAATCGCTGTCATCGAAACAAATTGGCAGTAACCCATGCCCAGCGGAATTGTTACTTCACTTTACGACTCCTTCTTCCCACTACGAGTATACATACTACATACTAACATATATTGACCAACTGATGATTTTGAGCGCCTTAACGCTTAACGAGGCAATAACTTATTCTCTCGACGCATATATCAGATTTCTATCCGCAGCAACTTAGTTGCGACGCATTCTGTGTCTCTACATGACGTTACTAAGTAGCCAGTCGAACATGGTACCAACAAGAACTGAAATGCATCCAACTGGGTTTACTTAGGGGCACATCTGAGCAATAAATAAAAAAAAAAAACGTATGGGTGCTGCGCTTTACTCCACATTACCAAGGATGAATTTGTAGGTGTTCCATGCGGAACACAAGTTAGGTTAACAAAAGCGCATGTATTGAGCGTATGAGCAATTTTGACGCTCTAGCAAGCTTAAAGCGACGACGACACTGTGATTTGCCTTTGAACTTGGATTACATTACATCCATGTCTGGATGTGTACGAAATTTGATATAATTTCTTTGGGGTTTTTCGGTAACAAATTTCATACTGAAACACTTTTGTATATCTATCGTTGGCCACTTACCACGGACATGACTTTATCGGTGTGCTTTGTGAGGTGAATTATGGGAACTGGCATCGAGCATGTTAGCTGCTCGAAATCAGTTGGGATCTTTGATGGTAATCCTTTGAGATGGATTTAACAAAAACGTTTTACTATATTCCAGAGCTTGTGTAATGAATTGCGAAATAAGGAAAAATGTCCACCGTGTTGAATCGATTTAAGGACCGTAAAATGAACTGAACGAAAATATGAATGAATATGTGCAAGGAATGGCATCCTAAAGTGAAGGGGAAACTTAACAAAACTGATGGAAGAACTTGTGCGAGAATATGAACATCATATTAAAGGTCAATCAACTTTAAACAATAGTAAACCAAAAATCCAGTTTTCAAAATTCGACCCGTGAAAGGACGAGGAAGGAATTATTGATGCAAGTACTGAATTTCGAAAATCTTGATTGGTAGTATTACTTTTGGTGTTCCCGAGAGCGATTACTGCTGCAATCCCAAGAGATCGCCAGAAGATTCACCGAACGCGTATCCCCAAATCTCCCAACGACTTCCATGCCACCAGCATCAAGTGCTGAAGACCAGTGACATCGCTGCCAAGAAGTCATTAGAAACGCCGTAACTGATGCGCTGTGTTTCACCCTACCATCCTCACTGTGCTGCTCTGCACAGGAAGACGAGAGTGGATCGTAAGCTCTATGAACAAAAGAGGAGGGAAGAACATCGGCTTCTCCATAGAAAAACGAAAGCGCAGGAGTAGTGCGCGATCAAGGAATTAGAGAGGTTCTACTCCAGGAACAAAAATCGGAGGTTTTACCTAAAGGGGAAAAGAACGTGCCAAGGCCACCAGACCTGAGATGAACAAGGAAACTTTGTAGTTGAGTTACACGGGGGGCTGTAGATATGAAAAAGCACTGCTACAGACTGTATTCTCCTCTTGATCTTGTCGGACAAACTGTGTGAGCGCCTGAAACCATTTGCCAACGAGCTGATTCGGTCCCTATCAGTGTGGTCTTATGCCCAGTAACTTGTCAGATTGTTGCAGAATGACGATGGAGAACGGTCGCTACTCCATTAAAGGTCAAAATAGATTCAGACAAGGAGACGCGCTGTCATATATGAAGAAGAAAGCCACCATTCTCTCTATAACAATGTCAATGTCAATGTCCAGCAGTCTCCATCAAGGCTAAAATTTCTGCAGGAACCGTGAAAATCTACTGTTAGTGATCACCTTGACACATCAATACTTAAGGCAAACTTTTTTTTGTTCTAGAAACTTACTTTGCACTGAATAAGCGGAGGATGCATGAACCAGTCTGCAGTCTAGCCGCTCCTTAAGCAACCGCTACGACTTCGTTATGGTGAGTATATTTCAAGCAATACCACTGAAGGTTAATCTAAAACAGAGCTTACCAACCTACGCCTCTATCATTGCTATCGACTTAGCCTCCCCACATCCATATCTAGAACACTCTCATTTATCAGAATAAAATTGTTCCAAACACAATGGAGCCGCTGATTAATTACCTAACCCACTGATCTAATTTAGATAGAAAAAAAAAAATCCAACTCCAGTCAGTCAAAATTACCGACTATCTTCCCACTCGGCTGAACCAAGAAATTGAAATACCAGACCCGAAGGTCAATGAAAGTGATGCGTCGTCTAGCCGCCAAAACAATCACGGGTTACTCCGCGCGCTACCAAAAACTAAAATTATTTTTTTTCCTTTTCTTTTCTTAAATTTTTTTTTTTTTTAATGATAAATGACAACGAGTATGCCAGCTGAGAAACCATCAAGACTCAGACTCATTGTTTAATTAGCTGGCATATTCCTGGCCCCATATCTGACTGGCGGACAATGGTTTTTCAAAAAAAAAAAAAAAAACGAATTAACGTCTTCCCCCGCCTCGTATAGTCGTATTCACTGTCTGTCCCGGTCCGTGGCGTGTGTCATTACAAATTGGGATCCGCTTATTTGCGCTAATTTACATATCATTGTTCTTTTTGTTAATAAAACAAAAAAAAAAACTAAAATAAAAACTCCGACTTTTATAGTTCTTTGTTGTTGTTCTGGTTATGGTGACTATGGTTGTGGAATTTCTTGTTCTAGGTGGACTGCTGCAATTAGTCACAATTGACTGGTGGTGTTCTGTTCATTAAATTGTTTTATTTATTAGGTCATTAATGGATCATTCACTTGTTTTTTCTTAAGATAATACCTGGTCCTCTGACTCGCACAATGAGAATGCTGTAGTAAAGCTCTTTTGTTAACTGGATATTCATGCAGAACAGGCTCAGATTGCCTTATGCTTAGCATGACTTTAAAGGATCTCAAAAACTTTAGGTATGACGAGTATACAGCCTCATATACGAGTTCTTTCTCGCAGGCTGGGTTCAGAATTTTGAATGGAATCTGACGATATAAGGATCATGGCTTTGCTCATTCGAAACAGTTCGTGTATGCTTGCACATTTTTTAAGACGACTTTTCGGAATCCATCCTGTCTAGCTTGAGATATGTAGAAAACGCTGAGTTTTTAATCACAATTACTTTCGGTGACTGTTAATTTGAATTCACTGTGAAAAGTACTAGTGGGAAAAATTTATTTAACCTACTGATGTTGACTTAATTTTCAAGCCACCCGAATGACTCTAAAATAGTCAATTATTCTTACAATATTGTTTCCTCCCCTCTTCTCGATGGTATTAGTGGAGTAAAGCTACAAGAAGCCATTGACCTACTCCGTAGTAGCTCTACTGAATATTCAATAGCTGACTTTTTCCAAGCCAATGTTGAGAAAGTTGAACATCGAATAACAATTGCAACATTAAAACCAATGTGTTACTATTTCGCTGCAATATGGAGTCAGTACTTCTTTTTGAGTGAAGTACTTGCCAATCCTACTGTAAGCCGTGTATATGTGTACATATGTATTTAATGAATTTACTAGAAGTCCTGGAAATATGCCAGCTCCTACTCGATATTCATTTAATTACATACTTACTTAGGTGACGCTACATTCCAGGGTGGAGCTGGGCCTCAACCAACAAGCATCTCTAGTTAGTAGTCCTTTTCATTGTCCCTCCGGGTTGAATTCGAAAACTCTCCGAGCCGGAGCGTTGATATTCCTTCGGTCTACATGTCCTAGCCATCTTAGACGACTGATGGGTACCTTTCTGACCAGGTCGATGTCGCTATACAGCTCGTAGAATTCGCTGTTAAATCCCCTCCTCCAAAACCCGTCAACGGAAATGGGACCGAAAATCATGTGAAGTATTTTGCGTTTAAGACGAGCCCCATACAGTAGCACTAGGATTATGAGGATCTTATATAGCTCTTTTTGTGTTTCTTGACAAGGCCTTATGGCTCAAATACTTTCTTAGACGAAAGAAAGAGCGATTGGTTTGTTGTCAGAGTTGTTGTAAGAGTTTATAGCGGAGCCGAGGTAGACAAAGTCCCTATTTACCTTAAAGTTTTTACCTTAAACGTTTTGTCCGATTCGTCGATGTTGCGTATTCCTTCTTGTTGACAGCATATACTTGGTGTTGCCCTCATTCACAACTAAACCCATTTTTGACACTTCAGTTCCAATATTTGCTAACGAACCAGTAGCAACTCACCCTGTTCTGCCATAAAATGATGTCAATGAAAAATTGTGCCTCTGGTGTTGGCTTACGAGTTTCGCACAATTTTCTCAAGAATGATTTTGAAAAAGTCGCAGAACAGCCTCATCATCTCGTTCGAATCCTTTTTTGACATCAAAGGTCTCGGTGAGATCATTACCTACCTTGATGGAGCAGCGAGTGTTCTCCATTGTCATCCTGCACAGACGCATGATTTCAGCAGGGATGCCAAAACTAGACATGGCTCTGTACAGCTCGTCTCTATAGATGCTGTGATATGCGGCCTTAAAATCGATAAAAAGATGGTGGGTATCGATTTGGACTTCTTGGGTTTTTTTCAGGATCTACCGAAGTGTGAAAATTTGATTGACTGTAGACTTTCCTAGTCTAAAACCACACCGATAGGGGCCAACCAGGTTGTTAACGAAGGGTTTCAGGCGCTCATACAGTGCGGCCGACAGAATCTTTTATGCAATGTTAAGGAGACTGATGCTCTCTATAGTTGGCGCAATTTAGAGGGTCTCACTGCTTGCGGATCTCGATACTCATTTCCTGAGGAATCAGTAGTCGCAGGGAGTCGCAATTCTTTTTAGAGATCATAGCCTATCCTGCAGAATTCTCACGGCAAGCTAATAAATTGGATTCTTTCTACTTTAACCCGGAGGCTTAGATCCGGATGTCTCTGCTTTTTTTTATTTGAGAATCAATTTGCTTAGCAACATGGAAAGTCTACTGAGACTCCCATTCATAGGCTAATAGTATAAATCCTGAAATCACTAGCTAAAAAATAAATTGTCCTTAATGCCTGTAAATAGGAATTCTTCTACCAAGAAAGCTATGATTTGGAAAGGAATCACACTCCTTATCATAAGCTGGGGACTTACTATGCTACAAAGCAGGTGAATACAACAAGCTTAAAACAATTATAGTAACTAGTTCTAACCCCCTTTTCAGGACTTAGACGAACTCTTTGAAGTACAAGGCGATTCGGATAATGCTGTCGTCAACTTTAGGGGAATATTTAACGGGACCATCGACTAGGACAAATTGTTGTCTTTTCCTGATCAAGGGAGAGGAAAGCGATGGTATTCGCTCGATCGAGAAAAGCAAATACATACCTTGGAATAATTATTATTGACACAAGAAATGGTTACCTGCCCTAGTTGTCTTTTTTGTAGGCAGAGCATAGGCCGACATTTGGCAGATATTGTATTTCATCACTAACCTCGGAGTTTGTACTCTAGATTCAAATAAAAATATCACAACTTTTCATAAAAATGATGCATTTTTCTATTTATTTAAAATGACACCTCTTGTTGGATGAGCCTATAGTACACAGATAACTTCAAATAGAAAAATGGCCTTTGTTTCCTTGACTCACAATGAAATCACATCATTAGTACCTACACATCTTGGTAGAAGAGAGTATACTATTCTAGGAATCTTCCTCCGAAAGTTTATCTGTTTCAGAAAACAATCTTTAAACAACAGGGTTCCATAGACTATACCAGCAGATACTTTTCAGGCCTGCAATACGACGCGCTACAAAAGGAGAGCACTGAGGCCTTACACACTTAGATATCAGCAATATCCAAATGGCTGTTAGAGTAGCAGAAAAAACTACCTCTGTTCTAAGTAAAGGTTACCAAATACAAACCACAAGTGATGCTTCTATATTTCTACTATTTCTGTCTGATGACCCTTCCAGGAGAAATCTTTTAAACTCAAGATCAGACTTGTTTAATCCTCGAACTATGATGAATGATCAGCCGTTAAACATCGTAATAGAAAATTACCTCGACACCATAAATCTGAACTGTCTTTGGAAATATTATTAGACACACGTATGGTCAGAGGTTACCTACAGCCTCTCATGTGTTAACTGGAATTTTTATAGCAACCACTTTACATCATTCATCCCCCATCAATCACTCACTCATCGTTCATCACTCACTCATCTGCCAGTTATGTTACATCAGAGAGGATTATCTCGTTATCGACATGAATTAATGGATTCCAAATCTCCCCAAGTGATACTGCTTCCTAGAGAAATCCATGCGACCTTTTTGAACCCATTTCAAGCTTGCTAATCCACTATATTCCAACCCCACCACGCGCCTCAGCCGGGGAAGTAAAATAAAACTCAAATAAACATTAATCAGATTATTTGTCTAAGGTCGTGTCTGCCTGTTGTTATTACAGCAATCAAACAGAGGAGAATCCTGTTCCATTTTATCTTCGCGAATTAATCGACAGAGACGAAATAAAATCAAAAAAAAAAAAAGGAAGAACTCGTGAAAACCGCAGACGAAGCCGATTGACTTAGTTCGTCCCCACAGAAAACTCCAACCCCCAAGACGACATGCAAATATTGTTTGTGCCACCGGGACGAGCAGCAAGAAATATATAAAAAACATGAAAAACCGGTTCAACCTAATCCGCAAAATCCACCAAAAAGGAAGCACAAAGAAGGACACGAAAATCCTTAAGCCCACAAGATTCACTGCCAAAAAAAAGGTTAAAATTCTTTTGGCTTATCAGAGAAAGGGCATCTCGCCAGTTCCTGTTTTGTTGTTTCATCCCCTCCAGATTCCTGTAGAGCCATTACATTCGCCTTGCAATTCGTCTTTGTAGAGTCATAGAGTCACGAGTGTGAATCAAGGATAAAGCAAAACAGCATATGTGCTCAAAGTGCATGTCAGTAAGAAGTTTCTAATCGAAATCGCTAGCCATTCCACCCTCTCCCGGCTAAGGTGGTTTTTGTGTCGAAAAATGTCTAGAAGACCAGCGGCAAATCGCCAAAATTTCACGGAAAAGTTATCCCCGGACTGTGCCAGGAACTCGCCTGTTGGCGGACCGTAGCGCGTCCCTGGTATGGGTGCAGGTAGGCCTTGTCTAGTCGAATATATCACACCGAATGTGTAGTGTTGAAATGGTAGGTGGGGTGTGCCCGAAAATGGAAGCGAATCACATATCACAAATGTGAATGGTTCTACCAATTTTTTGGGTGTTGTACTTCCAAGGCAATGGAGTCGTTTTTTTTTTTAATTTTTTGCAGTCTGCAAAGTTTCAAGGGGTTTCCTCTGCTAAATGAGATATGTGGCATTAAATGGGTCTGATTACGTGTTGCGTGTTTGGCACTGGCAATGAAAATGGCCAAAATGATAGAGGGAGAGTCGTGGATGCATTTTGCATTTAAGTCAAACATAACATGACGTTATCCCCTTTTGTTGGTAACAAGCTCAATATAATCGTATCAGAGTACATAGGGATTCTGTGATAGGTTGGACCACCTATGTTGAATTGAAGACAGTTCAATGGAAGTGGATTAATTTGGAATACATTTTGAAATGAAAAAAATTCACAAACGCCTCGGGATGGAGGGAAAGTCCAACGTATATTTATAGGTCCTATAGTATGAGAGTTTTAACCCCCTAGGGATTACAATGGATCTAAATTGATCTAAGTGTTTTTTTTGTCCCGTCAACCTATTAGCTTATACCTAAGGTCCTAAAGGAGACAAACAACAGATATTCCTATAGAAACATCCCCTTTATAGACCGAAATCCTCCAACCAGTCAAATCTAGAGGCGGTACAGATTTCAAAATCCTTTTCCTTACACCAGTTCTTATCCAGAATGACCCCAACATTTGAGTTTATCTGTGAATATCAGTCTAGTGTATCATACATAGTTTGGGAGTGTCAAACTGTGGGCTTTTGTATATCCTTATGCTTTCAAGATCGAAATTGAATGAGCTTAGCATTCATACTAACTATAGCTCCAGTTCCACGGCTGGAAAGCTCGGACATAAGTCTGGGAACGAATATGAGAACTAGAGAAGGAATGGATTAAACGTAACAGTTTTGAAAAATAGAAAAAAAGTGTTGGACACAAAACGAAGCCTTGTGGAACGCCACCATTTATTCGTTCATGGTGGTTTGCAGACTTGAAACCGTTTGATTTAACTCGAAATAAACGAAAAGGTGGTTTCTGCTGCATTTGCAGTTGCAACACGACTCATCTTTACAGCATCTCTTCCAGAAAAGACGGTTCAATCAATTTTACTCCTAAAGTTGAAAATTATTTTTGTAAAATATCTGGAAATAGTTGTGAGTTGCAAAATTTATTGAAAAGGGCTTTGGTAGGAAAATAAACGTGTGCCCCTTTGCAGCTTCTGACAATCTTCTTCGTAGTATCTATACTCGTTTTCGAGTAGACATTCACAGCTTGAAACGAAAGTAATTGTAAGATGCAGTCATGTTGACCTCCTGTAAAAGATATCAGTTTCCACTTAGCATCCACTACCACAGAAACCTATGCAAATTGCCCTTTGTACCTCAGTGTTCCTAGAGAACTACAACTACGAGTATTTCCACTCTACTTTCTTGACCACCAATTAATTGATTTAGTCTTAAGGTCTTAAAGAATTTTAGAAAGCACGCCGCAACCGACTGCAGATTAATTTTAATAGCTGTGCATTAATGCATTCCACACTTCCACTTTATTAGTCTTGTTAGGCTGTTGTCCGCAACAATGTTTATAGACACGGCTCAGGCAAAGCCATTCAAGGCTTTTCATGAATCCACTGTCAGAACTCTTGAAAGATAAATATCTTCCAACGCCATCATCAAATACCATTCCCACGTTTAATTGGCTCGAAGCCTTTCACTTCTTTGGGTGAAAAAAAAAAAAAAATTTAAAAAATAAAAATCGCACAGAAAACATTTTTGTGTCAATTACACATTTTTGTGAGATAAATAAGTTCCCGTTGCAATTGCATAACATCACACATCCGGCGCGCGGCTGCAATACAATCGCTTCGTGCCCTGGCCACCAGCCGGAACTATCTATAGCCAAACACAGAGCGCGTTGGCATAGATATCACGCTGCCGGTTGGTTGTTCAGCTGTCTGCCTGTCCGACTGGCAAACACAATAGTCCAAGCGCGCATTTGGATTCCTGGCGGTCACAGGTAATTGCAATCAATTTATCAATATCACAGGGATAACCTCTAGGAATCATAATTGCAAGCAAGCTCTCATATAATTGCGACAGTGCCGTTTCGTTTTGCTATCTTTTGCTTCAGAGTTTTTCCTTTTTTGTTTTTTTCTTTATTTTCCTTTTCGTGTTTTCTGAAAAAAAAAAAAAAAATATTTTTTCTTTAAAATTTTTCATGAAGATATCGTCATTGGAGTCATAAAAAAAAAAAAAAACAACAAATGATTCGCGGTAGCAGCAGCGCTACAATTGGCCAACTACAACGTCTAGCTAGCTGGAGAGTGCCGTATCTTAGTGGCTGTGCCTGCCAACCGACAGCAATCCAAGGAAATCGCCAGAGTAACGTAACGACGACGTTTTACGTTGTTTTGCCGTAAAAAATGATTTGCAGGTGCAGGTTCGTTATGTGCACGCGCACAACACCGGACGCATGCTACCGGCGGCGGCTGTTGGAAGAGCTCTTGGGCAATAGCAGATTAATTTTCCATGGGAAATCTATAGGTAAGCAAAAATAATTGAGCAGAAGATGTGAATGAAGACATGAAGCCTTTGTTTGGTACATTTGACTTCAATGGGAGAGTTTATCTTTCTGAGACTTAAGCAGGAAATATGGCATCGTCATACGAATATGTTGGAAAGTGAGAGTAGGTACCTGCTAAAGGTGCCTTGGCTGCTTAACACGTGGGCTTAGGTGACTACATCATGCAAAAATGTAAATTTAAGCTGACACCACTGTGTAGGTTATGACTCAATGTAAATATCTGAAAGCCCATTCGATAGACGAGGAAGATTGACTATCCCAGGATTAGAGCCAGTAGCTTGAGTCTGAGAATAGCCCCGACGAACTGTGTCCCTTCAAGTTTTCGATACCCGGAAGAGTTTGAGTTTATACCAATAAATTTGTGCAAACACACCCCAAGCTACAAGGCTCCTACTAAAAGAATTTAAAATAAAGGTACTGCCTGAGCATTCTAGGTCTAGAATCCCTCCTTAAAGGACGCAGTTAGCCACGAGTAGAGGAATCTACAAAGCATACATGGAAGCAGGAATGGAATGATAGTGCTGTTGTAAGAATATCACAAACGTCCATCGCTTCCATTGTTTCTATAAGCCCTCAACGCTCTAAACCTGCATTTAAGGCTTATGAAGGTGGAGAAAACTTAAAACCAGAATATAAGCCTCTTTTTAAAGGAAATACACCTGTTCCAGGACGGATTACCAATCTATCCATGAGTCTGAAAAGCCAGACGGTAGCACATACATGTTATTCAACTTCATTGCAATATCTGAGGGTTCTGTTCTTCTTTAGATTCGGCTTGAGAGGCTACGTGTCTTCTAAGCAGTTAGAGCAGGGTAGGTCAATTTTTGTATTGGAGGATCTTCGAAACGCCTACTGGAGTAATCCAAAGAAGATGACGATACCAACTTACTTATCAGTTGCAGTTTCTAGAGAATTCGTCCAAAGAAAAGCTAAGTCTATGTCGTTGTCTACCATCCTAAGACAATCTTAGCAGAGAGATGTTTGATCCAGCCTGGGCCATAACTAAAAAGTGACTTTTGTCTTGTCTCGTATAATGGACTTAATGCCATTTTCCAAAATATGTTTGTTTGCCTTCGGTTGTGCATGTTTCGATGGCAATGACATGGTCCCTCTTTTCCCGTAAAATCACCAAATATCTGGAATATCCTTATTCCATACCACCCAGCTATTCGTAGCACAGCTGAATATTGAATCATTTCGCCACTTTGTCCAAAGACGTATGACACTCTAGAGCGAGCTTTAATCTGAAAGAGATCGTTTCTAGGTATCCGTATCACATCTCCCTCTCTGTAGGACGAATAATGGCCTGGATAGTCGGTACTTTTCTAGTCTACTCTTAGTCTCGTCCATACATTGGTCCACTGCTAGTTTTGGGGCGAACGGCTTTGCCATCTGGCGTTTGGTTTCCACGGATGTCCAGAGGGTTTAAGTGGAAAATAATGTTAAGTGGTAACCCTGAGGGCATCACTCATCCACAGACATGAGGACATGCTTGGTGCCATATAGTTTAAGATGATCAAGGGATGTGAGGAACCTATGTACATTATGTGAGCCTTCTGTTCACATTTAGTAGTCTAGTAGTCTAGAGCAGATTTTTAATAAGCTTTGACAGAGTGGGCGTCGTGACTCAAGTGGTTAGAGGTTCAATCCCCAGACAACATCTAAAATTTCTTTCACGGCCCCATCTCTCTCGAACGTCTGACAAACATCTGAGAGTATAACTGCCATGAAGGTCTTCTTAAATAACAAATTACACTTCAGACACGGCATTAAACAGTAGATCGTGTAAAGAATATTACACTCACAACACGAATGGTTGTGAAAAGCTAGGCCTTGGGTCCCATGGACCTGTTGAGTCAAAAATTCGTATTTTTTTTTTGATAACTGGTCTAACATCCTCCTAAGACCTGCTTCAGAGCTTTTGTCAGAATGGATGGAACAGGCTGTTAAAGAAAAATAAGGATGACAACGAAAGTGAGGTTATGTTTGAAATTGGATTGTGAAGTTATGAGAGGACCTTTTTCTGTCATCTTATCCTGTTGTAGCAGCTTTATACTCGTCAAATTTGTTCATGGATTTTCTGTCTTCGATGTAGATGGCACCAATCTGAGTGAAGTTGGTCTAGAAATATCCTTATTTGCTGCAGTAGGTCTCCATCGATAGTGACAGATCCCATGATTGTTTGCTGCAGTAGGTCTCCATCGATAGTGACAGGTGGACTTCCACTTAGGTGGAATTTACTACATTTGTGACTTTGATGAATGTCGATCTTTTTTGTGTTGCCAAGGAGGTGTAAGTATTTATCAATATTCTGTTGAAAGGATCTTAAGGACGCTCTTGTGTGTGTTACATTATGGTTTAGCCCACATTGTTTGGCTGTTGAGGCAGGTGACAGGTCGATAAAATTTGACGGAGGGCATTTTTGTTTTCCATTTTCAAGCGACATTAAGTGCTAGCGTTCATTCTAAATAATATTCGAAGAGTATGGGATATGACACTCCACCTTGGGGGACTTCTTGTTTTATTTTCCTGTAGTTCCAGCTGGGCTTCATGAATCCCATGATTGTTTGTCTGATAGTTCGATTGGCAGAGTTCGTTTGAATTTTGTAGCAACGTCTCCATGACATAGCCTTGTTTAGTTTAAGCTAAGAATTTCCAAAACTATAGCGTTGGGGGCTATGTTCAGTTTTCCTTGCCTATTGCTTGATTGATGGGGACAGGAGATCACCAATCATCAGATACTTCGGTTATGATATTGCATGACACCGCAGACATGAATCAAATGGAATAGCTACGATCAAAAAGACGTCCTTTGAAACCATAATTTTCTAAACGCCCTACCCACAACTAACTATTACTTCAAGGACACATGATGAGATATTTCTTCATATATTAGTCGTTTGCAGTACCTGACTTACCAGTGAAGAATTACTTAAAATGGTCCAAATAATTTGCCTGCATTCCAAGAGAACTAATATGTCATTGTTTCATGTTGATGCAGTTAACTAAGATAGAACCCATTCTTAACAAACTTCATAAGGACTCACAATAAGTCATTCATTCAGACAAACGTGTTAAGTCCTACGACACGAATGTCTGTTTACATACTAAACCACACCAACGACCAGTAGATTGCTTACGGACCTGAGTGCCTATGCACTATGCCGTCAACTTCTGATAAATGTTTTCTTTGAAGATCCTAAGTACCTACACTTTATGGTAATTGCTCCCATTGATTATTATGCCTCCTATAACACTGAAATGCACTCAATCTGTCCGGACTACTTATTCCACAGCCGTCTCATCTGTCATCTGCATGCGGCACTCATACGACCACCACCCATACGACTTGTTCTCTTAATACAACAACATATTGTAGATCGATTTCACCGAAACTCAATCGCACCCCTGAAGCGGAAGACTTTGGCCAATGCCACCACATCTCCGCATCTCCACATCTTCACATCTCCACGACCACCTTCGTTCGACCGTCACTGCCACTAATTCCATCTCTAATGGACATCAATTACATGCATTTCATAACGCGAAATGAGTCCGATATTCACGATTCGGCCATAAACGTGAGGTAAATTGCTCGCTGAAGGCCAGAACCGAAGCAGCAGCAACCGACAGCCACTGGTAATCTGCATAATGGGTTTTATGCCAATCAACCGAGCTGTTCTGTCTGTTCTCCGCGAGCGAAACGGCAGCAACTAGTACCAATGTGGCATCTCATCGCATCGTTATGATGATGGAATTGCATTGGCATCGACTCCTTCAGGGTGTCAATGTGTTCCATTGACTGTTTAACTGGTTAATGTTCATCCACCGTGTGCACCATGCATGCAATGGTAGGTACACGGCAAATCTAATGAAAACATCTTCTTTGACAAATGTCCTGAACCCGGACCACGACGTGGTGGTAGGTAAATGAGATATATTGTCCAGCTGCACAGCATATTGCCTATTGTGGGCGACAAATTCTCCGATAACACACTCAATTGAATCCACACACTACATCATCATCATCATCATCATCATCATCATCATCAGCAGCAGCAGCATGAGAAGAGGCAGCGGTAGCTAGGAGACTCTCACACTGAATGCGACCAACAACGACCAATGTGACCATGAGACGATGTCTTAACAGCCAGAGATGATCGCCACCCGGACATGGCTGCACTGCCTGTGAAAAGACCATAGAGCACCTGGGTTTCCTTGGCGAGAGCTAATTCCCGCTTTTGTATTCCGCCGTTAAGGTGGAGCTCACCACACAACACTACACCATTTGGAATAACAATAGTCTCAACAGATACAGTATCTAGATATGCGGTTGGCTGCGGTTGCATGGCATCTTTTGCCCGCTGAATACTGAAAACATATTCACGGATGGGAATTAGAGGAGGCAGGTTAGTTAGGTTGGTGTGGCAAGTGCCTGCCTGCCACTATCTCGATGGCTGAGAAATTGGAAAATCTTTAGCTGATGGTGGGCTGCACTGTAGCCCGAACCGTCGAATTGACATGAGAAATTGCAATAATAAATCAGATAAATTGCGAAATTCCTCATGGAAAACAATTCGACGTCAATTGTTTTCTCGCTAGTTTACTCGTAGAGCTGGTAGAGCGGTGTGTGGGACCAAACGTGCGGCGGGATAAGTAAGTGAATGAAGGAGGCAACCATTGTTTGACGATGATGTGGAGGATGACTATTACTCAAAAGATAAACCTGGATTGGTTCTAACACTAGTGTATACATAGATTCTGATCTGTTTGTGCTGTAAGTTCTTAATTTGGTGCATAGGGGTTAGTGGTTGTAATAGACTTGATGAGGAAGTGGAATTTATGTCGAACTTCGTAACCTGCGATATGGAACACAAACAGTATTCAGCTTCCCCTTATAGCTTTCAGACAAAAGCCACGATAGAACTTCACCAAGGAAAATGCTTCATTGATGACCTCGACTACTGCTTTAGATTCATTCCACAACTGATTGAGAGGAATGAGATTCTGAATAGACTAAAGAAGGTGAACGAGTCTATACATGTGTGGACGTCCCGAAATTAACGATGAACGTCTGAGATCGCTCGATGAGATTTGAATAAAGACATGGATGTCAATCTAAATTGCATCCAGCCCCAAAAGAATGGAGCTCACTACACAGATATGAAAGAAGCACAGGATTGCGAGGTAGATTTTAAGAGGGAGCTTAAGGCAGGCATGAGTTGTCACAGGGGTCCGTTCTCGATCCCTAGCTCTTTAAACTTTAACTCTATGACACATCTGTGCCTACATCGAAGAAATTTGATTATGCGAATGGCTTGGAATTTGTGATCCAAGATAAGGACATTGCGAACACAGACATAATTGTAATCCAAGACCTTGGAGAGAAAATTTTTTAAGTCTGTTATGTCCAGCTGACTGGTCGCCTTGCAAAGAAGTAGAAAGAATCCCTGCTTGCGTTTTGAAAAGCCATGTCACACAATTATGCAAGAAACCCGATCGTTAGTGAAATCTCACAATAAATGGGAAAGAACCAGTCTAACAATCCCATCAGAGATCTCACCCCCGGTGAACTTAGTGTGATCTGGGTACCAAACAATAGGCAAGGAGTTTAGCGCTGTTTTCCCGAAGTATTTTGCTTCTAGTTAAGGGTTTAAGCAAGGCTTTAGCTTAGATATCTCTACAGACGTGTATACTACGATTATGACCACTTGCGCATCCTTACAATAGGAGATAGCATAGGTCTTCGCATGGTAAAAAGAGGCATACTTGCTTAAAGAGTTGTAAAGTACTGAAGCTTTGGTTTTAGTCGCATCCTGGTTCAGACTCCGCCAAAAGCCAATACAGCACGAAAGAAAGGTCAACTCTAAATTTGCACAGCAACATGTGTTCCATTGCAGAGACCATGGTCGTGGGACAAATGTCGCGATAAGTAGTGCATAAATCGTACATATGTACGCAGTGGCACTAGAATGAACCCATCCAGTCGCAATGAGGCGTTCCTTGAAACTAAATACAAAAGACATTCATATACTGAAGCGAAAGGTCCTTCGCCAAACATAAACTACGACGCATAAACTAAGAAATTTAATCGCCCGTATGCTTTTCAGCACAAGAAAGACACGCAAGACAGGACTTTTTTTTATCAATTTCGTTCGCAAGGATGTGGGAATATATTCTAGCGGCAAACCCACTGTGAAAAGCAATACCACCTACCCCAAGATTTCGACCTAGCTCCTGGATAGCTGTTATAACGTCGGTGTTGGATAGAGATCCGCCTATTTCCTTCGTCGCTACTAAAAGAGTTATACCAGAGGCCCCAGCCCTTTCCTTTATTTTCTCTTCCACTGGTTCTTAGTCAGAAGCCCGTTTTAGTGCGACGCCTCTGGAGCTCGTTCCACTCTAATACTTACTTACTTAAGTCTCCATGAACTGAAGGTTTGTTTAGCTCAATATATCCTAGATCCTCCAGTTTCGCAACAAAATAGCTGCCAAGAGTGTCTTTCCTTCTGTTGCCTACTGCTGGACAATCACATAGCAAGTGACGAATGGATTATTTTTCCTCATCGCCCCTGTAGTTTCTACAGAAGTCGTTATGGCGTAGTCCTAGCCGTGCTGGATAATTGCCTATCACGCAGTGCCCTGTCACGACCCCAACAGCAGTTCGAATAACCCCTGCGATTGAGTTTAATGGGATCTGGAGATCTCTTTTTGTCATAGACTGGCCATAACGATTTGGCTATAGCACATGTGTGTAATAGATACATCGCTTGTTAGCCTCCTCGTTCGATTCGATGTTCATTTCCCTGTTCAAAATGCTAAGCGGTGGAATAGCCTCAGGAGGGGCCAGTCTTTTAAAGCTACCTATCTATTATAATGGAGATTGGGCCAAGACCTTTTTGGCAGTTTCTCCTCAATTTCAGCTGAAATCTTGAGAACCCTACTTCGTGGAATCTTGGTATGTTGAAAACTTTCCTCCATTCAAAGTTGAGCAGACCATGGATAAATTTTCACGTTCACCATAGTAGACAAATCCTTTGATTTCGGGTTTCCACTCTTAGCTCGACGTTTCATCCACAATTTTTGCAGATCGCCCCGACAACACAGCCGAACATAGGAAGGATCCTTGAATAGTCACTTTCCTAAATTAGATTCCTTCTTGTTTTCTATTTTGCAAACGTCTTGCGAAAGCTGGCGACTTTTCAAGGAGGACAATGGGAAACGTTCTCGGCTCCATTAAGGTCGTTCAGAAGTCGGTAGCGATAGTTGTATAGGCGGACTATATTGACATCATGGAAGGAACACAGCAAGCTATCACTGCGTTTTGCATCTTTTTGTATTGAATTGTGAATTTTAATCATCAATGTACTAGTACTTTCCTTTCTATAAGTATTTTGAAAAGGAGAAGTACTAACACTGAACCTTGTGGTAGCCCATTGATTGGCTGTAATTGTTTACTTTCCTCGTCGTATCAACGTATTTAGGAATATTTTCCATAATGACATCAATATTACCAGTTGGTGATCACAATTGCTTCCTTCTTACAAGTTCCGTTAATAAATTAGAAACAATGAACCTACCTCCATTAAACAATCTAGAAAGGCCAACACAATAGTGGTTTGCTCATGATTTCGCAACTTTTCTTGTACCACTAATGACTTGTTGCAGCAAATTGACCGCCTCTATCGCTGTTAAAAATTAGCCTCTCACATCAAAGGGTTACATTCAATAGAAAACCGCACACAAAAGCTACAAAGATTAAAGGCGTTCCACATCAATTCCGCCATAGAAATTGCCTGTATCTATGTATGTGTCTGTTTGGTACAAATCAATCCAACCATCAGCACAATAACTCTGCAACAAGAAGTAACACCAGAAAAGAAAGAAAAGAATGAAAATCATCTCCTAAGTAGCCTGAACAAAAAGCGCTGCCTACACACACTCCTCACGATTGAGTAACACCACACATACTCGTAGAGCGGCGCATACACCCACTCTCACACTACCCCCGGTATGGTCGGTCGTCAGCACATCACGGTGAATAATAATCGCACAATGCTGCTACACATCCAGGATAGAAGCCTAAACATTATCCATCCCATTGAGCACGTACATCCTCTTATCCTTTAGCTATTCTCTCCACACTGTACCTACCATGTATTCGTCAAGAGCCCACTTGGCGCGCATACAATGATGACAAGTGCATGGCATCCATTACATGAGTTTTTACATATAGATGGGGGATTTTCTTTGCAGAATAGCGTCCAAAACGGGGGTGTGGCCGCCCCCATTCAAAATGCCAAGAAAGATTTTTTTTTTTATGTAACACGACACGCCATCAAGCCCAAAAGATGAGAGATGTCAACGAGAGTCCTTGCAGTTTATCCCTGCCATGATAGGACTATCATTCTCTTTACCTCACTCCTTGGGTTTTTGGTCGTCTCCTCTTCAGTTATGTGCATAACAACAATGACTCTCGAAAAAATATGCTTCTTCCATCTCATGCGAGGCTGGCTGACTGATAGAGCGCTGGCAGGACGACAGAAATTTCCTCACCAAGTGCTTGAGAGAAAAAAAAAAAAATTGTCAAGCCACTTAAGCCAAAAGGGAATAAGAAACAAAAAAAAAAAAAAAGTGAAAAACAGGACGAGGCTCAAGAATCTCAGCGAGTGCACGAAAACTCAAGTGGTGAATTCATGCAAAAGTGGCCAACAACCCAAAAGGGATTTCGTCAGACGACCAAGGAATACAACACACACGCCCATACAATACGGACGAAGCTGAGGTGAGAGACGAAAATTTATAATATTTGGAGTTAGGCCAGGACACGATGCTTGTGATGATGATGACGATGATGATGTGTGGCGATAAGTGTCCTTGCATACATATTCCGAAGAGCAAACATAATTTAAAGGGTCTCCCGTTCCAGGTTGATGTGTTTGTTTACACCGAGCCGTAGAGCAGCTCTCTGAAGAGTGTTTGCGGAGCGACATTTTGACCAGAGAGTTGCTGCCAACGTTTACACAACTCACACAGTATGATGTGACGGAGTTCTTCAAGTGTTTGCTGTCTATTAGCTAATGATCCTGAAATGATGTGTATTTAGTGTTCCACACTGTAATGTACTCCAGTTATGGTGGTAAGAAAAAAATAAAGTGAATTGGTTTTTTAAAAAAGTTGTTGGTTGGTGGTCACCATAGTTTGGAGGGATGGCTTAAATGGTTATCAGCTTTTCGGCACATATATCAAAGAAATGCCTCGAGGACTCAAAGGATGGAAGCTTGATGTGTGATCAGTTTTGCTGTTTCACGATTCGTCGATCAGCACCCTACAGAAAATATGGCCACGTCATCCAAATATCCTTGAGCGAAGACGTTACTTAGAACCATGCACCGGAAACAAAATGCCATCTTGCGGATAGCCCCTGATGACTCCCGCTGTAATACAATGCCCTCTGTTCAGATCTACAACTAAAGATCTATTCATCAACATTGCTTCGATCCACAACACTAATAGTCCTTCTACCCCGTGTAGAGTATGTAGATGAAATTCGATTCATTTCTGAGTTTTGATCAAGGATCAACTTCGATACATGCATCTTGATCTTGTCCAATGGAATCAGGATTAACTATTTCAAAGGCATGGGGCCGTTCCGCGTCATCTTTTAAGATTTGATGTAGTTTACATTCGGTGTATCTGTCTATGCTTGCGATCAGCGGATCATGAATTATGGGAAAAATTTTTTCGACACTCGAGTGATGATCATCTCTGATGTTTCCTGGGTGGATAGAAGCGAAGATCACTCCCTTGGCTACACATATTATGAATCTTCTTTACTAAACTGGACAATCGCTTCTGTAGATCGTTCTGAAAGCTGTATGCATGATATTAGTTAACAATTGATCATTGCTTTCGATCATTGATCTTCTGTACTTTGAGTGGGAAAGAATACGTTCGATTATACAAGGTGATCCTTTTTAGACAATATACGAGTACAGCTTGTCGGTTTTTTGACTCCTCTATATGATGCTCGATCACATGCGATGCTGGAATTTGATTGAAGAAGGATCACTTTGGAAGTGATCGTCTGTGAAGAACGGGATTTTAATTCGCAATTTTCTCTTAAGAGTTCTTATACTTGCCACGAAATTTGACTCAAGAAATAGACTGCTGCTGTCTTCAATTCCTATCAAGCACGATCACTTCCGTTGTACGATCTTCCGTTTCTATTCCTAGCTTCCTTATTTTTCTGGAATTCAATGTATTTGCAGTGGCACTTCCATTACTTATTCTCGCGGTTTATTGATCTTGTGACCGATCTTACTGCGGTTGGGGTTGCGATCGCTGCATGATCAGTGGAAAGTTTAAGATTGAGATCTGAAACTGAGAATCCTGGGTTACGGGAACCGGGCATCCTTGTGCCTAGCGCTATTTTAAGCTACGCAGATGCATGAGAATATCAACTTGAGCACAAGAATTAGCGACCTACTTCTAGATGTCTGAATCGAGTTTTGGTAGATAGGTTGGTTGGTGGAAAGTTCCATCTCATCAAACTTAGGTCCTTGTGGATCCTAGTGATACCCGATCCCTAAGCCGAGCTTAATCTCTAGACTTGAATTCGACAAAGCAAATCTTTAACAATGTTATCGTTTCCGTCAGGAATTTTAAGATACCTTCTCTGGAGATAGATCCTTTAGGCCGTAGTTCGCGTTAGTCTTTTCGCATATTCTAGCCCCCTTAGTACTAAGATTCCACCTCCTTCTAATCACGTTTTTTGGAGTAATGGTGAATCCAAGTTTCGATCACGTAGTCCTTGACAGATCAGACTTCAAAATAAGAAGCTTCAACATGGTTGGATCTATAAAAAAAAATTCTCGTCCAACCTTCAGAACGAAGTTTTATGAGACCGAACAGATTCCAGGCAACATGAAGACCTCATAAATCTCTCGTCCATCTCTGTCCAGGCATATACGTCATAATTATCGCCAGCGGCGGTGTACAATTTGTAAGCCGCCATTTGCTTGATGTTTAACAAGCGATTTTGATTTATAATCGTTGTCAATGCATCTCCCAGCCAGATGAATATCCATTTCCAGCTCTGAGCCTCCTTCTTCAAATCAACGGATCAACCACCTGCACACACATACGAATCTGTGAGTCGCCGGCCGACTAGCCATCTACATCACCATCTGCAGGCCATTCTGTTTGCGAATTCCGAACAGCGCTCCAGTGCTTTGTGAAACGCTAATGAATTTTCCATAACGCGGAATGTCATCCGGACAACATGCCCACAGCGAGAAATTTATATCAAACTCCGGACCATTTGTATCTATTTGTCAAGATGCCTTCCATTGATTTAATTAACGTTAAAAGGAAACAACGCGCCGACGATTATGGCCCGACTTGACTTGGACTCTCAAAGCAGGCGAATACCATGATGACGACGACAACGATGACAACAACGACATCCACGACGAAGATGATGATGATGATGATGATGCGGATGGTGTGACGGTGTTGGTGGTGGTGGTGGTGTTGGTGGTGGTGGATATAAGATGAGAATCCGAGGAGTGGCGGATTGCCATTGCCATCCATTTGTGGCTGCGAGATGGATTGGTGGTGGAGTACAACTTCTGTTTTTGTGTAACCACTCGCGCAGCACTGTTAGTTAATCCCTGCGCGCTGGAACAGAGTAAAAATTCTGGGAAATCAGCAGCGAAATCATCCGGTGGATTCGCCTCTTAGACCATAATCGTCACTAAATCGTCCCGCAACAGTTCAGCACAGATGGATGTGGAAGATGATGGTTATGGCAGTACTCGTATCAGTATCTGGCAGCGGCGGCTAACAGCGCGCACTTCCATATCGCGGACGTTGTTGTGTGTCTCTCTGGAAAAATTTCTTCCCAGAAATGAGTGATATACACGGTCAGGATATTAAGAACTGACATTTCCCAATTTGGAGCCACTCAGAAGGTAATGAATGGCAGCAGTTCGTCGTCGCTGTGATCCATCTGTTTCGGTTGGCATTTAGCTATGACAGCCCGTTGGCAGGCATGACCATATGCGGGCGCCTTGATTACCACTCAACGTACGTGCTGCTGCATGTGGGTTCAGACCTTTGGATTAGCTGCCTCAGATCGTGCCACAGTTCGTAGTCTATTAGCGGCGAGCGCCAACCATATGGATCTACAACTGATTTACACCGCGGCAATTCATGCGATTTCCATAGAAACACCGAGATCCCGGAGTCCATGTGGCTGCTGCCGCAAAAGGCTAACAAACGGAAGACCAGTAGCCCAAATGCACGATTACGGCTAAATGCCAACGTAAAAGGCTCTACGCAGTGCGACTGTTGTTTGTCGTACACACAGTTGTGCGGCTGTGTGGCTGCGTGGCCATTGTGCACTTGCACTGCGCCGACTGTATGTAAGTGTGTGAGTGCGCCGAAGAACGGATGCGATTTATGGCATCTCTTGCGCATAAAGACCGCACTTATGCGATTCAGATGCCACGATAATGTCAGCCAGCAACGGGTTTTTTATTTCGCCGAGAGTCTCCAGAATACAATCGAATCGATCGATGATGAACAGTGTCCGATCGCACTACTGCTGCCGTACGAAACGGGTGCACGATCTCGGTCGGTCGGTGTCGATGTTGGAGTTGGTGTTGGTGTTGGTCCCCGTTTCGCTGAGTTCCTCGAATTTAAATCTTTATTTAGAGATTAGTGACGGTCGCAATTTGCACATCACTAATAGGACAATGTACTTTGCGCAAACACGCACCGCATTACAAAGTGACGGCCGTGACCATAGATGCGATCGGTGCGGATCGTCGCGTCTCGCCTCATCGTCGACGTCGTCGTGGTCGTCGTCGTCGGGCCAGGTTGGCTGGGCTGGTGCTATGCGGCCATAAGTGCGAATGGTGTTAGCTGCGAGCAGGGTGTTGTGCCTTTTTTTTGTATTTTTTTTTTTGCTTTTTATCGGCCATTGATTGATTGATCGATAGGCATTTGAATGGGGATATGGTGACCGGCATTACACTCTGAGCATGGTTGTCATTAACTTGTTTTGATAAGGTGCTAAGATTTGCATTTGCGATTAGCATGAAGTGTAAATGGTGTGAGAGGTACCGGTTGGGAATTAATTAAGCAGATGGAGTGGATAGAGTGGATGGCTGGTTGCATGGCATGGTAACCATGCTTGTGCTTGGCTTAAAAGCGTAATGACAGTTTTGAGTTAGGCTTAGGTACCGTTAAGCAGCTGTGTTTCATGCATTAAGTCCGCTTGACGTTTTGAAGCTGATGCGGAGCATTAGGCAGTGTCTGCTGAAGATGACGCTGACAGCGATACGCAACGCTTTGGCAGCTATGACGTTTTAAGTACTTTGATGTCAGAAAGTTGGTAGGAACTACTATTAGTTTCGTGAGTTAGCGAGACGTTTTAGGAATAGTTTTTACTTTTATGTGTGATTGTAGATCTCTTTGACTGTTCTCATATGACACATGACACATGAGTTTGTAGTGATTCTTCAATACCAGCTCTAATTTTGGTTTGAGCAAACAGGGAACAACCGAAATTGCACATAAGAGGTCACAAGGCGAATCCAAAAGTCTGACGCTTTCAAAGCCTACCACGATGTCAATTTGCCGGGGACTAATTAAAAAACAATCAGAACTTTTGATAAAGCGAGGGAGGCTCGTGACAATTAGTGACTCCAGTTCGCCTAGATTGTTCCTAGATGGAGTAGTCTTTTTTGGGACAGAATTGGTCACGTATGTACATAAGAGGTGAAGAAAGGTTTCTTCCTCTTCCTCTTCCCTACAGCTTCTGCAGAAGTCTCAACCCACGTCTGTTCTACAGAAGTTGTGTGAAAAAAGGTTTGTTGGCCTATCAGACAGTGTCCAATAAGAACACCGATCTGAGATCGTGGCTGATCTGTGAGCGCTTCAACAGAACCAACTCAGCACTACGTTTCAGATGAAGCCTGGGCAGATCTGTCTTGAAATGTTGCAAGTAGAGAGATTTACCCATCTACAGTTGGGTTTGCTGAAAGTGTCCAGCTTTAGTAAGAGTTTACTAGTAGCGAGAGGCATACCCAGGTTTTACCACTTCGACAGGATCCTATGGGTCGTACCCTGTCTGACGACCCTTGCAATTCCCTGCAATGTCTCGGTGTCCTGGTACCCAGCAAAGGCGAATGTTGAACTGCTCAGTCATCTCCGGCATTTGAAGTGAAGGAACACGATTCCAGGGATTTGATTGCCGCTTGACTGTCTATCTGCATTACATTTCAGCTAGGACAAGACTTCATTGATCGCCATGACTTAAGCTACAATGATCCGGGAGGCGGAAGAGATCCTCAGATAGAGCTTATCGGAGAAGACAATCACAATAGAAGTGGACTGATCTGTCCTCAGGAGAGGCAGAAGCGGTGCCGTGACATAAAGTCAAGTTTTAAAATTTGGCCTTATGACGCTTTGTGGTTAAATTCTACCATTTTGAGATTTAGCCTTACGTCCTCGGTTCGGGATACTCATGCGGAAGTTTCGGTCAAATAACAGAGTCAGCTGGGTGTAGTATGACAGCTAGAGGTGGATCATAATATCCAACGCCGCTGAGGGATAGGGAACAGCTTCAGCCTCGGTGCATAGCTTGGGAATGTAGACGAGATTCAGACAACTAGACATGATGGCTTTAAGCCAAGTTAGGACTATGTCTTCTGATTACTGAAGCTCAGCCGGAATGATAGCATCTGGCGCTGGGGACTAGTTGTTGAACAAGCATGACTCAAAGGATCTTTTTAGTAGTAATTATTTTCATGGAGTTGCTGCACGTTGTAGAATAGATGGTTTCGAATTGAGGTACTCCAGCTGAGAAGCTATCAGAAAAATGCATGTCCAGTTGAAAGCCGATGGACTCCTTACTAGAGGTGGGCCAATGACCGTCTGTCTGTATTATATGGCTGGATATAGAGGGATTTTTGGAGCCTTGAGGCTTCGGAGGACTCTTCTATGCTTTAGCAGAAGAGTCTCCAGGAACTTCGTTTCTCCTTCCTCAGTGAAGTTTTGAATTTCCTAAGAGACAGCTCAGTCAGCTCTCTATAGTTTTTAGCTAGGTTCAGTAGATGCCTCCTTTATTTCCTCAGAACACCGAGAGTAGCATTCCAGTTAGGTGTTCACTTAGACTTACGACTCTTCTTTGATTGAATGTTGTCGCTGTTTCTCTTTAGACGAAAATAAAAAGTATAGGGCGTCCTATTTGGAAATTTTGTTTAAGCAGGATAAGGAAAGTGTGGAACGTAATCTTTAAGAATTCATACGGAAAGTAAAGAAGTCTCTGTTCCCTCAAAAAAGGATGTGCAACCCACTCTATGACTGCAGATGTCTGGTGGCAAATAAACTCGGAATGGACGGAATTAATGGTCTGAAACTTAGGTGTTGTTAGATTCCATTACCCCATGGATAGTGTCCGAACTAATCGTATGAACCGATCGAAGTTTTAGGATTGTTTATGTCAAATCCGTCAAATCTGGGAGTAAAACTCAGAGTGAGTATTTGACGAAGTCTCATAGAGAAATATGGATTGAAAAATAACGAAGACAGTTTTAGACATTTTTAACAAAAAAGTAAGCATGTTGAAAGGATAGTGTCAAAACTACAATGCTTGTGCTACAAAAATACGTTCTAATTCAGAATGGATACAACTTGTTTTATGTCATTTTGAAGCCGTACCTACCCATTTAGATAGATTGGGTCACTCTCCTTTCATAACATTTCTTATATGAATATAAATGCCTAGGCTAGTCATGTCTAACTATAACAAACACCAGTTTACTACTCATAATCTCATCAAATCTGTACACATTTGTCAAAACCGTGTCGCCTATCCATTCCCCATGACATAGTAGTCTCGACTTGAGCCGCCTTTTACTTTCTTTTAACTCATAGTTGACACATTATCACGCTTTAATCGCAATAAATCTAATATAACAAACAAAATAAAATCTAACTACAATCAGCCTTACCCTATAGGGAAATCATAAATCCATCTGTCAACTTTGACAGCACAGTGGACAAATCCACCTCACACGGTTAAGCAATCGCTGTTACAATGTTGCAGCAACACAGCAACAGAGAACAACTTCCTCCTCAATTATTTTGTTGTCATTGGGGCAACGTTACACATAAACAAATAAATTGTTGTGTCTGATCTCAAGAAGGTGGAAGGAGTGCATACTTTTTTGCATATGCGGAACCCTTTAAGGTGCAGGTGCAGAAGCTATTCCTAGAAGGATGATCGTTAGAAAAATAGCAACACATGGTTCGAGATGGGGATTAAAGATAAACTGTTGCAGTAGTAGCGGATAGCTAAGGAACATTGAATATACATTGCAAAGTTTCATTTGTCACTGTAGTGCATAATAACAAACGGTTAGGGTTCGGAATTTATGTTTTCGTACAAGATGGTCACTGATAGGCTATTCGTGAAGAAGGGATAGTTTTTGGTTCCCCTGGAGTATGAATATGATGCAACTTTTATAAGAGTGATCAGCTGGTTGAGTGTAGAATTTATTAGCATTCGTTGAGCAATAAATTTGGGTAAACAAGGACAAAAACTACCGAAGCATGTTATATTGACTTTGTAACCAGCCTCTATTCCCTGACCTTTGGTACGAAATCAGTTATTTAGTAAACGATTTAAATGCCGAATACAAACTCTAACCAAAGTCATTCAAAAAGTCGCAAATTTATTTATTAGTTTGGATAATACCGCTGGTGAATTGTAACCTAATCTTACCTGAGTTTCAAGCCACGCAACACGCATCAGTATTCGTTGAGTTCAATCAGCCTGTTCTGCCGAAGAATCGTAGTGCGAGCAAAGAAAGATAGATTGCCTACAATAATTCAAGTTTTTCCTTCCTTGCTATGCCTACAGAGTAAACTGGACTTATCAAGGAGTTTATCCACAACTAATCTCCAGTTTCAGGAAGATCATACTACGCCGATCTTGTGCATTCATCACTGATCCATGACATTGCCAGAGAAAGGATGTGGTACTAGAGGATACCCACGATCCGTAAAAATACTTTCCTTTCTGGACATGCATTACTTTTAAGATGTCAGCATCAACCTAGACATTCGCAGGAAACTTGAAAAAGTACAAATCGAAAAGACAATAACTTCCAGAGGCCTATTTTCATTCAAAAAACCATGTATATACCTCTGAACCCTAAGAGTCATCAATTTGCCATACTTTATCGCCAATTTTCTGACAAATTTTGCATCAGCTTGCAAATGTAAAACAAAAAAAAAAACTCAACCTAATCAGGAAACATTCGTTTCACACCTGCACGCCAGTGAACTTATTGATAATGGATAGTCGCCTGTCAGGTGCATAAGTAACCATAACGATCCCAATTACACGCCTTAACACCTTCAGTGACTTTCGTCACTTCTCGCGATATCACTCAGTCGTACTGCCAATTCATACTGTACGAATCGGATGTGTGGATACAAGCAAATCGACGTGAACGTGTTAAATGCTTTATTTGTTACAATCATCAAGAAGAATTCGTCCACAGAATTCTTATCACACGGTCGTGACATAATCGTTTAACGTCTCCTCTAACGCCTATAGGTCTTTGTTCTCAATTAGTTATTTAATTATAACCGCGGCGCCATTAAATTTGTATTAATTATCAGCAAACAGCTAAACGCTTTAGCCATTCCTTGTGCGGATAGATGCACCCTTTCGCATTCCAGATACGAGGAGTACATCAGTTGGAGTTGTCTCCCTTTTTCCTGATTTACTTCAGGGAGTGGATCATCGGCGCCAGCATAGTCGAACGCTTGATCCATTTCCCAGGGCTGAAGACCTTCTTTAGTATGCACAGGAGTACCTTCCCAGCGCAGAATTTCATGTTCACGTATCAGGAAGACGAGCCCAGCTGCAACTCATGTTCCTCGAATGTGTCCAGGGAGTTGTCTGACATACAACCCAGTCGCAACTCCCAATTGTACTTCCATAGAAATTCGACGCTGAGTATCAAAAAAACAAACGTCGACACGATCCAAAGCAGACGTCTGGAGCCAATGATTTCATTGGGGAGAGCCCAGAGCCCAGAGCCCAGAGCCCAGAGAACAGAGCCCATATCCATGACAGCGCACTCCACCTGAACTAAACTCCGAACGCGTGCCATATCGGATCGCAAGCCTTCACTTTGACAACAAACGTTGTCTATGCCCGCTGACTGATGATGATTCCAATCAACGAACTGATTTGCGCGCTGATTCATGCTGATATTCCAGCTGACGACGCGACGTATGGATCTGTGGACGTATTGGTAGCCAGCACGAATTCGGATTTTGAAAGCGCGCCCGCGGAATGGATTCATTGTTGTGCACTGGAAAACACCTACCTTTCGTCTCGTGCTCCCGCTGCTGTTGGTTAGGTTCTTTGTGCGGCTAAATGGAGTTTTGCTTTGTTCGAAAGTATCTGGCGCGCTGCACGGTTTTTATTTGTTTAATGAATTTTATGTGTTTCTGTTGTTTAGTAGTTTATTGTTTTGTGCAGCGCAATGTTTTGTTAGCGCGGGTTGAACCCTTTTATTGTGTGTGCACCTTGAGTGGTTGCGCAGGCTGTCAGTAGTGAAATCTTTCAGTCAACCAGCGGGTGGTGACGGTGTTCGCATTGTGAGTCACAATCACTGCAATTCTGCCGATTCATCAGGGAAAAATGTTTAACAAATTATTCTGAAAAAAAACAACAATCAGGCCAAAAGGGGGTGGGAATTTACTTGCAATGCGTTTAATAGTTTTTGAATATTTTTTTTCATTGTTTTTAGCTATTTAAGAGAATAATTTTGGTTTACCAGAATGGAACGAATTTTATGACCGATGATGCCTGTGGGACAGTGCGTGAAAACAGTTTTGTTACAAAAAATGGATCAAAAGGGTTAATGGTAGCGATCTACAAGAAATCCACCATTTGATGGATCACTTTTTCAGACTGACTACTGATCATTTAGGATCTATAAACTATCCGTCGTAACCTAAGTTCACCGCATATCTTTTGACCTTCCTATGTAATGTGGAACTTATATAGGGCCATCCAGTCTATTCAAAAGAATTCAAATACAAGGACTAATATGACTGGCTCATGTGGAGTGGATGGACAACTCTCTGGTCCTTGAGAGCTCTGCCTGAAATGAAAGGACCTCAGTCAACTTGGTGAACAAAGCAAGCTTGTTGGTTGAGACCCAGTTCCACCCAGCTACGCTAATGATGATGATTCAAATGAAGTTTTCGAATTTGATCCAAACATGGTTAGCTTCAAATTCAATGTCCTTGGGTAGAGTGTCTATGTCACTATGAAGAAAATCATTCCTCTTACCGAAGATCATTATATCATTATAGAATCCAATTCGTTGACTATATGGGGTGGAGCATACATACGTTCCACATGTACGGGATACTCGCTGGCAATATTCTCTGTAGTTTCAAATCCTTTGGTGGTGTGTTTAACACTGACAAAAAGAAGTCAGAAATCGAAGGACAATCTGTCCTGGCAATTTAATTAAAAAATTCTTGACGCTGTTATTTCTGCTAAAAATCACCCTATCGCTATGGTCTGGAACTGTCTGTACTATGGAACAATATATTGGATCTTGTCGCGATAGTAGAATTTGTCAACAATAGTTGGGATCACGATTAAGATATCCGTGCTTACAGAAGCCTTTGAGATTAAGCTGACTAAGAAAAAAGGAACGCGAAATACAAGAATAGACAAGTGTGGCCAAAAATGTTTCCTATGATTTTTCAACAAAGCGACGTATCTTGGAGTAATCTTTGAAAAAAAAAAACTTGAATAGAGTTAGTTTATGTTAGTATAACGTGTCACACTACGATCAGTGAACGTCTATTGTGATAGTACAAGGAGCTAAGACCCTCAAAACCAAGTCAAATAGGGTCCTATGCGTATTCTTGTAGGAGATGTAGTATGGTTTCTTCCTCTTCTTCGTTCATGCTGCTTCTACAGAAGTCATTTTTGCGTCGACCTAACCTCATGGCGTGAATGTTAATGAGCGAAATTTTCAATCTGATAAGATGGTTAGTTGGTTGGGTTGGGTAGTTGTCCCGTTCAGCAGAGACACACTTAGACTAAAAAGAAGGTTCATTAGGATACCAATATAGATTACCAGCACCGGAAACCTACATGGAGACATCCCAATGGACAGGAGGCAGAGCAACCAGCTTAGGTGTAAATTCATTCCGAAGAAGTATTGTTCGCCATTTAGACATTAACACAGTTTGACCCGATGACAAAGCTTTTGCTAAAGTCTAGTCTAGCTAGATCGTTAAGATCCTCGAAGAAGTACTCTCATATGGTTTTTCTTCTTAAGACTGACAGATCAGGACAGGTGTAGAGAAGATGTGTCATAGTTTCCTGCTCTTCCTCATTTCCACAGCTTGTACAGAAATCATTGAAGGGAGCATCAAGCCTTCTAGCATGACTGCCTACCAGATAGTGCCAACTATCTTTCTCAGATTTATCCTATTGACGGAAATAAGTTGTTGGTTTTCCTACAATCGAGCTCTGACCAGATTCGTTTAGAAGAGAGACATGTGCTGATATTGTTACATCTACTGTTTCCCATTCTTATGACTGCGGTATCTAATTGGAATTTTATGGATTTAATAGGTAAAGACGGTTCCCCCTATTATCTGGGAGGTTCCGGTTTGCACCCTACTTAGCTAGCTCTGATTAAACAGCACCCCAATGCAGCATGGATAAGTCTGCTTTTAATCATTTGCTCGATCCAATAGTAAAGATAGTTGTCAACCTTCAAGTCAAGGACTGCAGCAGATATAGCTTCTGTTTTGACATTATTAGAAGCTCCTTCAATAGCAAAAAAGGACACGATAGTGGAATTCTTGTTTTCAAAAGATTTCGCAATGACTCCTACCAACGAGTGCAGGGCAGTCTCCACCGATAGGAGATAATTTTCTAATGAGATAATTGGAGCGTTTCTGACCCAGCTTAGGCCAGATCTCTGTGGTAAATAGGCACGTAGTACCATCTGCCTATCTGTGGTGATTGCATTGAACTTAAGCAGATATTAAACAGTAGCTTCCCTCTACTATCGAGATTCACCACTTCAAAATCTGTGTATTGAGACCAAAATGATTTCCTGGTCGTGCCACGCTATTGTTATACTAATGGTCACTTACAAGTCGTTAGTATAGGCCAAAAACTCTACAAGTTAGAACATAGAAAAGATTGTGAAGAATGTACCGTCTATCCTGCGTCTACAATCCCATTTCGTTGTATCGGGCAGTGCAGAAAGAATCTATGCTGAGTGCCTTGGATTTTGCATCTTATATTCGGTGACTTTAAGGATCATCTCAGGATACAAAATGTCACAATTCTAAAGAACCCTGATATCATGATCAAGATATTTTAATTCTATTGATAGTTTACTGAATGAAGGTCTCATAACCAGTGTCATCCCCCAATAAATGTAAAAAGCAGGAATGCATTCTTGTACTGCCACATGGATGCCAGTGACTATTGTCTCTAATAGATCGCTGAGCTTCAAGTTTCTAAGGATTTTATTGCGTTTCAGTTTCTGTAGAGTTTAGTGTGATATCATGTATTTCTGTACCGCCCTTGCGACAAGTTCCTTTCTCTTCTGTAAATGACGAGCTTGAGTTTTACAATTCATTGGCCACTCTGCGTAGAGAAGAGGCCGACTATGTAAAACATCAGTAGAGGAGGACCTAAAGGCAACTACAACCAGTTAGTTGGAGGGTGTTGGTATTATCCTCGATGGATAAAGAAATACAGATACCACACAGGTTCTTATGTTTTTAAGGATATCAAAGAAGAGACTGATCTTTCAGTTAGAAAATACTTATATCAACGTCATAAGATCTTTTTGTTCTTTCAGGTGGCAAAACATCTCACTCTTCCCATTGGACACATGAATAATAAGAAGTATTCAGTGGAGTTTGACAGACACCTCATTTCATCTGCTTTAGCATTTCCCCATTAAGCCTTTCAAGAGATGTTTGGTCGGCAGATTCAACAAACCTTTTGGAAAAAAGAAGTGAACACATATACTATCACCTGGAGCCACAAAGTACATCAAATGTGTATTTATTTGTTTTTTTACCGTTTTTTTTGCAATCAATCATGCTACCCAAACCACCTGGTAATCAACCGACATACCATTAACTGCCTTAATCCCTCTTTTCAAAGCCAACCCCTCAGCGTCAGCGAATTCCTAACAATTGAGTAATTTAAAGATGTAATTGCAATAACCAAACAAAACTGTGTAAGCCAAACAAAGTAATCGTTTCGCAAAAGTATTAAACTTTCCTCACTCCATTCGCATGCAATGCACACCACACTCCATGAAGGACTTAAGGACTCACACAAAATCACCCACCCTTTGGTCGGAGAGAGAGAAAAAAAAAAAACAAACAAACACACACAGCAATGGAAGCGGCATTGTATATGCGAAATCCTCGGTTTACATCCCATTTGCGAAATTATACCTGCCACATGAACGACTGTAACTTCCGCCACTACCGCACTATTGCAATTTTCAATAATTTCACTCCCTTGGCGGGTGTCCTGCCCGCGCACGATACTCGTACATGCTCGCGCGAGTAAGTCCATCATCGATAACTTATGACAACATAATGCACGCAATAATAGCTTCGTAAACAAACATGTACTAGAAACGAGTGTTGCTCCATCAGGACTCACTTGTATGTATGTGCAAGTGGATTGGTTAGGTCTTGAGACTTGCGAAAAATCACCCACAATCGTGGTACCGAGCGTCGGCTTTTAAAAAGTCCCCGCACAGGGGTATGGGTATTGGCATAGGAATATTTGAACACAATTGGAATTATTTTCGTTGTTCATTGTTGTTCGTATTAGGGGATGTATGCAAATAAGGATATTTCGCCATTAGTCGGATTGACGACGACGACGACGACGACCAAATTGAAACCCTGGTGGAGGACGATGACGAGGACGACGAAGAAAAGACTCGGCAGACTCATCGTCGGAAGATTTCCCATTACAATAATGGGGCACGCTCGCGAGCATTTAGCACATCATTAAAATTGTGTTAGTGAATAATTGTGTGTATGTGTGTGGATGGCATTGTGTTACCAACAAGCGGTTGTTCATATGTTGCGACTGGGTGGTAAGGATTTTCGGGTTGATTGTTGTGATTGTAATTGAGACGCGATTATTGAAATGGGAAACGATAAGCCATTTATTAGCAATAATTGGAAGACTTGGAGGGTTCAATTGATTTATTTGGTGTCATAGGTGGGCCAGCTATACAGACTCAGTCACCGAGGTTTGTGTTTGGAGTTTTGTTCACTATTTGATGCAGTATTATTAGGTTCGTCATTGTGGGATTGGAAGTAGGAAGAGTTCAGTTAGGGCCGCTTCGAAATGAGATGCAGTGAGATACTATGGATTTTTCACTATTGGTGGTAGGTACCCAAGGACTTAATGAACTAACCAGAGCTTTTTTTGAAATAAAGGATACTTCTGATGGTAAAAAATTTGGACAATTTCTTGCATCGGTTTGACATTTGCTTTATCTCTGCAGCTACTGCAGAAATTCTTTTGAGGAAAGCCTAACCTTTTGATATTTGGCAGTATTTAGCGATGAATAGAGTCGAGCCTGGGCTAACTAGGTATATGGCCCGCCAAGTCATTAACCTTTCTTTGGTTATGGAAAACTCACTACTTCGACACCTTTGCAAATGTCTCTGTGACCTCTTGCCTTCCACAGATGAATGTTAGATTGTTCCGTCATCTCCACAAGCAGCAAACTAAAGCATTTTCAGAGTAAAAGATGACGAATCCAAAGGTTTAACTTTCTAGAAAAGCAGAAATCCACGGAAACCCAACTGAATACGTTTTGGACAAGAGCTAGATAAGTCCGACCCAAACCTCTGATAATGGACCCCTTCAACAGGCAAACAGGCCTGAAACGAACATCGACTATGATTCACCAGTTCGTACTCTGTACCCTCCGCGGTCAGCTCAAAAACTAGTAACAGTCCTCGCGCAGTAAAGGTTAAGATTATTGCGAATCACGAGATATGTTGGACAGAATCTGGAATAATGAAAACCTGCCACAAAAGGCTTCACATGTTCGAATGCCAGGCGATCGTCGGTCAAGAGTCATTGACTTCAAACATCAAATAATCGATCGCCTGCATGTAATCACATCAAAAGTACATTTTTAACTTTTAGAACAAAATGTTAATACTGATACCTCACGAAAGACTAAAGGAATGCTCTACAGAACATTGATCCTATCAGTGCTACTATATGGCACCGAGTCCTAGACGATAAGCAGGAATGGACAGCAGAGTTTCGACTCATTGAAAACACAAAATTATGTACTTCGTTAAATATTCGGTCCCATATGCGAAGCGGACAAATGCAGGAGAAGACTCCAGGGCTCCAGTCCAAAAAAATCTTCGAATACCAGCCATCACCCCAAAACAAGAAATTTTCTTACTGCATAGCTTGTGAGATCATAAAAAGCTAGGACATTCTAGGAGACAAACGATACAGACCAAGAAAAGTGCGAATCTATTTGAATTCCCTAATCTCTCGTTTCTATTATGATGATCCTCACTTACAGTGACCGGAAATGTTCATCATAAATGCCACGTTTAAGCTCAAAATACCTACAGAAACCCTGCATAGACAAACATAAGTAGGTACTCAAGTAAAATAATAGAAACCTTTTGCCATTCCTCGTCGTCGCGATTCACTTCATCTCGGCCCTGCTTCTTGATTAAATCATTTTCGTTAGCAGGACTTACCCATGCAACTTTGTAGTCAGTGCCTCCTCGGGCACGTATCTACTCGTACCTATTTCAATTATTGAACCCAACTCATATTGAAGTCATGTTAACGTCATAAAGACCGGGACAATGCAAAGTCACGTTTTTTCCACGCAAATCTGTAAACGAACAGGAAAAGTCAAATCCCCATCAAAACCGCCAAAACTTTTCTTTCAATTGACATCATCCGCGATTCGCCGAGATATCAATAGAGAGAGAGAGCGAGCGTTCCACCCTGCCATGCCCAGCTCGGGGGTAAGAATCATCGCCCATCATCGATCGGACTCTATGGCAGTGTGCAGCTCTGACGTAAAGACTTTCGTCGGTCGTCGATGTCGTCGCCGTCAGCGATTTTCATTTGAATTTCAAGTTGCCAACCGGTGTGTGTGTGTGTCGGCAGTGCAGAGAGCCAAGTCAGACATCTAGCTACAAAGTTAAGGTGAAGCTAAAGCGATTGTTCGCCCAAGTCAAGTGGGGAGCGCCAAAAGGCACAAAAATATACTGACTTGGACTGACAACTGAATTCCTTTGCACACGCACTATTGTTGGTTGCGCTGTGCACTGTGCACTGTGCACGGAACAGTAAGTAGTCTGAGCCGCACTGTCCCGACCAAACCATGCAGTCACGAGCGCTGCTGTGTGCAACGTGTGTGCTAAACTCTCCACCGAAAGGACCGTGCAGAGAGGTTCAACCATAGAAATGTTTCAGTGCTTTTGATTGACGCTCATAGCTAACTAATTAGCATACAATGACATTTCGCCAATTGACTCGATGCGGTCGTATTGATGGACACAGCCACTTAGCCTCTTGCACTCCGGCCATGTTTTGGTTGTGTGTTCTTAGAGAGATCGTGTTCTTCGTGAGTTGCATATCCAATTGAATCGTAATCGGTTTTTGTTGACTCTGGCTTTTCTTTTCTTATTTTTTGTTTTTTTTTTTTTCTTTTTCTGACAAAGTGCAGTCTGGATTGAGACTGGGAAAAGGAGGAATAACTTCCTGAGGAGTGATCTTCACTGATCCTGCCAAAATGTGATCATGATCACCCCCACACTAAATACACAGACAGAGATGATGATGTTCAGGCTGTTTGGCTGACGTGTCTCTCTCGTTTGGTTATTAGTCGATGCGCGATGCCACTACTGACGAGAAGGATGATCTCATCCAGCTACACGTTGGAGCGGTGCCAGCGTAGGAGATTCGTATTTCAAAAAGATGCCAGAAAATTTCCCAAACATTTGAATTTATTGTCGTGGAGTAGATTTATTGAGATGGCACACATTTAGTTTGGTTTGTTGTGGTTGCGGTTGCCCTGCGGTGGAGCGGTTTGGAAGACAAATGACTGTCAGCGAGTGAGAGTACTGCAAATGGACGAGAGAGAGAGTGAGTGTTGGGGTGATAGATAGTTAGGGAAACATGATCCACAACTGGCGGATCGTTTGATCCACTAATAGGGGGGCATTTTAAACTATTGCTTAGACGACATATATTTGTAAAAAAATTTTAATGATGTCACAGGGATCGCAGAGTATTGGGTCTAGAGTGTCGGTAGATGATCTCGTAATTTCTGGTTCTTATGTATGTAAAAGAATCCGTTGGCCTAACAATTTTTTAAACGAAATAGCTGTCAATGCAAAGGAGCAGCTAATGACCCATCACTTGTAACGTCAACTAGAAGGGAATTCTTAGATATCACGTTCATATCTGAACAGAGCTCTGTTGATGTTTTCGACTGGAGAGTCTCAAATAAAGCGTTACTATCTGATCATTGTTGGATACTCTTCAAACTACAACTAACTATTTTCGGGAAGGGAATTTTCAGAAATCCGCGAAGCGCCAACTGGCCTAAATTGAAAAGAGAGATGTAGAGATCATTGGAACTGCACTCGACAGAGACTCTCTTCTCTATTGAAGCAGTTTCTCACATGATTCTTCGAAAAATCCAGTCCGATCAGTAGACACAGCAGGAAGAATATCCACCATGGTGAACTCATTTGTATCTCAAAAGCAGGCTGGAACCTCGCCAAAGATGGGGTCATCGAATGGTCCATTTACAAAGAGAATGTTAAACTCCTCAAGAAAAAAAATGGAATATGCGAAAAGAAACTCCTGGAGACTTTTCTGTGAATCAATGGAATCGACCAACGAAGCATCGCGCCTCAGAAAGAAAATCTTTTTTCTAAGATACCAAAGCCGGCCTCTAATATAACGAAAAACGATGGTACATGGTAGGAGTCGTAGAAGGAAACGCTGAACATACTACTGAATACTCACTTTCCCTGTTGCTCACTGGTCTCCGGACATGATATACCCATCATTCCAGAGTCGTTGTCAGAAATGAATGAAAATAAAGTAGTGATAGCTTGGGCAATCAAATCATTTATCCCGCACAGGGCTCTAGGATTGAATAACAGTTGATCTGTGATGCTGTTTCTGTTAGAAGATGTGCTTATTCCATGGCTCAAGCAAATTTTCATAGACTGCCTTCAGCTGGATTTTGTTTTGAAAGACTGGGAAAGCAAATCACACGACTTCAGAGCACTTTTGACCAATCACTCTATCCTCCTTTCTGCCGAAAACATTGGAACATTTAATAGATGTAAACATAGGAAGCGTGATTGGCGATAACTACCAATCCAAAGCACAACATGCACATAAAAAACAAAACTAAATATCGGACTCTGCAACTGGATTGCACTGATGCTCAGATCGAGAACCATACATTCAACACTAGGAGGAAAGAAATTGAATCTGTCCAACACCTGCTATGTGACTGTCCTGCCCTATCTTCCAGATGAATGAGAACTCTCGACAATTACTTCCTCACTGACTTGGAGAATGTGGGTAATGTCGAGCTGAAGGACCTCCTGCGATTCATATCACTATCGGGTTGGTTCTAATACAGCGGTTTTCTTTTCAGCGTTTCCTGGGTCTAATAATTGGAGACAATGGACCCAATTCTGTTGGTCTAACTGAGTAGAAAGCCCCCTGGTCGCAGGGTATTCATAAACATAAACCTAAACCAAACTCTAGTCGGCAAAAACTACATCGGCACGGGCACGTACATATAACGCCGAATGTCAGTGGAAGAAGATTGCTCAAACCAAGAGTGGCGACATCGATAATCCTCTATTGATCCGAAATATGGATGGTGACCATGAAAGTTAAGAACAATGGAAAGAAGGCGGAGATGGGGCCCCTTTCAGAAAACGCCGTACAATTTGGCTTGCGTTCTAGCAGCTAAAGGTATAGTGCGAAGCCAAAACCACTTTGGGGTCAAGAAAAGTTTGTCCTCCACTCTACTTAGAAAACCATTCCGTTCCTTGAATCAATGATCGTCTTCCTTTTTTGTCTCAATCCATGTAGACAAATCTCTCTTGTAAACTTGATCGAACTCAACAATACAAGTCCATCCAACTACATCCATTCATCCGACAATTATTTAAATATCTCATAACACCATTTTGTTTCTTCCATTTCCGGCTAGGGAATGACCCAACCATTCTCGTTATGAAAGCCCAAGAGAAATCCACGGGATGCCTTCCAAAATATTACGAATTCTTAAATCAAATGTAAAGTGTTCAGCGCGAAAGCGCGGCTTGTAATGTCCCATCTTTGGCCGCAAAGAAACGATCATGCGGATGCGTACAAATTCGCATCGCATACCTCAACCGCATTTTAATTATCCGACAAATTGCTTTTATTAATTTACACCATGTTCCAGTAGATGTCACGATCGTGCCGCTGTGCTATTGCTGTTGCTATTGCTGTCGACCACGACGTTAGTACGTGCGCGTACCGTCAGGGAAATGCCACTCAAAGGAACGTCAACACAATCCTTCCACCAGCCCCCTCGCACCATCTTCACCGTGTTGCGTTTGAGACGACAACCCGTTGTGCATAATATTCCAGGCAAATATGTCAACTTGACACGAGTGCGACAAGTATACCGTTTGGTAAGTCCAGCTTATCTTGGCCGCACACACTCAGAGCAGAGCGCAAGACCAAAATTGGCCAACCGACGACAATGGCCATTTGGAGGACAGAGTCATTTTTCATGGAACCGCGCGAGATCGTCCGACTGATCATCCGACCGAACTCAGTTCCATCAACGCGTGAATTCCTCGGAGAGTGGCGGCTGTAGAGCCGTTCATTTGAAAGATATCGACGACCAGCCAAGCAGCAGCGGTGGCGGCAGCCATCACTGAAGGAATTCTCTCTTTCATTCATCTCCGTTCGGCGAGCTGTGAAATTCTTCTCAGAATCAATTGTTCAGCAATTCCAAATGGACACCGCGCCGCGTTGCATTGGATACGGATGTGTGTAGCAGCAGCAGCAGCCTCAATCGATCGATTCAATCGACTGGACCCGGAGGTAGGTCGAACCGCTTGAGGTTAGTAATTTTCTCGCTTTGGATTCACACCACGGATGGCTGTGAGTGTGCGCGAACGCCCAATTGTATGTGCAGGCTCCTGCGCACCTGTAGAGCTTTCCAAAGGTAATCTCCAGTTGGCGCATCAACACAGGGACCAATTATACCATAAATCAAATGCATCTCTTCGAAGGGATAATTTAACACGTCGTAAAGCCTAAGCGTCTGGCTGTGCTCCGCAGCCGCCGCAGAATGGAACTCGAACTCCGAATAAAGGATACGATCGCTGGAAATTTATTTCCATTTATTTGTTCTGTTCGAGGCCTTCTTTTTCCAATTAAATTCGATTGCAGCAGTGCTGTGGTGGAGGTATGTTGATGGTGATCCGTAATAAACTTTCCAATGGTTCGGCGTGCCACCCGGAGTGGAAGGGGGGAAATTATGAGCTTGGCCACTGTGGAGTGTGAGTAGGCATGGGCACCTTTTGTGGGCATTGAGGTGTGAAAAATCTAATAAACACCGAGGTTGAGGTTAAACCGAGAGAAAGGTGTGATTTTCGGGTCAATTGAGTGCACAGTCAGCTATGTAGCTATCTTGGGTGATGAGTTGTTTCATTGTTTTAGATTGGATTGGGGGCGTTGGCCGGTGGGTTAGTTTAACAAATGCTTTGAGATTTATTTTGATACTGCGAGAAGCAAAACACTATTGGTGGGGAAGGTAGCCTTTTCATTGATGCGAAGGTGGATAAAACAAGTGTTTTAGGTGTTGAGAGGTGATGGAGGTAGTAGAGGCGATAGACTGGTACAATTGAGGTCATTGAATGTTTCGAAATCAAGGTTGTAACAACTTTAGATTTTGTGAAACAAAAGTTTGAATTTTTTCCCAATATTCTGTCTGTCTATATGTACAAGAGTCTACTGACTGTGATGGCCTAATGTTCATTATGCTTTGTACTTTGCAAGTGGTTGGTAACAGTAGTTCACCGAGGAACATCCTTCAATCCTTTCATCTATCCAATGACCTTACAAAAAATAGCTTTAAGTATCCACAAGTACTGACCACCTACCAGGATTCTAAGAAGCTTCTAAGACATTTATACTTTGATTGGTTCCTAGAAAGCGTGTATACTCTAGCCAAGTCCCTCTCTGTGATTTCCACCACTATACCATCCCCATCTATCCACCATAAACCTAGCCAAGCACACTGCATAATATTTTCAAATTTCCCATGGGAAAAATATTTTGGAAATTCCCAAAAGATTTGTTTCCTTGTAAACGTCGGTCATTGTATATTGCTATTCAACTTTCAGTAATGTTCCCATCGGTCAACGATGTGCATCCCATAACCAATTGCACTGTGCCGCCAGAGCTCATTTCGGATTCAATTCGACTACCGTGGCAGCAATGTGCTCCGAACAAATCAGTAAAACAAACAGAATCGACGAGATCCGTCGAAAAATCCGTCAATGCATGAATGTATGAGACGTCCATCGATCGTCGTCGTCTTAGTTGTCGTCGATCGGTCTCTCTCTCTTATGTGTGTGTGTGCCAGGAAGCAGACAAGATTCAATCCATTATGCATGGCAGACAAAAAAATAAATAAACAGATTGAATGGCATTAGATGCATCTGATCTTGGTCTCTGTCGCTGTCTCCTCTTTTGCGGGACCAAGTGCTCAATGTCTGCCACAACCAACACCGGAGATGGACATCGATCGATCTGTTTTCCATCGACGATCCATGCCAAGTGCACCAGTGCACTATCGTACAACAATATCTAACCGAGCTCTGACAGAAGTCACTTGGTTCCGATGGATGGCGGATCGGATAGGAGCAGCAGATTGCAGCAGATCACCGCTCGCATCGCAGACAGGAAACGATCAGCATTGGGCCACAGAAGCAATAGCAGACCACGATCGAACGATTGGAAGATCATTGAATGCTAATCGCAGAGCCTCCTATGGATGATGGAGTTCATGAATTTTAAATTGAGCTCACGCATGTCTCGCAGGATGGGCTACACGCCCAGTGTCGTCTTAGTTTTGCTTGTGTTTGGCTTCTTTAAACTTTGTTTTTTTTTTTTGCTGCTTCTACCTATACTCCACTGCCTGCAATCGAAGAGTTGTTTGTTCTATGGAAATGCAGACACACTTGACAGATTCCGGTTCGGTTTTGCCGCTGGCTTGACACATTACCATGTGCTAATTTCTTCCTTATCCTGAAAGACGGGCGGCAGCGTTAAATTTACTGGCATAGCTTAGTGCAAGCTAATTTGAAGCTGGCCAACTGGACAAGGGAAATTAGGAATGCAAATCCAAAATAAATCAAATTTTTGATCGGTCGGCAAATTGATGCCGCTGGGTGTTCTCCTGCTGAGTGAACCAAATAGAGTAGACCGTGTGGTTCAAGGTGCAATTAGTCAACACAGGACAGGAAGTCTAGATAATTGCCTTACGGGTTGACGAACTTTGGCAGTCTTCCAGGAAGAATGTTGAACTTTGGTTCTTATAGGCTGTCGAGTGGCGATTATGAGAGTGTCTGGGTTGCATTTAGGAGTATCAGTATAAGAAAGTGGAACCATTAGACTTTTTAAAGTCTAGAAAGGTTGTCAAATATACTTACAAACGGATTCTGAGACTAGAGTAGAAGTATAGTGATCATGTAGCGCTCTAGAAATTTAAGGACATTATGGGAATTGAATCAGTCTTAGATCCAGTATATCCAATCATAGATTACGGAAAATCCTTACGAAAAGGTATTCATTCAACTCTTGCCATATTTAACTCCACGAGCTGTACAAAAAGAAGCTGACTGGTTGAGCTGGACCGGAAAGTTCGAGATTGGGTTGTAGGAAGCTCAAACTCTCTACAGATGATGCCCAGACTATGTCCAACAATCAAGTAGGTTTCTCAAGTAATCAAAATTGTGTTCTATGCCCATAGATAGAAGGTGGATGTTGTGGATCGTATTTGGCAAAAAGCAAAAATGACTTTCGCGCTGAAATGGCTGCAATCAAATCCTCGCCAGAGATGTCTGGAAGTGGACAGAACCTAATTTCTAGCTTAAACATAAACGTAAAGGTAAATAGGAAAAGTTCTCATACTCTCTTGTTCAGTAATTTCGTAAGATCATTGATTAGATACCCCCGATATCTATCCCCACTATATTTTCTGTTTTTCTTTTTCCTTCGCGTATCTATGTTGTCTACGAGCTCATTTAACTCATTGATCTCCATCGTTTGTGACCATATTTTACCTACGATACCCTGTAGAGTTCATTAAGCTAAACGTGGTCTAATGGGCTTCCTCTGGAATCATACCACAGCGCTTCCCACGGTCTTTTAATTTGAATAATATCGCCCTACCATCAGACCCACCCAAAAGAGGAATCAAAAGAAGAAAATCACAAAAACAAATGAAAAGAGGGGAAAAAAAATCCAATAAAGCGGTGAAATGACATTTAACCATTGGATTCCGTAATTCCGCGCTCTCAAATGCCATGATCCACTCGGGGCGATTCTAACAGAAAAAAAATATAAAAAATAAAGAAGCAAATCCAACTCAAAGTTCGATTTCGTTTTCTTTCTGATTTTTTGCACCACAAAAACTGGCGGCGGCGGCACGGTGCAATTGTTCATTGCAAAGCAATCGAATGCACGTTTCCCTCGTCGCTTCTCGAAATGAATTCGTATTCAAATTAATCCAGCAGTTCAACACAGGAGGGAGAACCCTCCTCTGCAATCTCCTCAAGTGGTCATGGGAATATACTATATGTCGAGAGAGCAAGAAAGATGCATTGAAAGAAAGGATTTCTTTGGTTTTCGATTGTGCTTTGATTGTTCAATGGTAGGGCTGGGGATTGGGAATGAATTCATTTCAGGTACCACTTTACACTACTATACTGTGCCATATGGTTGGAAGTGTTCGTTGTTCCATTTGAAGGTGCTTGTGAGCACTTAGACTACGGATTATGATATGCAAATTAAACTGTTACAAATCATTGAGTTCTTCAAATAGAAACTGAGACTGTAATACATAGTATTTAAAATTTTCAAATGTGCAGATTGAGTGAAGATTCAAGGATTATAAGTGCTTTGCTGAGTGGTCTTTCTTATTAAATTCATATCCGTCGAGTTAAGGCTATCATTTGGGATATTTTGTTATGAAATTGTTGTGAAGAGCCAAGGGTAGATATTAGTCTTTAGTAGCTCTAAAACTAGGTTTAGTTTCGATTTCGATTACATTAACTGTTCGAGGGGATATTGAGCTCGAGGAACCAAAAAACGAGTATTCCTTTTATACTGACATTTTGGAATATCTGTGATAGTACTTATTTGTGGTCATATTTCAGTATCTATGGAGTCTTATACAAACCTTTACAATAAGTGAAAGTTAAAAAATAACTATTCACTGTCCATTCCACCATCTACATACTGACAGATACATCATCTTGCAAACAGTAGAAAGCGAAACAAATTCGTATTCATAGTACAAACATATACCATATGGGATGACAATTAAGGCGACTTATTACTCACGGCGCCTAACCACGCACAACGTGTCTAAGTCCATTTAACATTCCTCTAATACCTAATTATAGTAACTTCCCCCTAAAAAGGGGGCCAGTTTATACGCAGCTAGTTCAACAAACTCCAGTCATATACTCTACTCGTACGTGACTGTCTAACAAACAAAGCCAAAAGCGTGACCGCATCAGATAACAAAGTTGACACATTTTCGCCATATATTTTGACATTTGACATTCGGCATAGACGAAAAGGCGACGACCCATGGCCTAAACGCATATTCCTAGAGGCCCTCGCTTACACTGTTTACACTTCCATGGAATGAGTGAACCCTGTTCGCAGCTCACATGTCAAATTTGAATAGAAAAACGCGGAGAAAATTTAATAAATTTCCATTTCCGTTGCTATAATCACCCCCCTGGTGGCTATTTCCACGTAATTCTGTTTCCCATTCTCATTGTGCGTGCGTGCAGCAGATGAAGTATCTCCCAACACCACCACCGACTAGGAGGTTAGATTTGTATGCATTTGCACCTGACCCCAGCAACACAATCTCTCTTTCTCTGAGCAACAAGCGACGCGAGAAACTATTAAAAAAAAACAGAACCCAACAACAACAAAACGGGACACGGCTTCGGAATAAAAGATAAGTGGCACCTAAAGGAGTCGTCACATTTTATTGCTACCGTTCGCCACTAAATTACCATAACGCAACAAAACGTGAAGCGTGGTGGAGGTCTCTCTTCTGGGAGGATCTGATACCACCACCATCACCACCATCACGTTGACTAGAGAGAAAGAGCGTTATTCACGCATTGCAGCTCAATGTTATCTTGAGATAGGCCGCCGTCCAGAGGGGGAGGACGACATACGAACCCATAGTTAGATTCTAATCTTGGAACGACCGACCGGCCTAGTGACGGGAGCGACTACTACCGGCACGATAAAGTCATAAAATATAAATCCTGCTAATTATACGAATTTCAGTATTTCTGCAGTAGTGCCCCGTTGTCGTCGGCGATTGTGGTGTGGATGGGACACATGTGTGTATCAGGCGGCCGGGGTTATAACCATGGAATTGTGCAACTAATTAGAGCCTTAAGTCGAATGAGGGTTTTCCTTCGCTGACTATCCCACTTGGTGGACACCACAATCTCCTCTCACTGTTTGCTGATGTGATGGGGCGATAGTAATTACACCAACCGACCAACCAACAAACCAAGAAACCAACCAACCAACCGACCAACACCCCGAACCCAATGAGTATAGGTATCGACCTGTGGCTTCCGGATTCCGATGTGGGTTGCAACTTTGTTAAATAAACAAAGTCCGTGTCGTAATAAGGCGCTGGCTGATGTGATTGTTGCACATTTAATAAGCGTTATCATGCGTTGGTGGTTCGTGTAAAACGCGTCCTTTCATGTCCTTTACAGTGGTGCGTGTTATCGAGGAGGCGTTTTATCATGCGCTTTTTTTTTTCCTTCTTTAAGCTCCTGTTGCAAAAGTGCAATATACTCAATTATCAAGTAAGGTGGAATAATTAATACAGAACCCACCCAGGATTGGTTTTTTAGATAAGAAGATGATCAAAGAAACGTCCTACCTAGTGTTTAGAGGGAGTGTAATACAGGTCATCAGCTTTGTCATGATAACCTTGTCTGATATTTGCATCCATTTCTTGAAAACTACGAGTTCTGTGCCAACACGTTATGAATTGGCCCTTGGAAGCGTCTGTTCTTTAATTCTGTAAACGTAAGGAGTCACCTCCAGTGTAATACGATATAAAGGACATCTGTTCTATGAAAGACATTCAGTCATGAAATCGTCAATCTGTTTCACCAAAAGGTGGATAGATACAAGGTGCGCTACAAGATTTTCTATAATGAACCATTGACCCTAGCCGGAATATGATAGAATGGAGGACAAGAACACAAAAGAAAGAAACCGACTTGTACGAATAGTCTTGACTGCAACAGATCTTGAAAAGCTTGATGAAAATCTGCCTCATGTAAGGAAATCAGCTATAGGTGACCTATTGACAATAGCCTTAGCAAAGAAAAGACTAATGAGGTTGAAAAGAATTAGCTAGTCCTGTCGGAGTTTGCTAATTTAGCCAACCTAATCCCGGCGAAAACTGGACATTCGAAGATAAAATGTAAAGCCATTTCATCCGCCGTGAGCCCATAAAGCGTGAAAGCCCGGTCAGTTTACAAAATTAAGTAGCCTCAGCTGGTGCAACTGAACATGCACCTCTAGAGGAGGCTCAAGCTCCAGAAAAGCCTCAATGCTTCATTTCAAACGAACCAAGAAATACCTCGACATAAGCATTAATAAAGTTGTTTCGAGCACACCGTGCCGCGTAGTATACTAATGAGACTACTCCTAGCCTCCTATCTCTGGGTCTACACTACACTACAAGCACTACACTAATACGCGGTATGGAACCTTTCTAGTTTTACTTTCGACAAAGTAATTCAATGGAGGAAAGCGGAGCATATTGTCCATGGCACCAGTGAGGACTTCTCTCATTATACCTCCCTAAGAACAGCCCTTAACTGCGGTCACACGAACAATCCCCCAGATGAAGAAGTAACAGTTCGGCTTTCAAGCATGGTCCTTATCCATTAGTTGGGCGAATCCTCGATACCTCTGCTACTAATTACCTACTCTTGCTTTTGAGTCGTAGCTAGTGTTCAATGTCAAGGAATGCACACAGAGCTATTTCTTTGGAACGCAAAGTTCCTTCTGTCTTCTTCACAAGATAGTGAAGATGAACTTCTGTGGATTTACCTGTATGCAAACTGACTTGAGTGCAGAGGTTTTGAGACGTGCCGTGAATATACCATCACTGCCGGGGCTTTGAATGTTTTGAAGAAGCCTACAGCTCATTTAACCTTAAAATAATTTTTTAACTTCCTTCCTAAGTTTGGCAAGCTGGTCATTCCGCTAGGGAACCTTTCGTTTACACAGACTGGTTTTTGATAGAGTGATAGTCCTTAAACTTAGAAAGTCATAGGCAGCCTTCTCTGGTTTATGGATGAATACCGATTCAACCTTCGATTCAGCCTTCGTCTAGCTCTGAGCGATGCGAGCTCTACAGCTCCTAGTTAACAGCATAAGCATCATGACTATAACCTGTTGTAGGAGCACAAGATAAATTGACGGGACTTGAACTCTAGTCTCCTCCCTCATTACGACTTTCGCCGCAGCCCGCCACAGCTCTCCAAGGTAAAGTCAAGTACTTCTAGAAAGCTCAGGGACCCTGCGAGCTAGTATTGTAACAATGCCTACTCACTTGGACATCATGACGAAGTCATTTTCAGTTTTATTTGCGGAGGGCTTTGGAGGATGAAATTCAACGAAGAACTATACAGCAACAAGTTAATTTGGGCACCGTAACAGTTCTGCTTACCAAAAATGGCCCACTGTAGAATAATGAATAGCAATCATCATTCTGGTTCTCATAGTCTTCGAATATAACGTTAAGAAGAAGTAAAGAATGGTGACGCTCATAACTGTCGGTGCAACTGAGGGTAGTTACCTAAGAACGAGCTAATTTGTTAGTTAAGATCCAGGTTCACTCTGTATTGTGGCGTCACCTGTTAAAGTAAGTGACTAATTGTTCGGTACTGTACTAGACATTAAAAAAACACTCAATACTAAGTCCCATTTAAAAATCGCGTCGAGCTTCTTCGAAAATAGACGAAACCGATTGGCTAAAGAAATACAAAGTCACAAGTAGGGGTGCCACGGGGTTCAATTTTCAGTCCTCTACTATTCAGAAACTCCAATTCCTGACATGGCAAAATTTATTGGTTTCGTTGAGCAGTACTTCTGGAAAATGCGAAGTAACTTCGAAATCCCAAACAAATAAATATTATTCACGTTATCATCTCCAAACCATATAATGATTCACACCATCATCACCCCGACCGGTCGCGACCGACGAAAAAAAAAAAAAAACTAAAACTTAACGCGGTGAGGAATCATTTTCCTCTGAGTCACCCAATCCAGTGACACTCATATAAATGAAGTGACTCGTCCAAAACAAAAGCCAAGTGGCAGCACAGCCTTAGTTTCCACTTGCTGTCCACTTAACTATGTATAAGCGATCACGTTTCCTAAGAAACACGTCGTCAACCAAAGCTCAATGTATCTAATTACGTCTCAAATAATGTGAAACAATGAGCATTACTTGTATGAAACCATGGGCCGATGCATTGTTTCACATCAAACGCATCTGCCGCCATTCAATTGGATTCCATGCGCGAGCAATTTTATTTGCAAAAACTGCATCCCAGCAACAGTGCAGGCTAAATGGGTGTGAGCACGAGTGGGCTTTTGTTTCAGAAAGTTAATTAGAACACAATGTATGTGATTTCAAATGAATTGCGCGAACGAGCTTTGTGATTATTATAATTAATTAATTATATTCCGATTTAGCGCGTTAAGTGGGATTTGCTTTATTTATTTGTTCGCCCGATTAGAGAGATAAGTTTTGAATACGGTCCAACAGCATGACCACAACGCAAAAAAAAAAAAAATAAAGATGTCATGGTGTGACATTCGATGGAAATTCGCTGATTCCCGGGAACAGTTTGATTGTCATAATTGCTATTGCGGACTCTAGGTGTTACAGTTGAGGTTCTTTGTTGTAAATCGGAAGGAGTCTCTGCATGCAGTCATGATTAGATCATGTTTAATGTAATAAAGATGACTTCATAATTTTTGTGTGAAAACTCACCACAGCTAGGGTGTTTGTTTGATTATGCTTAGTGTAGACTGGGTGCAAAGGGGTGGGAGGTTGTGGAAACGAAAAATGCTCAGTCATTGGAAACAAATTAGAGCGATTCATTCGTTGCTAAAAAAGTAATCAAAGTAGAAGACAATAAGTCTGATAAATTGATGTACTGCATCGAGGGAGATTGAGATTTCAATCCTTTTAGGCAAGAAGTTGATGCTGGCTTTTGAAAATAAGTCTCACTTGTTAGCAGACACAGATATGTACAACTGAAGTAATTACAAGACACTGTACCGTAAATGAAGGGTAGAATTTTGGAATTTATGAAGAAGCTGTGGAGATGAGGAAGAGGTGAAGTCAATTCAATATCTGCTTTGCCACTATCCCGCTTTGCAAGAACGACGCCTACACACACTAGGATCCAGGTTCTTCATATGCACCGTAGACGTTATCAGGTCATCAGATATCGGATCTTGTCCACTTCATTATAAGTACCAACTGGTTCCCAAGTCGACTAAGATTGGTTTGGTTTCATTCTATGTTTTTATTTCCATAAAGGGGATCCACAATGGATCTTTAAGTTTCCAAATAAAAGTGATGAGTCCTTATCCATCATATACCCTTCTATAACCTTACTTATCTTAACCTACGTTTGTGAGGTATTTGATGAAAGTAGGCGATAGAACATACGTACGTAAATTCCTTCGGAAATTGAAAATGCTATAAGAATGTATTCAACCTTATGGTGGACGAAGTTAATATGATGTTTCTGTTTTGCTCATGCTGGACCATATTTACGGATTTTAACAATCTTGTCCGACACCAGATGAACTCATAAAGTTTCCTCGATCCATACGAGAACTTATGATATAAGGCTACAATCTTGGGTTGGTTTCAATGCTACAAACCAACTTTTTGTCTTCTTCTTAAGTTACTCCATGACAGAGGTTTGGATTCATTCCATATGCAGCCATTCCTTTTATCTATGTATTTACCTATAAGATTGCCTGAAACTTATACCACTAGCCGATGGAATTATTCTTATCACAACTCCCAATGGAACGAAAACTCCACAAGGGAGTGGAGTTTCATCACTAGATGATGACATAGCAGCTTGCCTACCAATTATGATGGCGATGTTTCGAAGGGTTATAGAGCTGTGTTATAGTAACTGATAAACCTGAGAGGATCCTGGGGAACGAATTAACGCTGTCGATGCGGCACAAACCATCCATTCATCAATCCATAGATCGATTGAGCTTTAACAATCCACGATCCACAAGAAAGAAGACTCCATCAATTCTATCCTATCTGCCATATTGTGTGACAGTCTGAAACCATTCGTTAATAAACTGATTGATCCCTTTCATTGTGGTTTTAGATCAGGAAAATCCATAAAATATTCAGAGCACCATTCTTGTTGTGGCTGTTATATCCTTAACACGAATAGAAGGGACCTTCTGTATGATGCCGTTTCCGAAGGGCAATTTGAGAAGCTTTTTCATGACAGTTATTCTCTTGGATGTTTGTCAGACGTTCGCAAGAGGTGGAGTCTTCAAAGAAATTTTAGGTGTTCCCTGCGGCTCCTCGCTCCGTAGTCCAACGCATTAACCACTTGAGCTATGGCGCCCCCAGTCGATAGATCAAATTTTGACACTTCGGCAGATCCTGGAAAAAACTCAAGAAGTCCAAATTGATACCCATCACCTTTTTATCGATTTGAAGGCCGCATATATATAATGGAGCTATACAGAGCCATGTCTAGCTTGAGCATCCCTGCCAAACTCGTCCGTTTATGCAGAACGACTTCACCGAGACCTTTGATGTCAAAAAAGGATTTACAAGGTGAAGCGCTGTCATGTGACTTCTTTAATATCATACTTGCAAGGATTGTGCGAAACTCACAACCAAACAATCTTTCAAAAGTCTTTGGAATTACTAGCTTATGCCGACGATATTGACATAATTGGTTGGCTGTCACCGTTGCGTTCGCTAGTATTGCAACAGACGCCGCCAAAATGGGTTTAGCGGTAAACGAAAGTAAAATCAAGTATATGCTGTCAACGAGAAACGACACACAACATCAACGAATTGGACAGAATGTCGCAATAGACAGCTGTAGTGCAGACAGAGGTAGTAAGGGACTTTGTCTACCTTGGTTCTACTATCAATTCTGAAAACAGCACCTCATCACTGTTTTTTTGGGCTGAGAAGGCAATTAAGTAGTAGAGTCCTATCCCTATCCTAACAACTAAGGAGACTCTGTATAAGACCTTGATCATCCCAGTTCACCTTTATGGAGCTGAAGCTTGGATACTATCTAAGATGGATGAAGATATCCTGTCCAGTCGCTGCAAGAAAAAGATTCTACGTAAAATTTCCGATCCCATTTGGGTTGACAGGCTTTAGAGGAGGAGATTCAACGACATACTTTACGAACTGCACAGCGACAAAATTGCTCATCAGTCGTCTAAGACGGCTAGGATATGTAGAGCGGATAGACACCAGTGCTTCGGACCACAGAGTATTAGAACCAACCCCAAAGGGACAACGCAGTAGAGGAAGATCTCGCCTTAGGTGGCGCACATAAGTTAAAGGGGACCTCAATCGACTTTGAATGCGCAACTGGAGGCAGTTAGCTAAGTATCGGGTTAACTGGAGAGTTTTGTTGGTGAAGGCCCAGGTTCACCCTGAACGATACAGCGACCTAAGTCAGTATGTAAGATTGAGCTTTAACAGGAGTAATGACGCCAAGTAGTCTTCAATGCATTTGCTCCTGCGGACTGTCTTTCAACTTCAGGGTATTGTTGTAAAATGGTTTTTCAGTGGTAAATACATATGTATGTACATACCTAAGATGATTTGATTCCCCGTCGTAACTTCAGTTTATCGTCGACCTTATTAGTCAAATGGTTGATTGATGATGGATGACTTCGTTCAAATGGCATAATGATGCTCACGATCAATTTCAAAAACATCAATTAGTGATCAAAGTTGAACTAATAATGATCTTGGCCAGTCTTAGCCAGTCGTAGTCATGAAGATGCACAGGTCGATTCCAACATTCTTACTGGATTGTGTGACTGTGTGATTGCTTTGGTATGTATGCAGCGTATTTCAGAATAACTAACAATCACTACTGGTATCTATTCACTATTTGCTCTTTCAATATCCGAGAGTACTTTTGGTGAATTGTCTCAAATTCACGGCAAGTAGTGACGAGATATTGGATTCCTTAATGTAAGTTAAGTCAGATGCAGCAGGATGTAAGCAGGAAAGACTTTATCTTCCTTTCCACCTATGTATATATGTATTTCAACTATCCATGAAAGTTCTGTTTTTTCATCTCGTTGTATGGAAAAGCTGGGATTGATGTGACAAAGATTATTCTTCGTGTATCGGAATCCAAAAAAGATATACTGTCTATAGAACATTGCAGCAATTGTGCTTCATGTTGAGATATTCCGAAACATGCCCCATAACTTTAGCCCTTGATTGTCACCTTAAGGTACTTGATGCCATTACTAAAAAGCTACTTCTTGTCTAGAACCGAAGTTAGGCAGTAAGGCCGATTGCTGACAATTTCTTCTGAACAGTAAAACATCAAGGAGTGCGGCTAAAATGAAAACCAGAAGTTGGTGGTCAAAGTGTTATCATCATGGAACTGATAACTTATCGTTGTTATGATACACCGCAGTTCACTGGATTAGCTTGAGAAATGTGACTTTCGTTGAGTCATTTGATTAAAAGACGGTACTGAGCCTCTGAACATGCTGTGTCTTGGTAATATGCTGTCTCAGTTGCCGTCTAAGTAAAACTTCTTCGAAAAAGTGGGCAAGCATTCATTTGCGGAAGAACCGAATTTTGAGAAGCCTTCCCTTCCAAATTAGGCCATAAATTGTAAAATTGTTTTCTATAAGATTCAATAAGTTTGTGTACAAAAATTGCAACTTTGTTACCACGTACGTACTTAAAAAAACAAGCTTCCATTGTTTTCCTTTTATGGGAAGCCATCTCTTAATTGGCTACTCCTACTACTGCAGTCATTATCTGCTGCCTACTGTATGTCGTCTCAAATCAATTCACTTAAACTGCAGCAATAAACTTAAAGATACTACTACCATTTTTTTATTAATCATTAAATCAAATACACACAGCGTATCATTGAAGTCCAATTGCATGGCGCTGTCGCGCACAATAGCCCAATTCTTCGGCAGTTTTGTGAGACTAGTTCGATAAAAAAAAAAAAAAAAGAAAGAAATCTTTGTCCATATTTATAGCCACGTTAACTGCATACAATTAATTATGTCCAATTCTTTTGCTATAAATTTACTTTTAATTACCCCCGGAGGCGGTAATCAAAAAGCAGAGACGAATGGGCGTTATCAAAGTCTTCCCGTTTACGACACTGATTCATTATTCCAAACATCAAAAGCGTAAAGTGCTTTCTATATCACTACCATGGCGTCCCGATCTCGCCAAAAAAAAAAAAAACACCCAAACACCCGAATGACTCACATGTCAGACTCAAGTACCTACACTTCCTAGGAGCGTTACATAATAAAAACCAAAAAATGGAACAAATTAATGGAGAAAGAGTGATTTAGGCGACAGTACTCGGTGGCTGTGTCGTCGGTGGCACCAGTGTATTTCAGTCTAATTTTTATGACCTCATGATGTGAGGCTATAAAGTTGTAGGCTCATTCTCTAGAATCTGGGAAAAATCGTAAAACCGAATCGATGACAGATGAAAGGGGGGACAGACAAAGAAGACAAAAAAAAAAAAAAACTGTCATCCCGTCTCTGAAAATGTAAACAAACAATACGTGATGCGGAATGGGAACCCTGCAACTGCAGAACACCGGTCAAACAAGGTACATACGACGGGGCAGGCATACCCCCACCGTTCCATCGTCGTCATCGTTGGTGGATTCATCGCCGCGAAGAGGAGCATCCACGATGAGGTGGAGCACAGGTAGGTAGGTGTACACGTAGTACGTGGGAAATGTGAACGAACTCCATGTAAACAATTTTTCCAGTTCCAATGGAAACTGCGTTGAACAGTGTAGTGTGGTATCTACTATTACTGTGTGCCCAGACTTGAGACCTGACTATGGGGCTATGGCACACATGATGCATTGCAAAGATAGCTTGTTGGTAGTATCGACGATGACTGTGATACACGGCGGCGGCGGTAGTGATGCCATGTCCACGATACGAACGTGGATACAACAAAAACAGTTGGAAGATCTCTTTTTCGATGGGCGAGTGGGGAGGGCCGTGATAGTTGGTGGAGTTTGTTTTTTATTGAAAAAAAAAAGGTTATTCGCTACAAGAAGGGTTAATCGACTAAATTCGGGAGCAGAATGTCAATGCTCTCTGTGAATCAGGTATGGGTAGGGTATTGTCTAAATGAAGTTCTTTGAGAGAAAATCGAAGGGCGGGAATCTTTGTGGCATGTAGGCACTTGTGATTGCATTGATTACATGGATGTGTATCAAGTTTTGGAAAACAAGCCAGGAAACGTAACATCTTTTGGATTAGTGAATCTACTTTGACCCACAATTCAAACCAAGGACAGGAACATACGAATTGAACACTAAGAATGATTCAAATTGATAGGGTAGAAGACTAATTACAGATTAAGGGTCTAGATAGATAGAAAGATAGAGACTACAACCAGCAAAGATTCAAAGCAATCATCAACTTAAACTAAAATAGGAACATGAAACTAGCAAAATCCGGAACCCGTTTTGGAATCTGTTGGAGCACACACCCACAGAAGAATTTAATGTCTACAACTTGGCATTTTTTTTTTTTTTTGTCGGTTTACGAAAAACTCACTTAGAGCACTCAGACGCAACTTGTCCAATGTATTACCAAGAAACAAAAATTTGGAATTTCTTTGACGTTCGGAGAAAGCCGAGAATGTACTTTAACGATGAGAAGCTTACGGTATCAGCACTAACAATGTGTCTTATGAGCTAGCACACTAAGATGCTTGGTACAAGGAAAGTGTCCCCTTTTCTGCTAAAAGACAGCAAGAATGTTGCTGATTTCTTACAGACGTTCGGAAGCATACGTTTAGTCTTCCTGCCTTCCTTCCTGGAGAGCCTTGCAACACACAATTGTTTTCGTAGGAAACCCAATCGCCAATGGAGGACGAGGGAAAACCTAACCCAGGTTCGAATTCTGAGAAATCATCCTCTAAGCTTTGCTTAGCAATCTCATCGAAGATCTCATTTCCCGCAATCCCAATGTGACCTGGAACCCAGAGACAAAAGTCAAAAAGTTCAGTCTTACGATCGAATTTAAAGAGTTCTTGCATTCTTGAACTATTTTGAAACGGGTTACAGGGTTGAGGAAGGCCTTAAGAGCTGCCTGACTACCTATTCTTAACAATATAGTCCGCAACCACTAAGAGAAGCCATCCATATTGGAACCATCCCTGAAGATTCGACTATAGCTCAGCCCACACTCAGACTCTGGCCGAAGACATTCCCAAATGGAAGGTAAATCGACTCTTAATTTGTACAGCAACCAAAGTTCCGGTGTCATTGCATCAGATGGCTTGTCCATGGGTACAGGGTCGTAGGATAAGTGTCGCTCAAGGTAATCGAAACTCCAGTGCGGATGATACCAAAAGCCATCCCGTCTAAGACGGTAGATTGGATTGATAGTATCATGATAAAAGTATTAAATGGAGGTAAATCAAATAAAGCAGAGCATCTAGAGCAGACCCAGGCATACTCGGGTAAGCTCCCGTGCAGCCGAGATAAGCCGTTCTTTGGAGTTTCGTGCAAAAGGCAATCACGTACTTACACGAAAGCCCCCTCCACCAAACAGCCGATGCATAAGCTAGAAAAGGTCTTATCATAGCAGTATAAATCCAAAGGACTTTCTTCGATGATAGGCCCCATGTCTTGCGTCAAATTCCATGTCTTTCCAAAAGCATCCTTACACTGCCAGAAAACTGAGAGCGCCTTGGATATCTTCGACTTGACATCCTTTGCCCAAAGAAGTTTCTTATCCAGGATCAGTCCCAAATATTTTGCTTCATCGGAGATCTGCATAGTGACGTCTTTTAGCACTGACTGAGTCAGACCTCCTTCACAATCCTCCTTCTCGTAAAAAGAAAAACCTCAGTTTTCACTGGATTGACTGAAAGCCCATTCCTAGTACACCATTCAACGACTATGTCTAAGACTATCTGCGCGTTAGCACAGACAGTCTGTAGGCATGACCCGACAAAAAGTATGGCAACATCATCCGCTTATGCCTGAACGTAGACTTTTGAATTATTGAGAGTATGCAACAGGGAGTCAACTGCCATGCACCATAGAAATGGAGATAGAACGCCACCTTGAGGCCAGCCTCTGTAAACACCTTCCATCATAACAAGGCGGCTACAGTCCGCATCTAAAACCAAAGTTCTATGTGTCACCATTGCCCTGATCAACAATACCAATGTCTCGTCTACCCCGTGTTGTCTAGCAGAGTTACACAATGTAATTAAAAGTCGCATTGTCGAAAGCGCCTTCTATGTCGCTGAAACTTGACATGAAGCTTTTCATCCAAGATCACTCCTAGATATTTATTGTAGATCTGGTTAGACGTCCTTAAGTAAGATGGGTCATGATCCTCCTTCTCGTGCGGAGAACAACCTCAGTTTTGAAAGATGTCTATCACTCATCTCTAGAGTTACTTGCGCGTTAGTACAGTATAATCGTTGGGCATGCTCCAAGTTAGAACTATCGAGAGGCCACTCTGCGAACAACTTCCGGATACCCCTGACATTTCATGTCACGACCATAAATCTAAAATAGTATTAACAAGCTTTTCAGTAAAACCACAAGTCAGTCTTCGAATGTTACATCCCTAGTAGTAATTATTTGCGAGGGTATAGGACTTTCTAGGAATTTAGATTCTTTTCAGAGTTGGGAGCTACGAATAGTGCCTTGCAAAGTCTGAAATGTCCATGCTTCCATTAATCTGTAACCAACCCTACACGGAGTCCTTGTATCAGAAGACCGTTCTATGTATATGTTGACATAAATCATAACCTCGATCCGAGGAGGTACCTATTTTTTTTTATATAAACGACCTTATATCTAAAAGATATCAACGATTACAGCAGATGAAATTATTTCAGCATCATTACCCAGGTGTTAGTTTCGAATTTCCGATAAGGTTAACATCCTTGTCAAACAAATTTCCATGACCTTTTAAGCGTGGACTTGTGTCACCCCGTGATCCTTTTTTTTTTTTGTATAAACTAATCAAATTTTGTACAAAAAAGTTTTATAAAAAACTATTTACCATTTTACCATAAAAAAAAACAATGTCCCGGCTGTCGCTATTCATTTTTCAATTCTTTCCTCTATCTAAACTTTACATCTCTGTCAGAGAGGACGATGATGATTGAAGGAAAATGTAAATGCGCACACGCGCAATTGAATCCTGGCAAATGGTTCATCGTGACATTTTGATGCACACTAAAAATACGGGCCATACGGAAACCAACAAAAAAAAACACTCTCAGCGTAGTATAATGTTGAAAACAACCACAGTTTGGATTTACAAAAAAAAAAAAAAACCATCCAGCACAATGGTGTAAAGAAAAAATCTTAAGAAAAAAAAAACGAATCTACAAATGTATGCATACACTTATCCCTCCATCAAAATATACCCTCACAGGATCAAAACGCATTCACATCAACCAGCACAATGCGCGCAAGGGTTAAATTTGAATTTCAATAAAAAAAAAAAAACATGAAATCCTGTTTAAGATTGAACTACAGAGAGTAGATCCTGCAGCAGAAAAAAAAAATTGGAATAATTTTCAACAAAGGATCCTTTGTCCCTGCTCGATAGTGGCTCACAGAAATAAAAAAAAAAGGAAATTTTTCAATCCTCCCGTCGGTCGTCATCTAAATTATCCTAAATAAGAATTTTGTTGTTTTACACGGAATCCGTTTTTTTTTTTCCTTTTTTGCTTTGAAAATATTAATTTTATCCTTGAATTGGTGTTGTTTTCCAGTCGTCGTCCTTTTGTGTGCCTGTTCGACTGCACATCTAACGCATATGTCGCGTCAAATCATTAAATTGAAGTGCACACGTAAATGCATTTTTTTTTATATCCTTCGTCCTGTAATTCAAATTAATTGAAATGTGAACGCCAGCCGAGGCGACCGCGAACAAAAGGAATCCAATGACATTTGAGAAAAGGATTCAGTGGAAGAATTAAAAGAAAAAAAAAAAACGCCTGCGCCATGTCAAAAATAATGCACTGTCGGCGTGTAACCCTTTTTTTCGTCCTTTTTTCGAGTTTTTTTTTTCCATTTTTGTGATTACTCATCGTGGTGTGCAACGACGGGTGTGGATAATTGGCGCTTACGTCTAAAGGTGTTTAAATTTATTAATAGTTCGAAAAAGGGGCTACCGTTCTACTAATAATCAAACAGACCGCAGCTACCATATCGGTCACATTCCTGGCAGTCACAGCTGCACTATGGAGCCTTGGATACGAGTACATGCAAACACACACATACAAATCGTATCCAGTTCATGCTGTATTTTGTCCATTTTTCGATCTCCTGCGGGCCTCGAAACAGTTTCGGCTCATTATTGTAAGTCCACTTGCGTGTAACCCAATACCTTGGCCATAAGTGCGGTACTGTGTTGGAGTACAGAGTACAACACCAGCGGCATTCCGATGGGTTAACAGCCTGTCCAGTCGTATGGCTACTGCCAGCGCCACTGCCGCCGCGCTGTCAAACGCGCTGTCGACGACTGTTTAGTTTATCGCCCAAGCGAGTTATGGAATTTTAATGAAAGGAAATAACATTCTGAATTAATTGCTTCAAGGAGTGGATTTCCTATACGCGCTGCCGCCAACGCCCGCCAGGCAGTAGCTGCCTGCCTGCCTACAAGCGATCAAAGACCAACGACCCAACCCTTTTATCTTAACAGCACAGAGAATGACACTGCTGTACTGCACTGCAGTCAGAAACCAGAGACTAGTAGTTCCTTGTTGTGGGGGTGAGAGCATGAGTGAGTGCATGCATGTGTGCAGTCCATGCTGTAAATGGAATTTAAGGAGATATAAAAAATATATTGATGTTGTTGTTTTTTTTTTGTATCTCAAGGCTTGGAGTGCCAGCGTAATAGGATTTGTATTGTCTGTCGTGTAGTGTATAATGAAATAGAATGTGTTTCCTTTTAACATACATATTACTTTCATAGTAATCCTAGAACTTGGCGAAGTACCTATTCAAAAAAAAGTGAGGGGACGCGAAGTGATCAAAGGAGTTTTTTCGAGAAAACAAATTAAAATGGGCCATTTGATCCACTCAAAGCTAATGCTTGATAGACATATCAGGGATGATCCACTTCATCGGAATCCACAACACAAAAACCAATATGTCTATTAACCACGAAAATAAGCGACGCCTGCTCTTCAGGAACTCATCGCAAGGATTAATATGTTAATTGAGCTTGCGGTGAGCTGCTTCCTTCACATCGAAGGAGCTTTTGACAACAATGAACATACACAGGTGTACCCACAATACAGGAGTAGACACAATACTACAGTGACAGAATCAGTCAGACTCTCCTGTACTGATTAAGCCGCAATAGTGAGTTTTATGTCTAAAGATACTCTGATGGCATTGCGATCCTAATCAGAGGAATAATCGAAGAAACAATTCCGGACCTCCGCCAGAGACCTAGTATCTCTAGACATCTTCTGGTCACCCATGCTGTAAGGTGTCTACTCTGGTCTCCAAGCTAAAGAGTACTCAACCTGATGCCAGTGGTGGTGTGAGCCCAAAGCAAACCGTGCCCATGGATGCAAGGCTGAGGGTTAAATCGGTCTGTAACGAGGTCTTTCAAGTGGTTTGGCAGGGCTTGTCGATTCGTTGACGACTACTGTTTCAGAAGTTGCAACCATGGTCTCTTCTGCCAACAGGCGGCAGGACGTCTTAGCATTTCACTCCTTCTAGGCCACTGTTCCAGTGACTGCCATCCGAAAAAGGAAGGCCCCAGTTGATGTTAAAGGAAGTCAGATCAATACGAGGCAGAGAAGCCAAGTCGAATCGAAAGGCTCTGCAACCAATTCCGAAGTCAAAAGGGATCCGGCTCCAAAAGACAAGGTCAGTCACAAGAAAATCCTTTTAAGACTCCAAAGAAGGCAAAAAAAAACCATCGCGGTTTCTAGGTCCTTCAATGAGGTTGCGAAGAATCTAATCTTTGGTATCACGAATCAGTGTGGAGAACTAGAGTCTTCTGACAAGTGTCTTCGGGTATCTTCTCCCACTGCCTGACTAACACCATGTTAGCGGCACCGACTTTTAAGGATGGCGGTTGGCATCAGATTGGTGCCAAATTATTAATCTGCAGCGACGAGAACTCAGCTGACTATATCAAGTCGGCGATCTCAAAGGTGTGGCCTCTCTCTCAAGGCTGTACATAAAGCCGAAATTCCCACTCTGCCAAGGGCCATATTCTCAATACGTTTTGTCCCAAAGGACATTCTTCGGCTCATAGTTCCAAAATCCTAACCTTTCGACCCTTCGAGTTTATCCAAATCTCCAATCATTCCTTGTTACATTAAAAAACCAGATAGTAACTTGACTTTGTCCAGCAAGGGCTTCTACCCATTTTCCTGGTACTAAAACAGAGCCGGTACATTCAAACCATAAGAGAGTGCAATTGACACTGCCAGAGGACGTTATCAGTAGGCAGTTCACAGCTTCCTTTTGTACAAATCCCCTGATTTCGATGGTATCTTACCATTGCAATTGAATCAAGGTTTTGATACTGTCCTTGGTTCCACATTATCTTTAAGAGTTGTTGAAACTTCAGCTACACCCCTAAATCCTGGACGAGGCCCAAAGTAGTCTTTATACCGAAATTCGGTAAGACCTTCCACGAATCCCCTAAAGACTTCCGTCCGATCAGCCTAACCTTCTTTCTATTAAAGACTTTAGAAGGGCGACGTCCACCTTAGAACAAAATTGGATAGCAATCTCCTATCGGTATCCCAACACTCGTATCATAAAGGAAAATCGGTATAGACTGCCCTGCTCTCGTTGGTAGCGGGGACAACCACGCAATCTAATAAATCAACCTAGTATTACCAGCAGAAGTATTATTGGAATTAGTTGGGGTTTAAACCTGTCAAGATCCTTTGCTATACCCTAAATTTTCTTTTAATCTTTTGCGCGACAGCTTGGTGAGTTTCTTGGCTTGCCAAAGATTGAAAGTTCTGTCCCATCTAGAAAGGTTTTCCGACTTTCTCCTCAATTTATCGAATATTCCCATGGAAGATAAATTGCGAAAAAATTTATTTGTTTTATTTTTGACATCAACATTGGTCATGTATGCGAAAGTATGACCTAAGAGCTGAAAATGTCTATTCCTAGAAGATTGCAGTAACCCAGCTTCTAAGACGGAGCTTTATGGTAAATTTTTCATAAAAATCTGAGTCAGTGATGATGATCCCAGAGTGGCTGTTACATGCTGCCAAAAAAGTTCTTTGGTAAGTTTTTGGACTGCAGATGTCATCGAAACTGGTCAAGGACCAGTCTTAAGGCCCATTCACAGCTCAGCGAACCGCAAATTCGCGAACTGCGAACAAACCGTTTTTAGCACATTTATAAGAATGCCATTGGCAATTTTACTATTCGAAAAGACCAGAGCTTAATTTATCTATCAATTGATATAAAAAAGTTGAATTTCAATTAGTTGTTGTGAAGAAATAAACAATTCGCTGATTGTACCACGAATAGGCGAATGATTTTCGCGAACTGTCAATTTTTATTCACATTCTACACAATGCAAGACGCAATCCACATTCGCGCGACCAAAATATTCGCGAGAGTTTAACCTCACAATTCTTTTGCTTTGTTCTTGGTGGTTGGTTAGTGTTCGTAAATGACAAGTAAAATTCGCAGATTGCTACGACCAGAAAAAAGTGGCTGTGAATGAAATGTCAGAATTTCGGAATATTCGCATTCGCAAGACGGCTGAGCTGTGAATTCCCCTTTACGTCACTATGGGGACATTGTAACAAACTTCTTGTAGTCTTTTTATTTGAAAGGCATGTGGGTTGAACAGAGTTCTTGAAAAGAAAATAAATGAAAACATTGACGACGTTAATTCTTCACCAAGATCATGCGTCTTTTTGTGGAATTATTCGAAAGGACGCCAATATGTCCGCATAGGGGCACCATTGTGATTGAAATGGTGTTAGCATTAGTTCCACGCAGTATTTCGTTGCATTCTTCTACAAACTTTTACTTTCCCTTCTAATGTTTCGGTTTGACCATGTGTGCAAAGCTAATTTCTTAAGATTCCAATCATTTATCCAATTTTTCAACTCACTCATGCCCATCATAGATAAAACACAAAAAAAAAAAAAAAACAATTAAGCTAGGTTCACCCTTTGATAAATTCCGTCTCTATTAAAGCCAAATTACTCAGTTTTGACTTTTATTTTATATTTACGGTATCACGTAATGCTAACCGCCTTCTACGGACCCCGGCTAGACACATTATTCATAAATCAACGCGCAAGATCCAAGTCAAGCATAAATTACAATGTCTAACAATAGGTTTTCGACAATCTTCATAGTCGCTTCAATTGAAGTCGCCATCATACTTCCCGTTCTGGGTAATTTAACACACCGTGCAGAGGTTGCTGGCTTTCGATTGCCATTTTTGGTGTTAATGGCGGTATCTTATCTCTTCTGGTGTCTTTCAAGCCGCACTTCACTAATTTATCTACATAATGGTTTAATTAAATTTTAATTGAGTATTTATGTTTTAGTCGAGAGAGGTTGATGTTTATAGCTGGTTTAGATAAATTTTTCTAATGAAGTCGAAAGGGAACGAAAGACGGAAACGATGTGCGCTTATCTGTTTACTTTGTTGTAATAAATATTTATTACCTTATAAATACTGACCTTTTTTTTTTGGATGAGGATAAGAAGTACATAATTGGAATTCATTATTCTTTTCTCGATGAAGGTGCATTAATTGCGTCAAACAGCTTAGGAAACGAAGGTTTAACGATGGTCAAGTTTTGACAATACAATACAAATCAACAAGTGTGACTTTACTTTAAAAAGAAAAATAACAATATAAACATGCAAAAGATACACGAGTTCCACATTTTTGGTTCCCAGAGATTTAAACTCAACGTAATTTACGTTCACATCTACATATCAAAACAGGTACTTAACCTAAAAACTTCAAAATATTTACCTCGAAGGTAAATATGCCAAGTACGACCTCATGGACGGAGGGTACCACATGAAGTAATAAATATCGAAACGTTCGATATTATTGAAAAATTCCTCCAAACAACAAACACGATCCGTGCACATACCATATAAATCGTTTAAAACCAATAATACGTAAAAACAATGTCTACCTATTGTCTACCCTATCCACATATTTTAAAACTTCCTCACTTACCCCTCTGCCTACAAGTGTGGACAGCCATAAAACACTTTTCAATTAACCAGGTTAATAGAATAACATTTTATGCCTCAAGACATAAATCCTTCAGTTGCCTTGCACAGTTGTTCTCCACGCACCCAAATCGTTGTTGAAAAAGAAAAAAAACCCAAAAAAAAAAATTCGAAAACTCCAAAATCAAAATTCCAGTTGTGGAAAAATCATAATTTTCCATCATCCACGCAGCCTACATGACGTTTATTAATTTCTTTGGGTGGGACAATTGATTAATGTACACACCCACCGAACCCGAGGATAGAAATAAACGGTTCACCTCCAATGAACCAGAGTGCCACAGAATAGTTCAATAAATAAACGACGAAAAAAAAAAACAGAAAAAATAAAAGAAATATCTTGCAACAGAGCCCGTATCCAGGTGTGTGCTCCATCTACGGCAAATCAAATCAAAATAATAATAAAATCTGAAATAACAACAACAACCCCGATTGGTGATAACTCAAAGTCGAAGCAGTAATCCTAATAAAGGTGTCCAAAATTACAACTCCACGAGAGATCTTGTTGGCGTGTTGGCGGTGTTCGTTTCTCAAAAAGTTGTCCACCTATCCCCCAACCTAACCAGGGGTGGCTGGGAGTATGGCAATTTTAAAACGCAAAGCAAAGGAAAAAAAAATCCATTTTAACCTCTCTGCCTCCGTGGGCTGTTTTAATGGGTAATTTTCGCAATTACAGGCATTTGAAAATTGATCGTCGCAAATTAAATGGACATTAGGTCAGATAAGCTCTTGCTGTGTGCGATGACGAAGCCTGTCACAGTGATGATTGAAATCGCGATATTGACATTTCTAACGCGTGATAGGTTGGATGACGTTTCTTCATCGGCACTTCAAATTAGCTACATACGAGTTCATGGAGGATATGTATTGAGTTGCAGCCACTTTGGACATCATGAAACATCGATCATTTGGAAGGGTTTGACATTGAAAATCATGTGCACTTAGCCTTTTACAAATTGACAGTTGTTTCAATGGGTTACTTTTACTATTAATCTGCTTTATAGTTAAGTTCTGTTAGAGTTTTCATTTTGATCAGGATACGCTCTTCAGAAACTGAAAAAGAAACACATTGAATTGGGTTGTAAACAATTTCGCATTAAGAGCGCCCCCTTTTGTTTTATAAGTAAAACATCTTGTGTTTGAGATATCAAAAATTAAAATTATTTCGGGTTAAAGTACTATCATCTCTTCTGGTCCACGTGTATCCTACCTTAAGAATAGCCACCTAACTTAAACCTAAACCTAAACCTAAAAAGTACCATCAATGGCATTAATTATGCCACACAGCATCATTGAAATGCCCTCCATGGAAAAACCGGTACTAGTGAATGCAGTGAACACAATTCCCATAACTTTTTGATGTTTTGGAGTTCGATGTTGGTCCTGAGATGCTCTTAAATTTCTTACTTATTGGCGTAGACCATGGACTTGACATAGTCCCAGAGAGTAAGTCGATTGTTTGACCAGCTATGTGGCATGTGGCGCCGTCTTGTTGAAACCACGTACGCTCCAAGTCATTCTTTTCCAATTCACCACAAAAAAAAAAAAAATAGTCAGTCAACATTGTCCGGAAGCGATGATGGTAGGTAGGGTGGCTATTTATGCAGCTAGCACTCGGATCAGCAATGAATACATTGTGAGCTACTGACGTGGAGTAACCTAAAAAAAGACAAAAATGTTCGATTATGGCTTTGGTGAAGCTAAGCGGCCTCCCTGAACGAACACAAAATTATTATGAATCTTAGGGTGGTTATTGGTAACTTTCCCGACTGGTCGCCCAGGTCTCCGAGGTGGTATTCGCCGAGAGCCATTTTCATAGTTCTGCACAGGCTTGGGCATTCGTATAGGATGTGAAATGTGTTCTCTCTCGTACATCTCTTTTATTAGTAGTGATGATCATTGTTTGCCACTGTGTTTAAAAAGTATGGGCCAGCATTTCACGAATGGCTTAGCATTGCAGACTTACCTCAAATACTATAAAATGTTCACTATTTCACGAATAGCTTGACCAATATTGTTCTTGAGTGTCCGAACTATCTCTGGATTGTTCGCACGGCATCGATCTTTAATGGCATCCACAAAAAAGGGCGTCAAATCGCAGGTCTCTGCCGGCCAAGCAACATCACCAAAAAGACTTATTACCCGATTATTGAACTTAGTGTCCATTAGATCGATTGTTGGACTGATTTGTGGCGCGTAGCCCTATCTTGCGGCAACCATAGCTGGCCCAAGTCCAAATTCTCAATTTTTGAGCATAAAAAATCGGTTATCATGCCTCGGTAGTGCTCTCCATTGATTGTAACGTTTCTTCCATTGTCGTTCTGGAAGAAATATGGGACAGAAATGCCGCCACTCCAAAAACCACTAAACAGTCACACGTCTTCGTTGAACGCACAGGACGAACACGGGAATATGTTCGGTAATCAATCAGCAAACCAGTTTCACGAACTTTCATCACAAACTTGCGTACATCAGCTGCAGTTGGTGCATTATTTCGGCCGAAATTGCTTTTTAAAATTCACAGTTTCAGCAACACAGCATCCACTTCGGAAGTTGCTTTGCAATATTTCCCAACGTTGTTCAAGCGTAAAACGATCCATTTCGTACCGCGAAAATATAATACTGAGTTTTTGTAAAATTTTTTAGCGAATAAGGCTGTCAGTGTCAAAATAACATATGATTCAAAAAAAAAACCAACAGATGGCCCACAAATCGGTTAAAGTTATATCGAGCTTGCCCACAACATAAGATCCACTGGAGTCCATAATGGACTCAGTGTCCATTCAATACTAGTTTAGTGGAGTATAAGTTCACAGTCGAATTATGGACTTACATACATATCGAAATATGGCACATACATATGTATGTATACAAAATCCACAAAGAAAATGTGTAAACTTATGTCCCACCTTTGGTGCCTGCCTACCAAATGCTTACAACGATTGTTAATTGTGGACTTATGTCCCATCTTCGAAAAAATAGATTCCGGACTAATGTCCCGATGATGTGGGACAAAAGTGCATTCGATTGTGGTTACTACTACTCCGCCGGGAACACTTCTTTATTAATTTAATAACAGAATCTACAACCAATTTACAGCTACAATGGGCTAAGATAATTCATTCGTGATATACTTAATGTATGGTTCTATAATAATTCGCGCAGTGTTTATGAAGACGAGGCGAGGTAAGAATATGTACATAGATTCATGGATCCCGATGTATAGAAGGATCCCGAGTGGAAGCCTGCTTAAAAGAAAACCACTTAAAGGTGACTGAGTATGTACCACACCACCATTTGATACCACATTCCCGCTGGATAGAGGTTTCAATTCCAAAAATCAACAACAACGACCCAAGTTTAAGTCATAGTAAAAACTCTTAAGTCACCTGCTTAGATAAACCATTTACTCTACATTTTCGATCAATCATTAACAGTTGTTAATTACATGTCCACATACAGAAATATTTTAACCAATTTTCATTTAATTAGCCCGCATTCTTGTAAAATTTGAAAACCGTTCATAAATTAACAAGAATCCTCAACTTTCATCAGCCAAACTCACTTACCATCTCTCGATGAAAATGATTTGTGTATATTTATCATCTGGTCACTTAAAGATGCGTTCCCCTCCGCCTCTTGCTATCCCGAATGATCCCTTATCTTATCTTTAATTTAAATTTGTTTTATAATTAGCGCTGGATCGTGGATGCATTTTTTCAAAAAAATTATCAACAACCTATCAAAGCTAATTGCACTCAATGTTCTCCTAATGGTTTTTGAACATAAATTAATTGATAAGGGCACAAGTTAGGGCCAGACTAGCTCACGCATTTTATGATAGGCCATTCGGTTAAATGGGAGACTTTTGGACTTGGTTTTCTCCGCTCACAACAGATAAGAATTGCTGCCTCCGTTTGCATTGTATCTATACATATGTATGTAGTATACAGTGGCTATAGCTAGCAAAAGTATCTAAATGAACATCTTAATCGTTGGAATAACTTAACATAAATTACAAGTATGAATAATTTAGAATTATGAACTACTCATGTGGCAGAGGAGAGAGTTGTTATGGATTATTTAATCTGAAAGTGGTTGAGGACTGGAAACTAGATGGAATAGGTTAATGTGAAGGTCAGGTGGTTTGTAGTTTTGGTCGGGTGACAAACGTGACCGAGTTTGAAGAATTTTAGAGGACGGTTGGGGATTTTTTTTTTTTTTGTTACAAGAGAATTGTTATTTTTTTTTCACGTCAGGTATTCTAGATTATCGAATTTTTGAAAGGAATACAAAAAATGGAAGGGAGCTCTTGAAGATGTTTTATGTAAGAACTGTGTAATGAAAGGGGAAGGCGGCAGTCGAAAAATAAATAAGATTTCATTTAGAATCTTGATTAGCAGCTGCAAGTGCAGCCACACTTAGGTCAGAATAGGCCCATTGTGATACCACAGGATCTAGTGTCCTCAATCTAGATGGAAAGTTGAACGTTTTAAACGTTTTATCTACTAGAACGTCAAGAAAGCATTCCCATCGAGCTAGTAGTCGAGACTCGATCTAAATGTCGTTGCGATCTACAATAAGAAGTCTATCCTCTTTTTGGTACATCAGGACTTAAACTTCTAAGACTCTTTTTTGTACAATTGGATGTAAGGACGATTTTATAAAGGAATGTGGGCATTAGATGTCCAATAAAATCATGGTGGGCATGGATGTCAAATAAAACAAATAATTCGCAACAAAAACCACAGTGTTCCATAGCAGTGGACACAAAACGCCACCTTCCAGACAGCCTTTGTTGACCTCCGTCATAACATACCGACCACCCAACTACAATGAAAATTCTATTCATTAGTATTTCCGTTTTCTACAATACCAATGTCTACCCAGTCTTATCTAGCAGAGTCACCCATGTACTCGCAAGTCGCATTGTTCCAAGCGCTTTCTCGCAGCCCCGCAGGATTTCCACGATGGTATGCATGTTGCACATGAGAATCTCGACCAGTGTCTCCACGCTTTTCAACAGAAAGGAAGACAGGCTTATAGTTCTCAAACTCTTAGCAAAGGAATAGTCATCGGAAGTATCAGAATTGGGTCGTTGCTTTGCCGTCAATCATACTGTGTGTTACAAAGGACCATAGACTTGGATGGTTTCAACAGTTTTCTCCCCCAAAATCCTTGCAACCACCGTGTTCATCATCCCCGCTAATGTCTACATATTTTCAGTCTATATAACCTTTGCAAGATGGAAAATCTCTGGCAGCATACTGTTGTCCAGTTGTTCGTTGTCAAAATATTAAGTCAGTACAAACCGATTACCCAATTGCTTACTGATCTCGATCTTCCCTTTCATAGGCTTTACTCTTGGACTACGCAATTTTAAATCCATTCGGTATTGCGAGGACCCCTATTGAGAAGACCCTTACATTTCCTTCTAAAGGAGTGATGGGTTCATCGATCATCGGCAGATTTCTATCAAAAACCCTTCTTAGATCGACGTTCGTGTCAAATCCCAAATGATTTACAAAACCCATCCAGTCCATCACTTAGCACTAAAGTTGAATGCCCCTACAACCTGAAAACCTCAAAACATCACAATTTCACACTAGCTGCACCTGTCAACTGAACACAAGACTTCAAGCTCCCTTTCATGTCAAAAGAATCCCATTCCAATACCATACCGGCAATCAACTTCAAGCTGTCAGATCATATTAAGCCACCACGTGCGTTGTCACCTAGACGACAACAACACATTCAGAATTCCGTGCTACTGGTGTTCACTAGAATTCCATCTCATATTTCCAGTTCGTTGAATAAGACCTTTTCACACCCTGTTGCGGGATTTTCTTACAGTTCTATCAACACCACGAGATGGGGCTCGTTACGCGTTTTGCCAAATTCGGTTGAATTTCCCCAATCTCGTGGCCTTGATGTAGTTCACAGCTAGGAAAGGGGGCGGTGACTTAAGCAGCCGACCACCATAACCATCATCATCGAATTGATGGTAGAACAAGGAACCGCATCCAGCGGAACGTTCTAGGAGAAACCGTCATAATCACGCAAACGTCTTCATAACCTGGCAAGGAGCTCAGTCTGAAGGAACGAAAGAGACACCATCGATGACGACGATGATGACGACTTGAAGGGAACACAGGCAGGAGACCTTGAATGCTTGAATTAAATTTCATGCGGTTTACAACAGAGCGAGCATGGAGGTCGGCGGCAGCAACGGCGGCGGGTTCGTCATTCTTCAACTTTGTTTTAGTTTTTTGTTTTTCTGTCGTTTTGTTTATTTAGATGGTGGTTGTGGACCGTAAAATATGATACGTGTAGTCACTACATTTTAGCTGAAGAACTCCTGCTGCCCCACCACCTCCGCCCCAAAAGTTTCAGTAGATACACGCACACCTCTTTCCGATACTTGGATACTTACCACCGCCAGCATAACATGCAACAGTGTATTAGTCGGTTCCGAGAAACTTTATTCCAGAAATCCCTACATATGTGCACTGATTGGCTTAATACATATGTACAGTCTTGCATTTGTATGTACATGGATGGTGAGGTGGTACTTTTGGTTGTTATTCCTGTTGCTCTGGGTTGTCAAGGGCTGCCACCAGAGAGTGCTTTATTGCTTGAATCGAAGAAGACGTCATGATTTTTATTGCGGTTATTGTTTCGAGCTAAGATTGGGTTATTTCATTTTTTGACATATTTCGGGTTATTTCTCGGTAACCCGAGACATTCGTAAATATTTTTTGTTCTTAAAAAAGGACATTCCTTGCGGGTCTTCTTCTTTGCCCGAAGCTAGACAGCAGAAGTCTGGCTTTGTTGCAATTAAACTCTTCGATTTGATGATATTGCGATACAGGACATTCGCCGGTAGTGGTATATATATAGGATTTTGGAAAGGTGGATGCAATGAATTTCCAAATTCCTGCAGTCTCGACGGCTTGGGGTAAATTCCAAGCTGTAACATATTTCCTAAAATATACTCTACCAAGCATCTTGAATGTTTTGACCTTGTTCCGTGTAACCCTTCAATGCATGATGTGTGTATTATTTGCGACAGGGAACTCAATTCAAACACATTTTGGTTCAACAAAATGTCACAATGTAGAGAGTATCTACATATGTATCTAAACTTTTAAGCCTCATTAACCGCTCGATAATATCTTACTTGTTATAATTACATCAACAAGTAGCAACGAAGAGAGTCATTTACTAGGATATGTGTTACTAATTTAAGTCACAAAATATGTGTTGAAGAACATCATCATACTCTATTCTTCGAAATATGTATGTACTTCTTATCCCTAAGCGTATCCAAGTTACCTAATCTTATGCTGTTGGTAATATGTATTTCAATTCCATATCATTCGAATTCAATTACATGATGTAGAGCCTTTTATAGACGTCTACTATACCCTCATATGCGACTTATCATTACCTATGTGCGATGAAAATCCGGAGAAGCATTTGTACGAGGAAACTTGTGAAAAGGAGTCATCCACCCATCTAAGCTACAGTCATACTTTGGCATTTAGACGGACTGAATACAGTCTGAAAATAGGCTGATTCCATTTACCGGTAATCGGATGGAATTTTCACATACCAACAGTGATGATGTACGTACACTTGTGGTGTTGGGCGTCTGGAGTGTCATTTGGGGGTTAATTGTTGAGGATTAAGGGTGTTTCACATGTATTAATACCATATGTGTTAGGTACAAAGTACAAAGTACAAAATTAGAAAACACAATTCTTACAATGAATTGTAACTCAATAGGAACTGCAGAATGGAATAGCCGTTGAAATACATAGGAAGACATAGAAATTAAAGACAAACTAATGGAAATTTTAAAGTTTTACCAAACAATTTCCAGAGTTGTCATAGAAAATCTGAGAAAAAGGAGAAAGTGCGTTAATGTACATATGTACTTACGTCTGAATGTACATATGTATATTGTATGTAATAGCGTGACTTGGATACGTAATATAGATAGTCTCAAACGAAATATGGAACTGTCTCCATGTCTACATTCGCTACGATTTATGTTGGCTCTCAAAAAAATTAAACAAGTAACATCCCTGGTCACATTCACTTTTGGGGAGGTTTTCACTAGTGCATAGTAGAAACTCGCCAGTATGGTTTTCGTAAGTCTCGCTCTAGAATCGACGCTATAGTACTGCGTCTGTGAAAAAATACATCTAAGGAAAGCGGTGGAAGGGCGGGAGTAAACACTACTGCACAATTATGGCGCTGGATGTCAAGAACACCTTTAACACCCCAAACTGGAAAAATATTCTCCCAACTCTTGCCGCCAAGAGAGTACCAAAGTACCTGCAGAAGATAATGACAGACTACCAGCAGGACAACGGCTTGAACGACGACTCGAAGTGATACTGAGGTACTACCAAGGACATTTCTGAAGAAATGGCAGGAGAGGTGGTATCACTCTGAAAAAGGCAGGTGGACGCAGAGATTGATCCGCAACATACTTGGATTAATAGGAAGCATAGTGAGCTGAATTTCTAACGGACCCAGATACTCACTGGCTCATTAAGTAGCTGTTTAAACACTTTTATTTCGCACATCTATTTCACCTATCTATTGCCTCTGTTTCGGTGCCTGTGTACTTTTCCTTCACTATTTCGAAGAGCCAGCGTTCCGGTCTTGAAACCAGCTGCCTATTTCTAGGCTTTACTAAAAAACCTTCTTCCGGCACTCTTTGATATCCTTGGGCTGTATCTATCAGACTTTTTGACAAGGCCTAACGTCTGCCAACCATCCATGTTGTGCATGTTATATTCTTCATACGAATAAAAGGGGCCTGTTGTTTAATGCCTTGTCCAAAGTGCTATTTTTGAGTCTCAGATGTTTGTTAGATGCTTGCGATAGGTGACTCCGTAAAAAATGTTGATTTTGTCTGGGAGTCGAACCTCGAACCTCCCTCTCAGTATGTAAAATGCTCCACGTCCAGAAAGTCGAAAGGAAACTCTGAAATCGATGCTTCTTAAAACATGTTTTGAGTACTTCCCCGGTAGTCTACATTGAGAACTCTCTGGACACTATAGACACTATCCTCAGAATAAGGATGGACTACCACTGATCAAAAAAAAACTTGAATAGACAACTTCAACTCTGAATTCCTTTACGCACTTAGGCTTACGTCGGAATTCTGCCAGCGATACTCTGGACGTATAATTCTGTCACTAGAGTATGTTCCGTCATTCCAATGGCAGCTGTAAGTACAGGCATAAATCTTCTCCACTAATGACTCAAGGTCCACTTTGACACCTGACTATTGTTGAAGGTCTAAAAAAAAAGCACAAAAACGCACCGTCTTCATTGCAATTGCGCACTTAGTGCGATTAAAAATAAAATACTTGTAATTCTCTCATCTCATTACGGCATACCCCAACTGATACCGCCTTTAAGAAGATGAGTATTATCATCATTATGGCAGTTCTTGTTCCATTTCTTGAATTACTCATCACGCCGCATTGTCTAGTATCGAATTAAACTTCCATCAACTAATGACAGAATGCGGCATGGCACAAGTTGCAGTGTCATTTGCTGTGCGTGATACCAATTCGTCGGTCGGTCGGCCAGAGCATCGAATACGAATCGCGCGATCATTAAACAGTGTCCATCCCCTAAGCGACGAAGATCGTTAGGCTCGTCATCATCATCGTCGTCGTCGTCGTCGTCATCATCATTATCTGGGAAAAGTGCCCAAGATGGAGTGCAGTAATAATTTTACTGGCTTGCACACACATAAATTCATCTGGCTGACCTCAAAAGCCCATAACCTTGTTGCGAGCAATGGCCAGTGGCCAGTGGCCATTGGCCACCCTCCATCATTTGACCATTGTCACAGGGCCATCACACAGCGATGACTCCCTGTAACTTCTTGATTTATGCCAACGAAATGAGTTCTACTGCTGCGACGCATTGCGCTGCAATTGTAACTGGATCGCGGGTACTTAAATGCTCTCTGTGCATCTGGTCTTCCCTTCTTCGAGGGATGGGAGGGGGCAACCTCCTGTCATTAATTTCATTTCATTTAATTCCATCCAACTCGGTTGGGGTGTTTTTTTTTTCGTATTTTTTCTGTACTGTCAGCTTCATCAACTCTCTGAATTCCGCATTTGGTTCATTTGAGTTGCACTTAACGCTTCGCTTTCGTAATCTTTCACATGACGCGAAGCTACACGCACTTTAGTCTTTCGATTTGAGTTTGAGTTTGGTTTTATATTTTTTTTTTTTTGTTTTTGGATCTGCCATCGTGGTATCATAAATTTTCGTAATGACCCTTGATAATGAAGCGCAGACGATTAATTGGGGACACCGCCATGACGTGGCGGTGTCCTCCTCCTCCTCCTCCTCCTGCTTCATCTTCAGAAATGACGATAATGACGAGAGCATGGAGTGATGCACATGTGTGCATCAGAGTCGCGAAAAAAAGAGGCAAAACAAGGCGAAACGAGGCGGTCAATCATACAAAAAACTGGTCGTTTATTTTAACGGAATGAGGAGCAAATTCCTTGCCACATTGCGCAGTAAAGGGTCCTTTTTGGTTGTTTTTTTTGTTTTTGGACGCCTTCCGATGACAAGAAATCGTTGTGTAATGCGGTTGATAATTAGGTTCTGGGTAAAAATAAAGATAAAATTTTGCAGCTTTCCAGAGACCGAGTTAATTAAGAATTTTCGATATTCCCAGGCATTGTTTGACATACATACAATATATATGTAAGTGCGGGTCCTGGTGTATGGTACCTACCTACTTTTCATTATGGGAGAAGATAAATTAATACCTCTTTTTGTTATCGGCGTTTAATTAATCAAAATTGTATTAACACTTGAACGCGAAGTTATGATTTATGAAATAATTGTCAGACATCTGCGAAAGGGGTTGACTTTAATTAAAAATTGTTTTTTTTTTTTGTTACTTTGTTGAAAGACAGTGTTGGACAAGTTTTTTGTTCATTGACAAGTTTGTGTCGCATATACAGTATTTTGATAAGAATAGGGATAGGGAATGTCCAAGAATAAAATAAAATTGAAAAAGCTAGGAACACCTGCTAGGCTGTCACTAGAAGGAATGATGTACCTAGACTTACGGTACGCGCGTCATACACTTCACGTTCACGGACTATGAATTGATAGTATTTACACTGTACACTCCTGTTGATAGTCAAAAGCTTGAATCTGTCCTCAGCTGGAGTTGTCGTCGCCTATTCGAATGAAACGAAACGAGATACCCTTTTCGGGGTCCACTAAGGAGGCTAAGAGACAGATCCGCGCATTTCACTTCCCACAGTTGAACTGCGTCAAACCACTCGTCAGGCTCATGTGAACTGTCGTAGCGATAGTACGATTTGGCTCCTTTCAGCATGTGCTTCTTGAAGAACTGTGCGTCCGTTTTGCAGATCCTTATCACTGAAACCATTTCCGATTTTGTAGATACTCTGATATTTCTCATTGTCGGCGTTGAAGGAAGTCGCAATATGTACCCGTTCGCTTTCCTTTGTTTATACATATATCCTCCAATGACCACCAGATCTAGAGAATCACCCACTCCAGCGAGGGAGTCCTTTATCAGCTTCAACCAGTTCCTTGAGCGCTTTGCTACCTCATACATTTTTTCCAGATTTTTCATCATGAGACCTTTACAATTTCCCTTGATAGACTCTTCGAGGAACGCTTGCACCTCGTCAATATCACTGGTATCGATGCTGGTAGCGAATTGGCGCTGTGCCTGCACCTCATGGAAGGTTTCCTTGAGTAAACGTCTGCGTTCTATGAAATTTTCTGTGACTAGCGGCTTGCCGTTCAGGTACAACAGGCCGAACATGTAAACACAGACCTACACCTTGATCTCAACATCATCGGCATCGTTACGCTTCCTTGTACTCAGCACTTGGAATGGAAGAATCTATTTGCGTTCCACATCCCTGGTGACTACTTCGCTGTGATGATGTATGATTGCACGACCTCTCCCTTGATGTCTTTTATGCGAGTGATGAGATCTGCGTACTTGGATGTATTATTTTATTGGTTACGACTGTAGATGCTGATGACACCCTTCTAATCTCCGTGGATCTGGGCACGCTCGCAGTCGTACTTCCACTCGCATGTGAACTTGATTCCTTCGCTCGAGCACCTCATGCACTTACTTTGTTGTATGAGCCAACATGTGCTTCACTGGAGTCGCAGGTTGCATGGGGCAATGATCCAGTAGTTTTCCGAGGCCGTGCTCTAGGAGGACTGGAATGATCTTTTTGTATTTGGGACACTGACATTGTCTTCCACTTGAGATTTGTAAGCACTTTCGCTCAGTTTCTTAGCGGCTTGGTGAACCTTTGGCGGGTAATCCTTTTGATCTAGCGGCGTATTTGTGCAGGGTATCGCAAGAGCTTGCAGCAGAGACTGTCCTGCCAAGCGAGTTTTCAGCTTTCCGAGGGGAGAAAGAATGAAGAAGCGCGCCTTTGAATGGCGGCAAGCAACACATACAGATTGGTTCATGTCCAATTTCTTGCCAGGAAATGGGTACTTGGATGAACATGGCGCTATCATGTGACTTCTTCAATCTCGTGCTGGAACAGATAGTGCGCAGGGCAGGTGTGAACATGGAAGGCACTATCTTTAACAAATTTATCCAGCTGCTGGGATACGCAGACGACATCGACATCATCGGTCGCTCCCAGCACGCCGTTTTAAAGGCTTTTACGACAATTGGAGAACAGGCTAAACGAGTTGGCCTTGAAGTGAATGAGGGCAAAACCAAGTACATGTTGTCAACAAACAAAGAAGCGTATGTGAGAAGGGCGAATGGAGGAGAAGATGTAACTGGAACTCTATGTGGATGTAGTGCAAAAAGCCAAAACACGTCGACTACAATGACTCGCCCACATCGATGAATGGACAATAAACCAGCACCAGGTTTGAGACGACAAGGAAGACCGAATCTACGTTTTATAGATCAAGCTATCGCGAATGCTACGCGCTTGGTCTGGACAACTAGAAATAGCGTGCCTAGGATCGAAGAGAGTGGAAGGCTGCCGTGTCACAGCAGACACTCTTCACGGGTCGAGAGCCCGTTAAGTAAGTAAGTATTTAAGTTTTGAAAGAACTGTACGAGTTGTAGACTTAACTGAAGAATGCCTTCACATTTTAGCAAACCCTTGCAGTGAGAGCATGCTATGGTGATGCTCTGTAGACTTAATCTGTGCCACGGAAGCACCGAAAAGCCTAGTTTAGCAATTGTTAGTGGTGAAGTCATTTTTTCGGTTCAGTACGTCACTGTGCGTTATTGACATTTGAGTCCAAATGATATATTTTCGAGGAAGTAGTGTTCCTAGCCTATTCAATTGTAGAACTTGCAACTTTAATGATAATAAACCCCGATTGGATAGTCCCTTTCAATGTTTATCGTATTCGAAATGGAAAACACTGCCTTTCTCTAAGACATGATGTAATAGATACTAAATGAATCATACACACCTTTAATGAACCATACCAAACTTCAAATAAACATTAAATCATTATTCCCGTCCAAGGGCCTCGTAAGTCACAATAAGACGTTTTAAAATATGGCAATCTCTTTTACCAATATTGCTTTCACTATTTATAACCAACCATTACGGCCGGCCCTTTCTATTTTGACAACAAAACCGCAGGTCCCCCGTGTACACCTGGTGTTACTGATTTACGGCTAATAGTTAACCCACCAACTGTGCCGGATTCATTACATTTAACTAACACACATTTAATTGGTGGTGTTTCTCACTCCAGACACTTGCTCATTAACGACTTGTCTAAACCAAACATCTCAATATTCCACCAACAACTCAGGAACCAAAAGCTAGCTAAAACGGTCTACTTTATGGCTCCCTCTATTGCGCTATAAATTTCGAAATGCCAGCGCGTACAAAAGACAGAAGTTGCTTTTTATGGATGGAATTATAAAACCACACACACCCACACACACATGCACACATAGGACAAGTACAAATACAAATCACCACCCTAGCGAAAGGTGAGGTCGTAAATTCACTTCCCTCTTTGGTATTTTATTGACTTTAAATTGTATCCCCTGCGGTGCATGCTGGTGCAAGGTGCCTAGAATCATGTCGGATACCATGCAACGTTTAACCTTTCCCAATAGGCAAGCAGAGATGCCATCAAGCCAAAGATGACCCTCATTTCCGGATGACAATCGCTTGGTGTTTTAATGTGTCATTTGAGTTGAGTTTACGGCTGATCGACGTCACAAATCTTCTCCACTCGGGGGATGTTAATTTTGTTTTAATGGCCGCAATTATCTGTTTCATAGGACAGATAGGAAAATACCTAAGAATTCCCAGGACGCCTTTAAACGGAACGAATGAATTTTTGGCCGAAAAAAAAAGTGAAATAGAATAAAGCACGATCCAGTGCTAAGTGATCTTGGTACTGAGGCACACACAATGGAGGCAATCTTTGGAGTGGAAATGGCCAAATTCCATGTGGGATTCCAGATGCCAGCGAACGACACATATGGATTTCTGTGGAAAACCGATTAAATCCAATTACGCGTCAGAAACAGTTGGGCTTGTCAGACGGGACTCTGGGATGTGACTGCGAATGCGATGGGAATTTATTAGATTATCATTATGGAGGTCTACTTCGTGCGATACTGGTGATTCCATAATGCTCTGAACAAAGGAGGAGAACGACAGAAAAAAAAAATTGTAAAGATGGACAAATGGAGTTCTCCACTGTAGGTAGGTAGGTAGGTCTTAATGATCGTGGAAGACGACTTCGGGATTTTTTTTTTTTGCAGACAAATGCATAGTTAATGAGAGAGATATGTATTCATCATCGTTAGGCATCACCACTTGGGAGGTTCCAGTTTTTTCTACTTAATTTCTGGTTGGGTTAGGTCGGGATGAGTTTGCTCTTTCAAGGTTTCGTAAGGAGTTCTTCTTTTCTTTTTTTTTCTACCCCGGTGCCGTAAAAGGATACAATTTCTTTGTTTATATGTAATTAAGGGGAAACGCTGAAAAGGTCATGTGCAGCGCATAGACAAGAATGTTAAAACCCAAGGAATCGTTCTGTCTGAGAAATATGATGAGATAGACCACACGGTCGATGTTATTTTCTGTAGAAAAATGGACAGGATCAAAGGGTTTTTTTTTTTGTTTTCTACAGAAGTCTATGGTAAAACTGGATTTTAGCGCCATCTAAAGAAATATGAGAGTTGTAGTTACTAGCTTCAAACGTCTAAGGATTAACCAGTAGTTGAGTTATTTCTATTGGAATCCGGCCATAAAAGGGTTAAGCTATATAATTTTGCTGCATATTAGATTTTTATGCATAACTTTGCTTACATAGGGTATGAGTTATAAACTGGTAAAAATACCTTCACCGCAAACGATTTCCTAACTAGGCTATTCGGTACCTCTGTGGCACAGACTAAGCCTACAGGGACTGTTCAGTGAAGACTACTACTCGTACAGTTCTTTCAAAGCTTACATACAATACCTCAAATATTTTTATTGTCAACCCGTAGCACCGGCGAATTGTGCTGGTCTATCCGAGCAAATACCCAAAAAGCACAGAACTAATAATCATCACCGACATCGAAAATAGTGGCAACGATCAAGCTTAACAGACTACCGTCCTTGACAAAAGACAGTCTTTCCTGACGAAATCAGGCTACTAGGACATATGGTGTTAACAGAGTCAAAGGAGCTTTGCAACGCTCTTCAACTCTCTGTAACTTATTCCCAAGGCTCGGGATTCATCCGTTCTGCGACAAGTTTCCCTTAGACAGCCGTTGAAGTTGATCCAGAAAATCTTAAGAATTATACGTACACATGCAGCTTACATATGATTGTGGAGGTCAACTTCTTTATACTACTCCCATATAGTACTATAGTACTGAATCACCGATTCGAATGCAAATTGGGTTTTACTGATTCTATTGTCTAGATCGAGTTCGTTACAACCTTTGGTCAAGACAATACTTTCCAAGTAAATAGAGTTGTTAACTTTCTCGACCTGCTGCTCAGCAATGTTGAATTAAGCGTTGGAATTCGCCAGGCTGATAGCTTTTGTCCAAACTATTTAATGTGGATCCAAGATTCTATATGCAGTGTGCAAACAGTCCAGCTGTTTAAGTTTAGATGTCATAGTCCTCTACTCATTGTTGGTATAATAACTGTGGTAAAGTATGGATCCTTACAAAAGGTACTCACTGAGCACCTTACGTGACATTTGGCAAGCTCATAAGTTGCCTGAATAATAGCTATGAAATTTCCAGGAAAAACTCCGTTTCGTAGAGTACACCAGACGAACTCTCTGCTTATACCGTCTAAAGGGCTTCTCAAAGTCGATAAAACTCTGTTGAAATGGAAAATATACAGAACACATGGCTCCATGATGACCCATAAGGTGTTTATGTATAGCCAATGCAGGATGATCCCGAGAGGAACCCTGTTTGTTCAGCATCTAGAATAGAATCGATCCTCGAGAAATTGAAAAATACCTTTCCAATTCGCGTACTCTGTTAGATTTCTCATCTATGGATCATATTCTTTCTCCACTCAAAAGGGCTAACGAAAAATGTGACGCTCTTTGGAAAAACTCCTCATCAATCCCATTAAGTCCAACCACTTTATTTTTCTTCAGCTGTTTCATCGCGTCTATGATTCCTTATTTACTAGGAGGATCCATCCAAATTGGGGTGTTTGTTTCGCTGATAACTCACTCAGGTACGAGGTAATAACACCATCGTCTAAATCTGGTCTACCCGGAGTAAAAAAAAAAGAGACCGTCCAGACGCTTTGACCATAAGACCATAAGAGACTTTTGCTTGCCGATAGATTCGGCAGTAGTACCACGCCGGAATTGGTTGCATCCAACCACCTTATTTCGCTTGAGTTTCCGTTCATATTGGAAGAATCTGAAATTTTGGAGACTCTTGTTCATTTTGTAGAGTAGAGTTTTTTCTGTTCGAAATTTTCAGACGGTATCACGAGGAGGTGAAAAGACGACTTATTAACCGAGCTGCTACGTTTTCGGCTACAGTGACTCTTATTTGTTATAGAGCGAACGAACACCTAACGCCAAAGGCTGCTTAAAAAAGGCCTTTGTAGTATTTTCCCATAAAAATTAGTTATCGAACCAATATTTATTAAATGAAAACAGATGTTCAGATCCTGCTTTTATTAGACTTGTCCAATGCGAGCATATTTACGAGAGCGGTTCAGTGAAAGGAAAGTTGAGAAGTTCTGACTTTCTACAGAACAAACAGGACACCATCTGGCAGGACGCTACCTATATCTTCCGCGTACATTGGTGAAGTGATAGTTTATATATAAAGCTTCCGCCTAAGCCTTCTTCAATCTCCACTAGTTTTCTTTAGATCCTATATACGTGCATGTATGTATGTACATTTAGTCACTTTAGACTGACTTTTGTAGTGGAAAAAATCTCTGAGTCCGAACCCTAGGCCTCCCAGATCCAATGTTATATTTTTACTTTAGATTTAAAACAAGATTCTTCTTTTGAAAAACTCTCTCTTGAAAATTATGATCTTGGATGTTTGTCAAATGTTCGACAATAGGGATAAACCAAATGTAGAAAAAAATGTTTCTTGCGAACTGTCAACGTTCCACTAATCTGGAATACATTCCACAAACCCGCAAATAAAATTCTCGTGCGTGTTTAACCTCACAATTGTTTTAATCTCTTCTTGGTCGTTCGTTTTGTTAAGGAGTATGGCTCAATTTAGTTCTTATCATTCATAAATACGCTTAATGATCACTTTATGTCAGAAACCCAAAACGAATGACAACTAAATTTCACAGATTATTGTGACTGTGACTGAGACTGTGACTGAGACTGTGACCAAAAATAAAACAATTATGAGTGCAATGTCAAAGTTATGTTCTCCAACTGTTCTAGTCTAGGATCCTTCATAGAACATAGAGGTAACTAGATGGAACGTCATCTTAAGAACATGAAATTTATCAGGAGATCAATCTCTTTAAAGGCCATATGAACTAAAATCCAGTATCAATGCCAATAACTGAACTGATTTATTCATTCTGTTCCCAATAACCGGAAACTAGTTCTTGTATGTAGCTTTGAAACTCATGATATGAATCCATCAACATCGCATCCATAAAGAGACCCCTGAGACCCCCTGAAAGTACCATAGCTTTCGAACTTCGAAGTTGTATGGCAAACAAGGGCTTGAGCTACCGAGAGTATATATAGCCTCCAAGCGCTGCGAAGCAAAGTATCTAAATATCACTTTGTTGTGATTCTAAGATCTGCATTTTGACATTCAATCCTCAACCTTCTCCGTTTCGAAAATCTATCTCAAAATCTAGCACCGAATCCCTTAACAGGCCATTGCACTTTTCATTACCCTGGTGCATCCTGTTCATGCACGTGTTACTCCAACCAACTGCACCTAGTACATACTACATACATATCAGCCATTCACCTTTCTGCAACAGCTTGTCTTGTTTGGCGCCAGTACCTCGCTATCAATCAACTCGACTAACCATTTGGTCATAATAAAGGCCAATGAAGCGTGCGCCACCACAAATGAAGAGGTCAATCATCCCGGGAGGTTACATCACCTCTATAGCCGACTCACGTCCCTGCCAATGTCCATCACAAATCCCGCTTGACCGATCAACTAACTGTAAATAACCGATCTGCCATAATTGCATCGCAATTACTGCACTTGCTCAGAGCCACTCGCCATCGCCGTCGCCGTCGCCGTCGTTGTCGCCACCGTTCAAAGAGTAAACAAATTTCGGTGTGTTCTCTCTCAATCAGGAAAGGGGTTAAACGGAGGACCACCAGTCGATGCACTTGGCTACCCGCGCCGCCGATGGTCAGTCAGCGATAAAAATGTGCGAAATTAAAAAAAAAAAAAAATAACTTAATAAAGGGAGAAAGCCAACGGTAAACTGCACTTTTCATCAAATTTTTTGGCCAGCGCACCCGTGCACTCCTGCCGAAGAGGGCGATCATTGATCGTGCATCGTCGTCGGTTCACCACATTTACATCGTTTGTCCTTACAGCCTTACAGCCATGCAGAGGGCACAAACATTATTTTTCAAAAGCTCGAGCATCCGCATTGGAGTCTTGGAGAACCCTTTTGCATGCGTTCATTGAACAAATTCTAGCACTAGCACTGGTGGTGATGATTTGCGCGAGTGATAACAAGTAACAGACATGACAACGCATATGCAAGAGTATCTGTATCTGTATCTGTGTTTCGTTTTTGTTTTTTTTTTTTGTTTTTTATTTTATTTTATCATCAACTTTCCTCGGTGCGTTTTCTTTGCTTTTTATTGTTATTACAAGAGACAGAGAGATAAGCGCAGATAATATGGCTATTGACCCCGCTACGAGCCATCGCAGCAGCAGTAAACATGGCAACCCTACAACGCAGACCGACCGACCGACCAACCGATGATGATGTTCGAGTATAGATGTGGTCGTCTCTTGTCGTTGTTAGTTATATGTTGGCTGGGGCCTGTTGTTTGTATGAAGATGTTGTTACGAGACCTAACAACAGTGTAATAACAATAATAGTAATAACGGCACTTTATAGGTAAACATTTTATTTTCATTTTCTCTCGAGATCATGATGAAGCGTGTAGTATATAGCAAGAGAGAGAGAGACCAGCGATATTTTAGTTGTCATATCCGCTGGGGCTCTGCATCCGTACACAGTGTAAGCTGTGTAATGCCCTTTAGAGCTCGGGGCCTCCCTTTATACCACTCTTCTCCGGCGGGAACCTGGTGCTTTGCGAAAGAAATTTATGACTCCGCATTTATGGAAATTCCGTTTGAGTTTCGCTAGAGTGCGTGAAGTAGGTGTGGCGCTCGTTGGAGCTCGTGCGTTTAGTGGAACAAGAGGCGCACGTAGTGTATCTATGAATGATGCTCTTTGATTGAGTTGAAACACTTACGGGGTCATGTTTCGGGCGATTGAGTGTTTGGATTGTAAAAGTAGTTTCTAAAGAAGGCTTGGACAAAGGGTTCCGGGAGACTACATCGAAAGGTGTGCATTCGGGTGTGTTGTGTTGTGAATGCGTTGCCTAATTTACTGTCAGTGTAACTAAAGTTGAGTATGGGGACTGGATGGTTGTATCATACATACATACATAGATATATAAATGCGGTGCTTTGTTGCGTTGAAGAATCGTTGACATATTTCTGTGCATTGTTAGATGAAAACTTACAAACTTTTAGATACATGTTACATTGTACAGATGATTGGTTTTTTTTTTACTTCAATAGAAGTCAATAACTGGATGAAGTTTGTGTTGTGAAACTGTACTAAGCCCAAACTATTTAGTCAATCATCTGCCTATGGATTCGCCCCTCGTTCCAATAGGTTTTCTCGGTTATGATTGAAGTTAGCTGCGGTTTGTTTGACGTTTCAACTTGACAATACTTTTCATTGTTAATCATTACACGCTTCAGAAACGTTTGCCAACTAGTATCCACGTTTTTTTTAACAAAGTCGTCCTCCTCTTTCTCAACGAGAAGAACCTGATAGGAGATCCTTGGCCCAACATACTAGCTTTTATCTGCTTTCGATATGAAGATGACTTCAACCTCATTACATAGTTTGGGAATACGGAAAAGTTTCAAACCAGCCTTCACGATGGCTTTAACCCACTATGACACTGTTCAGTTCTATTGACTTAAAAGGGCTTAAAGTTGCACAGAGCTTAAGGCACTTTTCTGTAGTTACACGATGGAGAGGAGGTATTCTCAGTTTGAAGAGTAACAACAGGGTATATACCAGGAAAGTTAGTATCCAGAAAGATATCAATGAATTACTTTAGGTAGGTAGGTTGGCACTGCAACTAATAATGTGCAGCCTCACTCGAATCTCAGCGGATCCATTGCGTTCCCCGGTGTGAGAGACCTCAAATAAAGAATGACTATCGTTCCCAAAACTTAATCCATGACAGAAGCGGCCCTCCTGAACCATCCGGTTTTCATAATGAATCTTAGGTTCGTTGAGGTCGTTGAAAGATACCTTTCTCAGGGTTAAGTATCTTGTTCTGTTGAGTCTTGGCCTTTCGCAGAGGAAATATGTTGTGTCTTCCTCTATCTCAGGGTCCCCACAGCGTCTGCATTGCTCGGTGATTCTCATTCTTCTAAGAAAGGCCCCCATTGTGTTGTGGCCTGTGAGAATACCTATGAAGGGACTCAACTGTGGTCTATTCAGCGATAGAAGTTCTCTAGTCCTTCTTTTGTTATATTGGGCCCAAAATTTACTCGAGACGTGTCATGAGTAGAGTGTTATTCACCTTATATTGGCCATATTGAAAAAGTCCGAGTTGATTTTGCACATAAGAAGACTGATTTGTGTTAGGACTGAGTGATCTGCTGTTAGGTCTTTTGATTCAGATCCTTTTCTCGCTAGCTCATCGGCCATTTCATTCCCGTGGAAGCCAATGTATCCCGGAATCCAGCAGAGCGTGATGCTGTGCCTCGAGCTAAAGGATTTGCGTTCCTCTTTACGTCTCTTGACCAATTTAGAGTTGGTTGTGATGGGTTGTGATGGAAGTGATGGGTTTAATGGCTGCTTGGCTATCTATGTAGATTTCTATATGATTGTTGTTATTCAGAGTGGATAGGTCCCGGATTTTTCGGTTATACCATATGTTTCCGCTAGAAACACACTTACGTGGTTGGGAAGTTTCATGGACCGGGGAATTGATGGTGCCTCTGAGAAAATTCCTGAGCCCGTACTTAGACTGGATTACTTACTAGACATAGTCAAGTGCACATCTGGATCTATCAGTTAGATGAGTGTTGCAGGGTTTTTGGAGATTCTTCAGAATCGCCGCAATTGCAGATGAACTAGCAAGAAACAAATCAAGCGTTCACACTTTTACTCGATGTGGTACGATGCTGGTACTCAGCACATCAATCAGGAATCTCGATGATGCTACATAGTAAGCTATGCTTGATTTCATTCTCGAAATGCCCTTGCAACAAACAGACTACGCACACAACATTTTTTTTTTTTTTTTGTCAATTAAAGGTGAAATGTCATACGATTTCGGATAACCTTCATGGAAGCCACGAAATTCATAAAAACTGCATGTGCCAATCTGTCATTTCATAAAAACTGCAAGGACTGCTACCTAACTTCAATAAAGACCATTTCAGATGTCTGAGAAAAGAGCATAATTGATTACGTCCTCTCGCATGAGATCTGTCCTCGTGGATGATGTACACCAGCTAACACAACACTAGCAGCACCACCAGCACCACCAATACCACAATCATCACTATCATCACGGTCGTGGTCGTCGTTTGTAGTCGTAGTCGTCATCAGGAGATATGATTTCCAATTTGACCATGTTTACGCATTAAATTTGCATGAAAATCTGTCTCCATTTGCCTATCAGTCCAGTTCAATAGGCAGCAATCTGTCGGCCAAACAGATTGCACAGATAGTCCAGGTACAGGACGAACGAACGAATGAACGAACGAAAGAACGATTGGACCCGACGGACAGATAGACAAACGGGACAAACAAACTCTCCGTCGCTCACATGACAGACAACGGGCAAACAATTTGAATTTTTAATTTCTCGCTTTTCGCTTGGCTCCTGGTTTTCCACCTTCTCGTCCTCGATCCCGGCCACCGTCACAGGCACCAGTATCGGCACTCCATCATCATCTTTTATTTGCTGTGTATCGCATTGCGAAGTTGGGTGGTGCGGCGCGATGCCTCGCCAAGTGGTAATTCAAAGCGGCTAGCAAGGAGATAAATTGCTTCGGGTAGACGACGGTCGGCGTCGTTTTCGTCGTCGCCACTGACATGACCATCCTCCTTATGTGGCTTCACAAGCACTCACCTGGATTGCATATGTGAGAACCGTTGAAATTAATTAACTTCTGATCGAATTAAAAGCGGAAGCCCAAAAGTCAATTGCACACATGGGGCCAATACCAGTAGCCCGGCCGGCCGGCGGCGGCTTAGAGGAGAGCAATGTTCAACTCGCACATCCCAATGACTGACAGGTGAAAATCAATTTTTTTTTTTTTTTTTCATTCCTTCAACCAACCACCCCCAGTTACAAGGGATGTTGGTGGCACCCCGATGATGGCCGATACCTTGTTCCTACAACTGTACAGTGCTTTATTATTTATTGACTTTGCAATGTCAGACTTTTCATTATCTTGTTAAGTACATATTTGGATTACCGCTGCAGGGCAGTGTAAATATGTAGACACCCTAGCCTTGCCTTACCTTAGCCAGTGGCGTGTGGGTAGTGGGACGCAGAGCACTAGAGGTTGAGAATTAAGTTTGCATTGTTAAATGCTACGGATATGTGTGTGTACAAGTTGCAACTATTTGTAATCCTAGGTGGCAGACACATGTGGGGTGACGTACATACTATACCTGAATGCGTACGTGCAGGGACATGGTCGATGGAGACGATGCATTCGAATTGGAACCGTAATTGAATGTTCGCAATGTTTAAATGATTTAACGATTCCTTTTGGGTTTGTTTTATTTGGTTCGGTCGAGTTGGCACTATACTAACCGGCGTGCTCCGTTACCAGAAGTAATTCATTTGCTGTTGGCTTCCTCGGTGAAGGAGGCTTACATATGTGTATACGTATGTATGTATAAAGGGAATTCATCAATTTAAAGCGGTAAATATGGCAAGTCTTTCAAATGGCATTGACCTCGTCGAGCAAACATGACAAATTGTGCAGTCAAACAGAGACAGTGGTCTTTAAGTTAAAGGGTAGATGGACTTAAAGCGAAATCTGATTCCCATCCATCAGATGCAGAAGAATAAATTCATAAAAGATACAAAATGCTGAAAAGATTGTCTGTTGGGAACATCTTTTAACATGCATAGTGTCTGCAATCCTTTTTTGTAAGCAATATTCTTAGTTCCCGGTTTTCATTCTTCTGGGAGGTTTGGAGTTCAGCACATATACCTTCCACAACGACTTCGGCGCTTGTCTAAGATGACCTAAAGTCTTATCGATTTATTTTGACGAGATAACGTCTTATAATTCGATCTGGCTAGAATAGCTGATGTATTGAAATTGGGTAGGCGAGAGGAAATACTCTCCCCTAGAATTTTCCTTCTCAAGACCAATAAAGCGGGGCAGGTACACAGATGATGTGTCATGGTTTCCTTCTCTTCCTCGTCTCTACAGCTTCTACAGAAATCGTTAAAGGGAGCACCAAGCCTTCTGACATGTCTGCCTACCATACAGTGCCAGCTATCTTTCTTAGACGGAAGAAAGCGTGCTGGTTTTCCTAAAAAATTTGTTTAGAAGAGAGACATGTGCTAATATTGTTCCACCTACTGTTTGCCATTTTTATGGCTGCGGTATTTAATTGGAATTTTATCGATTTAATAGGCGCTGACGGTCCCACCTATTGTCGGGAAGGATACGATCTACACCGTCCGTATCTAGCTCGGCCGCTTTGCAATTGCCTAGAATATATCTGCGGCCTGAAACCCAGCACATGGATACGTCCCACCTGACAACAATCTCGTTCAGAGATCCGCGGCATTGTTTAACCAGCTTGGATCTAATTATTGACGATTTCAAGGCTTTTATCGCAGCTTGACTATCTATGTATGTAGAAAAAATAGCGCTGCATTCTATCGAGTTAATCGAAGGACAGGTCACGGCTTCACGAACTGCTGTGAATTTTGCTTGAAATACACTACAGTGTTCCGGCAGTCGAGTGCTTATATAAATATCCAGTGCACTGGAGTAAACTTCCACATCTCTGTCGCAGATTCGTGTAAAATGTCTCCCGATTCGCAGGCACTTCTGGGAGGAATCTTGGCTTTATACTTGAGACGTTAAAGTCCAGATAGGGGACAATGTAGTCCGAATTACTAGGAATAGTGTTAGGGCCGTTTAGAATCCTTGCGTGGCTCATATTTCCACGAGCCACTTGCAAAGATTCCCTAAGCCGTAATGCTGCCTTAGTCGCCATCAGCTTCCCAAAGATATCAACAGAAAGAAGATGGAGCATAAATTATAGTGCAGCTGTAGAAGTGGTTCTAAGGGCGCCTGTTATCCGTCCACTTTGCGAGTTTATTTAGAGCAGACGCCATCAGGTCTCTAGCTGTAAGAAGGAGCTTCCCTGATATCCAAGAGCATCACAGCTCAGCACGGATAAGCCAGCTTTTAAGCATTTGCTCGATCCAATAGCAAAGATAGTTGTCAACCCTTAAGTCAAGAAGTGCAACGGATATATGTAGCTTCTGATGACATTGACATTGTTGAAACCTCCTTCAATATCAAGAAAGGACACCATAGTGCAATCCTTGTACTCAAAAGATTTTTTAATGATTCCTACCAACGAGTGCAGGGCAGTCTCTACCGATTTTCCCTTGCAAAACTCGTGTTGGGATACCGATAGGAGATTACTATTTAAGGAATCATTGTTAATCTAAGAACTCGGGTCAAAAAATACAGCCCTTCTATAAGTGAAGGACCGAAGTTTACAGGGAATACCAGAAAGTAGACCACGTGAAGAACTGCTCAGCTGGGTACGATCATTGTCAGCCCTTCTAAAGACATGATCAAGAAAAAACAAATTTTACACCGAATCTAAAAATGTGGTAGGTACTCGCTAGTATGGGAGACAACAGTGGTACAAAGATCGACAAAAAGGGACCGCGGAGAATCCAACGCGGCTGCAATACCACAGAATACCGTGAACATGAACGTTGTGAATGCAGTGGATGGAGTAGTTTCTGCTCAACTGTCAACTTGAAGCTCTGGCGACATATCAGATCCTTCTGTATAGGTCTCTGTTGTCACGCCTTCTTGTTGCATCTTATATTTTCAATGCAAGATCATCTTAACATGCATTAAAGAATACTGGAATTCAAGCTTGTCTTTGAGGAAGATGCTATTGGAGCTTTTAGCGAAAAACCTGCACTTGCACATGAATAAATAGCAAGTATAGACTAGTTAAAACGTCAAACAAACCGCAGCTAACTTCATGCATAACCGACAAACTCTATTCGCGATCATTTTGTGAACGATTTTCAAAGTCAAACAACACAATGTTCATTCCATTCTATAGGTAAATGTATATGCTTTAAAATAGTTTAAAAAAAATATAGTCATCCGGTTCATAAGACTAAATTAGTTATGCGCCGACAAACCAATAAATCCCTCAAAAGTTTTGTCATCTTCAATAGAAAATTATGGATACTAACACCTTAGAAATCATGTACATAATAATTTTTTATGATTCCATCTTAAAATTCTGTCTAAGCTATAACAACGGAAATAGCACATATCCGATAAGGACTTACGATTCGCCAATAAAAATTGATTTATGCAAGCCTCAGCCGTTTTATGGGTCAGAAATAAAGGCAAAGTTGTTAACTCATACAAATCGATCATAACACGTTTTAACAACCATCCATCGCCAACCCATTACCAATTGAGACCATTCCATCACATTAAACTGCACACAACAAAACAGAACAACACTTTATTTTCTGCTGCATTAATTAAGTGTTAAAAATCGTAGAATCATAAAACCGTCCAAAGAAACGGAATGTATCCCCAACATGTTCTCTGAAAGTGTTTGTTAATAAAAGAAACCAAAAAAAAAAAAACTCCATCGACGCTGTGTTCTTTTCAAACAGAAACTTTTAAATCATAAAATTTCCATAAATTTTCCATCTTCCATATTCCGAATGAGACGACACGCACTAAAGATGGCTCGATAACAAAAGCGCTAAACAGGGAGTGGGAGACCAAAAAAAAAACAAAACAAAAAAAACGAACGATCGAGTCGAATAACATAAAAATGCCATTCGGCACTCTAATACCGTTGTCCACCACAGTCACCACAGGGGATAATTATAAATCGTCTTTCCTATAAAAAAAAAAATAGCACAATCCGCCATAATTCATAATCTGACTTTTAGATTCCCTCATCAGAAATACTCTCGCCATTTTTCAATGCATGTTGACTTTAGACAACATTCGTAGACGTGTTAGACACAAAGCACAACACTTCCTCTCGCTGGCCATCCGACAAAAAAACAAAACACGGAAAGAATTAATTTCAACGAAACTCAAAATAATATCCATTAAGTTGAGAATTTGTTGTTTTTTATGTTTCCTAGCATTCATTTCTCGGGGCGTTTTTACAGGGTGCTATTAAATTTCGATTTGCAGGTTAACACACATCCATCTTGGGTGCAAGAAGACACATTTGGACAACATCGATTGGGGATGTAACGTTGACATTGGCCTGTCAGCAATTTGTACATTCATATTCGTATTGTGGGATATAAGTTATGTATTATGGATCGTAAAAAAAAAAAACAAAAGATGATCAATAAAATTTTGAATTTATGAGTATTGATATTTTAAGAGGGAAGACGTCGTCGATCGACGTGATATGAAGAAACTGTCGTCCTCTAGTTTACACAATGACTCAAAAGATGTGGCTGTTTAAAAATTCTATGACTGAAACAGGCCGTCGACTCTTATATGTATAATGATCCCCATATTTGCATTTTTTAACAAAATGGTAAAGCACGTGTGGTAGTTGAATTTTATACATAAGTATCTCTGAAGTTTTTATAGAAATCTCAAGTAATATAGCGTCATCCAACAAGAGATGTCATTTTAAATCAGTAGAAAAACTTAGCATTTTTACGAAAATCGATGATATTTTTATTTTAATCTAAAGTACAAACTCTGAGGTTATTAATAGAATACAATATGTACAAATAACCGCCTCGACTTCGTCTACAAAAAATCAATCTTTTGATGCAATTTTCCATCATGTTTTCCCATAATTTCGCTGTATTTCGCGAATTTTTCTCTTAGTGCGTGAATCGTTGATGAAGCATTAGTGTAGACTTTATCTTTAACATAACCTTAAAGGAAAAAGTCTAATGATGTTAAATCGCACGATCTTGGCGGATAATTTAAGTCGCCACTTAGAAAAATCGCATGTCCAGGAAATTCGTCATTTATTCGTCGAATGCGGTAGACAGCATGGTATACATATACTCTGAACGATAGTTTAATAAATACTGTATTAAAGCAGCTAAGATCATGGCAAAAATTCTGCGAATCTATAGAAGACGAAAACGACGACGCAAGGCTCCGGAACGTACTATCCAAAGACCCCTCCGTTCCCGGATATATCAAGAGGATTGACGACACATGGGCAGAATCCAGCCAGGAATCTCTGGAACTGCTAATGAAAACTCGCTTCCCCGGATGTATATATCGAAATTGAAACTACCACATCTTGCAGGACTGCAGTTCCTTTAAAACATGCAGAAGACGATGTGATATCCAAAATTATAAATGAAGATGAAGTGGTATGGACCATAAATTCGATCAAAACTTTCAAATCAGCAGGACTTGACGAAATAATTCAACAGTCTCAACACATTGTGATACCCCATGTAAACGAGGTACATGGGGTACATACCTAGTAAATAGAGAGACCTATCGTTGCTTGACAGTAAGGGCGCATTCAATAATGCAAAAACGAAATCAATAGTTAAGGCTTTGAAAAGTTTGACAGTAAACATGCTCGTCATAAGCAGGGTAAAAACATGCTTAACTGCTGGATCATCAACTCACTTATCGGGCCTAGTTCTGTAAGGAAAATTACAACAAGAGGCACTCCACACGGAGGAGTCCTTTCCCCACTGCTTTGGTTCCTTACCGTCAACAAATTGTTAAGAATCTTCACAGAGAAGTGAATCAAAATTGTAGCTTATGCAGACGACTTAGTAATACTGATTAAGGGTAAATTCTTGTCAAAAATCAGTGAACTAATGGAATCTGCTCTAAAAGAGCTCTCTGTGTGGGCAAAACAGAACGGATTGGATGTTAATCCTCAGAAAACTAAACTTTTTCTGTTCACTAGGAGAAGAAAGATACTACCAAGGTTAGATGGCACTACAATATAGTAGATCTCTCATCTGAGGCGAAATATCTTTTTGTCTTTCTAAACTGCAAGAAAAAAAAATGTTGAAAAAAGGACAAAGAAAGGAATGAATTTACTCGGAAGCACTGCAAAACAGATATTTTTTAGATTACCAGAAGCGTATTCCAAGTGTATTCCAAGCTAAAACCCTGGCAATAGAAAAATCTGCTAGATGCATGGAAAACAGTCAACTTGCCCCGGCGAATATAACCATCTTCGATGACAGTCAAGGAGCTCTAAGATCGATTAAATGTATCCGCGACACACTGATCCCGATTGGACACCATTCGGTCAAACTCTGCTGGGTTTGCCGGTCATAGCAATATTGAAGGTAACGAGAAGACGGATGAGATTAGATGCTCTACAAATGTCAAGGCGCTTCGTGACATCTTTTTGTGAAATTACATATAGAAATGACAAGTGACTCGTCTCGGATTAAGAAAATCGTTTCCAAATTTCAATATATTCCTAGTTTCATTAAAAACCAGATGGAAACTGCATGCCTACAAATGAAACCTTAGAACTTTTTTTGACACCCGCTTGGCTGGTAAGAAAGAATTAAGAACCCAATGTCTAGTGCCAGAGGATGTTTCGTCACGTCCCGGTAACTAAAAATCTCCTAGTCTCTGACTTTGGTCTCTGATCGGTGAAGACTCAAACTCAACACTATCTTTAAGAGCTGTCTAATTTTTGGTTAAACCCATATATTAAGGAGGAGGGTCAAAGAAGTTCTTTTAGCTAAAACTGGTAAGAACTCCCACACATTCCATAATGTGTGGATAGTAAACTCTTTTCGGTATCTCAGCATGGATACCACAAGGAAAACTTAGTACAGACTGCCCTACACTCGTTTGTTGGAATCTTTGAGAAATCTTTTGAGCACAAGAATATTGCAGCCTAAACACTTAAAGCCTTTCAGACCATTTGTTGTCTGCTTCATGTCCTTTCGGTTTCTGCCCTTTTCAACAAATTTTGACCAATTCTTCACAACAAAATAAAATTTCGACATTTTGGCTGCCTAGACACCGAACCATCTTACCTTGCTTAACCCTATAAGTACTTGCCACAAGTCGAATAGGACCACATTCCAAAGTGCAAATGTTGTTCGTAGTTGAAAAGCTAAGATATCGATGTAGGGATTCCCAACGGGCCTACAAGGTGTTTCACCATAAAAGTCGATTGTAAGATGTCCATAGTTGACATCTGTTAACCACGAAGCGCCAAACACAAAATTCGTAGACAGTGCTGCCAATTTTAGTCTAAATAGTTTTGTTTTTTGGGCTGATACTTTTTTCAAAAGAGATAGTTTGTTGTTAAACTATCTGTCAGAATGCGCATTGTAACTGACATTTGTGCTCAGTAGCATGTAGAAAGACGAATACTAGAGCAATGCTTACTGTAACAATTATGTATGTTAAAATCAGTCTTCAGTTTGGAGAAACTTAAAGAACACTCCCTACATTTTACGAACAAATTAAGCAAACATCCGAATGAGCTAATCGTCGAAATATTGACAAATTCTGCTCAAGGCTGACCAGATAGCATCTCTGTTGAAGCTGTCGACGTTTTTTCAAATTAGATAAACCATAGATTTAGCGAAGACATGTAGATACTCGACGCATTGCTCTATTATAATCCTTATGGTATGTTTTTGGTCAAAGCATCAACAGTAAAGCATGCCCTTTCGACATCGAAAATTTAATCGAAATGTTCCTTAATTCGTTCTGGCTTCGACCGAGAGAACACATATACATACATATGTATATACCTCCCATCAGTTGACAGATAGTACCTAATAATTCAAACCTGAACAATTTTTACTTCATCATACCTTCCTCTATAGAAGGTATCAGCCTACTCTCTCACTGTTCCTTTGATTAGCTGTAACTTTAACTATAAATTACTTGTGAAAAAGAAAAGAAAGAAAAAAAAAACTTCATTCTAGTCGTTAGATGATCTTTCTATCTATGTATCTTGCCTGTACCATCTTGTGTCAATATTTCTTCCATTTTTTTTTTTTTTTTATTTTATTTTTTAATGTGAGCACATGTGTACATATCTATTTTTATATATTTATCTCTCCGACTAAAGTCTCACAAAAGCACGAGTGTAAATTGCAAATTTTTATGTGCCATTATCATATTTTATAGAAGAAGATCCTAATCTGGGCAGGCATACCTACACGACAGAGACGCGCGCGTTCTTTTCCTACATTTTTTTATTTTCTATTTCTTATTTTTTTTTTTCTTTTTTCTTTTTTACATTTTATTTATTTATTTTTTGTTATTTTTCTATCCAGTTGCCCAACCCTGTTTTCCTAACTCCATCGACACACCACCCGAGCGACCGCACCAAATGAGTGAGACTCTCACTGTGCTGGCTGACTATAGGATAGTGTGATGTGATGGTGCTGGCTGCTCTCCATGTGGAACTAGGGTTAATAGACCTTAGATGTTGATCATCATTTTGCGCATTTTATTTAAATTTTCATACGTTTTCGCGCCAAAGTCTGAGCCGCGCTTGGCTATCGGTTAGGCTTAGCCCTCCGAACAATAGAGTTGCATACACTTAGCACTCGATTAGAATTTAAATTCGTTTTTCGTGATATTTTTATCCCAGTTCGAGTTGTGTACTACTACTACGACGAGTATGTTGTATGTTTTTTTTGGATTTTTATTTTTGAAAACTTTTACCCATGAGCCCACTAATGAGTTTTTTTTTTTTCGAAAAAAAACTTTTGCTCTGTCCGTAATGGATGTTGTCAATCACATGTTTACTAAAACTGGCCAGACCCACCTCTTATTTACGTTTGTACATATATATATGTACGTGTTTCATATGGGTTTTCATATAGTGCTACATATGGACACGTGGTTGTGGTGGTAGTATCAAGTCCATTGTTGACATTACCCTAGGAAACATAAAACAAAAAATAAAGTCAACAGCATTTGCTTCTTCATTAATTAGCGTGTGAGACAACTTGTAAGTTGGTTGTAAAATTTCATCATCACTTTAAATTAGTGAGAAGCAAAATAAATAGAGTTGTCTCCACAGCGCGAATAAATTTCGAGATTTTCGAGATAAAAAACATAAGATAGAAGACAGCATAATATGTTTCCCAAAAAAAAAAAAAAATAATAAGTGAGAATGACTAACGTAGGCGGGTCAATAAAGACGACAAGTTATTTCGAAGGCATTTTAGTATTTCCATACATGTATCGAGTGGCAGCAAATGCTAAGATACATTAATCTTTGGAGGTATTGCTTAGGTTTTCCTAATTCGAAACGGATGGAATAGCCTGACTAGTTATATCATATCAAACCTAAGTCAAAAGAGCTACTTGGTAAATCAAGACCCAATATTACCAGAATTATGGCTATTATCACAGGCCACTGGCCAATCGGGGACCATTCGACCAAGCTTGCTATCCCTCACATTACCTTTTGTAGAAGCTGCAATAATACTTATGAGAAAGAATCTCTTCATCACTTCCTTTGCAGATGTACGGCCCTAGCGAGGACCAGGCAGCAACACCCTAGGAAAACCCTTCTTCGTGGACGTCGGCAAGATAGCTGAAAAAAGGATTGGAGAACTAATCCTTTTGAACTTCACATGTTGGGTGTAATTTGCATCATTTAGGTTTTGCACCAGTTTTGTGGTAACAGAAAGGGTGCACCCTAACGCTAATTGGGTTCTTTCTCAAAAGAACCGCCACTCTATCTGCCTACCTACCTAAGACGCTACGCACGAACATATATGAATATATTCGACGCAATACCCATCATGCTTCGTAGTCAATTAACTTTTTATATAACTACAAGGAATCTTCACAAAGAGAAAGATCTTAGAGAGAAGGATTCTAAGCCTTCGTGAATTATCTAAGCGCCTTGGTACTCAGTAGTACTAACCTGAATTGTTTTACTGGAGAATCCAAAGTCTTACACAGCAATTGCCTTCGATTTTGACGCTGAGTAAACCCCAGCTACCGACCCTATATCGACATACTGCCTGTCGTCTGTCTATAAAAAGTCTGACATCAGTAAAGACGGATGAACTACTTTTTGATTCTCTTGATTTTAACACCCAAACAGTTGTAGAAGGTTGTTTAGAGTTGGATTGCGTGGCTATCCCCGCTAAAGTAAAGACACACTTTGACTAGACAGAAGGTGATACCACAAAGAAAAGGATCAGATAACCAGTACCAGGACTTAGATGAAGATCCCTCATATGGTATCAAAGGTAGGGTAACCAATTAGATGCAAAACCCAGAGACAAACATTTGGCTTAAATCGAGTCCGTCTTTAAGCACCACGCTTCATTGGTTAGTGCATCGTACTACTGAAGTTCGAAATTTGATTCTCAGTCAACACCAACAATTTATTTCACAGTACCACTTCTAGCGATCGTTTGGCAAACTTCCGAGAGTATGACTGTCAGGAAAAGCTTCTCAAATTAAAATTACCCTTCGGATGCGACAAACAGGGCATACTGTCCATCGACTAAGGGTCATATAAAGTCAATATTCCAGTCATCATGCACGCTTCCTTCCACCCATATCTGGTTGATGACATGGTCATCCACTCTACCAAAAGATCACCTCTGTACTCAGTAATGAAAAAATTAGCTGAAATAGTACACATACGCTTCTTCTGATTCAATTTAAAGATTAGCTCCACGCGTCTGAAATGACCTTTCCGCTCTGTCAGCCTAACCAGTCTACATGTGCGAACCCAATTGAAGGATCATTGAACGACTATCTTCTATCTCTAAAATTGGAGCAAGTAAACAGTTCCGCCAAAGACACCGAAGTATGCTGAAATCAAAAATCAGTTGACCCAACTTGAACTAAAATTTGTATCTCATCTCTGAAAGGTAATTCCCCCACTTTATCTAAACTATTTACCTAGTCAAGTCATTAAACAAATTTCAAACTAAATTCGAACTCGTTTTCAATGTTTTTTATCCGGTAGGGCGTGTGTGGCCCATAGAAGCAGGAATTACAAAAAATAAAAACAAAATCATTCTCTTAACAGCTGAATCAATTGCTGAATACGAATCTTTCTCCTATTTTATTTTTACGACCTAAAACACATTAGTGTCGGAACAGACGAAATAAAATGTTATAAAATGTCTCAAATAATTCGGATTTTTATTGCACTCTCGATCATCGTTCATCCAGGAAATAAAAATAAAATAAAAAAAATTCGAAGAAAATTTTCTGCCAACTGCAACATGAAATAAATTTATTCAGCCATTAAGACCCTCCCAGCGTTTAGATTAAATGATTTTTTATTGAAAAATTATAAACTCACCATATGACGTGCAACAATTCGCATTTATGGGAAATTATTAATATTATTTTGTTTTATTTAAAAAAAGAAATTTAACGATCTTTTAGGGGAGTGTTGCCACTAGTGGGCAATGGTCCAGTGGAAGTACTTATGTAACAAATTTGTTGTTTCTCACGGTTGGCGTTGCAATTATTTATTTGAGATGAAAAGTTTAAGACCCTACAATGAGTGATAAGGTAGGGAACTGCTGGAGCTAGATCTACTCCATGTCTAGGTTTCCTTAACCTGCAGTGAGTTAAATATATATTCTAGTCTGGTGACCAGTACTAGGCAATCAATGTTATGCTGCAGTTCTGGAAAGAGTCATAAGGTAAACATGCATCCGCATAGTGGAGTACAGCATTATTATCGAATGATCTACTAAAATTGGTCCCAGAAGATACCACCTTGATACCAAGTCGAAATAATAATACCTGTCCCTCGTCTAAGCAAGCAGATTGAAAGATTTCACTCAATAAGAACAGAATAGGCCCTAACATGTATGCTTGTTTGTTAAGTACTTCACAAAATTGGAAGGCTACTCTAACGATTTCTGCAGAACTCCTTTCTTTGTTCAAAGACCTATAGGACTACGTCTTCGCATCTGCAAAGTTAGGAGATTTGTGGAGGTGATCCTCTTCGCTCAAAACGAGATACTTGGGTTGTATACTCGACAGAAAGCTGACTTTTGAAAAAAAAAAAAAAAACATGTCAGAGAGTACATAGAAGGCCCTTTATGCAAGCAGTACAAAAATTACTCCCTAAGCTGGTTTGGCGGTAGGCCAATCCTTTCAACCCAATTTTTCCATCCGTTTTCGATGGTTTCGGCCCCTATTTCATGAATAGCTTGACCAATATTGTCCTTGAGTACCTGAATCGTCTCTGGATTATTGGCATAGCATCGACCTTTAATGGCATCCCACAAAAAAAAAGTCCAACGGCGTCAAATCGCAGCTCCGTGCCGGCAAAGCAACATCACCAAAACTATCGATTAGACTCTTATTGAACTTAGTGTGCAATAAATCGATTGTTAGACGGCTTGTGGGGCACGTAGCCCCTTCTTGCTGAAACCATAGAATAAGTCGGTTATCATGTCTCCGTAGAGGGCTCCATTGACGTCTTGGAATCAAAATGGACTAAAATGCCGCCACTCCAAAAACCTGCAAAAAACTGCAATATTTTACGTTGAGCACGCAGGACGAACACAGGAATATGTTCGGTTTTCAATCAGTAAACCTATCTCACGAACTTTCATCACACAAGCTGCAGTTGGTGCATTATTTCGAACGAAATTTCTTTTCAAAAATCGCACTGTTTTGGCAATCCACATTGAAAGTAACTTTCCAATATTTCCCAAAGTTATCCAAGCGTAAATCGATCCATTTCGTACCGCGAACTTCTGTCAATTTCGAAATTTTGAGCGAATAAGAGCTGCCAGTGTCAAAATAACATATGATTCAAAAAGAAAGCAACAGAGCAACCCTTTATTTGCACTGATTTCAGGACACAAACCAACTTTAGGAAAGAGGGCTACATATTCCACCACACTATTGCGAGATGGGCACACTTGAGTACCGACAATGAGTATCTAACACGTTAAAACAATCTTCCTTCCCTTCAAGAGAGGATTTGGCAAATAGTAGAGCCATTAACCCGAATAGAATCTCGATCTTCACGAAAGGATCATAAACCGGATTGGGCACTGACATTTATTCCTTTGAACCCGAAATTGCACGCTCGGTAAGACTTTCAAACCACTGTATTGTATTTCAAGCGAAGGTCCTAGCAATCGCTGTAGTATTATTCACAAAACTGCACTCTAGGAAGATAGTCGATATCTACATCGATAGCCAAGCCGCTTTAAAAGTCATCTCAACTACATTTCGACACAACAGCTTACTTAATACAATGTATGTCCTAGATCAAATTATTATGGTTACGGGAACAGGATGATCTAGGTTTTGGTACCAGAATGGGCCTCTGCTTTAGTTTAAGTGAACCTTTGCACCATTGCTCGATCTATCTACCAGCGTAACATTGAATTCTCCTTACTACACTCCCAAATGATAGCCATCTTGTGTTCAGGGATATGTTCAACAAGTCTGTGGGACACGTTCAACGATTATCTCATGTACATTCATACATTATGCACATTTAGTAGAAGTAGATAATAACCATTATTTTCATTCCGATCAATCTCCTTATGCAAAGTATCTATCTACATACATATCTAATTACTTATGCATGTAACCATTCCTACCTTTCATTCATGAGAAAATCTTAAATACAACGCACCACCCAATGCAGAAACTGTCATACCAAGCAAAAACCTAGGCACACTTCAGACCTCAGTCAATGGAATGAACTTCGATCGAGTGTGACAGCAAAAGCTAACATAAAATAAATATGAAAAGAAAAAATTTAAAAAAATTAAAATGTAAGGTACGCACACTTTTATCTAACGTATGCAGAAATTCGAACCGGAAATTAAATTTGTAATGTAATGAGGTGTACAACCTTATATCGTGCAATTGAAGCACTTAATCAACCACTCCTGATTCCTCCTTCTTTTGGCTCTTTTTAATCGGCCTTTTGATCCAACACAGTCGATTCGTTAATCTTGGCGTAAGGTGAACAAAAAAAAAATAAATAAAAAATACGTACCTCCTCTGTCGTCGTTGCTCAATACGCTTTGTTATCCACAATCACCTTGCAACACCTGCTGAGTAATTGGTTAATTACGCAACGCACGTACAATTGTTCTGTTATAATTGCTTTTATTAAATCGAATGGATAACTAATTTTTATTTTTTTTTTCTTTTTTTTTTCCGTTTGTTGGTTAATGTTGGCATCGTTCAATGAACCGTCAAAGCGAAGCTGGCTAGTCATCATGCTCAGCACTATGCATGCTCTGTTGCGTCGTTGCTTAGTGTTGCGTCGACGTTGAGGGAGTTTTTTTGTTTTCTTTTCTTGATAAGTCTCTCAGTATAGTGTTTTATATTTATTTATTTATTAATAACTTTTTTGCGAAATGACTAGCCGGCGATAATGACTAGTGAACTTTTGATTAGTGAGTGGGCAACGCACAGGGGAAGTACATAAGTACATGCTTAGTATATAGAACGCACGTCATAGCGCCTACATTCATTTCAGAAACTGCTGACCATACTGACTTCAAAATCTACCTTATCGCTAGGAAGACAGCTATGAGACATAATATTTCAAAAACCAGACCACAAAAAAACTGCTGACAATCAGCTACTGGTATATTAGGTGCCATCATGACTGCCACGGAAATGCACCTTATAAACACATCACCAAAGAGGAGCATCCCCACAAAACTACATTGTTACAGTTGAACATCCCACATGCCGCTCCATAAAATGTCTTACTTAATGTCGACGGGGATGTAATGTGCATGTAATTCAATACGTGAAATGTCATTTCCATAATAACATTGTGAAATGTAATACCTACTTTTTTTTTTCTACAAGAAAGACACAACTACCATCGAGACATGCAGGACGATAGTCGATACTCAAAGTCAATTAAATGTGAAAATGAAAGAATCTTCCCTTTATAAAGTAGGATGTGTGTTTGTGTGCATAACCTGGAGTCTCCAAATCAAAATCCACCACAGGAACGAAACCAAGAATGTCCCCCTTGCGTAAACATGATAATATGAGCAATTTATGGGACTTGGCCTCCGCGCCGAATGACAGCGAATGTGAATCTCATTCGGAAATCGAATCTTTAAATGAACGGATGAAAATAAAACGCACTAACTTATTTGGTTGTCATCTTTTTTAGCGCGCGGACCAGTTCGACGAGTGCACTGCCTGTTGACAATAATTTTATCATGCTGGTAGGAAAGGACTTGGAGACAGTGGGGTCCGGGAGTGTGCTCTTTGGCTACCGAAAGGAGTTACTCTAAATTATCAGGTGAGGATAAATCTGTCTGACACCGGTATACGGAAATGCACATTTGTATGTCCCGGAAGATACATACATATACCATAGGAAAGTTGGACCAATTTTGAATCGCCCTAAAATTTGTTGGCGCTGGACAATTTTGAGCATTTTGAAAAATACTGCAACACTAAAATTTGTTGGAAAACAGCTATCAATTTCAATAGAAGTCAGATCAGAAAAATAGTGAACAATTATAGAAGATAGGTTGGAGCAGTGTAGCGGAGCGAAGCGGTGCAGTCAAGTTTATTTTCTGTCGATTTTTCTAAACCTTTTGTTTTTTGTAATGAAATTCGAAATATGCCTGAAAAGTTTATGTAACAAATCAATCTTTCGGCAAAAACGACAGAAATACTTATGTGTTTTTATTTCTTAAAGATAATATACAAAATTGGTAACTTTGGTATAAAAAAATTTTGGTAATACATACATAGTTTCCGAGAGTCTCACAATTGTGATTTTCAAAGCGATTCACGACTCAAAAATATGCGTGCAAGTATACGATGTATTTTTTCAACCAAACGTCACACTCAAATAAGTAAGTGTGGGAATTGTTTTAATGACCTCGCACATGAGCGAGAAGTGTTCGATTTTGAATGAACAATTCAAAAACTTGGTGCGGTTCAAAATGATTGACTCATTTGCCATATTATATGCCAACTTGAATAATATATTTTCTATCTATTGACTCTTATACGAAAGTCAGTTAATTTGTAAGTGACTTGGATTGTGAACTGCAAAGTCTATCCTTGTCTCAATATTCAATGAAACTTCTAAAATCGCTCGAAAGCTAGTCAACAACCTTTTCTTTCTTAAACGTCAACTATGGACCCAATACCTGTCTTGAATTTAAGGGAACCTAACTTAATCTTTTCCAGTTTCTTATTTTCCAAAAAATTAATTGTAGATACTTCCCTACTATTATAATGGAAAACTTGCGACATGCTTCGAGGAGGCTTCTGACAAATTTCCATATGTTATGTGCTGTTTAATTTGTTTGATTGTTTTGTAACAAGAGGGACTTGGTCGAAATTGTGGAACGAAGTCAATAGACTTCAGAAAATCGTCTCCAGGGATCCAGTTTCCAAAGTCGGACTTATTCGTGGTAGAACGAGGAAGATTGTTGAGACACTGAATCATACAAATCAGGTCCTTATGGAAACACACTTTACGGGTAGCCGTAAGTCAGATCGGACCTGGGCTTTGAGAAAACAAGGAGCCAGAAACTGTGAATGGGGCGATGGAAACGTTTTCACTTTACAAGTATCTGGGTGAATACCTACCTGGAAGTTCCATGTGGAAGAGAAGATCAGAAAGACGAAAATTGTGCTTCATCAGTGGAAACGGGTATGTTGACAAAGGTGGGGAATCTCGCCGATGTCAGCTTACTGGATGTATACGATGATTGTTAGACCGATTATCACATATGCGTCAGTTGTATGGTAGCAAAAAGCCTCTCAGAAAACTGTAACGAAGCAGTTAGATAGGATCCAAAGTCTGGCATGTTTAGGGATCGTCGGTGCAATACAAACGACACCAACATACGCAATGGAAGTGATCCTAGGTATTCTGCCGCTGGATTTATTTATAACGAAATCGGCGGCATCGACGGCACTTCGTCTGCATCGGGTACTATCTATGGTCATAGAAAAATCCTGGATCTCGTAAAAAACGAGATTAGGGAGTTGAATATATCCATGGATGGAATAAAGAGAATGCGTGATACCGAAAGGTATCACAAAACTCTTATCGAGTATGAACCACTTTCGGAAAAGAAGATTGGTGATAGAATCATCTTTACGGATGGGTCCATGATAGATGGCATAATGGGGACAGGTATCTTTACAGAAGAACTAGAACTAGCCTGTCCTATTAGTATGGTGAAATATACCTCAGTAGCAAGCCGAGATGATTGCTCTGTTTTATGCGTTGGATCACCTGAAAGAAGGTCAGGTTGCGGGTGAAAATATTATTATAACACTGGAGCAAACAGATATCAATACATCACTGGCATTGGAATGTGTTCATAAACTCAATGAGTGCTCATCTCGAAACGAGATGACTCTGCTCTGGGTGAGAGGGCACATTCTTCACCCAAATGGAAGTGGCCGAGTCTGAAGAGTATATTTATAAAGAGATTTTGTTAAACCTTCGAATACGATCATGAACAAAAATTTTGGATGTAGTCTGGGAATCGAACCCTGAACCATGGTTTCCAAGCCAATCACATGGCGGATTTTGAAGTTTGTTGCAGAATTTGAAGTTTGTTGCAGATTTTGAAGTCTTTTACCAATATTTTAGCCGTCGAACTATGAATTTATATCAAGTCGAGCTTGTGGGCTAAATGCTTAAATAATGTAGACGATTTTTTAAGGACAGCGGTATCACAAATCCTTGGTGGATCCTAGGTATTATTGGAAACACAAAGCTAATAAAAAGCTACTAAGACCTATAAGCCATGAATATTTTTGCTTCATACAGAAGACATCACTTTATATGAAAAGCATAACGATTATGATATTACAGTGTTCGGAAGTGTTCGTTTAGTTTGTCGGAATCCTGGATTGCAATGACACAATCAATGTGTTCAAAACAAAATCAATAAACAAACCCAAAGAGGAAGCCCTAACTAAGGCCGTAATCCTGATTCAAATCCTGAGAAATTGTCCTCTAACTCTTGTCTAGCAAACTCATTGATGTGATTTAACTACATATGTTGTCTGGGTTCAAAACAAGGATCAGACTTCAGGATTTTGTAAATGATTTTTTCAAGACTTCTGAACCTCTACCGAAGCAGTTTAGTGGGTTTCTCTTCTGACAGATCGTACATACTATCAGAGAGTACAAACCTTTTTCGGTAATATGGAGTTCTGTGCCAAGCCAATGCTGATGGTTCAGTATTTTAACAGCTACGTTCTCGGCTCTGACTACATTCAAAGTCTGTAAGCTTCTGTTCGAGTTCGAATACGTATATCCAAAATAATGCAAATGTCGTATCACTTTTAAGTCAGACCTCAGGCCTCATAAATATTTTGTCTTCATGGACCCTTCAGTTCTTGACGGCAAAGCCAAGTTTTTGGCCAGAACCACTCTCAGAAATAGTATCTCAGTATCAACTCTCTTGTGAATGGTACCCCAAGCTGAGTTTGATTGAATTGTCATCCCTGATGAACATGCCACAAGTTTGACACATGTTTCCATACAGTTTAGCTGTGGTCACTTAGCCCTGTGGCTTAGGATACTTAAATACGCCTTTCACAAGCGAAGGAATGCGTTTCGCTTCCGACACCGTCATTTCTGTTGCAAATAAGGACAAATTATCTTCTTAACTTCTGTACATATGTACGTCTTCTGATCATTACTTTTTATTTGATGCATTTTGCCGAAAACCGTCTGAAGACTTTCAATTGCCACTTTATTACACTTTGGCATTAATGATAACCACGACGACAACGTCGTCATTGCTGTCGTTGACAATTCTTTTCAATTTCATGTACCTACAACAATTGAAAGGTAATACCCCAATGGATCCACAGTTTGGCTTCCCGAACTGACAACACAACCGCGACAACAATGTCAATGATGTTAACAAAGAAAAAAAAAAAAATCGAGTCCAACAACAAACTAAATGCACTTCCTAACCTCCTCCACCCCCTGTCATGGGTGACAGATACCCATATCAACTATCACCACCACCTGAGTTGCTCTTTCCAGCAGTGCGTTGCGTTATGTGGGGTTCCTGCCGTCAAGGTAGACATAGCGTCGTCATCGTCATCCTCATCATCAGCTCTATCGCTACCACCAGTAGTGTGTCGTCTTGGTGGTAGTAGTGGTGGTCGGAATTGGAATCCACATAACATTGTTTTTTTTTTTTTTTAATACGCTTACCAATTATGTGGGGACATTGTACCTCCCTGTGCATGTGCACAAGGAACATGACTAACAATGGAATTTGTTTTGTGTCTCTGTTTGATCGGGCGTTGGTTGAGCGCTCATGTGTTTGGGGGCGGTTTGTGTCTGGGATTAGATGGACGTTTTTAACAATTTTTTTTTTTTTGCAGACCTAATCGATGTGAGGGTGGGACACGTGGAGATTACAACAAGTTACCTGTCACAAACAATAAACAGAAACGAAGCCTAAATTAATCCGTTACACATTTATTACTTGTACGGCCGTTCACGGTAAAAATTTGACACCTACTTTGCACCCATTGTGGCACAATTCGTCAGAGTTTCGAGTCATAACTGATGGTGGCGTTGCCTCACACCTTATTATCCAATTAAAGGTGTGCCATACAGGGTGGTAACCTCTCGTAGTTATACGCCCGTTTCTGTACATGTTAACAAAAAAGAAAAAAAAAGTAGAAACAGAAGAAGAAATTGGAGAGAAAGCAAACATAAATCCAAGTCCATAACAACTGAGTAGTAGGTGTGAACGCGTGTTCCTCGGTGACGTCTATCAGGTAGGTATATCAGATTTTCTCGATTCACGTTCGCGCCGCAGCCGCAGCCGCTGTCGAATGTATCTGATCGTATCTGTCTACTTTTTTTTTAACACCTTTCTTTGCGTATCATCGTCCTAGAATTTCGCACATGCCATTTGCGATGTAGTGTGAAGTTTGCGGATCTAATTCGTACATGTTCACGCACGCTTTTTGAATCGGAGGCGCACAGAAACGTTTTGGAACCCCCGAACAGGTTGTTGTACCGCTTTCGGTGTTGGAATTTCTAGCGTCCGTGATTATTTACGTGGGCGCAATGGCATGGCGGAGTGATTAGCAAAAGCCTCACATGCATATATCTAGAGCTTGGGGAATGGCTACACGTGGGAGCACGCCGAGACAGTTGGAGCTATGGAAAATAACTGAAAGTCACGCGCCACAAAAACGGTTTTAATTACGTGTTTCCTATGGCTCGTGTCTTGACAGTCATTGTTGGACGGAACAGATGTTTGGCAAAATGTCAAAATGGAAAGTTTTGTCAAATGCACTGCCAAGGCTCTTATCGATTCGAATAATATCGATCGAGACCCACTCAAAGTTAATGGTGAATGTGGGAGAACAGATTATCAGTATACTCGATACATAGCAGTGTTAATCACGTTATCGATTAATTATCGATGACTTAACCTCTGATGACTCTTAATAGTCAGGGAAACCACACTCAAGAATTTACGTCATGAAATTAAGAGCTAAATAGGAATAGGGAGTCATGTGGTATCACAATGGATTATTGTCTAAGTGTGTTGGCTTTGCTGGCTTCAACCAAACCAAACCACAACAAGTCCTATGAATGGTGAAAGAACACTAGCCTAGGATGTACGCCTTTCAACTGTTTTTCAGGGTTATGTGTCTTCTAACGTTGAATATAGCATTCTCCACTCTATTCTGGTATTGTGAATAGGAAAGAACACTGACTGATCGGTCCGTATGCCTTGACATCCAGTGATGTGATTAACTTTCCCAGTTCCGTGAATGAAAATTACACGTTGCTCCTGCCATGCCTTGGGAAGGTATCCAAGCTTAAAGAAACTTACAAAATTTTAAAAGGTCTAATTCCCAGTGATACCTTGCCTTAGTCGATAATTTTGTAAATAAAGCGCAAATCCAGTTCTGACTTAGTATCCGAATTGAAAAACTATCTCCTGGTACATAGGTGCATCCAGCGAAAACGGTTGATCATTAGAATACCGAGTATTTCCTCGTGAAAGTCCGTTTAGATACCATGGCCTATCTTGATATGCCCCAGTTGGTGTTTTGGGTAAGACTTTCCATGAAACGCTGCAGATACTTCAACTTACTTCTTTCCTGATAAACTTTATGTTCTCTTTTTTTAAGTGGAGCATTCACATAAGAAAAGTTAGTGCTAACTGATGACAAGGTAGCACTGCAGCTAAAGAATACAGCCATCCTTGAGTTCCCAGACAGTTCTTTCCTGCGACTATCCGAAACTTGACCATACATCTAAAAATTTTAGCAGTTCCAATGGGCCATGAGTTTACAAACATGTCATGTGGACAAGCCTTAAGTTGCGCATTGATTCTGGCTATCTTTCTCATGAAAGGAGTGCATCAGATGAATATTTCACACGTTTTCACGTTCATTCCTACTAAGAGTCATAAACAGGAAAACTCAGTTGACCTAAACTTGAAAATAAAAATCTCCATCAAACGAATACTTCGACAGAGAGTCAGAGAGTGACGAAGAACCAAGAACATAGGTATTTGCTGGGTGTTGGAATAAGAAACCAAAATATCCTTAAGCCCATGTAAATATTTCCGCAGTGTAAATAAGCCTTTTATCTAAACTTCTATACTTAGTCACTGATAACTAATTCTACTTCGCAACACCCGTCATCAATTCCCATCGATTTAAGCCATTTGTTCAACATTCAACAGCACATCCACAAATCACAGCTCCAGTTTGTCATTTTCCACAGAAGATACTCACCTGCACAATCCATTTCCCAGTCATCGTCGCTGCACTGCACCCAAAGTTAGTATTTTTAGCTCCGTAAAACACTGTCACACGCACTCACACCACCTAGAGGGGACAAGCCCTAAGAAAAGCATGCAATGACGAAAAGCACACATCCACCAGCCGCCACCGCCGCGGCCACCACAGCCACCATAGCCATCACAGCCAACTCCGGACGGAGGAAGATGTGGAAAACATGTTTCCCTAAGGTTTGTTGTTTGTTTTGGCCTCAACGAAATTAGCATGAGAGTTACACCTTTCCACGGAGTGCGCTGTCGCGTTTGATTGACAAATGAATGGATCGTACGATTCTCGCTTAAAAGCAAACTGCTCCGTGGTTAGTTGGGTACCCGTGATGGGACCCAAGCAGCGTTTTGGAGACTCATCCACAATTGGCAGGCTAACATATCACCATCATCTTCAGCAACAGCATGAACATGATCATCGTCAACATCATCCTCGTCATAGCAACCAAACCAACGTCGTTGTTCCATCGCGTTGCAGGCAAACACACACTCATTCGTCATCCAGAAAATAGAATAGGTACACTTCGTTGCGCTGGGGTAGATGGTGGAGACCAAAGCATGAGGTAGGACTTTTGTAATAGGCAAGCACTACTCCGACTGGGGCAATAAAGAATAAACGCTTGTCAATCTGTCAAACAATGCGACTGTGAGACGCAAAGTACGGTCGGCAATTCTTTTTCATCTTTTTGTTGTTGTTACGAGTATATGTTGTTCCCCATCCCTTTTCGTTTTCGTTGCCTTATTTTTCACCCGAAAAAAACAAAACAGTTGGAAAAATGCCGAAAGAAAATCCCCACAAAACTTTCGAAATGACACTTTGGACACTGTGCGCTGATGAATGGATTGATCTATGGAACGATGACGATCCCTGAAGCGCAGCGGCATAAAGTGGGATAGATGTCTTACAAAGTTTGCCAAATAATATTCCTCAAAAAATTACAAGTTACTGGTACTCTATCGATCCACAAAATATGATTGTGGGCGTGGTTCAAGCATGATTCTTATAAAATCTTTGTACTAAAACCATTGAATCTCCTAAGCAACATTTAATCATTTTTTTTTCGAAATACTGCCCCACTGTATAGCGGCACAAAGCAGCGCATTATGAATATTTTAACGAAGCGAATTAGAAAAGGTGAAGCGAAAGATGATAAATTGGTAGTGCTGTTGCGGCACGCAGCTCACAGTATGTGTATGGGAGAGTTCCGGGTTCAGAGGATCGAAGAGTATTACCAACTCAGGGTGCATTGCGTGAGGTGCATGTGTTATGTGATTGGAATGCCAGAAGGTTCTAGCATTACAGCCAAACCTTTTTTGTTTTGAATAATTTGTTTAAGGCGATACTTATCAAATAAGATTGAAACATTTTAAGAAAATTTTATTCCGATTTTAATTGACTTTAATTTTATAGCAGGAACTTTCCTTAACGGATGTAGCGACAGACGTCACAGTGTCTTTACGGCGACAATAAATGTCAACCATGTAGTTTTATGTGTGATTTATAGGCGAGACCAGAGCGCTACCTTTCTTAACGTGTCGAAAATGAATTATCACAATGTGTGCTCATGCTGTCCGCCGAGTGGACACGACTCTTGGTGAAAATGATTCAGAGGCATGGATCAGATATTAAGTAGAGAATAATGTGAAATATAATTTCATTGGCGTTAAATTATTTTATGTTGTGGTATGATGCACTAGTGAGTGAGTAGATTTATTTAATTTTGAAATTGCCATAATAATCGAGGAAGATTTGACAAATAAATTGGTGATAAAGTTTTTATTGTCAGATTGATGATACATAGGCTAGCTGGTGATTCCTAGCAGCTCGGCGGTATAGAATATTTTGTTTAGTCATACTGTATGAACACACATATGTAAGTATTTGGGGCATATTTTGGATACCTCTTACCAAAATGTGAATTTTTATCGAAATGTTTCATTATCTTTTGATAATAGCGCGAATGACTCATCAGTTTAGTCCTTTCGTCTATGTCATTTGGACTATAAGCCTAAAACTAGGTCAGTTTGTTGACGATTCCCTGTAGCTTATCGATAGTTTTGATGGCAGCTGAACTGTCAGTAAGGATTCAGATGTTTTGGTGGAGAAAAGGAATATTAAGTCTCGTCCAATCCTTAGTAAGGCAGTTTGAGTCAATCAAAGTCCTCCACAGTAGGTAAATGCTAAATGTATCATATACTTTGGTACATAAGACTGAAAGACTTGAATCCGTTCTAAATACAGGGATGGAATCGCCTAAGGTGATGGTTGATACTCATACCAGACAATCACAAACTTTTGCTTTGGATCTGGCTCTGGCTTAGATGATTCCACCAAAGGTCTTAAACTTTTACTGACACGCCTACTAATGGCCGGAGGTAGAAGAATCGTCTTAAAAATCAGCCAAAGAGGCAGTTTGCCAAAAAGTCTTTGTCGTTGCTTCAGGTAGCTTCTCTGATATATTTAAATTATTTAAATTTGTCAGCGTTTTGCAAATGAAGGTCTTAGAATGGTTTTTGCCTCTACAAAAGTCGTTCTCAAAAAGGACCTGTCTTGTAGCATACTTGCCTATTAGACGTTGTCCGCTGATGATATTGTAGTGCCGATATGTAACCTGTTGAGAGAAATCAACATCTTTGAGCGTTTTAAATCCTGCTTTGGCCAAATTTGTATTGTCATGTTGGTCCATTTGTCCACCTCAATAGCATTTGATAGATTTGTAATCTCGATAGCATCGAGCTTGAATTTTCGTTTGCAAGTACCGATTGGTATACCTAAGGTGCCTTTGTCCGGCAGAATGGGTAATGTTGTTTCTATTGTGGCGAGTTCATTGGCCTTACAGTTCCCTGGAATAACACTATGCCCCGGTACCCAGCAAAGGTGAATATTAAACTGCTCAGCCATCTTCGTGACAGACGATGGACAGTATAGAGCTACTAGAGAATTTATAGAAATCGATTCCAATGATAGCTGCTTGACTGTCCGATGAGGATATCCCTAGCAGAAACCACGTTTTCCTTAAGCCAAGATAAGACTTTCTTGATCAACATAATTTCCGCCTGGAACACGCTACAATGATTTGGAAGACGGAATGAGAGCTTAAAATTTAGACGTGGGGTGGTGTAGTCCGTGTTTTCGTGAAAGATTAAAAAATTATTCAGAATGGAGGTATGGCCAAATTCTTTTCTTGACCACTGTAGGGTAGCTTCGACGCGAACAGCTACACTTTCTGATATTTGCTTGCTAAATATATCCAGGAGTATCAAATGGAACATAATGTCCAGTTACGGAGAGTGTTCGTAGAGCACCGCTTATTCACAGACAAGCTGGACGTTACATACATAGATAGTCGCGGTTTATAGCTTATAGTATGTGAGTATCGGTCTCATGACCGAGATGTAGACCCAGTGAGTTATTCGAGGTTGTAGACCCCATCTATTTCAATAGCTTTTTTGCAAGAGAAGAGTGCTACTGGGGGTTTCTTGACTCTTTCTTGAATGTTAGGTTTTCATCTTAGCTTCCGATCCAGAACAAGACCCAAATAGAGATAGAGGGTCGACTAATGAAATTTTATATTTTCTGGAGAAGAGTACCTACTAGTTCAGTTTTGCTGGGGTTTAAACCCAAATCACACCGAATCGCCCAACAGTCTAGCTTATTTAAAGCGTTTTGTAGAAGTTCTTTCAGAGTATTTATTATTTTCAAACGGATTGTAGCTCTTCTGCATATATTTTTATTACGTTCGACAACTCTAAAAAAATAAGACTACCACGAACAAATTTGGCACGCTCCCTATATTCAAGCTGGATTATCCAGAAAATTCACTTGAATTCCAGACCTTCGCCTTGAAGATATTCAGCTCAAACAAAAAATTGTTATATACAGGATATTTTTTCGCGCACCATATTTATCAATCCCGTTCTCTAATGAATTCAAGAAAAAATCCCGGAAACCAGGAAAATCCTTTCCAGAAATATGGCTCATTAACTTTTCCATCCATTTTGTGGTGATTTTGGGATCTGCAGTATTGAATGCTTGGCAATCTTAGACTGTTATTTCTTGTCTAGGTCTGATTGATTTTCTATCTAGTTTATAGTCTGTCAGTTGCCCGGATCGTGTTCATATCCATACCCATCCTTTCTGCGGAAACGAATAATTTATTAACTTCAAAGGATAATAGCTCCCATAACTCGAGATTTAACTCTTAAAGTCGAGCAAACAGGCATAAACTGGAACTTTATGTTCCAGTGGAACCTAAAAAAGCTAAATTCCGTATGCTGTCGAAAATTGCAAAGAAACAAAATGTTTACCCCATAAATAACATTCCCAATCCCAGTAAAAGTACGTGGGTGTAGTAGAAGGTGACTGCCACTCGTAAGTTGAAGACTTTCGTCAACAGATGCTTTCGCGTCATCTTAGGTATAACTTTCTAATAGTATATTCAATTTTCAGCTTCACACTAGACACCCTATGGACATGATAATACATATGCATGTTTGTAAGTCATGTATTATAAAATCAGCAGGAAAATGGGTCATTTTAAGGAAGCATGACACTAACCTTCGAGTAGAAATGGCTGAATTTACCGACGAAGGCTATATTATCTATCCTCCACTGGGAGAGAAAAGACAAATTAAAAATAAAGTATCTATAGTACGAATAATTACTTCTATTTCTATGGATTCGTAGGAATGGTTGCGTTATATACTGTGTCGATTTTTTTTACTCATCATTTATGTATACTAGAACTAGTACTATAATACTATGTTATCTAAAGCGTTTTGTCGTACCTATACTCGTATAAACTTTTCGAAACGATCTTCTGTGCATGAACCTTTCTCTTATCAAAATACATAATATACATATATGGAATTAACCCGCAAAGATCACACAAATCAAGGCCTTTCTTATTGGAAGCATGCATATCAGAAACTACCTATGTTTGCCATGACCTGCTTTTTATTTCTTAGATTTATTCACCCAATGAAAGATTAAACGTTACCATTACACAGAATCATATTTAAATTACTGTTGCTGTCAGTTTGAGGCGAAATGTAATATATTTCTATCTGTAGATACAAGATTATGAAATATATTAAATGAATATATACATACTTACATAACAGAATAAATTATTTAAACTTTAACTTTAAATGTTGGTTCATTTAAATATTACTTTTGTGGAGAAACCTAGTTCCATCAATTGTATTTGCTGGCAAATGCAAGGAAAGACTTGTTCTTAAAAATCCCTAAAGACCCAGAGCCAAATGTCAGAAAATAACTTAGTTTCGAGGATTAAAAGTATTGAATTTTGGCTTATCATTGTTAATATATTAGAAAGATTTCTTAACAACACTGTAAGAGATCCGTGTAAACTAGAACGTCATCTAGATCAAACAAGTATGACTACTAACTGACAGCAGAAATGGAACTTGTCTACAAGGACAAGATGAATTCACCGAATCCGAGTGTGTACTGGATTTCTAATTTAGTAAATTGCTATCAAGGAATGGCTGCTATCGATCTACATATCATTACAGATTCGGTCATTGTGACTAGTCCACTAAGGGAAGTCTTATAAGATGTGGATATCGTAGTCATCCGATGACTACATTCAGAAAGGATTGGAAAGCTAAAAGAAGAAGCTAATAGGGCTAGAACGCCGTGAAGGTAAGTATTGCAGTAGTCACATTAAAAGAACGCCGTGGAAGGGTAGTGGACAAAAAACAGAGGATTCGATTCAAGCGTTCCTGATATTTCGATTTCCGTATTTCGATTAGATTAGTTTAGATTCGGTATGATGAACTACCCAACTTTTAGCAAGCAATTTGTCTGATGTTACCAGGACGCAATGAGGAAATTCATTATTCTATGGAGGAGGTAGTCAAACTATTTAACTGAAAAACAACTTCCAAACACCAAGAAGCAGAATGTTGTCAAAAGCAGCTTCGAAGTCGATAAACTTCGAATACATACATATATGTATCTCCTCCGAAATTGACAAGTGAAAAGATTTTATCTATTGACAAACTCCCGGATCGGAATCCCAAATGGTATTTGCTAATAAGTGTGTTGCAGAACGGTTTCAGACATAGGGTCTGTTTGAGGATTGGGTATGTATAGCTGATATTTAATGATCAGACTGACTTTCACTTTCGCTGTATGCAGTCTACAAGAATCTAAGCTTTTGACACGATACTTGACCATTTCGGGAATAGGCACTGTGTAACTGGAGTTAAATAGAATAGCACTTTATTTAACTCAAGTGACAAGATTTTGTTAACAAAAATACAACATTTCGTGACAAACAACAAGGAAATGAGGAAGACAAAATATGAGATACCGATGCATGTTGGTTTTGAATGTTTGTGGATCATAATGGGAGGGAAACACAGAGCTTAGTGGAGTATTCCACATTCTTGTTGTACGGTTCGGAATAGAATTTCTGTACTTAACAGTATGTTCCAAGGTGAATGTGAGAGTAAACTGAGGAATCTGTTGAAGGGACGGAATGCAATGGGCTATTTCGCTGAACCACTAATTGTGAAAGAAGCTAAAGAAGCGAAAATAGAAAGTAAAAAGTAAGGAAGCATTTCTACAGTGTTCGAGTGGATTTTTTGATGTCGCTATACTTTTGTCTGTTAATTTTAACGCACGATTTTAGATCCTATATAAAAGGTGTAAGGTGATTTTGTACACCATACTAGACATGAGTGTTATACTCGAGCTTGGGACGGACGTATATATGTATGTACATGTCTTATACAAACAGAGAGAGTTAAGTATTTTTTACATATTAGGCGACTTCGAATATGTGATCATTTTAATGTAAATTGTCATTAACACACATTGACACCTAACGAGAATGCAAGTGGCATCCATTGATAATGGCAGAAGGCTTGAGTTAGAGTTGGGCGAAAGAACAAGCGTTAAATTCAACTCTGTTGTCTGAAACCCATTTTATTACACTATTAAGGTCCGAATTAAGTGAGCTCAAGCTTAACATATACTGAATTAGAAGTAGGATAAAAATAAGAGAGTTGGGGACAAACTGGAGCCTTTGAGAACGCCGACATTTATTTGGTAATAAGTCGTCGTTAAATCACTTTCTTCACTGATGACTCGGAAATAAATTCTGCTACAGAAGAGGAAAGGTTTCGCAAGACTATGAGTATTTTACACCAGAATTTTAACTACAATAAATCGAAGGCGGTCAAGATATGTCGTAATCCAATCAATGCCATTAAAGACCACAAGATCAGACTACACTGGATTCCTGAAAATAGCAATATGTAAAGGGTTTTTCAATAGGGACATAACAATTTGGTATTCAATTCAAATTTATGATCTGTCAATGTCAAAACGTCAGTCGAGGTTTACGTTTTTATCATTTTAAATTCAAGAACGAATTACGTTTGGAAATTTTTAAAATTACTACAGAAATTCTGAGTCGGTGCTCGCAACTTTAAGAGCTCCTACGCCAATTTTCGGTCGTAATAATCGTCTCACCAGCCTGTCTGGCGTACTATACTGGATAAATTCGAGTTAACATATTCACTATTGAATGTTGCGTTGTTGTGCCAGTGAGACAACGCATCGGTCGAAGTATAGAAAATATCGCAGCCGTAAGTTCTTCAGTGCATAACAAAGAGCCAAATCAGTCGATTTGTCGACGCCGTTCACAGGAATTGGGAATCTCTCAGTCCACATTGTGGAGAATTTTGCGTAAAGATCTTGGCCTACACCCTTCCAAGATCAAATTAACTCAAGAACTGAAGCCTCTTGATCATTTGAAGGAAGCGAAACTTCTCCGATTGGGCTCTGCAAAAGTTTGAAGAAAATCCTGAATTTCATCGAAATCAAAGTCAAATCATCATTTGACTTAATGGCTTAGTCAATAAGCAAAATATACATTATTGGACAGCAATAAACCCAAAAGTGCTTCAAGAGACAAAAAGTAACCGTGTAGTGTGGATTTAATGCCGGAGGTGTGATTGGACCGTATTTTTTCGTCAATGAAAATGATCGCCATGTTACGATCAAAGGAGTTCGCTATCGTCCCATTTTGGAAGACTATTTTTTAGCCAGAATTGAATGGATATGTGGTTCCAGCAAGATGGTGCCACCTGCCACACAGCTTTTCAAACAATTGATCTATTGAAGGGGAAGTTCGGTAATCGTGTAATCTCGAGAAATGGTCCGGTCGAATGGCCACATCGCTCAAGTGATTTAACGTTGTTAGATTTCTTTTTATGGGGTTACATTACATTACGTTAGATGAGCTCAGGGACAATATCGAACGTAAAATTGCCAAAGTTCCGGTCGATATGTGTGGAAGAGTGATTTAAATTTGTCTCCATCGAATCGATCGCTACAAACGTCATATGAACGAGATCTAGAATTCGATCTAAACATGTGTACTACACCTGGTATAAATTTCAGCCTGATATCTCAATTATTCTGTGTATTTATTTATTGAAAAAAAAAAAACCATTTACGTAGAAGGAAACGAGGTAGCAGTCGAATTGGTAAGATCGCGGTCAGCTATGGGCACCAGTATGACTGACCTTTTGTTACTACTTCGGATTAGAAAATTGTAGATTTATCAAAAATGAAAACCATGGTGAAAAATAAAATCAACCTCTTAGGTGCTTTAGAAGCAACTATGTATGTTATACTCGTATCTCTCGTATACCATGTATCGAGATGCTTTAAATGAAGCACGCTTACTAATGCCAGACACATACATACCATGTTTATGGAAATTTATAACAAGCACTAACTGGTTCGCAAATTGATCAGAAGATTTATTTTCCAAAACTTTAACCAAGAAGCAATTTATAATGGTCCTAGGATCTTTGAGTGGAAATATAGGGTTGATCTTTTACACACTTTTCATTACCAACTAACATTGTGGTTTAGACTGAAAGTTACTTAAAGTATTTTAAAATGTTGGGACTGGGAATCATTCTTTTATGGAAAGTTCCTTGAATCTGAGAACTCTATGTTTCTATGTTCTATGTCGGTTTTTTTTTTAGTGAAGGTCGTAGCCATCTATAAAATACTGTTGATGCTATTAAGTAAAATATTATGAATTTTTATAATTCTTTTGAATAATTTTTTTTTGTGGATTTGAAGGTTAGAACTATTCACTTTGTTGCTCTAGTTGCTAGCATTTTCGTCGTTCACGGATGAACTCTTTTATTCTTTTTGGAATAGAAAAAAAAATTGTTGAATTGTTATTCACTGAGGACTTTGTTTTTTGATCTGCAATTAAAGGAAATAAAACTCTGGTCTTCTCTGGACATTGGTGGCGATATTTATTCCCAGAATTTTGTACTGTCTTTGATTTTATGGGATATGAATTAGAAATTCGATATTTTTACGTTTCTTTATTTTCTTACAGAAATACAGACTGAACAAGTAAAACCAATACCTATCATTGTTCCACCTACAAAATTTATCACTTTTTGTCTAATGTCTAATTGTCGCAAAAATGTTTTACTTTTTTCACAATTAATAGCAATACTAGGAAATAATGATCTCTCCAAGACCCCAATCTTTTTTTTCAATACGTAAAGAAAACTCTAACAAACATGCCAGGTCAAAACACACTTACAAAGTTTTAGAAAACTAAATAAAATTTTGATTTTTAACGTATTTTCGGAATACGCCAGAATGATGTTCGATCGACTTTTGTCGATTGGTTGACTTATTTTTGTACTTAATTTTATTTAGCAATCCAAAAATATTTTCTGATAAAGAAAACCTGAAAATAAAGGTCACTGACTGATTAGTAGAACTTGTAACAAAAATAATTCATTTTTATCAAGCAATACTTTTTAATCTTAAAAAGTTAAATTTAACCGATATGAACATATATGTACATATGTAGATACAAGTTCATAAATTTAGTAGTTAATAAATTTTACTTTCTAGTTTGACGTATGTACACACATGCATAGATATGAAGATCCCGACAGAAAAAATCAAATTGAGGAATTACTTCACTACAGAGCTATTTTTAGCTTGTTAAAAATAAATTACCGCTGAATTTATGTGTTTTTAATGATCGGTCTAATTGAGTCATTAGGATCGTCTATAATTTTACGAATTAAATAAATTTTTTGTGTCTAGACCACTTGTATCGCAAAATTATGTTATTGAAGTTTAAGGAATCCACAGAATGTCGCTATCGTAAAAAAAAAAATACAGAAAGGTAAAACTTCAAAGAATTATATACTGAATGTTGACGCACACCCATTAAATCATATATTTATATAATTTCTTAAGAATTTTTGATTTTTTTTTATGATTCACTTAGAGTAAAAACGAAAGTTTTATGTATCACGTATCGTCAGACAGTATTTTAAAAAGTAGGCGTTAAAGGAGACGTTAGTTTGAATTGGAATACGTTCAGAGACACTCTTCTTAGCACTCAAAAACAGCCTAACGTTACTAATAAAAACACCAAATTAGGAAAAGCGAATAAATAAAATCTTGTTCATTAATTTCATTCAATTTTAGTAGGTCCATAATTTAATTTTAGTCATAAACTATATATCGCGAGTTTTATTGTATTTTTCTTCTTTTTTACTCTTTCCAGTCCACCACCATATCTCGCTTTATTTGCATTTATTCATTTATTTTTTTGTATCATAAAATGTTTCTAATTAAAAAGTAACACTCTTCAAATTAGCCACGTGACAACCATTATACACACTAAGCCAACAAATTATAAGAAAAAAAAAAGGCGCGCAATTTGTTGTTTAAAATTTGACATTTAGAATAATTGATGACGTCAACTAAAAATACCACCACAGTTCTAAGAGATTTAGGGCGGATCATAGGCGTGGATTTAAGGTTTAATTCTTTTTTCTTGTTTATTTATTTATTAGATATGGAAATGCAAATATTTTTTTTTCGTTTTTATCTGAAATGAACACTGGATTCACGGTTAAAAATTTATTTTGAAAAAAAAAATCACAATTCGTTTTTATGTTGATCATCAGCTCTCCAAGAGCACGGTATGAAGTTCCTACAATTTATAAAATTCACGTAGGAACTCTATACCTCGCTTATGGCAAAAAGCAGACATTTTCGAAAAAAAAATAAAAAAATATTCACTTTTGAAAATTATTTCATATGGAGAAACCATGGGAAAAAAAAGCACAAGTCCGTACAAATTTTTTTTATGTACTTTCCTTTCAATCACCACGAAAACACTTGCTGTCGTAGTACAAAAGAACGCATGCGCCGTTCACTATCCGCGATCTATGACCGATCAGTCACCGAGTTCAACTGACTCAATGAAATAAACACTCCGTTACGCTAAGCCGCTAACAATCGAATGAATGCGGTGCGACCACTAGCATTCACGTTAATTCCGTTTTCTTCATTCATTCGTTCGAAAAATTGTTTTTCTTACAAGAAACTGTTTTTTTTTTCGAAATTACTTTGAAAAAATTCCAATGAGGGAGGTGCTGCGGAGAACCGAACTGGATACTGGAAGACGAACACACTCACAAAAGACAGGCGAGATATTTCCAATGGGAGAGAGTAAGCAACGGAAAATCACCAACGAAATGGATGAACATTCACCAACAACGGTCGACGTCGAACTGTACACGACAAATGTGGGAACTTGGGAAACCACTAGTCCACCACCACCGAGCGACGAACTACTGAAGCACGACCATGATGGCGTGACAACAACCGACGACTGCGGCGACTGACTGTTGAATTGTTGTTGATTGTCGCCAAGTGTTTTTTGACACACATACAGCAAGCACTAACTCGGTGATGAGAGAGAAAGAGAAAACGAACCGATAACTGCACACGTACACCGTTGCTTAACTGTTTTATTTGCTTCCAACTGTACTTGTACGCACGCACACTCACACTGGTTTACCGTTTGTAGCGCGCGCGACTCCATCAGTCTCGCTCTCTCTCCCTGGATGAGTTCTTTTCGGCTGTCTCTGAGGCTTTGGACATTTGTAGCTTTGTAGCGTACCACCGCCCCTTACTCTGACCTCCCTTCCAAAACCAAAAACAAAAAAAAACAACTTTTCGCTTCTTTTTTCCACTTTTTTTCTGTCTTTGACATACGCACTGAATTTCGGTCGCGATTACCGTTTTTTTTTTGTAGTTTTCGTTGGACGTGTTCGTTGGTTTTCTCATTTTGTTCGTGTGGCTCCGTCGTCTCTTGCTTGATGTTGTTTTGCGTTCGTGCCGCTGGCTAAATTCGGTTATTTGGCCTGACTGCGTACATACCATAAACAGGAGAAATGCTACTGGAAAAGAGACACAAAAAACCAAAAAAAGAAAAGAGATGAACGTACAAAGATGTGTGGAAAAATCGTCCACCGTTGTTGAACAAAAAAAAAAAAGCTTCCACAAGTTCGATGATCGCTTGTTTACGCGTCGGTGTCGCGATGTTGTTTTTTTTTTCTTTTTCTTCATTTCTGTCAAAAATTGAACTCTGTTCACGTACACACATTTTGGTTCAGTTGTTAAGTTTTTTTTATTTTTTTTTTTTTATTTTATCTTGCTTCATGTATTTTTTTGCGATTTTACACGTTGAGGCATTTTATTTTTAACGAAATTTATTCTACATTTTTTTTTATTATTATCTTTTGATTATAATTACGTGCTTCACGTGCTGCTGCAGAGACCTGCTTTCGTTTGTTGCGATTTCCAACGAACTTTTGTTGAATTCATTTGAATTTTTGGCCATTTTCGGCGGGTTGATGTTTTCAAAAACTCTGCTGGTCACAAAATTTCATCGTTTGTGCATATATTTTTATGTTTACTCTTTCAGTGGGAAATTTGTTGTTATTTACTGGCGGGTAAACATGTTTGAAATGGTTATTTTGACTGGAAATATGCATAAGATTGCGATTCAAAAATTACAAAAAAAAAAATGTTATTTGTGTTATAAATACTTTGAAATGGCCACACGTGCGGTGTCGTAAATATACATTTTTTTGGCAGAACTGGTTTTCTTGTTTCTCGTAAAGAACATTTATGGAGATACATTTATAGTAGAAGGGGCGTGCCACTCTGTTGACATTGAACTTCCACTATGTTTCTGTTTAACCTGTTCTAGGGAAAGAACGTTCGTGAGATGCTTAATATAGTTTTGTTAAGAAAATAAGGATAAGTAAACTACTCCATTGATATTGGTAAAATTTTGAAAGCTAGAGCTATGTATTCCCAATATTCTAAGTCCGCTTCAAGAATGTAGACTATTAGATGTCAAGACACACCTTAAGATGAAACTATTTTGGGTTACGAACGACCAATAAAAACTACAATTACTTTCAATAGAAGGAAAAATATTTACATCATTGTATAGTGTGGACGCTCTTTAACAATAATAGAGCCACAATAAGCGTGTTAAAATTTTGACCAACAAAGTGAAAAAATGTTAACAGTAACAAGTCTTGAACGAAAGACTGATTTAAATTTTGACATCCCTGGCGATAGTAACTTAGCAGGGATGTACTTCCTTTTAAAGATTTGTCAGTACATGTTTTTAATGTGCTAGTAAAGGCGTTAGCTAGAACGAGTAAAATCTAGAAAGAAAAAAAATTCGAAAATCAATTTTATGAATCTCAAATGCAAAAATCTCAAATGGGATAAAATTTAGAAAGTACAAAAATCTCCAATGCCAAAATCTCAGAAAAAACAAAAAAATCTCTCGAAAACAAAATTTCTTTTGAGATTTTTAAGACCTCTCCATTCAACTATGAAAATAATGAAAACAGCTCGGACATGTAAGCTCTGAAATTTTTGACTAAAAAAACAATGTTTAACGCATTTTCATACCAAAAACCAAACGCACATAGGCGCCTGCGTACCAAATTCCTACAACGATCGTTAACAAGCAGCTAAGCGGAAAGGTAGCGGAGCGAGCAACGAAGAAATTTTGCTTGATTACCTTCCCAAAAATAGGGAACATAAGTCCCATCTTCGACAAAAAAAAAATTCTGGACTTATGTTATTTTCCGATTGGGTAAGACAAAAGTTCATAACTTAATTGTGGACTTATGTTCCACTGAAATGGGACTGGTGTCCTTGCGACAAAATTGTTACCATTGTCTGAAATATTGATATTATTTCTAAATTTTTGTCATTCGCGATTTTTTTTTCTAGATTTTGTACTGTTCGAGATTTTGGTTTCGGAACTTTTTTTATCCTAGATTTTTTTTCGAGAATTTTGTTTTCTAGATGTTTGCTATCCATATTTTATTTTTCTAGTTATCGGGGTAGACCCAGTAAAGGCTGCACTAAACTGACCTACAACTTAGAGGCACGAGGTCTTAAGCAGTCATATTAATCTGATTTTAACTGGTGTATTTCCGAGCGGCTCCTGTGTGATGCCAAGACCCGAACCATTACGGATTTCTTACGTTTATGAATACCTTATGACATAACAGCCAAGACCATCACTACCTAAGAGTCCTGTGGGACACTTTTGACTGTTAAAAGACAAAGTATATAAAGTTTACGTTCAGACACCATGATCACTCATGCCTCCATATAAACCAATTCTTTAATCGAAACAGCTTAGACAGGCTTAAATTAAAATCAACTCGTGGCTTATAAGTTTTGATACTGGAAAAGTTAATGACGAAAGATATCAAATTTGTATACCCTATTTGTGGATTACTCGGCTTCATAAAAATAACTCCGTAAGTAACGACGTTTCAATAAAAAAAAAACACGGCTATTTCGTCAATTCCGGCAAAGACATCTAACATACGTCATACAGTTGTTTTAGTTCTGTAAAAGATAGTCTGAAACCCCGAGTACAGGGCATCAGATACTCTATGCAGATGGAGCTAGTTTCAGAGTTTTACGATGATGAATAGATTTGAAGTTGAGGTTATTAAAAAACTGATTTGTTTTAAGTTTTGTCAACGTCACTAGTGCTGAAGTAAAACTGCACCAACTCTTGCCTATCTTGGATTCTATATTTGCTTTGTGTACAAAAAATATGTGATTTTATCGGAAGTATTTTTACGAAATAAATAATATAAGAACACACTTATATACATAAATATTATTTTTTAAATTTAGTTAAATCATTCTTCACAGTCAGACTTAAAATTAACTAATAAGCAAAGTCAATTTGAACGTCTGGTTTTGAAAAACCCATCCTGAACAAATTTATTTGAAAAGTCAATACCACACTTTACTTCAAGAATTAGGCAGAATCAATGTGTTCTGATTCGAACAACACAATTTGAAGTCAAGCTTTATTTTATTTTCAAACACCGACCTAATTTCCCTTTTTTAATTCAAGGTGGCAGTTAAAAACAGGTCAACATTTACTGCAGTGTCAATACTGGGCTTTCTATATTGTGGTGACTTTAATAATTAATATTAGTTTTCCTAACATACTCGTAAAGAAGGTGTCTATCCTTCCCGGACAGCTTCAAAGCCTGTTTTTAAAATTGTGAACTGAATGAGCAGCTTTGCATTAACTTATTGGTAAAAATGGTAGAAATCATTGTCTCCCATTCTATGCATTTGCAAAGGAACTGTGGAAGTGGATTACGATTTCTTTCAGCCTTCAACCTGAATTGTTGATGAACCTATCAAATCGTTGTGTATGTATAGTTCAGTTTCAAGTCGAAACTACTGTTTTCATTATGTTTTCGGCTCACTTCGAACTGGAAACTAAGCCATACTTATGTATATTCTTCAAGCCATGATTTTAGTACAAAAATCCTTTTCTTCAATCGACTTATAGAAATACTTCAGCTTTACATCTCAGATAGAAGTCCTTAAGCGCTAAGGAAGCTCCATAACAGAATTTTCAAGTTCAGAATAAAGATGAACTTAAATCTCGACTTTTGATTCATATTTCTTTAAGCAACAATAAAAATTCGCATCGTTCCTAAGTAAGTAAAAGAAATGAATAGTGATAACATATTTTTCTCCTCGACTGTACGTGCCTTATATACAACTTAAATACATATGTGCTGGCTAAAGTGTTAGATTGCTAATGGTGATTAGAACGTGAATTAAGTCACGTAATATGTTAATTGATAATAAATTTTTGCATGTATCAGTTATTCATACAAAAACTGTTTACATATGTATGTACATACGCCCTGAGATGTGTATGTGCCTTGAACGTATAATTTCGATGCTACTATGTACATATGTTGATGATGATGCTGATGTGTTTTGTATGAAGAAAAACACACCCCATCAGTGTTGATAATGATGATGATGATGATCATGATACTGCATACAGTAGAATACCGCGTAAGATGACTTCTCTAAATCGGGGAATATCATACAACACGATTCCTTGAGTTTAAATGAGCAACGCGCTGTGCCCCGAATGAGGGTATATAACGTGCATTCAGCCTCGAGTATATTAAATGTTGCAATGAATGATCTCAGAGTAATGCAATGCGGGGTCTCTGATGTCTGATGGCCTTGGACTGTGTGTATAGGGTTGCAGGAAAAAAAGTCAAACTTTTTTTTTTCTTCTAATTTTATTTTATTCTAGCCATGTGCTGCTAATTGGTATTTGTTGTGATTTTAATTTTGTTGTTATTACTACTTTGTTGTAAAGCGTTGACGAAAGTTGAATGCATTTTAGAGTGAATGCAAGTTAATTGGCGGGATTACTGCACCTACACTTGTGAGGACTAATTGGCAATTGAACGAGGCAAATTAAGTGGTTTGAGTTGAAGCTTCCAAGCCCACTTGGAAGAGATTGTGTAAATGTCAAATTAGTAGCAGCGCCTGTTGTAAATCTATGATAAGTTTGTTCTGTAATGAATGCGGCTAGGTACTTCATTAATTTATACAAGATGCTATGTATGATGAGTAAGTGTGATTCAGTAGTCTAAAATGGAATAACCCATATGGGAATTATTTCAGCGGGTTGTAAGCATTCTTGAGTGAGCAAAGTAAGCCTTCGATCAATAACACACAAATGAAAAAGAATCGAATCGTCATGAAAGTGAAGCTTGTAGACAGTGGAAACCTTCTTAAATTATTATATGGCAACTTGCAGTCTGAACTGCAAATCCCATGAGGTACCTACAGCGAGGTAGGTAATGACACACCGATTTCTGTAGAAGATGTACATATGTACGAAGACATACAGCTCCACCTGGTCAGCTCTCTCCCTCAAAATAAAAATTCACTTAGGAGCTACTATAACGATCCAGCCGATCTGATAAATACAGATATATTAAAAGTCTCTTATTATTCATCAGAAGCCCCAATTGGTTACGCAAGTAGCCCCAATTTACGACTTGAATTAAGGACATACGTCAGAAAGGCGTTTCCACGAACGAAAAAGCTTTATCTACAGTTTATGGATATGACAATAGCTACTCCATTTGTCTTTAATCTTTTGACAAATTACGTTAGACGATGCTTAGTTAATAGATCGTCAATACATCAGCTTTCATGTGCTTGGAAAAAGTTTCCATGTAAGCCTCTAACTAATTGAAATAAGTGTTGTACACATTTAGCTACGAGATCATCAGCTTGCATATTCAATCGAGTCCACAGTGGTAGTTTAATCTTTACAACCAACTTCACCGCATACAAATTGCTGCGAAAACTTTGCTGCTACAGAGGATTTCCTAAAGAAAGAAGACAATACCTAAACGACGAGCCTATTTGATACTATTAAACACAGAGGAAGACCTTGTCTTAGGTAGCTCGGACAAGTAGATAGGGATCTAAAACGACTTAATAGAGAAAACAGGAGGAAGTTAGCAAAAGACCGGGCTAGCAGGAGAGGCTTGTTTCTTGAGGCTAAGCTTCACCCTGCATCACAGAGCCACATAAGTAACGCCTTGCTTAAGCTACACTTCCCAGGCTAGCATATTTGTTACTGTTAACAGACTTAATGAAGAGATTGAATGTGCATGAGTATCATTTTCAAATTACAGAGAGGTAAATGATATCTTCATCGCAAAACCATACATAAGGTTTAGTAAGTTACCTAAATTTTACAGATTTGTAAGTCAAACATCATTTATACAGAAAACAAGGCTTATAGATACTCTCATCAGAGAACGAATATCAATCCCATTACTCCTGCGCTTGTGTCAGTACGAGAATACCTAAAAAAAAAAACACCAAATCCATCATAACAGCCCTTCAGCATCTCGTAAAAGGATAGAGAATACAAGGAAATCACTTTCAATACCTTTCCAAGCATTTAAGGAACTTTCGATAATACTGACTCTAACTCGATTGAAAGTACATTAGTTAGCATTAGAAGCTGTCCTTAGGGTTTCACCATCACAAAAAAGTCCATAAGGCACACGTTTTCTCAGATGTACTATTAAACTGTAGGTAAAGGATACTTAGTGCTGCAGAAACACGCTCCAAAAACATTGTTCTAACGACCCAGAGAACCAATGAACGCCAGAAATCTGGTATGGTCTACTAACCGATCAAAAATGACGTTGGTTATTTTTTTAGAACCAACACTGTAAGCCTCTGTCATGCTTGTATGAAGATCCATGAAATAACACTTAAAAAAGACTTTAAGAGCGGAAGAATTCATGTCTTTTCCTGTAGTTCAATAGAGGCTTCTTAATATAGGGCAAGAATTAATAAAGTCAAGTTTAGGTAAGTAAACAGTCATCGTCAGCATTACCTTTCTACCAATCTTCACTTTCGTATGTAGGCTTAAATTATCCTATAAGTAAGTGAGTGATTGAGTGAACCAACGTTTTCGAAATCGGAGCTACATTTTTTGAATAGTGCGCAATTCAAAAAGGTTTCGCGAGGACCGACTGCGAAGGGTCATCAAAAAATTCTTAGAATTGTAGGCTGTGGCAAGAAATAAAAGATTTATGATAGCCTGTGTCAAGCAAATATCTATATAGGACATTCACCAAGTCTGACTACAAAAACAACGCCTAATACGGCTGAGTCATGCAGAGCGAATGGACATCACTAATCTGGTTTACTTTCTGAAGTGACAGTGCAGTAGAGGAAAACTTCCCATTAGGTGGCGCAATCAAATGGAAAGGTACTTCAATCAACTTGATTTACGAAACTAGAGGTAGCTGGCTAATGATCGAGTTGGTTTGAGAAGCTTTGTTGATTGAAGACTAGTGGCGTCACCTAAGTAAGTAAGTATCTACATATGTATGATCCTATCATATGGAGTAAATTTACATGAGAATTACCTTGGTGAAAGCTTGGTAATTGTTTTTATTGCGAAACCTTAGCATTTAAGGTTCTTAACGAGTCTATTTAAAGAAGATCACACATCTATTTATCTTAGTAAAAATGGGAACTTCAGAGTTAGAACATTAGAAAAAAGACTTTTAAGTCCTCTGTTAGATTTTAATTCAGAAACAAAATGTAGTTTCTACTTACGGATGCATTGATATCCCAAATTGTCGTTTCCAATACCACTGCCATCTGAAAATAAAGAATAAAATTTTCATTATTAAATATTTTTGTATTTAGTAGTTAAATGTAGTATGTAAATTTAAGGTGACATCATGAAATTTACTAGCCGGAAATATTTCTCATGCAGATAGATAAATAGGAGCAAAATCTTCGAGCAAAAAGTTGACCTTTCTTTAAATTGTATGATAAGGCTTTCCATACATTTTCAACGCAATAGGTAAGGAAGTTGTAAAACCAAAACGCTATTTATTTCTATGACATGAATGGCCAATTGGAAAACATGAAACGAGTAGGCTTTCTTAATGTCCTACAGAAAATAGTATCTTCTTCAGGTAGGAGTATCCTTTTAAGTTGAAGGAAAAGAATATATCCTTCAAAAAGGTTATATTAAGGGCTCTTAGTATTTGTGGGCACACTACACACTTTAAATTGTTCATGAATTGTGAAAAAAAAAAGCTCTCATACAGTAAAAATGGGAAGTTTGGTTATCTCCTTCAAGTCTGGTTCCATTTATTTGTTACTGTCTCTGATAAACGGCCACAATGCTCCTTCCAATCCCAAAAAAAAAAATGTTGAGTTCAACTAACTGACAAAGAAATAATAATTTTACATCTCGTCAAGAGTCGATGAACTATACAAACATTTGTTAAAAAAAAAGAGCAGACATTCCACAGAGTAATGAAATTTAACGATGCAAACGTGTTTCGACCGCCTAGTGTTAAGTCTGCCTTATAAAACTAGATCCCGACAGACACCATGGCAATTGGATGGATGTCCTGTATCAAAGCCTAAAAAAATAGATCCACTATAGGTATGTATGTGGTGGCTGGTGTATAAGCTTTCGGAACAATTTAAATTATTTTCTGTCTGATTGCGAAAAAAAAAGAAAATAAAAAACATAAAAAAGATACTTTCACGAAAAAATCATAAAATGCATCACGCGGTCGTAAAAAAATGAACCATAGGCTCGCGCGCAGGCACACACATATAAAGAGTCATTGAACGTTGAATTGCATTCACGAGAGCTTTGTATCCGAATTTTATTATTTCTCTGCTCTTTTTGCTTGCATTGTATCTTTCTTTATGAAATTCGTTCCATTTTAAGCATTTTTTTTTTTTCGCCAATTGTTACGAAAATATTCATTTTTTTTTTGCATTTGTATCTCAACCGCACATATTCGGCAAATCGATACTTCATGTGAATGTGGTGTCGAAATGAAATGCACGATGCATTTGTTGAAACGATTGCTGGCTTCTGCTGCTGCTGCTGCCTTTGGGATGCAATTTGGGAATCAATTCGATTTTTTTCTTCCTTTTCGATCGTCAATTGATATGCAGAGATATGTACCTTTTCTGGGATTCCTCGGCAATTGATACCATACACGTGCACAGCCAGCAGTTGATTGTATCCATGAGACTTTATTTTGGATATTTGGTCGTCGTTTCGATTAACTGCAACTTTGTTACAACCAAACCAAAAAGTAAAAAAAAACAAAAAAAAAAAACGTATTACGTTTTGAATGATGAGAGCATGTTGATGATGATGATTGCTCATGATGTGAATGTCTGCCAAGAGCCTTAATTAATAAGAAGGAAGCCGTAGTTATCCTTATTGTGCTGTAGTATTGTTAAACGGTAAGTCCGCGGAAATTCCATGAATTACGTGTCCTTCGATAATTAGGACAATTCATGCAAATGCGTTTGTGTCTCTGTGTAGTTTGTGTGCGCCAAGAAAATTACTCCTAATTATTGGGGTCGTTTTGTTTCGGGGTGTGCTGTGTGTGCTTAACCTAATAACAGCTCAACGGAAACAACATCGATGGCAGTAGTAATGGCGGCATTGACGACTAAAACACACGCCTACCCTACAAATCGCATGAAGAAAAAAAAAAAAGAGAGAATGAAAGAAAAAAAAACTGTCCCAAATCGATTTGACTTCGTCCTCATTCGAGGACATTGCACAGATATCACATATGTAACCATATATTGCCACCATGTATGTACATGCGTGTGCGTACAAGTGCAACGCGTATGTTACACTCATATGTGTACGAAGGGTAGACCCTGTAGAACCGTCCCGCCCCCGAAATTTCATGCGTAGAACATTTGGATTGAAAAAAAGAAAACGGATGTCGATTTCCTTCCCCGTGAATAACAGGAAACGAGCCCTTAGTTTGGATATTTCTTTTTTTTTTTTCGTTCCTTCACATATCGATTTACCCACCCCAGGCTGAGTCTATAGAGAAGGGGGTGCAATCTACGCATGTTGAAACAATGAATTGCCACAGCATGTGCGTGTTTCTTAAAACAATAATTCATAACAAGAAAACGAATGAAAAAAAAAAAAAATTTGTTATGACATAACAACCCTTAAAGCAGGTTTCCTCATAGTTATACCAGAAGAGCTGGGTACTTGAAAAGCTAACCACTACCTCCCCACCCCAACGCGACAGGGCGCACACGGAAAATTGGTAATAAAATTTATTACTTTCACTTCTTATGCAGCCCCGCTAAGGGGGTACAACTAGACGCGACCATTTTTATGCAAAGCAAATGAATTTTTGTTTTGTGGAAAATTTGTGCGGCAATAGTGCGTGAGTTCGACGAGTTGCAAGTGAGGGTGTTTGTAGCAATTTAATCCTGGCTGTTGTAAGGAGTTCCATATAAATTTATGAGGGGATTTGAGGAACAGCTTTTGTAGAGAAATATGATTGCAGTGTTGTAGATGTAAAATATGGTTTCAATGCTTCCTGTTTAATGTCGTTGTCGAGATGCAATTATGTATCCTTACGATGGGGGTGAGGTAGGATTGTGGTTCATTTCCGTTCTATAAGCCGGAGATTTGTGGGTTCGCTGAGTATTATCTGTACAGAAACACTTTGCCTTGAAGTTTTAAGGTGTACCCTTCGCTGTGTTAGTCATATCGAACAATGCCAACCACACGGTTCTTAAGAATTTTGAGAATTTTTAAGTATGCGGTACGTTAAATATTTCTTAGGTACTGCGGTACGTTAAATTATTTCATAGGTACTACCCCTAAAACAATGAAGACGGTCAGATCCTTTCTATCATTATAAGAAGTAAGGCATATGAATATTAAATACTTAAGAATACTCAACAAAATTTACGAATACTTGATATTTTTCGCAAATTGTTGTTAATGCTTGTGAATTCTACAAGCTAAGGGTATGGCTCCATTGAGAAACGCGTAGGATTATACTTAGTCCGAGAAAAATGTTTAGAAGTGGTAATTTCAGTTTGAATGAATAGTCATGTACCTAATCAGATTCGGGATAAAAGCAAAAAAAATAAGCAGGGACTAAGGAAAGAACGGAAAAGATGATTAAGTAGGTTCTAACCAGTGGAAACCAGGTTTTCCCCGGCTTAAACTACATATTAGATTTCTTCAATCTTCTTACTACAAGTAGTGTCAAGTATGAGTATAAAACACTGAAACTGTGGGCAAAGCTTACTGACGTACTTAGGTAGTGCTACAGTTAGGGGTTAACTTGTACCTCCACGGGCAGAGTTATTAAGAAAAAATTGGTCATCGATGGGTTAGAGAAAAAATCAGTATAGGATCAGATGTTAATTAGTAAAAATTCAAAGGACGTGGTCAATTGTACTCAACAGTCAACAGTGACAATGAAACTAAGTAGTACAACGTTGAAGGTGGCACTCCTTAAGGTTCATTACTAAACCCGCTACTATAGAAACTAATGTATGATGATATTCCTAGACTAGCAAACCCAAAGTCATTCAAGATAATTGGCTTTGCTGATGATATAACAATCGGTATGGTAATCAAACTCCTGGAGGAGTTGCAACATGACTGCAAAGAAGCTATCAGGATAGTTTGAGACTGACTGACATCCTAGTATCTACAACTAGCATGGAAGCACTACAGATGAATGTGGGCGATCAACACCTACAGCGAACAGCTGAAAAAGCAGGAAAGGCTACTGCTGCACAAACGTAAACGAAAAAAAAATATACATATATGAGTAGACTGCTTTTAACAAACTGCTACCATTCAAATGAAATCTTTCGTACAACAGTAAGAGGAATAACAAACTGCAGTGCAAAAGGACTTAAGTCCCAAATGCTTGAAGATAGGGCAAAGGAGTAAGGACAAAGGCTTAGAAGTGGGATTTACTTTTAGTCGGTAAAAATCCGAAGTATCGCTTAGATCAGCGTTCAGTACATTTTGCAAGAGTTTTACCATCCAACAAAAACAAAAACAGTTTAAAAATCTGAATCTTAGTCGATAAAGCTCAAAAGGTCAGGAGTTCTAGTTTTCTGTATAAAATCAAAAAAGTCCAAAGAGAGCTGGGTGCCAAAAGGTACCGACGCAGGAATTTTTTCGACGCTAAGCCGCAACAAAATATTTGGATGAAAATCTAGCTTCAAGACTCGCTTAAGTTGGAAACTAAATCAGGGACGTTATTGCTCTGGAAAGGAGTACTTTTAGCAATGCTCACAGGAAGAGGATTTTAAATCTCAACTTCTCAAGACCAACTTAGCTTATCGTAAGAACCTAACAGCAACATATCTAGACTCGAATTGCATTAAGTGTTCTCAAGAAGGAGTTCTTCAAGAGTCGAAATCGAGAAGTAAATACATAACATGTCCACGAACTCTTCTCATCTTTTTAAATTTGTACTCATTTCAAGAAACCTGCAAGATATTGCCAAGCAAGCTATCATAAATACAATGCGTTATATATTTGAATAGATAACCAAATCTGTGAACCAAATCGAAATGAAATTTCGCCCTCTTTTCATACCTTTTTTGTGAGTCAAAAAGTCTAACAGATAATCTCAAGAAATGAGGTCATTAATTGCGTAAACAAATTTTGCAGCACCACCTTAATCATAATCTTAACCATTCCATGAACTCAACCTTAGTAGTGATACCCCATCCTATAAATCCAAATAAACCTGAAAAGATTCATTTTGGTCCCCAAAGATTCCTATTCCCATGGCGATTTCGATTTCAATTTTTTTTGTTTTTTTCGTAGAAAAACACATCCATTATCAATTTGTATCTTTGGCCAACAAAACAAAACACGTCATCACGGCTATTAATCTTCCAGACGTCTAAAAATCGTTGTTAAACACTTTTCGAACTCTATGCCCCAGCAGAGAAGATAACTCATCGTGGTGTATCCCTCTGAGAGTGGGGGGGGTCTATGGAGGAGAAGGGGCTTTTCAAGCTAACGCGCGCGCGTGTGTTAGAGTTGGTGATCTATTGTTACCACATGTTGAATGCAGATTATAAATATTTGTTCCAGGATTTTGCATTTTGTTTTTGTTGTTTTCTTCTTTGCCATTCTAAATTTAGAATTAATTTTGAACTTTATTCTGAACCACGTGTTGATAGAAGTATCTATGAATACCTATATATGTATCTAAATGCCAAATTCAGAATCAGAGTCAAAACAAATCACTCTCGAGACATTCGGGCTACATGTGGCATCTGAGTAGATACAGGGTTGAGTAGTTAATTCAACAAAACTACTACTATTTCATCAACAATAACAAAAACATGTGATATCACCTCTTGGGAATGATGGAGTAAAATGCTGTTTTTTTTTTTTGTGTGTTGAAATATTTAAATTGGCTACAAGGAGTGTAGGCATGTATGTATGTCATGTATCTGTACTCTGTTATGCGGGCTTCTTATCTACGTACACCGTGAGACACAACGATGATGAGTGGAGGAGAGTACGCGAGACAGAGACGAAAATTGGGTAAAGTATCTAAAAATAAAATAAACAGTTTGTTTGTATTTAAATTAGAGCTCAACGTGTCCCGCGTAATTTTGTTCTCTCTTTTATTTTTGCGTAACAATTCAAAATTGCGGAATTTCAATTTTTTTTTTCGGGTTTGTTGTTCTTTTTTTCGCATAAAATGAATGAGTGCGATCCGATTCGGAGGCAAAAGATACACGAAGAGGATAAAAATGTAGAGTACATGGCATGTACTACGTGGTGGAGGCTTATGACCGATTATTTTTACTTTTACTACTATAAGGGGCTGGTATTGGTTTCGTGGTGGTTCGAGTATTTTTAGATGAATTATTGGTTCGGGTACAGTGGTCTGTAGTCTAAACGGATTGACAAACTTCAAGATATTGGATATTACAAATTTCTATAAAAGTTTTGAAACTCCATGAAATTTCGTACCATGAGTCTTGATACCTTATATCTATAGAATGTATCTAGAACCAATAAAGCATTTACAGCCAACTACATACGACCCAGTTGTGTACTTATTTTTTTTTTCAGTGATGTGAGAGTTCGTTGACGCTATCCATACAGTACATTACAGTACTATACAGAGATACACTGTTTGTGCAGAGATACTCACAATCCGTACTCATACTCGTATTCAGGCTTGTTATAATTTGTCTCTCAGATATGACAGGAATTTATTGTCAAGCACACGGTGTGTGGAGGAGAGTCCAAGTCATTTAGGTTTTGGTTTGGTGTGTTTTCAAAGAGAGACAGAGAGAGAGAGAGAGACGAAAGCCAGATTGTGTGTAGTCGAGTGTATAGTGTGTAGTGCAGCACATAATAAACATCTGGGGAATGTTAAGGCTAATTTTAGACAATGTCTAATTTTGCAAATTGCCATGACAAAATGTCAAAATGAACGAATGAGTGTAAAATTACTGCAGCCCACATGATGTGACGGCAGAAGATGACGAAGAACAAAAAAAAAAAAAATACACAACAGAACAGAACAACATGTGCCTATTGACCCGGAGTTGTTTAAGATTTTTTATTTTATTTTTTTTTTTGTTTTGATTGTCGGTGGAATTATGTTATGTCAAATTGTACTATATGTGTTCTGGTGCCGGGTGGGTTTTGCATTGCAACGCTTATGACATTTGAAACAGCTTTACGTGATTACGTTCTGACAAGCAAGCGGTGGCATAGTGGTTGAGAACGCATGTTTTTATGACACAAGTTAATGCGGTCGTAATCCCTGGGCCTTTGACAGGCATTCTGTTGATGACCATCGTTTTGTTGCGGGTAAATGCTGTTTGGTTTTTTTTAGTGCCAAGGGGCTCTTTGATCGTGTTTATCCATGTAGGAGTTTTAATGGGCATTTTGAGTAGCTTAACCAAACAACGTTATATGTACTTTGTTGTCACATGGGTTAATTATACGTGAAAAAAGTCAACTTTAATGCGGTTATTACAGCAAGTGTCAGTTAAGTATGTAATGTATAACATATCACGTATTATTCGGATAAATTCTAACATCAGGATTAAGATGCAATCTAATAAACGGTTTTATACTGTAAAACGTTTGCTTCCCTAGTGAGGAACTATGTAATGTATGAGCAATGGGAATTGAAATTTGAATCTAGAAAATATTTCCAAGCACGTGGAGGATTGGTAGATACAATATCAAGTCGGGAATACTGCACCATGACTCGCTAGATTCTTCTCGCAATGTAAGATGAGAACCGATCTAAGATCAAGAATTGGCGAAGAATGCTTAAGCCACTGGCTTGAGCGCTCAACAAGAGAGCCAGTAGAGCCAGCGAAAAAAAATAAAAAATAAAAACGTCCATCATAGTAGTACAGTGCTACGTTTTGACCGAGGCAACTACAGGAGAGGTAAAAGAAGTCTTATGCTGTTAATGTTTGACCATGTCTTGAAAGACTAGTGTTACTCACACAAAAGTCTACATCGAGAAGAATTTTCCGATTAGACTAACAAATCCAGTTGCCTTAAGAGTCTACGAAAAGATATGAATTTTGTTGCGAACATCCGTAAAGAGTAGACTATTTACCACAGTAATCCTAACATAGAGAAGGAGAGTAAAAGGTGGTGAAACTCGACCTTGACATCTGTTCATTATTCAAAAACCTTACAAACGTCCTACTTATTGTAGTATTTCATTAAGTACTTCTCGAATGACTTTCCAGACATGAAATCTTAAATAAAATCCGACATATCAGACATCCACTACAGAACTCATAACGAAATACCAATTGAGAAACATGAGAGGATATATCTGAAACTCAAACCCTAAGTGTGCTGTCGTTCCTTGTTGTTGTTTTTTTTTTATAGATATATTTTTAGATTAAAGCTTCTTCCCCACCATCATAGTGCACACCCAACACCAATCTAAAAAAGAAATAATGCAATGCATTGCAATTCGTTGCATTTTGCGATTTATGTGCATCCGTTGCTATTTTAATTCACTAAATCGCGATACGGGTGAGGATGGAAGCAAATCTGAATAAGAGCCTAAGACCAAGCAAAAAAAAAAAAAAATTAAAAATATAAATCTATGCCCACTTGAACGCGCTCAGCACTCAGATACTTTTGATATACACTCTGGCTTCTCACTGAATGGATTTCATTCTGTGATATGCAATTGTACTGCTGTTATTATTGCTTTTGTGTGTAAATTGCAATTCAATTATGACAGCTGACGGTTTCTAGAGGAGATTCCCGAGAGCGCACTTGCAGATACAAACGCAATACACATACAAATTGTTGGCTCTTAGGGTAGGCTACATTCTTTCAATTTCTTAAGTGATTCGTTAAATGCAAATCAATTGACATTTTCTCTTGAGTGGATCTCCTCTTCCTTCAATCCAAAGTGAACAATTTTCACACTAAATACCCGTACACGTTATACTAGACACATAGATACAACGTTTAGTGTGTGCACAGAAATGCAAATGAATTATGACATCTCTGACAGATTCTCTTCTAGGGTATGTCATTCTCAAGTGGTGACGTGAGTGTGCACTCTGAGTTGAGGAATTTCTGCTGTTTGCTCGAGCCTGCAGATCTATCTATCTATCTATCTTTGTGTGAAATTGATTGGCTTGTAGGTTTATGATTGCGTAATCGATCATGATGTTTTACTTATAATTGTTATTTGTGTCTTACCACAGCTATAGTAGAGTCGATTTTGTTGTACTTTTTACTTGTTTCTGGAATAAATCCAAGTGTGAATCTGCAAAGAGAATGGAAATAGATTTGATTAAGACATTTGGTTTGGTTTTGATTTAGTCTAAGGATGAGTGATGGTAAATTGATTGAAAAAAGACAAGAAAAAAACAAAATAAATAAAATAAATCGATGCAAATGAATGCAATTTACGAACAGACTTGGCTATTTATAAAATGCCTTGACAGATGGTCATGCAGCAAACGTCAAATGGTTGTGTCAATTGGCCAACTATTTTTTATGTAATCAGCGGTAGAAGGAAGGGAATTCTTGACAATAGAGTTTATACTATATGAGTCACTTAATCAATATTTAGATGTTTTGTTGTGTCAACTTAGTTTAAAAAAAAATGAAAGAATATCTGGTGACATTTCAAGTCAAGTCTAAGGCACCAGGGTATTCACAAGAATTTCAAGCTAAGTAGATCCGGGTACTAAAAAAAAATGCTGCAAAGAGAACTAGTGACTAACTCTAGAAGAAGGGAGTTCTGCAATGGAACGAATATTTTACTAGATATACAGTAGATACTTCCAGATCTGTATATGAAAGCTACCAAGGTATGAAGGAAAAATAAGAATACGTACTGATCTTTACAACCTGATCAAAAATATGTATCTACGCATAGTATTTTGAACTGTAAATATGTTGCTTACAGATGATCAAATTTCAGTGATTTTCAGGAAACCCTTTCAGCTTTAAAAGCACCAAATATCCTACCTCTCTTGCTTGACACTTAAAATCCATATTTTTCTACTTAACAACAGGATAAAACATTTTTCTAACTGCCATCTACCCCTTTTCACTAACACCTCACACACCCTATCTCAAACGAAAATCAACTAATGAAAGGAAATTCCCTTAAGTCAGGCACTCATATGTTATCCTTTTCATTAATTTCCATTTATTTGTCATTACGTTAAAGCCACAAAAGTGCTAGCAGTGCCAGTGGACACTCAGACAAAAACCCAGTCGAGAAAAAACACAACATTAAACCAAACGTAATTTCATTAAGTGTGTTAAATACATAATCATTCACATCGACATGCATGGCCAATCAGAAGTACAACACAGTTCCACAAAAAAAAAATTGATAAAAAACGACAAAAAAAAAAAAAAAAGCAAATAACGTCAAAACATGTCCAAAGAAATATGAGAGACTTCCCAATTTGGCACCATTGCTGCACCATACAATTTTCACATTTCACTCGTTTTAGAGATACGAATCGCCACATAATTGCGCGCACAGGACATGCAAACATTACTCCATCAATATGGGAGGGGAACACGACCAACCCTGTTTTATCATTTACCCTATTTGTTTTACTCTTTTTTTTTCCATTTACTGTCATTTAAATGGCATTTCATTAGATAATCCTGAAACATTGTCTCCTCAATTTCCACAATCGGGAATGTGCATTTAATTTCAGAAAAAACAAACTGATACCGACACTGCAAAATCAAATGTACTAAAAATAAACAAACTGACATTTCGAAGTTATCTGTCAAAGTGATCTTCGAAAGTTAGATTATACAGTAATACGTACTTTTTTTTTAAAGTGAAAAATAGCAGTGTGTTTATTAATTAATGAACTATTTTCCCTGACATTATGGCAACCATATGGCTTATACACATTGAGAGAGACTACTACTATGTGCTGAGCAATTAAGGGTACATCGACACTGAGAGTAGGTAGGCAAAAAGATACTTTTACTTTTTTTTTTTTTTTGAGTAACCCGGTAATTACACTATTACACTTATGCTCGTGAGAGGGTCTGCCACTCACCATCGTGCACACTTTATTAATTAAATTTATGTTTAGTGGACTTTTTTTGATGTTGTTGTTGTTACGATTGCTAGTAGGTTTTGTATAAGAAGTGTCTGTCGCGAAGCCGTATGGCTCTGGAATTGTTTAATTGTGGCATGGAATTGGATATGGTGAATGGCCATTTTATTACCCTTTCGGATGGAGTTGAAGCAATAAATGGATTTTATTTCTATTTTTCTATATATTTCGCCAGTTTTGTATTCTAGAATTGAATGACGTGTGTGGAGAAACATTTTGAGTGCAGGAATTATTAGTTTATGGTTAGTCATTAATCGAAAGTGATTTTTGATGTGAAAATATCTGTGGCGGTACCTTAAGTTATTTTTTTTTTTTTTTATGACAGAAGTAAATCAGTTAAATCGATGTAAGAGAAGTGGAAAATTTCACAACTATATCCTGTGTTTAATGGCATCGGTTTGCTTATAAGTGATAATAAGTGGGAGCTCCCTTTTTTTCTGTGGGGAATTTCACAGTTTTTTATGTTATTCCTCAATTATTACAAGCCTAATGGAGCTGTAACCGTAAAAGTATAGACAAACCTACAAGTTATTAGTACACAGAGGCACGTTGATGGAGTAATGCACTCTTAAAGGGATCTGACGACATACTGACTGTTGTAACTTTTAAAAATTCAGCCACAGCACTTAAGAAAATATAGAACATTCAAAGCAAATTTAAGTACAGCCACCACACTATTCTTTGGCATAAAAAGTATTTATGAGCTTTTAAATCCTGCAAGTGTATCTCTGTTGGCATGCCTACATTCTTAATATAAAGAAGCCCTTAACTACGATGTTTCTACTACAAACTTGTTTTAAGTTGAACCAGTTTTATGGCCGAGATAAAATATGATTCATTATCTCTTGACTTGAATACGCTACAGTTGCTTGGGAGTAAGGTTGATGTACAGCTTGTCGTATGAAACTTATCCCAACCAGCCAGATGCTGAATTTGCAGCCTACTACAGGATGTATCATTCAGAATAGGAAGAAAAACCATACTAAAATCTACATCATATATGTAAAAATACTATCTCTAGTCAATCTGATCTAGAAATGATTATGATGAACTGCCAACCAAAGAGATGACGAATTTCCAATTTATGGTCCTTCGAGCGGGATCAATCAAAACACAATCAAATTTTATTTTAATTGCAATCCGCACATCATCTGATTTGTTGACGGCATCTCGTTTAGCTGGCATGCATCGCATCACGTCTTATTAATTTTGTGTTGATTGTATTTAAATCACATTCGATGCATTCATCAGATACTGAGATTGCAATGAGTACGTACATAGCAGCAGTAGCAACAAAACAAAGAAAATTTTTAAATCATTCGGACAGCAATTCAAATTAAGATCACGTTCACCTGATCTCCATTTAGATCGTTATGCGAGTATTTTTCTTTGTATGAAAAAAAAAAAAAACAAAAAAAAAAAAATAATAAAATTGTGCAGAATTAAGCCATTCGCCGAATACTCGTATCCGAAGTAAATAAATAAAACTGAACACAAAACCGAGAACAATGCCAAATAAAAATAACGAAAAATGGTTTCAATTTAAGTGGATAATTATCAATCTTCACCGCGTTGAGAGTTGTTAATTAATTTAATTTATTTTACGTGACCACCAACCGCACTCATAAATAAATGTTTTATTATAGATACTCGTATCTTTGTTAAATGTTTTCTTTCCCCCTTTCAGTCTCTTGGTGGCACCTTACAACTTGTGCTCCCGGTGGTGTGGCTCAGCATCGACAGGTTAATTAAATGTAATATATTGCCTCGTTTAATGAGCACTCATGCCGTACAAGGAGCATACTTGGCCAACAGCAGCCACTATTTGAAATTCAAAAATCCGCCCGAACAAAGGAAAAAACACAAAAATTACTATTTTACTGTTTTTCTTTTTTTTTTTTGCAATTAACTTGCTTAAGGGGGGTAGCAGCAGATATCCACTCCCATTGAGTTATAAATTAATTACCATAGACGGAAACATTGTGTATCTTTAAGATACTGCAGCAGCATATCCATCATACACTGACTGACTATAGAGATACAATTATAATGACTGTCCGCTCTTTTTTTTTTTTTTGTTTTGTTTTTTTTTTTTTTGCAAATTACCATTGATAAACACGGAACATGTTCAGGTTGTTTCTTTGTTTTCTTAATCAAATCTCACAACACTGTTACTCTCTGCGCGATTGCATACAAACGTAGATAGTACAAATAATCTGACATAAAAGTGCTAATTTTTTGTTTTGTGCCTGTGTATCTAGATAAGTAATCGACCGCGAAAAAAAAACCAAAAAAAAAAAAAAAGAAACAGAATTGCTAATTTTATTATCGTGATACGAATATACGCGCGAAGGCAGGCTATACTAGTATAGACCATCGTGTCATTGGTGTTGTTGGTCGGTCGTTGTTGCTTATTTTTAGCAAACTAATTGTGATAATAAAATGTCTAAGACTACCTATTAATTTGGGCTTGATTAGCATCGAATTGCGCGGAAAAATTTAAATTTATATAAAGGCGATAAAGCAGAGGCACTTATTGGACGGTATGTTGGTAGGTTTGGCCAGAGCGATGGGGGGCAAGACCAACAGATGATGCCAATGAACGCTTGCCCGTGAAGATTTGCATTTATAAATAATTTCTTTTCTTTTTTTTTCTTTTTACTCGTTTTTGGTAGATCCACCCTACATCTGTATCTGAGTATCTGTGAAGGGTTTTGTTTTGTTAGTAAATAAACTTGTCTGTCACCGATGCAGGTTTCAGGTTTTTGTGTGAACAAAAGAACGTAGAGGTACATAGTCTGCTATCGATTGGTATAGTAGGTCACAAGAGGTAGACACAAAATTTAAAAACAACGAAACTTGATACTTGGGCATTTGAGGTTGGTTAAAAACAAGAGTTTACCCTGTACGACACAGATTTGAGAGAAATTCGATGTACCAACAACCTACTCCTTTGTTTCGACATGTTTTAGTAAATTTGATACATTTTTAGGGCGTTAGGGGGGAAGTCTGCAACTGTTTGGTTGGTGTGCTGCAGGTAGAGGTGAAGATAAAATGCAGCAAGTGTTCAGCTGGTTTTACTTAAGAAGTTTCACTTTTACTGAAGAATTTTGTCTTACAAAAAGAAAATAAAATTAAAAAGAAAAATTAAATGCGAAGGCCATTTTAACAGAGGTGTCAGAAGCTTGAACGTACTCTAAACTAATTACTAACTGATTGCCAAATAGTACCTATGAAAGGGTACATCTTTCTAAATCTTCAAACACAAGTGGAGCATTTGAAATGCCTTATCTATCTGTTCCACAAAAAGTTGATTAGAAGCCGTACACCACAAGATTGCAACTTACTTGAACGTAGTGCAGGTAGACCTATGTAAGTGACCAAATTTTAGCGAATGGTTAGATTACCTCTGCAATACCAAGTGCCTTGTTAGCTTGTTAGGGCATAGTACCTGCTATAAAATTAAATGGGTCTCATTTGATCAGAAACAAAAATCTCTGTCGACGACTTCCACCTCTCTAAAAAGAGGAGTAGCTATGAGGACCCTATACAAATACACACCTAAATATATTTAGGGCAAGTTTTCAAACAAAAGAGAGAATTTGAACTAGTAACTGAACCATAGATATATTTTAAGTGGGATGGCTTGAGGGTATTTGTGAATAGTTTTTCTGAAATTTGGAGTATGGCGTGTGTTAAGCCTTAAAATTAACAAGTTAGCAGTGTATCCCTGCACTGAGCACCAGCTTACCATACAGATCATCGCAGAATAATATGTTTATTAAAGGTCTTCTGATAAACATCTGTCGTAAGGGAGTGTGGGCCCCTAAAAAAATAAATTGACAAACTGAATGGGAACCTTAAACTCAATCTTAATGGAGCTTCCCCTAAAGATTTAAGGCCGAATAAAGCAGCTGAGATAGCTGTAGTTTTGAAATAATGATGGCAAACTCTGGCTCATTTGTCGAATTTGGAAATGACTTTTAGTTTTTATTAAAAAAAAAAATGCGATATTTGAAAAACAGTACAATAGGCCTCAAAATTTTACCTTATAAGTTGAAATTTTGTAGAAAAGCTTCTTGAAACTCAAAGTAGTGTTAATATTTTTGAAAAAAATTTACAACCACGCCTACTTTTGTGCAAAATAGACTCACTAATAGACTAATAGGTAGGTAGGTACTCAATGGGTTTTTCTGGCTACATTTTCTTAAAGAGAAGCTTAGGCTGTTTCAACCCCTGCATAGACGATTTGGTGTATTGACCATGAGAGAAGTAATCGATTGGATGGTGACCTTCTTGGTTTTTCGTTGGGCATGTGAGCAGTAGAAGGTTGACAGTTGACAGCACTTGTGTCCGGCTGAGAATCATTTCGTGTATTTTCTAATCCGTTCCGCGCCACTCCTTGTTTCAATTTGAATAAACAATCCAGTTTGAATAAATCGGTCATTGTAACGCGTTGTTACGTTTATTTTACTTAAGTATTGCTATGCTGAAACTATTGATTAAATAACACTATTCGTCCTAGAAAATGGGTTCATTCCATTTATTGCACACAAATGAAACAATCCCTTCTCTAAGGTGATAATGCACGCAAAATTGTACCCTGTGCGCGACACCCGGTTTACCTAGTCATGTAGGGGGAAATATGCCAAGAAAGTTGATATCTAACTGAACTAAATCCTTCAGTAACTTTTTACCATATGAAGGCTTCAAAATCCTACCGAATTTCGTTACACAAATTTTTCTAATCGGAAGAGACCGAGAAAGCTATAAGACATTACCATATCAAAGGAGGACTTTGTCTACTTAAGCCGGGATTAAGCTTAAACGGAGTTCAAATCTTGATAAGTGCGGTTCTAGGGACTGAGACGGAAAATGTAAAGCCAAGCTCATTTAAGAATAATCCAGGAAACGCTTTATAAAACACTCATCATCCTACCTATAGTCGCACTTTCTGTCGACGAAGCTGAAGTCTGTCAAAAATCTGTCCTCAAAGCATTCGGAGTTCGGCAAAAATTTATGTGAACCTACATAGAAAATGTGTAGTATGAGCTTGAACAAAATGCTTACATACCTATGTATATGTATGATGTAATCCAGAAATTCAACAAAATCTAGAGAGCAGACAAATTCATCATTCGGCGACTAGGTAAAGTTGTACAAGTTTGTCACTATCTTGTAACTGCATCTTCTCGGATATCCGTGAAAAATACAGAATTAACAAGTAGAACATCAGCAGTTCACTCCATAGTTTTTTTTTCAAATTTCCCATTAATCAAAATCACATTAAATTCTATATTGCCAATGACACTGATGATATCATCAGTGTATCAGCTAGTTTCATGCATTTGCTGCAATTTGTGGCACGGGCCACAAGATATTCCTCGATCACGTTATCTAATCCGTACGATTACCGTCAAAATTACAGGGTACACATTGTCTGCTGTCATAAATGTCGTAAAACTTCAGGTATACGTTGACAAATTATCTACAATCCTCGGTGAATAAAATCGAAAATAGATAAGTTAGATTATTGACTTTAAAGTTGCATAATGATAGTGTATATTGCAGCGATTATTTGTCTGATTCACGTAAGTATGATGTCAGACTTTGTGGTTGGGAAACATTTACTGATAGCGATAGGAATAACGTCATTCTTGAGATTAAGAAAATAATAATATTGTATTGCTTCTATATGAGGTTTTGAAGTCACATTGATGTCATATCTGAAATACCCACCTATCCGCATAAAACCCATCTCAGATACAGAGTAAATTCCCACAGAAAACCTCAATAAAAACCCATCAGCTGTGTAATTTTATTTGAAACTTTTGTTACAAAAGTGAAAGCAGTTTTCCACAGTTTATTGAAATCTCTTTGTGATATGGTTAACTAGCAGAAGGAACGAAAAACAAAACTGGCAACCTATTCAGCACACACCAACTGACATTCAATCCAAAAAGTTAGCATGTCTGCTACTTAATACCCAATCCACAGATACCTATACTTATGTACTTATACGTAAAATTTCGAATTGTTCGTTCTGTATCTTCAATTGAAAGCCTGTGATTAAAAAAAACATAAAAAATATGCTTCGTTTTGTTGTAGGTATACATATTCACCCCAAGCCGGGTATTCTTCTCATCCGATGATGATTGCTGTTCATGATGACGATGATGATGACGACGACGACGACTACTATAACGTACGACTACGACAAACCATCATGATGATGATCCATTCACATGACAATTTCACTGGTGAGCTCTCTTCGTGTTTGTTTCATCATTTTCATGGTCGGAAATGTAGTCCTCGTCAAGTTGTCAAAAATTATGACAACCATTATAAAACAACAAGAACAAATCGAGAAAGCAAGATTCGTGTTCGCAGTAGTTCGCACTAGTCGTCGTCCCCTCTCTCTGGTATACAGAGTCGAACTGCAGACGAAACTGAAAATTACTTGTAATTGTTTGTCAACAGTCATTTAGGAGACCATCCATCCAGAGGTGCGGGGAGTGCTGAACACGGTTTAGATACACGATAATATATCTGGAAGAACGAAAACCAAACATACAAACAATGGAACCACCTATTATCGGTCTCACATGCAATCCATCCGCCTGAAGCCGCGCTGACGAATGCAATGTGTGAGAGATGTTTAGCAGGTTCGGGTGTATTCCATCTTTTTGCGGTCAAATATGACGAATACGAACGAAATTGTTTGTCGAAAATATGTATTTCGAGTAGAAATTGTTCAACATCGAGGAGGGGGAGATTTGTGGCACAGGTATGCATGACGTGACAGTTGTTTTTCGTCAGTGTAATTGATGTTAAATGTTGTCGAAGAAACGGCATCATAATTAGCGACACAATCGTGAGGCCACCAGCGCATGAAGAGATCTTAAACAAGGTCCTGCGATTGTGCATTATAATGAGACAGAAGTTATGTTTGGGCAAACACAAAATTCAGTTTCCATGTTGTCACTAGCCAATTATGTTGGTCAGGTATGAAACAAATAAGAATTTTTTGCGCAACAGGCTCATGCAGTCTGGAGCCTAGATTCACATAGGCATTCTTGATGTGCGTGTTATATTTTTTATTTAACTAAAAAAACCAACACAGTGGGCCCAAAAGACTGAGTTAAAGGGTTTCTGCTCATTGGTATTCGTGAAATACCTTCGTTTCAGTCAAAAAAAATTAGCCCTAAGCCTTAAAGATACAGCCTGGACACTTTGCAAGATACTGACTTCAAGGCTAAAAATATGAAAAAAACGTGGACATCCATCAGGAAGATGGGGATTAATTAATCTTTTAATGCAAATGTAAGCGGCTCATTTCCTAAAGTGCAGTTTGACAAGAGATCTAGTAAATAAATGCCTTGGCTACAGAACTTCAGAAGCAGAGAAAGCAGTCAGGACATATCACAAGGAGACCGTATATAGAAACCAAAGGAGTTGATAAGAAGTCTTCAAAGATAGGCTTAAATGTATAAAGTTTCGCTTAAACGATAACAGATGGTCGTAGCTTTTTTCGAAATAGGCTCAGATTAATGAAATATCTCTTAAACAAAGATGGATAGCTACAGATTGAGTCAAGTTTGGAGTAAATGTACTAAAATTAGACCAACCAACGGCAAAGGAGGAACAACTCAAGCTAAGAAAAGATTCGATAAATACATAAACAGTCGCCTAAAAAATGTCAAAAGTTCGACCCAGTATAGTCCTAGACGAGTATAGACTTAGACTTAAAAGGCGATATCTAAGTCAGTCTTTGCCTTATAGTTTTAGTCTTATAAAGAGTATCTTAAACGATGTCAGAAGTTTAGTCATCACGGCAATATAAGGTCAGATAACAACTCGAATCAAGGGATTCTTAGACAAATAAAGGCTCACCTACAGCTCTAGTTAAGATAGCATTGTAAAAATAAAAAGTGACTTAAATGATAGCAAGTGGCATCATTAGCCAGTAAAGGTATAGACACGCGATCACAGCTCGAGTCAAGATAGCCTTAGATGAATAAGGAAGGAGCTGCTTAAATGATGGCAGATGGTAACAGCTCGAGCTAAGTTTCTTAAACGATGATAGGTAATCATAGCTTGAGAGATGATAGGCTTAGACGAATAAAGCGTCGCTTAAACGATGCAAGTGCGTTTTCCTTCGACTAAGATATGTGAGGAAACAATTTTAATTTTCGCATCGCAGCTCAACAACATCGGCTTTTCTAAAAAGAGCTTGACTTCAGGGTAAGAACTGGATACTGATGTGCTTCCTACAGTAGCGAAGATGAAAGCAAAAATAGTTCATACATTCATTAGTCATTGACCATTCCAGTCCTAGTCACCACCGGTTGTTTCTAGGCCCCATGATGGGCCTACCATCACCATGGTCGTTTCGAGGCAACATTTTTTTCGTAAAATACATTCCGTCTCGTTTGTGTTGACAAAATTTAAATGACGATTTTCAACAAAGTACTGTATAGCGCCTAAGATATAGTCAAAGTGCTCAAGGATTTTAACAAGTAGAGGTCCTTTTAAGGTGTATATCAAAAGATTTAATAAGCAAATGACCTCATCGACGAATATTCGGTTTAAATGGCAGTGAATTGTTGAGCATGTTCTGCAAAGCAATTGACAGTTTTGCGCGATAGATTAGAACTAAATGCAAATGAGTCAATCTGTGCTGAAGGAATTAGCCAAAGTACTCTTTCAACAACCTATTCAGACTCATCACGGAAAAAAAAACTGCTTGAGGATCTTGTTCGGATTGTATTTATGTAAATCCTTTACAATACCTGAAATATTTCAAAAAGGCAATGATATAAATATGTACATCATTCCCATTTCACACATTCCTCTTGAAAAACAATAAAGTTGCAGGCGAGAATAAAACAAGGGAGATTCTGTTTTAAACATAATCACGGACCAGTAACCCTGTTAGGCCCTTGGGAAGCCTGTTAAAACCTTTACTGAAGCAGATGATTCGACTGTAATTGCAGACTGATTAGTTGTTTCGATCTAGGCGTTCGATCTGTTTCACTATATTCTTACAACCAGGCCGTCAATCCCTCAAAATCGTGTAAACCTTGTGGGCTAAAGATTATTTTCCCGTAAAAGCCGTAAAAATATCATAAAATTTAAAGCATCATCCAACAGATAATTTCACATAGCAAAAGATATTCCGTTCGATCGGGTCTCTAGATTATTTCATTGACATCTTCTCATCCAGTATTAAGGTCATGATAATAAAACTTCCCTAATATTAACTATATTAGCTATACCATGTGCGAATAGTTAAATAAAAATAATTAACCCGCTTGTAACCATTATGATTTTATAGCATCTTACGATCATAAATCCGTTTAAAGCACTAAATCAGCTTTCTGCCCGATTTATACATAAAAAAAAAAAAAAATATTAATATTAATGATAAAAATCTGGATTTCAATCTTTTCAAAATTTTTTACCACACATGCAATAAAAAATTAGAGAGAAAAAAAAAATAAATTTAATAGCTTTCAAGTTAACAACAAAAAAAAATCCATAAACTGCTATTTAATCTCCGAAAACCCACCGCTCACCGTGCGCCTCCAATAAGTATCTTTTTACCATATACAGCATCATGACTTTTCCAAATAACAACAAAATCCATTTGTTCACTAATGAACCACGAAATATGACCAATCCCATTTATAATTCATTAGCTCTACTGTGTCTCGGAGATAAAATGAGGAGGAAAGGCTAATTCGCACCCACTCTCGTATACTGTTATTGATAATTATTCGAATGAAAATCCTCTTTAACGACCACTTGCCGGCCATAAATGGAAAAGTCGTTTTGATTCTGGTTTTATTTAGATGCTTCTACATAATTTTATTTATTATTACTTTTTTTCTTTTTTTTTCATCGAATGTATCTTTGTGTATAGATGTATCTCATGTGCAGCAAGTCTGTCTTGAATTTTTTGAGGGGCTACAAAAAAAAAATTGCAACCGTACCGTGGTCTATCATAAAGGATTGCAAAGGATTTTGATCGTTCTCTTTGTGGTTTTTATTGAGTAGAGGATCATAAAATGAATCTAGTGCAGTTAATTTGCATAAATTTGCATCGGTCGTATGGCGAAAGGAAATGAAAACATGATAAGTTTTTCGTTCTTTTTTTCTTTTTATGAGTTACTGTCGGCAAGAATATATGTACATAGAAGAAGACCAGGCATTTTGAAATGCAATTTGAATCAAGTTTCGTAATTCGATCCATGATACAAGTCGTAAATGCAAGGAGAGAAGCATTTAATGTCGTGTTAATAGGTAAGTTCAAATAGCACGGCTAGATCGTCGTTAGAACTCCTTGAATGACTTAGTTCGGCAGATACTAGTATGTGACGAAGGGTGGAGGAATCTGACCTCAAGATTATCTACACCAGAGGATCAGATGTAAAAGATATTAACTGGGGAAGAACGAATTTTAAATGTATTCAGCCAGACGGATACAAAATAACAACTTCTAAGAATTTAGTTTGCAGGGAGAGAGTTACGATCGATACAGGGAGAGAGTTACGATCTTAAATAAGCATAAACTCAAACCTTTATTACGATGGTTTTTGACTAGATATGCCGATAAATTTTAATGACTCTACGGCCAATTTGGTATAGTGAATGGTATATATTCAATGAATAGAAGACCATCGATCTCGATTGGTTGTCCCGACGTAGATATACACGAAAGAATACTTTTTGTTGAGGAATTACAGTATGTCAGTACTCCAAAAACTGAAGATATCAAATGCAATCCAGTCGCAGAAGAAGTACTTTATAGTGTCATACATAGGAGACGCAGATAGAAAACTTACACGTTGAGGAATTTATATGATCTACAGTATTTCTTCAGAAAAACAGCAAGATTGCTGCCATTTTCATGGAAGCAACCCGAAATATCTATTTATTTTATCTATACCCTGTGGGGTCGTGGAATAGAGGATTATGCTCGAAGAAAACCTAATCATTTATGGACGAGCTGTCCGCGAACGTAGAAAGACCCAAATTTAGGAGATCGTTCGTTCCTCCCCTGAGCCTTATATAGCAATTTTATGAGAAGTCTTACTTTCTGAGATCTCATTGCATCTCATGGATTCAGCCGACTTTCAGTCATTTCAATCTTGCGACCGATTTCAGAGGGATATTGAAAGTTCTAAGCAAAACTTTAAGCACAGCCTGGCTGTTCACGATCACTACGAAGATCCACGATATTGAAAGATGTTTCACCAAGAAGATATGGAGGTTTTACCAAAAAGTAAAAGCAGAGTGTCAGGGTACCACTTTACTATACCAAACTTGCGACAGAAACAACTGATCGTTTTTTCTCTCTGCAGTTCTTCCAAAACAAAATTCATCTGTGTCATAAATTTGTGGCTCACTATAGATCAATGGATACTCAATAATCAGTGAGAAACTTGCACTGTTAGGTATTTAGTTTCAATTTGCGCAAAAAACTATGTTGCAACATGACACTAATCTCAGGTATTGTAAAATATCGTAGATTGAAGAAAATCAACTTATCTTACTGATCGAAAATATACATACATCCAATTCCTCCTTCAAAAAGCCCCCCACATTGAAGAACCTGCCATAGTGCCACTTGTCCTGTAATAAACCTGCCACCCCAAATCCCATAATGATAGCCTCAACTATCCCTCAAATGGGTAAAACTAAATGACGGCAATAAAAATAAAATAACAAAGACAAACAAAAAAGCCGCACCACAATGTATGTATATGACACATTTAGATGCCGAGTAGCAAAACACATTCACCCGACGACTATGCACCCAAAAATGTGCATCCATATCCCCTCAGTGACAGATATACAATCACTGCACGATCATCTTGAAAATTTTAAATTTATTTGATGATTTCAAATAAAAATTAAACAAAATGTCGAAAAATCTCTATTATGGCATTCTGACATACTTTTTAAGTTTTATTTTCGACAAGACGTTGAAGAAGAAGAAGTAGGTGTTTGTGCCGCCAGCCGCATCGGTTTGGGGCCAACGCAACTCCTTACGAGTGCCGCATGCAGATGTATGCCATGCTATACTGCTGCTATTAACACCATCCACACATGTGGATATAAACACCGGGTGACGGGTTGACGGGTCAACACTCTCGAACATTATTTGTATTTTAGTATTTTCGTTAAAAATATGTTTAATATTTTTAGAAAATATCTTTTGGCAGGTGCTCCGAGTGTATTTGTGCAATTTATCTTCATACACAGTAGCACTTGTACTGCTGGTTGGTTAGTGGATAGTGGCCTAACTTTACGGATATCATTTAGTCACCAATTGCTCATTAGGCCTGACAAACACCGGCAAAATATTTTTGGTAGAGAAAGTTAATATCGAGGCGAGAATGATTGAAAGTGGAACATTTTCAAAGGAATTTTATCTGTGGTGTTAGAATGCACTCGGATACTTTTGTGTCTTAAATATAAATTCGATTTTTGTTCGTTTTTCGTTTTTTTGATTTCTTACAAAGAAACAGAAAAAAAACTATAAATATACAAAATTTCCACGCTACGATGAGCTACATAGCGCGTATACGCATTTGTAGCTTTGTCATGCGTGTTGCATTTGCATCTGACAGTGCATCAGAAGATCTAGGGGGAAACAAAATAACAAATATTAAATTAGATACTCTTCGTATGGAGGAGAAAACATAAACAGCCCGAACGATCAAAATACATCCCATTAGATACATGGATACTAGTCGTAGATACTCATATTTTGCTTCCTTTTTTTTTTTTTTTTTGTGGTATAAAGTTTGGTTTGACACAGATACTTAGTGGTGATGTTTGTTCATGTGGTTTCAATCTCAGTACAATGCATTTCGTTTGCTTGTGCATTTCAGATTGGATATGCGATTGATGGGAGAACACTTGCCATTCCCATGGTTTCCGAGCATAATCGGTGATCTAAACTATTGATGTTGGCAAACGAATTGTCTAATTGTGGTGATGGTGAATGGTGGTGGAATTTATTTGTACAATTTTACAACTCAAAGTTGTGTTGTTATGAAAATAGATATGCGATACTTGTACTATGTGCCCCCATGTGAATTCTACTGGAGACCACAATTAATTGGAAATCATTTCAGCTGTTGACAGCTTACAAGGATTTTCGATTCCGTTTGTGTTGATGTCAAATGAATAAATATGTATGTAGATATGTACATATATGTATGAGTATGTATATATATTTTATGGTAAAATTTGTTTTTAATTTGTGAAAAGTTAATTCTGCTGTCAGTTGGTAATTAACAAATTTAGTGGTCGACTGACTTTAAGGTGAGGGTGGGATTATTATGCAGAGTGTCATGTAAATTTGAGTGGATTTAGATGTATCTCTTAATGAATATATAGGACACCATGTGGTTTTAATAGAATTCTTACCATTTTAAGCTTTGGGGATCGTATAATTTATCTGGAAAAAAAGAAAATGAAATTAGTTTTACACATTTCTATAATAAAAATTTAATATCAAATAGGAATGTATTGTGTATAGATACAACGTATTCAAATTTTAGTAGATTAAGTCCAAAAAATATGGGACCGGCCCGAATCTAGGGACTTTTATGATTCAGTGGGTATTAGACAGAAATAGAATAGCACAACAATGAGTAGATACGGATATCTGATCCATGTACATATGTTTCTGCAGGGAAGTTCCATACCGGTAATTCATTATTAGGTACTAAAGGAAGTGCGTGGTATCCTGATGGTTAAAAAAAAGATTCTGAAACGTCTACAAATCACTTTCTCACTTTCTTAAAATCCCAGACATGATGCTCAAGAGATATTGGTTCTCCAGAAAGTTCGCGATTCTTAAATCTGGTACACAGATGGTTTTAGATTGGAAAACTAGATTTGGATGAATGGCCCCCTTTCTTCAACGTGTCCTGGCGATTGGAAAAACACGCACATGCTTTAAACCATGGAAACTATTATGGAAATTAGGAAAGAAAGCTTTGAAGGTCTGGTCAGACTATCTAACCGTATTCGTCAGATGAAATTTGGTGAAACAATTAGAGGTGACTCTCAGAACTGCCTAGAGAGTAGACCGGAGACCTAGATCAAGGACTAAACATTCACATTATGATGTAAATTTATCGTGACAAAAGATAGTTCGATGTGCATCAATTTTTCATAGATTTTTGTAATATCCTTTGCAGCTCGATTGAAGTCGATAAGTAAATCTTTAGAATTTTTATGTCAGAAAACTTTGAAACCTTTTAATAGCCTCTTAGAGGATGGAAAAAATCGAGACTAACACCATATCTAGTGACTAGGTTATATGTCGCTATTAGAAGATTAGAAGAGTAGATACTTAGTCCCTGACATCGCACATCAATACAAAACGACGTGGAAAGGCTTATGCCAGAATTTCGAGATACCATTACGAGACATTTTTTTGGTAGTTTATTTTATTATATTTATAGTTTACCAAATCATGGCATCTCCTTACTCTTCGGTAATTCTAAACTATTTTCATCTAAAAGGAATTAAGTGCACCATGCTGGTCTAAAACCTTTCGATCACATGCGTAGCATCTTCAAAACTACAATGTATCACCAGACAATAATGGGCTTAACCCCATCGGTTATCCGCCTGACTGAAGTAGGTAGTTCAAATTTCTTTAGAAAAAAAAATAAGATACCTTCTATATCTTTAGAATAAAAATCTAATATTTCCATAATTAAAATTCTCTTCATAACAAAAGAAGCCCACATCCTTGTCTTTTTTTTTTGTTTTGTCTGACGATCGAATTTCTCTAAAACAGAAACCAAATACTTATGTACAACTCCAGCCAGCTAGCCGGCCCCCAATTATCACGAAGCAGAGGGCTTCCCAAAAACTTTGTCGTAATAAAAATTCATTTGTTGGATAATAAAATTTTACGATAATGCGTTTTGAGAAACAATCAAAGCCCCTAATCCGTAGAATTTGTATTTTTTTTTTTAAGAAAACATTTATGACAGTCAAACGATCAGACGGATGACGGTGTATTATATCTTTTCCTGGCCCCATGGAAAATTGGTGTACAAGGTAAAAAAAAAAAAATATAAGAAATACAAAACAACAGACACAATTTGGAATAGAGTTGAATAACCCACAGAGAGACGACACTCTCAAGTGATTAGCATACCCCCACACAGAGAGTCAGTTTCGAATTTTGATTACAAAATAAATTCAACAACGTCAAAGACGAGGAAGGAACAAACCATAGTACGTGCAAGACGTGTGTGTTGTTTGTATCTATTCAATTTAAGGGACAACCATATTAATATGTAAACTGAGAACCAAACCGAAAGACAAGACGCTTTTTACAGAGAGAAAGAGTTCACACCCAGGCAAAAGATACAAAATCCTACGCGCGAAATATTTGAATAACCTTTCGATAGAAAGAAAAAATAAAACTAAACAAAACAGAATGGTGGAAGCATAAAAAAAATCCAAATACACGTGTGTCATGGACCGTTTTTGGAATTTTAAGTTCTGTTTGGGGCAACCTGATAGTTTATCTTTGCAGCGAAACAACCAGCCAGCGATGGGCTGAAAGCAAAACCCGAAATAAGTAGACAAGATTGAGTATCTAATTCCTTTCCGCAGACACAAAATCCTTTAGCTTTGGTATTGCTTTTCTCTTCGTTGTTGTTGTTGCTGCCATGTTTTAGGCTGTTCTATAGGTCTACGGTATCATTAATATGCAGTCGAGGTTGTCGGGATGTATTGGTTTACCTTAGCGGTGCTAGATGTTTTCTGGTAGGTAGATATCTATTCGCCTGGAATAGAATATAAAAAGATTCACAATTTATTGTGTGTTGTAGTTTTTTTTTTGTTTTCTTTTGTTATTTTGTCTAATTCTTCTTTAACCTCGCCTTCTCCTAGAGTGGAGGTTCAAAAAAAAAAAAAAAAAGAATTGTTGGATGAAATACAGTTTGTTTCACAAGGAAAGACGAGGGTGGATAACGGGTACTACTAGTGATTAAGGAATGTTAGGATAAATGTAAATATTTCAGCTCAGGTACTATCTCTTAATAGAACCTGAGGTATTGCCTAAAGATATTCGTTGAATGGACAGCAATTTCTCCGAATAATTCGGACACCACCCATATCATAATGAAACCATCCGAGTTTCAAACCAATGTAAAATATAAACAGAACATCAATTGCATCAACTTCCAATTTACGTCGTAGTATTCCATATTTGCTACCAAGGCGTTGTAGTTGTTCAATTCCAAACGAAGTTAATACAAAGGTAGAGTAGGGCATGTACTTTTGTTGACAAAAATCCTAGTTCGAGCTTATCTGAAACCATTCGAGTTCCAAACCACTGTACCAAGTATAACCAGAACATCCTTTCTAAGTCACTGGCCCTTTTGATGAGGAGATTGCGACAATCTATGAAATGGTTTGGACCGTCGGAAAAAGTCTTAATGTACTAATGCTGTCAGTACTTATTTGACAGTCCTTACGATGAGGGCTTACTTAGACGTTCCCTACCTGCAATGGTTTTTTTTCTAGAGATCATTTTGCTCTGTGATGGTACTACTTCATATAAAACCACCTTGGTTTCCATGGAACCTTTTCAATTTCTGTTTGTTGTATCTACAGACACATTCTTGCCTTAAAGGATCTGGTTGACCTAATCAATATGTGAATCCAAATGTATTCGACCTGCAGATGGATAAAACTCTTGATAGATACTTCCAGTCAAATGCCAAACTATGCTCTAATTATTCACAACTCAAGCTAGTCCCAACCATGTAACCTCTCCTGAGCAAACCTGTATAGTGTTTCAAAAAAAAAAATTCCTGTCAAATATTGACAACTGAAATTCAAATCCTGACATTTTCAAATATTCAATTCAAACTCAAAGAACGCCTTCTTGTAATGCATCTACCGACACGCATCGCAGATACACGATAAACGTCAACCAATTGAAGTGTGCCCATGATGTTAGTCAATCTATGTATCTGTAAATGTATCTTTTTCTTTTGACACACTTCCACCCACTTCATTGGCATTTTGATGAATTTCCCCATTTACTTCGACATTCTATTCATTCTGAATCCGATACATCTCAACGATTTCCCACTAGCTCTCCAAATGCATTTCGTTACCCATAGGTGCTCCCTTCATACATAAAACTTGACTCTGCTTTAGTTGAACAATACATTGCCGTCATTCACTTTTGTGTCGGAATGTATTTTAAGGAATTGTTTTCTTTATTTTTTTTTTCCTTTAACTTGTTTAGTGTATCTCAGAGATTTTCAAAGAATTCATGGGCCAACTGCCAACTGGTAGAGATCACACACAGCAAAGGATCAATGAGGGGCTAACTAAGCACTCAACTCTCGAATGCCAGCAAAAAAAAAAAAAACAGAATATGCGTGGAATTTTCACTTCAACTTTTGCTAGATTAGCGGCGTGTGTTCGCGCCGTCCGTGCACACATGTGTGTCAAATTGAGTGATATTGTCATTTGAATACCAGATAGGTGCAGCAGCAGCAACAGCAGCAGAGCAGCGAGTCTTGGAGGATTTGCATATGGGAGAGTGAGCTATAAATCATGATTATAAGTCGCGATGGGTATGGGTGTAGCTCCATCATGGTTGAGATGCTTTACTGAATTGAAAGCAGGTGTGGATGGGATTAAGAATTTCACGTGTTCCAGTGTGAGGATTAGCATTTTTTTTTATTATTAAGATTTATTTCTTATTTTATATATTTTTTTTAAAATTGTAAGTGTGAGCAAAGTTAATGAGTCGATGGGATTAAGTAAAAATAATCCACAGCTGAAGGATTTTTGCTGAACAATTATTAATGGTTGCACAGTATTAGCTGAGATTATGAAGTCTAAAAAGTGATAGCCGATTGTCAGGTGCTAAAATTTATTTCATTTGAGATGTCACGTTCAGAAGACAATACCGAATAGAGTACTGAAAATGATAGATTACACACGTACTCAGATATGATCTATTTTCTATTTACATTGCATGCATCTCGTCATTCACTCAAGCTGTTGGGGGTCTAAAACAACCACCCTCACCTGCATACAACCGACGGTAATTTAACGTTAATTAATAGATATCACTCCAGGAACCGAATTTAATGTAATGCCCTTCACTACCAGATGCCTATGTTCCGATAAGAATAGGAAAAAAAAAATAAACACACTTTTTCATATCTATTAGATACATTAATTATTCACACTGGTAATGATGACACTAATTATCTAATGCAAAGGACAAGTCCTAGTATTCGTTATTCATTTTATTCTGAAAAAAAAAACGTAAAACACACTCGAAAAAAAAACACCCAAATGGATAAAAAAAAAAGTAGGTAAACTCCTAATTGCAGTTTGGGACTATTTATTAATACCTTGAAATATAATAAATTATCCAAACACGAAAATCGAAAGGACCGACATCCCTTTACTTGGGATTTTCCGAAATGAAAAGGGTCAGAAGCAGCCAGAAGTTCAAATGGTCAAACAGAGAGGACACAAATGTACACAGATACATAGATGGTTGAATGGTTGCGTATAAGAAGATAGACAAAGGTGGGATACAAAAAAAAAGGACTTGATTACATCAGCTGCTTGATGGTTTAATGACCTGGATTAGGGATGATTCTCAATGGGTATTTGACGGAAGTTGATTTTTAACCTCTTTTTTGTCTCTCCTCTATAGCTGGACTTGATGAATATCCTCTTCTATCGCATCTGACATAATTAAAGAGTAGAGAATGAGGTGAGACAGACAAGCGCTAGACACCAATTAGATGAGGTATTTTCAATTGACCAGGTGGTGTGAAGGGACGGTACATGTACAAAGGTGTGTGCTTACCCCTTTGAACATAGACATTTTCAAAAGGATTTTAGAATATGTATTCTGTGTCAGGGAATCTTTTTAGAGTTTCAGTGTGCAACCATGGAAATAAAAACTAGGAATCCAACTAATTAGCAGTGGTAGCTAAAATATTGTTGATTTAAGGAAGTCACACCGTGACTTAAAGTCTTAAAAACTTCTGTCAATAAGGGAACCAATGCTTAGTCAAGAGAATATGCGGTTTTCTTCTCTACAGAAGGTTCTTCAGCCCGATATACTCATTGAAATTCTACTGATCGAAGCTTGTGGTAGACCATTAGGTAGTGTAAGATTTCCAAAGGCTCTAAAACTAAGAATCAACTTCTCTTCCTACGAACCTCCATAAAAGATGCCCGTCAACAATATGTCTTCCATTTTGGTGCGAATAAAAAATTTGTACCGTCTTTTTTAATCTCATCTATTTGTCTGGTATCTCCTGATAGAAAGTAAGTAAGTAATGAAATCTCAAGACTCACGTCCATCTAATAAGCTTGACTGTATGTCTACTGCCAGCGTGTAGACTTTCCCTCTCACAAGGCTCTACCTTGTCGATCTAATTTTGGGTACTTTGCGAGACCTTATGGATCCAAATTTAAGTTTGAACAGCCATCCAGCTAATGCTTATTTTAGGTGGCGACTTTAAACAAAAAAAAACAATATTCTGCTTGGAGCTTATAATATTGGCGCCCAACGAGGTTCCCTGAAAGATTCATTTTGGACCATAAATCAGGAGAGATACAAATTTTGGTGCTTTTCTTCTTTAAAACTTATTTTTCTTACTTGGATGGACTAAGGTGCTTAGAAATTTTACTATGAAGATTTATCTACTAGTGCATACTGGTCTTGAACAACTCTCCATTACAATGTGGAGAAAAACTTGAGTAAAACATCAATTTACACATATGACTGGCTACGCTAGCTATCTAAGATACTCCGGATACTTGTAAAACACCAATTTCCTAGCAGCTTGGAACCCTTTTCTTTGAACTATGACCTCTTCTTTCAGTTCAACGTCAATGCAGTGTCCTACTTCTATGTTTGTGAGTTTTGTGTAAGAAATATTTTCATCTCCATACTCTATATTCGGAACTAAAGAGTGACATCGGAGAAAGAACGCATAAAGGAGTAAAATAAATGAATCGATACAATGATGAAAGAAACTAAACTCTAAAATAATATAAACAAAAAACACTATCACTGTGACAACAGAAAAGCCCACAACAAATGCCTTATTGTTAGTACGAGTACAGTCCCACTTAAGCATCTCACTCGTATGCATGCACTCTGATCATCCGATTACATCACCGCATCATCTGCACATCGTCATCGGCCTAATTTTTGCGCCAAATTGTTCTCATATCGTTGACCAACATATGCGATATGACAGCGACGATTAATTGGGTTATTAAGCTGAAACAAAGTCTTATTGATTGGCAGTCGCACCAATTACATCATCATCACATTCTGACCGTTCTATTATAACATAGAACAGCCTTTGTGTGTGTTATGCATCTTATCTTCACAATCCACTTGACTGCCACACAGAGAGAGAGAGAGAGAGAGAAAGAGATCTTGAAATTGATTATCTTCCATTAATTATCATTATTCTGGTTGCGGTCCTTGCAACACACTTAAATCTTCATCTGGTGAAGTGTGTGAACTATGTACATAGAACAACACACTGTATCTATGGCTACCTCACTTACGTTTAGATGTATCTATGACCTTTATAACTCTTCCCCATGCTTTGTGTAACATTTTGTTTGTATTTTTTTTTTTCTACTTTTTGGTCGCGTTCTGAAAGTGCGACACACGAAGTAAAGCAACTCCTCGAACACAGCTCACTTTCTCAGTCGAGGGGAATGTAAATAATCACCCGAGGTGATATCAAAACAAATACAAGTCATAAAAAAAATCTCACTTTAATTGAAAGTACAACGGCGGTGTAATGATGATGCGGCTACCACAGCTGGCCGCAGGCAAACAGATTAATTTGCGCGCAAATATTTTGGCGTGTGATGTTTTCATTTAGAGACGAAAGAGAGAGTGAGTCCCGAAAAAAAAATAAAAAACAAATGAAATCAAATGACTGGGAGTCCCCTCGACCTGAAAATACTGCAAAAACGTCCCGCCAAATGCCAAATAGTTTTGTGGTTTAATATATCACGGGTGTAATTAAAATTCTTCATCAATCAGTATTAATGTGATGGCGTGCCGTAGGGCTGCCACCTTGGGGACGATTTGGGGTTTGTTTCTCATCAGAAGCCTTCTTCATCGACATAGTGTCGGAGTTGGTGTGAATAAATCAGCAAAATTAGATTTTAATTATTGCCCCTTCGGTCGGTATTTTGATGTATAGATGTGTATACGAACGGAGTGGGTATAATGGATGGGCGGAGGCAATAAATAAAAATTGCTCAAGAGCTGTGCTAGGTGTTCGGCAAAAGATGAAAGCCACTTTTGATGTCAATAAATTATGAAATGTTCGTTTTTTTTTCTTCTTTTTGTCTAGCCGTGTGGCTAGCACGTATAATTCAAACATGGTCCGTTGATTTGGTTACGCAATGTGCGATGCGCTTTAAAATTCAAAGAAACGTTAAATGAGTCATGGATGCAAGCGGAATGCAGAATGTCGGACATACTGTATAGTTGTGCGCACGCACGCAAGTGTTCCTCAAGGTTGTGCACTATTCCCTGTGCTGTTAATAGTAAACACATACATGCATATCTACACAGATAATTAATTGATGCGGATGATTGGTAGTGTATGATTTTCTACTCAGATCGGATGTTGTTTTTACTACTACTTCAGGCAAGCATTTGGTAACTACTTAGATCCTTCTAGCGACCCGATTTCTGTTGTTTCCGATATAAAAGGTATATAGGTACATAGATACGAATAAGTATAATTTAACAACTTCTACAGGAGACAAGCCTGAAGATAATCAATGCAAGGTTCGGTTTACGGATTAGTGTCAACAGAAGTGAAAAAGACCAAAGATTCTGTACTGTCGTGCAACCTTATATCTAATACTATATGTAATACGAAAACAAAGCTCGAAATTTAAAATTTGAACTACTGGAATTCACTCATCGAAGATCGATGTTCAGTTTCAAAAATAAAGCAAATCAGCTTTGACTCGTATCTTGTATAATCCAAAGAGATATTTACAATCATCCAATGAAAACAACTCTATAGGATTTATGCTTACCTCATGTTTAGATGTTTATCTCTCTGCAATATATTGATTCTGAAAAATACAAAAGAAAATAGTTAATAAAAGAATTCATTAAATAAAAGATTATAAACTAAAAAAAAAAAGATCTTCAAAGCAACTCAACCAAAGATATGTATAGTAGTCAAGGAAAGTCAAAACAACAAGCCCGTGAGCAACTCCCATTCACTAAGAATTGTTTTCAAGAGAAATCGTTTTTTTTTTTTTTTTTGTGTTAGAAACCTTAAATCACAAATGAACAAATACAGAAGAATAGATAACAAATTTGCCCATAACTATGTATCTTTTCTAGATCTATTGTCAATAATTACTTTCAACGATAACATCTTTTAGAGAGACGCAGACAAAACACAAAGCCAAAGTGATTTATATTGAGACATCAATCATTAATGATCACTTTGTTTCGACTTTACGATCATTTATATAATTTAAGTGTTTTTTACTATCCCATACCGCGTATGTACATATGTTGCTAAGTGAAGTGCCTTTCTGTTGAATTTTTTAATACCCATAATCTGTCATTAGGTTTGATTTATTGAAGGCCACCGATTGTGAGTGTACTTCGCGTAACCTAAGAAGCTAAGTCTTAAACAAATATGATTGAAAGCCACTACCTAAAGGTTAAGAAAAAAAATGATAATTGATTCTATACGTATTTAAGAGAATTTGAAATATTGTAAAAATCAATGCTAGTTGGAAGAACAATCAACCCTTCACTGTAACCCTAAAATCGAAAAACATCTGCTTTTGGATTCATTTGCATATGAGTGGATTCCTTGACACACACTTACTCAGCATGACTGTGTTTCAAAAATAGAAATATTTCCCAACAGTTTTTGAAAATGTTAAGGACATTTGTTTGATATTCAAATTTTTTTTCTTTACTCTTACTGATGAACAGAAATCCTGGTAACCCGTGAGAAATGTCAATTCGAGTTGAACATTTATCAAATTCATGTGAAAACGTCACACTGTATCCCGGATGGGTTTTTTAATCCTTTTTTAGAATTTTTTTATTTTTTGTGGACAGAAAAAGATGGGACATGCCGATGATTTGATGTGGTAACCGGTATATATTTGCATTCCGACTTAATAAATTTACGGAAGAAAGGTTTAGAATTACGAGCTATTCTAATTTTGGTCTGATTTGCATAAAGTGATGCGATAGATACGATGGGATGGAGTAAAGATACCGACATTTAATTGGAATGAATAGGTTTCACAAGGCAAACAATTTTTCTTTAGAGCTCCTAAATTTGATGAGGATGTGAGGATTGTATGTTCATGGAAAAATTAAAAATTCATCGGCATGAAACTACTACGTTTCCCTTCTACAATCCTTACCGATTGTATAGAAAATTGTATGAATATGGTACATACATCCTACCGATCTGTAAGTGATCATAATATTGATCAGTTTATTCATTCATTCTTTGATCAGTTGCTTATCATTGAATGTGCAGTCTTTAGTTGATCAGAATAGAGAACTGTGATGATAGTCTTTTCTCGATCACAGTTCCTATCTCCAGCAGGAACATCTATAAATAGTTCTCGAAGGCTTTGACTGTCTATATATTTAAAAATCAATCACTGCTGATCTTCGAACATCAAAAACTGATTCAGAAATATATAAACTGTAACATCTTTTCTGCGTTGTAATTTTTTAAGCTATCCCTGGACGATACTCACTCAATGTAGAAGAGCTAATCGATCTTTAAGTGATCACAATACAGATTAGTTTATTCACTCATTCATCGATCAGTTGGCGAACACCGAATAATGAATCATTATCGTCGTTCCTTGACGATCAAGATCACAATATTGATTATCGTTCTTAGAATGAAACGATCTAATAAATTATTCTTGACGGCTTTTACTACCGCTGATCCTCAAACACCAAAGATCGATGCAGAATAATGGGATAGGACTTCCTCTCATCCAAATTAAATATTAGCTTGATGCTACGAGTACATGCAGACTATAATCGATGAGATTATGTGATCGAAATGGTGCTCAGTTTAGACTCGTTTGTGTTGGATATCAAAAACGATCTATTATGATGCCAAATATCCACGTACGTGTGATTGCGTGTAATATTTTAAAAATAGTGATCGAAAGTGAATGATATTAGGTGTAAGATAGTAACTTAATATACATGTGACTTCTCTACACTAGTAGAGTAAATGTTGATAACGGATCGATATTAGCTGCGTTTGACTAATCAACCCCGATCAATCGGGATAAGATACATCCGACATGTATTGATCCTAGAGAATAATTAATAATTTCGAAAAATAGTTGCTATAAGAACTTAGTTGTAAAATGGTCAACCTTCAGATATTTAGATGTAGGTAGGAACGTGTATCCTTTCAAAAAATGAATGATCACAGAAAATTGTTTTGGATTAGCAAACGTAACAGAAAGATTTGATTTATCAATAAACCAGTTGCAGATATCTAGCTCGTTACTAGGGCGGATCAGTTTACATTATGGATCGTTTGGCGACTAGAATCTACAGAATGATCGTTGTAGTAGGTTGGGATCAGCAAGATAAAATAGGATCTAAGATATCACCATATGCTTACAAATCTTGTCTATTACGACAAATTTTAAACTATTCTTTCCAATTTAGAGAACGTACTCTTGATCCACAGAAAACTTTGAACCATTATAATCGGAAGTGACACTACGATCAATGATCGTGAAGCATGAGCTATGCATATCAAAATATATGAAAAACCAGTAAGAGTTAAGACACCGACAATTGCTGTACTAAACATTTTGTTTTACCGATTTTCATAATAAAAGATAGCTAAACGTATGGATCACCCTATCAATCGCAAAAAATAAAAAAAAATAAATCACACAAAAGTAATATCAATTTTCCATCATTTGCATAACAAAGGATATCGAACACAAAATACAAAATGAAAAGATAAAATGTGTTTGCTTTTGCATACACATATCCTTTTTGTCTACTAACCCTTAAATGCGTAACCGTCATGCATTGCGAATTTTTTATTTTTTTTAACAGATCCATCCCCTTCCAAAACGAGGTTTTTTTACCTGCCCGCAAAAATCAAAATCATTTGCAGATTTTTTTTTTTGTTCACTTTTTGTAAATGCATGTTGTTTCTCAATAATGGGATTGGGAGGATATTAAATCATTATTAAAATTGTGTCCTTTATCTCTTATTCCCCCTCTATCTGCCGTGTGTCACTGTTGGTTTTGTTGTGTGCGAATCGCGCATTAAAAATGCAAATAACATGTCAATGTGCGTATTGTTTGTAAATTACTCCGACAATAGGCTGGTTATTGTGTGTTTATGAAATGTTGTGCAAAAAAAAACTTATAATATATGAGTACTCTCTCAATGATGGGACATACAAAAGGATAATTATGTATACAAGGACATTATGCAAAAAAAAAAAAAACAATGAACCAAAATACTGGCTTTTAGTAGGCAGATAAATATAATCAGATGAAAATGAAACCTTTTGTTGTGTGCAGAGGACAAACAAAAATGATACACGGAAGGACCAAAAAGAAGCCATCAACCGGTGGTTTGAGGGTCCTGTAAAAAAAAGACTACGATAGATGGAGGAAATATTTATTGATTGATCGAATGCTGTGACAAAACGTTTTTGCATTTAATTAGGAATACATATTAAGTGTATGCAACAAAGGAGATAATGATGACGTATGATCCCTTGACACCTGACTTAATGGCTGATAAATTCACACCTTTTGGGTCGACTAAAGAATGAACAAAGAGTCAAAAAGGGACCCTTATTTGCATATTTAATGCATTAGATACATGTTTCAGATAGATGGGTAGTTTTTTTTTTGTATCTTGAAGCAGACATGCATTTTTTTTAATAATCATGTATTAGCAGGACGGCTGCTTGGTGAATTAGCAAAATACACGCGCATCCATGCCTAACAGACAGTATGACTGACGGGTGAGACTGCACTTTATAAATATTTTAAAGTTATTTATGCAATTTAAGTACTTGAACATAGGAATGCCTGTGATATACATAAGTAAGATATACAAAGAATGAAGGAAGATGTAAAATTGACAGAAGAGCAGTGGATGGTGGATGATGATGACTTCTCGTCGAATTGTGTTAAATTGTCAGTTGCAATTATAATGAGATATTAAATTATTCCCTATTGAACTATGAACAAATGATTTTGGGTAAAAGGATAGTAACTCTATGGTCCTGGAGTCGAAGAAATTTTCCTCAACTTTACGCTGAGTATAAAATACAAGGACACCAATGCCATGTGTTCATAGCTCTTGTAAGGATCAGCAGCATATTTGAAGAAGCTTTCAAACTGAAACAGTCACGAATGCCTTTCATTAAGAGAGTAGGTATGGCTTAACAAAAGGTGGCTGGTGGTAAGGATCATTCAAGGACTTGTTACAGATTTGACGTATCTGAGGGGTACTGGGCTTTATATATTCAGCCTCGAAGTAAAAAAAAACATTATTTTCGTAACTATTCCCAAAAGATATATCGAAATTAAGGAAGTTTTCATAGCAAGATCTGGAAGTTTTCTACACATACTTTCCATGGATTCCAGATTAATAAGCCTAGTTTCCTTTCACTCAACACTACGCCTATAAAGTTGCATATAAGCCCCATAATGGATCGAAAAAATGGGGAGAGGAACAAACATTTTATGACAATATTCTCGTTGAAGCGATAAACACGATCTTGTTAGTCGGCAATTATTCACTTGGTCAGCATTCAGACATCAGGAGAAGAAATTTAGCTTCACTCATAAGTCATGACATTTTTGATGTCAAATGTTAGAATCTTTCAACAACTCCTACAGATTATGTATCTGTAATAAATTCAAATATTGTAGCAAACTAGACTCAAAAAAGTCGTTCTTCTTTTGATACGCAAATACTCGATAGACACCCTTTCTTGCTACCCATACTGTTTCTAAGATAGCAATCATTCATTAGTCAAAAAGCCCTCTTCAGACCAAAAATGGTCAATTTTGACACTATAACACGCGCATCTATGCTAAATATATCAAATTTTCATATCCTTGGAGGGTGCACCCCTTAAAAATAAAAAAAAAAAAAATAAAAACCCCTATTACATTTCTCACTTTGTTCGGCCTTAACCACCATCGAGTAAGCTGTCTTGATCGACTCGTATACATCTGCTGCCGCCCTTTTCGCATACAAAGGTGCAAATAAAATGAAGAAATAAAATGTTAAAAGAAGCAAAAAAAAAAAAGTAAAACACAACCATACCCACCAGGAAGGAGTAGTCTTCTATCCTTTCACTCTGTGCCATATAAATTTACATAATTACATACTATAATTTAAATGGGGAAAATCCTCCCCGCCCACAACCCTCTCGCCAGGCCAGGTCTCTCAATCTTTATGATTACATTTTATTGCATTTTTGATCGAGCACAATAAAAAATCGTAAAAGCTCATAATTTTCAGCACATTGCACTCCTGGTTAAAAACGCCGACGGCATTTCTCAACTCCGCTTGGATGGTTGATGGCCCTCCAATTGGTTCCATATAAAAAAAGGGTTCACAAAATTAAGACACAAAAATGCTCTTTTCTGTTGAAAAAATTGTTTCGATGGATTTTTGAGTTCTTTTTGGTTTTTTTTTTATTTTTTTTTTTTAGGTATCCCTTGTATATCGAACAATTTTTATTGTGAAATCTACTTTTTCGATCGCATTGCTCACGATTCTAATCGATCATCATTCTGGGGGCCAACTCTCGAGACTACACTGGGGAATATGTATGCAACCAGGCGCAAGAGGAAACAGAAAAAAAAACAAAATACAAAAAACGCCGAATTTGTTTAACATTCCAATTTATTGGGGCGGGCATCAAAGGATAATAATTACGGTATGGTGTAGGTAGGGTTTGTGTGTGGGGAACAAGAAGTATCTGCGTATCTGATGCACATCGTGCGGGATGATCGGTGCTCTTTACGATGTGCGAAAATTCATGTGAGATTGAATTGAATCGGCACAGTACACGCCGATTTTTTGGGAGTCCTTCTCGCTTTTTTTTTTTTTCCTGTCTCTCTGGCTGATTTTAAGGATGGGCCCCACAATGAACGTGCATAATTGAAGGGAGGCACTTTGGTATACGTATGCATGCCCTGAGGACTGAATTAAATGATAAATTATGGGAATGGCGTAATAAAACCAAAGTGAAAGCACGTTATGCACATTAAAGTAAATGTATGGTGGCTTCAAGCATAGATTTTAAGGTAGGAGATTGTACACAAAGAGAAAGGGAGATGGAACTTGTGGGGCCAGTTTTGAGAAATAATTTATCAAAAAAAAATATGAAGTGATTGATGTTGTTAGTACCTACCTATGTGGCGGAAATTTATTGCACTGCAGTTGTTTAGTTTTGGTGCAATTCAGTAGAATTTATGTACTATAATGGGGTTAGTATCGAGATGGGAAGAGCTAATATAGAGGTTTAGTCAGGGTAGAAGAACACTTCTTCAAAACAAGGGACATCTGGACCTGAAGATTTGTTACTTTTAAGATCTTTTAGGACTCGAGCAACATCCAAACAGAACAAACATCCACAAAATACTCATTATTATACAAAAAGATACTGATGTAGAATAAGAGTATACAGTCTTTGACAGTGCTTTACAAAAACTTAGAATTTTTGTCAATAAAACCTGAATTAATATGTGAAATATGTGTATCTGACCTTCGTGAGAAAATCTGAAGGAAATTTAATATGCAAACCTTTCGGAAAAATTGCCTATGTGAACAGAGTAGTGGCCAATATCTTTAATTCAAATTCCTTTCCTTCAGTTGCCAGGTTGGAATCTTTTAAAAATCACACTTGTGAAATCCTTACTTGGGATTATATTCATCTCTGTTTTAAGACTCTAGTTTAGCCATATCCTTGTATGTAGGTAAATTTGAATGGTATCCCTTTATGATGACTGCTGCTAAAGAGTACCTATCTACAGACTACTAATCGAGAGATACCACAACACACTTTTACAGACCAACCCCTCAACATTTAGTGATCATCAAAGAGCACAGATACCTTCAGAATCTTGTCAATTTCAACTTATGGATATGACATGAAACTGTAGGTCAATGACATTCGTCCGAAAAACACAAATGGGTGCGGGAAGATGGAACGTATATGGTCTTCTAGTGCCTTATATATCTTTTAACAAACACAAACTTTAAATTTGACAATTAGACAATACTCAAGCGAATACCAAACGAATAATCAACATTCTATATACCACCAGACAACGTTCCTAAATCTCATCACACTATTACCAAGGATAGCACATCGCGTCATGCTGGCCATTTACGAAGTTTCATAACTTAATTCGAATTCAAAGACTCTCTCGGATTTCCATAAATGTGAATCCAATAATCTCATATCTCCACATATTTATGTCCACCCTGGTTCACAAAAAAAAAAAAAAAAAACAAAGAAATGAAAATTATTCAAATTGACCAACAGCGCTGATAAACGCGTGGCATCGAACCAGAAGACCAACAAAAAAAAAATATGAATCAGGTTCTCCTACATAGAAAATAATCAGAAAAAATTAAACCCAATCGAAGCATATATCACTATTCGACACACCGAACCAAACAGTATGGGGGTGTCAATTTGAACATGGCAACAGAACAGAACATAAACAACATTTCTATATCAAATGACAATTTATTATCAAATGTCAACGGGTAGATTTCCCTCGCTTATTTGAATGTTTTATTTTTATTTTTTCTTTCTCTCTCCTCGTTCTGTTTTTTTGTTCGATTTTCTATAAATCTAGATACCTACTAGCAATTTATTATATACTCTCCATCTAATCAATCTACACATATTTAATCACTAAAGTGCACTTAATTGAGAACTTGTCGCCATAACGAATAAAAATCTTACTTTGGTTTAATTAGGAGTCTAGAAAAAAAAAATCTGACTCCCTTTTAAAAAAAACCACGCAATTAAATAAATTTAAACCGGCAAAACAATATATAAAAATACATACATATGTATGTATACTAGTTTGCTAATATGGACGGAACAGGAATTTAAATTTAACTTTTCATAATAAAAATAAAAATAATGATAATAATAAAAAACTTAATTCAAACGACGGGATTAAGCTGGAATCTTTGTAAATCAATTTAGTCACACTTTGCATTATTTATACTCGTATCTCACGATAAGTCGAATACAAATAGTCCCGATTGACTAGCTCTAGATACGACGACTAGGTACTCTCGTACATATATACGTAAATTTGTACAGTCACCTACTGTGCATAAATCAGTCTGTTTATTATTGTTAAGTGAATGGATATCTTGCACTGCAAATGCAGTAAAATGTATCCACACTACGATTACATGTATCTACAGTGTCGTCGATATAAAAAAAAAATTCATTTCAATTTTTTTTTTTAATTTCTTCTTAATATGGAAACTTGTTTCATAAATTACAGATATCGATAGAATTTTTCGTACACGGACATAAAGTTAAAATTTTATTTATGACCGGCTGTCTATTTTATCCCCCTTCCTATCGGACAAGGGAACTATTTTCGGAAAACTTGTTGCATTAATTTAAAATAAAAAAAAAAAAACATCGTCAACATCTTTATGCATTTTAATTTAACAGCACCGCCACATCACAACCACTACAGATCGGCTACATCTACCTACAATCCAGATTATAGAGGAAGCATACGAGGTAGAGACCGCCGGCCGCAATGGATATGAGGCATTCTGAAACCATTTTGTTGGAATTTTGCGTCCACCAGTAGCTACCACAGTAGCAGCAAAAGTACATAGTTAGTCGTTCCTCGGGGGCAATTTTCGCATGTATCTACGAGTATAGAATGCATCTATGGGTGCATTTTAAAGCAGTATCTTGTTCGCTGCTACCATAGCTTGGCGCCTAAATAGTAATTTTACCATTTAGCTGCAGATGGACGTGTTATAGAACAACCCCATAACAAACAGCACAACACATTATGGCTACTTGTCGCTCTCTGTGTGTTATGTTTGGTTTAATTCGCAAAAAAAAAAAAAAAAACACACAAAAAACTACATAGAAAGATAGATGGATAGTGATATTGATGAGGAGGAGGAGAAGGCGTAGAGCAGAGTCTTGCGCGTGTTTGCTTTTCCATACACACCGAGTGGATTTTGAGGAACGTTGTAAAATTGACTTTTGGGATTGGTAGTTTATCAGAGTTGATTAGAATTAAATATAAAAAAAAAGAGATAATATGACTTTAATAGGATTATAGACTGTTTGCGTTGTGGATATACACAGATGTGTGAGGAAGACTCCAATGAGGCAGCAATTTCTGTAGGCAAGTCAAGGTTTTGTTGAACTTCTCTTGCCTAATGCAATTAAAATGTGGATAACATGAGTCATGTAGGCGGCTGGGAATATTTGCTTATACGAGTCGTACATAATGTGTCTTCTCACATAGAATGTATAGACTTCAGTAAGCAATTGTCTCCTCTTTTGTAGATAATGAGATTCTTGTTAGTTTTCTTTAAGACGATCATTGCGAGTTTGCGACATTACCTTGGCAAGATTCGTTTGTTTTGTAGTCCACAATGTAGTCCATAACTCCATCCAAATCTTCATCCAGACCTTTGATTTTGTGTTGGTAATTAAATAAGATTTCTTGATGTCTTCACCACTCGTTGACTGAAGGTTGGTCACCCCACTTTCCAACAAGTTACTCAGGGAATTGCGAACACACATAAAATCCATATACACTCATGTCTGCTCAAAGAAAAGTCCACTAATTCTTCGTAATCCTTTAATACTTCCTAGATTTTCGCAAAGGATAGATTAAGATACTTCTTGCAAATGAATCTTAATCGGTCAAATGCCCTAAATAAAGGACCATAGGCAGTAAGCACAATTAGGTTAGTTTTCAGAAGAAAACTATCTTTACATACATAGTTCACAAGATAGTCACCCAAAACTATCAGGACTTTCTTTGTGAAAAAACCAAGAGGATTTCTGAGACGGAACCAGTAAAAGACCCTTACCATGACTTACGCAAGAGATCAATAAATCAAAATCTAGCTCACAGATGTATCTAAGCTCCTTGATACAAATCACGTGAAAGCGACGTCTTTTTCAGACCTGATAACGTCTTATAATTTGGTCTGCTGGTAGGGATACAGTCTAGAGAAATTTGTGTAACGAAAATCGGTGGGTATTTAAAACCTTTGTATGATAAGAAGTTTGTAAAGGATTGCGTTCATTTACGTAACAATATGTGGGCCATATCTCGCACTATAGGTCTAGGTATGGTAGGTGGGCCACGCACTGGGATGAGGTCAAATGGATAACTGGAGTAGTGGTTAGTGGTCTTCAAGCTCTACCATAGAGCCTAACCCCCCTTTTCAGATGTTTGTTAGCAATATCTACTTAGGTACATCTATTATTTTAAGCATATTCCCTTGGTAATACACGTAGTTCTGGAAAACTCTCATTAAAAGCATCTCACCCCATTAATGAAAAGCCGCCAAACATAAACAAACTCCCAACTTGGTTTCATTATTACATTTCACCTCTCACATTGCACTGCGTCTCAGTATCCCATTAAATTCGCATTCTTTTCACAAAAAGATACCAACTCCAACCGAGTTAATTACATCGAAACACATTCTCAGATACACTCACGTTTGTGCTTATCCTCATGTGCGAGTGCAGGGCATCAAAGGGTTTTTTTTTTCTTTTATTATTATAATTATTCTCTTCTTTTTACCATTTAGTGTGTGCTCTTTTCTAGGAAACAAATTAAAAACCAGCACACACAGAGGATAGCCTGATTGCATTAATTCAAATTCCCTTCACTTAATTCATAATAAACAAAAAACCATCACATCGGATCAAAGACAACAAAACAAAAAAAAAAAAAAACGTCCTCTGCAGAAGAACAAGATCACAAGAGCATCATCAACAACACAGAGAGTAAACGAAGGCAACATGTCGTTGCATATAAATATCTTTTCGTTGTCCACTTTACAGGAACAGAACGACAGAACACAAAAAAATAAAAAAATGCTAGAACACAACGAGGAGTGCGAACAAGTACTGGGTGTTTGTGTGTTCCTAAGTGCGATGCCAACTAATTTTAAGCTTGTCTTGTTTTTCTGGCTTGGTGGGATTTTTCAACCCCCTCTTCCACCATCACCATCCTCCATTTATTATTATCATTATTATTATTCCCAACTCAACCACCAGCATCGGAGAGCAATACCACACACACACACGTACACCAATCAGTGTGTTATTATAGTGCAGAGTTGATTTTATTTTTAATTTATCTTGACACAGGTAGCAGGAAGGTGTATCTATAGCTATACACAGTCGACCAGATACACAGGGTTAAGTACAGATACAAATTATACGTACATACGTAAGCAGATAGTTGTCCTATTAATTTGCAGATATTTTTTTTTTTTTTTATTTTGTTTCGTTTCTCTAGAGGATGTTGTTCAGTTTTTGTTGTTTTTTTTTCTCTGCTGGATTGCAGTGTAATGATTATTAAATGAATATTGAAGTATTTTTGAGATAAAGTCAACATGTGAAGTCAACGAAATGAGATGAAGTTCAAAGATACGCTACATGAATTATGAACACCATTAAAATCGAATGGAATACCAGAAATACCCGTACACTGTCATCAAAAGCGAATAAAATAATTTCAATGCAACAAGGAGGAAATACAATCCCAACCATACAAACATTCACACTTATACTGTATAAGTATGAGTCGATTGTATCTACCAGATAGAATTTCATGCGAATACTAAGTGACAAGTGGTCTGCAGCTCAGTATTTGCATCTAGATAGTCAATATCGCCTGAGGGTAAAGTAAATAATTACTAAACACCAATTTTATTGCTTGGCTTGGCTTTTCGGTTCAAGTCTCCATTCGACATTATACAGACATACAGACAATTTTTTTTTTGTTGCAGAATTACTTGAACGAAATTGCCCGCTTCACTGTTAATTGCAAGATATATTTTGTAATTTGTTCCCTCATACTGGTAGATACTTGTACAACTCCAAAGAATACAATTTAATAATTGTTTATGATGTCATTTCCACTTAAACGTTTATAGGTTTCTTGTTAAAAAATTCAACTTTGCCTTTGTTTGGTAATATACTGAGATACTTATTTGCGTTGGCTTTCGTATGATTTATATGAAGTACAGCGACGATAGATTTTGGGGGTGGACAAGTAACCAGACTGCAGCTGTAATTACAGAAGCATTCGACAGTCGTTCACTATACCTGTATCTACATGTATACTATACCCTCGTATCTATCTATCTACAAGAAATGGTTTCAGTTGTTGTGGCAATTTATTTAGCAAACTGTCGGTAAGCTTTTATGATACAAATATGGTCGGTAAGATTCTGTGGGTGGTTATTGTTCAACACCAAGTCTTAGATGACATTAAGCCAACACAGAACTACATTCACTTTTTGGTGATTGCAATAATAAACAACAACAAAAAAAAAATAAAAAAATCTGATCTAAAGTGGAATGGATACTTGTAAGTGTCATGAAATTGCACTGTAATTTTATAACTCAACTTATAGCTAGAGATAGAGGTTTTAAGTATTATTTTGTTTTTTTTTTTTTTTTTATTTCCTTAATTGCATGCTGAGTCAGAGTGTGCAGATTGAGTGGATATTAGCGAAATTGTTGGAAAATTATTGGTTTTCAGGTAATTACGCTATTAAAATAATAATGCAGCAACTAATTGGACTTCAGAAATGGCAAAGAATATTTTGAATACTTTCTTAATGATAGTTTTTAAGAGCTCGACTTGTATTGTTATACAGATTAAAAGCTAGTTAGGGTGAATAGTTGCAACTCTTTGAAGTTTGTTAATGTTTCATGGTGCAGTAGTTTGATTAGTGGTATCTTGTAAATGCATTTTTAAGTCTTATTGGGCCATTAAGTATAATGACAAGACACTCCCTTCACTCTCCCTGAAGGTGGAGTTTTCACGGCTCTATTCAAAAGACATAGACTAGCGCTGCTAGTGCAAATAAATGTAATCATGTATCATTTGAAATCATCGTACCGGCGTAAAATGACAGTAGAGCAAATCTATACACCGTGACAGGAGCAGTACCACAGGGTTCGGTTATTGGTCCAATGCTAAGATATAGAATATATTAAAGGATGTTATATATCGACTATACCAATGGATATGCTAAGAGAGGTTAAGACCATTTGTTCTCCAACGCAGACTACAAACCATTGGCTCAAACTAAAAGAAGTCATGCGATTCCATTCAAGCCATTCCGATTTCTGGCATTCTTTTCATTTTGTGGTCCGTTCAGCCGCAATCTAAGTGGACTTTTCTTTCATTTTTTGACACGTCACACGGTTTTAGCACGATTTGACAACACTGGCTTGAGTAAATAAGAAAAACATTCGTTTATCAACCCTGAGTAACGCCAGTTGATGAATATTACTGAATTCCGCAGAAGTGAAACGGCATCCGACAGGGTTGTTTACTGTAACCGCTACTTTTTGTGATGGCAATAAATATTGTATTGAAATGGTGAGGGCTTTGTCGGTAATGGATTCTTACAAGATATGTATATTAGAATACTAAGTACATCAACAATGTTTGGTTTTTCGCTTAGAATACGAAATGGCCACAATTTTGATGACAGAAGTGCCAGAAATCTGTAAAAAAACCAGATTTCCTCAGGCTATTGAATGTACCATTTATATACATCATCTTGTTCTTGATATGCAGTGCATTCAGCTTAAGATCGAGATATGTACATGTAGAAACGCAGTTAGACAGATGTGTGTAAAAGCTAGAGTGTCCTTTTAAAATGTAGTTTTCGAAAGCTACCGGCTGGTTAGCCTTTTATTAAGAATGAAAGAACAATTTAGCGCAGAATTGTAATAACAAATGTCATCAATCTCCTAATCAAATACACAATACTCAATGATTTACAAATAAAAAAAGAAGAACCCGTTTATCCGTCATAAATTACACTCTCAAGTACCACAACTTTCTCAAATAAGGCCAATCGTGTTTGCTTAAACCCTTCAGATACTATCACAATAAGTACAAATTAATTTGTCAAGAGTACAAGTTGAATTAACCATTATCGATTTTTATTTACTTATCTCTTCCATTCAATCCGTTTTGTGTGACATTTTCAAAAAAGAAAAACTAAAAAAAAAAAACACACCGAAGCCTCTCAAAATAACAACGATAGATAGATACCCCCGTAACAAAGATACACCACCACCACAACAGCACGACTTTGTTTGCCCTCACCTGTTTAGAGATTGTTTATCAAGCAAAGATAATTTATAATTGTAGATTTCACCAGATTAGATTTATCCTCTTCTCTCTTTCTTTCTCTGTGTGTAACATTTCTATGTGTTTTCTGTTGTTTTGCTACTTAAGAAGCAAAAATGAACTACACACAATCCATACCATACCACCCCATTGACGTGCTGTACTCTCAGTGGCACCGATGCGTATCAACTTAAAAGTTCGTCCCAGGTTCATATCTAAAAAAGGTATTGTGAGGCTCTGGGTTTTTTGGTTTTCTTTTTTTTTTTTTTACAGAAAAAGTAAGTAAACTTATCTAAAGATAAACATGCCAACCACTTTATTCAGCAAATAGATAAATATTTATGAATGTAAGACGGATACTAACTAGCCTCCTCCAGTATCTATATACTTGTTGTTTGTTCGAATTTTAATAGAAAACATTGCACGGTGTTGCTGTGTATATGTACTTTCTGGCGACCTTTCATCTTTTTTCTGTTGGGATTGGGATATACATATGTAGTTTGACAAATTTTTTTGCGCTCACACACACACCATATGTGCTGTATACCGTCGTTAAAAGATAAAGTTAATCATCACGACTCTGCTGCTACTGCATGTGAGTGTAATTTTCTTTTATAAATTTTCTTAGCCATTAAAAGTCATCAAAACAACTGTGATGATTGCGATGACGACGATGGAGCTCAATTAATGAGAATATTTAAGTCAGCACAACTTATCAGCACTGAACAAATTTATAACGACTGTCGAAGAGACAGAGAGGGTTTAAGCCTTATAGTGTGATATCGTGTCTTTGTACGGATAATTGTTTTTTGCACTACGCTGCCACTGTGTCTATATGGTACATCAGACACGCACACACACACATACAGCCCCACAAAGCAACAGTTTAATAAAAAGCGAAATTTAATTGTTTCACTTGATTAACATATCGCTGTCCTCATCCGCAAAGTAGAGGGCTTATCAGCCCCTGAAAATTTGCATTCGCCGAGTTGAGATTTCCAGCCAGAGAATGAGAGAACACTGTGCTTTTGTTTAAATGGAAATGAATTTTATTATTTTTGTTTAACGACCATGTGCGGTTTTTTTTTGTACTTTATTTTCGTATGTGCAACTCAGTAAACAGCAATAGTCAGTGGATGGAGTTAATGATCTCATTGGGTACTTAAATCAACAAAAAAGGACAAAATAATTAAATATTTATTAACTAGTTCATAAAAGGAGCCGCTATCTCTAAAGCCACGACCTTGGTGGGTTTAATAATGCCCATCTGGAATTACACATCATTAATAAATTAAATTGGTCATAACTTCATCCAAGCTAAAACGACATCAGCAGTGTTACTGCTTGCGATCACAACCCACAGATAAGGTGTCCACATTTGTAAACCACATTCAGTAGCTTCTTAAGAGGAGACAACTATGCAGTTTAAAATTTATTTTGACAAATATGTACATGCGTATCTATAGGTATAGAAACCAGGTTTTTTGTATTTTGATTTCGATGACGTTTATAGTCTAAGCCAGAGGTATCCAACTGGTGTTCAACGAAACCGTGGATAAGTTACTATCATCCCAAGTCTTTTTTTCCATCAATAGAGTAGAAATTCATTAATAGTGTTTTACTCTAAATAAGAAAATCGACTTTGTTTCTGAAAGCTAAGGCCAAGTAGCTCTATGTATAACTATACTTCAAAAAGTTTGACAACCATGTTCGATCATTTTTGACATTTTTAACCAAAAAAAAAAAGATCAGTCAAAAGACTTTGAATTTGAATGAATAAGAATTTAAATAAGTAAGAATGTAGGCATACAAATCAAGCCTCGGAAACCGCTGGTTTCAATCCAAGCCCTATGATCTTTGATCGTGGCTTAGTAAGGGTACACATTTTCCGTTTCCAGATACATTTGTATTATTTAAACCTAAAACTAGCATCGCAAAGTAAGGCTTGTAATTCACGAGTTAGTAGGTTATAATATAGTGATTGATAGCATAGATGGTTAACATTTGTAAAAAAAAGTAAGTTTTTCTAGATCTCTAGGTTTTAATCAATAAGAGCTATACATTCTTCTGTTTGAGCTAGTAAATACTGTGGCAAGTATCAAAGCACCTTGATGTATGTATAGAGAACATACCGACAACATTGCAAATTAGCTAGACCACCCAACTGATCGTCAAACTGGTATCACGGACGATCATTTTCCTCAAACAGACTAGGGGTATATCTCAATGCAATACACCTCCACAACAACTGTCCTGTAGCAAAGAGGTTTGCTAGTAGACTCCTGATGTCATGACAAGATTTACAGCAAAATTTAATATGTTTATGATGTTAGTCGTGTCCTAGTTAATTTTAGCCCAGCACTCTCAGAAACACATGAAATCTCGAACTCCACTCGGCCATAAACTCATGTCCGCCATACCGCTATTGAATACTCAACAGATACTAAAAGTAAATTTATTTATAGGCGTTAACCTTTGATAAAAAACAAAGTAGGCTTCAACACTTGTCTTCTTTGAGTTATGATTATTTTAAGTAAAGATTATTTATGGGCAAATGAATTTGTATGGAGCTTATGAGTTATGCATTGTTAAAATGAAGATGGTGAACGTGACTTTATCTTCGACGTGTCAGTTAAAAACTTTGTTTGGTTATGTCTAAGCGTATCTTATAGGTAAGTTTGCAAGTGGAATGCAAGCTAAATAAGCTATCTAGATATTTTAGTTTCAATTTATGTCATGTTGAGCTATGGTTATTGGCTGAGCTGTCCTTTTGGGCGTTTGTATATAGCCAATCGGTTAAGTGTTATTTAAAAAATAATTTAACCACTAACAGGTTTTAGTGACTTGTTAGATACCTATGTCGGCTTCGGTAGCCAAACAAATCTATAAAAGTGACAAGTTAAATAGTTATTTAAATTTTATTTAAACGGATGTCATCCTGCTTTTAAGGCTCATTATGGTAATTAGTTTTTACCACTTTGTTTTAAGGCATGCACTGAATGACATGTGGAAATTATCTACTATACTTGGTATAGGTACATACTTGAGCAGTTGCTGTTTTAATGGATATAGGCTTCGCGAAACCAGGAAGACCGTGGTGGCATTTTAATACATGAATTTCTTGATATTTTGGCATTTTTTGAAAGTGGCATTTTGTAATACTTATTCTTCTTCTTCTGAAAGGAACTTTCAGAGAAGCTGTTAAACTGAACCGAAAGATAGTAAAAAGGTTGGTAGCTCTTCTGTTTAAGTATAAATAAAATTGACGAAGCTAGTGGAGATCGAAAAATTTCTTTAAAATCGCTAGCTGTAACCGAGTATGAAATAGAAACAATTTGTCAGTCTGCCTCACTTAGATCACTTAGAATTCATTTTGCCCAATTTTTCTAGAAACCCTGAAAGCCCAAATTGTTTTTGAACAACTAGACAACTCTTATACAAGTACATATGTTCTTATATATTAATGAATCTGAGGAATTTTATTTTTGCAAAACAGTCACAGAGTAGGAGGGGACTATGTTTTCTCCGTCACTACATGGTGATCTGTCATGCACTGAGTCGAGATGCTGGCAGCAGTTTTAATATCCCTACGACTAAATTTCTTCTTGCCGTAGACTGGCCATATCGACCTGATTGTGACCAATGTATGTATGTATCTAATAGACGCCAGAGTCTGTTAGTTTCTTCGACGGATTCCATGCCTATTTCTCTGAATAATGCTTTGAGCGGATAACCTTTAAACCTGCTCTATAACAATCCTAATAATCCTCAGAGAAAAGGAGACAAAATACTTCTTAGATGTTGCCAAGTTGAGTAGCAATAATTACTGCAAAACAAACCGAAAAATTTAAATTGTGTTAAGAGTAGCAGACACAAGCTACTCATGCAAACTTGTAGCAACTTAATAGACTTCCTCTGGTTTTTTATTTATAATTAGCAATAATTAGCCACAATCGATTAAAGACAATTAGGATAAACTATGTCCTCTGCTAGTAAATATCAATTTTCTATAGAACAAGATACTCGTACGTACTTAAAGTTAATTTATCTTACCTTCAATTTATTTAGCTTGTTTGTCCTCGAATTAGCATTCTGCAAAGAAACAAAAATAAAAGAGAAAATGCATTAAATTTTTTGCAATAATTTCGTTTTTATGAATAGTATTCAAAATACATATAAGAATTTTTTTTTATAAGAAATTTCCTTGCCTCTGCGCAAACAAAACCATAAACACGACCAATCGTAAAATTAAAAAAAATAAAAACACAAACAAAACCAAATTTGTTTGTCACATAAAAGACTTCATTATACAACTTCAGCTCCAATCAGTATCTGAGCCTTAAATCTCAACTTTGCCATAAAAACCTTTAAAAAACAAAAACAAAGACGAAAAAAAAAGAAGAAAATCAAATGGCATTTGATAGATACCATTAATCGGTAATTAGTCGTGTTTGTCTGGAAAAGTCAAAGTGTAACATCTGTGTTTTGTGGAAGAATTGGTGGTAATTTTTCAACATCTAACCCGTGTCGGTTAAAAAACAAAGAAAACTTGTCAACGATGCTCCGTATCTTCAATAAACCGCAATCAGATAATCATTTAATAATATTGTTCTCTACCTCATTTGAATATAGAATAGGTATATAGAAGGCACACGAGCGTGCACACAGTTACCTACACTACGCACACCCATAGAGATACAATATTCCCAAAGTGTCACCTACCCGTCATATTTCGATTCGGTGCCCATATGGAGAAATAAGGTGCGGCCCCAATGGAGTTGTCAAATTGAGAATTTATAGGCTTTCCGTCCGAGTGTATCTTTTTCACTGTTTTCGTCTGTCTGACCCCGGACGGATTTATATTCGCTACACATATGAGATAAAAGATATTTTGTTTTTATTTATTTATTTCTGACTTTTACAATGGGCAATAATGAGAACGAGATAGAGAGAGAGAGAGAGAGAGAGAGAGAGAGAGAGAGAGAGAGAGAGTAATAATAAAAAAACAAACAAAACAAACTTTGTAAAGTTGTTAACATGTAAATAAGATGGGCACATTCGAGCCAAAGATGGCAGATCACCGAGAAACGATGAGTGAATGTTACGTTTTAATGTGAGTAATAAACGTGCGGAATGGTTAAGTGTTAATTGTGAAAAAAAATTTATGTTTGGCACAAAATGTGCGTGCTGGGGTCAGTAAACCTTTTAAGTATACTTTACGGGTGTAGTGTATGACATTTCAATTGGAAATTATGACCCCTAACGGTTTTTTCGTCACAATTTAGAGGGTGGAACTGAATAGATTAATATTTTAGTATACAAAAAACTAAATTATATAGGCCTGAGTTCATAACCTTTAGGTACTTCATATTTGGCATGCAATTTGGACTTGTGGGTATTAGTTTATGGGTCATTATATGTACATATGTAGGTACTATAACGATGCAGGAATGAAGTCCTTAAGGCAATAAGTTAATTATTGGTATCGCTAATTTGGTAAATTATTTTAGCTTAGTTAGAAAAGATGGACATCGGTAATAGTAACGTTAAATATGAAAGCCTTTAGATACTAGAGAGCAAGCATATTAAGCTGCAGATACGACTTGTGCAAAACATGGGATGTCTCTTATACATACCTGCTTATCTTTTTAGTTCTGTCATGGCTTACGTTCAGAGTACACTTACTCATCATTCTGTCAGATTCTATTTTCAGAACTGAGTCTAACCTATGAGATGCGTTTGTTGTAGTTTTGGAAAGCCGAAGCACAGGTTTCGGACATTAATATGCTCAAAAATTCTTCATATGAAATTCGGGTATTTTTTTCCATCATTTTCCAGAATTTCTAGAGAAGCTTTTTCATGACAGTCTTACTCTCGGATGTTTGTCAGACACTCGCAAGAGGTGGGGCCATGAAAGAAAGAAATTTCAGGTGTTGTCTGACGATTGAACCTGGAATTGTCGCTCCGAAGTTCAACGCACTAACCACTTGAGCCACGGCGCCCATCTAAACATAGATACCTGATCTTAAAAAAAGATTTCCAATTAAGAGCTCTCTTGTATTTTTGTTTTTTTAACTCGATCGGAATAGACATCATTTCCTTTTCCCATTCCTGGACTAATTGACAGAATAACTCACATTTTCTTTTAAGAGTCAACAATCACACAAACTGTCAGATGCACCTCCTCCATATCGATAAATTCTAATAAAATAAATTCCCTCATCCATAACTCGCCTTTTTTCCAAATCAATTATCTATTTTTAGCCAATTTGAGGAGAAAATCACCTGCACATGTGGCGCCGCAATATAATACGAAGAAACAGTCATTCCAACTTGTGTCCTTTTCAGTATATTTTTATTTATTTTTTTTTGTAAATATCTAAAGAGGACTAAAAAAAATTCTGACATCTAAAACTACACCTTGCACTCTTGAGTGCAATTTATGATCACAAATTTACAACTTTATCACCACTATCCACAAAAGATACATTCAGTCACAAAAAAATAAATAAATAAACACACGACTGAGGAGGAGTAGTAGATACTTTCTATAGAAGGACCGCCAACCAACCTGGTGCCTATGCAATAGAGAAGACAAAAAAAAAAAAAAAAGAAACAAAAAACCAACAAGGAAACACAGAACACAGGTGAAACCAAGAAAGTCTTTTGGTCCCTCCACATAGATTGTTTTCATCTTTCCTCTCTTAGTGGTTGGTATCTACACCCTCGCCATCTCGCAACTCGAAGAGCTAAGGTGACCAAGTGCCATCGATCAAAATGCTTATCTTGACACTAACGATCTCCTTTCAATTACACCACAGAAGTGTATTTTATGCTATGTTATTACATCGCATGTATCTATTCACATGATATTTAGATTTCCATGTTTGTTTGATTTCAGAATCTCTTGGGTATTACTATCTTATGTTCCTCGCATGAATTACAATATTTTATTATCCTGCAGATACATATTTTTTTTTCATCTTTTTTAAAGAAGTGATGACGCTCTCAATGAATGAAAATTATTTATTTTTTTTTCCTTTCTGAATTAGACGTCATTACGTAATGAGTTGTGAATCATTATTTTGAGTGAAATCGAAATAAAATATATTTCTCATAATTTATAACCGAAAACATTGTGAAAAATAAATAAAAACGATAATAAATTACTAGCAAAAAATATAAAAGTGGTTTGAGATAAAAACCAACGCAGCGGGAACGATGAACAGCACACATACTCCTTAGAGTAAAAAAAAATTTTTATATATTATGGAAATAGATATCTACTTCTGAGTATAAAAAGACAGCTACATAGAGTGGATAAAGGATAAAAAATCGTTTGCACCTGTTTCTTGTGAGTCAAGATTAGGCGATTACTGCTGCGCCGCCGTGTCGATGGATGCACATGTACGAGTATCTATAGATGCATTATTTCAGTATCTTCTATCCTATTGCTGGAGGCATTTAGCAGTTTTTTTTTATCGATTTTTTTTTTAATTTTTTTTTTTCTTAATTTTCTCATCATGATCATGGTGTACGATAATTTAGTTGGAATTTATTTTTTTTTACTTTTTCTCGTTTCTTCTGTTGGTTTATTTCCTTTAATTTACAAAACACTCGTCAGCCTGTGTGTGTACAAACTATTTCAGGTTTTTTTTTTCATCCTTCAAAAGAAAAACAAAAATATAGAAAACTGTCGATTTGAAGTAAATTAAACTATCATTAGGTTTGCTGATGTTGGCTATACGATCAAAACGCTGATCGACAAAGAATGACAATGCGAAGAGACAATTAAAATATAGGGAATGGTGCGCGCGGCATTGGTTCCTTTGAAGTTGTATACATTGTAGATAAAGTGGTATTTCTTTCTTTTTTTTGTTCATTCTTCCATAATCTCAAGAACCTTTAAATTAAAAATAATTAGATAGGGTGTGCTAATGCATGGGGAATTATGCAACTTAATTACATCAAAGCAAAGGCTTAGAGCGGTATTAATCTTAGATTAAAATTTTAACTCTCAACAAATTCGAACACATTCTCGGGTTTCTCGGGTTGCTTCGATTGGGATTTAGCGTTGAAATATTTTGACATACAGCTGCAGTTGGTTAAGTTATCGGGAACGAGCCTTTCTTTTGATAAGGTTCTATCGATTTTGGTAGTTGTGATACGTTTTGCAATGAATGAGATGGTTGTTCAGTACTTATATACATATATATTTGGCTGGTGGGTCCATCTAAATAAATATTTGGAGATGCAGAGGCATCTTACACAGTCAAATTATGTCCCAACTTATGGCACAAATGCATAACAGGGTACGTAGATACATGTTGAGTAAAAAGTCGAAAGCTGAGTAAAAATTGCCGGTCACAAGGTATCTGCCTCTACCACTTTTCACACTTTAACAATATCGGATCTAGCACAGTAGTAACTGGTGCAAAATGTAAAGGAAATTAAATAAACGTCGACGAATACATGTGTCTGCGATTGTTGAAACGATTTTCGCGTGTCTTCACATAATTTGCGGCCGGTCTGGGAATGATTTATCCAACTAGTGATCGTGTGCGATCGTGTACAATACGATTTGATTTATGTATGTATTTGACGCGATTAATGCTGATATCCACAAGGCTATACTATAAAATGGAACGACTGATGGCGTTTGCGAAATAAACAACAGGAGTACTTTCTAATAAACAGTAGAAAATTAAGTGCAACTACTACTTTTAAAATTTGTAATTCATGTTAATAAAGCATGTACATATGTACATATAGCGATCACATGGTTGACCATTCCTTCTATCGGAATAGGAAAGGAAAGATCAATCGAATGATCTTGATAAATGGTCACTTAGTGAGTCGTACGTAGGGTGGAATCCATCTCGTTATTATGCAAATCCTTAATTTGTCTGTGGAACCTAAAAATTTTTCACCCCAGACTAAGAGCCTAACAGTGCAGAGACACTTCAAAGTATGAGCACAATCCTGTCTTCTTCAAATGCACACATTGCAATGCATTCCTTTGATAGCTTTTTTTTAAAAATATCGTTGGAGGAAATCCGCCGAATACTGCTGTGGAATCACTTGATTCCATTCAGATGCCTAATCTATTTAGGTTGGCCATCAAGTGTTTCTACTATATGCGGGTTCTATGGCTGGCTTTTGATACTCAACTTGTCTGACAAGGTCCTACATCGCTAAAGAGGTGTATTTTCCTGTGGAATCTCAAAATTGTGACGAATGTTTCTGTACTCAAACAGAAATGCTTCACAGATTGTTATATGGTTCTCATTGTCACCGTATGAAATCGAAGTTCAACTATTTAAACTTTCACGACTTAAATGTATGTACTACCAGCAGAATTTAAAATCCCACACTCGGTCTATATATACCTTTCTATTTATACAAAGTAACGCTGCTCATCCAATAAAAAAAAAAACTGCAATACATATCATCTAAATCTTCTTCTACCCGGATATTTCCAGTTTACTGACTTTCTGACTTGATTGATGGCATCCAATGCACAAAGAATACAATTACCTGCAGCTTTTTTTTTTTAAAAAATCTTCATTTTATAATAGAGAAATAAGATTAGAAGAGAAGAAGAAAAAAAAATCAACCGAATTACCCTGAACACAAGTAGATACATGTACGTATGTATATTTATTCAACTTTAAGCTCTTGCATCTAATACCAGCTTAGCACCACAATACATTGAGAGAACCATGAAAATCACTTTCCCAATCACATATACACACTGAAATGCTTTCCATAAATGTATCTGTCAAGGTTTAATGCTGTCATTAAGCCAACAGTCACTCAATAGAGGAGCCCCAACCCCCAAAGCCCACCTCTCTCGATCAACAGCAATCACTTCATCAGAAGAGTATACATGTTAGTTTTATTGTCTTGGCTATCTATAGATACTTTTCGATTTAGTCATACATGATGAATTGTACAAAACGTTAAATCTACTTAATGAGTATCTTATGGATACAAACATATGTATATACATACGTATTGTAACAATTGCATTATAGGGAAGTGGGGGCTGTGAAACAAAAGCTGTTGCTACTACACCCTTTTTTTTTTGCTGTTGCTGTTGTGATTTGTATGTAGGAATGCAATAATAAAAAAAAAAAGAAACGATTATAGAACAACAAGCGAGGGGAGAGAAATGCGAAAGTCAACAAGTTAATATTAAATAAAACAGCTAGCAAGCAAACAGAATATAAAACAAAATTGCAAAGCAACACAAAAGCAACACTAAAATGCAAACTAGCAATTTTATTATCAATCTATTCAAGCAAGTTTCACAATTGTGATTAATATGCAAGGTACATGGGGGATGTGTGTATCTACTCTATGTTGTTGCTGTATCTAAATGCATTGTTCAGATAGATATAGATATACAATTTTTTTTTTCACAATGTATTTATGTTTGCTATGCAATTTACTCCGTTCCGCCACATATACCTATGCTAACTCATCTCAGAGTTGAGTTTTTGAAAAGTCTGCAGAAAAAAAAAAACGGCATTCAACTCAAAGCAATAACAGTGAATTGTCTATATTAACGTTTGTTGTTTGCGCTGTTGGAGGAGATTTTCTCTGTTTTTTTTTTTTTTTGTTTTCTGTTATATCAAATGCCAGCTACTACAGCCAGCACTCTTTTGCTCCATCATCATCATCATCATCAAGCAGAGCAGAAGTAACAATTCAAAGAGCGATACAGTTTGTATCTACAGAGTAGGGAGTACATAGTAGGGTCTGAGAAGAACACAACAGAACAAAAAAATCAAATAATAACCCAAACAATCCCCCTTTCGAGCAAATAAATAAAATGCATGGCATTTTATATATTTTTGCGCGGCCTGACTTTTACAATCGCGTTTATTTATTTATTTTTTTATTTCGCTCTCTCTGTTAGTTTTTTTTTTTCAGCGATTGCTGCGCGACCCAATATTCTCGAGTTGTATAAATTTTTTTTTTGCATCCCCTTGTACCCTTTCTCCACCACATTTACCCCAATGAATGATTTTTTTTTTATTTAAAAATGTGTGAATGCAATTTAATCTATACATGATGTAGTTGTATCTATAGATACATATACTAAATGTATGTGCTTGTGTCCGCACTTGGCTTTATTAAAAAAAAAAAAAAAAAACAAGCACACACCACCAAGCAGCAAAAAAAAAAAAGATACAAAGTGAACGGGAATTATCGTTTAACCATTTGTTTGGGGACTTTATATTTTAATCAAGCGACAGAACTCACTTAATGTGACATAGAATTAAATAAAAACGGCAACAACTACGACAGCAAACAGGCATACATAATACTCAGAAACCAGATACAAATTTGTATCTGCAACTTAATAAAAGTCACAATTTAAATAGTTATTTTATGTTTTGTTGTTCATTTCAATATATACATTTTTTTCGCCTTTTTTTTGTATTCGAATGGCGTTTGATTTCGATGAAAGGCATTACCAATTTTGGGAAGTTAAATTGAGAGATTTTGTTTGTTTGCGTTTATTTTTGGAAAGGTTGACATTTAGTGGCGCATTGTTTTCTTAAATGGATACCATAGTAATAATGGTCTGATATATATAATTAATTTGGTTTAATATTCCTGGTGAAATGATACGTTTTTTTTTTTTTAATGATGCTTATATGGTGTGGGCACGAATGGTCTTGTGGTTCAGAGATTGTGGCGCAGAGCTAGATCCTTATTTGATATTGAGGTTTTCACGGAGGCGGAAATACAGTTCAACTGTAACATGATCCGTGTGGCTGGTAATGGGTACTAAAATAACTAGATTATACTTAATGAGACTACCAAGCTAATTTATGGATTTCAATAACCTACTCGAAATGCAGGGAAAATTTAGAATGTCAAAGAGTGCGTCACTATGAGGTTTCGTTTTCTTTTTATAAGAAAGAGCTGCAGAATGGTAGAATATATAGAGGCGTACTAAAGACGATCCACAGGTCGCTAGTTCATTCGGCTCGAAGGACCATATTTCCAGTAGTTTCTTATCCTGAAACAAAGGGACAAGGTCTTAACATATCATGACAGTCATTTATGCAGATATATTAGTCTGCGGCATCTGTCTGCGATCCATCAATTCTGATTAAATTTTTTGGAACACAATCTTCAATTTTTCAAGCTATGTGAATACCCATCAGAAATTTCGAATCAATACTCACCACCTATTCATTGATTTTACTGCCACGTACGACAGCATTTACAGAGACGATCTATACAAGGCTGTGTCTTCTTTTGACATCAATGCCAGACTCGTTTATATCTGAAAACATAGATAAACATACAAACAATGCCGTCTATCTAGCAGCTACACTCTTGATGTGAAGAACGATTTAGCCAAGTCGAAGAGCTCGGCCCAAAAATGATTTACAGTCAACGAGAGCAACACGAAATTAAGTCCATCATCGACGACGCAAACAAAAACCCAGTACAGACCTTGTGGTAGATTACTCAAAGGCTTTGTACAAACGCACTAAATGAAGAATCACCAGAATTGCCAATTGCTGTTTTTACTTGAGAATAAAACGATAAAGGAAGGTTTCGCAATTGGAAGTAGCTAACTAAGGATCGAGCTGATTAGAAAGATCTTTTCGTAGGAGACCCAGGTTCACTGAGGCCTTAAACGCTATCCGAAGTAAAAACATATTCGAATAGATTATTCAAAGGGTTTAGTTGAAAAGCATTCTATTGACAGTTTAAAACTCAATGTATCACCTTCACAAGAGCTTCTGACCATAAACAAATTTATTGGTTTTTTTCTAAGATCAGTTTGACAATCTAAGCATTGAGTCACGGTGCTCCTCTGATAATACAATTCTTGCACGAGCTGGATCTTGTAAGACTTCAAACCAAGATCTTAGCGTCTGCAGAGACGAGACCGTCGAGAAAACGGTCTTAAATACGTCGAATAATTTTCTCAGATGGTCGATTATGTCGGGTGTAATATGATTCAAGTACTCTATAAGTTTGGGGCACAGAACCATAATTTTGGAACCAAATTTCTAAAATTTGCTAACATTGTTGAAAGGTGTATGTCATCACGATAAAATTGCAAAGACTACTGACAGTTTGCAATCTGACAATTGGTTTGACAGATAAGTATAGCTATCTGAAGTTAATACTGGGTTAAAAAAAAAACGTTCTTTAGAATACTTGATTTTTATAAAAAAAATGTATGCTATGACTCAAAATCGGTAGTGTTATCAGCTGACGAAATTGAGATTGGCAACAAAATGCAACTAAAAAGCTAAATAACCTTCACCCTACATACAGAGATTCAGGTTGACCTAAAATGACGGTGAGACCAGGGTTAGAAGTATACATTCCTGGAACTTATGTATAGGAGTCACTGATGCATTATAGAATTAAAAGTAAAGTCGAGCACGAAAAAGAGCCCAATTAGACCATGTGACGTAAAACCTAGATGCCATATTTTGATTCTTCATAATATCATTAAAACAGATTTGGATTTCAGCTTGAGTACAGAGATGTACTAAGTAAGCAATTGAAACTTTCGTGCACCTCGACATTACGAAAATAGACGACTTAATATAGATTTCACGAAGTTTATCAAAAAGTATCTCTCGGATAAAAAGAGTGCATTTGTCTACCTTCATTGAAGTGGATTAGATATATTTATTTTACGATTTAAAGCAGAAATAACTTTTACTCACAATCAGTAATCTCCCCAAGGCAGATTTTGTTTAGGAAATCTGTCAGTAAAGAGCATTGCCATGTGTTTACGAAACAATCGTAACGAGTTAAGCAGTTTATGGCAAACCTAGACTAAGATCATTCTGAAAATCACAACTTGTTACTGTAGTAACTATAATTTTATGAACATTTTTCGTAACAAAAAAAAAAAAAAGCCGACGGAAAGCAGCACTTTCTGTTTTTATTAGAAAGTCTTAAAGTTATTCTTATGCAGTTTCCTTCATGGTCACTAAGAATAAGTAATGACAGATATGGATATGTTTTAATCGAATGATTTTTAGTTTTTTAAATGTTTTACTCAATTGATAAACGATGTGTCAAAATAACAGTTAGACTTGCCATACCTGTTCAGTTTTATTTTTATCAACTGCACACGAGATGACAATGATATATTTTGAAGAGGATTACCGCTGTCAAAGCGCTGACCTCAACCAATTTGTTTTGCCTTAAACGTCAAATCAAGTTATTTTGCGTCACTTCCGTTGCTATACTTTTTTTTTTTTTAAATTTCACCTCTTATATTGTATTCTGGATGTTAATTTTATAAACTTGATGTTAAAATTTAATCTTATAGCTGAATTCATCTTTTTAATATTATGATGAACGTGAGCAGGTGATTTCTTTCTTTTATAAAAAAAAATAAAGAAACAAGAAATCTTTATCTACATCTTTAATAAAAAACAGATTATATCCCATAAATTCAAATACATATCCGAACGATCGAGCTATTATAACAAACGAAAGGAAATTCAAATGTTAATCCGCAATAAGTAATCAAGTAATCAAGACCACATTGAAGTTTTATCACTTTCCTGTCTCTAGAGAGAGAGAAGCATACACAGTTGAAATAAAAATTCAGTTTATTAGGCACCAGATAACTTATCTGCATATAAATTTCTTAATAATAAATTCATATTTTTGCTCATGAAAAAACGAATGCAAATTTAAAAAAAAAAAAAAAATTTTTTTTTTTAAATCGACTTCACGCAGAGAGATTAACAGTATGTTGGCCGTAATTTATAAGGTGAATTAAAATGCTATAAAATTAAAATTTAATTTAAAACAGAAGAAGAAACAACACCATTCTGTTGGAGAGTAAATAGAACTACAACAAAGTGAGAACATAGTTATTTTTAGTTGCATTTAAAGTTGACATTTTATCAAAGGATAGCCATTGATGTGGATTAAAGCATTTTTAAAGACCTTCTTGTGTGTGATTAGCAGCACACTGTGTGGAAAATCTTATTCAAATGTCAACCGGGCAGAGAAAAAAAAAAAACGTATATAGTGTCAGGTTAATATTATTTATTTTTAGTTTTACTCATCTAATGCATTGAATATTTGCAGTGTGCCAAAAACAACGTCAAGTGACGTAAATAAAAATCCCGATATTTATGTCTCAATGAAATGTATTTTTATTATTAATCTTTCAACTCAGCACGAATATACAGTGGCAATGGGAATTATTTTTAATGATACTTATGTGCATTAAAATTGACCGTTAAATTAAATCTGGTGGGAAATTAGTTTTCTCTGCAACATTTCGTAAACCGATGACAGAAATATGATAATTTATAGTGAATAGAATTTGCAAGGATAGAGAAAGGAAATCGGTATTGCATAATGAAATCATTTTAAAATGAATTAAATGTCCTTGGAATTTTATTTTAGAGGCGATAGATCAACAGGTCAAAATTGTGAGTAGTTAGTTCTATAGTATAGCTTTTGGTAAGTTTGATGAAGGTGTCCATTGGTCTACTATACTCTTATGAGTATTTTTGATTCGAGAACTTCTACACATCTCCTTTCCATAATATAACAGTAAACATTATATTACTATTATATTGTATATATTATGTATTTCCAATATATGAAATAACAGCTTTTGATCCATCATGCCAAAATGTCCAGTATTTCTTCTAAAATATCATACAGACGAGAGTCAACAAATCTTGCGGCAAAATGCTGCGAAAATGGCGAAAATGTCGTCTATTCTGGGGAAAAAGTCTCGAATTCTGCTATTTTGTACAAAAGTCAGACACTGCCTAGAGTTATGTCATAATTTGAGTTCATCAAATAAGAATACTTGTGTTCTGAATAAACTTGTCAACAAATGATGATGATATGCGCTAAAAAAGACCGACAGATTTCAGACTCACTAATGAATAGTTTTCTTACGCTTGAGAACCCAGCACATATCAATGCCACTATTATTAGTTAAACAATGGTTCCTTGATTAAGTTAAAATTCGTATTTATAAACATTTTCGGTTAATGATACTTGGCGTTAAGTATGTACATACATGACTAGCTTTCTCTCGAGTGAGTTAATGAATTCATTACTGTGCCAAACATTTAAAACGCACCTAATCCGAACATGTCATTGCTTTTTCAAATTTCATAATTTTTTGTTTGTTAGGTTGGCAATTTTAACCAATAAGAAAGTAACTCTTTTTATGACACTAACATCGAGTTCGTAAACGTCAGACTTATAGAGTGCAAATGTATGTCTACTGCAACACCTTATGAACATAAACGTCAGCTAATCGTCAACTTTACGCAGTTAGGTTAGGCAAATTATATCTGGTTGTGTTATTTGCTATAATAGATGGTATAGCTAACATTGAGCGTTGATTTCTCTTTTTCAAATTTTTTTTAGAAGACATCATGTGAGTATTTCGAAAGTGCTTTCATAAAATAAGAAGTTTTTGACACCAATTAGCAATTTGGGTCGCACAAAAAAAATTCTTACTGAAAATTTGCTTCTTTCTAAGAATTCCCTTTTAGCAGTAAATTCACCTTCAAATTTGACGATCACGTATGTAGATGCTTAAGAAAGTACATATGTACTGTCATTGAAAAAATGCTGACGTTTATGAACACGATCTTTCAGATTTAAAAATGATGTACCAAATGCCAGTGACATCTTTTGACATTTATTGGAAACAATATATTATTTTATGCATTATTTTATGTGGATATGCATTTGATAATCGCGTAAGGAACACTACACACACAATTGACTAAAACGTTGGACTTGAAGACTCTATCATCATTCGTTTGAACTTTCTATGAATTTTGAATCCATTTGTCCATTTTTGTGAGCATTAGAGACAAACATGGACATAAAATATTACTCGGAAGCCTTTCTATGAGAATAATAATTTTTGATGGCTTAGATCTAAAGCGGAAAGTTAGTGTTAGAAAAAGATTTTGGATATAGTGGTTGGAAAAATTCACCTAATGTTAGTTCTATAACAATACTCAAAAGTTTGCAACCAGGATAGGGGTATATTTGGACATTTTTGTTGGCGTTACATTTATTATAATTTTTCTTTGAAGAAATATTATACTAATAAGATTTAATTACTCTAGTCTAACCAGATATTAATAATAGAAAAGCATAACCTTTTATATACTATACATACGCTTGTTACAATATTTAAGAAAATAAGTCGTCAGAGGGCTTATATCGAATGAGTATGAAACGAAAAAGGAGCTCAAATAAGTCTACAAACTACTATTGTACGGGGCCCAAAATATTATTATATGTACATAGCATGGAATCTTCTTTAAAAAATGCTAAGAGACGTTGATATTAAGATCATAACTAAAAAAATACAAATATTTAACGCGAAAGGGCTATGTTGTGCGTGTTATATTCACGAATAGAAGGGATCTACTATTTAATGCCGTTTCCAAAGGGCAATTTGAGAAGCTTTTCATGACAGTTATACTCTCGAATGTTTGTCAAATGCTGGCGAGAGGTGGGGTCTTGAACGAAATTGCAGTTGTTGCCTGAGGATTGCACCTTGAACCTCTTACTCCGTAGTCTAACGCACTAACCACTTGAGCTGCGGAGCTCATACGAACATAACTGATATATAAATTATATACAAACGTGATTAGAGTTCCTAAGGCCTAGCTCAGAATGTAAAGTGGTTGCGGAAATTGATAATGATATTTCTGAAGGTTGTTGTTTTCGATAAATCACATCGATAGATACATAGATTTTGGACGTCCGATCTTACAATTTGGGAGAAGTGAAATTCTTGTGACAACCAAAACATGGCAGTTCTTAAAACTAAGACGTTCAGTTATGGTCAATGAGAAATGTATTGAGTTAGGCGGAATAGTATGTACTAAATTTTGCTTTTTGGTTAAGTTAACCTCAATTTTTCAAAATCACAGGAAATTTAACTATAAATATGGAATCTTGAAGAAAAGTATTAGTTTTCGATGATTTTGATCAGAATTTTCTACTGGAAGGGTTTTCAAGAGCATACAGATATTATGTTCATACGTTCATATGTATGTATGTAGATATTTCTGTTGATAAACATCGCATATGTAATCTGTTTACTTTTAATGTAGCATGTTCTCTTGCAATACTGTTCAACTTCAAGTATTCGCCAAACCTTTTGTACTATCGATCAAATTCTACTTTTACTACATACTTTACAATTCATGTGCGTCTACATGGTGCGTGTTCACTTTACAAAAGGTAATAAAATTTGGTTTCCCACAATAAAATTGCGACGATATGCAATTGCGACAGTGGTATAAATTTAGCAGTAATTAGGTTTGAAAGTTACCGTAAGTTTTAAGCCAGAATGGATACCAAAGATACTACTCAAACACAAACTATTAGTAAACTTTCAGCAAGCTTTTGACTAGGTTTGAGCACAGACAAATGTATTTTAGATCACGCCTTGAAACTCTATTTATAAAGTGGGAATATTGCAGAATTCTGTTTCAAAAGATTAAACATGCAGAAACTGCAATGGTTTTCAATTTTAAGTAGAGTTGCACAACTTCTCTTTGAGAAACATTACAAGATGGCACACAAACCATATCGAATAACATTTTGATCTGAGGTTTCTCTGTCCTATTTTCGAAAAATGTATTTTCGGAAAAACTGTCGTAAAAATGTAAAAGATTCATTGCAGAAGTAACGAAATATTTTACATTTGAATATAGGCTATGATTGGTGGCTAATGGTGGCTAGTAGCTGGTGTTTCATACACTCAAGTTGTGAAGTCCAAATAGCCCACCATTTTATGAATCATATTTTTTTGATTACTTGATTACAAATTTAAGGAAGTCCAATGGAGGGTTTGAAAGGAAATGCTATTCTTACTATGAACAATAGTTTTGCTTCTCTTGTGTTTTTGAAAATTGAATCAAGATTGAATGGCACAGTTGTACTACAGATTTTAGAGTATGGGGAAGTTGTTTAAATACTCATTAATTGGAAATCCCCACACAAATAGAAATACCAGTCATACTGGACATTACTTCAAAGTCTCTAGGGCCACTACCTACAAGGTGTGAATAAGTGGTTGTAAATTGCATCCCACAAAAACACCTTCAAAATCTCCCGACTAGATACCCATCCAGATAAATCACACAATTTCCAGTTTCTCTATTCCCTTTCAAACCACAAATCAAATCCAAATTAACAACCCATTTTCTGCCTCTTTAATTTCGAATTATCAACACTTTATTTTATTTTTTTTATTATTATTATTTTTATTCATCGGTGCTTTCCCCCATTTTGAGGGCATCAAACCACAAAGGTCGTTAGAAAACGACATAAAAATAAAAAGCCAGAAATTATGAGTTAAATTAAAATCTCATAATTTCCCCCGCAAAACGCAACCACAAATTCATTGCTTTAGAATGGGTTTTCGTGTTTGTCCACAACATGCAGTGGTTTTCGATTCTAACCCTTGCTTCCCTACTAAATATATATGTACATATGTATGTATATAAAACGATTCCTTTAAAGTGAATTCCTATAGTTCTATTCCTAAGGAAAACTACTTACAAACTCATTAACAGCACATGCTATGAACACTTATTTTGTACTCTTTCTTCCTTCTCTTATTATTGTATCCTCCCCTTTCTCCTTCTATGTTCCATTCTAATTGCAATTTGTCTCCACAAAAAGAAGAAAAAAAAATTATGTTGAAAAACTACAACAACCACTCACCATAATATTGCATGGCAACACAACATTTTTATTTAAACTCTCTTATCGGAGAAATAGTTTTTTTTTATTTTTTATATAAAAAAAAACCAAATGGCAGCAGAAAAAAAATAAAAAAAAAAAAAAAAACTTCAAGAAAATTACATTAAATTGGCTTCAATTATTGTATTAATTTTTTGGGTTGGTTCCCCATTTCACGTGTTTTCTTTTTTTCTCTTTTTTGGCTAATTCATTTTGTGTGCGCCTTTTTTCGCTTATCCTATTAACGCCCTCTTATATTACAAAAAAAAAGGGAAAAAAGGAGGTAATTTACAAGACCCGAATGCATGGGGTTGGATCACGAAAAGTTTGGAAAGGAAGTGGAAACTTTGAAACCAACAGCAAAAGAAAAATTAAAAACTAAATAAAAATATATAAAAAAAAAAACATAGTTTACCTAATTTTGAATTTTTTTTAATAAAATTTTGTATCTTATCCTCGTGGGTTTTGCACTTTTTTTTTGGGGAAAAAATTCAATCAAATTCACTGTCACTTTGTCAATTCCCATTGCACATTTTTTTGAAATTTAAGTATTTTTTTGTATATGATTTTCTTTTTGTATATAGATGTAATTTAATTTCAGCATAAATTAACATAAATTTCCTAAAATAAAAATGCACACATGTCACATCGGAAAGAGTTCATAGATAAGTTCAATCAAGCGATAGATTTTTGTTTTTTTTTTTTCTAAATTTGTTATCCAAAAAAATTATACATATATCGCGCTATAAGTTCGTTATTTTTGTCCGAAAATTTGTATAACCGCCGTACTGAACGAGCGTTTAAATGCGAATGCGAGTCTAACTAACGATAGTTCATAGACGGAGCTTAGTCTTATAAGCATTTGAATCGGATACAAAAATTCACAATTTTTTTTTTTAACTTTTTTGTCGCTGTACAGAGTACCTAGAGTGAAATACACCACACACCACTGAATATACCACTTAATCTCGCACACTGGTTATGTTACTACACCATGCAGAAATAACGGAAAAAAAAAAATTAAAACAGAAACAGCAGCAGTAAGAGACGAAAAAAAAAAATCAAATAAATTGAAATTCGTATCGCTCAGATACACTTTTACTGAGAGCTTGCTGCTGAGCACTGTAAACACTGCTGCTTCCTGTGTATAGTTGCTGCTGCGGCGACGGCAGTCGCGATTCTGTCTTTAGATGAATTTTTGCTCAAACCGTGAACCCGAAATGAGGTTGTTTCACAAAATAATACAAAAAAAAAGTAGCAGCAGCAGCAAATATCTTTTTGCATGATTCCACTTTGTTAAAGTTAATGTTACACTCTCTCTCAGTGTATCTGAGAGATGACGGTATAGTGCTTTGTGCTTGGGGTATACTATTATGAATTCAACGCGTTCTTCGCACAACCGTCATCCACGTCACTGTGCGGTGAATTGAAACTTTGATGGCAACTTGATGGACATTGAAGTATCTTTTGCATGTTTGTTGCTGGTGCTTTTTTTTTTCTACCTATTTCTATACTCAAACTGTCTCGTGATCCTTCTCCTCCCATATTTATCCAACCTTATGTGGTAAGCCAGTTGTTTGATGAACACACAACGTACAAAGAATGAGAGGAACAAAAAAAAAATGCAACGCCCCGCCATGAGGAGGAAGGAAATTCACCACACTTCAAAAGTATCTGCGCATTAACGAGCGTATCTTTGTGTGCAAATATCTCCCCTTTGGGTGCAGTGGGGTGCCCATTTGCACACCATTTCCAGTAACATTCTACTGTGGAAGGTATGGTGAAAAATCACACTCACACAAAGAGAAGCACACCGTTCAACAAAGCGGAACCGCGATGCACAGAGTGTATTTTTCCCTGTTTAACAGCTCACTCGAGTGGAACATGCATCTCGAAGTGGGGGGGTATTTGCCTATGTCCAACTCACCATACCACGTCTGCAAATATGTCGAAAGACGAAAAAAACATGGTATCCCGCATTTCGGGTCTTTAGGGTTGGAAATTAAAAACCTTTTGTTTTACATCCCTCATCCGTGTAATCATCCCCCTTTTATACACTACCTACTCCAGAAGTAAAAAAAAAACGAAAAAAAAAAACAAAATCGCATGCAAGTGAATGGAAACCTGAAAACCGGTCTCTGTTTCTCATTCATCGAAGGGGTAAGTACTCTTACCTACTCGTGCTCGCAAATATTCGCCAATCCTTTGCATGTGTGTTCTTCACATTAGAGGGGGACTCAGGCTCAGACATTTTCTGCGCAAAAGTCACCATTCACAACTCTCTTTTCGGAGGTGATTTTGTTGTATTTACCATTATTCACCAGTACTTTGCGCCCCCTGGCACTCCTACCAACCCCTGCACCGCATAGATACTTATTGTTCTAAATGGCATATCAAATGGAAAAATGATTTTCATGTTCTCATGTCAAACAAACAAAAAAGAGGAAAAAGGAGAGAACAGAAAAAAGAAAAGAAAAATTGTGGGTGTTACACGTATGGGCTATTAATATCACATGACTTAAACACTTGATACCTAGGGGTGGAGTAGAACCCCGAGACCATGCGATTGGAGGGAATTTTCGCACCAATTAGTTCGTTGTGATGAAAAATAGAAATTTTTTGTTTTGTTCCCTACAAATACTAGTCTTTTGCTTTTGGTCACTTTTATTTGAAGGTCAGGGTTAATTTTAAACATTTATAACTTTGTAATGGAATAAAGATAATGTGCTGTCAGTTTGACTGGTAGTGGTAGTGGTAAGTGAATGAGAGATCGTGTGTTGAAAATTTATTCATCCCCTAAAATGATATTTATTTATTTTTTTGTTTTTTGAAAATATCTATGGAGATGAGAGTTTTAAATTGAATAATTGTGAGGTAGAATTGCTCGTTTGGGTTTTTTGTGGTCAGTTTTTTAAAGGGGGGTGCGGTCGGTTGGAGATGATGATGATGATTACAAGGATGATGAAGATAAACTGTCCTGGTGTTGAAGAGGATGCTTTTCTGGAGTTTACATTTATGTAGGTGTACAACGAATGTGGAGAATATATTCTGTGGTTTGAAGTAAAATGGATTTAGTGACGTTAGAGGAAGTTTGTTGAGAGAATTTCATTTTCAAATTCCGCTTGTTGCTTCTAAAGGAGATGTATGTATCTATATACATATGTATGTATGTATGTATCTCTCTGTTTGCAATATTTGCTAAAACATTTAACTTTATTATATATAATTGTCACAAGATGTGCGAGATACTCTTAATTTGATTCGGAAATGAATTAATTGAATTAACACCTTGAATTTATTTAAAGCTGCCAAAAGTAATAAAATTATACTTTTATTGTATCGCAAGGTATTAGTCACTAAATGATTGTCAGGTTTTTTTTTTATAGACTAGTTCAAAAGGCGGCGAACTCTTTGAAGTTTTGATGCATTCTAGATATTTACGATAGCTAACATCAAAGAAATCGTGATGATGATGGCAAGAATGAGATTCATAAGTAGTTATATTGGTTTTGAATGTTTATAGATATTAACAGTGATTGTAGGTAACATATACATAATCAAGCCAATTCAATTAATTTAGTTTTGTACATCCTCCTCGACTTATAGTATTGCTTCTATGTGCAAAGTAACCGCTGTACAGTCTTAATTAAACCAAAATATGCCCCTAGTCGCAGTGTAATGTATTCCCGTCGGCAAAGTTGTAAAACGACACATGTTTCCTAATTTTTTATTTTTTTTTTTTTTTTTGTGAAAAACTTAGGAAAACTATTACGTAATCTCGTCCGACTAACTCCAGTAAAAAAAAATTTTGTTACAGAAAGCCTGGAATGAATTCTATACTATGATTGGATGTTATACCTAAAAATTCGACGCAAAACCCAGACATGAAAATAACTAACAAATTTATACTCGTCCTTTGTGCTATGTAAACACAACTGTACATACTCATCCACTATTGCTCCGGTACTGAATTTGGTATCTGATATTTAGAAATATTTAGAAATATTAACAAATATCGTAGAATAATTTTATAAAATGAAAACAATGTATGTACGAGTATGTATCTATTACTCGAATTTGATAATTTGAAAAACCTTTTATTAAGATCTGGGAGAATTTATTGTAAACAAATGAAGGTTGTTCTAATCAATGGACACGCCGTATTAGAAGTTAAAAATAAATGCCCGTGGATTACTTAGATTTTTTTTATCTAAATACTGCGAATATACAGAGTCTCATTGGAATTTGTATTTCATAAGTAGACATTGAAACAGCAATCTTTCACATAACAGGCGAAATGCAACCAACTCTTCACAAAAGTTGTAAAAGTCAAGTGAAGCCAGATATTTGTTTCCAAATTGCATTCCTTTTTTCATATTTTTTTGAGATCTTAGCTTATAACAAAGTTATCAGTGACCTGACCATTTAAAACTCCATGATGAATTGACTGCAATTAAGTTTTGAATCTCTTGGGAAAACCTTAACACTGACTTAAGCTATCGGATCTCGGATCGCAAACCAGAGACCTATATCAAAATTGATGAAATTTGCTACATATTAAATGAAGTTATTGTGATTTACAGTGAGTACTGAAACATCTAACAGTCAGTGAAGTTTCCATCAAACAAGTTTTGGTAAGACAGTAATTTTTCAGACAGCCTCTGACAGCTGAAACCGAACTTTTGATTCGAACTGAAACTGATGATCATTTTTCGAAATCCAAAATTCGAGTCATTCAGACAAATAGGAGACAAATAGTCTCCAATATTATAAAAGTAGGTAAGTCTCTATTTCAAGCCTTGACACCATGTGAATCAAGAATAGTCAAACGGATGCAGTTTACTCCGCTACACTCCGCTATGATATGCAAAAGCGGAGAAATCGTCACTAACTCCGACTGACTTATCAAATTTTATTGTATCGATCATAAAGCATTATCATAAATGGTTATATTTTGGATACTACCCGATGGATCCCTAGGGCGATGCCCAGTGGATGAATTTGTGCGATTGTGTTTGCTCAACACTTAGTACAGACTCGCGAGATTTTTTAATATTTTATCATACACAATTCAAAGTTATTGTTTTGGATGAATTGTATTATTAATTGTTTTGTTATATTCTAGAAACTGATAATGTACGTTAAAATAAATAAAGTTGATTTGATGGAACAAAATCAGCACTCACAACATTTGGCAAGTTTATGAAGTTGCACCTGCAAATGGTTTGACCGAAACATTAATATAACTACTTAACGCCATCGACAAACAAAAATATATTCAACTGCACTACAGAATTTCATTCTATTTAAAGCTATACAAGAAACAAATAGCCTACACGTGAAACAACCAATAAAATTCTTAAATAACAGCGAAACAAATTACAATTGTCAGCTTACCATTAAGTCGTTGCTATTAATTTGAAAACACTTGCACCTTCTACTAAATTCAAGTTCAGCTTAAGAAAATTCACAACACCTAGGCGGATGCTCTACAGTAACATAAAGTCGAAAAGTTTATTAGACATACATATTACTGAGACTTCTTATGGTAATGCCATGTTTGCTTCTTTAATTACTCCATATTGCAGTTGAAAGAAATTAATAAAATTGAATAAATGACAGTGTTATTTAAGTGTTACATGTGTTTTTGCAGTAGTTGTGGTTATTTATTCAAATTGATTGCGTAGAAACAGCTTGTAGCATGTTCTTTAAAAATTTTCAAGCAATATATAAAAATAATTGCAAAACGGGAGCATAAGATCGAATCGTTTAAAACAGTTTTAATAATTATTGGAGGATAGTGAAACATGACGTGTTTAGATAAAGAAATTGAATGTAGATACTATTCGATGTTGACAGAATGATTAGATAGAAGAAGAGTTCAGAACAGATGGACATTTTGTTTGACATGTGTCAAAACAAGTTCGAAAAATTTCACAAATACGGAAAACCTTTTTAGGTGATTGCAAGCAAAATTGTGTTGGTTTGCACTATACAAAGTCGTAACTTTTACCAATCGTCGTTAAAATTGTTAAAAATTATGTACATCCAGAAAAAAGAACAACGAATGTCAGGCAGAAAGATTCGTTATCTGGGATTCTAACAAATTTTAATCAGTTGCTCCATCTCTACACATCTATAACCAAGATCAGTTCTACCCGATATTTTGGAAAGCTCAAGGTATATTGGGCTCTTATATGATAAAGCATACGAATGCGAGTGAGTCAGCCCTTGACTTGTGATCCTTCACTACTTACTTTGATATCGCTCTGTAATTGGAATGGAATAAATTGAAATTGGAAGAAATGATCGATAGTCACAAGGTCTACTAAGTTTTCTAAATTGCATAGCCAACATTATTGAGAAAAAGACACCTAGTTGATATCAGGGTTGGATGGCACGAAAATTTTCTTTAGTTTATCTTTACACCATGGGTTGCGATTCTAGTCGCATTGACAATTGAGTGTTGACAATTGTTCATATTAGATGTCGCTATGATATTATTTTGTACAATCAATGGTAAGCGGATTTCTACAAATCAGTCAAAAACTATTTTAGAATGTAAGAATAAACCAAGTACAATACTGTTGATCGTAAGGGAATCATAGGCAAATAGAACTCGGAGACTGATCTGCGGTCGGAATAGATCGGTAGTTGTCACGTCATCGTTTCGCAGAAATATTTTAGTTTAGTTTCTTAAAGATCAATGAATTTTTTTTTGTTTTGTGAAAGGATTAGAAAGGAAGACTGTAAGATATTTCCTGATTCTGCAAATGAGGAAGAATTATTTTTGCAAATAATTTATGTAAGTAAAACAGTGCATGCGCGACCAACATGGTAAGATAAGACACAATTTCTCTATGTTCTTTCTTGAGAAGCAGATTGCTTACTTTGCCGTCTATTCGTCGGGAATCGACATAATCCGTGGTCAAAGTTTGAAACTTTAAAGAAATATTGAAATCAGTTTTCGAGTACCTTCTCTTATAAAGGATTCGATCGGAATTAGAATGAATCGTCAAATTACAGCATTACACTGCACAATCTTATTCTGACTATGTCCTTATCGACTCATCTTCATTAAAAAGAGATATTTTAAGGAAACGAGTTCATTCATTATACCTCGATTTCCCTCATCACATGATGAGTCTTTCCAATACCCTCTGTTTACCAAAATAAGCACTGTGAACCAATAAACAATTTTTTTTCTTTTTCCTTAAAAACATCGAGATCGTCCCCATTAAAACGCGTAATTTACGTAAACTAAATCATTTTTTAAACCAAAAAAAAAAATATTGAAGGAAATCCACCAAAAACCATCATCCGAGCCCTGAATTACACATAATTGCCGGTTTCCATTTGCTGTCTTACGCGAAGGAATTCCACCAGAAGATAAAGGAAAAAAAAAAAACTGAAATCCTCCCATTAAAGGGTCACTTGTGCCAGTCCACCACCATCAGTCCTCCAAATAAAGGGAACGCAAAACTTTCTCTTTCGGCCAACAAGCAATTGTTGTTGACAAACTCATTGCTTCCAAGTGGCCCAATTTCTAAAGTCCAGGAAATAAAAACAAAAACAAAGAAAAAAAAAAAAAAAAACACCGACAACGCATCCTGCCCCTCAGTTGATTATTATTATTATTCTGCTGCGAGTCCTTGGGGCCAGTAGTAGGTATCTGCGATTTCCCCATGCACTTGTACCGTTTTTATGTTTTTTCCATGTCTTTGATTCGTTTGTTTTTTTCTGGACCATCATGATGATGATGGTGATGGTGATGTGCTTCCAACTAAACAGGTAAATCGCGAGAAATCTCTTCGCGAGAACAAACCAGTTTCTTGGGGTTTTATGTCGTGTGTGTGTGTGTGTTTTTTTTTTTTGTTGTGATTTGCCTCAAAGGATTATGTAGTGAAGAAGGACGTTTTCTTTCCGGAGCAAGACAAGATTCTGGACCAATGATTTTTTTCTTCTTCTTGTGTTCCCACTGACATATGCACTCTGATGATGGTTGTAAAACATTTTATATCGTGAATATGTGTGACGAAATGGACAACAAACGACCACGGTTTTGTTAAAGTCGTTGTGGTGTTCCTTTTTTTTTTTCCTTTTTGTTTGTTTTTAGAGAGGCCAAAAAGTATTTTGTTCAATTCGATAAACGAAGAATTTCCTCTCGTCGTGGATGCCATTATATGTGGTACAGAGGTGGACATAAACAAGATTGTGTAGTGCTGCTGCGGTCACAACCACAACACCAGCTAAACAAAGGACACGATGCAAAGGCTGACTTAAACCAAAAATGAAAAACAGTGACCATAAAGAGAACCTTTTTCGGTTGAGTGTCCGTCCCGGGGAGTCTCTGGTGTTTTATGTAACCAATAAGTGGGTTCCTGTGTGCTTATCCGCAAAAACCCATAAAATACAATGTTGCATTGATAGGTTGTGGCCCGCCGGACAACGGACAACGTACGTTGTCGTCAGTCGATCGGTCGGTCATTTGTGTGAGGTTACGTTTCTGGATACTCGTATATACATATTTTATTTGTTTGTTTTGTTATTTGTTTTATTTTTGTTTACTGATCGGCGATTTTTGGCTACCGAATTTTATTGGGCAACTACTGTACATACATATACACCACTGTCTGGTTGTTGGTTTTGTTCGAAGTCTGATTAGTTAGGGGCTTTATGAAGAAAACCACTTTTTTAAGGATACTGTATGGGAGTTTATTATTTAAGTGGTTGGGAGCGATAACCAAAAGTAACACCTGAAATAAAAGATTTGGTAAAAACAAGCGTAAGTAAATACTCTTGTGCCAAAGTCGGTATCTACTGTAGTTTACGTTTCAAAATAATAACAAAATGTGATCGGTACACTAGTCCTACATTAGGTATTTTTTAAATCAGTTAATTGAATAAGAACAACTTCTATATTCCAAAACTTGTGGTACCTACATATTTGTTTTCGGAAGTTAGAATCATTGGTTTTTAACAAAATCGATGCGAAAAATAAGGCCAATCAAGTTGGAACAAATTGTGAACTTGTACCTATTAGTATTCCAAAAACTTTTTAATCGAAGTTTGAGCTAACAATGCCCGAAAATTTTAATCTTTAATGCCATACCTTTCTAAAATCAGATCTTTTTGAATAAATCTAATCGCTGAAGATATGCCTATAAATACATACATACATATGTAGAGTGCCTAATGTACTTAAGAATATAAGTCCTAAAACTAAGTTGAAAACCGAAGGCGCTTTTAGATTTATTTAAAGAAAAAGCAATGCGTTTTCCTTCAAAGTTAAAAAATCATCTTTTCTCAAGTTCATCCTATTCCCAGGAAAATTAAGAGGTCCTTATTAATAGGCATTTTCAAAGTGTATTCTAAAATAGATTTTTGGTAAAAAAAAGTCTGCAGTCTCTAAAGTTGTAACACTTCGTAGACATCGTAACTCAATGAAGTAAACTTTCTCATTGTGAATTTTTGTATCTTCGCTACTGTGAATTGTTTGAACATAACAGAAATAATTTTATTTTGATTTTAGATTTGATTGAAAAGAAATAGATACTTGGAATTTATTGATTAAATTCTCGAAAATTAAGGTTGAAACCTATGTATTAATTATTTTATCTCTCAAAACCAGAGTAAAAAACAATCACGAAATGCTAAACAGGAACGCATACTATTTCTTATAAAATTTCATGACTTTTTATGACATTCATATGTACATATGGTACATATTAGAGTATTAATATTATATTTTTGCAAATATACTTGGAACTTTACAGTACGTACAGCCAGTTTAAAATAAACATGACCTTACGAAACATCTATAGTGCAAGAGGGAATAATTCTGAAATCAGTCTGGTATAATCATAGTTGCTATTTTCAACTGATAAGGGCTTATGGAATAAAAATTCCTACACATGACATCATCATATGGGGTAAAACGAATGCATTTATTTTAGGGGCAACATGTAATCGGTTTGTCACTTGGAATGCTCGCAGATAAATTTCTAATTTCTGAGAAAAAAAGGCTTGAATGGTCTGTTGGTTACTAAGCCTGAGGATACCTTTGTATATGGTTCGACTCAGACTATTTTTAAAACTAAAAATTGTCTGATTTGTTCTTTAGAGTTTTAAGATAGAACTCTGACTAAAATGCTAAGTGGATGCACGGAATTTTATTAGATTAGAAGGATTTTCTAGCCTTGGAAGAATATATGTATATGGCAGTTGATCTAAGACTAATTTATGACATTTTTAAGAGATAATTTGATATTTGGTTCGGCATTTTCCAAAAGATTGATTTTAAGATAGTAATACGTGACAATATTGGGAGTCTGTGACCTGCTTACAGACAGAGAATATATTCATGAAGAAAAATTTGTTACGCACTTATTTTTGTCTTGTTTGATTTTTTTCTACAATGTACGACGAAGTTATAATCAAAATTTTAGTTCAAGAAAATTTATTTGGGAACACTTATAATTTTGAGGTTGAAAAACAATTTTACTAATTATGAAAAATTTCTTTCTTCAAGGATAAAAAATTCAGAGTTGGATTTTAAACGATTTTTGCAAAATTCTATTATACTCCGAGGTGCTTTGCTGTCTTTGGTCAGAGTCTTTGGTCAAAAAAGACTTCTTTAGACCTTTGAGAGTTTCTTTTTGAGCCGTAACCTTGTTTGCCGTAAAGGTAGCAGAGCTTCAAAGTTCCAATAACAAAATCGGAGCAATAAGCTCTGTGGACACTCTTATTAGGCAAAATGGTGCAATAAAGTGAACACTACAACATATCGAAATTGAATTCTCCAAGGAGGTTCAAATATTAAGCGTCTTTCCCCTTTGCGTTTATTTGTTTTTTCAAGCTAAGCCTGGATGAGATCATATACTACGTTACGTTCTTTTGAATAGACTTAAACATAAGATGGTTAAATAAATTATTATTAAGGTTTTCGTAGTAGAAGTAGTTTCACAAAAAAAAACTTAACTTACACTCATTTTATACATGTACACGACTTTTTTTCAATAAAATGGACTAAGTACTCTACGTAAATCTTCAGTGCGATCTCATTACATATGTATGTATGTACATAGACACTGGCTTAACTTAACCTAGCATTTCGTTCGTTTAGTTAGAAGATTTAAGATAAAATAAATGCTTGGTATAAAGTCAAGCTTAATTTCATTTATATACCTACAATAAGTTAAGCTTTCCAATTTGTTTTTTTTTTTTTTTGATATTTATTGATATTATTTATTTTTATTAAATGACAATATTCATATGTATAAGTAGGGCTTAATTTTTGAAAGTAATGAATTCGTAGGTGTGTCTCTTCAATTTAAAGATAAATACATATTAACAATTTCTTTTACAAAACGTTTCGATCAAAAAAGTAGCTCGTACTTAAATTGCTTTCTGTCTGCGATCAGACTGTTGGTATAAGTGACTTACATCACTAGGATATCATCGGCCTATTAGACTAATCTCACAAAGTAACTTTTGGTACATCTTGCTTATTGCAACAATAGTCATCTCCTTGTATAGATGAGCATAACATATATCTATAGTAGCGAACACAAAATACAAAAATAACAAATTTAGTTCTTTAAAAGAAAAATGTTCATACCGGCATTTTTCAGTAGGTAAACATGTGACTATGTACGTTAGGATCTTCAAAAAAATTTTTGCATCTTGTTATTTTGATATTGAAAAATAGGGTTGAAGAAATTAGGTTTCAAAGATTCTAAAATATGTGGTTTAAAATGCCAATGCGGTTTAGGTATTGAAATATTCGTTTATATATTTTTATTTGCATTAAATAATTTTGATAATTTATTTATTTATTTAATGTTTCATAGTGTTTTAAAAGTTATACCTTTCCCTTCGTTTAAAAAATTATTTTTCTGGCCTAATATCCAAACAAATTTAGTATTTTTAACGAGATTTTGATCAAAAATTTTGAATACAAGTTGATAATGTTTTTCAGTAAATTTACGAATTAAAAAAGAAGTGAAAAACTGGGTTGAGTTTCAACGTCATTTATTTACTTAGTTAGGTTTCATAACATCTCCTCTAGCATTTTTTAAAACTTTTCCATTCATATCTAAAAAAATATTGAAAGCTCTGTCTCTTTATACATACATTCAGATCTAACATTGATGCCACTTTGAAATGACACGAAACTGACCGATTGTCTGACAGTTATCCGACTATTATTTCACCACGTGGTAACACAATTTAAAATTAGAGTGCACACAAATATTAATGCGATTTTTTAAAATGGTATTCATTCATTGGAGCAGATTATATTTTTAACTCAAGTTGATATTTAAACATTACAGAACGTTACACTTTCTTTAAGATTTATATGGAACAACATTTGAACTCCTGTCAGAGTGTATTTTGACACTTAACAAAACCATGATTAAAATAGCCATCAAAATGCTTTCTGAAAGGTTTAATTAAAAACCTCTTCCCCAATCAGATCTCAAAAACCCATGTCAGCTGATTCCAGTTGGAAGTGAAAAATAAACAAACCTACCTACCTTCCTACATATCTCTCGCATCTGCGAACCCAAGGACACCACAAGAGAACCCTCTTCTTCCATAACAATCAACGAAAATAAAAAATTAAAAAAACCTAAAGATATCTCAGAATCCTAAACAGGATTTCTTCATCTCTTCTGTTCCAAAAAAATTTATTCCTTCGTTGCTTTGATTTCAATTTTTTTACTTTTTCGTGTGTGTTCCCGCATTTCCTAACCTCGGGTAGGATGGATACGTAAACCCTTCATTTGCAACCTCGTTTCGTTTCCCATCTGAATTTTTTTTTTGTTTCCCGTTTTATGTTCTTCATATGTAGGTATGACGCACAAAAACAAGAAATCACGATCGGGATCGCGAAGTATCTCTCAAACGTCACGTTAAATAGGTCAGCAAAGGCACGAACGAAATTTCATTTCATCTGAGATACCTACCTACTTTATATTTTTTTGTGATTACACAGGTTGATATTCCCCAGAAATGGGCAGTTACGTGTTTAAGATTTTTTTTTGCGTTTGAAATAAATAATTTGTTTATTGTTTTTCGTTTGAATAATGTAAACAAAAATAAAAGTAAACAAGAAATACAAATGTACATACTATATGAAAATTTATTGAAGAAACTTACATTATTTAGAATTTTTTTTTTGCGGAGTGTGTGGTAGGTTGCAGGGTGTTCTGAGTTCACTGTCACTTGTATGTTGTATCTAAGCACTTGTTCACTTGTATCCATTGGTGTCTCACTTTAAAAATTCACCGAATTGTGTGTATTTTCGTTATTTTGCGCGCAATCCAACCGAAACGTCTCACTAACGAAATGTGACTAGAAAATTTTGATCTATTACCGTTAAGGATAACCCACCGATGCGCGTTTGTGGTCTTGGACTCACTCTTTCTCTCATAAATGGATGCTGAGTTGAAAAAAAAAGCAAAACCAAGCATCCTCCACATCCTCTTATTTATCTATTACACTCTCTTATGCTCTCCTCGAATTTGTGTGTGTCTTTCAAGACGACGATAGAACATTTTATGGCGGGCTTTACGGATGCAATTTCTCTAAATGAGAGAAAGAAACACGACACGTTGACAAACCTCGAAGAACAAAAATTTCGTCAACCTGAGAGGATATCAAACAAAACGACTGACAGCAACTGTCATTCACTTGTTTTTTGCAATTTTTTTAATAACTTTTCCATAAATGATGGTGTAACGGAGGAAAAACTACTGCGTAGACCGGCTGCCGACTAGAAACTGGCTAAGACTCGACAACAGGATAACCCAAGGAGTCTCTTGTGCTGATAAATCATAGGCGCACGACACATACTACTTTATCTACCACCACCATCAACACAGAAACCCCATCATCATCATCATCATTACCATCGTGCTTGTCGTTGTCGTCGTCGACAACAACGTGGGCCACCTTCACTCCGCATTGAAGGCCATCTCCGGTGGGCCAAGACTAGTGCTGTGCAAATGCAAATGCATGCACGGAATAGGGCAGGTTGTGTAGAGGGTCGCAGCTGCACCCCATGCCAGTAAGGATTCACCGGCAAAAGAGTAACAGAGATGGCCAATGTAGCATGTTGCAGACATTCAATTTCCACCCTCATTCCACTTGTAAGAGGGCGAAGAACCGAAGAGAAAAAATAGACCATCAACCCCCTTCTAGTATTTATCATCCTCTGCACACCACACCGCACCATGATGTGGTGTTCGGTGTTTTTTTTTTCTTTTTTGTCGGTCGGGGGTTGATTGTGGAAAAACTTCCAATATGGCTTGAGTTAAGGGAAATGTTTGGGTGAAAAAAATCCGTTTTCTTACTTTTTTTCTGCAAAACAACTTAAAAAAAACTCCGCCTCTTGGAGGCGCTTGCGTATCATGTGCCCGCCACCGGCGGCATAACTCGTGTTCGTGTACTTTGTTTTCAACCCACCCCACCGAGAGAGAGAAGAAAAAGAAAAAAACAACAAAAACCGCGCAAAATTCACCCCCACCAACGGTGGTGCCATTTTTATTTCACACAAGAAAAAAAAACACATTTTTCCCTTCTCCACAATTCTTTCCACACACACACTCGCACACTCTCTTGGAAAACTGTTTGTTCATTTGTAGTACTCTCTACATTCCATTTTCCACCATTTCACCGCAAAAAAAAAAAAAAACTTTTTCGTTAGCGCGAAAAAAATAAAACATCGCGTGAGACTCACTCACACCTTGCCATACACTCAGCACACTCGCTCAAGCGAGACTCCCCTGTTTTTGTGCGAAAAAAAAAATTACCGCCCCCTACTCGCTCTCGATTGTTCCCGCCACCGACGCTACTTCTTCCAGAAACACAAATCCCCTAGAACCGTTGTAAAACACAAGTGGAGAGCGACACTTCCACCGACTCAGTGTGAATTTCTCAAGGAAACTGAGTGAGCGATGAAAATGATTTTCCCTCTTTGCCCCTTGGAAATGAGAAAATCAACAGGAACAGCGAGCGTACGAGTGAGATAAGCTTGTCTCACTCTAAAGCGGGATGCGCAAAATCCTCTTAGGGGTAGAAAAATGCCGTTTTGTTTGTTTGTTAAATGGGTGAAAGGGGGATGGGAAATTGTCACCGCCTGTTGTGATGGGTGAAATGTAATGATAAGCATATGGTGCTATGTTTCGATGTTTTCGCCATGTTACTCATTCCATAAAGTAGAGCTCCGCCCTTTTTTCTTTTCTTTTGAGGAGAGATCTGGCGTAGAAACCACTGACATCTAGTGGTGGATAGTCGGTAATCGTTGAACTGTTATCAAGGGGAACGAGTGTATTTATCAGAGTTTGTACTAAATGAAAACATAGAATGAGTGGCTTCGGTTTTTGGGTGCGACGATGATTGGAGTGAATTTTATGAGGAGAAGTGTGAACACTTTTGATGGGAAGAGTTGCTATCTGGTGCTGGAAATGGATTGAGTGTGCGGTGATTGTATTCATCGCATTTGAATGTCAGAGCGGTAAAACAAATAAAAAATTACACTTTAATATCTTTCGCTTCTGAACTGAAAAATCCCTGAGTATCAAGGGAATAGATTACACGATCGTTGGTATATACATAGTTGAGTGGCAATTTACTCCCACACAGTCGGTTTCTAAAGAAGAAAGAAGCACTGAGCTGAGAAGGTTCCACTGCTTCTGTTTTATGTATGCTTATATACTTGAAAGTATAAAGTGGAGTTCTGTCAAAATTTTAGTTTTTGCGAACGACGAGGAATTGTAAGTTGTAAAATATTTTGTACAGCGCATCGATTGTTGGACGAACAGAAAGCAAATTGAAGTATACAGCACTAAGTAGTGAAATGGTGAATTTTATTCAATACACTTACTGAAAAATAATGGCAAATGCTTTCAAGGCATGGCCGCAACTGTCGGCGAAGAATCTGTTGGACTTGGTCAACTTTTAAAAGAGATTTTACTCAAAACTATTAAAATCAGTGGTTTCGTGTAAGATCATCAATTTATGTCTCAACAACTATTGCGAGCAGATTAATAGTTTTTTGATCCTATATTATGTACGGGCGACTTTTAGTTATTTTTTATCACCAACCAATTCTGAGAAAAATGGGCTGATGTGCATCCACAAATCCATAGTTACCAAAATGCCGAACATCGAAAAAAATGACTTAATTTAAAAAAATATATTTCGAGACTGTAATAGATCGGCAGTCAAAAGGCGCTAAAGTTGATACAGAATCAAAAATTTTTGCATTCAAGACCAAAACCGAGATCGAGTTTTTGATTCAAGAACAAGGTGGATGCCAAAACACTTGGTGAAGCAGATTGGAGACATATTGTCGGGGAAAAAAGACTGTATAACTGACGACTAAAACACCGGATAACAGACAGAATGAACAGATCAAAAGCGAGATGAATACCAGCATTCCTATCGTCTAAATCCAACTCGACTGTGAAGTACCAAAAACAGTGCATAATTAAGGTTATTATGTACTTTATCTTCAAGGTCCGGTCAAATAACAAAAATGAATCCCAATCAAAGATCAGTTGTAGAACCACTCCTGTGATAATTGGAGCGGAGTTGAGTAAAAAGGCTACTGCAGTATTGCATTTCGAATCCAATATAATCTAGGCAATGACAGTTACAAACTGTCGAGACTCACTTATCACCATCACGACTGTTTGACATCTTGTATAACATATCCAAAATAAAGAGCATTTTGCAACTATGTAGATCTATCGTCTAAATCGAGTGGTCACTAAAAACTAGTATAAATAGTAACCCAATGATCTACGTGCAAGTTGCGAAGATGAGTAAACTCAATCCGTTTACAAACCTAATCTGAGCCAAGGCTGGTAAACTTGTAGAAGCACTGAGAGAAATCCGCAACCTTCGAACAACATCGTACCGAAAGACTTTTTAGTAAACGAAACCCAGGAGAAGTATATGTAGATCCAAAAGAATAACAGCAAGAATATCAAAAATTCGAACGTTTAATCCGCCGGGACTCAAGTGGTAGTGCATTGGACTCCGACGGGTTCGTGGTTCAATACAAACTGCCTACCCAAAAACAAAAATATAAATATTTAGCAACACAGTTCAGTTGCGTGAGTTATGTACGTTCCTTGCAGGGATGGACCTATTGGTTAATGCTAGTTAATGAAAAAAGAAACTATTTTGTTTTCTGGGAATCGACCTCGAAAACTCGCTCAATAGACTGACGTACTGGGCTTCGGCGGAGCCCCATGCATACACTGTTTAGATTCAAGAGGGCCTTTCAGAGACAGCGGCTGATAGTGCCCAATGTGCTTTATGTCATATAGCCAAGACCGTCAGTCAGTTTCCCAATTTTTTGTGTAAAGTCCTTGCCGTATTACTGGATGAGATCATCCAGCTTTCACGAATTTTCTAGACAGTTATATCAACTTTGGGAACTAAAAGTAAGCTAGCCATTTTCCTCTTTTCTAAGGCAGACAATTTCCTCTCTTTTAAGCCAGGAAAATTTATATCAACACTATTATCGCTACTGATTGCATGACTGCTAAGAACATAGCCTACGGACAATGGATTTGTTCATAGACTACAACCATGTATGAGATGGCTTTTGTAGCGGCTTTGCTTTCGATGTAGATATCGACCACTTGGATAATTCCCATGCCGCTTCTGTAATTGCTAAGACTGCCGCTTGGAACACACTACCGATGTTTGGAAGTCTAAATGAGCGTGCAATATCCAAAAACCACTCCCTCGTGAAAATTGAAATTCTATTCGATTGTTCAATCCTCTCTTTCACGTTCAAGCCAGGGGATGATGTTATATAGTCTGTCTCGGTACCCAGGTATGCCCATCTCGTGGCCCATGTCCCCTTCTTTCTAAAAGTGGAATTGTTTCAAACTTAGGGCACTCTTTGCAGCTGTTTCCTCTAAGCGCAAGACTAATGGAATCATAATGGAATTAGTGCAAGCATAGTTTCAAGGGCTACAGTTTGTGCTAGTATTCCCTATGCATTCTTATCTTTGAATCTTGGCCAATTCCCTAAGGTACGTGACCTTACTTGTTGAAGGCAATAGGATAGAATGGTTCTCACTATGACTGTGTAAAACCAGTGGATGATGGCCGGCTTTGGGTCCCATTTTTTTAGAAAGATTCTTGAATTTTGTCAGAGATTTGGAGGAAGTATTTCCTAAGCATTCTTTGGATTGTGGTCAGTTCCCTAAGGTACCCTACCTGCTGTAGGCCATCAGACTAGTCATCCATACGATAGAATGGTTCTACCGATGGCTGTGTACATCCAGTGGATGATGGCAGGCTTTAGGTCTCATTTTTTGGGAAAGATTTCTAGATTTTATCTGAGAGTATAAGAAGATGGTCTAGATCGTCACTAAGATTGGTAGTCTCTATGGATCGTATGCATTCAACTTACTCTTGTACCTAGTATGTATAGTATCACGAGAATTGTACTTGTAAGTTATTTTAGAAATTTGGACTTAATCCGACAATGAGTTGTCAAGGGCTGATGCCCACATGGTGAGTAGAAATAGCTGTGTATTGCGCTTTTAACAATCCGACGTTGGGAAAAGTGACCCACTATCACTATATAAAAATCTATGCGAAATCTCTTGCTTGAGGACAGAAGAGGACAGAAAACCCAGCAACTTGATCATGGTCACGGATGGTATGAGTATATACCAAGTGTGCGGATTCATGAATTTTGTTGATGGTAGAAGGATTTCCAAAAAAAAGTGTTTCCCAGATGAAAGCTATATGAATCGCGCAAGCGCTTGAGGACCGTCCGGATTTATATAGACAGTGGAGCACCCATCAATGCATCACATCCATAATGATCAAATCAAATTGGTCAAACATTCCTAGGACAAGTTTCAATTCCTTAGTCTAAACCGTAATATCATATTTGGTTGTCATAGTCGGTTAGGTCTATGGAAACGAGAAGGACAATGAATAAAGTCTAGCAATCAAAAATCTAACACTCAATCCTGAAACCAATCCTCCTAACTTCCTACATTAACTTGGACTTGTAAAAATTAGCTGTTGAGAGATGGAGTACGGTCATATTACGCAGTATTCTGAAGAAAATGTCGTACACCAAAAAAAAAAAAATAAATAAATAAAAGTGAGTACTTGCGCTTAGCAAACCACACTTAACAGATCTTACAGGTATCATTACAGGCTACAAATTGTTCAAATATGGCTAAGTTCAGCAGATTTATAGAGTGACTGCAGTGACTTAAACACTTATGCCTCAGCCGAACTAGAAAGGGAGCCCTACTACTTTTTAATCTAAGCAACAGCAATCTGCAGTAAAATTATTAATCATTTACTTAGAGTAATTAAATGTTTTAGTAAATCAACATTAATTACCTCTTCACATGAAGCCAGAAAGTAAGTTAAAGTAATTACTACATACTTATGTTTACAATTCTGTAAAAAAAATTATTTCATTTCTTTAATTGAATATGTATACAACCAACTAAAGTCAATTAAGTTGATAAAACTTTGATTGCTAATCAATTACAAAAAAAAAAAAAAACAAAGTACCGACATTCGTGTAACCAAATTCCATTAAATTTAATTTTCATGTTTAAATAATCTTACAAACTTAATACCCAGCCCCAAGGTGTTTAGTGTAATTTTGAATTGCGGCCACCTGTGGTGCATTATTTGAATTTTTGCTTAAGACAAACCTCATGTGGCGACCGAACGCGTATCCGCTGAATAATCTTTTCAATCTAATCGAGCAATAATTATGCACCCTTTGCAATAAGATTACGCGGATAAGAATCATTAGCTGTCAATTCGTCGCTGTGTTTGCACAATGAAATTAGAATTTAATGAATGACTTTGCGAAATTTCTTTTCCATGAAGTAATCGTTGTTTCTCTACTAAGTACAGTCACTGAAATTGTTCATTGGACACGAATGTTTTCCACTACTCGTATGTATCTACTATTAAGGGATGATGAGTTGTATAAACAATACTCGTATACGACATTTCTCACAGTTGGTACCGGTTTTTTTTTTTTCTTTTAATACAATGCACAACACAAAAGGATGTTTATATTGTTGATTTATTAATTGGAAAATTAACGACTTAACTATGAAATTTAAAATGATAAAATGCAGAGAAAAGTGAATGTCAAACAATTACCGAGTGTAGGTAATAAGCGTTTCTAATAAACAATAAAAAAAAAACTAAACTTGTGATAATGTGTTTCTCATTTATTTAAAGTTAACGAGCGAAATAATAATAAAAAAAGAAAATAATTAATGGGTTAATTTGTAAGTGTTTTAAATTGTCTTATAAATCTTATTTTAGAATACCACCTTAATTAGTGCAGTTAAGTTATTCAATATGTAAATGGGTATACGCTGAGTTATTATTTTTATTGTTTTTATCACAAGTCTGGGTAAATAATTATGCTACTGTTTGTAAACGAGTTTCATTGTGTGGAGGTACTAAAGGGATATCCAGCAAGAGGTGTCATTTTAAATTTCAAGCCATTGTTGAACTGTCAATATTCAGCCATCATTACGATGACTTTTGACAAGTTAAAACTATGAGGTTATTAAATATTAATCGATACACACTTATACAACGTGTGGAAAAAGTAAAAATTCACCACAAAACCGTCAGCAAGAAGGCGGTTCCACATGCCACAGAGCAGGTGAAACAATGACTCTATTGCATAACAATTTTTCTGGACGTGTGATTTCTCGAAATGTACCTGTAAACTTCAATTGACCGCCAAGATCATGCAATTTAACATCATTAGACTTTTTCCTTTAAGGTTATGTCAAAGACAAAGTCATCGCCAATGATTCATGCACTAAATGCGAAATTCAACCGCAATGTGATGAAAAATTTCATTAAAAGAATGACTATTTGTAGGCAGAGCCCAGGAAGATAATCGGGAGATATTGTATTGAGATCGATCACAAATTGAAAGCTAAAAGGTGATGATTTTCATCGACTGTATCGATTTAGTGATGAGGGTTTGAAAATATTAACTGAAGAATTTTTGGGACCGATCCTGAAAAGGCAAGGTGATGCTTTGACGAATAAAAAAAATAAATTTTTTCTATGTAATAGACACCGACTTCAAAATAGGAGTTGGTGAAGACATTGGTGTACATCAATCAACTATGTCTAGAGTGATACAGCAAGTTGCAGCTGAAATCGCAGACCATGCCAATGATTTGATCGCATTCTCACATACTTTGGAAGAAATAAAAAAAAAAACGCAAAGGATATGGGGCAGTACGTATGAATTTCCTTACGAAATTCATGTAAAGAAACCACTAAATCACTATGAGGAGTATGTGAATCGCAAAGGATTCTGCTCAATAAATGTGCAACCTATGCAACGCAGAGAAAAATCCGCCAGTGTCGAAGTTTGTTGGCCAGGATTCGTTCAGGACTCCCGCATTTAACAAAAAAATCTCTTTCTTATTTAATCACATGAGTTATAATTAATCAGCATTACTCCATGGGTAACGACACCATTTAAACAACAAATAATGACGCTGAAAGTAAATTTAATGCTAAAATTCTAATCACAACTTAATAAGATAGAGGGCTTTGAAATCATAAGATCATGTTAAGATCAATCTCATTTTTCGTTTTGCATAAAATAAGTCCGACTTCCGTTTGCACAATCGATCTCACATGTGAGTTCACACTCTGACTCTGAGGTCGTGATCATCTTTTTGCATAAGACCCACTGTGTCTTCCAATACATTATCGTTAGACTGTGGGGTGCCTCAGAGATTCATGCTTTAAAAAATTTTTTCTTATTTTTTATTTACGCAAATGGCTTTGTTTTTAAGACCAAGAACCATTACCACCACTCTTATTTTTGGTTGTAATCATGCTGTGGACTATGTACGCTCAGTTAAACATTGTTGGACAGAAGGCCAATAATATTGACAACATTTAGGAAGAAAAACCAAAGTTCGGTTCGGGACGCTTTAAAAATCTAAAAGTGTAATATTTACAGCAAAGTTAAGCTGCAAGTATAAATGATGTCTACGTATCTTAAACCAATACCTTAATATAAGAATGGGTCAGGAACCTATTGATATTAGCATCCGATGAACAGTAGTAGATTGGTAATATCTTGTAGCACAAAGAAAATATGTTACCAAACATGCCGAACAGTTGAAGAGGACTGTAAAGCCTTGAGAATGAGTTGAAGAGATTTGAAGCGCAGACCTCTGGAAATATTGGGGTGCAGTCTTTTTGACGCCCTATGCCCTACGAAGCGTAACAGAAACTGAAGAAAAAGACTGCTGCGACAAACCCTACCTATTACGTACATAAGAATATTATGTACCTACATAGTCATACCTTATATAAAGACTAGGAACTTTGTTTTGATGATTTGGATTTCATTATTGCTGCCCTCAATGCTTTTGAAACTATTTTGACTGTTCGACAAAATGAAGCTAATTCACTTGCAAGTATTTTTAATGGATCATGAACCCGAACCAATATGAGAGACTAAGTGTATCTATAACGCTCATACTTCTATTTGAGGCTTAATGTATTGCCATGTGATCTACAATAAGGAGTCTCGAAGAAGTGATTTACTTCTAAGATATTTCATCAACTATACTGTCATTAGAACAATTTTATAAAGCAAAGTGGAGGTGGCTGTCATCGTTTAATACATACAAAGACGAATTTAAATGAGATGCTCAATATAATGCTAGACCACTGCCAGTAGAAAAGGCTTAAATTAATTTTTTGAAGAAAATGCCTTAAAAAGTGAGCGAAGGCCAATGTTATGTACGGAAGAATTATAGGAAAGGTCAAAAGGTTTGGACCTAAAAAGATTTCTTATTATCCTCGAAACAAAAGATACTGTCGAGTACATATGGTCGCAGAGGAATGTATCTCTAAGTCTTCTATAACTTTGCCTCATAGAGTTTTCTTCTATCTCCAAGCGGTATCGATAAAACACAATAAAACCATTTTCAAGAAGCATCCTGTTTTCAAAGACTCCAAACCCTACTACACTTTCTTGATTTTTATCACATTTACTTGCATTAACATGTCGTCAACATCCTAAAGATCACAATTAATAAGGAATACAACAGCAAAAGTCAAAATAAACGACAAAAACAAGAAATATTCACGAAATTTTACATTTTTTATGCGTGACACGAATCTAACAAAAAAGTCTTCTTAGTTTCTTATACATTTGAGTGCATTTTTTGGAGCTTCGCGTGTAATTTTGTGAATTTTTTAACAAACACATATTTTTGTGAAAATAGTTCCCGATATCGTTTCAAATGTTTTGCTTCTGTTTTATTAATAAATCAATTGGATTCTGTTGATATTTCATCCTAAATAGTTAAAAAATTGAAAAACTAACCGGAATGACGGCATAAAACGTTTAATTATAATCACTGCCAATATATGGCAGTATTATATTATAGGGAAAAGAAAAATGTTAAATTTGTTTTATAATTCGTCTGAACATTATGTAGAGTTGTGCCCAGTTTTTGACGTATTTGGAATAAAAAAATAAAAATTTATTGTTTTTTATCAGAATCCAAAGCAGTTTGTAAATATAGGAAACTTAGGACGAGCAAATAAGAGATACCGATGCACATTGGTTTTAAATGTTTGAGGATTATAATGTGAGAACAAAATAGAGCTTGGTTCCACATTTAAAAAGCAATCTCTGTAGTTCATAGTTCGTCCGAAGGTAAGATTAAGGGTACAAAGACGAAGGGCGACGAGTTTTGCGAAAAAATGGATGAAGGCGCTGTATACAATTGGTTTTCGTTGAAATCCTATTTGCGAAAAAGTGCTAAGACAAGGAGCGGAAGGACATATTACTGTGGTGTTTAAGCGAGTCGATTGACATCACTAAATTTCTGTCTCCTACTAGTTCTAAAGCACTGTTTTGAAATGTATCTAGCACTAAGGTTTTAGGTGCATCGGATTTATACTCGAGCTATGTAGCTTGTTGTATGTTTAATATTATGCAGCAAGATCAGAAGGAGTACCGTTTTTTCTTACATCGCTCAAGGAATCAAAAACATTTTGCAATATTCTTCACAACATCGAATATTGTGATCATACCAACAGATGTTACAATGAACACACTAATGTAAAATGAAAATCCTTAAGGTTGAGGCTGGAGGAGCCGCGGAAGAATGAATAGATTTAGAAGGAGCAAACAAGATATCATTTATAAAAATATGAAAGAATGTCGTAAACAAAACAGAGCCTAGGGGAACACCAATAACTTGAAAAAAAGCGGAGTGTCTGAAAGGTAGTAGGTCCACGCATTTTCAACAAAACACCTGTCAAATGTTTTTGAAATGTCAAACGTAACAAACGCAATAAACGTATAACATTAAATTAACTTTTACTACGAAAATTTTTACTGCCAATTAGCGTTTCCATAACCTGGAAGAGAAGGGATGTTAGTGCAATAAGTCGGTATTTGGAGATAGAAACAAATTTGCCTGAATCTGAAAGAGTATAGTAGAAAAGGACAAGTGAAAAGGTTTACTCAGTGACTCTACCAGTGTAGTGCAGAACCAACTCTTTTCAGAACGAATTTGAATATTATGATTTGCTTATCTTAAGATCCATAAGTAGGTACAGAGGTTATAGTACGAGTTCGAAAATTAATATGTTAAGTACAGGGTGAAGCGAAGCCCAATCTGGAAGCTAAGAGCTTGTAATGAAGTATGCTGCAGGCTGATTCGCCTTGTCTAAACAGCTGACAGCTGGATTGTCAAGCGTTGGAATGGAGGATGAGATAATCTTCAATGTTTTCAAAGAATGATCAAGAATGTCTACTATATTTGGGAAAATGTAGTATTTTTGCCAATTTTTAGTCGTAGGAGAATAAATTGTACAGAACGAGCGCATTACAGTCATTTCTGAATTGAATTTTTGAATTTGTTCTGGTTTCCCTTTTTATTCATCACTTTCATGTTACATATGCATATGTATGTATATCTTTTGCAACATTTTCGATAAAATACAATAAATAAAATCCTATAGCCCACTTTCAGCATCTGCTAGTGAAAAATGAACAAAAAACATTTTTAAATTATTTAAGGATTCCCTGATGTTGTGAAATGTTTTTCTATTTCAGTATAAACACTGCAGAACTATTTGCTATGTACTGAAGTAAGATTGTGACAAAAACATTTCTGATTAGAATTATCCTTATTAGAATTTTTGTCGATGATGCCTAATCGAATTAGATGAATACATTTTGCAAGGTAAATAGAAAAGGGATATTTTCTTCTAGGACTTTTCTATTCGACTCACTGCATTATCGACTATGACATAATTATCCTGTGAAGAAAGGCGACACCTTGCGATGACTATATGTAGCTTATTCGTCTGGGTTGATGCATAAATAAAAAAATAAATCTATTAGGGAACTGATGTGGTGGGTGATGGTGAAACAGATTTATCATACTATCAGGCGATGGAATTGGTTTATTAAACTACAACACTACATGGCTTACACACATATGTAAATGTGTTTTTTTCTATACAGGTATACTCTATCTCTCATCGACCACCAGTTTAAGGAACTCGATGTTGATACTTTTTTGCATGCTTTCGTGGTATAAGTAGTTTCAAAGGTACCAATGGACGTCCACTATGGAATCAGTTCACCTATTGTAAATAAATTTATAAATGTTCATCCTCCCTTCTTGGAGATAGAAAAGAATTTGGTTTCGGGAGCAACGCAGTGTAGTTATGCTTGCTTATTTGTGACATTAGATACATTCATACATATGTATATTCTTCGGCAAAATGTCACAGTTTCTCATCCAATATCTATTATACTAGCAGAGAATAAAAGTTAAGTAGAAATGTCAACAAATGCAAACATCAACCAATACTAGCTCTACATCATCCTATTATTAAAAGTTCGATTATAGATAAATTCATGATTCTCATTCGTAGGGTCTTTGAAATGACTTCGAATGGTGTAAAAAGCGAGTTGTTTTTTCTTTAAACAACAACCTCTTCATAGTGTCAATATTTGCGTTTTTATTTTCTTAAAAAAAGCCAAAGGCTATTAGCTTTTATTTGGCCTCAAACCAACGTCTCTACTTCAAACAACAAAATATAGTGCCTATAGAACAGTTTCAAAGCCTTTTACAATCCCCTAAATAATATTACAAGCATTTCCCAAATCCCATGCAATCCTCTTTGATTAATTGAAGGATAATATCTTATGGGTCACCGATCACCCCATCACCGAATCGTTGAACCGACAAACAATAGCCCATTAATTTGAATGAGAAACGATCTTCACCAAGGATACAAGAAAAACAAAGAAAGGAATTCGAACCCTTCCCGTTCGTTGGATCTTTTCTCATATTCAGCAATCTTTTCGCAAGTGAGAATCTTCGGTCAAACCGCAATATTCTTCTCTGTTTTCTCATGAAGATAGTTTTTCAGTTCAATAGGTGCAACGACCTTTCGAAATAAGTAAGGGGAAGCATTTCTCTCTTGCTGCCAACAAATTGCAATCAAAAAGGGTTAAGACACAACCATTTGCATCAGTGATCCTGCATAGAAGTTGCAATCGGGAAAATAATGAAAAATCGTCCTTCGGTTGATTGCATGTGCAAATTTTCCGGCCGATATTAAAATTGATGTCTACCTTTGATGTGGATGTGTTAGTGTGCGAGGTATTGTTTCGGATTTGCAATGATCCTTATTGGAAATCTCAACTCATCCGTAAAGTTATGAATAATAAAACAAATCCACTATTTTGTGCAGCCTTTTGTTTTCACTGCCGCATAGACATATGCTTGTAGTGTGCATCCTTTCCTCTTGGAGGGAGAAAAGGGTTTGCAGTTTTTTTTTTTTCAATCGCATATGTATCTTCAATTAGCTAAATGGACACGACCGGAGAATGTATGGAAAAAGTGAAAATTTCTATTTCATCTTTGGCGTCGTTATGTCGCTCTTGGTGAAGTGGATTGGACCATAATCGAATAGTCTCGAGGAAAAAAATCAGAAATGAAAAAAAAAAAAAACCCTTTTAGTTTCCCTCACCTCAATCTAATTTATTTTTGCTTCCCTGGTTCCTGCCAAAGGATGACAGTGGTAAAGTGGCAATGCGTGGAAGGATACTGTTTTTTTTTTTTTTTGGTTTGAAATTTATTTTCTTGTAAGAAAGCGACACAATCGAGATGGTGCTGCTGTTGTGCTAGGAGGGCTGTTTCTGTCTATCTGTCAATTTCAGTTGCATTTGCTTTTTATTTTCATTTGATAAATTGAATTGAAGGTCTAATCTGAAGGAAGGTGTTTGAAAGAATACGATATGGGAGGTCAGAGTCTATGTTTTTTTTTGTCGTGGAAAACGAATTCAGTTTGTTTGTTGTTTTTTGTATCTTTACAATGAGATTAACTGAATAGGATTGTTAACTAAACAGAAAGGTATCTACATATATTCCCTATCAAGTGCGTCTGATAAAAGTTATAAAATTAGATTTTAGATGTTATCAAAATTTCTACACACAATATACAAGGTACTTCATATTTTATTTCACCAGGTCCTCCAGGCATGAAGCATGATGAAGAAACGTTTGAGCATTCGATTTTCATCATGTTAAGTAATAGTTTACAGAACATTTTTAGATTGTGTGAAACAGAAACCAAGAGTTTTCTAGGCATTCTCTATAAGATTATACGAGATACGATTGACTGTTATACTCAATTTAAGAACAAAAACGTCTTCATTGAGTGCAGACCTATATATATTTAACAAGACTAATTCTTATTACAATGGATCCAGTACACGAATCTCCCTACAAAACAAAGTTTTATTCGAAACATGCTATCTACTATCTTGTCAAATTACTTATTTTACTCAAGACGATTTGTAGTCTACACGTTTTTAGTGAGATACTTTATCTTGCGTCATTTTTGAAAATCAAGTATTTTTTTAAAATCTGCCTGATCTGATCGACATATTGTCGCTAATATTAGAAAATTTGGAATCATCTACGCTATTATACAGAAACACGGTCGTCAGGAACGACAAAGAAAGGTAGAGGAGCAAAATGCAAGTAAATAGCAGGATGTAGTCAGAACTGTGAACAATTTGAAAAGAGTTGAAAGCACTTGAACCACACCCAGTACCGAATCCCATGAACTACTATTGGATATTTTGTAAAACTAATAAACATCCTTATTCGCTGGAATATTACTTCAATCTTGGTTTTAGTCACTCAAAATGCGTACAGTAAAGAGAAATTTATTGAAACGGTCCTGCACTAGCTGGTGAGTATCATTGAAAAATCTTTAGATGAGAGTACAATCTGGTGTCATTTCTTGATATCGAGGGAGTTTTTACAAACTTGAATCTAGGGTAATATACGTGCAGTCATGAACCTTTGAATTATAGCACCGATCAGCTGTTGACCAGCAGGGATATCAACTCTAAGTTGGGCGACATTCTATAGAATGGGAGTCCGTAAGTAGAGCTATCCAATTTCCTTTAAAAAAACTTTTTTTTATTTCTCACACTTGCTCTTGGTGACCGTGAGCATTCTGCAAGGAAACGCCTCACAACATACGTATCCGATAAAAGTAGCAGTGTTGGTAGAGTGTACCCAGGCGTCACCAGCTACAACACGCTTACAACACTTGCACGACCAGATGCCAACGCAAGAACGCTTCATGCGATCTTTGCTACAGAAAAAGCAGGTGTATTTGAAATGCTGGGTGATTTCCATTTTTTTTTCACCATTTTACGCAGGGAAGCACTACAACGAGTATCATATTTACCTACGATTCCAACCTTCTTAGTGTGCTTCGCCATTTTTTAAGATGTTCTTCTGTCCAAATTTTAAACCGACGTTTTTGATAAAAGCCGTTCATCGCAACTATTTTTCTCGAGTGCAAAGGTCGGTATACTTATGACTCAATTGAGTACTAAGAACCACTCCAACAGATATTCTGTTCAAGTAGAAGCTAGTGAAGGAACTTTTATTAAGACCGTATCTCAGTGATCCAATCTACAGATCGGAAAAAACTCCTCTATTCTAAATTACCTTGAAATATTTCCTCAAGACACCGACTACACAATTTCACAACTTATATGTGGCAACAACTGTGAAGCCTTGATTGAAAGGACGATCTTGGGCTACAAAAATAATCCATAGACATACTTACAGAAGGGTGGGCCATCTGTTGGTTTCTTTCTGATTCATATTTTATTTTGACACTGAGTCCTCTTATGTGCCATTGCAGCTATTGCCAAAAGTGTGCGCCTAAATCTGAGAACCTCAACGTGCCAAAGATCTCAGCAATTGAACATCAGCATCATTCTACCGCTTCTTGATACAATTAAACCAATACGATCAATAGCCAACGATCAAGATCAACTGTGCCTCTTCACCAAATAGATCTGACCTCAAAAATCACTCCAACTGCCTACTCAGATTGAAGAGGGCTTAGCGCCATAACATAATAGGTATCATTTTAGAGGACAGAGTCAGGAAATATCTCCTCCCAAACGATTTCTATAGAAACTGTATGGACGAAGAGGAGACTATACTTCACTTCCTTTTTAGGTGCTAAGCTCTCTCTGCTCGAAGAATATACAATTGGGCAAATTTCTCGGAGGACCTCGACAAAACTTTCGGCCTGTTTTGACAGCATTCTGCTTGAGGTGATCGGGCAGTTTGGCTTAAGAAAGGTTTACAAAAGTTTTTCAAATATGAACCTTACCTATGTACATACTATATGTACATATGTATCTACTTACATATACTATATGTACATATATATGTAAGTCACTCAAATAAAAAAAAAGTTCAAATCCACGAATTGAAAAAAGTGCGTCTACTGGGTCGGTTTATTACGTATTTGACTCAGAATACCATAAATAAGACAGTCCCGCAGTTTTTAGGTCGGGTCCAAAAAAAAAAAAAGAATAACTTAAGGAAATCCAAGGAATATGTTGCACTTCATGTTTTAAGCTGAGTGTAAGTGAAAAGATCTTACTGGATATTTAGCAGGAAGGACCGCCGGATCTTTTAGATTTAAGTCGATTCGCGCTTAGGCACAGTAGGTACTTTAAAGTACTATTGAAAGCCATTTGCACTTATGTAGTTCTCTCCAATCTGTAAGTTATCAGAAACTAAAATATATACATTTATTTATTATAAAATACCTAAACAATAAAATGAAGATATATCTGAAATTTTTTATTATAAGTTTAGCACTTTAATGAAAACAATATCTGTTGAGCATCAGCCCTCCAAGAGCACGGTATTAAGTTCCTACAAATTCCAATTGACACGTAGGAACTCTATACCTCGCTGATGGCAAAAGGCGATATATTTCCCCCCACACACACAATTCACTTGTAATAATAATTTTTCTTTTTTTTTTTCACTTTCAATTTTTATATCCTACTCAAACACAAACATAAATATGAGCAAACATAATTACAAAAAACCAACAAAACGGATATACAGATACATGTAGATACTTATTCAACTCACCTCTGTACGCTACAAAAGCAATTACTAATAAAAAGCGAAGGGATAATCCGCCATCGACATCGACAAATTGTTGCTCATAAAACACATTTTGGTCATAAATTCCATATTACACAATAAAAATACGCCTCGTCCTACCGCGTGGTTTATAATCCTTTATTCGTCATCATTCACCGTGTCGTCGGTCGTTTAGTCAGAAATCGTCGGGATGCGCTTCTTCGTCTGCATGTCGTCTGTCAACATTAAATCTCATTTCACTGTCGCACTTTTCGATTAACAATAAAAAAAGAAGAGAGAAGAATAGAAGAGAAAACGAAACACGATGCAAAACTCCTTCAAATTAAATGGCCTCTCAATTTTAATATCCTTATTTTATTAGTGAGTGATCATAAAAAGGAGCGACAGAGCAAAAATTCCAAACCAACCACACTTTGGCTATATTCTAACGATGGTCGTAGCCATAAGACTTTTAGCCAACATTAAACCCCAGTTACAGTCTATTTGCATGTGTGTTGTATTATATCAAGGACTAACGAGAGTAGGAGTGGAGAAAAAAAAATCCAGATAATCGCAAACACAAGCGAATCACTGCAATAAAAACAGGACATGAGTAGGATGTGTATGCAAGTCGAGGATTCCCTCGATTCGATGAATCGTTATGTGCGCTTGTGCTATACATTATGAATCACAGTTAACGGATGAAGTGGGATTCTGTTTACATTTTGTAGATACTCAATATGGAGATACAATGTATCTATGGCGCTAATCGCGGATTAAATCAAATTGGTAGCATAACTTCCTCATTGGAAATGCTGATGAGGTAATCTAACGTTTGATTACATGAAGTAGGTTTTTCTTTTTTTTTTTTTTTATAGAACTGGAGATATTACCATGCAACAGTGTTGGGAACTTGATCAGTTTGATCAATAAGTATTTAATGTTCAAATCAACGTGCTGCAAGTTGGTGACAGTTTAGTAACCACTCCCAGCAGGATGTGGTTTACGACTTTAAACGTGTTTTTCGATTCCTACTTTCCAATTTCTAAATAGACTCAATGATAATAAAAATTCTATAATTGCAATCGTCATGATTTCTCAATAACGAAGTCTGTGTTTGACCTTATTGGAGAGATTGTTCGTGTTTAAGAGTGTTTGCTTGATTGGATTAACTGAAGTTAGAGAGTGTAGTTCTTTTAGGGATGGACTATCGATGTTATAGATACATACGAATAATAAATGTCTAAATCGAACCCTTTTAGTGGTGCAGGCTTTGTCTATTCTATGTACATATGTAGATTCATCAGTAACTGCGACTAGTACTGTGCGTAATATTACTAAGTTCCAAGCAGAATGATATTTCAGTATGTAAACTGAATACAGTACACAGTTGCTTACTTAAATGGGACTGTAGATAGATAAGAGTATGTTTAGATACATATGTACATACTTCAGCTATAATTAGTTCTTGTCTCCAATTCTAAAAAAAATTAACTTTCTAAACCACCAATGATTATATCACTGATATCAAGTTGAAAACTCTATTTAATGTCTTAACCCCAATCCTACACACATCTTAGCCACCGCTAAGTACCCTCCATTCGAGTTCATTCCGGTAACTGATTGTGGGATCTATTGTCAAAGAAAACACTACAATTCTGTTTGTGGTACCCCAACCACTGCAATACCACTTTCATTACAGATGCACAGTACAGAAGCAACCATCAGACCCCACCTTAACCACTTTTCGGGTGTGCCTGGCCATTTGCAATTGTGAGGAGCTAACGTACAACATACATATGTATGTATATCCATCCTCAGAACTCAACTTATGCGTGTGAATCAGTTCAATGCCTCGCTCTGTGCCATGGAATGCACCTCCACAGCGATTCGATTGCCATTTGTGCATGCAATTAGCATAATTACATGCAAGTGTATACAAACACATTGTCTAGGCTGCAGCGGCAGAGGCAATCAACCATCATCAGTCAACAGTTGAGTTGACTGATAGAGCACCACCATCATAGCCACGATGCCACAGCAACGTCAATCGCTTAAGCATCATCCCATCCACAATGGGAACGAGAATGTATCGCTGTAAAATGGGTTGGGTCTTTGGTGGTTTGTGCACACAATAAGTGATACATCATGCTGGGCTCGATTGTTGTGCGCACACTGTTGAGGTTAGCTCGAGTGGGCGGTCAATGCGGGAATGCAACTTCAGTAGGAAGGACGTGATTGTATAGATTTCGCATTAATACGGCGGCAATGTCTGTTTCAAGTTGAATAATTGTTGGCAGCCTCCGCAGAATGGGGTTAAATTAATTATTAAATTGCAATTCGATTGTTACAAGGTAAATTTGTGTGCGAATGTAAGGTGGTAATTGGTTAAGCGTTACAAATGGAATGTTAGTGAGATACTTGGCTTTGGTAATCTACTCACTTGGGTATACGAGAACATTAGGCGATGGAATTTTGGTCTGACGTCTTACTGCCCGGACCTGGAAACTCTTGTAGATACACTAAGTTTGGATAATAGAGTTCAAATGAAAAAAAAAGTGTAGTGTTAGCATATGTATGTGAGAATTCGTTAAGAAAGTGAGATTACTAAATCAAGAAAACTAACGAGAAGAATATCTCTATAAAGTAGGAGACATACCCCGGATACTATACTCACAATATTTGAAGTCATCAGCACTATTGTAAAGCTGATAGTCGATTGGATGCAGAGTTTTAAAAGGCAACAAACAGAGGTATTATCTTCAAAGACGCTCTCCAAGGTCCCTTTGAGCTATATCAAAAGAAAACAAGATAAATATCTAAAGAATCTTCAGAGCCTTCCATAGAAGGTATATCCTCAGAAAATATTTGTAGCACATTTATTAACAGAAGCAATCCGGATAAGGCAATAGATACGATGAACGAGCTACAAACATGGCACAGATGCATAGTCTAAGGAAACGTGTATCTTTTATAACTATTTCGAGTCACACAGGTTATACTACGCCATGGTGGATACAACCAGGACAAAATAATCTAAAAATTGCAAAGCCCAGCTTTAAAAATGGGGCTGACATGAGGGGTAAGATAAACCAGCTAAGGTTGAGAAGAGGCTTAGATAAAGAAGTTGCACAATCTGAAAAGTAGCAGAAGACACGGAATTTAAAGATAATGAAATAGTGGATATAATCGCAACTAGTGGTGGTGAAACACAGGGCTAAGTTCTATCTCCTGTACTTTTTCTACTTGCTATCCAATCCTTTTTTGTGAGCATACGTGACTATACTTGATCATATTCAACGATAGGATCGCTTCGATGCTTCGGACCATTTGAAATTCTTAGATTTGTTATGAGACAGGACACTAAACTGAAGAATGAATACATATATGTATGTAGATGGTCTCTACTGAACTAATATTTCGTAAAATAGTTTCAGTTAGATCGATTTATACCAGGAATCTTAGTTTAATATGCGAAGCTGACACTAAGTATGGTTAGCAACATAATTATTTTCAAAGAGATTTGAGAGCATTGAGAGCCAGTACCAAAGCCATTCTCCTTGTGACGGAGATGGTATAGACATAGTAACTCAATCTGTACTATGATGAGTATGCTAAGCTGAAATTCAATATTCAGCTTATTGGCGCCACATGGTCTAGATCGGTTATCCTTGGCACGAACCAGTCTACCACATCATTGCATATCAATAAGTGGCTTTGGCAAGCCTTAATTCACCTAAATTGATCTAAAATTCACCTAGTAACAAAAAATTGGGTGAACTATTAAAGGAATTAGGAGATTATTGCCACATGCGTGGGTAGGATATCCGACCAATAACAAATGTCGTAGCTGCTAGGTTAAGAATTTCTAGATTTCAGAAGGGGAAGTTGAATGCTCTTGTACCGACGGCGGCGGGAAGTTGGAGTAGAAACATCTGCGCATTGATGCAATGATGAACACAAGTTTCAATGGTGTTAGGAGTATCTGTGAAATCTTGTGAAAAGAAGACCAAAGTAGTCTATCAAGCATAATTATCTGATAGAAGAATACTCATTGATGCAAAATTTTACCAGAAATCGAGAATAGTTTCTTCCCATGCAATTACATGCCTGTAAAACAATCACTAGTAGAGCAGCCATATAAAGGACCATCTGGTTAGAGGTTACGTGAAACACCTGCATGCACCAGCTTCTAATTCCAATTCTATAAAGTCACACAAGTCAAATGAGATGTAGTTATCTCACGATCCTTCCACCTACAGAAGTTGAGCTTGCATGCTTATGACCATAAACGATAGCAAAGACGACGTTAATCCATGATGCAACCACCTCCCCTGACCATAAACGATTTGACTGGAAATAAAATGCAAATATCTGCCCTAGTTTACCGCTCAACGATCCTTTCGTGCAAATTCACACACGCAGACAAACTGGGTCACTTCGATCACATAACTCCCGCAGCCTTGTGCAACAGAATTGCCCGCAGAATCACAACAGAATAACAGAGAAGAAAACCAGAAAGAAGCACTAAACAAACTCTAACCCATTGAGGATGTGAACATCCGTCCGAGTAAAATAAATATTTACCCACTGGTCTACCTTTCGCGCGCCGCCGCCACTAATCAACTCCGCAATGGCTACTCCAGACCATGGGATCACTCCACAGCACATATACACGCTGGTCATAAACGATTCTGCCACATCACACGATCGTTTTAGCTGAACCTACACCGCGACCAGTGATGGTGGTGGTGGTGGTGAGTAATGCACCAGAGTTGCACATAAATAAGTGCATACACAGGGGGGTACTTTGCATATAATTACGTCCAGATGGTGGCCACAATCAGCGCACGGATGAGATCTAATGGTCCATTCATCTTTTGCAAAGCCTCTTCCACTCCAATTCGAACTGCTTCATCTCTCTTTCGCTCTTGCTATCTTATGGTCGTGATGTGGGGGCCACCAATCCACAGACTGTATCTGTGAAAATAGTAGGAACTTGTAGTGGACTTGGACTACCTACCAACCGGCATTGGTTTCATGCCTCACGAAAAGTGATCAACAAACGGATTTATGGATATTTCATGGAACCCGCCAGAAAGAGGATCGTGTAATAACTCTCGTGCGCTGGCACACAGAAGTGTTCATTTGGCAGGTTGCAAGATGGATGCATGAACCACCATCATCTAACCGACCACCACCATCACCATAACCACCACCAGCAGCAGTAGAAACAGCAGCAACAGCAGCAACTACTGATGGATCTGAGCTGATTTGGATGGAACTTTTGGATGAAGCTCGTAGTCGGAGTCTCCTATATGCGAATGTGATACCAATCAAGTGTTGTTGTTTATGCTGGTAATTGCTCGATGGTGAGTACACAGCTTCTGCTGTTGCTTCCACTGAGACTGAGGCTGAGGCTGCGGCTATGGCTACAACTAAGGCTGCTGGCGATCGCTTAAGTTATTGCACAATTATTTGAGTTGATAATCACGCTTTGCCGACTGTGGTCCGTGTTCATCTGGTGGCCTTTCCGTTGTTAAGTGAAATAATTTTGAAATAATTGACGGCAGAGCAATAGATGCTCTCGCTGATGGTGAATGCTGGTGGATTTGAAGGTTTTAATTGTCAATTTGGAAGTTTTCGTTTGGCAGGAGGAGGACGAATGTGTGTTGTGCACTGTAAACGTGATATTTTAACTTGTTACTCTCGCTCTCTTGATAGATATGCGACTTAATGATCCGGACATGTCCGCAATCGATTCAATCGTACATGGAACACATGCAACAGTTGGGTAGATGGAGACAATTGTTTGATTTCGAAAACATTGGTGAATTGTTTGGCAATAGATACAGATCGGATGTAGAAAGATTTTTTTTTTGAGTCGCAAAGACTGAGACTTTGTTACATAAGAAATTAGATATGACTTTGTGACCCTCATACCTAAGGTATGGGAGTGAAAATTAAATTATACTGGACCAGGGTCAAATCGTTGGCCAACTGAAAGCAGTTCTGCGGACCAAAGGCTGTGCATATAATCAAGGAGTTGGTAGTAAGTGTACGCAATAGAGAGTAATAGTCTCATCTTTGATTTTTTCAAAACATTCGTTAGTGTAGTCGAAGTATTTAAGGTAAGATGTCATAGACCATCGAGCTCCATGGTTGTTTCCGTCAACGCTGCATAGAATATATCAACAAAAACAACAGAGGTGGCAGTATGGACCCCTGATGTACTCCACTTTGGACTTCAAAATTCTCGGTCACCTAATCAATTTGTAAGACATGACACTTACAACCCTCAAGCTATCAAAAGACTTCTCGAAGTCAAACAGTCGGGTCCTGTTTGAAATAGTTATTCTTGAGAGACTTGATTACCGTTGTTATGTCGATTTTACTACGATGTCCAGTGCGAATTCGCGAAATTAGGTTTAGGTGGTTAAAGACTGTAGGGAAGTGGTCTCTTCATCTAGTGAGTTGATTCACACCCGAAATCAGAAAGTTATCGTTCCGATCTTTGTTAATATTAAAGATACTCCTATTGTCGCACGTCGAAAGTCGATTTTTATTTATTTTTTCATCATCAAATCAAGTGAATTATAAAAAAAACAAACAAGTTGTACTTGAGCTCGTCTGGGAATACGTTCATATCATATTTTTCGAAGATTTTTTGAAGGGCAGTAGCGTTCCTAAATAATGCAATGAAGGCAATAAAGTATCACAAAGTACATAACCACCAAAGAACTATGGATGTACGCACATGCACTTCAATGGTTGAAGTACTTAAAGTATCTGGTAAAGGAACATATGAATTCTTTATTCAAATACGAATTCAATTTGTCAAACCGATGTTTAAAACTACATTCTGACTACCATTTCCTTTTTCTAATGCAAAGGGATCCCAACTAAGCATCTCTTTTGTTACAAAAAAAGGACAAACAAATGAATTCAATGGTCTACAATTTAGATTATAGATAACGTATGCTTTTCTTGCATTTTTTTCAAACTCACCCTTTAGAATTCATCCCCATAACATAGCATGTAGACTCTTGAACTATTCAAACAGAAAGGCTTGTACTTTTCTATAAAGAGGACAAAGGATTTGACCATTTTGCAGTCTGTTCATTCTCCGATTCGTTTTCTATCGGTCAAAAGAATATATCCTTTCAGGAAGGATTAATCAAAGAAGGCATTTCCACATCTTCTTCTAACTCTCAAGTACCTAAGTATACCAAGATAGATACAAAGAGTGCTTATGCACTACCCGCTGTTACACTGTCTCGTAAGGAAACCGACATTATGTAATTTACTCACTTTTACGAGTACTCGTATGTAGCTAGGCTAATAGGGAAATAAGGAACTGATCTCGTTTTCTTTGAAACATGTCCGTCATTAAATCCTTCACGTCTAAATTTTATGGGTTCATTAGCAGGCTCTGCCTATCCGCCAGCAGAATTGGAATGTCGGTTTGAACCATTAAACTGGTCAGAACTCCCGTTGAGATTTAACGCAATAGCTCGTAAAAATAGTTATCTTTCGATATCGTGCTACGAGTGTCATAGCAATTCCCCAGATGTCGACGTACATACATGATAATCATGTTGAAACTATAGTATACTATCGCTTTCCACCAAGAAGACGTGTCATATGCAAATCTAACACGCTTCCTAAAAGCCTTTATCGTGATACCTTTCTCGCGCGATATCTGCATAATTACAACCATAAAATTGAGTCCATGCCAAATAGTCAGATTAAATCGATTTGTCGATGCAAATTGCAACACCTGCCAACACGCTGGCACGCAACTTTGTCTCGCGGATCAATCCGGAATGTAGCCGGGTATACTCTGCTCTTTCCTTAACCACCCCACGACATGTTTGAAGCAATTTTATCACACATTGCTACACCTCGTGATTTGTGTATGCTGATTTGCCCATAAAAAATAAATAAAAAAAAAAAAAAAATGTAGAAGAAGAAGACAGCAACGGCGAACGGCAAACCATCTGTATCTGCAGGACGTTTAATTTTACAACCTAACAGCCACCCATGTGGAAAAAATTTGTATCTTTCAATTACACAGCATTCCAGCGAAATATTTTTATTGAGTGAACTGGTGGAGCTTGCTGATGTTGTTGTCTTCCACAGATCGAGTATGTCGTTGTCGTTGTCTGTCGTTTTATGCTGCAAATGCAAAGTGCACCAGGTTCCCAGGAATTGCACCAAGGACATTTCGCATTCATGGAATCATTATTATGTAATGTGCTGTTCTGTTGGTATTGACTCTGGAGCAAAGGCGCAACTCTTGAGTTGAGAGAGGAAAGGAAATTCTCATTTGAGTTATTGTTAGGCTGATCGAATCTGACGGATTCTATGAATCCGTGAGATTAATTTCAATGCAATCAATCATAGAGTGTGTGGCTGACAACCACATGTCGTCCGCTTCGGTATGACTGCGGTAGGAGTTTCCGAATCGAGTCGAAGCAATGTTGGATGTGTTTAGTCCGGGGTCTTTTGCATTGGAATGTTGTCATTTCGTTTGTGTCGTTAGGCGAGTTGTAGTCGTTGTAGGGACCACTAAGGAATAGAAAACAAGACAAGTGGGTTAAGCTTCGGCTACTACACTGTGTATCGATTTATCTGATTGATTTTAATGTCAGTTGCTGGGGATTTGAGGTGATTGATGACAAAAGGAAATTAATTTCGAATGGTTAGAGTGGTACAAGGTTTCTTAGCGAAATTTTGCTTCCTTTACATCGTAAAAGAGAGCGTCTTTGGAAGGAAATATTTCATTTAATTGAAATTGACCTTCTAATTACAATTGACGGGTGCCATATGTATTATAGATACTTCAACCATAACGTACCAAAATCTCAACACCTTGTAATGGATAGTAAGCAAAGGATGTGATATCTGTACTCAGCCATGGATCAACAAGATCCATACAAAAACCTGTAGAGATGAGGAAGGAAACCTCGTAGTAGAGTCACAGTCGGTGCTGAGAATATGAAAAAACTTCTTCTGCAAACTGTATAACGGCGACGAAGGCCAACATCCCGCTGTCAGGCAGAATGAACCATTCAACCTCGACGATGATAGCCAAAACTTCCGTCGACCAGACCAAAACAAAGTGAGGATAGCAATTTTCTAGCTTAAATCCAATAAGGCTCCCGGACCTGATGGCTTACAAGCCGAGCTATTCAAAGCAAATAGAAATGACCTGGTAGAGAGGATACACCAACTTTTTTCTAAAATTTATTCAGGCGAGTGCCTGATGAATGGAATCTCAGCACCGTTTCCACAAGAAAGGAGGCCTCTGAATTGCGCCAAGTATCAGTTTCCTCAACATCGCGTACAAGATCCTATCTTCTATCTTGATCATCCTAGTCGTGCTTTCTGGCGCTGAAGTATGGAACATGGAAAGATTCTTCGTAAAATGTTCGGTCCCGTTTACGTTGACGGGCTTTGGTGGAGGAGATTCGACCACGAACTATACGAACTGTACACCAACATCGACCTAGTCAAAAAATTGCGCATTATTTGTCTTAGATAAATAGGACACGTAGAGCGGGTAGACACAAATGCTCTGGCCCACACAGTCTTAGAATCTAACCTGGAGGGTCTTCAATAATTCGTTTGTTTGGCTAAATGTGCGGCATGTGCGGCATGTGGCACCATTTTGTTGAAACCACATATGCTCCAAGTCATTCTCTTGCTAAATATAGTCAGCCAAGGTAGATAAGGAAACACTGGCTTGCTGCCAAATAGTTCAGAAAAATTCAAGAAAACCAAGAATCGCTGCATGATTAATCATGGTTTGCCTGCCTACTGTCTTGTCTTGGTGGTCCACTCACATAATCACTTGAATTTGTGTGAAACTATCACAGCGTCGTATTTCTGATGCGACAAGTTTTTTCTTAATTCCATACTTTGCAGAAACTACAATGCACTTCTGTATTTCATTGGAAACACTACAGTTCGCCTCGTTCTTGAACTCGTAATCAGCATGGAAGCTGGAATTACTACACAGTTGCTGATCTAAAAATCCAGATTCCATATCTCTGCTTCAATTTAATATTTCTCCTTTTCCCTATTTTTTTTGAAAAAGTGCGCAATTTGATGATGATGACATTCAACATTCAACATTCACCCAAATTCACACTAAACAACATCCCTTCTGAATCCTCACTTGAAAATCTACCAAAATTGGACAATCCCCCTAGTGTCCTGTGTCACCCTTAAATTTGCCACGACCCATTTCTCTTTCCATACCTGACAGAGGTCAATCCCCTGCGAAAATTCCCTCACTTTTTGCACAAATAAAGTATCTTTTGAGGGTGGAAACAACAATATTCGCAATTTCATGCGAACGAAGGGTCGTCCTTTTCAACTGCATTCAAGCACTCTTGAAGGGATCGCAATTTGATTGGTGTGGTGATGTCCTTTTTTCGTTCTACTTCTCTCATTTTTTTTTCTTTGTTTTGTTTGTTGCTTTTGGGACCTAAATACCCACATAAAATGGTGGGAGCACATTTTGCACTATGCATACGTGTGTATGTTGCATTCACGTAAATGGCGACCATTACTTTAATGATTATCAGAGTGGTTTCCGTGAAGGCGTAACATGTTCTCACACTCGTCTCTGTATCGCAGCAGGTGAACACTGTAATTACGTGCATCCAGCACGCGCAATATGCCACTGTCATCGTCACTGCACTACGTCGCGTCGGTCGGTCGATTCGAATTCAATAAAATCGTTTCCAACAAAGGAAATCCATGGCTCGAAATTTTATTGCAGTTTGATTGGAATGCAAAATTGCATATCACCAGCATGGAACCTGCTACTGACCATTGAGAACAAAACACTTTACACTACAGCTGGCCATCAATCATTTGTGGCAGCATATTGTACCAGAATTGGTAAACTGGGGCCCCCAACATACCGATTGGGTTGGAGGTAACATTCATATAGTTGATGTCGAGAGGTGTTGAGTGCGCATATGCAATGAGGCGAAACAATTGTGGAAGTGAATTCCAAACAAAAGAATTCAAAAAACGAGGGCCGGAGGAGGTGGTTGATTGAGATTGGTTCGAGTACTCATAGTGTTGCTGGAATTGTAATATTATATGGAATTGTTTTGCTGGTAATAAGCGGTGACCTTGAGGGGCAACATTGTATGAGCTGTAGAGCGTGAAATATTCATTGACAGTTGATGTGGAGATACAGATATATCTGTGGCAGATTTGAAGATTATTTTTTTTTCCACATGACAATGGGGTTGATATGGGTTGGAAGAATGCTGGAGACAAGTGTCGTGCTAACAACTTTGTGAATTAACCGGATAACCTTTTGTGACATTTTTCAAGAGAAGAACAGTCACGACCCTATGAGCATACATAGGTAGAGTGAATTCTATTGACAAAACATACTCCACATCAGATCTCAAACTGATTCTCGAAAGAGCAATAGCTAGTTTTAAAATATCTGTGTATCTATCCATCTTGCGATGACTTTTGAGACTTTTGATGGAAACGCCTGCATGAGTGAATGCCTTCAATGCAATTTTCCATGACTTTTTCGTATACATCGAGCAATTTGTCATTCAAAGGTCCACGTTGTTGAAGTGTGTACTTCTCCTTGTTTAAAAATCAAGTATAGACGAATTGAACCGTCAAGAAAAACGCCAACTAACTTCACTTGCAGTCGAAAAATCCTATTGGAAGGGCGTCCTAATTGAAATAGTTTGGTTGTCCCAACCTATGACTCACTTAGACCAATATGTAGTTACGTCCATTGTGATACCATTTTAAACCCAAAAGTAATACATTTAAGGCAGACATACTCGGCCTACATGGAAGATTAGACACACATCAACTGGATAGAACCAACACTCTACAAAAATACTTACTGTCTGGTGTTGCTTTGACATTTGATTTAAAAAATTTCTTCACCAAGGTTTTTGAAAACCACCAGAGAATTGAATATAAAATTATTGAGCAGATGTGAGTGTTAGAAGGACTCGAAAGTGACGCCTTTCATTTCATGTCAGTTGCGTCTTATTCTCGCCACATTGAGAGAAAATTGGAAAAAGAAACCACCACCACCACCTAATGCCACCAATCTCGCCAGAGAAGACGAAAAATATTATTCCATCGAAAATAGGATATGCAAATTCTCATATAAATATGGAAATTCATCGTAGATGTATGTATGTATGTGTGTTCGAAATTTGTCACAATGTATCAGGCTCGTCTCCTACCTAACACACCAGCTGTAAGTATATTTCTATTCAGCAGACAAATTGTATCTGCAAAGGATGCCAAGCGAATTGTATTAGATGAGAGAGATCCTTTCTTCTCTGGCACTTCTTTTTTACTTATCTTTGGGTATTGGGCGCCCATACATATTTATTCATCAGTTTTGGGAGCCCGTATGTGAAATGTGAACGAATGTACATGCGAAATTGCTTATGATGCGCGAAGGCAACGGAATGGGGAATGAAATTGTACAACGACAGTGTGTATTCTTTATTTTGGAAAATACATAACTTTGTTGTTTTTTTTTTTTTTGTTCTGTGTATTCTCTGCTCATGTTTATTCGTAATATTTTTTCAGCTCGGCGTTTTCACAACACAACGCAACGAATTATCCTCGAAGCTATATGGAAAATATTCACAATGTACCCTTGAGGGCGAATGGGCGACATGTCGATCTTTTGCTACCCACCATCCATCCTCTTTGCGTTTGGAGGACTTCCATTTGGCATTTGAATTTCTCGTAAAATCATCTATCAACGCGAACTGAAGAGAGGGTTTGGGGTGAAAAAAAAAGAAGGCACAACCCTTCAACCATGCGAGTGAGACAACAGCAATCCTTCTTTACGAAATTGAACGCACATCCTTTTCAGAAGTTGCTTGCAAATTCAGCACGTGTAACACGAAATTCGTGTATCTGTCGTCCTTGTCAAAATAATGTACTTCTCCAGGGGGGTAGGGTGGGTTTCAGCCTCCCTGAAAACCCGAAAAAACCCTTCTTCATCTTTCGGGTATGTTTTTTTTTTCTTCTTCTAGAACTTCTGAAGGGAATTCAATTTATTCACATGCGCGCTTAGAAAATATCAATTTCCCAGCAGTGAAACGAGAAAAAAAAGGATAAAAAAAAAAAAAAAAAAAAGGAATATCTCTGTGCCCCTTTCGACACCCTGAACAGCAGTCACACCACCACCACCACCGGTACTGGAGATGGAGGCAACATGAATGTAATATTTTTTGTCAGCTTCCAAGATGAAGTTTATGTATACACACTCTCATACCAGGGCATAGCTATCTACTGAAAAAGCTGCATAGTACCTGAGGACATAAAATCTTCTACACCCAAACTCCCCCTACTGTGTTTCAAACCCGATCTTCAATTTGAATGCAAAAACCGAACATAAAAAAGGATAATAATAAAAAAAAAAAAAGAAACACACAGAAAACGCAGGAATAAGTAGAACGAAGTATACCAGAAAGGATGCCAGATGAGAGCGGATGGCAGCAGCAGTGGTTAGCGGTTGGGGGAGGAAAAAGGATTTTCTAACAAGATGAACGAATTTATTTCGCAAATGGATGTCGCATTTCCTTTTTGTCACTTACTGTTTGATATTAAGTCCCCTTTCTTTATTACCTCGAGTTTCTTTTTTTTTTTTTTTTTCGTTCGCTTACTGGGACCACCACCACCATCCATCCATCCATGATCCATCTACATCCCTTCACTTTGGCTTGGTGGCGCACAGTAGAAGTTAAAACACACACGCTGCCATCGTACCGATATATCGACTTTTGGTGTGAGTTTTGAAGTTTTTTATTTTTTTTTTGCTTCTCCTCAAACGTGTGTAGAGATACGAATACATATACCTATAACTGAGTTATAAGAGGGCGTAGCCACCCACCTCCGTTTGGGGGGGTGAGTTATGTGTGGCGCCTCTTCAATTTATTTGTTATTTTCTTCTCATGCAAAAAGGGCTTAAGTTCTGGAGAGATGTCATTTACTCGCTATACTTCGTAGCAGGACCCATTTTCTGAAATTGTATTTGATTTCTGCAAAATAAGAGAGAGGCGTAGAATTTGCAGAAAATTTAAAATTAAATTTACAAGTACGGAATATTTAGGGCAATGCAATCAGAAATCACAATAATCTGTGGATGTACGATGGAAATATGGAGTTCCCAATGGATTAGAATTCAATTCGCGCTAAGCTTTGGTTTTTATAAAGGCTTTGTGTGGCTTTCAAGGAGTAGGGTAGAATTTACCACATATGTAGATGAAAAAATTATAAGGCATTACCGACGCTAATGAAGTTGAAGTTTGAAGAGGGCTTACTTTTGCAGAGTGTGATAGGCACAGAACTACCGATATGACCATCGATTTAAACGGATCTTCTTGGAATTGAATTTGGTCTTAATGTGTCTTCATAAAATAGGAATACTATTAGAAAAAGAGACAGAAGTCTAGAGTTATTTTGCAAGTTGCAACTAAATCAGCGACGAACTGGGTCACAAGCAGTCTACCTATCACGGCCTTCGGAAATACGTGTGACGTCCTTTGTACCACAACTTAAGGAGTAAAACGTTTCCTAATTATTACTCTTATTAACAACTTTCCAAAGTCAGATCCAGACATCATTATCCTTGTTTTGTTGGCTTAGATTTTTAAGAGTCAAAGAGTCTTGAATCACATTTGGTGAAGTCGGTCCATCCCTATTCTTAACTCAATCTTCTTTGGACAGGACTGCTGAGATGCATATTCTAGCCGACTGTGCCAGGTGTCTCTAGTGGGAGTTTAGGAATTCAATTACTGGCAACATCAAGGTTTTTTTTCACGTTTCGATTTTCTACGAACGTCTGACAAACATACATAGGTATAATAGGCTTAAAAAATGTTCTCAAAGAAATTAAAAGTTGTCCTTCGGAAATGGAATTAAACTGGGACCTAAGGGTTTTGAGAAGCCGCTTTCTTTCGCAAAATATTGTATTTGTAAGGACAACATGCTGACTCACACTGCTTGCATTGAATTCGAGTTTTTTTTGGGGGTTTTCTAAAGTTTCCTACGAAGATGATGTATTTACCAAACTAAACCACAAACTACTTTAGAAAAGGGCTTCATTGTGTGACTATAACAAAATAGTACCCAAGGGTCTAGATTTTGGATTTCCAGTCAAGCTTTGTCAATGTACATCTAAGGGTATATTCAAAGTTATCGAGAGAATAAAAGTGGAACTCTGCTGAATGGAGCTTGTATTTGAAAAATATGTATGTATGTGGTGGATATGGATAGATATATCTCCTGCTCAAGGACTCTGAAGCTCCTGCGAATCTTTTTAGTGAAAAGGCCAAGTATTTTTCCATGCATGTCTATGGTGGTGTGAAGATATCGATATCAGTAAAGCCCATAGTAGCAAGGGCACATCAGCTTAAGGATGTACATAGCATGTAGCATACATAGCATGCATGTAGCTGGATGTATACCGACGGTATACTTAGATCATGTAGTATGCCATACTGAATCCGTAAATTCAATGCAAAACAAATCAGACTTTCGATTTAGACTGATTCGAGTTATTTTGTAGCAGCTTACTTGCAAGTATTAAACTTTCTTTCAACTAAAACAAGGGTCCATGGATTCGCAATATTTTTGGCTGGAAAACGCTGCATTATTCAAGAGGGTAGGAGAGAGTATATCTACAGATTTTCAGAAAAAAAATAAGCAAATTATTGGATAAAGCTGGTATCTACATATTGAAGATAGTGATTATCAACGAAAAACTAATAAAGATCAGCGCTCGTCCTCGACTGAGAGGTTTCCGTGCACTCGGCTTACTGGGGTTTCACTCATAGTGAACTTTTTCGAGATATCTTGACCCGATTTGTCAGTTTAAGCACGTTTCGTTTAGACTTGGGTGAATCGCTGATGTAACGCGATATTAAGCTAATTTTAGTAAAAATGCAAAGTTCCACAAAACCCGCACCAAAACTTTTGAGTAAATTTTTCTAATTAGGAAATTAATGTAGTGCATTTGGATCGATCATCGGGTGCATTATCGGAGCTTTTGCGAAGTTGAGAGTGCACCCGAAATTTTCTCCAGTTATCCGCGCAGTGCGTACGCGATACCACACCGACAGGGTGTACTTAGTCGAATAGTTCAGGATATGCCCTATACGTTGATACCTAAGTAAAAATCCTCAAAATTTCTTTGAGGATTCTCTTTTGTTTCCAGTTCGTAAGTTTGATTTTGTCTTTGTGTTCTTTATGATTTTCAACAAATTTAATGTCCTCGTTCTTGACTTTCAACAAATCATAATCATACCTAGATTATGACGGCGTTATTCTATTATAGAAAGACAGACTATAGTAAAATACGTGCGAAAGAGATCCGGTAACCAGTACATTCAGGAGTTAGACCATTACATGATATTAAAGTGTAAAAGTCCGAATCAGAAGAGTCATATACATAAAATGCAGGAAGGTAGGCAGTTGTCAAGAGATGTGTTAAAATCATGATATTGATCAGTCAGACGAACAGAAACATACATACTGTTCTCTCGCCAATCACACTTTCCTTAGTCTTGTAGGGAAGATTTGTCCAAATTTCTTTCTCCGGCTATAAAGCCCCTTTGCCATTTATTCCTACTGCTACGAGATTCCCAGGATTTGCTACATATCATACCCTGTACATGTACCTATTCATGTCAATCTTCATCACATCATATTTTTCCTGACAACGTAACGTGACCTTTTCCGAAATTTAATCCAAGATGATTCCTGTTATTACAGTTCTGATGTAACGACTTTCAAAATGCTCCATTCTCTATATAAAAGGTGACAAAACCTTCTGACTAAAAGCACCCACACTGAAACGATGCAGACTTTCCTCAGACAATGTAAACAATCAACAAGTTCGTAAGTCCCGACATTTTCCAAAAAAATAATTAAATCCTCCCTCCCATAGCCACCTACCCGAAGCAAGTGAGAGCAAAACTCTCACTTTCACGCAGCAAGTATTTTTACGAAATTAAAATTTCTCAAGTTCCTGACCTAGATAATGGCAATGAAAATAAAATAAACAAAGAGAACCGAATAAGGAAATAAAACGAAAATTAAAATCCTGCCATTACACCAGAGCGAGGGAGAATTAGTCTCTGCATAAAGTAGGACACACAAATGCCGCGCCGTTCTTCTATGTGGCATCCTGCAGACTCTTCCACAAGGACAAAGTTTTATACCGGCTCGACCTACTCTTTTTCATTTCTTTTTTTTTTTTTGTTTTTAATTTCATTTTCATTCCGACATTTCTCAGACACACCCACAAATGCAAATTAGATATTCATTATCCTCTTTTCTCTTTGCCGCACAACGACAGGGTCGGGGTGTCAGACATGAAACAAAATGATTAAAAAAAATAAAAAAATAAAAAAAAAAAAAAACGAAAGACGAAACTTCCGGTAGACGAATTCCGGTGAATGAACGTCGTCATTGTCCTTATGAATGGGTTTGTAAGAGAGAGAACGTGTGTCAACGGGGTGAGGATATGCAGGGGATGGGAAGAACGGTCTCATTTGGAATTCTCTCATTAGTTGTGCAAAACAGTGAAAGCTTTCACCACTATCATTATTATGCAACTCGGGAGGAGGGTGGTGGTGAAAAAGCTTTTGTGACCTCGTTCATTCATTTACTTTACATTCATTCGTGTTGCACATCCTTCTGCTGGGCGACATACATACGAGTACATCCTCATCTGTATAAATAATGTTTATCCTTGCAATTACAGTGGCAGCAGCACCCTGATCACTTGTTGCTTTCCCATCTACTCATCGCCCCCTCCATCCACCCACCTGCCCGGCGACAAGATTTCGCCGGCAATTATTCTGCTTGATTTTCTTTTCCGCTTTTTCCCTTTGCTAATGATTTTTCCTTTTGCCTTCGGAGGGGATTCTCTATTGCCTGTGTTGATTGTGTGTTCCTTCGAGGGAGGATGTTTTTAATGGCGCCAAGACGTGCCGCAATCATCGTCTCCTTTTTGTTTTTTGTGTGCCGTTCCACTTTCTTCGCTAATAAGCTCGTGCGCTCTGGGGTTGGGGGTCGTCGCTTGGCTTGATGAAGTTTCTCTCCTCTGTATGCTGTGCGGGGAGAGCTCTTCGCTGTAATTGTGTTGGTTGGCGGTTGGGGGAGGGCTAATTTTTGTTCTTCTTTTTCTGCTTTTCGCAAGTCGTTTCTGTCGCATTCGCATCCTTATGCGACGATGGTTGCTGGCTGCTTTCCTTTATTTCTTTTTTTTTTGTCGTTTCGTCTTTTTCTTTCGTCGTCTGTGTTATTAAATAACGGTACGCTTATATACATTATGATTATTCACATAATTACAAGTATAGCAATGAGGCAGCCAGCGTCTAGTGTTGCTGCTTTTGCGAGGGATTCCCCGAAACGATAATGATGATGGGTCGTGGGTGTGTATGTGTGTGTGTGTGTGTACATCGTGGCCCATGACCTAGTCCAACTTTCTTCTTCAGCGTCTCGGTATTTAATTATGACGTAATGGCAAGAGATGCTGATGATTTTCGCGCGGGAAAATTATTTTAAGTTTGTAGCAGGAAGAAATTTGAGGTATAGACAGGGACATTGAGAGAGATAACTGTGGGGTGTGGAAAAGGATATTTGGGACGAGTTTTCTTGGTTCGTTTCTTCAGCTTGACTGGGTTTATGTGAAGGAGCAAAGGTGGAAGTGCTTATAGTCCTTTGTGGGCTTATGCAATGGAAAATTGTTTTTGTTTTCATTTTATGTTTTGATTAAGATTTGTACTTCATTTGGGGGAATGCTGCGCGAGTAGGTCATTGACTCTTGTGGAAGTGAGTTGCGGGGAATTTTTGCAATTGAACTGTTTTTGAGGGATTATCTGCGATTTTATAAATAGCCTGTCATACTCATGTAACAGCGTATTGAAACATGTCATCAGTGGTTTTACTGAACGTGTTCTCTATTAATCCAGATAAATTAATTCAGGATGAAAACAATACCCATCTGTAAGGACTATGTTTACGTTAATAATGGCGCCTTGTAGATACACAATTTATTTTGGAAAAAACTGTTTTTATGAAGGCTTTAGAGGACCGAAACACTTCTTTCAAAAATGCATCTGCAGACCCAATTAGGGTCTGCGTAGGGTGAACTCACTTAAGCATTAATTTAAACAATGTGTTAACATGAATTGTCCGCTCGAATATTTTAGGAAAAATCGTCTGAAATTTAAGCAAAAGTAAAACAGATTGATAGTCACTTTCACAACAAATTTTAGAATAAATGGCAAAATGTTTTCACACAAAGTTCTACTATTTTCATTGGGTAAAAGGGCCCGGAAACTTTATATCCTTACTAAAACCAATTCTGTCAAATTTTTCATCGTTTTTTTATTTTAGACAGTAGCAAGGAATGTGCTTGTAACCTGAAAATTCTATATTGTCGCAATAAACTTTGGGAGATTAACGAAAAATAACCAATTAATATTTTTTAGTATTTTAAAAGACTAGAAAAAAAAGCAAATAGATTTTTTTAAATCTAAAGGTAAAGTAATAATAACTATGTAAGTATGTAGACTTAAATATTTGTTATGTTATTTATTAGCAATTAAATAATGGTTTTTCTTTTTGAAAATTCAACAAAATAATACACAACTACAGACCAATTTTTAATTTTAGGAAAATGTAATATATAAAATTGAAATATATAAAATTGTAGACACATACTATACATTATACAAAATTACTGACATCAGACAGAGCAATTTTTAATTGTCTTGACGTTATACAATTTTATTTGGTAATTGTACTTTTTTTTTTTGAAAAGAGTAAATAATTTACTTGAACCTTTGTAACTTTAGCGATTTAAGAAAATAAACTACCTATGTAGTAGGTAGTCTACATTGGTCTACAGTACATATGTACATACTTAAGTTTTTCGTAAAAAAAAGGATTTTCTACAACTTCACGAATATGCAACTTTACTTGGAGATACGCCTTAATGATATTTTGGTAAGTAAGTATTATAACTGAAGCCAGGTCGATTTCCGATGCTAACGTCCTGGCGGTGAATCTGACGAAGGTAATTTTTTTAAAATGAATATGTTTTCTTTTTACACTTTCGTACGTGGTACCTATTCAAATTACTTTTCTTCCATCACTTTAAGAGTGACCAGAAGTTATAATTTTTTCCGAAAAGAGGTATTTTTTATTCAACTCTTATATAAATATTTCAATTTCATATTTATTATTTTTAAAAACTTTCATACTTTAGAAAAAACTTATAATTTTTGACGAAACAATCACGACTTAAGGTTTAGCTACTTACAGCCATTCGTGTTGTATGTGTTAAGTTCTTGGCACAAATTGAAGGTGTCTGCAATCTTTTGTCCAATTCGATAAATTTTTTTTTACAATAATAGAATCATTTATCTTGCCATGGATTCGAAACCTTAACCACCGCTTAAGGGTCCGATGTATTAATCACTTAGTCATGGTGCCCACATCTAATTATATGTACAGTCAAATTAAGGACTGTACATTTTGTACAAATTTTGTATAACCACCATTTGTTTCGTTTACACATAAGAAAGTTGCAAGCCATTTACCCTCACTTTGCTGACGTTTTGGATTAGAATTAATTTGAGTCAGTTTACTTCAGAGAGATCCCACTTTAAACTGAACTCTTATTGAATTCTAAGGCCACTAAGTATTTTCTATTGAGATTCCAAAGTTAATATTTTTAAAAACTCATAACTAGCATCTCTTTTCTGTTATATCCGCTCGGAAATCAGATCTGCTATTGTTTGGTTTTTTTGTTACAAGGAAGCAGTAAAAAAAAAGTAAATAATATCACAACACTCAATTGTTAGTCTCAGAAAATAAAATCCTTGAAATGGTTCCGAAGACTCCATGAAAAACTGTTTTGCCAATCTGACTGACTATGTCTTCTAATCAAGCCTTAAAACAATCTTTACATTTGCATCTATGTTGTGCAATATAGAAGTACATACATATATGCACATATGTACATTAGGAGATTCGTTCAACGGATTTGGTAGCACTGACACACGATTGAATTTTTGTGGAGTAGGTACATCGATACCAAATGAAATACGAATCAAATAGCCTTGTAGAAAATATCTGTCTTCAGAATCTCAATACAGATTTCGAGTTCAAAATTTTAGAAAGCAAAATTGGAGAGACTTGTTGGTTAAGGCCCAGGTTGATCTCGAACGAAAGGTGGCGCTACAACCTAATTAACTAAGCAAGTAAAGTAAGAAGTTAGTCAGGGAACCAAGTGGTTGTGATATCCAAATTTACTATTTGGGCCACTTTGTCGAATAGATATTTTAAGGACTATTGGACCTTTCTTTTCAAACAGTTGGTAGGACATAAACCTTTCAAATATTCATTTATACATGCACTTTTATGAAGAGTAAATGATACAGCTCTATCTTCGTATGTTTTCAAAGGCGATATTTCTTTTAACTTCTGCACCTGTAACATTAATCTCAAAAATTTAAAAACAATTGGTGAAATAAGTATAAGAAAAATAGTTTAAGGCTTTTCTAGACATATGTATGTACACAAAAAAAAACAAAAAATATACATTTGTAGGTACTTATTGTTTTTTTTTTTAATTCGGAAAATAAATAACATAGTCCCGGGTTCATACGTTTAACAGCACTAGTTCAGCAATTAAAAGCTTTAGACAAAAGTCATTACAAAATATGTAAGTTTATGAAGCTAAAGTCAGGAGTTAAACATCTCAAAATATTTGAAGCGATGGATGGCAAACTCTTGGTATTTTTTTTTATATTTATATTTAGGGTTCAAGTTTTAGATTCCAGAAAATTTCTAAGTACATATTCCAAAAATTAGGATAAATATCCGAGAATAATCATGAGCACTAAGTTTAAACAAAAAAAGTTTTACGGTTGCGGTATTACACTGAAGGTCTTTTGAAATCGCCACTATGCACATTTTACATAAAATTTCATACATTATTACTTGATGTACTAGGACTTTAAATTAAATTGGTTGAATCTACTCTGGAAGTTTACAAAAATCATTAATTTTTAAATTCTGGCCTTAGTATTATAATTATACTTTTATTGTAAACGCGAAACTAATAATATTTCTCTTCCAAAAACATTTAGCATGACGCTACTATTTATTTGTTTTTCGTAAACGGACAAATCAATTGAATTCTATTTTAGAAACCATACATATGGACAGCGAAAATGTTTCAACACATATTCATCTCTAAAGCATTGGTTTGGCTGCTTCCACATTTAGTAGAAGCTCTGCCACATCTAGCTTATGAACTTCTTGGCAATGCCACAAAAAAATAATCACGTAAACTTAAATTGCATCTCCATTACAGATAGATACATGGCTTCTTACATTCTCATAGAAGGCATCCTTGAACATAAAAATTCGGATCCATATTGGGATAAGTACAACACATTCATGGGAGCTCATTGACATTCCATTTGAACGCCTCCATTCAGCTAAAGAAGGTAGCTACAACGATGCTCGTTGTAAGTGCTCTATGTGCACGGATGTATCCCTGTGTATATCTATAGTACATTACCACGCTCAGCGCACAAAGTGTCATCATCATCATTACACCGGATGATTTTTGACGCATTTAAAACACACTCCCATATACAAAGTATTACATCTTATCCTGGCTCAAAGAAATTACGGATACGCGATATCACATCCATTTTGCGATAATTCGACTCTGCGCCCACCTCTAACCCGGTTGTTGGCTGATGTTTCTTTTTAAGAAAAAAAAAAAAAAAGAAAGGAAAACGCTTCACTCCTAGTTCGCTTTCTTTTAATGATACACCATTTCGGGCTCGTACACTTGAGTGAAGTGTTTTTTTTTTCTCGGGCTTTTATGTGCAAATATACATTTTTAGTGTCTTCTCTCACACACGGATCTTGGATCTACTCCTTCTTCCGTGCGATAAGAAGGGATAATTTAACTGTATATGCCTACTATAGAGAATCCACAAAAAAAAAAAAAAAAGAGAGAAGAAGACATTCTCAGTTGTGTTGATGGAGCCGAAGGAGGAGTACCAAGGACACTTCGGATCCTGTTCACGTTACGGATATCAAATTGATGGTCCTTTTTGATGTGCCACTCCGTTGTCAATTTGAATTTGAAGAATTCGATGGATTTGTCAATGTGAGTAATTTGTAAATGATACACATGCACACGCGAAGGACTCACAGTTGAAGGTGACTAGGGATGGGGAGGACATCAGGCAGATTGACACGTATCGAAGTAAATTATGCTAATGTCAAATCCAATATTCTGCGCGCTGATGTCATTGCTACTGCTACTGCTGCTGCTGCCACTTTTACTCCTGCTAAGGATATGATGTATTATCAATTCCCAAAGTACAAAATGTTATTACGATAAAAGCTCAATGTGTTGTTTATTTATATATACATAGTATCTATATATATATATATGTTTTTTTTTTTTGTAAGAAGGAAGGACATCCTTCTTCGAAGGCTTCAATCAAATTCGATTTTTTTTTTCTTCTTATTTTACTCTTGTACATTTCAAATGGATCCATATATACTTATATAGTAGTCACTGAGCATTAGGATAATTCGCAACAGTGAAATGACAGGCATTTCGTTTTCCCATGTCGGTTTGTTTTTCCATTGGCAGGAAAAAATAAAAAAATAAAATAAATATTCGCAATATCCTTTTTTTTTTTTTGCCATCGATGAAGATGATGGTTGCTGGGTATGATGACAACAAAGGACACGGGGATGCTGATCTTTGGAGAATTGTTGTCAGGATAAAAGAGTAATATTTTGAGAGCACAAACATAACGCACATTAATGGAATTTGATTTTGAATTTATGTGCAGATGAGTGGGAGGATATGTCCTTTTGCTACCGTTGGTGGTTCTAGTCTTACGATTGGGGGCTTTTCCGATGGATTTTTTTTGTTTACATTTTTACGTGGCGAACATGTCGTCGCACATATTTTTAATGGTTTGTCATTTGTTTAGCATAATTTTGTCATATTTTGAATGATATTATCGGGAATATATGGTGGTAAAGCTTCAGACAGATAGTCGCTGTGTTGTATTCAAATTTATCACCGATTTGTTGATGCGGTTAAAAATCTTAAATGGATCTCAATGATGGTATTGGGATAATGAAGTGCTTGTCTTTCTGATACAATGCTAGAGGTAAAAGTCGCACTACCCGATCAAATATTCGAAGCAGGTCAATGCAATTAAGGAGCGTATGTTCCACGGTAGTATACCCATCATTGTCATTCATTGACATAAGGTGTTAAACTAACTTTCATGGATACCACGGGAGTAGAACAACTAGATACTTAACCTTGAGAATTCTCGGTAATAACCACTGATTTGTAGATGACTTATGACTAATAAATAGTAAGTAATGACAAATGAATATCTCATATATTAAGACGGCTAATCATGAATGAATGAATTCTCATCTCTAGCTCGCCGTCAAACGAGTGATTCCAGTGATGTATGATAGTGTTCCTTCTACAGTCTAAAGGCACCTCCATATAAAGAGATTTATGAATCTGAAAGTTCTAATGGACTACTATACTGTTTAAGGGCTTAAGGTAGCATTTTTCAATTTCTAACAAACTTCCTTTGATGTAAGGTGTATTCCGATCTATGTATGTAGATGCGCACAAAATGGCTATGGTTTCACGTACGAAAACCATAACTATCAGAAACTCCTGGTAGTAGGCACAATTCACTGCACAACTCGTTATTCCTCTAGATTTCACTTCAAAAGTAAAACCATCATATTAATAATACTCAATTTCTCTTCTAATACTTTCAGCAGCAACAGAAATCCTTTTGCCATTTCGCAATTTTCGTTCACTCCTTCCTGCACACAGTTTAGGACGATATTTTTTTTTTCTGCCTGCACGCGCTAAAGCAGACATTTTTTGGCAGATTTACTGCATATTGGTTCGGTGTCAAGTGCACGCGCGATAACCCAACGGCCCGAAAGTAAGGCTCACAGAAAAGGACCAACGATGATTGCTAACCAACACCAAATCCTGCACAGAGCAGAGGCCAATTCCATGGCCAAATGTGAAGATTTATTTCTGTCATTTGTTCTTTTTGCTTTTGCTCGACAGGGGCGAAAGCAATCTTTTGTTTTACTTAGCGAAGGATTTTCTATGTGAATCCTTTTTTCTTCTATCCTTCGAAGAAATTGAAACACTGAAAGAAAGACGTTACTTTAAGAATTGGCTGAATCAGTAAGCGCGCGTTTTCTTCTTTTTTTTTTTTGTTCATACCCTCCCCATTTGTTGAAGGAGAACTTGACAGCATTGTCATTTAAATTTATCCACTCGCAGTGTATGGCATAACGAAAGCAAATGACTTTCGTATCCTGGCACAGGGAAGGGAGAGACGAAAGAGAGAAAAGAAAAAAAATTGAAATAGCTCTAAATCCGCACTGGGTAACGAGCACGAACATCAGCAAAAAACCAAAGCTGCTGGTTAATTTGCATACGTTGCGCAAAAAGGATACCATTTTTGCAATAACATAAAAAAGTTACCCACGAGATCAACCCAGGATCAGAGGGGTGAAACTCTATCCGGTCTGTTGTACAATGCACACATCGAAACGAGGAACGCACAAATTAATCATACCATCGAGTATGGTGATTTGCATAAGCTGCAATTACTGTACGACTACTCGAATGTGTGTGTGTGTGTGTGTGTAAATCTTGTTAATATTTTTCTTTTCTATATTTGTCTATCAGTTGGGGAATACTGGATCGGATCCAATATTTGTTAGATCAGTTCCGCCACATGCAAATATCCATATGAAGGATTCCTTTCATCAAATGAACCCTTTCGTAGAGCAAACGACCCGTATGATTTGCCAAGGATATATAGTACATACTCTAATATCCTGCCTGTCAATGGCGCTTGAACTAATACAAACGTCAATCGTGTACACAACACACCCCTGCATATATAGTGTATTCCCGTTTCGTTATTTGATTTGCAAAAGTGGAAGAAACCGAAAAAAAAAAAAATAAAACTCAAAGTGTACACGTATCCTTCGATTTATTGTGTGATTTGGATGGAAAGTACGATGGTTGTACACCACCCATGGCAATTTCTGCGACATAATTTTCCAGGTTGAAGGATTTTCTTTGAAATACTATTCAGGGATTGAGTGTGTTATTTTGCTTTTTGTATTCTGCTGTATATATAGATATATACTTTTATATAACTGGATTTGAATTTTACTCCTTTATCCTTCACGAACAGAGTGAAGGGCAACCAACAGTACAGACATTTTGAATTTGATGTTTTGAAAGGAACAAGGTCCTGGATTGGCTTTTTAGCTTAATGCACAGAGGTTACTTTTAGGTACCTACCCATTGCCAATTTCGTGCACTAGAGGTTCCTTGGTAAGTGCACAAGGACATACTTGAATGTGTATGTATAGATATGCGGTCGACTATTGACGTTTTATTTTGTTGTTTTAAATTTTATTTTTTTTATTTCAATATGAACTGAGAGTGAATTCAGTTGAAATTTTAATGAGATTGAAAGACCGAGTACTTTACTTTTTTTGTTTTTTTTTTTATATAAAAAGTATGTATGCATGTACATATGTACGTTCAAAGAACTTATGATGAGTGAATTGAATTTTAATATTTAGATCTGAGTACACATCGCATTCGGCACTTGAAATTTCGCTTTCAGAGAACATTACATCCTGGACGACAGAATTTTTTTTCAAGCCGCATGGGCCGATAGTATATAATTTATACTTAAAGTTGGGAAGGATTTAAAATAAGCCGAGTGAATCGACTAAATCAATCTTATAACATCAAAAGTTGTTCATATCTTTAAAATGTAAATTAAAACGATTTATTTTGTAAACACTTTCTTTCATTGTCACAACTCAGTAAGAGTGGTGAAACTCAAGTCACATTATTGTGACTCAAAGAAAGTTCGAAGGACCAATTTGTGAAAAAATTAAATTAATTTAAATAGTGTTCCGAGTTCAGCGATAACCGAAGAAAAAAATCATTAAAGTATAGTCGAATGGCTCTAGCTCGAATTTTTACGGAACTAAACTATTTTGATTTAGAAAAATGTGTATGAAAAATTCAAGCTAGAAAAAAATTCGAATGAGAAAGTCTTGCAATTTTGGTTTTTACGAAATGCTAGGTCCTTCTAGCTCCTTTTTTTGGTGACTGAAAACGGATACTATAAAGGTTCCATGCAATAAAATAGGAATTTCTTTACGTTTCGTATCTTTATCGTACTACTTCGTGTTTATAGTGTACTATTGATCTGCAGGATGGTAGAGACAAATCTAGACCCTTGTTTGCCGGCTGAGTTCGCAGTAATCATCCCAGTTTCTACTTAAATTTTGCAAACTCATTGTACAAGGTATGAAGGTATGAATTTAGCTTTATAAAATAATATGAATAAGATAAAATAAATTCCTGTTGGCAAAAGGTAAAATTAACAATAAATAGTTTTTAAAATCGATTTTTAGATTCAAACTTGCTATAAAGTCACTGAAAAATATGAAAAGAACTTTCAGTTTATACATACTTCGAAGTAAGAACATTACTCTTATTTTTAAATACATTTTGTTTTACTAGTTTGATTATAAGAAAAAGAAATGTTAAGAACTTTTCATTTTCATCTTTAAATTTTCTTCAATTAAAAAAATTTGTCTTTAAATTGTCTTGGCCCTGAAGCATCTGAGCATCTCGCAATATGTACGTTTCAGAATGCCTACATTCTTTTAAAATATGATCGAATTTTCGGGTGAGTACAGATTTGAAGGTCTTAATTTTAAACAATTCCTTACATATGATGCTTGTCGCATTTTCATAAACTAAAATGGAGGTCTTAAATGAAAGTATGAAGAAATTTCTCTCTTCTTATATGTATAAGGCTTAAAAACAAGCTGCGGATAGTATCTGATGTAATATGGTGTAAGGGTCAACATTTTTTTCGATTTCTAATAAAAATATTACAATGAGCTATTTTTTGTTTAAAATAGGCGTCTCAGCTCCAAAGTTGCAAAACTTTATACGCACAATTTTGGCATATGTGAAATATTTTTCAGATATTAATTTTAACTTCAATTGCTAAGGAGAAAGAGACTAGAGAAATCCAAGTGCCTCTACATGTATGTACATATGTACGTTCTGCAAAATACCATTTTATATATTTTTCGTCAAAAACGTGGTAAATGTATAATTATCCATAATATGAAAACTTATCAAAATCGTTACAGTCGTTTTCGAGAAAATTGATTTTTACTTATGTATTCGCAAATTTTTAGCTTGGAATAAAAATTCAGATTTTATCGCGTTTGAAGCAAAGCTGTCCAGTCGTTGTCAGAATGTATATGTACGTACATATGAGTACATATCATAATGGGCGGACCTATTTTTTTTTAGCTCCTCTATGAAAGTGAAAAAAGTACTGGCCCACGTATAACCACAAATTGGGCGAAGGACGCAGTTTGTATTATATGATACCAGACTTTATTTTCTGGCGTTTTATTTCCAATCAATAGAAATAATTATAGAAGAATATTTTGTTCGAAAAAATATTGGAAATTCATAAAAATAGCTGTAAAAATGTAGTATTTCCTCAGAACATCTGAGTTCTTTTTCCAAAAATGCATTCTATATAATATAATTTACTATATTCGAGAATACATTTTTTCCATTTACCTTTAGATTAACAATTTCTATGTTTTAATGTAATATTAGTGTTAAGAAAAATCCTCTTGAATGACAAGAGATTCCGTTTGGTTTTGTGCAAATATTCAAACATGAATTTCTAGCTATATACATAAGAACCTAACATTACCCATGTAAAGAAAAATATAAATATATTTAAACCAAAATCGGTATAATTCTTTTTAACAAATCATTTATTTTTTATGAACTAATTACTTTATTTAACCATTGCGTTACAAAAAAAAAACAAAACAATTTTGTTTCAAGACTGCTAAGTTTTTGAGATTTTTGAAAAGTCATTTACGCAAAAAAAAATTGAGTACAATTTGAAAAGTATTGAAAAATGGATTAAAAACTATTCACAAAAAAAAACTATTAGTGTTATAATCTTCCGATATTTCATGACATCCCAAGTAAAACACATCGAAACGCATAGTATAACACGAATTGAAGTTTTGAGGCAATGACACAGTCGATGTTTTCCATGCACATAGATATTCTTGTTGTGAAATATATTGAAATTATAACTTTGAATACCATGCAGTAACCTAGGTCCTTGACACACGTTTGCAAAATAATATAATTCATTTGAATTTAAAATTTTGGACTGAAAAACTAAGTAGAAAAAATAGTTGCGTATGTATTTCTTAATTCAAAAATAGTAAGAAACATGAAATGTTGTCTTCTACAGGCACCATCTTCTACATTCCATATTCACCATAAAAGAGTAATCTTAAGAAATTCTTTGTAACATTTTAAATAAATGATAGTTTAAAAATCCCTTCATTATAAATCTATAATTACTCAAATTAGTAATATTTAAAAATTAAATAAACAATGCACTCAAAACATTTGGATTTTTTTTGTGATTTAAAAAAGTAAATACAACGAAAATACTTCTCCTAAAATTTCATATACTAAAATATTGCAAGCAGCCAACGAATAAAATAAAAATAATTTATTCCTGTTGGCTATAAGAAATGCGACCATCAATTGTCCCAGTTTGTGACAGAGACAGACCTGTCTCGAGTCTGAGTAAGACTTATCACTTAATTTTTTTGAAACTTATACATATATTCTTTTTTTAAAATAAAAATTATTAATCTCCATGTTCACATAAAATATTTAATTTGTATGAATTTGTACACATCGAACAAAATAACAGAAAAATATAACTTAAAACTAACTGCATTGCCAATTTTTATAATTAAATTAGAAACTGCAACTACTCTTTAACTATGTATGCATACAAACAAATTTTCACTTTTAAAATAAAATTTAGCTTTAAACGTTTATTAAATAACTAACACCATCACGATGTTGTTTTTTGTAATTACTAGAGCACGACAAAAATTATTTTAACTTTTTCGATTACATATGTACATGTTATTGCCAATATATTAGAATTTCAATCGTTAAATTATTTTTTCTCGATTTTAAGAATTTAAAAAAAAATATACAACACTCCTGACACTTACAAGAAACAACATTCTCCAAAATAAATAAGTAAGAGTTTTTTTTCATACAAAAATGTATTCATGTGACATAAAAATTTACTCAAAAAAATATGCTTGTACCAAAACATATTTCTGTCCAAAAATTCATCGAACAAAATTTGCCAACAAAAATACTTTCAAAACTATCAGCCCAATTAATATCACACCTATTTCAGTCTGTTCCCAACAAATCCTTTAACGATACCACTTTGTAAAAATATTTGCAAATAAGCTCTTAACAAGATCCTTAACAAGGAAAAAAAAATACACCCAATGAACCATACAAACACATGCTCTTAGTGGCACTTTAATCGCAAAATTGCAAATACGTAGGGTACTCGCAAAAAAGAAACAAAATCTGAATAACAAAAAGTCCTGCTAACACACTTTCCAACTCATGCAAGAGAACTGCATCCCATTAACTCATCATACACATTAAAAGCAGACGAGCAATGTAAATTAAAAATAACGTGCCCTCTCGCATAATCCTTGAATATGCAAATATTTCGAAAACGACATGTACAAAAAATAAAAAAGTATTCAATCACCACCGGGTACCATTCAAACTAAGCGCGAAACGAAAAATACGTTAAAATAAATTCCATGGTTAAACTTCCTGAACTATTGTTCAACGCACACCTTTTACCTTTCAGTTTAATTTGCATATTCAACATATATCACGAGGACATCACTATGCATAGCGAGTCATAGGGTTATGCTCATTAACATAAAATATCCTAGTATTCGTTGAGCATCTGCTTTTTTGGCAAAGGTAGGTTTTTTTTTTTTTTTTTTTGATTTATATTCTATTACCCTTGCCCTCTGGATTAATATGTTAATGAGTTAATTCTTGTGAATGGTAGAAACGAGTAGGGAATACTATGTCATGGCCAAGGACATCGCGCGCACTCATACACTCACACTGATGAATCCCTATCAAATGAATTCTAATTAAAAAGGAATGTTCGAAGCGAAAATGAGTCGATGCTCAGTGTTCAATTAGCCGCTTAACGTAGACGACGACGGAAAGTCTTGTCAGTTTTTTTGGTTTTTAGTTTTTTTTTGGAAAAGGACATTTCACTCACCTGAAGGAAAAAGTTTTTTTGAAGAAAAAAAAATAATTTTATTCACTAAACACAAAAGCACTGTTTTTTTTTTCTTAAAGTTGAAACCGAATAAATTGCTGTGTCCAAACCGTTACGCGTCAACTTAAGGAATGACGGGTATCCTTAATCGTACAAGGAAATTCCTGCGAATTTTTTCAACTTCGCCCAAAATAAATTTCGTTCCGAAAACTCAAGGATAATACACGACTGCGTATCTCTCACGGGTAGCGTACAAAACCGAAAATTCGATAGACACTATGATTCGTCCAAGTCGTTATTTCGTTCGTGTTCTCCACTCGACAACTCTGAAGAAAACGGATTTTCTTTGGCTTCTTCGAAAGGAATACTTTGGCAAAGCTTGCAAGTCAAGCTATCAACTGCTACTGCCACTGAATATCGGCCGTTCTCGTCGTCGTTCGTTCGCAGTGCCACCCCGAATGGGTGATGTTGGTGGCCGTGGCGGTCCTGGTAGTATACAAATGTGTCATATCGTTTCAATACGAGGAGACGTCGTCGTCGTGCGCGTACTCAGTGGCGGCAAACGAGAACCAAGCAAACGAAATAAAGAAAAAAAAAAAAAAAGTCGAGAAAAAAAGTGGAAAAACACTTGAAAAGCATGACAAAAGTCATCCCCAAACGAAATTCGTCGTCGTTCATCCACCCCCGACGTCGTTTGATGGCGAATCTCTCTCTTATTCAAAGGAGTAAGGAGCTGCCGTCTACCGATCTACCCTGACGGCCTGCCCGTTCCCAAGCATCATTCCCGTAGAAGAAGAAAATCCAATACAACCACAGAGCAAAATAAAAAGGGAGAAATCAACCCCCACACAGAAGCTCTGGAGTAGCAGCAACAGCAGTAGCAGCAGCACAAACAAGAACACCAAAGTAAGTAAGGAGGCAACAACGCGTAAAAGGGGATAGTTTCCCACTCTCCCAGTTAACAATGTTTCAGGGGGTGGTAGGGGTGTTGGTTGGTTTTTTTTCTTTCCTTCTTTACAGCTTCCCCTTTCCGCGGCTTTTTTTCGGTTCGCTGACAAAAATTGTTACTGTTCCATTTATTCTGAATTTATGGCTGTGCGATTTTTTTTCCCTGTTTTCCTTCAATTTCCTTTTTATCCTTTATGCCACTACTACACGGACAGGCAATAAGGAGGAGAAATCTGGAAAAGGATAAAAAGAAGGAATTGCTTCAAAGGGGAATACTTCTAATGCAAATTTACTACCCCTCTGTGTTGGGTTGGTTTGGATTTCGGCGGTTTCTTGTTTTTTGTCCTTTTCGTGGGTTATTCGTGTGTCCTTTTACGTCCTCTTCGGCTCTGCGGAAGACGAGGAGTCGAGCGTGAGGTACGAAGTGAAATTTTGAGTTATGCGTGCGATATGCGAACGTTTTAAACGATGGCGCTTTTTTTTTATGGCGTTGGTTAGGGGGTGGCGGGATGGCGATGTGGGGTGACGTTAGGGTGGTGAGGGTGGTTTGGGAACCCTTTTTTGGTGTTGTTGGCCTTATCACTAGTTCGCATTCGTTTCGTTTTTTTTTATTTTTCTTTTTTTTTTTGCTAACGTCATTTATTTTTGCCGTTGTTGATGTTGGTGTTGTACTATTTGATTATTTATCCTTTATAGAGCATCGGATGGATGATATGAGGGATGGTCTATAAGGAGACAGGCGTATAAACGATGAAATGACTGATGGGGGTGTTATGTGTAGCACGTATCGTAACGCTTTCCAAAATCTATATCCGGAACTAATTTGCGTAGAACAGCGGTGGTATCCACACAATTTTTTTTCGGGGTGGTGTTCGATTTTCTTATCCTGGGGATGACGTTTTGCCTGAATTTGTTTTGAATGACATTTTGGTGATTTTCAATTCAATGGAAGAAGGGGTGGGGCGGTTTCGGGTTGAAGATTGGAGGTAATATTGTAATCTTCTCCGTGTGGGGGGTCTTTCTTTCATTTTACTTGGGACGTTGCTTTGTGCTCGATTTAGATGTAGACACTGAGTCAGAATGCATTTTGTTTTGTAATTGTTATGAAACAAAATGGATTGAACTTTTCTTGAGGAGTTTGTCATTTGTGAAACAAGAAAACATAGCGAGGGTTGGATTGAAAAATAATGGAGGTACTCATGGATGGGTTAGGAATGGCTGACAGATATGAAAATAGTTCCCACATAAGTATGAGATGATCAATTCATTTTGGAAATCAATAATACCAGTGTTGAACATTGTTAAAAAAACATCCTCATATAGTCACAACTTTACAGGAAACTTCTTAAAAATGCTCGTTTCTGTCTCTCAAAAAAATTATCTCTAGACAGATGGGTCAAAGATAAATCATGAACAAAGACCTGAGAGTCTCAATATCTTACGAAGAAGTCACGTTCGTAGACTCCTTGCTTCGATCCGATTCATATTCAAGTTTAGAGCTGAGACTATAGAAGCATTGTCCCTAAAACATATTCACTTTTGTGTAGAACATCACGTGCAATCACATTTAATCCGTATTCTCAGACTGTCTAGTCTCTAGTTCATCAACGTACAGATTAAAGAACAGAATCCACAGAATCCACAGGAATCAAAAAGTGTACGAGCGCGTGTTCAAGGATTCAAGGGCGTTTTCTCAAAAAGTCTGAATTTTGCGTTGTCTATGTAAAAAACCAGTCTGTGTAAAAGGAAGGTTCCCTGTTGGAATGACCAGCTTGTCAAACTTAGGAAGAAAGTTAGAAAACTCTTTAACTCTACTAAACGCACGAGGAGTTGGGACCAATATAGGTTCGCTCTTACAGAATACAATATAGAATTGAGATGATCTAAACGTGGTACATGGAGGAAATGGTGCGAAAACATTCCTGACATGCCAGTAGCGCCATGAATCGATAAGGCACGCATTAAAGATCTTGTAAATTGGTTTACTAAAAAACACCGATTGACCGTATGGATACTCTTAGAACCTCACTTCAGGTTCACTTTCTATGTTCGTCTACTCATGTACTCCACGAGTACTACTGCATTGCTAGTAGAGTACATAGTTTATCAGTTAAAATGTTCAGTCTTGATAAGGTTAAATGGGCTGCAGGCTCCGTCAAACCATTCAATATTGTTTCAGTAGGTTATTTGAGGTAGAACTATTGGACCGTGCAAACTGGTCTGATAGTGTTCCATCACTGAATCCTAGGGGTCTGGTCTGGTTCACAGACAGATCGAAGATGGAATCTGGAGTTGGAGCTGGTATCTTTGGGCCCAACAGCAAGGTTTCGATACCTATGCCCCACGGATTTCCAAGCTGAACTCCATGCCATTGAAAGCTGCACAAGGATAAACTTTAATAAAGATATTAAGGCAATTGCATCGAACACGAATGTATGAAATTATGCAGTGAAAGGTCAGACTCTGTAATTGATGCATTTTCAAAAATTGTCTCTCCATTCTAGGTATTGTTCTTCTATATGTCAGGCATGTCGATAAGTTTAAAAGCTTTTGTCTAATCGTTTTGATTCTGTGAAAACATTTGTAAGGAGGAAGAAGAGTGGGGTGGTGTTCTAAGATTTAGGCGAAGGTATTTGGACTTCATTTGTACTATTTTTATTTTGTTCATTCTTGTGGAGCAATATATTTGTCGTGCTCACCAAACCTTCTACAAACTAAACTTGAGGGTCTTACCTAGTAGGAACATGAATTCAACATTCCCTTCCCTGCTTGTGGCGATGTACTTACATCACAATAGTAGGCTTTCATTACCTAACATCTATAGGCGACTTCGCACTCAGATTTTCCGCTTCATAAACAAATAAGACCGAATATATGGAATAGCTATACAAAATATTAGAATTCTGAGAATTTTTATAAACCTCATCCTTCCTCCCTTTGAACACTATACTATGTATGTTGAGAGGATACAACAACACAAAAAAAAAAAACGTACAATAATAAATTCACCCCCGCCTCTAGCTTTCTAAATCGAAAACCTATCCGAAAAAAAGGAAAAAAAAACGAAGGCCGTACGGATAAAACCCCCGGAAAATAAAATTTGATTTGAGTTGAAGGGTATCTTATTATGCGAAGCGAAATTCAATATATGCACACATATACCCGAGCTTTGCGTATCTTATTATTGATGGAATGGAGGGAGAGATACAGCACAAAAATGATGTGTAGACACAGATACATAACATGAGCTCATGTATTGTGTGTATATGCGATATGAGAGACAGTTGCCACTAGCGCTTTTGTTGAAAGATATCAGGATCCACACATGGAATATTATGCGAGATAAATCCTTTTTCGATATTTTTTTCTTCTTTTTTTTTTTTGTGCCTTGGCTTGTCATAGATGGATCCTATGCCGATGTCGAATGTATTCGACATCGTCGTCTTCGGTTTGATTTGGTGACGGAACATTCCAATGTACATTTCAATTTAAAATTCAATGCTGATCACTCTGGTTTCATCTTATTCGTTTCGTATAGTCGTCGTTGTCGTTCTCGTTGTCGTTGTCATTGCAAAAAGGATATCATATTTGAGTGAATGTGTGCACATACGCAAAATAAAAATGCAAATCCTTTCGAAATAGATGTAGATTTGCTTTTCCTTTTAGCTTATCCAAGTTGTAGTTATTATTTTTTTCTTCTATCCATTCTATTGCTTGTTAGTTTGATGGTGGATGATATCCTTTGACTGATAATGCTGGATATGAGAGGATGAGAAACGAATTATTTCGTACTGGACATTGATATAGAAAAAAAAAAAACATTCCTCAGATTATTTGATCATCTTCATAGACAGACAGACAGATAAATGGACCATACGAGCAATGGAGGCATACAGATATTCATATGCCAATGGACATCCTGAAGCGGGCCATCAACAACATCACCATCATCATCATTCGCCGTCGTCGTCGCACAGCATGAACAACTATTTGCCCATCTAACCACATTTCCAATTTGTGAAAAATACGAGCACAATAATATTTTCTTTTCCTATTTTCGTCCTTGCCGTGGTTGTTGTTGTTGGTACCTTGCCATTTTTTTTGTACTATACCATACACCATCGAGGAATGAAAAAAAAAATCTATAGACTGGCAAAGTATTCCTTTTTATCCTGGTTTAGTGCTGCTGCTGCTGCTTCTACTGGTAGTAGAAAATATTTCATTTTTATCCTGAAAGGATACTTCCATTTTTGAGAGATTTGTACAAGCTAAAGGAAAGAATTGGTAATGAGGGACACAAGCAGGGCGGAGGATGGAAAAAGATTGAAACTATTTTGAAAGGAATTTCCCTCTTTTTGTTGGGGATTTCTTTCTTTTTTTTTTTTTTCTTCTTCTCTATATTATTAGAATTATTATTAAATTAGCCCGGTTTTTGCCGTATGCAATGGATGGGGTGGAGGAGGGTCGTTACTCCTTGTAGGAGACGTGGATTGCTTTTCCTTGAATGTATGACAAGGGAAGCTTATGCGTAATTACGATATGGGAGTGTGCACAAAAGGAATGTGCTCCCTTTTTTCCGGTAGTGGATTCATTGAATTCGGTTTTTGATCCCTTGTTCTGGATCCCGGTATGCGATAGTTAGATGTTTTCGGGGATCCATAAGAAACAGAATAAAGTACATGAAAATATTAAAATAACGACATTAAGGAGCTTATGAGCATATATTTGAAATTCCACAACCGGAGGAATTGACATACTTTTTACTTCTTGATTTAGAGTAAGTCGCTATCTAGGAAGGTATATAATGCAGACTTCTTACCATTAAAACGCCAACGATGAACTGGATGTATACCATAATCATCGAGCGTCCTACCTTTCAAACTGATGGCTTAGCATGATATCTGTTGTCATTTTCTATCATTGGACATCACAGGCTTCAAAATAAAAAAAAAATATTTTTCGTAAAAAATAGGGCGAGAGTAGCGTAGTTTACTTTAGAATATCTGCCAATTCACAGTAAAACAAAAGCAGACCAGTTGAGTTTCCTCAGCAACTGACGAAAATTAGGAGTGACCGGAGGATACAGGTTCTAAGGTAGGCCTCTGCCCTTTACGCAGACTATTCTAAAATGAATTGGTCTCTGAAATAGCATAGAATGACAAAAAAAGTCACAGGCTACAGTTAAACCAGTCTAACTTAGTCTACCTTAGCCTAAGCTGTAGTTATAGACTTTTACAGAGACTGCCCCAAAGAAATCAAAAACCTTGCTTCTAGACCTATAATTGTTCAATGGCACATATGAAATCTTGAATACGATAAGTCCTCCCAAAATCAGCATGTCTAGATTCTTCCTAAAAGAACGAACCATTGTCGTAGCCAGGACAAAATTCCGAGTCATGGCCATCCTATAGGCTCAAGAGGCGGCCTTTAGATAACAATTCGAAAAAAAGATATCTCGCATTACGATCGACGAAAGAAATAAGACATGAGCTTAGATATCCGCACTTTATTAGCCACCAATATCGAATGGAATCACAAGCTAAGTAGCTCCCAACTAGAGTACGTCTGTGGACATTTCCAATAGTCTAACAATGCCAAGCGAATACTGTGAGTGGTTTGACGTCGAATAATTGCAAAAGCAAAAGACTGCAATAAACTTTGCCAATCATGTCATTCAACCTTTCGAAAAGTATCGTGCTACCAGCATCATTTAGTAGCTGACATGGTATGCAACAAACATATGCCATCTTGGGATATTGAAAGGAAGGACTACAGCTGAGGAAATAGAATTTACTAACAAAACTTACATGTGTCCTCTCTAAAGTAGGTGAGACGCACATGTGGCAGTAAGGACGAAAGTTACAAAAAAAGAAAAATATTTCAACACTCAAATCTTTTTTAATTGAACAGGGCAACGTTGTAGTGGAATCGCAGTTGATGCGGTGAGCCATTTTGGTAGGTGATCTCGACCAATATCCTACTGTCAGACAGTGTCCTCATTAACGATCCAAAGCACCGATAACGATCCCGTCAAGAGGTGAAAATGATCAATGAGATCATGTTGATATACAAAGCTTCAACGTCTAGCTTCGGCATGTCTTTGATGAAGAAAAAGAAATTGCAACCTGACATGCCATCCTGACAATTGATATTTTTCATTATTTCTTGCGGACAATCGTCATCGTTGTCATGCTAAAGGTTTAGTCTGTCTTAATTGAGTATCAAACCCTCTCCCGATAAACTAGGGAAACGGTGTTTAAGATCCTTGCAACTCTGTCGAATTAAAATATTCTCTTAGGTACAGTTGTTCGGGTAGTCCCTGAATGATTAAAAGTGTGATCGGCCCCAAGTTTTTTTTTTAAATTCACTCCGAAGCAGTATTTGCCGCAGCCCTTAAAGAACCTTGAAGAAATTTATAATTACACTATCTACCACAGATCCGTGGCGACCTGTTTATCGCAAGAATACTTGTTTCAAGTAGTAGAGTGGAACCTATCAGAATGGTCCTTCAATTTTAGTACTCTCCAGTTTAGTTGCTCACCAAAGCCCTCCTCGTAACTTTTAAAGCGTAGGTTGTCAATATTTCAACATTTTATCAACTATCTTCAAAGCGTTGTACTTCCTCTACAACCAATTTCTGTCAAACCAGCTTACACCAATCTTGTGGATTCTATTGTATGGTATACCTACCGCTTTAATTTGCTTCGGGCGGTAAGGTGTGACTGAACCATTTCCATTTTTTCCTTTGTCTGGTAATCTCTATAGGTGCATTCCTGGATTTAACAAAGGTCTGCAGCTTATGCCCTACAGTGTATTTATTAGATGGTTTTTCAATACCCACTGAACCTGAAAAGAAGTTGGTATTTGGCCAAGCAGGCTTGATTGTCAACTGAAAATATTGCTTCTATTGTTGGCAATTCAGCTTTTATAAGTATTCCGAATTCTGCCATTCATGTATGAATATACATATAGGTAAGTTCAGACGCATCTTCATCGAGACAACATCTATTTCCTACAGTTAACCCTCTCGATTTACTGGCCACCAATGATGCTCTTAGAAGCTAATGACTATATTTCATGGAATTACGTATTTTAAACCTTCTCGCATTTATCTTATGGTGTCCTTATATTTTTCAAGACACAAGGATCCAATATTATGATAAATACATATAATTATTTAAATATGTGTATGTACTACAGAATAATTATTTGATGACAATGCCCTCGAATGCCTATATGCACCGCATTGATCTGAACCTTTATGCTGACCGAATGCATTCCACACTCAATCCACCCAATTCTTTTCCATTAATAAATTCCACAAAAATTGTCAAAAACAAATCAAACTCTCAATATCGACAAAAAAAAAAAAAAAAATTAAAAACTACCCCCACCTATTCCTATTTAACTCCGAAAATGAAATCCCTCCTAAACAACCCTTATCTGCTGAAAGTTCACTCCGAAAGAAACGAAATAAATGGCTCACTGTGTGTATGTATGTACATAGAAAAACACGCACCACATACCAATCAATCACGTACGCATAATTTTTCATGTGTGATCATCACGAGCAACCAACCCAAACCCCTCCATCCATTTTCTTTGCACCCGCAAGGAAGAGCCAAACATTTAGGGTTGAAAAAAAAATAAAAAATAAAACAACACGCACACACTATAGCCCACATATATGAAATCCGGCTCTAAGCCGAATCCGAGAAATGGAAAATGAAATTCTTTACCATTTTATAGTGTTGTAGTTGTGTGGCGTTCGCCTTTATGTCGAAACGCATGTATATGTGTACTCGCAGGACTCGCAGGCAACAATGTGAGACTACATGTCGCTAAAGCAAATATGTGTCCTGGCAAACATTTGTAGTGGCAACACAAGTACTAACAGGGTGGGTGCGGCCTAAAGGGATGAAAGGATTCCTTTTCTTTCTTCTTTTATTCTGTACATCCTTTTTCTTGGGAAAAAAATAAAAATATAAATAGTATGTAACCACATGCACATACACGCGTGTACACATATATTCAAGTGTGTTGTTTGTTCTATTGAATCCTTCCACGTCGCCCCAAAAAATATTCAAATTCAAACAAAAAATTTCACAAATTCATAATAAAAGAAAAATCATACAACGCGAAGCGAAGAAGAATCCTTTCAGGATGCGAGTACTTTTTCGACATGTTCGAGTACAACGTATCGTTGCTGGAAATATGAATATAGAAAAGAAAAAATAAAAAACACAGCTCAAGAAACCTCCATCACACAGGATGCTAGAAGCAAAAACGAACACCAAGAACTTTTCCTCTTCTACTTACATACTCGTATGTGTATGCGGGGAGCATTGTGATTTCGGATGTCGTTTGTGATGTAGAAAGGACTCCCGTAGACGATGCCACAGCGAAAAGGGTTGGCTTCCGCCAAAAGTTCAGCTGATGGTGTTTCCGATGTTGGCTGCTGCAATAGAAGTGGCTTTCTATTAGGGATTTTTGCATTTTTTTTTCTTGCATGTCCTCCGCTGTTTATTGTTATCCTTTGGATTGTTTTTTTTTTTTATTTTTTCTGATAAGAAGCAAGGATGCTACATGCTCACATGATGGTTTTTACTGGAAATACAACTTTTCTAATGATCTTAAATATTCTTATAGGAGTTTAGAGAAAGTTTTCAGTTGGCGCACAAGGAATGTTTGCTTTGGTGTTGTTCTTATTCCTAAACGAGAAAAAAAACTTTTGATTCTTTTGAAAATTAGCCTGATAGATAATAGGTATGACCATCAGACTGGCAAAAATATATTTACTAAGTAAAGCTTAGATTAGGTTGAACAGTCAGATGTAGTTTGTTAGTCAAACCCTAAAGGACGATTGTGATGTGAGATCATTATGGACTCGTTACAGAAAGAGTAAGACAATCATCGTCGATCTTAGAAAACTGAAAACAAGCTTAACTAAACAAATTTAGTACGGTTCAGAGAAAAGGAGTTTCATTTCGAGAAGAATGTTCCATATCCAAAGCTTTGCACGACTTAGGATTTGTAGAAGTGAGACTAGAAAAGCGAAGTCAATGAACACCTTGTTGAATCTTGTTTGTGTTTTGGTTGAGTGTAAGGATAATTTTCCAAAAGTTTTCTGAAGGTTCTGCCCGAGGAGTTACATGTGTCCCACCTCTGTTACATAATCAATAACCTCGCGGGACTGCAGTTAAGAATCTCTTTGTTAGGCCCCAGCTTTAGGCATTCGGCTTGCTCGTATTTACAGCGTCTTGTACTGTCGGCGTTGTTTCTTCATTATGGTTGCCATAGTGTCACTAACTGCCATCATCTGTGTTGTGATGCTATTGCAGCTATTGCTATTTTCTTCAAGAAAATATCTACTAAAGCTGGCCGTTATTAGCAGGATCAACCACAGATAGAAAAATGGTTCGGCTTCTCATATCTCAAAACGGATCTGGCTTAAGCTTGATCAGAAATGTAGGGCCGGGTTGGTTCTACTAAAACGATCATAGATCTACAACATAATCGGTGTCCCCACTGAACAATATGCTGAAAGGCTGAAAGGTTGCTGAAAGAGTCAATATAAGTGACTTCTGCAGGAACAGTAAAAACGAAAATGAGAAGGAAATCATCATTCACCTCCTATGCATCTCTCTGGCCCTGTCACAAAAAAGACTGCCCCATCTAGGAGCTCTTTTATTCGACGACCTCAACGTAATTGTGTCCTTAGAGCTCCGGTTGGTTTAACTAGTTCTTGGGTAGCCAAAATGGATAGATAGCTACCATGGATCAAACGACCTCTTCTGGGCTAATTGTGTCCACCCTAATCTGAAACCAAAAGTCTGTGATATAATCAAGAATAGCAGATAAATTGCTGATTTTATGCTTAATAGCAGTCTTCCTCATAAATATTGGTGTCTTGCGCAGTAGTACTGGTGACGCCCTCAGTTGGTGCCATAAGACTTATGCATTTAGAAGGAGGCAATGAAATCAATCTGTCGACTATATGTATAAAAATGGAGTCTGGCGCGACACATGGTAAGCTATGGTAAGCTAGTGTCCTGGATTGCAAAAACGTGATTATGCATCCTTGACCGCGATGTCATGATATTGTTTAAAATTCTGCGTCTTACTGAGAGATTTGGCTCAACTTTTCTCTCGGAGTTTTAAGGATAATCTGTTTCGTTATTCCAAAGACCATAGTCTTTACTACAATCTAGGCAATACATTTTAAAATATGAAAAGTTCTTGGAACTATCTATTTTATGTCTGCAGGACATTTTTAATTTCGGACGGAAAACTTCTTTGCAAAGTACGACAGTCCTACTCAAAGAAATATAAACTACAAATCTACTCAGTGGATATTATCAATGTCAGATAGCAAACTCAGAAACTCGAATCTCCTGCAGGTTGACTTAAGGACGCTTCAGAGACTTTAGCACAAATGTTTCACGTTTTCAAATTTGTACTTCAAACACTGTACCTCCAAATTGGAATGATACTGTTTGATTCTAAGTCCTAAGCTGTACAGAAATATTTTGACACAAGAAACTCTTATAGTAAGCGACTAGATCAGAAAAAGAAACTTACAGTGTTCCACACCGAGGACTTCCTACTGTTACTAGTCATATTGGAGCCTAACGCAGATTAAAGCATTTGATGTAAACATTCATAAAGTTCAACTGAAGTTCATAAGGACTTATGTTGTCTTGACATTTTTGTCGAATAACGCCTCAACATATCTCCAACACAAATGTTAATTTCAATCCTATATGTAAGTAAGAAAAGTCCTAGATTACAACAGTTGTATATTTGAACACAATAACATGTGTCATAGAATCCTATGTATAGTGAATTCTTCAATGTAATATCCAATTCATGTATTCATCCTTGCACGAGTGGATTTCAATGGAAATTCATCCAGAACGCTTAACATTTAAATAAAAATACATTCCAACAACACATCATTAACATAATATACAATAAATATGTACGAGTATGCTTTAGAGAGCTGCTACTGCTAGATCCTTACCACATACCGTTTTCTCGTCTCTCTGTGCGAACAATAAAGCAAAATTACACACTCGCCTCCTAACGATATCCAAATTATTCGCTTCAATTCAAATTAATTCAAAATCGTATTGTTGTTCCTTGTGGATAACATTATACCGGTTCAAGGATATCACTGAATACGAATACGAGCATATACTCCACCCTCTCTTATTCTGGCAAGGTGGTGACGGAATCGGTGCTACACACGCTGCCTTTCTGGAGGAGTTGAACAAGAACAAGAAGTAGAAGGAGCAGAAGAAGAAATCGTATCCCACTTATCGTACATTCCACAAAAACACTCGCATCCTCGCACTCCTCTCAAAAGGATTCAATGGTACAAAAGAAATTATTGCAATAAAGGAGACAAAAAAAAAAAAAAATAAAAAAATAAAAAATAATAATAATAATCATAATATGTATGAACAAAACAAACACACTCAAGCGAAACAACAACAATACAAAGATATAATCATAAAAATAATAAGCGCAAACAGGATATGTAAGGAAGAGAGGGCGACGCGCTGTGGCGGTGGCGGCTGCCGAGAGCAAAGGCGACGGCGATTGGGAGCTGGGGAAGTTTATTTGTTTTGCATTGAGGTCCTGAAATTGAAAGTACATCTTCTGGGTGATTATGTGACAATGGCGTGACATTTCCTTTGCCAGAACAAGAGGTGTAGTCCTTTCTCCCGTGGAGTACTCGTATGTGTACATGACAGGGGAACGTGTCGTCTTAGGATACCTTGCCAGAGGGAAACCGTTGAGTGTTTTCGTCGTTTTATTTTTGTCATCTTTGAATCCTTTCATTTTTGTTCCCACATCCTTTCTTCTTACATGTTTTGTTATGTTAATAAGAGTTCTATGTGCGCGATGGGGGTAAAAAAGTATTTTTACTTTATTCCTTGGAACTCTCAAGGATTGAAAAAAAAAAAAGTAAAACACACTCTTCAAGGATATGTGAAAGGGAATCGCTGTGACATGTGTGGCGGTACCAGTGTTTTCAAGTAATTACGAAATGTGTTGAGTTCCAGGTGACTGGCGTGCATCATAGCACGTAAGAGCCACTCAATGGGATTGCAGCCATAGAGAATGAAAGAATAAATTGCAAATGCATCATGAATATGCATTCTAATCTGATTTGCATAAATTCACACAAGAGCTGCAGCGTACTCCTATGTACATTAGTTTCATTATTATTTGAATCAGAGTTTTATGCTGAAGTGGTGGGTTTTTTTTTGTATTTTGAAAAGTGAAAGAAGATAAGTGCTGCTTCTCAATTAATTTGTGCGACGACGGTCCTTTAACTCCGTGAGTAGATTTAATTTATTTGGTAAGTCTAGAGTATGGGACTCATTACAGAAAATAACAAGTGCTACAGATACATGTATTGCAGATCCTTTTTAAACATTTCCACTTTCCGTATAAAGTCGTTTGAGAATGGCACTAAATCCTTGCTTGTTGAAGGAATTATGCGGTCTAAGGGCACACTTTTGACATTGGATTCATGTTCTCTTCTACTCAGTCCAAGGTACATATTTGCGGTTCGAAATATTTGTATCTATGATACTTTACTTTACTTTAAGTTCAATGACAAAAATCGTACTGCCCAACATGAAACCTCTTGATTTCGAAATCTCCAAGAATAACTTCAATGGATCACTGGACATAATCTTAGCTTCCAAGTAAGTATGGTATGCATGCAGTTGTGAGATCCCTTTAAACATATGGCGTTAAAGCCCACACCTTTTAGTCTAATTAATACTGCCTCGGTATTGTTGGGGTCTCCAAGTTTGATACTCACAGTAAGTATATGATCCTATACTTTATACAATCCTTTTGAATCTGTACTGTGGAAAGTGCACCCGGATTAAGGAGTGTAGCAGTATCTTATGACCACTAATCTGGTATATCGTTATAATAGGGAGTATTGCAGCAGATCATGATGAGGTATATCTTGGAAGTATTTGGTGGAAAACTCAGAAACAGACTAATAATAGAGATTTGACCTTTAATACTAACGGATCGACGGTGAAGTTTTAAATATTTTATAGTAACTCGAAATAAGTACAAAAGTTGGTTTAGACCTGTAGTGTATTTTCGTATTTCTTTGCGAATATGTACCTTAAAGAGTTATGCCACTGTAGAACGGATCTGTATGTACTTAGACCTTTCCAGCATTTCTTCATTCTTATAATGAATTTGTATTTTGAGAAACACCAGCATTAAGCTATTGATTTACTTTCTTACTTATGTCCTTTCGGCGCTTGCGAATGGAAACAACAACGACGGCTAGGCATTATTTTTTCATAGCTTGTGCAGAGCAGTTTAACTATCGCTAATTCATTCCCAGATATCTGGACTCCTCCTCGACAGTTCTGGACTATGTTTGTTTGGGGCGAATCACTCTTCTTTAAGATTCTGTAAGTGGCTTTGCATCTTCGAATATGACCAAAAATTAAGCTGGAACAACATCATCCGCGTATCTGAGTTTCGTAGTGTATATTACAGAGAGTCGTTGTCACCATAGTGGTGTAGAGAGACCTTGCGGACAATTCCCGATAGCCCTACGTATAATGATTTTTTCTTGTTGGAATACGATCCACTCAGACGCAATGGATCCTTTATTGTACTGACAGGAAGCAAAACTCTAATTTACCCATTTTTTTTTATAAAGTTGTGTAAGCACGACAAGTGTCGACAAGTATATATACAGTATCAGCACCTACCCTGCAAAGCCAGGAACTTCACAAAGGAAGAGATCTGATCATCGTCCTCTCTACAAACGTCACATACTGTAGTGTTACTTTAGCCTAGCACAATAAGAAACAACCGCTGTTTCTGGTTAGATTGCCAATAAGTTCCTCCAGTCTCTTCTGATAAGAAATACCAAAAATGCTGCTGAATTATTACAGACGTCCCGTCCCTATGCATTCACCTGTATCCTACCTGTATCTTAGAATGCAATTTCATCAAAATCATGTTCCTAAGAAGCACAATCGTCAATGGAGGTTCTAGCCAATAATGCTCTTTCCGGAGTGCAGTCTCCCCTTATTTAGAAATCTCATTGAAGACCTCATTCTCAGTGATTTCAGTGCGACCTGGGATCTAGACAAGAGTCAAGGAATTGAGTTCTTAAGTTCAGAGAGTTTTGGCATTCTCGAACTACTTTGAAACCCGTCGCCTTAAGCTAAGTTTGGCAGTTCTTTTTTACTTACAATATAATCCATACCCATGGCCGGTCTTCACTTCGAAATTCCTAATAATTCGACGAAAGCGTGCTCTTGGTTCAAACTTTCGCCGAAGTCAGTCCTGAACCGAAGGAAGTCGATTTCCACATTAATTGTACATTTCAAACCTAAGATTGCTTTAATAGTACAGCCCATGATAAAACATCGAAAGGAAGTGGATCTAGCAGTGGATTTGTAGCAGCGCCATGCGTACTTGGAAAAGTTCCCTTATAGCCGAGACAGACCATTCTTTGAAGTTAATGGAGAAAGAAGACGAAAGTCCTTTTCACCTGCGTGTACTATAGGAACATTTTTATGCCGTATACATCCGAAATACTTTTTATGGCGACAAGCCTCATATCTTGCCAATAGCATCCTTACTTTGCATTTAGTACTCCATGATGATCCTTCTTCTCTTAAAGAGAAAATAGATCAAAAAACCATTTTTAGTAGATCCTTCTGAGCATGAACACAGACAGTCTGTTGGCATGACATAAAATACTGCAACATCATCCACATGTTGGCGAGAGTGATGAGAGTGTATAACTGAAAGTCAACTTTCATACATTAAAGCAAAGGAGATAGAAGGCTACCTTGCGGGCAGCCACAACCACTGTACACTTTTAAAATACTCATTCACAACATTCTTTTCTTGTTTGAATCAAGTTCTTGACGAAAAAGTAGTTATCTATACCAATTTTGGTTGTAATCGTCATTCTACTTATTTGACAGGATGTTCAAAGGTATGCAACTGCTAGGTTTGTAATGGAATTTCACTTGTTGCAGCATTGTCGAATATATTCCGTCATTAACGACTAGAGGTTTGTAGCCTTGTTTGTCATCACAACCGACACTCAGATACTTGTGTTTTTTATTGGAACTTTGAGTTGTGGAAATAATGTGCATGAGCGCATGATTACAAGTTTTTATACATAAAAAGACTTCTTACATAAAAATTGGTTGGAAATATTCCTGGAATATCTTTGTTCACATTTTAAGGCCTTACTTAATGTCGATCGTTTTAGAAAATCGTGTTCGATTTGGTATGAGCAACTTAGATGAGGTACGTAACTAATATTCTGTTCACATACTGAAAACTCCTTCCGATGGTACACTCAATCCACCAAAAGCATTCAATCGGTAAAAAGTTTTTAGACCTCCCAATCACCGAGCAAGACTTGCATCGATAAAATAACAAGTTTTCCTCTCTTCCCCAATTGAACTTACTAAACAAATTCTTGCAGGCAAATCAAATCGTTTCTCATCAAAATCATTTCATTTGTTCCGCACAACTACTACATAATAATTCCGCCCAACCACCCACATAACTCAGGTCTCACACTCATTGAACGAGAGAACACCCCGCTGCTGCTGGTGCTGCTGCTGCCACCATGACGTGACTTAATACCGAAGGATTAGCTCAAATTAAGTTTATTATCATCAATCTATCGACTTCCTTAAGCTGGAACATCAATTTCCTTAACTCAATAGCTTCCATCATCCCGCATCGGTATTCGAGCATCCTTCGCTTCGACGAAATTTCCACTACATGTCTGTGCTATGCAACCAAATACAAGATAGCAAGCTCCATGCAAGGAAGGCTTTCTTTCCCTCTTCGACTCTTCGAAGCTAAACACATCCCATCCATACCCGGAGCCGGCGTGTATGCTTATTTGCGTTAAATTACCATCAAACCAAAGATCCAGAACGAACCTCATCACGGTGGGCTTCTTCGGAATTGAAAGGATGTTGATACAATCACGTGCCACCTATAAGGAGTGTTGCCAATGGAATGGGAATCCCTCAAATCCTAACGCTCCTTTATGTCATCATCAGGAAATTAAGATGAAGAAGAGGAAAAACTTTAGTCCTTCGAAGATTTTTCGCATCGAACCACCTACCACCTACCACCTACCGCCTCATCACTTCACTTTCACTTTTCATTTTCATTACGAAAAATTCTTCTCTCGGAGAGGAAATTTAATTTTCCATTTCGTTTTCTCTGCGAACGGTCTCCTCTCCTCTCGGTAAGGCGGCGGCAGTGTGCTGTGTGCCTCCGCCTCACACAATCGTTTTCATTAAATACAATTTTCATTCATAAAATTGCCTCTGCCCCGGCGTCGTCCCGTAACACCCCCGGCGCCCACATAAATGAAATAATGAGTGCCATCGGGTGGGTGGACGGGCCGGGAAACCCGGGATAGAGTAATGCCAGAGCGCCAAGTAATGCTGTGCGGAAAAACCGGGCCAACAAAAACTACATGACGACGAAGAGAAAATGAAAGTAAACGCTTCTTTTTGCCTTGTTGTTTTGTTTTTGTTTCTCATTTTCTTTTTGTAAACTCGTCGAGGGGTGGTGGTGGGGGTCGGTGGAAAATGTTTGGGGTGTTCGTGGTTCGTTTATTTGCAATTAATTAAAATTTTGTTAGGGTTGGTTAGGGATGGAAAATCCGTGTCAGTGTTATGTCTGGCGGTGGGTATTTTTACTTTTTTTTTTTTTTGGTTTTTTGTTTTCATTACAATCTGAGGGTGGCGAGCGGGCGGGGAAATTAATTTGCTTCTGTAGCTGCAGACGGAGTTATTGAACTTTCCCTTGGTTGTTCTTGTCTGTGTCTTAGAGAGAGCTGCTAATAAGGAATATTAACGAGGGAAGGTTTTTTTTCCTTATTCTTCTTCGTTCGGCTTGTTGTTTGTTGGTGGTGCTCGTTGTTTTGGGTGACGGTAGATGGAAGTGTATCCTTGTCCTACATTGTCGTTGAGTGGAATTATCTCTCGCAGACGAGAGCTTAATTGATTTAGAAAATCAGGACAAGGTTACACGGAAGGGATTTCATTAGACCTTGACGGGCGGAGCGGGTGGGTGGGTTACTTTTTGTTTGTTTTCGGTTGGAATTTTTTTGGCTAATGAGCAGAGGGGAATTTCGAAAATTTATGAGGAGATAAGTGGCAATTAGGGAGAGTAATTTTCAAGATTATGGTAATTGCTGTGTAACCTGTTGAGTTCGTTAACTTTCGGGAAAATGTTGATAAGGAAGTTAGGTATTTGAACCACTTGCGGTGTTTAATTTTTACGAAGTGAGATTGGTTGTTTAATTACTTGAAAGATGTGACTAGGTATAATGTAATTTCAGTATACAACAATCTACTATGGAAATGCGGTAAACTTTTCTGTGGAACGTGACTGGTCAATATGGGTACCAAAATATACAAGTGTGCTTAAGACCACAATTCCAAGGCCTCTTGAGAACTGTCCTCTTAGACCTGCCAAATAGTCATCACATCAAAACTGGTCAAATGTTGTCACCATGAAGTTGAGTCCATCGTTTTAAACTATAATGTTATACTTTGTTGGGTTTCCATTGTTGAAACGAGAAGATCAATGAGCTAAAGGGTCATCCAACAAGAGGTGTCATTTTAAATTTTGTGTCATTGTTGAACTGTCAATATTCGACTATCACTGCGATGACTTTTAATAAGTAAAAATGAGGAGGTAATACAATATGGATCGATTCACACTTGCTCAACGTCTTGAAATACTGAAAATTTACTACAAAAACGGCGCCACATAGCACAGACCTGATGAAACAATGGTTCTATGGTTCAATAGAATGGGCCATCTGTTGGTTTCTTTTTGAATTACAAGTTATTTTGACACTGACAGCTCTTATGCGCTCAAATTGACAGAGAACAGAAACTCAGTATAATAGTTTCGCGGTACGAAATAAATTGATTTTGATAAGTGGATGGTGTGTTGTCGAAAAAATGCGAATTTTGAAAAGAATTTGGGAAGACAGAAGCGACAACGAAACGCAGTGCAGCAGGCTGCCAACGAATGAGCCGAGTACCAACAGCTAAAGTCCCCCCTCGTGATGGAATGCTTGGTGGCAGTACCGCGATGACTAGGGGTAGAAGGTGAGGTGGGTTTAGTGGATGATGGAAGTTCCACACTGTTACTGAGTACGGGCTCAGTTTCGTCCTTCATTCGTACTTTATAGACACATATACGTTTCCCTTTGGTATTTCACTAAATCTGTATCCAAACAGTTGTTGAATTCATTCCTCCTACCACTCAAATTTTACCAAGAGGATCTCACGATCTACTAGAAATACTATTTGAATTGTTAGATCAAAGATCTGGAAGTGTTTCGCTCTACAGACAAGTTGTCAGAACGCCAATAGTTAAGTCAAAGATTCTTATGGAGTCTGCTTGAGATTGATTGTAACATTTTTTGGAATTAACTCCGGTTTAAACGTTGCGTTAGTAAAAATGTGTTAATAGTTATTTTCTTATAAAAGGATCGAGAAAATTGCAAATCCCATCTATCACAACGTGATAAGAAATGCAAAAAATCTCTGCATTGACATATCGAAGAATTGCAAAACATATTAAGAGAAACCTTCGTTAAGCTGTTATTCCCTTGCTTCTTATTCAGGAGATACAGGTTTCTAGTGAACTTTGTTGAAGTAATTTCAGAACTACCTCAATACCACGCAGATTTAGCCTGTGCACCATGACTTGAAAACTATGAAGTTCTCTCAAGAGGTGATAAGGTGATGACACGAAGAAGGATATCTATCTGAATTGACTTGGGATCTAAAAATATGATTGTCTTCGTTTCAGTGAGGCATGGCAACACAATCATTTGCAAGTAAAGACTACCGAGTCTGGGCCTTGGATTCGGAATCTCCTTTGACCATTGTCATTTGGGACTCCACCTCTTGGAATTCTGTTGCAGTGTGGAAGTAATTTTGTGGACCTAAAAGTCCGATAGCAAAATTCTGTGAGATCTGATCACTAACACCAAGTTAAGATGTTACATTCATTACCCCAAGTTATTCATAGCATCCATGTGAACCACAACTTTATTTAAATCGAAATAGAGACCACATCTCCCTCAAACCCCCATAACAACTTTTCGATACAAAATCCTTTCTAAATCGCTGCTTGATTCCGATCTAAACTCAACGATAATAGCAAATAATAACCGAGGCACTTAAAGGATGCCACGGTATTACGCTTTTAAATAGTTGCTGTTTGATTTCCTATGCAAAATCTTTTTTTTATTTTACGTTTCAAAACCATTGATCCTGTGCCAGGATAATAATTTATGCGCAAATCCATAAACGCAGCAAAGCGTAGCAATTGTGTGTGCGTTTTTTTTTTTTGTCTGTGCAAAGGGTTGCGCGACTTGTTGTTTGCATACGAGTATGCAACAAACAACACCACTCGAGTTGAATAGCGAAAAACCCGTGTTATTGGATGCAGGACGCGACGCCTTGAAACAACAATCGATTTGGGTAATTTATGTCCTACTTTCGATTATTATCCTGCGACATGCATAAAATTTTAAAAAAATATGCATTAAATCGAGATAGCACCCTTTCACGCTTGTGTATCCTTGTGTATCCTTTGTGTTGATTTTGTTTTTTTATTTGATTTGATTGTGTTGTGGATGGATGCATCCCTCTGGTGTGTCTAGGTAGCTATAGGTATCTCTCGCAGGACACAGAGATATGGGTTTTGTGGTTTGGATGTTGTTTTGTATGCGAGTATGGTCTCTTTTGATGTTTGCCAAAATCTCTGTTTGAGAGAGAGAGTCAACCCCTATTGAAAGGGTTACGCTGCGAATTTAATGGGCACAATTTGTGTGCATATTCAAATGTTCGTTGCATGTTTTTGTCAAATTAAATTTATATGCTAAATAATTTCCGGTCGATTTATTTCAATTTTGAGATTTGCTTGCGGCATATGCTAGTTTAGAATGCAGGTTAACCTTGCGAATATAGAACTTTAAACATGTATAGTTGGTTGGGTATTTTATTTGTACCAATGAGAGATTGGGTGTTTATTTGGGATACTTTCGATTGCTGATCGGATAGTAGCAGCAAGTATTCAAGTCAATAACATGCTTGATCTGGCAGTACCTTAATTTTTTTAATAGAATTTCAAAGATCAGTTTCTGTTGACATATGCTATTCTCTAAAAATTGATAATTGTCGAATGTCTTTGCAGAGCCAACTCCGTCTCTCACGCCAATTGATCAAAAAACAATTTCGAAACAATTTGTCAGTTACAAAATCCTTCCTGCGACATTCCATCGATAACAACATTCCGCCCATTTTTCACATTTACGCGCCTGCTACATTGTAAAATGCAAATCCTTCACAACCACACCTCCAAAAAAATAAAAATAAAAGCAAGATACACACCTCATTCGCGGCGCAAAGTATAATCATGCGCCCTGTACACCGCATGTGGCGCACGCAAATCAATCTTCTAAATTTACATCCTTTACTCCTTTTTTTCGTAGTTTTTTTATTTGCCTCCCAGTTTATTGAATTTTTGAATATTTATCTCCTCAACGCAAATTCAACGCTCAAGGGATAAATAAACGCGATGGGTATCATGTCACAGATCAACTGGGTGAACGTATGGTATCGAACAAAAGGATTCGAATTTTTAATTTATGCGTCCGGAAGGAAGATGCTGCCTATTTATTATTACTTAAATTCTGACTGACTACCGGGGTTACCTGTGTGGTGGAACCCCTTTTTTTTAACGCATCCTTTTTTACATTTGGAATCCGATCGCAGAGGATATTATTCAACTTCGATGTCAGTTGAGGGTATAGAGATAGGCGAGGTGCATGTGAAAGGGATCAATGGTTAAGTGATCTTCTCTAAGGATAAAGGTGAAGCGCAATTTTTCACTTCGCATTACTTGCATTCGAGGGATAGTCACTGAATTTTGAGTTTGTCAGACGTGGAAAGTATTTATTTGGAAACAGATGGTTAATGTAAGGAGCTCGTGTGTATCGATGAAAGTAAACAGAAGTTTGATAAGAAGGTGTACATAGGAAATTTGTAATTCGGTTCAAAGTGAGATAAAATAGAAAGAATGTTAAACCAAATGTGATCAGTATACGAAATATTCAATAAAAACTTAAGACAGTCAGAAAGGTCCCTGTGGTGAAAGTATGGAGAACACAGATGTTTTTGAAGGTGTCTACCTTCTATTCTAGATCTAGAATATGTGGAACTTAGTTGGCAATAGTGAGCAGCAAAAGCAAACTTTTTGGTAAGCGCCTTGTGTTTATAACTCGAAAAATTTCCGTTTAGATTTCTTTAGTGATTCGTGATCAGATTTTTATATTTCTCTGAAACCTAATGTTTAATTCAATATTTGTTATTTTAAGTAACAATGGAATGCGTTGAAGTGTTTAAAAATGGGTAATTTTAGCCTATCGTACAACAGTACCTACATTTCTCAAATAGTCAAACTATTGGGGCCTCAAATTATCAGTATGAACGACATATCAAATTTAATTGCGGTACCTACATATTTTCCAATTCGTCTACCAAAGCCCCTCAGTCTAGTTGGAGAAATGAGTCTTTTGAGATAAAAGGAAACAATATAGACTAGTAGTCCTCGCTAAAGTAAACAATGGCGGCGTACCACAATAGTCTGTTCTTGGCCCGCTGCTGTTAGGAAACATCATGTATGACGGCATACTGCGAAATTCGTTACTCGAAGAGGCTAAAATAGTGAGTTTGGCTAATAAAATCGCTATCGTCGTTCCTGCTAAACTGTTCATGAGGCATGGAGTGCATAAAAAGAGTTTTGAAAGAACTAAACTAGAAGGTTTGAGGACAGAACCAAACAGAGTACACGACAAAGAGTAGGTTAGAAATAAAAAAGCTTAAACGGCACTACCACATCCTTTAGTGGCTACTGCAAGATTTTTGAATCGACTATAGAACAGAAAAAGGTTAAAAGATCGAAAAGTACAAGTAAAAGTACTGCATCGTGACATTTTTTTTGCTGACGACAGTACTTTTTTCTGTTCACATTCGCTTTCACATTCAGGTCCGAGCTCTTCAGCCATCGGGTTGTTTTTGAAAAAGGCTATAAAAAAACACTTTTCAATATTTTTCAACGATTAATGCTGTATTGAAAAGAATAAACCTTCCAATTAATTATGGAATATTATTTCATTCAAATGCCTCAGCTGGCTTGGCAGTAGGACATCCTGTCAACCCAATTCTAAATCCCCCTTTGCTGGTCATAAAAAATCGGTTATCATGCCTCCGTAATGCTCCTCATTGACTGAAACTTTTCATTCATTGTCGTCGTGGAAGAAAACTGGGTCAACAATGCCGCCAGTCCAAAAACCTTGAAGGCCCGGTACATAGCATTAGGTTGTCCTCTTCGAATGCCAAACGTCAAGTCGGAGCAAAAGCGACATTTTGATAGGATACAGTGAATTCTTATGGTTGAACTTGAAAACGTCAGATGAATCCGAAGTCAAACCGTTATTGAGTTTTGAGCCTTAAAACCATATTCATATCAAATCCATAAAAGGCTTAGCGATGCAGGGGGACAGATCTTGTATTTGTGTTTTCAAAGTACAGATACAGGCAATTGAAATCCTAAATCATTTAAACTTGATGTCTGTCACTGTATTACGAGTCTTTATGGTCATATACTCTTCTCCTTTCAGGCTTGATCGTTCACATATCGGCTCATAAGAAATCAAGTAAACCACGAGCACCTAAACGATGTTCTGCAGGTAACTTGAAGAGTACTTTCTCGAAGGAATGCTAATAAGGCAGAAAGCCTGAAGCTGCAAGACAGCGTTATTCAATCTATCAATTCTAATCGTGCGAAATAACTAAACATCGCTACTACAAATTAGCGCATTTCCTGTGGAACCTACTAACATTTTGTCCCGTAAGAGGTTTAACAAACTGGTGATGGTGATCTATAACACTGAGTTGCATTGACGACTTTTCACATATGGCAGCCTGAATAGCAACTTAAATACTATAAGGAGCACATATGCACACTAATAATCTTAATTGTAATCTATCAGACGTTTCTTTCTGTAAACTAGATAACTAATCGACTTTATAAAAACTAGTGCAATGGTCAGACACGCAATGCAACAATAAAATCACCCAAGACAGGCAGACAAAACTTACGATTCTCTTTATGTATGCCAGACACGAAGTAGTTCCATCGATGTAACTACTTAGATTAAGTTCACTTTTCCTAGGCCATCCAACACCACCAGAACCAGAACTCGTTACGCCATCAGCGCTTGTTAATTAAACCATTCGACACGACATTATTCAAAAGCCAGCAACCAGAGTAGCCCGAACCAGATGACGACCAAGACGGTGGCTTTCTCATTATATCACAATAATTATTAACGATCGCCAGTGTCAATACAAGCAACGAACAAATTAATTCAACAACCACACAAGGTCTTGGCGACATGATCTCAGGCAATAAACTCAAACGGGCGGATATTTTATCAGACCAAGAATATCGCCACAAATTAAATTAAATTTCCCTCCCATACCGTTATTAATGGAGGCAATTAGAGATTTTAATTTGATGTCATTTCTTGGATATAAATTGAACTTACCTTGCAGCCGCGAAGAGGTGAAGCCTGCTCCTCCAGTGGCACTTTGCGTTTTATTTCCCAACACTTCAAAGTAAATGGCACTCTCACATACATAGCTATAGCTACAATAAGGCCACTTTGGCGTGGCACGTCACACATGTGGAGAATGAAAAGTCTTCAAGAAACAGCAAAAGTTTCTTCCCGAACAATGGAAAAGTTTTCCCAAAATCGAACACGCACCCACAATGTCCTTTGTACTGAAATGAGCGGTACCTTCACACAATCGAGTGGTAACAAAAAAGTACGGCACTGCTCGTCGCCACTTATGTATGAGACGACGCTCATCGGTGTGAGTATCCTTGAAGGAGGTGCAAGCTGACGCCAAAGTGTCTGTTTTTGGGGACCTACGATCCACGAATGAATGCGGCGTCATTTGAAGTTTTTCAGTTTTTCCATAGAACCACCATCAACGAGGACGATGTACTTGCTTCACGGATTCCCTTTTTTCTCCTTTCAAAAGGATGGTACAAACAGTAAAAAAAAAAATTCTGAAAATGAACAGAAAAGGAAACTCTAAAGTTTCCCATAACAAGAAATGAAAGCTTTTGCTGCGTTGCGTTGGTTGGTTTCCTTTTTGTTATCGTCAGCAACGATATAAAAGAAAGAAGAGAAAAAAAAAAGGATTGAAGCCTCTTCTTCTTCTCTTCTTCCCATTTTGCACCGAATTCACAAAAGAAGAGTGCAGAGAAAAATCGGGAATTCCATACCAGCAGCAGCTACAACAACAATAACAACAACAACAGCAACGACATCACATCGAAAGGATAATAAACTTTGAGAAGAAAATTGGACGAAATCTCATTCAAGTGCTGACTCGTGCACATCCATCCAGAAGCACATAGATAGACACTTATGTGCACATAAGTGAAGGAAATAAATTTAGTTTTTCGTATTATTTATTTGGATGAGTGCACACAAAGAGGAGAATCGTAAGGAGAGCAGGAAGAAAATGGAATAAACTGAAGGAGCTGACACAGGGCGGCTGGGGGTAAGAATGAAGAATTTTCCAATTTTGAAGGACGATCCTAAGAAACGAAAAAAAAAAAAAAACATTCGACTAGAGTAGTTTTCTTCTTTTCTATTCTAACAATGTTTTCCTGGATACACTTCTATGGCAGGATTCCAATCCATTGAAAGGTTCCTTCTGGTAGGGGTACATTCACGTTAGAGACCCACACTAGCGAGCGATATTATGAGCCTATGCATCCAATTTTGGATCATGAATTTAGCTTAATTATTTTTTTTTTTCGATAACCCTTTGTATATAAATTTGTTTAAGGATATTAGATAGTGGAGTTGAAAAATAATTTGTAAATAGTCCTGTGTTCGTATGACTTAGTATTGTTTTAGAAGAACCGATTAGCGTGTGATACATATGTCGATGATGGGACTGCGTTTTGATTATGAGCCATCGTTCTCTGAAGAAACTTTTCAAGGCTCGAAGTGCTTTAAAAAATAGCTCTCTGTTGGTTTTAGCTTGGATGATAGAGCCAGATACATATATGCAGCTGCAGAAAGTGTGGTTGGCTAGCAGTATTGACAAAATACAGATACAATACGTTGGTGCACCTGCCCTAATGACTTTGAGAAGAAAAACCCTAGCAGAATACTTTTTCTAAGATCTTAACATTCTAGCCAGGCTCGACTTAAATAAAAAGCTTCGTCTCCGGGTCAAACTGGTTTAATGCCTAAACGGCGAATAATATTTCTTCGTTCTTTCGGGTTCACATCAAAAATGGTTGCCCTGTCTCCATGAAGATTCCGATGCTGGTTCCATAGTGGTATCACAATGGACCTTCTTTTGGTCTAAGTGTGTCCCTGCTGAGCGAGGACAGCCACACAATTCAACCGAACCAAATCGTGTCTTGAAAGAAATGAACTAAGAGCTTCTCTGTTAACGTTTGGAAAATGAATTATAATTCTTGTACCAAGCCATCGGAAACTTTGTTTGGGGGCAAGTGGGTCGACGATCATCTAGAGTTTGGATACGTATACCCACATGTATGTATGTACAGAGGTCCTTAAAAAATGTCAGTTCTTAAAATAAAAACCAAGAAAACCGCTAGAGAAATGCCTTGACTTCAAGTCCCCGAAAGCTAAAATCCAAAAAGGAGTTATTACTGTACTGGGTGACTCACTCGCAAGTTGACAATGGTTTTAAACAGAAGTCTAACAATGCTAGTAAAGGGTAAGACATAACAATTTTGTATTTAAACAAAACACAGAATAATTGAGATATCGGTTTGAAATTTATTCCAAGTATAGTACACATGTTCAATTTAGTACGGAATTCGATCTCGTTCATATGAGCATGACCGCGAACACGTTTGCAGCGATCGATTCTTTGGAGCCAATTTTCCACCACTCTTCCACACTTATCGGCCGGAACGTTGGCAATTTCGCGTTCGATATTGTTCCTGCTAGCATATCCTAGGCATAAAATCCAAGTCCGAGTCTGAGCAGAGCCTCTCTATCTCTATGTCTATAAGTTCTTTCAGAGTACAAGGTCTGAAATTAATGATAAGTAAAGAAGTAAGTACTAAGATTGCTTCTATAAATACAGTCGAGCTTAAATCTTAAGATAGAAAGGTGCGTCAGCTTTTCCAGTTATCAGAGATTTTTGCTGGTGGTCATACTTCTGACCATTCGTCCACTCGACAAACAAAAGCAGGCTTTGATAAGATGTATCTCATCAGCAAAGGAAAGAAGTTATTAAAATAAGCGATTTTTGAAGCGCGGAACTGCACGGTCTTCCATTCCCAATTGTAACTCTAGAAGCCTGCCATAAAAAAGGCATCATCTTCAAAATGAAGCTTTAGACAAACTTTTTATTATATCTACTGCTTTGGAACGTGAAATTAAATCGAAAGACTCTAACTCTAGATATTAGCAGGAATTTACATAATGAACAGATATTTTGATTAGTTGATAAAAGTTTGGAAATTGAAGAGGTCTGAAACCTGGTCTTGAGTAAATAGAATTGAAAATTTAATAAGAAACATATTTATGAAGCTAGGACTTGACCATGGTTGGACAATATTTTGAGTCTAATCCACTTGAATGTAACCTTGAAGTGTAAATCAAGAATTGATACGAAACTTCTAGTCGTGAATCGTTTTGGACGCCCGTCTATAGAGTGTACATATCTGCATCTGATTAAAATTTGAAGGGACGCAAGGAGTCATGAAAACATAACATCTCCATTCAAGTCTTTACATCAGTCTCACCTAAGTTTATGACTTAAAGCTTCGTATACCTACGATTAATTCTTTGAACGACTCAGAACTTCTTCTTCTCTAGTTCCTATCACCCCTTGAGAGGCGAAAAAGGTCCACAAAGCCTATTCAGACTTTAGAAACGCGATTCAACTCATTCCCAAGTCAATGGATTCCTCTTCAAGCATTTTGCGGCACTTTTAATAGGACGACCCACTCTTCTGTTTAGATGCTAAGCGGATTCCATTTCCTTGGTTGTTTGACATTCTAACTTTCTTCGTGTCGCAGGATTTTACCTATCCATCGCCATTTCTTTTGTCGAATGGTAATGTCAAGACCTTTAGCTTTCTGTATGATACTTCAGCTAAATAAGTCCAAATTAAGTGGCTAATTGAAGACTTATATATCTACTCTGTAATTGTGGCTCTTTCTAAAGTCCCAGCTGAAAAAAAGTCCTTTCAAAGGACTTTTTCAGTTCCACTGAACATAGGTGCCATTTCATTTTTAGTGAAAAGTCAACCATGTACAAAGTTCAATATTTTCGATCGATAAGCAAGTCCATACCTCTTCCAAAATCCTCAAGCGCTTCTCCATCCAATCCATTTCCGTTCTTCTAATGCAATTCTTTCCTCCCACTGACAAAAACTGCGTAAATCCTTCAACATCAGTCAACGTTTGTGATAAGAATCTGCAATTTATTGCTCCTTTTTATCCTGCTGCGTGTGCAATTGCAAATTGTTTTTGGTTTTTGGTTCTTTGACTTTCTAGTCCTTACAAGCAAATGTCAAGAAAGAAAAAAAAAAAAAATAGAAATGACTGAACTCCACCAAATTTGCAATTCGATTCTTTCGTTCGTTCAAGGGGCAAAAAAAGAACGTGATCTGACTTTTGGGTTCATGTTACCGCCGGGTATGTACTATGTGTACTTTCCTACTTCCACCTTCAATTGTATACTCTGTGTGACATTTCCTCAGCATGGGTTAAGGTTGTACATACATACATCCATCCGCCCACCCCATACATCCGAGGTGAACCCTCTCTACCCAGTTGGCATTAGGGAACGCAAAAAAAAAACCCTGTGACACCAACTGTGTGGCGAATATCCTTTTTATGAAAAATGTCAGTCAAAAGCGAAACAATTTCCTCCACGAATCCGTCTAACACCCGCATATACATCTCTGTGTATATGTGTATAACATGACATGGAAAATTCAAAGAGTTTTTCACGGAAATGGAAATGCTGTACACAGGAGTATGAGTACTCTTACCCACCCGCCTACGTTTAGTTTGTTGTTGTCACATCGTGGTGTGAGTGAACCCAAAAAATGGCTACCAGTAACAGCGACACTTCTTAGAAAAAGAAAGAAAATGACAAAAAAAAAAATGTCGCAAACGTGCGTATGTCCCTTCAACCATTTTTGAAAAATTTGACATATGATGGGATCAGCAGCATGTGTGCATCAATCACGCACATACACCGGATAAGTCATATATTAACCAACCCACCACCCACAAATGGTACACATCGACAATCAATGAACCACCCTCCTACCTAACGAGATCTCTCAATTCATCAGACATTAACCTCAACAATTAATCCATCGCTCATCCGTTCTATTTAATTTTTTTCTTTACCAGGGATGCGCGAGGGCGGTAAACCTGAACCAGACATAGACTGATATACGGAGTGCGACGCTTTCACCTTGACCTTGAAACACACATTTCTCGTTAGCGCTATTATCTCATCATCATCAACGTCATTATCATTATCCTTGCCATCGTCATTATCATCGTTCCAGCATCAACCAACAGCAGCAGCAAGTGAAAGTGGGGTTGAAGGATAAAGTAATGAAAATGAGCAAAGAGAAAAAAAAAAAAAAAAAACAGCACTCACCGAAGAGCGTCGTCGCTTAATCCTTATTTAAACATTCAACAGACAAAATGAAGCAGCATCCTGCAAGGATACCAGTCACATTTTTGCCTTCCTCATTTTCTGCTCGTTTATTTTTTTGTTTTTTTGTTTTCATTTTATTTTTATTCGGGGAAATAGAGACATTGCAGCGGAGGAAGAACGACGGCGTTATGGTGGATACTATCGCCACGTGGAAAATGAACTTTCGCCTCAGAAATAAGGAAAATGAGCAAAAAAGGAGGCGATAAATGCGACGGTAATGTGTGTGCAAAGGATAATGAGAAGCCAAATGGAATTGGTGTGGGTACAACAAAAAGTCCATGTAAGTGCAACAGGAAATGGATCATGTTTGTTTTTTTTTTTTTTTTACAAAATTATCATCGAACTCTAATCCATTTGGTAATCAGTGGCGAAAAGATGGCAGTGTCATCATAATACACTTATGCATAAGACGGCTTTTGCTGATAGATCTTTGAAGCTTGATGTAAGCCCTTGTTTACACAAAAAAAAAACTCTAAAACTTCGAGCTTCTAAAACGGGTAAGACGAGAGCATGAATCTCATTAAAAATAAAGGACTAACCATACTGTTTATGTCTGTTGATATGAACACGATGAAAGTTTGTAAAACCATGGATCAGAACCAAGGATCCGATAAGGACGTGATTTATTTATTTTTGTATAGAAACTGGACTTGCATCGAGCAAGGCTTTTAAGAAAACTAAGTGAGTGGAGAGCGCAGTGAATAAGGACATAGGCTTATCAGTTTCAAGAGCTCAATGTATTTCAAGCAGTGGGTGTACAACATTCAACGAATCACTGGGGAACATATGGAACTCCTGCAAAATGATGTTGGAGGATAGTAGGAATAACTTGGAACCAGTCCTTGGCAGTATCTAGAAAGGTATGAAGCTGAGCTCAGCTTTTTTTTAGGTTTGTAGTGTCTCAAGCATTGTAAATACTCGTCTATTTTGAAAAAAGTTCAGGCTCTATTTGTAAACCTAATTCCTCGATCTTCGATGTGTTGGTATAAAAGTTGACTCGTTCGAGTTAAGCAAAGTCGATTCCCTAATTTCAGGCCTAAAACTTAACTGATCGGAGCTAATCATATCCAGAAAAAAGTTAGTATGCCTTGTTTAGCAAGTTATACCTGATTAGTTCATGAGTCAGGTACATATGTATGTAGATGGTTCGAAGATTTAAATTTTTGAACTTAATTTCATTCGCAGTTTAAAAATGATTTGGTTCTTACTTTCCTATTCTGCAAACGGAAACAGTCCAAATTTTCTATATTTCTTCAACACTTTAACACTTTTTGAAAACGACAGCAAGTGCTGCTGTTCTAAAAATATTAACATACAGCAGAGTTGAGGAAATGAAATTAACAAGAGTACGGTCGAAAAATGTTTAAAGTAAGCGACTACCGCATTATGTGTCGCCTTTGCGGTCTTCTGATCACTTCGTGGAACTAAACCATATACGCTCTGTTTGCTTGCTTCAAAATTCGTAAGAGTTTCTAACATTTTTCTACGAACCTGACACCTACGCCGGCCGTTCCCTAACAGAAAAATATCTGAAAAAAAGAAGTAAAACAATTTAGAATCTGTGGGTTCTTTCCCGATACATTTCTGAATAAGAAGCGTAAGACCTGTCCTATTTTTTGGAAAGGCGTAACTTTCAAGGTCTTAAAAGTGGTTCTTCCGTTTCTTATTTCTAAAATACGTATACATACATATATTGTATGCTAAAGGTTTAAGTTTAGTTTACTAACTGTCATTGTCTGACCTATCTCTAGTAGTTGGCTATCCAATAGTTGTTCAAAAAGATACGATCTCTTTCTAGTTGACCAACTGGATATCAATAAACCGCACCCGGTGAGTGAAAATGACAAACCTACGGCATTTATAAGTATGAATCTAGTGGAATTCTCAGATACCTATCACTCAACGCCTTCTGCACGAATTTGTGAAGCCATCTTTGATCGCTAGACAGAGGCTTTTCTTTATATTACAATTTTGACCTTTAAACTTTTAAATCGATTCGCCTAACCAAACTGCTTGCACACACCCTTGTTCCCAAGAAGACCGTCAAAACATTAGCAGAAACAGCAAGGAAATTGTAATAATTTTGCACAATACCGGCGGAGCTACATACACGGACGACAATTTTTGAAGCTAAAGCAGGATCCAGGATCGCTATGTACAATGAAAAATGTTCACTTTCCGCATCAAAAAAGTTTTTTTGTAAACCTAACCTCAATAATCAGTAGCTAGTGACTTTGCAAATACTTCTCTAGTCTCCAAAGTAAACAGAACTTTCATGGTATACTCTCAAAATGGCGGAGATATGTAAGGTCTCACCTTCGTCACAGGATCGGATTGGAAGTGACGGAGTTACTGTAGAATGTAATGAAGCCATATAACAGAATCTTGCAGACATAAAATGCGGACAGAATCGATCTGTCTTCAATCCGGAAATCCAGTCTAAGTCGTGTACTCTTATTATGCTTCTTACTTTTTGACTTCAGACAGTTAATGTACGAGTATAATTTTTTTAAAGGATTCCAACGTTTCTATAATAAATTAGTTTCACTTACATACCCTTTCCTTTCGCTGTTCAATAAATTTCGCCACCACTGTAAAAAGCTTATTAAAATATTTGAATCACTCACCCGCACTCATTCCCACTCACACATATGCACTAGAGACTGCTCATATTCAAAACAAAGATGAATCACAACGAATACAAAAATAAATAAAAAAAAAAACTCGCGAAAATATGCGAACAATTTCGATATGATGAAACAAAGGCGCAATGGAATCCCTTTAAAGAAAAGGATACGATTACCACCACCACCACCACCCTCTTATAGTTCTCATTCAGCCATTACAAATTTCCATCATCCATGCACATGCTAGGATGGTGGGGAAATGCCAAACTCTCTGCGCATGTCCTTGATTCGTGAAATAATGCTTCTATCCCTGTCCCACCTACATAACGTATAATTCTCCCAAGGATACATGCAGAAACAACACCGAGAGGGGTTGTGCACAAATGAATGAAAATCATCATCAACCGAGACTTTCAGCAACAACAAAATTCCATACAAGATTGTAGGGCATTCTTTTTTCCTTTGGGTTTTCTGTTTTTTTTTTTTTTTTTTTGTTCCTTCGTTATGTAGTGTTAATTGCAGTGATTCTCTCTGCTAAATACCAACATCCTGGTAATTTTGTTCCCAGCAGCACAGGCAGGAGAGCAGCCCGCAGTTCATTTTCATTTTCATTCATTTGCAATTGGCTTTTGGTGAGTGTCGGGATTTTGATAGTTTGGCTCCTTCTTAAGTGTTTTTGGGTGTGTTCCTTTTTTTTATATTTTGTTGTAATTATCCTGCGGGATAATTGTGCGGACAAATCTATCAATATGAGTCTTTTGGTTTGAAGTGGAAAGTGTGATTCTCTTGTTTGTTGTGTTGTGTTTTATAGCCACATCCGACTTTCGGAAGTAGATTGGTTTAAGGGATAAGGACTATAAAGGATATTACATCTATCTGCTGAGCTGCCATTTTGTGTGTATTTTCTGTGTAAAATGTAATTTTCGATAGGCAATACCTAAGAAGAAAAAGAAAAAAAAAAACCGAAAAGAAAAAGAAAAAGAAATAACAAGGAAGCATCCATCAATTTGATGGATAAATATATGCAGATTATAATGTGTATCCTTGCTGTAGCACACACAGAGAAGAATACACATCGCGCGTCGTGTATGGCAAATCCCTTTACACACAGCCATACCAAAAGTGAGTACTATACCAGAGATCCAATATTGTGTGTGTTTTGTGTGTATTTGATGTGGTAGAGGAATTGAGAACTATATGTATCTAGTGGAATGTTGTACAACAAGGCGGAGTACGAGGCAGCAAAAAGGATATTTGCGACAATTTTTTTTTTCCTTTTCCATTTTACAAATTTTCTTCTCTCTCTCTTAGGTTTCATTTTTGGGGAATAAAAAACAAGAAGCCAGAACAAGGAATGTAGGATATATCTACCTCTACGAGTATATACGCGACTATCCCACGCGTTCAATGTACCTACTCCATCCCACCCCAACATCCCATTTCGGTCGTTCCCAGGGCGAATAAAAAAAAAAAAAAAATACACAACACATATACACATACATAGAGAAAAAAATTTCAATCGGAATTTTTATTTTTGCAAAATAATAACAATAAAACAGAAAATAAATAAATGAAAAATGAGAGCAGCAGGCGACAACAAGGACAACAAACACAGTGTAGCCACCCCACCGACACCCACCAAACGATCGATATTGAATGATTGATGGATTTCAAGTGTGCCGAGGTGGATGCGCCATTGGATGGGGTTGTAGTACACCATTCGAACGAGAACACTTTACCAAGAGAAATATATTCAAATGAAAATTGAAAGACAATATATTATATTGCGGATGAAGGCGGCAGTGAGAAGGACTCCTTGCTTGGATGAGCTCTACTATAACTGAGCTGTGCATCGACATCGATGACTACGACTACGACGCGACGCCAACGAAGAAGGATTGTGTATCAATGTAATTTGATAAAATATGAAATTGAAATTTTCTTTCTCACAGATATTGCATATACACAGTTTGTTGGTGGATACAGTTTCGTCCTCGCGTGTGTTTGTGCTTGCGTTTGATAAACGAGAGCTAGAGCTGGCGGTAAGGTGTCTAGAGATGGTGATGCGGTTAAAATATCGGCGAATAGAATTTATTAGGAGCTCCTTCAGTTCGAAGTGAGTGCGAATTACTTATTCAAAGAGCCTCACACAGAGATAAAGTGAACGAACGAAATTGATGGATGTTGGGGGTTCCGTTTTTTTTTTTTTTTTTTGTGGAGTGGATACTCTCACCGGGTGGGGGGGGTGGAAGGCTGGGGGGAAAGCCAGTGGGCGAGTGAAAAATAATTGCCACCTGAAGGTAGACAGTGTCTTGTGATGATAACACTTGTTAGATACTACTTCAGACAGAATTTTAGTGGCGTGTTATTTATTGTTATTGCTTAGTACATCGCGGAGAGACAAGCTATTAAGGCGTTTGAATTAAATGAGTCTCGGTGGAAAAAAATGCAAATGAAAATTTTTATAACGCTATAAGGAAAATTGTCATTGGTTTTTAAGCGTTGCTCATGTTTGTAGCGTTTCCTTGTATAAAAAGTATATATGCAATGACGTTGGCTGTTTTTACGATTGGATAGCCTCGAACGATAAGACACACTTCCTTCTTCCTCAAAACCACTGAAAAATACTTGATAGACATGTTAGAAATGGAGTTCTGGGTACGAATCTTCTTCCTTTACTTTCCAGCGTGTCTAAATAACGATTCAAATCAGTTTTAGATATAAAAAGATCGACTGATCGACTGATCGAGAGAAGACAAGATAATACTATAGGGTCATCCAACAAGAGGTGTCATTTTAAATTAAAAAAAAAATGCAGCATTTTTATGAAAAGTACTAATATTTTTATTTTAACTTAAAGTACAAACTCTGAAGTTAGGACACAATATCCGTCAAATGTCAAATCTTATGCAAAATGCTGTGCAAAGTGGTTCCGGATAAGGCCAAGTCCAGTGATCGTCTCGAAATGGACAAACCTGGGGTTTTAGTCACACTCTTAGCTACGGTGGTGATATTTTCCGCTGACCTTGCCAAATGAATACGATTTAGAGTTTTTATATCAATAACCTGTCCGAGACGTTCCCATTTATCGATCAAATTCACTCTAGCTGTACGAAAAGGCGCTTAATGAAGATCAAAAGCAGTACGAAATGTATCCGCATTATTTTCACAGTTTTTGTTGTGAATTTTCACTATTTCAACACGTTGTGTGCCTAGATTTTACAGTCATCGCAATGATAGTTGGATGTTGACAATTCAACATTGACGTGAAATTTGAAAGTACACCTTTTGTCGAATGACCCAAATGACACCTCTTGCTGCTGAACCTTTACATGCAATTGGATAAAACGCATGCTAGAAGAATTTCCCTATTCTGCAGTTCATCATTTCACCTCAACTGTTCTGGTTTATGTTTGCTGAGTGCGATCCACTCTCCTTCCTATTATCCATTACCATTTCCTAATCCAAAAAGCTGTTCGTTTCCTAATAAGTAATTTGCTCGATTGATGATCGGCACAACCATAGGCAAGTCCTTATTCCTTATACATTCGTCACTGCTTGGCTTTTTTACTAACTAACACCATTCCCTTTCCTTCTTTTGTATAACATTCTGAGCACAGCTTTAGATATGTATGTCGATGCTGCTATTAATTCCAGACAATGCTAATGTTTGGACCCACTTTGTTTAATTCTTATCCTGGCATCATTTCGAACAGCCAAGCAGCTATCAAGTCCTTGAAATTATTTTCTGAACTCTCATTGCGGAATAGTTTAACATTCACGTCTGTTGGGTGCTGGGATATATGGACATTTCGGGGAACTGTAAGCTTGATGAACTCGCCAGATATTGTACAACTATACCGATTTTTCCTCAAAAGAGGTAGCTTAGAGGTATGCCGATCGCTACATGCAAACTCAAATTAATGCTAGATTCTATTGAAAGAATAAATATTAGGTGAACAAGTGGTGTATCGTGTCAGGCAACAAAATAAATTTTCCCAAAGCTGTATCTGAATCGCTTTAAGAATTCGATCTCTCTCAATAGATTGCGTATTAGTGCTAAAATATAGGTGTCATCACCCGGTACTGTCTAATCTACAAGAAGGCTTGGCATTCACTCAAAAGATTTCGGTAGAAGAGATAAAAAGGAAGCAACTATTCTCCAGAAGCAAACCATATTAGATCTAAGTGTGTTGCCTATAGCCTCCAACCCCTTTCACCTACCATTACAGCAGTGGTCGAATATTGGTACCTATGTACCTACTATTTCACAGCGATATAAGTCCACAACTGAAATATGAACTTCTTACCCTGTCGGGACATAAGTCAATTGAGTGGTTTCTTTTTTCTGGTTAAAATCTACTATGTAAATGTCAACGGTCTATTGCCGTTTTCATAAAGCTCTTTACTGAAATCCGTAAGGAGCATTGATATTAGAGTCAGAAATTAAGACACCTGATCACTTTCGGCTCAGAGCTTGGTATCTGGTTCGAAGACCACAGGGTATCCGTCCGAGAAAAAGATCATTCAACTAGATTGAATTTAACTATTACTACCCTAATGAATCTACAGGGTAATAACCTAAAACCATAAAAATTTAGCGGTCTGTCATCAAAGACCGAAACCATCGAAGGCTATTTGCAAGAACATTAAGATGAAAAAAAAAGAAAACCTCTCATTACACCACTAAATCTGCAAGACATATCCAGTTTAACCGTGTAATCAATTTATATGTCCATGTTCCCTGTAGCTAATGTCTTGACATAAGTATATTTTTTTTTATACTAAATCAGCATTAAAATATATGTATTTAAAGATTATAATCACAAGGTGACTGGTGAATGTTAATTTACACTTGATACGCGACTGTTTGACATAATTTCCAATCGGAATGCCACAGCTAGATACAAGATACACATTAAATTATAATAATCCTTAATACTAGTATCCAGCGTTGCAATTCAAAATAATTACACTATTAGGAGGGTATTCCATTTACAAGAAGGTTATCGTAAATATAAAATATATCGCATACCCTCCCCGGGAATCAATTAAAACAGCCTAATGCAGCGACTAACATTGCATTTGGCTGGGGAATCGAGCTGTAACAGCACAGCGGTGGTAACCTTGCCTCGCTACGCTAACTAATTGATCATAAATTCGAAGATTGGCGCTGTGCTACTCCATGGCCAAGGATATAATCAGTGCGCCTCCAATTGAAATTCCACGATGTTGATGATGATGATGGCCAAGGAGATCGCATCTTGGTGGTGGACTGGCTTAGATTAGCTACGCTCAAAGCAGATGACCGGCTATTTATTGTTATCGCACAGGAATTAAAAGGAAATTAATTAGACGATGCCGGGAATAGAAAACCGGAGATGTGCATAGCCTGAAGGAAGACAGGTAGGTTGGGAGTTTTCGTCCAGAAGACAAATGCACCATAACTGCCAACTTTGTCAGTACAAACATTAAATGGTTAGTTGTTGCTACTGCTGGTGGTACTGGGGGATGTAGAAATGGTTGTTTCGTTTGGATGAAATGATATTAATTTATTGTGCAATTTTTCATTTGTGCTGCGACAGGTGCCGATGCTTTTCATTTGAGTAGATGCGGTTAGTTTGATCTTTAGATGGACGTATTACAACCGGAAAGTTGTAGAGTGGTTACAATTAGATTCGTACTAGTGAGTAAGCCAGGTGAGTAAGCTAACTTGAAGCTGTCATATGCACTTACTGGCAATCATGCGTTCAGCTTATTGGATAGCACTTAGCATGCAGATTAGTTAATTGATCCAACTAGCCACTGAGAACTATGGAGTTACATTAACTCAAATAGCGTCGAGGCGAGCCACTCATGACCGGTGGCATATTCATCCGATAGGCTATATTAAATTGGTACACACCATGCAGTTCGGCTTCAGCATATTCTTTAGATGCTGTGGCCACTGATCCGTCGTATTATGGAAGAAGAAAGAAAGACTCAAGTTGTTGCTTATCTCTTTTGCCATTGACCAAAAAGGACTTAAATGACGTGATACCTTATAGAAGTTCGTAGTTTATTCTCTCGCTATGTTTTTTCTTCCCTGTTTCAATAGTAAGGTTGCATCTTTTCTGCAAGCTCTTTAACCTAACTTCCATCTGTTCAGTTGAGTTGGAACGCCACTACCTCTAGGCTCTATTCTTGACAGCAATGGCTTGCTTACAATATATTCCTACGAGAATTACGTTAGTGACACATTCAGCGCAGATGCTGAAGTTAGTTGTAAGACCCATGAAGAATAATATAAGTCCAAGTTATCCCAGTTAAACTTCTTGAACCTCCAGATCAGGCAACCATGACCCTTTTTGATATAGCAAAACTGGTTCAAAGCATTTCCACAGTGGTTTGGATTATGTGGAACCCATGTAGGCTTTCCCACCATCTAAGGAAGGTTGCGACAGATAGTTACCCTATTGAAGTATTAAAGCCAATATAAGCGTTGAAGACGCCCACAACAATAAATTCAGTTTCATCGGGTGGCAAAGCTGTAACGGTTGGTCATCAAACCGATAAAGGCATCATAGAAGCTTGGTGCAGTCATGTATCACAACCATATGACATCGAGAGCATCAGCCTACACCGATTGTTCCCTCTGAAAAGCTAACCATACTTGACAAATAAAATTAGTCAGCCCTTAATCGAAATCGAGTGTGGAGTTCGTATGTAACCGAGACACCGGTTCATCTGACAAGCTAAGAAACTTACCAAGACTTCTTGACGAAGCCTATACCAGCATGTGGTGGCATTTCACCGGGCGACAAAGGAGTGGGTCTCTGTATGTCACCTGGAATCTGGGAACTGTCTATAACAACTTTTTATGTATCATCCTCGAAAGTAGCTGACAAAACTGGATCTTGAAGGAAGATCATATGTATGTCTTATCATGGCCGGAGAAGCCAGAATTTAGACAAAACAGCTGAGTGAGAGACTTTTCGCTCTGTATACAGCCTCCACTGTCGGCAACACATAGTTTGCTCAGTACCGCAACATCATCAAAGAGATAGCAAATCCACCTTCGGATATTAACCGGTGAGGTGATAAGTGACCGACGCAAACGAAGACAGGAGGAAAACATTTTTTGAATGAAGAATAAAGCATACGCTGTCTCTAGGCTCCAAAAAATTAAAGAGTCACACGACAGAAACAACAAGGCAAAGCAATTGAAGTTTGACGAAGTTGAGGGGATTATTACCACAGTCCATAAAATGCATACGAGCCAAGAAAGTCTCAATCATGTTCCACTGATGTGGTCTCTTTGCAGATTAAGCAAAGCTAGTAAGAGTTAGTAAGTCAACCACATAGACGTGTAAAAAATTCTCATTCAAAGCTAAAGGTACACCTCGGTGCTCGGATTAACTACCGAAAATTATAGATAATGTATCGGATATGTTTGTCTACAAAAAAATTGTGTAGTCGATGTAATAGTTCTCCGACCAATATTTTCTAGTTTTCTATCCATCTTCGCCTCGATAAAAACGTATCCGCATCTTCTTGGCAGAAGCTTTGTACACACATATGTATGTAAGTATTGAAAGTATTGAGCTCACATGTAGTGATTCCCTCAAATATTTTTATGTATCCAACCAGTCGACATTAGTAAACTCAATTTAAAGTTTTTTTTTTAAATTTCCCAGCCGATTATTGTTTTTTTTTCCAGAATATGACACGCTGCTACCCACAATGCATCTGCTTTCTGCCTTAAGAACACGACTTCATCGCGTTTCCGCACCATCGGAATGGAGTACACAAATAATTAATCAATGTATTCCTGAGATATGACGTGTTTTAATAAAATTAACAGAAAATTTTTTCATCGGCTTACATCAGCGGTATTGGTTCTAAGAATAGATGAGGCCAGTTAGTCCGCAGGAGATGATGTAACATCAATGCAGCTGGACTGGATGATCTTCTGCTGTTTGGTTTGTTTTCAGGTTAAATCAGGAAATTGTCGACTGTACGCATGATCGATCATCAGAGTATCTTTTGGGTGAACCCCGGGGATCTTCCCGGTTTATGTTCCACCAGTGTTAACAGGTATAAGTGAATGTCTTTGGAATGTGATTCAATGGAAGTGGGTATTAACTGAAGAAGATGCGTGTTCAACGGTAGGTAACTGAAGTAACTTTTGTGAAAACCTGTTGTTAACTTTTTGCATGAAATACGATACAATACTATTTATATTTTTTTGCAACCAAACTGAATGTGTTTTATTTAAAGCTGGTCTTTAAGTTCGGGTTTTTTGGATTTGTTTATGAAGTCGGTTGGCGTTATCGCGTGACAATTTCGCGTGAGAAATTCGCATGATAACTTACCTACTGGCTGCGAGGTTATTGATGCTTTTTTAATGTTAAGGACATACTTGTGCAAACCTGCACTGCAATGAGAGTTTTAAAACAGCTGGCTACGACTGATGAGGTAAATAAGCGAAGAAGTTATGATCGCTTCTCATGCGTTTATGTTTTCCTCTAAGAAACTAGAAAATTCCACTAGAGTGGCAATGAAAATTGGTATTGGATAAGGCGATAAGTTGAATTGTGTTTGGTTGGAATTAGCATGGAGGATTACTTTGTTCTTCTGTCCATTGAGCGAGTTTTAATATAATTAAAGTCATATGTATCTGACCTAGTAACACAAATTACTTAAATGGAAAGGAAAGATGGAGTTGCTAACGTTTACATCGGAAGTCATCCAACTCAAATTCTAATTAGTCAAACTATTAGGATATATGTATGTGCAAATACTAGTGCTCCTAATTTGAGACTACGTCCAAGGATTTTCCTTGACATCCCCAACTTATACCGACGAAAAACGTAGCAATTAACATAAGAAGTATGAACCTTCACAGATGTGCTGTAGACATTCTCCGTCTTCAGTCAAGATTCCATGGAGAAATTCCATAAATAATCACGCTATTTAACAACAAGTCTAGGCATACATAGCTTCAGTATGACCAAACACATTATAATCCTCAGCGAGTATGTTGTAATGAAACATCAATGAATGGTTGGATTCGACTAGCAAATCTCTGTTTATGGTAAGGACAGCTCCAAGTAGCAGTAGAAAATCGGTCTTGTAGAATGAATAGTGCAAGTAAAATGGTAAGTGCGCCCCATAATAGGTAAAAAGGAGGAACACAAGAGGGATTGTCTGTGACTGTCTCTGGAAAAACGGAGTAGGTACAATTAGAAAGGTTTTATAGTTAACAAAGCCAGTGCTGTTTACTCTTAGAGCTTTGTAGTGCCCAAAAGCCACAGAAACACTGAAAGAAGCATTTAGAACCCGACGGTAATTTTCTGCGAAAAAATAAAGGCCAGCAGCAAAAGGACAGCGATCTTCGGTGTAATGAAAGTGTACTCTTAAAAATCTATTATAGGAACGTTAAAGTGGTAAGTGTCAACCAGTACGGATTCGTTGATAACAAGTTGAATGTTCTTAGATTGGAGGGATTTTTCGACTCCACAAACTCACTGAATGATTTCGCTTCTAAAGGCTTATAGGATAGTTCAAGGTTTCAAATAGATCATCGAATTGAGCGACCAACTGAAGCTAGTTAGCGTAAGTCACTTACGCCAGATACTCCAAGAAAACTTTAAAAAAAATTACTGTGGGAGCTGTTCGTGTGGTTTCGTGTCGGCCTCTTTCTTTCTGATTAATTTTTGTGCAGAATCAACCTCACCCTTGAGGGTGATAGTAGAGTTGCTTCTAAAACACTGGATTTATCTGTCATAAGATTAAGGTAATCCTGGAAACCTTCGGGTATTCACAGAATCAGCCAAAAACAACCTGGTTATGCACGATCGAAACAGTGTAAGAATACTGTCAAGGTATGTACACCGCAAGGGCTAGTCAGAGGACTCAGTTTATAGACTATGCTTCGAGAGCAGTGACACTGCTGATGAAGGACCCAACACTCTTCTTCATCCGAAAAGCAATAGTTGGAAATGGCCTTGCTGCCGTTTTTTCCCGGGAAGTTACTCGATAGAGTTTAAATTAAAACAAACCTCGCTCTAGAACACTTCAAGGGATGGCTCAATATGTTATTCTTTATGACATCGCAATGCTTGAGGACTTACTAAACTCTCTCCTAAATAACAAACTAAATCTGCACAGTCTCGGAGTACTGTGGGCGTTGAACATCACTCAAATCAGTCAAATGTAAATACAAGACTTTTCCTGTTTTACGCATTAACCTTATTACGCGTGAGAATTTTTGCATTCAAAAGTATTTTTCTTGATCCCTTGCTGATCGTCCTTCCCCTCAATTTTGTTTGAAAACTATTTCTTCAGATATCTTCTTACCCTTTTCTTTAAGATCTCCTGATTATTTGAAAAGGTTTCTTCTCAACCCATAACCTCTAATTGAACGCCAAAAGGACGTGTATGCAAAATTTAATTTTCCCCCTAAATCAAGGAGTCAATGAACTGACGTTACAGATTTTTCTTCCATTGTAACAATTTTTTTTTTATTTTTTGCCTTACAATATGTAAATTAGGATGAAATCGAAATCCTTTCACTATTTTGCATATGAAACATTTGCAAAACCCTTTGTCCCGCAAAAGGATATTTCGCAATGATTTATTGAAAATCGTAGTCAATAGACGATCGAATATCCTTTCAAAGATCAGATGCAGAGAAGGGTTACTCTCGATATCGAACTGTGAAAATTAATATTTCTACCAACTGACTTCAGGTATGGAATTAACCCTCCAGGTATGTCGGATTTGCCCTCAATTTTTATTATTTCATTAATTGAATTATGCAAATTCGGGTGAAAGGCTAGAAGAACGCGCCGTCGCGACAGTGCTTCATGTTACGCATTTTTCCATTACATTGTGGTGGTGGGACATATACTCGTAAATGTGACTACTGGAAATGATTTATGCGTGTGCATTCAAATTTCAATGTCTGTAATAAAAAAAGTTAGCAACTGCCATTGATTTTATGCCTCCGCAGTCGGGACAGGAGGAGTACGCACACAATAAAAAGACAGACATTTTTGACAAGTCCGCTCTGCAGGCATACCTTCTCAAGTAGTGCACCTGTGAGCTGTTATTCAAAGTTTCACCGTGGAATGCACTGGGCGGGATAATAAATTCTCGATACAACATAAAACTTAATTCGTTTGATTCGTTCTTGAGAACCTGGTGCACACAATTAAACTGGATTAGACTCAGCACATATTTGGCGGCTAATTTATGATCTAGTGGTGACAGTTTGTTCCTGATTTAATTGGAGTTAGCAATGGCTTGTGAAAGTTGTACAAGTGGAGAATGGTTGTCCCACCAACCATGGCATTCCATTAGAGCTATCAGTACTGTAAGAATGACTTGAAGTCGTGGTTAGGAGTAAAATAGTATCATAAGGATGGATGTGATTTATGGTAGAAAAATATGCAGATACATAGATAGGAGGGAATATTATTTTAACTCTCATGTATTCTGGTGTATGGATAACTACTATTCTATCATATGAGACCAGGCAAAGGTACCATATTGCGACGCCAGTTTGTGCATCCGCAAATCATAATACTGCTAAAGACTACAGACCAATAAGTCTGTCTGCATTTTTGCTAAAGACACGGTTAGTACTAGATAAAGGCTAAGAATAGGGATAGATACTCATCGAAATCACAGATGGTGAGTAGAATTGAACAAATGCATATAATTGGCGTAATCGACTAGACCCTAGAAGAATAGTGAACCGGGGTACTCCCTAAGGTATCACCATTCATATAAAAAATGGATATAACTTTGTTGCACATGCCGACGATATTGTCATACTGGTATCCTGTACGTCATTTGCTCCGGAGGCAACTAAGTTAAGCACTTCTGTTAGTGAATAACCGGGACAAAGACCGACGTTTGGGAGTGAATCCATCGAATAATGATTTAGTGTTTTTCACCAGGAACTATGGGGATTTAAAACAGAAGTGGTGCTCAATTGCATCGTGAAAAATGCTGGACAAGAAATACCACCTTGCGAACGTCACAAAGATTCAACCAGTAGATTGTTTGGAGGTGACGGGATTAATAAGATCAACACAAGCTCTGGAAACGATACTAATTATTCCACCACTAGACATACATTGTGAAGATTCAGCAGCGAAAAATGCGTAAGACAAATGGCAGCCGGTCTTTCGACAATATCTATAGAAAACTTAAATGGAAGCAGACTACATCATCCTACGTGAAGAATGCAAACGGATATTCTTTCTCAGAATTTTTCAGATCAGAGGAAGCCTATAAATTTCCGCAACAAAAGGGGACATTTATTATCCTTGCTGTCTATAAATTTTCAAAGCGAATGTCCTTCCAATCTCCATTGCAGATTAAAAATTTTGTCAGAGGGCTTATCCCTTCGTTCCAATCTTCAAAAATTTAACTATTTCATCTCACGGATTTCTTTAGGCACAATCTGAATTTCTTTCGATGAAAGTACAAAAGATCTTGTAGACAGTCTTGCCGTTATGTTATCCTTTCTGGAAAAATTCAAGGTAGGCTTTGAGTATGCAAACAAAAAATATAAATTTTTGGCGCAACAGGTCCATGGGACCCAGGGCCTAGCTTCTCACAACCATTCGTGTTGTGCGTGTTATATTCTTCACATGAATGGAAGGGGCCTACCGTTTAATGCCGGATCCGAACGGCAACTTTGAGAAGCTTTTTCATGACAGTTTTACTCTCGGATGTTTGTCAGACGCTCGCGAGAGGTGGGGCCGTGAAAGAAATTTTAGGTGTTGTCTGGGGATTGAACCTGGAACCCCTTGCACTAACCACTTGAGCCATGGCGCCCACAAACGTATGCAAACATTCTAAGAAAATTTCAGACGCTGATACTTAGCCGAAAAATCTTTCTGGAAGTGCAATCGATTGGGAAAAAGAGGAACACTTGAGTCTCAGCACGCGATTTCAAAATGACAAACCAAGCCTGTGCTTCGGACAAAATGTCTTACATTTCCTTTTTTATTTGTGTGAGTTGGTCAACGTAGAATGGTTGAATCCTTAAATAGATACTCATTCTTTTGGTCTTCTGTGTTTGGCTGACAGACCTTCATCTCTTCAGTACAACGCACAAAAAACATGTCTTACTTTTACTTTCGATTTAAATAAAGAGAAGAGTTTATAGTGAGTAGCTAACATCTTCAAAGTACAATAATAATAGCTCAATCACCTCATTGTGGCAATAGACAAAGGAGGTTGGATTAATAAGCTGAAAAAGGAGAGACTAATGTCTGCTACATAACATTATTGAATTTCGATTCGATGAGAGAATACCTTGTCTTCGTTTGAAAGAATTTGGAATGGAACAATATGCAAGCACATATAGAAAATATGTGTGGGAAGAACGAATCTCTACAGTGTTTAGTTTATATTTGGGGTTCTATGTACTCCAAACCCAAATTATCTTAGAGCAGTTTCGGATACTCACTACACTCTTTCCTATAACTACCGATGAAATTCAACGTAAAAAAGACAAAAACATTCCTTTGTTCCTTTTGCAACCCTTATTGGCTCATATTCGTCATCACTATTCGAAACGACATCTCACGGCAAATAGCTTAACTAACAACAATCCACAAGCAAAAGGAAGCATAGAATCCTTGCCGATAAGGCAGTTCATAGAAAAGGGAAAACTTCTTTAGAAGCGGGAAATTCAAATTAGATTTTCTAAAACTAAACAATCCATTAAGAAAAAGAAACCATTCTCTACCTATGACATTCAAATTGGATACCACTCCGGTGCCTTTGGAATTATCCCAACCATACTTAAGTACTTATACTCTCCCACTGTCGGCAGTGTAATTTATTTGGTCGTAATAAATTCTTTCAATTAATATGCAAATTTCCGTATGCGCATTGTTAGCCCATTCGATTGGTAATGTCAGAACATGTGATTGCAAATTAATCGAGTGGTGTTTTTCTTTTCCTTTTTCTGGCTTTCGATTTCTTCCTTTCCGCGATGATGTATTGCTAAGGTAGCTTTTCAATTCCGTAGCAAACAACCTAATGAATGGTGTCGGTCATAAATTATAGGACCAGTCCGAGCAACACAAACGCCTTCGGTGTATCTTTTGGATGCATTTCAGTGTGGAATCCGGTGCGTTGTCACAATATTTTGGCATCTGGGTGCAGTTGCATTAATACATACTTAAATGAGTTGTACGATTGAGATGCAGCCGTTAAACAAGCTGCAACCAAAATTCACCGTTTTCAGTAGGACGGTAATAAAACTGAAGAGAATCCAGAAGATGTACTGTATATTATCTGAGAAACTTGTTGGATCCTCCCATCCTTTGAGGGTTTCATCATCGACGTTTTCTTATTTTTCGTCTGCACTTATACGAGTAGTATGTCAATTGAAAATTACACGATTGTTTGGAACCTCTCTTCGGGGTAATTAATTTTGTTTTATTGCAATTGACTGATGGTGTGGTTTTAAATGATATATTGCCGCCGATGGTTTTAAAAGTGTTTAGCTGATAAAAAGGGAGAAAAACGATCACTTAAGTACTTACATATGTACATTTACACTCAAATGAAATGTAATTATGTAACATTCTAACCATTTGCAGTTTGCAGGATATTTACAGAGATATTCCGGCATGACTATATCATAGGCCGATCTCTTGAGACAGCCCTGCGTCTCGTCCCTTGACGTCATAGTAGAGAAAATGGGAAGGACAATTAATTACAGGAGCGTTTTGTAGAACATAGTAGCAAAAATGGCAAGAAAAATCAATTACAGAAGCGTTTTGTAGAACAAAACGTGTTGGCATTTGGGTATTGTTCAAACCATGTCTACAAAACATCTTCTGAGTAAAACTACCTAGTAAGAGATTCTTTCCACAATTAACTTTGCATATTTGCGTCCATAAACAACAATTACCTAAAGCCGATGAAGCTTACAATACTTACCAACTAGTTCTTTAAAGTATCTTGGACCTAGTAGCAGATACAATGAAGCATCTCAGTGCATTCTCCAAAGTAATAGGTTCCACTAACGCTGAGAATCTGAGTTTGAACCTGAAAATTTTGTTTCTGCGTCTTTTGCTCAAAATCGTTTGGTTAAGTTACGGTCGGTTTAGAAGAGACTTGGCTTACGAATTAAGTCGTGTTTATAGTGGCGTTAATGTTGACTGTCATAATTTAACAGACAACAGTTTAGTCACGGAGTCATTTACGTTGGAACAATGCTACATTCCATGTAATGTGCAATGATTCGACGATTCGTTTCGGTTATAAAATTCCAACACTCATGTCCAGCTCCATTAAGTAAAATATTGCCGAGGTAAGAGGAAATTTACTTCAATTTGTCATCGTTCAAAGTAATTAAACATTTAGTATCCTTCTAACCATTGGATCCTCCAAGATTCTCCACGGACTTCCTACCGTTCGGTCAACCAATTTCGGAATAAATAACTTTTCAAGGAAACCGCTTGTAGTTAATGATTTGCTGACATATATTTGAATCTGCATGCCTTGAGTTGATCATATTTCATTCACTCGCGTTCATTCTAATTACTTGGGTCTTTGTTTCCATCACATAATCACCTCCATATGTTTCTCTCGTAGATGTACAAAAAGTTGGTAACATTTTTATTGCTTGGCATTACAACACAAAATTACTTTTTAATAACTCTCGCCTAGGAACCATTCCTAGTTAACTTGTTCTCTTTATCTGAACACGCATTGCTACTACGGCACAGCTGGCTAGCGCGGTGGATGCCTGACTGAGTTATTCCAGCCAATAAACATACCAAACTCATCTCCTCCATCATCGGCACGAAACAAAACAACCACCCCGAGGGGTCCAGTTCGGCCAACAATGCGGACAGTGCAAACCAGTTCCTGCTGCCAGAAGCACTGTCATGCCCGCAGGAGGTAGTAACCCACTCAAGCGGCCAGAGCAAGAGTCAGCTAAACAATTTTAGTTATGAATTTTTGAATGCGGTTTCCTCCCGCCTGGCCCTCTCTGATGATTTGCATTCGGCAATCAACTACGCACTAAGTGCATGCACTTACTTTGGCAATTAACAACAGCACTTTGCGCGTCTGGAGGCTCTTTCTCTCTCTATGAGTTGTTCTTCATCCTCCTGGTCGTCGTCATCGTCGTATCACATCACAATTCTATGTCATTAAAACTGCATCAAGGTGTTTATTAACAGATCATTTTGGTTCGGCAGAGCGGCACTGGGATGCGTCATGTTGATTCCTTGCTCTCTCTCTCTTTCACTCCTTGTGGTGCCTGGCTGAAGCACACCATTCAAGCCACATAATTGAGCCTACCCACATGTAAATTAAGAAGTAAAATAATTGACCCACTATGCAGGGAGCCAACGTCGTCCTCCTCTTCGGTGAACAACGACCGGACGTGTTTTCTTTCTGCGGAACACCTTCCTCATTGCGTAAATTACATGGTGATCCGTTGCGCGCAGAAAAGAAAGGAGGAAAGGCTCATGACCAGTCAGAGTGGTCGTGGTGATGCGCCTGCGCGGCCGTCCTTCAACAGTTCCTAGTATACACACACTCATTTCAAAGGGGCAGAGTGGCACTTTCATTTTGAGGCTCGATGATTTGGAGGAGCACAATGGTAACCATCAATTCCACGGGGTAATTGTGGATCGTGTTGGCTGTAGGTAAATCGGACCGCAAACACTAATTCAGCCAATTAACGTGTCAGCCTTTTCGCGAAGCGAATTTATTGGGTCGAACGGCTAACAGGATATTCGGCGGTGTGACCTGAATTTTTGTTCGTTAAATTGCCAGCAAAAAGATTGTCGTTTGATGGAACAGTAAATAAATGCCAGAAGGGTGTGTCCTTAAATGGGTTTTCTTTAATTACTTTCGAGATGAGATTGCGTCGATGGAGACCGTTAAATGAATACATTAAAATCTTGCAATTAAGTGGTTCTCTTTGAGAAGTAATTTAGTGGAATGATGTCAGTTGAACGATTTATGGGTTCAAAGCTGTATCACAGGTTGCATCGCCTGGCGGGAGATTTAATTAAGTGCATGCAAGCGAGTTGTCACATTTTTCTTTAAGTTTTTCTTATCCTTTTTTTAATTTGGGTACCCAAGGACTGACTTCAATTATGATGACACAATTGGTGGAATTGAAACTCTGTGAGTGATCTTTTAAGATCATCAGCCTCTTCAAATTCTGAATAGAAAATTATAGGGAAGCTGAATCTTATCCTTGAGGGCATCCTACTCGCTTCCACCTGTTGCTTAATGGCATCGGCTTAGTCAAGGCTTTTGTTTTACAATCTCTAAATGCATTTACTTCATGCTTCGCAACAAAATTTTACATTGTATCGCGGTGTGAATGTTAAATTTAACTGGTTAATTAAAAATTCCTTTTATAGTCCCCCGTAAAAGTCTACAGCGCATTCAAGTGCACACTGAGGAGCAATAAAGGCGATTCAGTAAAATTTAATTGCAATTGCACCATTACGCAAGAATAACGTGCAAGCAATAGTCCCGTCTTAGTCAATGCGTAGATATTCAACGGAATATAGTGTCATAAACGTGGACTAGCTGCATTTCGAAAGTTGTTTTCTACAAAAGGCAAACAGAACAGGGGTTCAGTGTTAATTTGTATGTCCCAACACTTATCGTAAACGGGTACTGTGGAGGAGTAATGAAGAATTGATGTTTTGCTAAGGAGAATGCACCAAACCAGACCCATCTACAAAAAGGCAGTCATGTGCCTTGTGTCAACTACCGATACTGTATCCAAAGTTCTCGTACTATGTGACTGTTGCCGAGACGATCAACAATAGACGAACTTTTCGAAATAGTTTAGGAAATTTTCGATAACACCTACCATAGTATCCATTGCCTCGAGCTCTGGAGGAAAATGGCTTAATTCAGGATCCTGGCAAAACTGATAGCACTGTGTCGTGAACAGCTGGATATAAAGTGTATTTTGGAAGAACCTTCTTGAATTTTTCTAAAAGTGTCTTGGAGTTTTGTAGAAAGGTAGTAGATTGTGAGTAGGACAGATATATATGTACATACTTAATAAGTCCTGTCAGCTGCTACAAGTTACGTGTATCAGTGAACAATCAGCGTGCCTTGGCAGAGGGCTTATGGCAATGCAAGGGCGGAACCAGTCGACTAAGCAAAACTGCTACTTGAACGATTGGATCACCAAGGTATGGAGTGATCAAATCTTTTATCGCGTACGAGGCTCCAATATGGGTCAATCTTCAGAGAACGATAACTTACAGTGTTTAGCACATTCTGCCAACATCGGTAATGATCATTGTATTATTTCGATGTGGCATTGGAAGAAATATAAAATAGGTACATATGCATATATTGAAAGAAAAACAAGGCAGGGCACAGTGAATTCATATGGATTAGAGTACAAGATTATACCGAAATATTTCATATTTCGTTTAAGTCATCGAAGTACTATCAAATACTCAGGCCGTAATAAAATCAATAAAATCACAAGAGATCAAGTTCAATTACATATGAGAGTGCCTCACCGCAATCAACCGAATAGGTCAAAGTATTAAAATTAGCATCTACATGTTAAAGAAATTAGTACCAAGATTTATGAGAATCAACAAATACGGTATGTTCACAAAAGTGAGTTTTCTGTATAACTAGGCGTGGTGGCCATCTTCTGGCAGTGAAGCCCAGTCTAACTTCGACTAGATTGACATGTATGTACATATGTATGTATGTATGTATGTATGTATGTATATGGTTTCACTTTTTCACTGAATGATGCAAACATAAGTAGAAGGAGTCTGGAATGGGAGCATTTAGTTAGGTAAAGGTTAGAGTTTAGATTGAATCTGTACAGAGGTATGATTCTATCAAATTGACTTCATTCACTCCATATGCGGCTAGCAGGGATCCAACTCAAGTTCCTCATCAACGACCCTCCCCATTTCATTTACATACAACATTGTCATAAAGCCATTACCCGCCTCTCTAGATTGTTTATGGATATTTTAGTACGTACTCATACGACATTTATTTATAACCTGAATACTTTTTAAGTCACCACCTTCAATTACCACCTCTATTCGCGGGCCTATCATCTTCCTACACTCACAGACGGTGTACCACATCTCCATCGTCCTTTTCGTTTCTTAATCATTACAGATTATCGTCCACTTGTCACTTATTGACGCATGAAATATGAACGAATTTGTATTTTATTTATGACAGTCACGGCTTTAGTTCGACAGATAAATATAAGGCGCATCTGCCAAAGGTGCACGATCAACACCTCCAAATTGAACGTGCATAAAATGTCTCTGAGATACGAGTATAATTTTCTTGATTTATTGAAAGTTATCCCGATCTCTGCTGAATAACTAATGAAGATTTTGCAACATTGTGTTCAACATGGGATGCCGTCACGCCGCCATACCGCCAAGCAGTGCTCATGCAGCGAAAAGGTGTGTAACGTACGAATTGCAATTCAACGTGCAAGTTAATTAGGGAAATTATCATGTAAAGAAAGATTGTGTTGGCTGTCAGGATAATGAGGGTTCATCGGGCAGATGTCAGCAAACGAGGAATATGTCATGGGCGGAGCTCTGACTTTATTTGTTTGTTTATCTGACTACTGTGTTACTTTCCAGAGAAATTCTAATTAGATATGAGAGAGACATCTAGGGGAGAATAGGTGGTTAACGATTGTTGAAGGTCATAACAATGATTTAATTTTTGATCAAATAAGTAAAGAGGATTTCGTTCATTGAGAATAGGGGGTTTGAATCACCCCTTGATTTGGTTGACAACGCTAGCAGTACTGAAATACCGGGGTTTGAACAAATCCATGATTCCTATTACATTTTAGTAATATCTTGAAATAGCCTGGAGTGGTGGACGACTATAAGGCTATAAGAATCAGGCGCATATCACTCACGATGTTAAATAACTTATTCTGGGAATCTTGTTGCTCTTATACTTCAAGCAATTGGGAAAGGAACCAGAGGAATAGGGGCGCTCAATAGCATTTACTTCCTAATGTAGTAGTACAACATTATACTCCTGTGTACCCGCTGTGAACTAAAAATGACGGATCTATAGAAGAAATCTTGAAAAATTCAAATGAATGAATGAGTGGCACTCCGTCAATGTGTCTTTTAACAGTGGACTCCGGGTACCAGGTGACCTCCGACCATCCTTTCCTCATTTATGGATCCCATTAGTGAAACTCTATTTTTTTTTTTAAATGAAGGAATAAGGAACGTACAAATCGTGCAACCTGAGAATAGCCTGGGCCTCTCAAACTCTGTAGAGCTGTAGAGTTTGAACAATTTGATAACATTTCAGTCGACTTAAACGATACATCATACAAGAAGATCAAGCTATTAGGAGCTTGACGTAAACGCACCATGGCCTTAATATAGAACAGACTCGAGAATAAGTTATTACTCGAGCGAAAGCGCCTCTCAAAAGGTCCCATAGAAAATATTACTATACCACCAGGCAACACTGCGAAAATGAGGGCGATTTCTTCAAGATCAATTATTAGACCAGCGAATTCTATGCTCACCTTCCTATGGCGAACTGGTATGAAAAAACCGCCCAAGATGCACCCGTGACAAAATATTCGTTTGAAAGCGGTAGAAAGATCCTCGCCTGGTACGTCTGTGAATAGATGCCTGGAAGATGTTTAACAGAGTCCAAAAAACAGTAGTTATGGCGCTCACCGTAGCCCTTGACCACACCTTAGCCTTACACCTTAAGAAAACGAGATTTACAATCAGTTATGGGTTCGGTTTTATCCAAAGCGCTCTTAAGATTTGTTTGCAGCTACAAGCTCCAAGAGCGAGACAGTACATACTAGCGTTTACTGGGACTACTGAGGGCACCAGCGCTGGTTTGTGAAAAGCATAATTGAAAACCCACGTCCAGGGTGAAAAGGGCAGTTAATGGCTAAAGGGCGGCTCTGATCCAGCATGCTTAATACGGAACTGAGCGCAATCTAATAAGAATGTTAAGCATAAACAACCTAATAGCCCTTAGTTAAGACAATTCCTCACAAACCTCCAACACAATCAACATTCCCTCCTGTCTCATGCCCAGACTTCCAATCAATTTAGACCTCCGAAAACAAGAATCACCTCTAATTACAGAGAATTTGTGTATTTTCTTGATTGCAGGCTATCGTACTGCGATGCCCATCTCCTTTAATACCGTATCTACCCAAGAAAGCATTTCTGACCACGCACCCAATGCGTCCAGGGCGATTATCTCGCGAATCCAAACGAAGCTAACCCAAACGCAAGGAGTTAATCGATCGTTTGGATGGATTTTCTCGAACATGTTTAACCACGCGAGGATAATCGATTGCTGAACAAACATAATTCGGGCATTTGGATTTCACAGGTTGCGCACGTGCGCCTTGTGTTTGCCTTCGTTTACCTATGGCACACTTTTGCCCGGCCGAATGGTTAGGGTGCAAGCAACCGAGACCCACTATCAATGACTCCAATTAAAATGCTCGAGGTGTATTATATTCCAGTGAAATTCCTTCCATGTGATCATCAGGAATTTCGAACGTGTGATTATCAAGGATAAAAAAAAATAACCAACAAAGTTGCAGTTATTTTTCCTGTTTGCTTGGAGACAAATTGGGTTCCAGTTTTTTGATGTTGCATCCCTTTATACCTACCTAACATTTTTGAGTAATTGCAGAATGGAATATTTTTTCTCTGTGTTTCGTCCTTCGAAGTGATATCCAGCTATGCAGTAACCAGTCATATTTTATAACTCCTTGCCTTGGCAGTACATAATCTATTTGCAGTCCCCTCTAAACGAAGTAAAATAGTCTGAAATTAATCCTAATTAATGAATGCCCGCTTCAGGAAATTATTCACTTCCTTCTGTGGTACAACATTGACCCCAGTGGAAGCAAAAGCACAGGAAACCACTTTACAACTGATCATTGCAATTATCGCTTACCTTCTACGCAATTAAGCATGCATGTGGACATGCTTTAATGTCCATCACTTACCTTAGTAATGACTAGATTTGCGACCTACTCATCAATTAAGTGGGAAGACTTTCTTGTCCAGTGCCTTTTCCGCAACCTAATGTTCTGCCATTCCAACTTAGATGCCAACTAGTCTCATAAAACTTAATGAAAATGTTAAGACCATGGGTAAATTAATAAGCGCGAGAAAATAATGACAGAGCAATTAAATTTAACGACAAACCATTACGCCTAACGTCAACTACACGGGATCAAATTTCACTGTACCTACTCGTATCTAGTCCTCTTTAGCACTTCACCAGTTCGGCTAGTGCATTTGGCAATACATATACTTATTATACACATGGAAATAGAATGGCAGTCATTAATTGGCGGCAGATAGGTTTCAAGTAAATTACCACTAAAATCATAGCAATTTGCTAAAAGTATTAAATTTGTGCCATTTGAGGGAATTGATAAGGTGTCGCGGAACGTTTACAACGAAATGATTACTTAAATTTGCATAAGCATATGGATGTGGAAGCTGATATTAGTTTATTGATCGTACAAGTGATGGGCTGTTCAAAGAAATAGGTAGGAAGCTTGTTGGATTAATGGAGATAAGCCATTAGAACGGCTAAGTAGGGGATATAAAATAAATTAGAATGGTAGCCAAAGTGCTATCATAAAACTTATTTATTGAAAGAGCTACTTCTAATCAGGCCTTGAATTTGAAACATGTATGCTCCACCGGATATGACAAAATTAAAGGTTAACGACTTATGATTACGATAGATACTACAAGGAACATCATCCTTCTAAAGGGTAATCTGAGAAGAGGTGTCATTTTAAATTTTGGCTCATTCTTGAACATTCAACATTCAACTATTATTGCGATGACTTTTGATAAGTTAAAACTAGAAGGATTTTAAATATGGATCGATACATACTCCCACAATGTGTTACAATAGTGAAAATTCACTACAAAAACGTCGCCACTTACCACACAGCTGGTGAAACAATGGCTCTATTGCGTGACAAATTTTCTAGACATGTCATTTCTCGAAACGGAGACTTTAATTGCCCGCCGAGATCGTGCGATTTAACACCATTCGACATTTTCCTTTGAAGCTGTATTAAAGATAAGGTCTACGCCAATGTTCCACCAAAGAAGAAGAATGTCTTCAAAAAGTGACTATTTGTAAGCAGAGCCCAGGCAGATATTGTATTCCATTACTAACCTCGGAGATCATACTTTAGATAAAAATAAAAATATCATCTATTTTCATAAAAAATGTTTCATATTTGTATTTATAATGACTCCTCTTGTTGGATGATCCAATAATATTCAATGACTTGGATGTACTGGCAAGTTTTTAAGAGATCTATGGTAGTGGCGCCGCCGTGGCTCTGTGGTAGTGCGTTGGATTGCTAAGGTTCGCGGTGCGAAGACAAGGACGGAACTGTGGGACTCCTTAGGTAAACGAGGACGTGGCGCAGAACATTTGAGTAGAGATCAAGCCGAAGTGAGCTTAAGCACGTTGCAGTACTCCGAATAAGATAATGAGTTCAAAAAATACAACCAAACCCAATATCAAAAGAAATTTTGAATCCTGTCATTGTCTTCTGTGGGAATCTGTCAAGCACTATTTGTCATACTAGTCTGACAAAAATCCAAGACTATACATAGTTGCCATTTTCGCTGTACGGATATTACCTTAATCCCAATCCACCTGATCTGTTTTAGGTCTTCGCCCAGCTCGTACAGTTTATTCTTGAATTGAAAATTTGAAAAAAAAAAACATAATATATAAAAACCACGGAGTTCTGCCGAAATTCTCGCGTTTTTTTTTTCCAAAAGACTTTTTGGACATTATTCCATTTGAATAAGAGAAAAAACGGCCAGAAAAAATTTTGAAGAAAAAACGACATTTGACTTTTTTTTTATGTATGGTTTTTTTCCTGCTAAGTCTGGCGTAATTTCAAATATTTTGGACTCTTGTACCAATAAACTAAAATTAGACTTAATTTCTTAGGATGTAATATCCGGAAGATGAATTTTTGTTCAGTGTAGATACGGTCTACATATGTTTCTGCATTAAAGAATGGTCACATCAACGTCGCCTTAGTCACTCGGGAAATGCTTTTATTACTCGATAGCTTTCTTTGACCAAAAAAAAGCAGTGAGTTGCTAAAGTGATCAGATTTTGTTGGTGATATCATTTAAATGATCAGAAATGTTCTTAGTTTTCCCCGCGTTGATGTGAGTAGCTGGATAGATTTCATAAAGATCGTGTCTCTGGTGTCTGGGCGTCTAAATTTTGTACGATTCTCTCCAAAATTCTGATAAAGGAAACGCATGTTAGTGTATTGCTTTGTCTAGAATCTTTCTTGATATCAAAAGTGCCAGATTGATTTCATTAACCAAAATGAAAAAATCTGCATAAATGGACAAGTTTGGAAAGGACGCCAGACCTACACTTAGCTTTTACAACTCAACTCTGTAAACGCTGTTATGCGTGGCCTTACATACGATAAATACCTGTAAGTTGGATGCTGGGATAAAGATTAGTATTTAATAGTTGACTTCGAAAAACACTAGAAGTTCTTCCCTGTCATTCATATGTACACATATGTCCAAGGTACTTTTTGTGTTATATCCTCCTCAATGTATCTTCAGAAGTCATTACAGTGGACGTAAGAGTAAGCTAAAACTTAACCACGTCGGTTATTGTGGTCTTCAGTGCCTACTCTACCATACAGACTTTTACGGAAGGTTTGTAGGGATTCACAATATTCTTACAATATTCTTACTCAGGTTGACCAGCGCTACAAGATCATCCAAGTAAAGTAGAATCCTAATCTTTGCTTTTCCAACTCTATTATTAAACTTACCATCGATAAAAAGACAGGACTAAAACCATCTCCTTAAGGAACCCTTACCTACTCCAGCATTAAAGAAGCGAGACGTGAAATTTTCATTCCACACTGTGGTAAAGACATTCAGGACTAAATTTTTAAACAAATTTATAAATATTCTGGCGACGGGCCTATCGTAACCTAGAAAAGATTGTTCAGCTCTGATATGTTGTTGACCTGATTGTTGATGGATTACAGTCTTTCGAAAGCCTCGCTTGAAATGTTATTGTAAACTTTTGTAAACGATGAGAATATACATAGATGAGGGAAATCCAACACTCTACTTCACTGCCAAAGATCTAAATTTCTCCTCAACGGATTTGGGAAATATTTGCTTAGATCGACGCACTCTTCTTGCAAATTGTGTACTTTAGTAGCCTTAATGTGATGCCTCTATATGTATTTCCGATCAATTTTGAAACAACTCATATGTCCTAAGGATAGCTAGTCTACAGCTTACAAGTAAGACTAGCCTTTCGAATAAAGAAAATCGCCCCATTCTCTATTTCTGCTGATTAGCAATGTTAACATAAAAATAATGAATTGTGCAGAACGTTACTCGGCATATATCCATTATCCTTTGGAATAGCAATCAAACGTTGTCTACCTAGGTCACCGAACTCTATTATTTTCCCCGACTGCTTTTTACTATCAGTAATGAAGACAATGGTAGCCTTTTGTCCTACGCTACGTTGGACACCTAAGACCACTCGCCTCAAGCCAAAAAGTAAATTACTGAGCAACATTAATTGTATACAAATGTAAATTCAATTCTACTTTCAGTCAGATACAAAATTCAAAACAAAAATCTTCAACCAGTACTGTGAGAGCTCGGCTCCACGATTTTCTTCAAGGAAATTTCGACGACCAGCAAGGACTCAAGTGCGAGCATTTGTAGAAATAGTATTCATTGGATTGCATTGAATAACTAAGTTACTCCTAGTTTGGATCTTAAGGAAGGGAAGACCAACTTGCAGCAATTGATTCGTCGTATAGACTAAAGAAAACTCGTATCATTACCTACTTGCAGTTAACTTTTGAAGTCCTCGTAAAAATATAAATGTATGTACGTATGTAGTTAGTCCTTTCAGAATGGATATGATGACACTCATACCATTACTTCTTATGTTTATGTTCTTTTTATTAATAAAAACTCATGTTTTTTAACTCGTCTGAACAGTTTCATTTATGTATGCACTCAATTTTTCGTCCTTTTTTTTCCACTTATTCATAAAATTTCATTCAACCGTGAAAATTTCGTTACCAATGAAAACGCAAAAACACACTTAAGTGCCCTGCCAGCCGTGCACATTTTAATCATCTACTTATGACTGCCTACTGGTTCGAGGACTAAAATTAATGAAAAGCGAATTTAATACAGCAGACGAGTGCGTCTCTCTGCACTCACCTTCCTGCCATATAAATTAACTTTTTATTTCAATTTTAATTTAAGGATTTAATTTTCTATATAAATGTTTGTGGCTATGCGGTTTGGATTAAATACTACCTTACCTATACAATCGTCCAGGGAATAGAGAGTTCCTTCAAATGAATACTTATGACTTATGTTTCAAAATTAAAATTCCATTCGTAGAAGAGGATTACAATTTGTTTAATTCCAATTCATCGTTCATCCCTCCCAAGATGATGCGGAGAAAAACATCGCCCATTGTTCAATTACAGATTTATTCTTCATCTTTTATATATATGTACACAAATTTTGTTATCCTTATTTCCGGATGTTGCTTATCCTTAGCATGGAAATAAAGTAACAAGGACTAAAAATCAAAGTTTCCTTCACAATTATATTGGTGGAGAGAATACCAAAGAATGAAAGAAAATCCCAGAAGCCATTTTGCATTTCATTACAAACATATCCCTGCTGATGCTGAGATGCTGAAGATGACGCGCCGCCAGCCAGAATGATGATGATGATGATGGTGGTAGATGAGTGGGCGGTAGGTTATTGTGAATCCTGTCTGATCTTTTTGAATAATCAAACGAACGATACAACAAACGACGTTGATGTGCACTGAGAAAGACGAAAATTTATGAAAAACGAAAAAAAAACCGAATCCCCAGGATAAGAAGAAATGGGGAGAGTTGTTCGCAACAAAAACCATTCAAGGATAAAAGAAATTAATTTCGAAAATATTTACCCAATTATGTGTTTGTTGCTCAGAGTGGAATTGTGTATACCTTTGCCCATGTCCCACATTTCGGGCATCTGAGAGAAGATAATACGTTTTCAAGTCCTATACGCGTGGTGTGGTTCATTTTCATTTCTTTTTGCTGAAATCATGTTGTTTCTTCATCTCGTATGTCCTTTAGGACATTGAGTGACTATGACAGTACAAATTGTATTTTTCTCTTACGGCAGGGTGGACTCAAATGCTGTTTGTCTGTGTTTTGTTATTTGAAGGAATGATATAATGAACCGAATATGCCCAGAGGCTATGGTATGCATTTCCAGGGAACAAGTGAAATGTTAAAAGTTCAAGTAGTTGAATGAAGGATTCCCCTCCATTCATTGCTGTCATCAAGCGTCTCTCTATTACTACGTCATCATGCCATAATCAATCGACAGCCTCATTATGGCTGTCAACAAGGACTTAGTGATAAAACCAGTTGGATACCTACTATGATGATAGTACCCTTCAAACTTGGAACTCGCACAAAAGTCGTGAAACAAGATTCATCATTTTGTGGTGAAGCGTTGCTAGTGGGCGAATCTCTGCGTGGGTGGTACGTATTTTCTAATAATCATCGTTGCCATCATTACCAAACATCATCAACATCATTGACGTTGTCAGCATCATCTTGTCAGTAGGAGCGACACGAAAAAAAAAATCTGTATCCTGTTCAAGCGAAATCCAATTTTGAGTACTTTTTTTTTTTTGCTTTCGTCTAGGTTCTATTCAGTCCTACATAACTCAGACCATACGCCAGCGGAAATTATTTGAAAGTGAATAGGATTCGCTGATTTCTGAAGACTTCGAGCTCGTTATTCGCGTATCCTTTGATTGCGATTGCGACAAACTGAAAATAACTCAATTCAGGGAATTTCTTGTTTTTTTTTTTTTTTTTTTTCTCAAATTTTTTATTTTATCCATCGGTGATGATTGAAGTAGAATTTTGCGTTTATCAATGACTGATTGGAAGTGTTTTCTTTTTTATTTTTTATTTGAAGCAAATCAAAATCATTCTTGTTATGGGTAATTGCAGTTGAATGGGTGACCTTTATGTATGACAAGAGCCATTAATGATTCTTAAAGTGCGAATTAAGTAAGGAAACATCCCTGTTCGATGGTGAATTGATCATGAAACAAGTTTACCAATGATGTCTCAGTATATAAATATATCAAAATGCTAATGAAGACCGCATATAGCAAGACATCTATGTCAGAAGATTTCGCTTGCAATTTCTGTCGCTGCTGTAAGCTTGTCATTAGCTGTCAGTTTAGCAGAATATTCATTAAAAGAGCTTAACGTCAGTCTTTTTTTTTTTGTTTTAATGTTTGGTTTCTTTTTCGTTTTGTAGTTCTTTTAGAGCGTGAAATGAAATAAAATGTCTACCCATAAAATTATGGCAGCTGCCTTGACATTGTACGACAGATGTCTGACATAACCGTATGAAGACATCATTAATGGGAAATGAAGACGTGGTGTAACAGAATGGGGTATATTTTTATCAAACTGTCTCGCGTGGTCTCCACAACCCTACTCCATTAAAGTAGCTTTTCTTCGCTGGACAGCTCTCCGTACCGTACATTAGTGAAGGTTGGAATACGGTGCGGTACGCAAGGAAGATGGGCTTCATTGCAATGTCACTTTTTTCAAATATGTTTCCGAAATTGTGTAAGACGCTTCTAAGGTTTTTAAAGGACTTTACATCAATCTTTTGGATTGGTCTGATCTCTCCATGCTGTTTAAAGAAGTCCATCAGTAATTCTATCATAATGAGTCATTAGACTTTGATGTACATTGTTGCTGTTGATGTTATCCCATTCCGTACCTTTTGTAGTTTTTATGTTCGTCACAGAAGATGTCAGTGGTGAAAACTAACTACAAGCTGTTTTGGATATTTTAGTTCAAAGCTTACAGCATCAAGTACCTGAGTAAGCAAAGGCTTTTCGAAGAATAGTAAAGAACAAACGAGCACTTATTTAAGCCACTTCTAGAGTCCATAAAGATAGCCACTATAGTCCTTTGATATTAAGTTTAAAAATTAATAAGGTTGAATCAATTGCATCACTAAAATCAAAATCTGCCTTAACAATCCTCGCTTGTTCTTGGATCACTTAAGATAATTTAATAAGATTTCTGTTTCGGTGAGAAACACTATAACTTACCGAAAAGTGGAATATAAAATTTTTTGCGTTTAATACTTTAAAGTCATATGATAGTTTGGCATCAAAATGTTTGTATTTGACATTGATGAATCTCTCCTTCAAAGTATAAATGTTGGTGATCTCCATAGGTCCGTTTTGTCTCTGACTTTATTACTTACTTCTTACTTCCAGTGCAATATATTCATTCGATGACGATTGTAGGTACTCCCAGGTTCGCATCTTCGTTCAAAGACTCACATCTTTACTCTTAGCAGTAGAACTACTTTGGCAGAGAATATTAAGCTTATCAAACTCCGATCTTGACAGGATATTAGCTAATACTTTACTTTACCTTAAACTCGATAACAAGGTTCAATCCTGGTCTGATAACTGCCTGATAGAATTAGAAATTGTGCGTTAGAAGTAATAAGAAACGCATACCTGTAATTTTTATCACTACATAGCAATGTCAAAGAAGGAAATATTAAACTTTCCTTTTTAACATTTGGAACAACTTCAAAAATAGTATGTCTTCGCCAATCTTTTACCAAGTCCATGTGGAGACGTGAACTTTGACGAAGTACTAGTCAAAGTAATGGCGCTAGATACGCCTTATAACAACATGGCCTCTGAATACGTACATATTTGCTACATTTATCAATGTCTTCCACAAATGATTCTGCGCAGAAAAAACTTCTTGCGAAATCTAATTGTAATGAAGATTCGACAGTAAGCCAATAAATGCCAATTAATTATTATTACTTTATCTAAATAATCTTTCGCGATGCGCAATACACATTAAGTGTTGCACCGAAAGGGTAGCAGAAAGGGTAGCACTTGATGATAATGTAACCATTCAGCTCAGAAAGGTTGATGTATTTTAAACAAATGATTTCCACAATTTTTTGATGAATTTCGAAGTTTACTTTTGCTTAAATATTGTTTTACTGCCCATCAATTGGCAATGATTTATCATTGAACATTCTATGACGTCATGCCTACTATTTTTTCAAGATTTTAAGAAATATTACCAAAATATAATTGATTTATTAATTATACCTACATATAAAAGCAACCATTTAAAAGGATTTCAGGAAGTATGCCTACAGAAATATGTGTTTTTCCAAAAATTCCCAAAATTACACGCGAAACTCAAAAAAATGCTGCCAAATCGATAAGAAACATGAGAAGACTTTTTCGCTAAGAAATTAAATTCTGACATTTATTTTGATATTTTCTGGTATTTGTTTTACTAATTGTAATCTTTAAGATGTTAGTAATATATTAAGTAAAGAAAATCTGATAAAAATTAGAAAAATCTAAGGTTTGCTCCTTAAAAACGTAGAAAGTTATTTTGTCAGACAAAGTTCCAGAAGACTTAGAGATACATATGACTATGACCTTGAGTATTCGTCAATGTCCTTGGTTTCGAGGATAACGACAAAATTTACATTTTAATACCCTAAATCTGAATCTATAATATTGAAATTTGGTATACCTACTTCCTCATATCGAACGCAATGTTGGTGAGAATATTCTTAAAATCAGACTAAGGACTATTTAGAAAAAAATATTTCTTTCATAAGGTCATCTCTTCAAAAAGTTAGAAGGAGCACCCTAAATTCCTTTCTAGACAGCTATGATTTGACAGTAAGGGCGGTCAGTACTAGAGGATTTGAAAATTCGACTAAAGAATAAAAGCCATGCTTCAGCTTCTACTACTTCTTTTCCTCCGGAGAAGTGTCCCATGAAGGAATTCCCTTTTACTTTTTTGTGACCATTGAGATGAATAAGCTTTGAAGGTTAGACGACTGCATCTGGACTTTTAGCTGTCCTTTTTAAAACAGAACCCTACTGTGGCTGATCCATTTCCGATTTGAGAAACCCACCCCTGAACGATGTTTGCCCTTAAAAAAAAAATCGTCCTTAGATTATATGTGAATTGAATTCCCCCACTCCCTCAAACAGTGCAAAAAAAACTTTGCTTTGAAGTCCATAACTAACAAAGACGAAAGAAAAAGAGGAACCACCGAAAATTCGTTTATCAAACCGCAACACAAAAGCGACCTAATATCGTTTTTAATAATACCACCCCCTATCCACCATTCGAAAACCTATATCCACGTGCACGATAAATGTGGTAGTAGCAAGCGCACACAACGATACACATAAGAAAACGAAAAAGAAAAGAAATTGAAAGTAAGAAAGAAAGAAAAAAAAATACACGAATCCAACTAAGGTAAATCAAATCCACCTTTATTCGTTTATATTAAAAACGAAGGAACTCCTTGTTGTGCCGTTATCCTAGTATCCCATCCACATACAATCGTCAGCAATAACAACGGCAAGAGAAGAAAACGAAAAAAATTAACATAAAAGGACACACAGGGACAGGCTAAGCTAAACCAAACGTAGAAAGAAGGTTGAAAGGACGAACAAAAAAAAAAAAGAAAAAAAAAAAAAAAAGAAACTCTAAAACTCAAAATCTTAAGGATAAAACTTTGAAAATGGCATTTTCTTGTTTACTCCTGAAAGCATTCAAATGGCCCTCAAACAATTTCTTTTATGGCTTTGCTCGGCGACAACAACACTACACAAATAGCAACAACAACAACAAAAACAGCAAAGCGATATCAGGCAGCATAAGCAGGATTGTACTTGGGCGCAGGATAAGAATTCAAGTTTATATTATTTTTTTTTTTGTAAAAAATAAGAAAAAAAAAACTCTTACCACACCACATCCCAATTATTTTTCTTTTTTTTTTTTTTCTAGTTTCTTGGGGGAATGATGAAATGTTGGGAAGTAGATGGAGGATTGATGTGGATCCTGGCGTGCATGTGGCAGCATGGATTTAAATCAAACGAATGATATCAATTCATCTTGGTTGGAAATTGTTTACGTCGAGTAAGTATAGAAAGTGAACGCTCCGGAAGGCGAAGTGTGTGCTTGTGTATCTCTAGCTACTTGGCAAGTAATTATCCGAACGCTATTTTTCTTTTGAACATTTTCTTCATCCCAAGATGGAGAACCTGTGGGTGTTTTTTAATGAGCTCACCTAGGGGTTGCAGCTTTAAGGTTGGATAAATGTCAGCTTACATAGAAATAAGACTTAAGTGCAGTTTAGTTTAGAAAATTGCAATGAAAGTGAGAAAGCAAAGAGGTTTCCTGTTTGTAATTTCTTACTTGAAGTATCTCTCTTTGATATCAGGCACGCGAGTGTGGATATGTGGGTATGCCGTTGAATTAACCTCTGCTGGGAAGATAGAAGTGGAGCGTTCTAATGGGGTAGACAATTTGTAGTTGGACAAGAAAATTCCGGCTCCTACTCCATTTGATATTTTTGAACAGTCAGTGTATCAGTATCGTATCAGTATCGCAATTTTTCCAAGGATCTTCATGAGTATAGTGGTCTTGTTGCTGCTTTAAAGCACTTGCAGCCGCAGTCTGTATAACACTTATAAGAAATGCTTAGAAGTCTAGAAGGAATTCCAGCACAGCAGTCGGATAGGTAAGCATTGCACCCGTAATACCTTACCAGGACAGTCTTTGAAACTCTTGAAGGGTCAAGCGGCTGTGGACTTTTCCAATCTTTTCCCACCATACGAGCGATGCGTAGGTTATTATTGGGGTTACGAGTAAGGTAAGTTGGATTATTTTTGGTTTTAGTCCCAAATTTTTTGTCTAAAATTCCAAAGCAAGCCCCGGAGGTTTCGGTCGTTTTTTCAGTGGTTGTGTGTCTTTTAAGAAATCAATTTGTACGCCATTTAGTGATAGCTTTTGGAGTTTAAGGCGTCTCCTCTTGGTGAATGGTATGAAGACTGTTCTGGTTGGGTTAACCTTCTGATTGGGTCAGTAACACTTTTTCAGTAACACTGGAATCTTCTTTACTACTTAGTATTATCACAATGTCATCTGCATGGCCTTGATTTAGAAATCCAGGATTGTCGAAGTTTAGTCATTTGGATGGGTGTCCTCTACAGTGGATCATAGTAAAAGGAATAGGGCAGCGTCTTAAGTGTAATATTTCGTTGTTTTCCGATAATCAAGAGTTGATAGAAATGAGCTTGATAGAGGTAGTCAGTGAGTCAATGGTTTTGGTATCAGCAGCAGTACTAATCGATTGAGATATGTGTTGTCAAAGGCTCTGCAAATGTCCAGAAAGGCACAGAGAATGATTCAACAGAGTCTTTTCAACAGTGCTAACAAGATGGTGCAAGGGTGATAGTAGTGCCAATTGATCAATCATTCGAATGTGGTAATCGATACTGTTTTCCATTCCAGAACACTGTGGTGAGATTGATTGACCTGAAAGTCTTTGCCTCTGAATGAGATCTGCAACCAGCTTTAGGTATTAAAGTTCCATATTATATGAGGGGGCGAAAAATCCTGTCGCCTCCAGGAGCCCTGTATTTCTGTGTGGAAATAGCCGATCTTATGCAATTAAGGGGAAAAGATCCTCTTCGAGATATCCCACGTGTGTACGCGTTGATTAAATTCATAGATACGAGGTGTGACTGAAGTGTCCTGAAACTGAGTTTGCAAGAGTAATCCTATGATTCTTTCAGATTTTTGAACCTTTACGGCTCAAGGAAGGCCATTAATGGTCACGCAAAATTGGTAATAGCAGAGTTATAGATTGTAGGATCTGTCAATTATATTTTAAATTCAAAAACGAAGCTATGGCCGCTTCGAGATAATGATGACTACTTATCGATACCAATATTCACTAAAAGTGTCAGACTTCTACCCACAGAAACCATAAATCATTCGCTCAACTGGTTCATACCTACTTTAACCAGTCAATACTTCATTATTCAAGCCTGCCTTGACAGATTTCAATCGTTTTGGCCTATATTTCACAGGGTTTTCCTCTCAGAACAGTAGTGCATCGCTTGGAATAAATAGATGCTCAATTCTCCGTGGCATCTATCACCCACGACTTTTCGATTTCCTTTCTTGTCATTCTTTTATGTCTGGATATGGGATTATGTATCATTTATGTAGCACCTACTGGCGTAGCTGCTTTTCTGTTAGGATATTTATTTCCTCAAATCGAGTCGCCACAAATATTACACACATAGCAAGTGATCCATTGTCGATCAAACGATACAATTTTTAGGGCTTCCATATTTAACCTCTTGTAACAGTTCAGCAAAAGAGAGAATGACAATTTTAGTTTCGCCGAGAATAAAAATCCATTGAAACGCCGAAATAAATAATCTTCTACAGTAGTTGACAAAGAATCGAGCCTTGTGGCACACCACTTGGAGTATTATATTCCATTGTGTATTGTATAAATCACCTTAGACTAGAAATAGTCCGATGAGATACGTTGTTATAGTATTCGATTATACCCTTTTGATATGAAGTACTGCTTGTAGTTTCTAAGGAGATGTGGAAGATGTAACTACAAAGCGGTAATTTCCGTCTTCTCAACTTTTCGCTCCGACAACGTTCCTCTTCCTGGTCTAAATGTACCTCACCAAGGGCCAGCTAAAACCTACTTGTTATGAAAACCTGGTAGGGTATAGATTATTGTGAACTTTGAAACCGTCCTAATCATTTTTGTTTGCATTGAGATCATAAATTTTGTGATTCCCTAGAGCTGGATCTTGTTCTAATAACGCGTGAGAAACCTATTCCATTGATCGATCTTCTTATGCAGCTGTACGATTTTCTTATTGCATCTGACCAAAATATAGTTTAAACAACCATGGATGTATTGTTACTAAAACAACCCTTCTACTCAGTTATAGGGGGCACCCAATTCAATCGATTCGCCTAATATCCTTTCACCACAAAACAGCATGCATAACGCAATAACAAAGAATTACAATCCACAACATCATTTTCCTAATTACAAATTAATTGTTGCTTCCATTCTTCCTGCAATACACCTTCCAGATTAAGGACAAAACATAAATTGCCCCAAATCCCGGCTAGTTAATCCTTGAAGTCACAAAAGAAAGCAATTAAATGTTGAGAAACACAATTAAAACCACCATTCGACGACATTTTGCATATGGAACAGCAGTCGCGTGTTTTCGAAATAGACATCCTGCAAATGGCATACTAAACTTTCAATGGCTGTCTAGTCATTAACCAAGGGTTGGTCCTGATATCTCTCATATCCTTGATATCTACTGCTTAAATGACTTAGAACGCACGTTGACACCGCCGCGCGTTATAACTAATCCAACCGTGTGTATACAGTGCACACCCTTATTTTATCGAATGCCGTACCCCCCACATCCTTGCAAACAACAAAAAAAAACCTTTCGATTCCTCCTCCAATAACCGCATTCAAATGGAAGTTTCGATTCGTTTTTTTTTTTTCAATATTTTAAAGTTTCTTCAAGCGAATCCATCAGGGTAAACACATAGGACAAGGGGTGTTTGCACAGTTAGTGCTCTATTGTGGTGTTGGTAGTTGAACAGGAAAAAAAGAAGCGGACTCTAAGGACATTCGCGCGGGGTGGGAGGATTGAATTTATATTCGATGTGCCACGGTAGCAACAGCAGGCGAACAGTTATGTATTTTTTTTTTTGTTATCCATTTTGAGGGTACTGCCTTGAGGGTGGCAGAGTAGCGCACCGCACACACACGTTCACCCTCACAGGGGTAGCAACTTTTTTATTTGTTTTTTTTTTTTTTTTATATATTTTGCTATGTGTGGGGATACGATGGTGGTTCTTCGAGGGGTGGCAGAGATAATGGTAATGGTGGCTTTATCGTTATAATACCTTTATAGATTTTTTGTTCGCCTGTTTTTTTTTGTACCCCGAAACAGTAGAGAGTGGTGGTGGTGAGTGCAAAAACAAATATACAACAACAACAGTGTAAGGCCCAACATGGTATCCTGGGAGGGAAACATTAAGTAATGCTTAATAGCCTTCCCGTCCTACAGCCCCGTTCAGGTCCTGCTGTCAGTTCTCTTGAATGTGGATTCTGTTCACTTTTTTTTTTATTTTGTTTGTGTTGTTGGTGTGTCGTCGAAGTACGTGATGAAAACAAAGATGGCTTCCTTGTGGATTTATGATACTCGGCGAGGATAAAATAAAATTTGAATGCAGTGTTATCCTGCGCCATTCGCGTTCACTCTCATTTCGAAGTCTCTGTTGTATTCGCGTGATGTACGAGATGGCCGAAGACAGGGTGGATGCTTTGCGAAATAAATTTCGATTATTAAAAATGCTTTTTACGGGTTTTTACGGTTAGATTTGCATTAATATTTTACAACTATTACTGAGGGTTTTACGGCTTTCGGGGCCTCTGCCTCTGGTTTAAGAAATGGCTTGGTCATATATCAGGAAAGTAATAAGAAGGTGATAGCATCTGAGGTCGGTGGGGGACTTAAGCAGTAGTAAATTTTTTTAAATGCCCCAGTTCGTGGTTATACGTATATAAGGCTGTTGGGGGTTCATTGACTAGAATTTTCATCTTCGTAGTATCAGTCTAAGAATGAAGGCTATTATGATTCGTTTTGCAAAACTCTTACATCTCAAATCAAAAGGTTTTTAGGGTGGATACCCAGAATAATGTAAGGTACCAATATACATAGTACATATGTATGTACATGTGTTACTACGTTCTTGTGTTAGGGTTATATTAAACTAAATACCAAGTCCTGACTCCCGTGATAAAATTAGAAAAACCCAGCATGATGGTGGACAAAACCGAAACTTAAATTCCACTTTAGCCTTCTAATAGGGGAGCAATAGTCAGACTATTTCAGCTCCTTCACCAGAGTCTTGAAACTAAATGGATAATTGACAACATTCATATCCCAGAAGCAGGTTATTGGGAGCGGAATAGTTCTTTGTCCTTGGGATTGAATTAAAGATCGCCTGATTGGAGTTTTGCTGGCTTTTCTAAACGACCTTGAATTAATTTTCTAGACACCGACTATATCCCTCCACAACTTTTGTTTGCCAAAAACATTGAAATCTGCCTCCTCTCTAGTTCTGATTGGGAGGAGAGTCTTGAACTTGGAATCCGCATACTTTTATACAGATAATTCTAAAACAGAACTGTGAGTTAGTACTTGAAGGTCTTCTCCACCAATCTAAACACACATAAGCATATCCTTCTGCCTTCCCAATCACCGTAGTGTCTTTCAGATGAAGATCATGGAGATCAAGGAAGCTATACGTCGTAACTAGAGTACAATGTGAGATATCACCATTTGTATCGAAAGTCAAGCCGCGATCAAAGCCCTTGAACTGTTGTCTATCTCTTTACGAGATAGCTAAACGAAATTCAACATTTGACTTATTTGGGTGCGGAACCATAAATACGTATCAGGATGATGAACTCGCCAGACATACTGCAAACTTATTGGTTTTACCGAATACGGAGCGTCGCGGTATGCCTCTCGCTACTGTTGAACTGCAGCTTAAGCTCAAGGCAATCGATATGATTAACCGTAGATGAGCAGATGGAACTACGTGCTTCATCACTAGACAGATCTGGCCTATGCTGGATCAAGAAATGTTCAACTTTTGCTCATTACTATCACTAAGTGCACTGCATCATTGGAAGGCACGTTACCAGACTAAGACTAATAGCAAACAATTCATTTCGAAAGAGAATAGACATAGACAAACAAACAGAACAAATGCCGGCTGGCTTTGTGATTCTGGATCCTTGTGGTATCACACCGAACCTACATTGGGCTTAGTGTGACCTTAGTGGGCTACATATTTCTGAAAAAAATTTTCAGCACTTCCTGGGCTTATTTTTATTTTGTATCCAATGCTTACAATATGACCTAAAGAGAACCCAAATAATTTTGTCACAACCTGCCCTGGTTGTGGTGCAAATGTGTCCAGTTTCCTTTGAAGTGATTCGGTATCCGTTGTCATTTTTATCATTATTATCCTTGACCCTCTCTTCATGACGTAGTTCATGTTTTCGTTTGCGACTTGTGACTTACATTTTGCTCCTCGTTTATAAGCACTTACTATCCACATGCACTTATAGAGGAGCAGAGCACTTACCTTACTTACAGTCATACTCCTCTTCATCCCAAAAATTTGACCACAACGATAGCCTTGTGTATAGTCGGACAGCATGGTCTGATAGTTTGTCTCATAATATAACGTCATCTATAATGACCATTAAATACACCGCGGGCAAAAGCTACTTTATAAGAATTACAATCCACAATTCAATTACGCTAACATGTGGAAGACGGTCTTGTCAAAAGCACTCTTATTCAGTTCTAAAAATAAATAAATTTGTATTGAATCAGTTTATTCATCCATTTTCAGGCTACATTCAGTTTTTTTTCATGTGTACGCAAATCTTTTAGCAGCAGACCATCCAACAAAACCATACATATAGTCAAATCCTTTCAAATTTACCCGTGGAATTCCATCAGACGTATCTATCTATTGGGCAGACATTCGATTTTCCTTTCTCGTAGAAAAAAAAAAAATAGTAAAACCCGTACATATCCTTTTTTGAGAATTAAGTTTAGAGCATTTAAATAAAATTTCAAAAAGGATACGAACGAGACGAACATTTCGCAACGCAATCTCAATGAATATCACTCTCTCCATAGGAAACTTGCAATTCACTTAAAATAGTGGAGGCATCCTAACATATCCGTGCAGGGTAGTACAATACCAACCATAGACGGGACCAAAGAACGAAATCAGCCATACAAAAAAGAACAAGTTGAAACTGACAAACTTTAGACACTCGTTGCCATTGTATTTGGAAGGATATTCGCGGTGAAAGTTGAACTAGGCAATTGCCTAATGGAATATGGTAGAAATCTCAGTGGTCTGTGGATTGCTTTGGTTTTGCGGCTCGCATGTGGTCTATTCAAGATGAATAGCTGGATAGTTTTCCCTAATTAACTGACAATGGGGATAACATGTCATTTAGTTTATTTTGCCACATACTATGTATGTATGTTTTCGAGTACAAGTATTCTAGAGGAGAGTTGGTTAATTTTTTTCTATATAACATCCTTACGCATCATCCATCTGTATTCCCATCACATATGCCACAACAAACAACTGATATTTCTAAAAATAGAAAAAAAATATGAAAGATGATATCAATTACAACGGATGCTACAGGAAGATTTTTATCAACTACCCGTTCACCCATTGTTAACCATTCGTCTCCCTATTGTTGCGTTGGCTTCTCCTCGAGACCAAACATGTTTTGTTGATGATAAAAATTTGCATAAAAAACAATCACTCTCTCATCGGAACAACACGGAAGGAGCAGCAGCAAAAAACTGTGTTCATGGAGGAAAGAAACCCTTTCGACTCTCACAGAAAACAATACAGGACGACACACAAAAAATTAATATAAATAGTTTTTTCCTACTGATACGAAAAAAGATGCAAAAAAAAAAGGATATTCTCTCACAGCATTAATTGAGGAAAGGATTTGATTAATCAGGAAAAAAACCAATTTACATGTGCAGCAGCAGGAACCCAGGTCAAAGGACAAAATGATCTGAGGATATGGAATGTAGAAAAAAAAAAACACATCATGGTTAGTCCTTTTTTGTTTTACATTTTTTTTTTCATTGTTTTTTTATGTGCTCGGATATAGGACGATAGTGGTGGATGAATCATAGAAAAAAATGATGCTTAATGGAAATGTAGGATCAAGGAATTATTTTAAACTGAAATTATATGCAAATTAACATCCGTTTGCTTTGGATTGGGATGAACGAGGAAACCATCACGTATGTCCTTTTATTCAATCGCTAACTGGCGCTCGTTCTCACATTTCAATTGTGACTGTAGGGTGATCCTCACATTATTGGATGCACATAAAAGTGGTTAAATTGTGATATATTCAGAGAGCACTTTCTGTGTCCTTGTTAATCCTAAGGATTTGAAAGAGTTAAATGTGTAATTTGTGAAATGGTTAGTACTCGGATTCGAAATTTCCATTGAACTATTCCAACTTAAACAGGAGCTATCTGAACATCTGTTCCAAAAACTTTATTCATTGTGGTTCGAGCCTTACCTGACTAGTTCATCAGCGTATTTGTTTCCATAATCTTTACTATGCCCTTGAACCCAAATCAGGGTTACCTTGAATTGGCTATTTAGCACAAAGCTACCTTAGCCAGATATTGGATTACATTTTAGGCAGGACAAGGCTTCCTTGAACGCCTATATACCTATTTCCTTTTTACAGGAGTAAACAGTTCCCTTCTTTCAAGTGGCTTTCCAGTTTAGCTTCCTATCCACAATGAGACCCAAGTATTTTGCATTATCTTAAAGGTGTGACTGGTGCCATTAATCGTGGGAGAGTCAATGAGGTAAATGAATTTCCTCATTAAGAGGACAAGTTCTATTTTGAGGGTGTTAACCCCTAGTCCACACCCTCAAGCCCATCTGGTAAGCCGTAGGAGAGCACATTGGTGAATTTCCCATAGTATCAAGGCGGCAATAGCAATGTCATCTGACTAGGCAACCACTCTGCATCCAGTCCAACAGCAACCCGATGGCCCTGGGGACGTGTATGGTTTGAAACTGCGCTTGACCCAAAGGATCTTTTCAGTAGTAATTATTTTCGTAGAGTTGATGCACGGTGTAGAGAAGGTGGTTTCGAATTGAGGTACATCAACTGAAGAGCTACCAGGAAAATGCTTGTCCAGTAGAAGTTCGATGGAGTCTTTACTAGAAGTGGTCCAGAGACCATTAGGCTGCATTAGGTGACTGGGTGTAGAGGGATTTTTGGTAAGGATTTTTCGTCGCCTTGAGGCTTCGGAAGACTCTTCTATGGTTTCGAAGAAGAGTCTCCAGGATCGTCGTTTCTCCTTCCTCAGTGAAGTTTTGTATTTCCTAAGAGACAGTCCATACACTCAAGCTTGTCAGTGTTGATAGTTTCCACAGACCGAATGGCATGTAACAAAGGTTGTCAAAGGTTCCTTAAACAGACACCTTTTCTGAGTCGGAGAATAAGGCCGGCCGAAACCGTTTTCGAGTGGTGCGGATGCAATGATTCGCACCATTAGAGCTACTTTTCGATTCTGATACCATAACCACGGTATCGTGGGCATCGAGAGGCCAGGAGGATCACTATCCGTCAACCCAATGTCGACCGCCAAGAGAGATGGTATGGGTGATGAAGGAGCATGAAGGAACATATGATACCACTCCAGCTTTCAACTCGATCTCCTTAGTAAATTCGAAAACATTGCAGATTTCCCAAGCGAAACTTTTACACTCCTTCTTTAGGATAACACTTTGACTGTTCCCCCACAAAACTGCCAACACTTTCACATTTCTCCCCCTTTTCTCAATTCTTTTAATGAAAAACGAAAAATTAAAATAAATCACTTTTCTTTTCGGGCAATACTCACAAAATCCTTTCTTCTTCTTCACACGGCAAACAACACACGAAATTCATTAAAAATCACTCACTCCCCTCATATTTCGGTCACTCGGTGACATGAAATATCAACATCAGCCTGACATTCCCATGAAACCCCCACATATGCCATCACATAAAAGGAACTAAAAACACCAACATCCTTCTCACATCCAAAAACACACCGGCTGAGATGAAATCAAAGAAAACGAATCTGAATGCGAGTCGTGCTCATGACGATTCTCACCTGATCCCAGGGACATTCTATCCAAACAAAAGGGTTCACCATCGCACCATCATCATCGCAGTGCTGCAGCTTGAGAAATCATTAGAGGATAAAAGTAAAAATGAATTTTCATTCAAACCTTAAAGGATGCTCGTTAAATAGGCATATCATTGATCACATATTTACATACTTGTCTAGGATCCTTGTCAGCTCTGTGTGCTAGCTCCTATGCCCGGGAGCAATTTAAATGTTCATCATATGTACAAACAAAATGGAAAGGATTTACATACACTCGTCATTCCAGTAAAACGGATCATTAAAACCATGAATAACATATCCACAGAGAAATAGGAATAAAAAAAAAAAGTGAAAAGAAGGATTCATTAAAGCAAGCATGTGCACTGACAGGAGAGAGAGAAAAAAAAAACACAAACATACCTTCGAGCAGAGAAATCCTATTTCAATTTTTTATGTCGTTTTTAATGTCAACTTCCTAGACCGCGAGGAAGTACCATGTTTGCATATGGAAAAAGGGATAATATACAAAAAAAAAAAAGTGAATCCTTTCTGAGTATCAATTGATATCCATCTGGGAGGTAAAATTAGCTTGAATAGATTTCTTCTTTTCCTTCGTTTTTATTTTTTATAAATTTTTTTGTTGAAAATCCATTACCATAGTATAAAGCATATGTTGAGCTCCCTTGAAAGGATTCTGCGATAGCATGTCCTGGCATTTCAATTGAATTGGAAAATTATTTTATGTCTGCGTAAAAATTGAAGACTGCCACATTGTTGATTTGAAAATGAATGGATTCGTTCGTTCTTCGGTCATGTGGTCAATTGATCCTATTGAGGAGGAAGCTATAAAGGTGCACAATTCCATTCAGACATCCGGTCGGATTGTGTTGATTTTACTGATGAGGATTGTACGGGCATAATGGATGGTTGTTTGGTAAGTGCTGGCCATATTTGTTTAATGAATGATTGATGACGAAGGTGGCAATGAGAGGATGTCGAAAGGATTACTTTAATGGCCTGATGTTGAGGATTACTTTGTCTTCATTGAGTTTACCAGTTATCGGAGGTATTATGCTTTAGTTAAAGGTTGGAGTGTATTTTATTATGAAATCGTATTTGAATTTTGTTTTTTAAAGACTCTCGCTTACTTTGTTAACAGTATAGATAAACAAGCATAACAATACAATGCAAGTTAGTCAAGCAATGCCGCAGATCCCACCTTCTATGGACCCATAAGCGTATCCTATTCAGCGTATTTCACGCACATTTGTGAAGAGATGTGCTGTGATTTCCGAAGAATCGAATGAAATGATCCACTATCTCCATCCATTTGGCAACCATACACAATCGTATGTCCTTTTTAAATCCATTTTGTTTCAAAATATATAAATTTTCGAAAACACTATCAGGAAACTTATTTCAAGAACTGATGACTCGGCGATTCCCATTAGTGATAAACATAGCACGTCCGTTTGTAGCATCATGCAGGGAGTTTTACTACACGTTTTAGAATGGTGTAATATCGAAAGACTCTCCATTAATCCTTGTATGACCATTCTAGGGCCTTTTTCGAAAAGGAGACTGGTCAATCTTCAACCTACTCCAGTGAAGTTAAATATCTCGGCGTTATCCAAGACAAAAGACTTAACAGGAACTTACATTATTAAGGCCTTCTGGCAAAACTTCAGATCTTGATCCTAAAAACTTAGTTCCAGAAGCTAGGGGGAATTGCCCTACGACTAAAAAATGTTACTGGACAACAAATCTTTATTAGGAAGACGGCTGCTATACAGAATACAAATATTTGCCGCGACAGGTCTGAACGGGACCCTGGGCTTAGCTCTCATTACTATTCGTGCTGTGCTTGTTATATTCTTTACACAAATTGGAAGGGGCCTGCTGTATCCGAAAAGCAATTTTTGTTTGAAAAACTTTTTCATGACATATACTCTGGAATGTTTGTCAGACGATCGCGAGAAAAAACTTTCGGTGTTGTCTGGGAATCGTGCCTTGAACCTCCCGCTTGGTAGTTCACGGCACGCATCCACCGAACAGAATACATATCTATAGACACTTTTAAGCCCTGTCTGGGCATGTTAGGATCAACTCTATGGAGAAAATATTAAAATGAAAATACTCGTAAAATCTTGGATAGTTCGAGGCTCTGGTTTCGGTTGTCAACTTTCAACTCCACACCGCTACCTTTGGTTAGAAAGAAAAGTCAAGTCACGCGGTTAAACCTCTTATTTATGTCCGCGTTGTCCAGTTGATATGAAGTCATAAATATTTCAGGTCGAGCACTGGTATCATTAGCTGAGTATACTCTAGCTACCTTGAGCGATGAACTCGAATCTTCCTGACTAGGTCTACATCACTGTACAATGCATAGAATTGTCCAATAAGCCTACTTCTCAGTACAAACGGGACCGAAGATCAAAAAGAGTGGATAATTCATCGATGATCCTCTTGACTCTTAAGAGTATCTCAGACCTCCTAGCATCTTAAATTTTCCTGAAGCTTCGGAGTGTTCTATCTATTAGACATACATAATTGCATTTTGGTTTCTCAAAAATTTGGAAGTAATCAATGCTAATGGCATGATCACTGATCACTGATCATTGATCTTGAAGTCGAGGCTATTTGTCCAGTCTTACAATTATGAGACTCCTTTTTTCCAATAGTTATGGGAGCTATCAAGGGGAAAGACATTTCTTGGATTTAATTTGGGCTAAGTGGCACTTATTGCTAGATCAGTTTAGTTTAGATGCTCCACCTTCTATACTACATATATACATATGTATGTATGTATATGACTTAACTTAAGTCATCGTTAATCTAGTCACTGTATAGCATCTCAGTTCAAATCTTTTTCCTTCACCTATCATATAATCGTCCTTACTCCATCCCCACTTACTATTTTCTGTGCTATTCTTTCCTCCACAACACTCTGCCATAAGACCCACCCTACCTTCCACCTTGCATCCTGAAGGATGACTGAATAGATATGCACACAACTTCACAGGTACTGATTTATCTACCACTTAGCAGCGAAAAGTCCCCGAGAACTTGTAGCAAAATATTTTGATTGATAAAAACAGGATAATTAGCAAAAACAAAAAACATTTTTTGTCTACCCCCCTACTGGATACATTACAACAATTATCTAAATTAATCATAATTGCTGACCATAGGCAACATCTGCATATTGCATAATAAATCTGCTAATTAGCATCGCGACACAGGATAATACAAAAGCCTGTCTCTGTGCGCTCTTTCATTATTTTCATCAAGTGAATGCCATTCCATTCAACCCCTCCCCTTATGGCTGGCTGTCATTCTGATTCGACTAATTAAATGATTATCCTTCGTCATTTTCATCATCATCATCGCACAAAGGACATACCACAATAATGAATGCCAATCCGATGCTACACGAAAATTAATTAGCATTACAAGCGTCCCGAAAACACTTCCGCAACAACACTTGTGTCTCTGCAAAATGAATATTTCGCTTGGCAAAATCAACAAGTCGTTATATACAATAGTCAAGACCATGGGCATGATATTTATCCTAGAAGCGTGTACGAGGGGATGAATCACCTCTGATTGCAACTGTATTACCACACAGAAGAATTTGCACAATAAAATGCTAATAATACGATGCGATTGTCAATGAGTCGTAGGTACTCCGATGATGATGCTACTGCTACTGCTGCTGCTGCTGATGATGATGATGATGATTACTGCAATTGAATTGGAGGATAACTGCATCCTTTGGTATTCTCCCTTTCAGCATTGATTTGCAATAGGGCGCGAGTGAGTGCAAAAATTCATTTGAAGGGTCCTTTCCATCCCCTAATTTATTGATACGTAATCCCGATAATTGGGTATCGGTTGAAGTCAATTATTTGCAAACCAGGATAATGCCGATGTTGATGATGATATCCTCTCGTTTCATTGTAACAAGGCACGACACAAGCACAACCCCTAGTCCTGAAATACCCTTGATAACTCATTTCTACGATATTATTTGTCTAGGATTTGTGTTTTCCTTTTTTTTTTTGCATTTTCTTTTTTCTGCACAATGATATTGTTTACGGCAATTGATAGATTTGCTGCTGTTGGTTCGTGTCCTTTGCCAATTATTACTAGGGATGACAAATAGGATGGAGGGGATGGTAGGATTTTACAGGACAAAATAATAAGTGGAATGATGTCAATTGTTTGCCAATATAAAGCGGACAGGCGCCATTTGGGTGGATGCGATGCACGCGTTCAATTTGCCACGCAAAAGGACCTATTTGCAAATACTTTGGGAATATTGGGCTTTCAATTAGTGCATACCTTTCGACGATGGGGTGACTGCAGTTGCCATGATTGGTGTATAAAATTAAAATATCAATTGATTATTATTGGCATTCAATGGGTGAGAACTGGGTGTGGTATGTTAATCCACTGTAGTTTGGTATTTGCAAATAAAAGGCTTTGGTAAGGCTTATACGAGGTTTCATTTGCAAGTCGACAAAACTATAATAAAAAAAAACTCTGCATGGAAATATGCTCTTTTTAGTCTAAGACAGGTGATGGTATAGTGGCCAAGATGTTTTCAGTGCCACTCGACATATCTAAGTCAGTCTTTCAGACTACCGGACTATTTCATTCTAAATACTTCAAGCGGAGGTTAAGGTTATTGGGGAAGCGCCTGAAGGATTGTCGATGAGATCGATGGGGACAGTCAAGCAGTTAGGAAAACAGTCGGGTCACCAATCATGAGATCAAAACTGGTAGAGCCGAGTCCCGCATCCTTAAATTGGACATCGATCATTAGTCTGTCCTTTACCTTACAGGAAATTGAAAAATGACATTCAAATCTTGCGCTTCCCTACTCTCAGGGAAGGAATTGTGGCATAAAGTTGAAATTGACGCTGTATCTTGGCAGCAAATAGACTTCGACCTGCACAAGTTACATATGTAGATGAATGTATGTTTGCTCAACTTGTTATGATGAAATGAAGTCCAAACCAGATTGTGTCTCGCATGGAAAGCTTCAGAAGGTATCTTTTTTAATAGAGTCTTTCCTTCCTTGATCTTGGAATGTTTTCCTGAGCTAAAAAAATGTTCGTTTTGAGGGCTAAGTCTTTTACCCTTACATCCTATCGGAGATACTAACATCCTATCGGAGATACTCAAATATGAATATGATATTGACGAGTTACAAAAAAACAAATTTTTGGCACAACAGGTCCATGGGACCCAGGGCCTAGCTTCTCACAATCAATCGTGTGTGTTATATTCTTCACACGAATGGAAGGGCCCTGCTGTTTGATACCGGATCCGAACGGCAATTTTGAGAAGCTTTTTCATGACAGTTTTACTCTCGGATGTTTGTCAGACGCTCGCGAGAGGTGGGGCCGTGAAAGAAATTTTAGGTGTTGTCTGGGGATTGAACCTGGAACCCCTTGCGCCGTAGTCCAACGCACTAACCACTTGAGCCACGGCGCCCATATTGACGAGTTATTTGACAAAATTATGCCAACAGTTTTGTTAGGCTGGTTGCCTGATTGGTTAAGCGTATCTCAGAGAGAATACATTCTCCAATTAATTTTTAAATACAACTTCGGGCATATGCCTACCACGGCTTGATCTAATGAATGTCATCCGAGAGACAAAGTTTTCGACCACTTTTCAAGCATTTGTGGCCGTATGTCCTCAATAGCTCGAATAATGTTGGCTTCTAATGAGTCGATTGTTGTTGGTTTGTCAGCGTAGACTAGCGACTTTACGTTTAATTACACGTTCATTGAATGTTTTCTTCAATAAGTTGATTGTTTCGTTTGCCATATGGCATGTTGGGCCATCCTGCTGGAGCCACATCTCTTCCACATGCATGCCATTCAATCGGCGAACGAAAAAGCCATTCATCATGGCTCTATAGCGAATACCTCTAACCGTAACGCCTCATTTTTGAAAAAAAAAAATGATCCGATGACTCCAGCAGCCCACAGACTGCATCAAACTGTGCATTTTTCGGAATGTAACGACGTTTCGATGATCTCATGTGGATTATTTTCGTTCCAAGCACAACAATTAAGCCATTGAGTCAAAAATTAACCTCTTCCAATGCCAGTTGATTTTGGGTCCATTCACTGAAATTTCGACGCAAATAATGGCCATTCGGCTTCAATTCTTGCACGAGCTGGATCTTGTAAGTCTTCAAACCAAGATCTTTGAGTTAAAGTTTCCATAAAGTGAACGGACAAAGACCAGGCTGTTGTAAAAGACGCCGAATTGATGAATTTGGATCTTCTTCAACACTCTCTTGAACGGATGCATTATTCTCTTCAGTATGCACTCATCTTATGCGTCTCGGTACCGCTTCATCTTGCAAAGAAAATGTAGCGCGAAATATGCCTCAGATGGTCAGACCACATAAATCTTCTAGACAGCCATACAACAGCCTCATTTTTTTTTTTGAATTATGGCTCCCATCTTTGATGCTGAATAGAGAACATGCCTTCAGGCAGCTCACATAGGTTTATTTGGCAATAATCTCCAAAAAAGTAGTTGCAACTGGAACCTACTTGATTTACATGGGCAACTTCTGACACGATCCAAGCAGAACTTTTTCTTCAGTCAGGTTGGTCCACTTTGGACTGCATTGTCTTAAAGCAGTTCGTTCGGAATTGATTTCAAAATTTACGGCATTCCGCTATAGGTGCTATATATCTGTTCACCAAGAGTCTCATCAGCGCACATTCATTCTAGCATCGTCAGCTTACAGCAATTCTCTCTACATTTCTAGTTTCCACATTAATTTCACATCAACGTACGCATCTGTTAGACCATTCGTCTACAATATGACACATCTTGTTGACTTTGATAGAAATCATCGCCGCCATCATGCATCATTCTAGATCACTGAATAAAACATTTATCAATCAGTCGTCTTCAAATCGAGTTTTCTAGACAAACACTGATGCCGTTCATCCTTCCGCAAAAATGCACTGATTTTCCAAATCATCAGTAATCCTATTCCAGCAAACCGCCCTCCCCCCCCAAGAAGAGGAGTCACAGTCCTTCCTACCACATTTCGCATTCTACGCGTTTTCAAATCGAATTGAAAGAAGGAAAAAAACGACACGACAGAAAAAAAAAAACTTGTCCTCGCAGAAGATGGAAAATTCGATTTACAACAGATTAAGATGGAATCTGCCACAAGCAGAAGAGCAGCGCGGTAGTGAAATGTTCATAAGGATCAAAAAAAAAAAAAAAAAGAAAATGAAAAATTCGCTCTTCGGACGAAAGAAATTGCAAATAAAGGACGAATGACTTTCCTGCGTACATCTATCCCGATTTTTCGCCTTTCGTTTTTTTTTTTTTCTTCATTCATCGTCCTTTGGAAAATAATAATAATCCCGAAATCAGTGATTTTGATTTTGAGCGACGTCATCACGATAGTATTGTCGAGCGAAGGAAGCGCTACGTAATGTTGGCTATAAGGACAACTGCAGAAGGACATTTTTGCCTGTTCTTGTCCTTCGACTTGGGGCGCCGCCGTGCAAACGACCGCTTCACGGCAGCAGATACACAGATGAGAAACCGAAATCGAATCACGGAAAATTGTAAGTTGATTTATTCAAATCATGCAGAACTCGGGGAAATTTAGTTTCAATTTTCTTACGTTTTATTATTTATTTTTTTCTTTATGGTTTCTTTTTTCTGTTCGCTGATTTGCTCTTTTTTTTTTTTTTTTTGTTTGAATCCATTTTGCTTCGCTTCCGGTTGAGATTTGGCTTTAGTCGGCGCGTTTTCTTTTCAGTCATTTGAAAGCATTCAGTTGGCGGAAGGATGCTAGGTTGAACTAGACGTATTTGTGAATGATAAATCAGAAGGACATACACAGTCACAAAGCATCTAAACATCGAGGGGCTTAGGTAGGCCCATGTTGTCATACCGTAACATGGCACATAACGTACAAAGCAAGCGTAGATACTTCTTAGACTATTGTCATAACTTTCAAATTTGATCTAAAAAGATAGGAGGAGGAGGAGTCTAATGGCTTAGACAGTCACTTACATAGTCTGAATAAAATTTGTTCAAAGTTGTGACAACAAAGGATGCCACTTCAAGGATATTCTACTTCCTTCTTCACCTTAGAATGACATCACTTGAGACCGCTTCTCAACTGTCACCCAACTGTCATGCAATCTACATAAATTGAGAACAACATAAGAACTTCGTCTCAAGAAAGTCACGTGTACAGTACAGTATACCTTCCGTTTGTCATGCATGTTTTACAGTTCCCATCGAATTTTTGATCAAGCAACTAATATCCCATTTCGGGTCATCTACATCATTCCGAACAGCATCTCAATTGCATTCACATTATGTTCACATTTACCTGGCTAATACCTCGACCACGGGATTGCATTAATTTAATATCCATTCACAGTGGTTGCCATGTTTCCAAAGAGACCTTCTCACGATGTCCCCCTAAAGACGTACATACGTATGCCACCGAGACGCACTATTGTCTAAGCACGCACAAATCTCAAATTAAAAATCAACACTAGCCTGAAAGTTTTTTTTTTTTTGTAAAAAAAAAGGGGTTCGACTGCTCTTAGGGGTTCTGCACGCACCTTCAAGAAATGGAAACATATGTGCTGTCACAGAGCAGGAAGTGAATTGTGTCCCGAATGCAAATGAACTGTGAGTACATTATAAGAAATCTTTCTTCATTGTATGAAAGTTTTTGTTTAGTTTTATGGCAGAGAAAAGGGGCGTTCGCCGCTGTTTAATAAGGACGAATATTATTTTTGAATAGAAAGAGATATTTTTTCGTGTGTGTTGCTTTAAATGCCTGCATTGGAAATTTAAATACTGTTTCAGGCAGACAAGACCTATAAATATTTTCTCAGAGTTCTTGACTGTTGCCAGATGCCCAAACCTAAAGTTCTGCTCACTCGAGTCAAATACTTCATCTCAATATTATATGGAACGAAATCTTCTACTACTCAGAAGCCAGGATGAGAATTTGCAGTAGAAGATACACTAATGTCTACTATCAAATCCTGGGTAAAATAAAGATACACGGGAATGATTTGCAAAAGACTATCTGAAGATGTGAAGATCTGACGATCTGAAGATGCATTTCCAACATCTTACGCTGAATGTGCTCAATGATGGTGATGTCAGTTATTACCTAGGATTTGGGCCGAAAGACTCAACTGTACAGTGCATTGAGAGACTGGCCTGTATGCGGTATAACCAACTGTGTTGTAAGCAGCCAGTGATGTGAACGGAAAGGGTATAAAGAAACTAAAGAATCTTAGGTGCCGATGAGCGTTGACTTTATTACTACTGATTTGTTGGAAATACTGAGAAGGGCATGTCATGTCACATACGTATTGAGTGGCTAAAGAACGAATTTCACTGAGCGACTGAAAAGTGAAGGAAATATCGGTACAGAACTCTAGCGAAGGGATTTGGTCGCAAATTGAAAGGTCACCGATCAATCTACATACATGCCTGACGCTGGGCACGATCTACTACACTCAAACAAGCCGCGGGAGCATTATAGATAGTAGCCAAGTCTGCATGACTGAAAAACGATTATACCTCTTGAGGAATCCCAGGCATCTAGCACCACTTTTTGCAGCTTCGGGAATCTGGTGATTCCAGCGAAGGTCCGGGGTAATTTTCATGCCAATCATTGACAAGGTATTAGATTCCTCAAAATCATCTCCATTCATTTTTCGTTTGGGTACAGCAGTAACCCGCTTCAGAGACAGGAGAGAGCACTGAACACTGAGCACTGTTTGTGACGAATTGAACTCAAATCGGTTTTTCGCATCCTAATTTCGCATCAATATCGGAGTTGAGCTCGGTGGACATTCGCTGTCGATGAGACTCCACAGATTGGGATCTTAGCCGTGGAGTCATTAAAAAATAATCGAATTCAAGAGCACTGTCATTCGCAAAGGAATGAATTGTAAGAGTAAGAGAGGGAAGGTCGTTAATAAATATTAAAAACAAGATCGGACGGAGGACTGAGCCCTGGGGTACACCAGCATCGGTAGAGAATGAAGTTAGAATGAAGGTAGAAGTATATCCGTCCAATACAACTTTTATTGATCGAAAACTTGAAATCCATGATGAGAGGTCCCTTGTGGATCGTAGTTGACGGAAACCGTACTGACGGTCAATTAGAAGACGGTTTCTTTCAAGATATCTCATAAGATGGGAATTTTCAATGCTTTCCATGGCCTTAGAGAGCACTGATGTTAGGGCTATAAGTCGGTAGTTCGGCTTGACATAGGCGAGATCTGACATATCTGGAAAGATGCATGCCTGTGGAGTATGACATGGTGGATGTCGATGTCGATGTCTCAAATGTTTGTCAGACGCACGCAAGAGCTGGGGCTGTGAACGAAAATTTTAGGTATTGTCTGGTAATCGACTAACCACTTGAGCCATGGCGCCCACGGTAGAAGAACACCTCTTCAAAACAAAGTGAGGGATCCCATCTGGACCTGAAGATTTGTTACTATTAAGATCTTTTAAGACTCGAGCTACTGAGCGGGTCTGGAAAAATATCTGTCCTAAGGTATATTGAGACAGATTAGTAATGGTGGTGGTAGAGGAAGAAGTATCTGGCAAGGTGGAGTTTGCAGCGAACATGTAACTTCTAGCAGATTGGTTTTCTCTCATTAATCAGTCAACTTTGATCGTTGTGGACAAGAGCTGGGATGGACAATGATTCAGAGTCTTTCATTCTTTTGAAGAAAGACCACAATGATGGGACATTGCAGTATTTTTGAGTTCTGGAGTTCAAATACGAGTCAGGAAGCTTAACTTTGCGGTCGAATCAAGACAGTTTTAGTATTCTTGAACTAATTTTGAATTGGGGGAAGTGTTGAGCAACTCCGGAAGTGCGGATTGGTTTATATAAGAAGCATAGGCAAAGGTGTGTGCTTGTGTAAAGAGTACTGAAACCTGGTTTAAAAGCAGTAAGTGAAAATCCATTCCTGATTTAGATTCTGGTCAACGATAGTCCTAAATACAAAAAATTTGACTTGAAATGTTTAATATAGTCGATGTCCTGTTGTTATTCCGCCAAACAGGTTGTTGATGATGAACTCTTCAAAACTCCACTGTGGATTGTTTTAAAAGTCTTAAACGATAAGCCCTTGGACATCTACGGTCCCTACCAGAGTCCGTTTTAGAGGCTTTGGTCTTGAAATGAAGGACATATAAGCAAAACACTATCAGGACACCTCCTAGAATATACTGGCACTAGAATAGAATGGGCCCTAGTGGAGATTTAAATAAAGCTCAACTGGAATGGAACTCTTATCTTGACAGTTCTAAGCAGGAAAGCAGAGCAGATATTGTGGACTTTCGAGCGAAGAATTCTTTGGCCAATATTTGATCCTATTCCCGAGGAGAGCAAAGGCGAACTCTACAAATTGTACGAAAATGATGATGTAGCCCAAAAAGTCAGAATAAGATGACTACATTGGCTTCGCCACATTGAGTAAATCGAAACAATGCTCTAGCTTAGAGAGAGTCCCAGCCCCCATGTTATAAGTTCAGTTAAGTAAATAGTCTGAGTTACTAGGGCAAAGTCTTTGGTTTGCAGTTGTCGAGGATTTCGTATGAAGGTATAATTTTGACTGATTTGCAGAACACTCTTGAGAAACTCCTTATATATATTTGCAACCTTTCGATGTAGAGCTAATTAGTTGATTTTGATTTTCTGTGTTTTTCCTACAAATAATCTTTATTTAAGTAATAGTTCCAAGATACTGGCCTTCTTAAGAGAATTTCAGAAGAGTTACGCCCAGTTTTCGTTAAATTTGTTTCGTTTACTGAACAGAGTCTGTGTAGGTATGTCAGGATTGGTACCAGACCGAATAACTCTCTTTGTATTGTAGAATATATATGTAAGATTGTTTTTAGTCAGTGTATACTACTATCTTTCTCGTTGCGTACAAGCCGTAGGACGGTGGAAACGACTACCTCCATGTTAAGTTCAAAATACAAAAATTATGAGCTCTGAACACAAGTAAACATTACTATTTGACACCAAGGTTAATTTGTAGCTAGTAATTAAAATTATCACAATTGTAGTACAACAAGACAGAAACAGAACAGAATACCGCCTAATCGATTTTGACGCCTTCCACCTGTCCCGATGTGGCAAGTACCCCAACATATTGTATTCGGCGCCAATAAAACGCAATTGGCAACAACTGCAGCGTCCACATACAGGATGCATTCTCACTTCATTGCAATGTCGTGTTTTACAATTGCACAACAAATTATGAGCAGCGCGCATCACCTGCTCTGGCATCCTTCCGGGCAGATTTACACTTCTCTCTCGCGCAGCGGGACCTCAGTGCAAGCCCTGCAATTAGTTCGTTTATTTAACTTGGCAGCATAATAAAAAGGATATAATTGAAATGACGCACCGGCGAATTAGCGTAATGACAATGTATCCATTTGTATTATTGGGCATAATAAAGGACAACGTCGAGATCCTTTGTTGGGTAATTTCGGTTGCCCCTTTCCCAATTATTTGGTAGATCTACAATTCATCGTAATAATGAATTACCTACCATTGCATGCCGCCATGGCAAGACTTCTTGCAGAAGAGTCCTTTGAAATCACTACCTTCTGCGTGTACCGATGTGATAATTCTTCATCCACCCGAAAGGGAAGTCGAGAAATACCTTCGCTTGTTGAAAATTTGCATATCAATCGATTACGGTCTCAAAAGAAAAGAAATTCGGCAAAAAAAAGGGTTGGTCCGGTCGAAAAATTAGCGCCAACTTGATGTAAGACTTCTTACAGACGATCAACGACTGCAATTACTTGCCATTCAATTACAGTCGTGATGAGAGTAGCATGACAATAAGGACCGGGTCTCAAATCCAATGGAGAAAAAAGGGAAACACATCTTTTTTGTTTTTTGCTTACCCGCTTACCATTCCTTTGACGTCAACTTCACGTCGTCCTTGCCGACATTTAACGAAGTGTTATGTGCTCGCCCAGTCGTCCTTTTTTTGCTGGTGCTGTTGCTCTGGCTGTAATCAAATTAAGATTTTAACGCCTGTTTTTCATTACTCATTCCGGACGGCACAGTTCATTAGACGGGCGTAGGAGATATGGACATAGGCATGGTGGCGACGACTTAATCGTAAAGTCGCAAGGCTTTGTGGTCCGGCGATAAAATTTTAACAAAGCAAAGGAACATGAAATCCGCATCATTAATCAAAAACCACGCGAACATCCTTTTTATATCATTTATATTATCACAGTGAGTGTGTTCTTTTTTTCGTTCATTAACTGACATTTAATGCAGTGAAAGCTCTGAAATGCGCTTAAGGATAAAAATGTCCTTTAAATCCCTTTTAGTGGTGATGCCATTTCGGGCGTGTTGTGAGTGTGAAATATTTTTTTTTTTTGCTTTTTGTGTTTTTAATATCCCTGTCGGACAATAACTCATCAGTGACGATGACAGTTGTTTCTTGCGTCATGTTTATCATAAAAACTGAATCCATGTGGAATATTTCCATAAAAACTGTTAATTCTTTTACAAAAAAAAAATCATTGAAATTGGAAGCATATTCCATTACGGAAGACGTTGCTGGGTGTGGGATATATGTAGTTTAAGCCAGCTTTGTGAATCATCCCTTTTGAAAAAAAAATACATTAACAAGGACTATGGGATACACCCTAATGGATATTTGATTTAGAGTCATGTCATTGCTTGTTAGATAGAGGGATGCCATTTTTTTAGTGTTTCCTTGGAAGGGTGGGAGTCAGAACTGTCTGGGGGTGAAGTTTTTTTTTTTTTTGGTTTGCAATATGGCGTCGAAGGATAGTAGTGATAGTAGCAATGCGTATTTAAGTTTATTGAATTTAATTTTCGAGTTTATGTAAATGATATAAAATAAGGAGTGACTACTCTATCCTCAAGTAATAGTGGCTACTCGTATAAATTCTTCGAGCCTCCAAACAGAAATGTGTAGTCGAAACCGATAGCTACTACTCTTCGTTTAAATACGGTCTATATCTACATTTTGTATTTTCTGAAACCTAGAGATGTACATTGACTTTGGGAACGACGAGATTTCTCAAAATCGTTCAATAAAGGTGCTTACAGGATACATTCTTTTGATTCCGACTGATGCAGAAAGCGTGTAAAATATTTTGAAGGTGATAGCTCTTTAAAAGTAAGGGTATACTGGAATAATACAATAATACCAGATCTTCTCCAGTGTTAAAGGGTGTCACTATCCAGATCTCTGATGAAGCCAAGTATCTGAGAGTGATGGATTTGTTACCGAAAATGGCACCTTTTTATCTTTATAAGGCCATGATAAGTTCATACTATGGCTTCGGTATCATTCGCACTGAAATTTTGATGCTCTTGCGCGACACTTAACCAGTCAACTAGTCTTGCCAAGAGTCTGCTGTCTTTGTAAATACTGACAACAATAGGTTCCACTAAGCATGCCTCTGTTTTTCTTAAGACCTTGTTCAACCCTATCCATAATGGGCTAAACTCTTTAATTCTTGTCTGGGTCCCATTTGATTAGCAGGCAAAACTTAGAGGATGTTTTCTTAGAACTTGCGTAGGGCCTTCTCGCTTCCTTAATTAGTCCCTTCATTGACGATTGGGTATCTTACAAACGCAAATGTGTGTGGCACGCCTCTCCAGGAAGCAGGAAAACTAAACGAATCCTCTCGATAGTTTGTACGAAATCAGCGGAATTGTAGCTGTTTCTTAGCAGAAAAGACTGTAGACAAATTATTTGAGTTCTTATGGAACACTTTCCTTTTGCTAAACATTTTAGTGGGCTCAACTTAAGAGACACTATTGACAAATTCTGTTTACGGATTATTTCCTTTGCTCGAATAAGATGGCAGATATATGTTGGTTCCAACACAATAGGTTTTACTTTCTTGTAGTACAATGTACCAAGTCCTAGCCAAGTACAGCAGAACATCATCAGCATAGAGATGGATCGAGGTATGCCTACAGATAGATGGCAAGTCATTAATATACACGCAGAAAATTATGGGACAGAGGATTGATCCTTGTGGTACACCCTGCATTACCGATAGAAGGGCTAAAGAAGTTAAAACTTTCTGAAATATATCCGAAAGAAAGATTCCAAAACGCCTCACTTCATTGTTTTCAAAAGCAAAGAGATACAATTTAGCAAAGAATTTTGTAGTTAACCTTATCAAAAGCTTTGAGAAACCAAGCAGACAAAGTACTGTAACATATCTTTTTTCTAACTCTTGTCTTATGTCTTCCAAAATATTAACCATTGCAGTAGAACAACTGTAGGCTTTCATACTTTCATGTTGCTATAAGTTTTTCAAAGACTTTTGACAAGCAGGGTAAAATACGAATTGGTCTGAAATAAGCAGCAGAGATCGGAATAGTTTTTTTCTTGCAATATGCACAACTCGAGCTATTTTCAAGGATTTGGGGAATGTTGACGTTAGTGGTGCAGCGGTTAATAATGTGGATCAAGTGGGAAAAGATATAGGGCAAAATTAGTTTTATAAAGTGCAGTGGTACCCCATCTTCATCAACAGCATTTGATTTAATAGCTACAACACATTTTATAACATTGTTCTCTTTAACCGAATTAATTTCAAAACCTTTTACCAGATGGACGGACTAGGATTCTCTGAAAAATTAAAACTTATCTCCTCAGTACTATTTTCAAAAAAGCAGTCCATCAGGATCAATATCACATTTTGAGATACTTTTAGCACTAGAAATACCAATCTGTCGCAGATTACTTCAAATCTTTTTAGGGGGAAGGGACGCATTAAGCTTAGATGAGTAATAGTTTCTTTTAGGGTTTCGTATTAACACAGTCGAATGGTTACGTATCGCTGTGAAAGCAAGACAATTAGAAATTAAATGGACTATGTTTCCATTTGCTGTAAAGCAAGCTTCAATGGTCTTGATAACTGCATTTTTAAACCAAAGACAGCTGCTATTGCGCACACTAACTGTTTTAACTAGTACATATTGATTATATAACTCAGTAACCATTTCTTGAAAACAGTTTAGCTTGGCATCAGGACTAGAAATTGAGCGACAGCCATCCCAAGGGGCTGAATAGTCGGCGTTTTGGAGGTCATCAATATTTATTGATCTAAAATCTTTAAATGTAAATGTCAGTGGAACAGCAGAGTGAGTAAAGTTAATATTGTGAATATAGTAAGTAAAAAGAAGATCAGAGATTAAATCAAGCGAAAGCTGGTCAAAGCGAATAACGGACGGTTCAGAAGGTTCAGATACATACGATTGCCAGATCGAGAAGGCTAGTAGTGTAGTCTTTAGCAAATCGCGTTGGATAGTTGATACTAAATATTTGGAGTCCCATTGAAGAAGCAAAATCATTTATTGGGAAAGCTCCAGAATCATTTTTGAACAAGTCTACATTGAAGTCCCCACAAACAATTACGTGTTCATAAAAGCGAGAATTTGGGAAAGAACGGTTGAGGAAAACAACCCCAACCCACAACCAAGCATTTATAGCAACCATCATGGATCTCAACAATTAAAAACTCAGTGCCTAAATCAACCGAGTTGTTAATAATTTCACATTTTTTTTTGCTATCACATCTCCTCATGTATACGTTACTCTATCATTTCGAGAGAACGGAAACATACTCTATTCATATTTACTAGCAAACCAAAAACATTGTTTTGACAAAAAAAATTGTGAAATCTAGAAAAAGACTTGAAATACGTTGAAGGGATAGGCCCAGCCTACGTCTTCTTGAAGTAACCAATCCCCAATAAACGGCTGAAGATAAACATAACAAATATCTTAGATATCAAACCAACTACAGTCTTAGCTAAAGTGCTTTCAAATTTATATACCTACTTTGAAATCAAGACCCCTTTCAAAATGCTTCTGTAGTATAGATTTCTCACTATGACTCCAATTATCATTCGAATTCTCGAGAGAAATGATTTATTTAACAATTCAAAATGCGTCTAAGATAAAAGCAAAAGCTATTTCTTGTTAAATCCGCCCACCCCTCAGCTACATCCAAAATTTCGCACTTTCTACCAAAACCGAAACATCATAAATATCATGAGACCATGAAGTACCCTCGCAAACATTCCAAAAAAACATCAATTGGCGGGCAAATATGGTGGTGTTCTGTTGCATAACACTAAAGTTTTTTTTTAATATTACCGTTAACGTCTGATAAATATACGAGGATATGGTATAACCTGGATTAACGCTATACGTCTTGAGTTGCAGTTTGACTCTTTTTTGATGGCAAACAATTCTGACCTGACTTTATAAAACAAACAGCTCTATTTTTTTGCAATTTTTTCATATAGTTACACACTTACATGCATGTCTTAACATGTACTTGCACATTGAATTTTATCCATTTAGTAGCAAAGGGAGTTCATTTGGAAAAGACCTACTTGGCTCGAGAACCTCCTTCTTTGGGATACATTTACCTGTTAAAGGAATTGGATCAGAAATATGTACATATTTGGACAAAAATAAATGGACCTACTCATACATCTCGAAACAAGCGCTTTCTGTAAATAGAGGAACTCCTAAACTTTATTTCGATCTACAAAAGAGCATGCTTTTATCCAGTCAGGGCCCTAAATTTGGTCAACTATCATATATCCAAACTTCATTTGCCTTCTACCAAAACGTAATGTTTTCGTTGAAATCCTCATCCTCCTATGTACTTACGAAATCATGAAATCCACTTAAACCATTCCAAGAAAATTCAACGTAAAAAACAAAGATATAATGAAAATAAAAGAAACTATTGTCATGAAAGATATACCTACATATGTATGTACACGTAGGTACCCCGTTGAATACTGTTCAGCCTTTCACGCTTTTATTACGAACGTTTCGGAGGGTTTCAGAGAGGATACCTTGTCTTAGTTCTCTATATTCTCATCGTAGTGAATAAATTAATAAATTTTTGATACTGATATTATTAGAAGAGCAGTGCTATTAGCCTTAACACCAAGTGGTGACTATTCCAATCAGTACAGAAATTAACCAGCAATGTCTCGAAAAAAATAGAAAACTTTTGTTAATCGCTGTTTAAGAAACATCTTAAGAATTTTTGTAACCAAACCGAATTTCTAAAGAAGAGCTAAATATGGACAAAGAACTATCGTAAATGAATTCTATCAAGTTAAGACTATTTTGAGTCTTAAACAACATCAAAAATTCAGTTGAAAAAAATTAAAATACATATGTATGTAATTATGACAGGTTCAAGCAAAAATCAAAGCATCTTATGTACCTTTGCAGTGTACATACAACATTTTCAAAAATCAATAACTCCTTCGAGCTCACTAAAGGCTCATTCAATCAATATTATGCTCTCCGTTCAAACAAATCTAGATTTCCACACTTTTTACTTCCGATGAATAATGTTCTTCTACTTCCAAACTTATTTCCTTAATTTTTCTAAATTGATTGGGCCATTTGTGTGCTACTTAGTATCCATCACCCTCCGAACACGATTTCAGAAACAAAATCATAAACAATTTGGTGGAGGGACAACGAAACGAAAAAAAAATCGAACCTTGGACAAAGTTCAACTCCTCTTCGATTCGACTTTCAAAACTCCACCAAGGTGGGAGCGACTTTGTGTAGTAATTTCAAATCATCAAAAAAGGAAATTTAAATAACCGTAAACACTGCAAGGGCATAATCATCATCAGCCGTCACTTCAGTTCGCATACCTACCCTACCCACCCCATACAGTATATGGCTACTGGGGGGGAGCCATTCCATTTCATTTTTTTCTTTCGTATCTCCAAGGATAGTAAAAAACGATTTTTCCACCATCATATCGCCTCCCCGCAATGGATTTTTCTGTTGATTTTCATATAAATCGAATTTCCTTATTTTTATATTCCCTCAGTCGAGGTGTAGGTACAACGTCAGCAGCATCAGCAACGATTAACTCTCTTTGCTCCCAAAAAAAAAAACAGAAACGAAGAAAACTCAGACATGGTCGGTTTGGAACCTTCTTTGTTTGCCCTAGCGTGTGCTGCCGTTTCAACTGAAGCAATATACAATGAAAAATGGTTTTTCCTCGATGGTTTTCATCTGCAGGAAGAAACATAAGTAAAAAAATGGAAAACCACCCAACCCTCCTTCAAAGCGGGTGGGGATTCAAAAGATAACCGAAGAGAAACGACTTATTTACGATCTTAGTAAACGTCTTTTGTGTGTATCCACCTTGAGTTTCCCCCGACCATCTCCTCGTCCACCACAAACGCTTTCCCTTTCAAAGAGAACGTTAGGCGTTGCCATGGCAGCCATCCGTGTGTTGTGTTTCTATACAAACAAATTTAAATGCCACTAAAATACGCACTCAAGCGAATCGCACAAAAAAAATTGTTTCTTTGAAGTCATTCGTTTCCTTCTTCAATAAGCAGAACAACGACGGACGACCATACGCACAAAAAAAAAATAAAAACCTCTCCACTCCATTTCCACAGAAAATAAAAAAAAAAATGTCCGTACGCATTCGAGGGTGAACAATAGAACGGCACACACAAAAAATTTTCGAAAATAAAATAGATGATGGAAAAAACCGAAAAGGTGTGGCCTAATATCACCCTCCGAGGCCCTGGTTTATCCATTTCGACAGTTTTAAAAGTTCACCCCACAAATCGGCCGTCAGAAACACAGTCAAAGGACGAATATCCTGTACACGCACATAATGTACATGTATGTACACAAAATCAACAATCCGACAACAACAACAACAGTATACAGGCCAGGACAATCATCTCTGTCAGGCAGAGGCAGTAAGATGAAAAAAATTCAAATACAATTCTTTGGGATATACGAAAAGAAAAAAATCCACCCCTAAGACGCCGGTGTGTCAACAGGGGATGGAAAGTGCTGGTTTTTTCTTTCGATCCCTACCTCACACAGGATAGCTATTGTTTGAGCGTTTCCAATGCCGCGGTAGGAGGGGAAATATGGAAATAATCTTTCTATTTGACACCAGATGGCCACCTTCCAATGTTATGTATGTAGGTACATACTCACCCTTAAATCGATGACGTCATTGATTTTCTAATTGGAATGCTATCACAGCGAAAGAAAAATGTGTTTTTTCTTTCCCTTAAGCGATTTATAATTACTTTAACTTTCCTTCTTAAGGTGTGCGGCGTTTTTACCCACAGAATAGACAAAAAAAAAAAAAAAAAAACGAAATGCGAACAGCCCCAAGGTAAACAATCACCTTCACCCTCTCCACACGTACATTTGCTTCCGGCAAAGTGAGGAAATTAATTAATACCGTTACGAAACGAGCGTGGATTTTAAAACAGAGCGGCACTCAACAATGGTTGTCTTGCAAGGACTTGTGTCGTCCATTAAGGGCTGGCTTGGCTGGCCTGACGCGGATGGGGAGTAAAGCGGGGTGCAAATTGGGGGAGAGTTGTTTTCAGTTATACCACCACTCGTCGGGGATAATTAGATGTAACGGATATTGTAATTGGTGTTAAAGCGAGAAAGTTAATTTGGTGGTTTTTCTTTTGTGCGGTACGCGTTTTTGTTTTGTGAGTGTTTTTTTCATTTTCTTTGGAATTTTCTCACACCGCATAAATTGGTAATTTAATTGAGGGATAATAATAATTAGGGGGAGAGTGGGCGGGCGATACTCATTTGATACTTATGTTTTTGCACGTTCAACACTTGGGGTAGGCTTTATCTTTTTCGTTGGGTGTTTGCCGGAGATTTATTTGAGATACATAATTGCTTAATGAATTTCGAATTGGAGATATACTTTTTTTTCTTTTTGTATTTTTGGACGTGTGAACGGTGAAGGTGATAATGACTTTGTTGTTTGAAGATTTTATGGAGTGCGGTGATTTGACTGGAGGGATATTGAGCTTAGCTGGACGGTTGGCTTTTTTTCGAGGTGGATTGGGTCATGATTTTGCTTTAAAATTAAATTGGGATGCGGCATTTGACCATGTACATACAATGACAAATTGTAAAGCATTTGGAAAAACACTCGTCATTTTTAACATGAGGCATAATTTGATCTCAAGAACTGAATGTAAACAATAGGTATTTGAGTCTTATACTGACATATATGTACATACATACATACATATACTTGTATGTATGTACACATATTTTGAGTTTAAACGCAGGTATTAGAAGGATGTTCAATTAATTGCTATTAGTCATAGCTCGATCTTAGCGAGGCAATTCTTAAGAAGCCTTGAAGTCAGCTCTAGTTTAGATATTAATTTTGCTGTACGAGAATAATGAAGGCATTTCAATTGTAAGGATTCTTAATGGATCATTGGTCCGAAACATGGCATAGTAAGAGAGAAACGTGTCTATCGTGTGGATGTCTTTGTGATCTACAATTAGAAGTCTATTCCAAATCTACTCTTGTTGGTACAGCAGGATTACATGTTATTGACTTCTAATCAAATTTATCTATAATACCTACTGTCCTTAAAAAAAAAAGAAAAATAGAAAAAAGTGGTGGCCGTCAAAGTTTAATACACACAAACATGTACATATATTAATGAGATCATTAATGTAATGCTTAACCATTGTCTTACATAGAAAAGGAGATATTCTTTTTGAAGAAAATGACCCTTAAAAGTAGGCGAAACCCTATATAATATATAAACGAATTATAGAGAAGGCTATTATCTATGTTTTGTATTAAGAAAATTTTTTCCACTTTCAAGTAAAAAAGTTGAAAAAAATCATTTTTTCTGAATAGACAGATACGACTGTGGAAGGATTTCATATAAGGAAGTATGTGTACAAAAATTTCAACTTTATAGATAATGATTTAGGTTTCTAAAGTGGAAATTTTGCCATTATGAAACCAAGGACATTGACGAATACGCAAGCTCATAGTTGTATGTATCTCTAAGTCTTCTATAACTTTGCCTCACATAGTTTTCTTTTATCTAAAACTGATTCCAAAAATACTTAAAGAAAACGTTTTTAAGGATCATTCTGTCGACAAAGGTTTCAAACGTTAGCCTTTTTCGATTTTCATCAGATTTTCTTCACTTAATGTGTTGTTAACATCTTACGGATCATAACTTGCAAAGCAAATCCCAGTAAATATGAAAATAAACGAGAAAAATTCACGAAATTTTACATTTTTTAAGCGTGACACGAATTTAACGAAAAAGTCATCTCAATTTATTATTCATTTCAGTGCATTTTTTGGAGGTTCTCGTGTTATTTTGCGAATTTTTTGAAAAAACACATATTTCTGTGGAAATAATTTCTGAAATCGATTCAAATGGTTACTTTTACATGTTTTATTAATAAATCAACTATATTTTGCTGATATTTTGTCAGAAAATTGTTAACAACTTAAAAAAAACATAACCGGCATGGCGTTATAGATCGTTTAATGCTAATGACTGCCAATTTATGGACAGTAAAACAATATTTAAGGAAAGAAAAACCTCGAAAATTTTTAAATATTAATCTAGAAATACTGAAAATCATTTACTCATTAGATACATGCGCTATACTTTGAGGGATTAGTGTTAAGACGATCGAGGTTGAGCTGATGCTTGTCTGAACCAAAATAAAAATACAACATAATTTTTCGGCTCCATTATTATTATACGCTACATACAGTACATATGTACATACATATCATATCATGTATTCTGTGCTTAACCTAAAACTAAATCTGAAGCGGCGGGTTAGGAAAACATCCAACAAACTACATACAGTGATAGTTAAACGATTTCAAAACTAAGTAAGGGGAGTTTTTTTTATAGAGGCGGAGAACTTTAAATTGAAATAAAATACAGAAACATGTTTTAATATCCATGAAATTGGCTTTATTTGAGAGATAATTTCATTACATTAATGTTTGAATATGATTTCGGGCAACGAACCAACCACCTTCTCTACATCGTGCAGCAACGCCACGAAAACAATTACTACTGAAAAGATCCTTTGGGCGCGGTTTTAAACCATACAAGTCTCCAGATTGCTAAAACTCAGCGGGAAAGACACCATCTGGATTCCTCTCACGATCTGGTGACCCTCTCACGATTAATGGCACCAGTTTCTCCTTTGAAAATAATGTAAAATACATGGGTCTCATTTTGGATAGGAAGCTGAACTGGAAGCTAATCTACGTAAAGAAAGCAACTGTGGCTGTATATTCCTGTAAAAGGGAAATTGGTAGAAGGTAGGGCATTCAATCTTACAACATACGCTGCATGCACGTGTCCATTATCAGCCGTGTACTACTGTATGGCGTGATCGTCTGATGGCCGGCTGTTAATAGGGCTACTCAATACAATCTCTTATCTAAGGTGCAAAGATCAATATGTATATGCATCTTCTTCAACTTTTCCCTGGACGGTGGCGCTGAACCTGCTGCTCCACCTGCTACCATCAGATATTCTTGGCAAGCAATTGGTTGCGAGTGCGGCTATCCGACTCGAAGTCTCTTCACAGTGGTCTAGCTATCATGAGAGCTACTCCTTGATCATTGATCTCCTCAATTTCATCCTACAAGACACCGACGACTCTGGCAGTGAAAAATCTCGCTACTTGCAACTTTTGAAGACAGATCTGGCCCAGGCTTGATCTGAAACGTATTGTTGAGTTGGTCATGTTGAACCGATCAGCAGATCAGCCACGTTATCGGTGTTCTTATTGGACACTGTCTGATAGGTCAAACGCCATCCCTCCGCAGTCAAATTTACATTTTTTGTTGGTCAAATGATTCTCCGAAAAGCATGATGTGTCCAATCCTTTTCCATGACCACAAAAGTATGATGTTCCTGTTTTCAAAAAACATCAACAAAACTTCGGTTGCAGAACAAAACAAAAGTCCTTTTTCATTATTTATTCAACCGACACACCTCCCTTTCTCTGATGCCGAAAATTTCCATTTGAAAACGAAAGTATTTCACCACACAGAGTCCTCGGTAACAAAGGTCAAAGGCATTAAACTATTAACGGCAAATACGCAAACAAAACAGAAACTGCAACAATGCAAATTTAACACCTCATATGAATAGATTCCCTGTGAATAGTAATTTCCGGGTCTGGGAACCCTTAACTTTTTGGTTTTGCACAGCACTTAACCCCTGGGTAGATGATGATTGGAAAGGTGATGTTATTCGACTTCCGTGTATGTGTGTAAGGTGCAAGGATATTCATCTGTTGCAAATGCGATTAGGGATTCCCTTCCTTGTTTGTGATTTTGCAAAAATTCTGCATAATTTAATGAAACATCCCTCCTCTTTGGTTGTCTGTTGTTAGAGTTAAGTACCTGGTAACAGAGGTAAACATATAATTTAGGCACTGTGGGAATTTTTCCATTCACAAAGGACTCTCAATGGGTATTGGCTTAGCAATATTTTGTTATTCAATTTGGAATTCATGTAAATTTTGATGGAAAGAATCTGGAATATCAAATGCGTAATAATTCATATGATGGTGTACCTCTGACTACAAAAGTTTTCCAGAAAAATCTCCTTTTCACAATCCATCACCGTCACCAAAAGTGGTTTACGTAAGACAGGCGACAAACCACATGCACCATCTGCTTTATGATGAAACATCCTGTCATAATATCCCAACCACACACATTTATATGATATTTCTTCCCACACAATCCGACTTCCTACTCACTAACAAATTAATTGAATATCCTGCTCATCGTCATAGTTTTCCGAGAAAACATTCCCCGACAAAACAAAAATAAAACCCCCAAACTCAAGCGCAAGCAAAGGGTTGACAAAACGACAAACATCCTTTTTAAGTGACGACAGATACAACATGTGCGACATGTGTCCTTTTCATCTTTCTGACAGGACGAAATTAAATTTGTTTTTAATTTCCAAAAACACAGAAAAACACTGAAGCACCATCGGCGAAAGGACAATCAAGTTGTTGTGTCCTTCCATAACCCATCACAAGGAGCAAAAAAAAAAAAAAATAAATAAATGAATATGAATATCTATGAATTGTCCTGTGTGTATGTGGCAACAATTCGATTCAATTTATGTCGTTTCTGTCCCATTTCCTCGATTCGACGCAATTATTTATCGATTATTACTCCCAAATGCACTCTGTTGTCCTGTCTGTTTATATCCTGTGCATGTTTCAATATATCGAGCATTTAATTTACGAAATTTATTTCCGTAATGCCTCTTGTTGAGTTCAACTTCACCAGAGGACACACATAAAATGTCCAGCATTCTGCTAATAACCGTAAAATATTTAAGTGATTATCAGTTACGGCTATATGGTCAGGATCAGTTCAATTGCATGTCGTTACCTTGGTTTGTTGAACAATTTAATTACGACTGTAGGAGTAGTTATGTCACCCGCATCGGTATGGTTCTGTTTCTCGATAATTTCATCGAGAGGATATTCGATTCTAACCACTTGAAAAGTAATAACTTCCAACAAATATTTCGTCCTTAATTTATGCAACAATAACAAATGCAATGAATTTTGTGAATTTCGGTTCCCAAGAGCGCAAGTAAGTAGTACTTTTCATGCCTGGGATTTATGGTTGTGACAGAGAAAGGATATTTCGGTGCGATATTCATTATTTTGCACCTATTGTTGAACGTGTCATGTTTATGCTTCATTTTCGAAAGGGATGGCTTTGTCTGGAAGTCCTTTTGTTATTTTAATTAGATGTAAAGGTAATTTAGAATTTTTATTCAAGGATTCAATTGGAATAGTACGGTACGATGGTACGATTATTGCTTGTGTGAGAGAGATCCTTTTGTTGTGTTATTAGCTACGTCACGTAACGAGTTCTATGGTATTATGAGATTTTCGTCCTTTTGTAGATCTCTGTCGGTTAGGTAGTTTGTAATGGGGTTATCGCAATGGTTAATCGGGATTTGTAGATCAGTTGTGAAAGATATTTAGATGGGAAAAGTGCTGTGTTTTTGTGAAGGAGAGTGCTTGGTTTTGTGTAAAAGTGAAGTTAGTCAGTACAGAAGTGTAATAAGTAATCAAGGATATGTACGTGATATTTCGCTAATTAGAAGACTTAAAGCTTATCAATTTAGTATCCTTCTGCAGTAGTCTAGACAGTGACAACATTAGGAGTGATAAAAAATACTTAGTCCAGTGAATTAGTGAATCGAATAAAAAAAATTCTAAATGGAGTTCACCAAGATTAGAGAACTGTCTTTATAACTCACACATAAATAGTTTTCCCTTAAAAAAGTGAAGGAATGAGATAAAATGATACAAATCGTCATATGTTAATATTTTTGTCTTTAAACATGTTCTGTACCTTTTCTTAAAGGTCCACTGAGTCCTTCGTAATGTTCTCTGTCCTGGGAAGAAACAGCACAGTCATCCATCCTTTGTCGGACCTCAGTAATCGGTATGGTTTTGCTGCGAAGCACAGGATACCGTTCCCTTTAGCTGGATAGAATTTGTTGCAATATGATTTACATCTAGAGCAATCACCACTGTATTGGAGCTGAATCCTTTATGAACAGTAGGCCTGCACATGAACCCCGTTTAGTTCGTTGTGTTTGTGCTTTGAATTTTCTTTGGCAGATTTTGTAAACTTCCTGATAAGTTTACAAGTTCCTTTTCTCAAGTGCGGTTTTTTATCTTGAGGGGACAGACTGACCGTAGCTACCCCATCAATTTCTTCAGTATCAAGTATTTTACGGTCTTGAACCAGACTTTCCTACAAAAAGGATCCTTATTGGAGTTTTTGGGGTTGTGGTAGAATTGTTTTGATTTAGTTTGGCTGAAGTAGCTGCCAGCTTAAAAATGCCAACACACTTAGACCAGCAATAGGTCCATTGTGATACCACATGGATCATAAGAGAAAGTTTCTCTCTTCATACTCGTTAAACCATTTTGAAACTAATGAATCGTAAAAGGCTCTTGATATCTATGTTTATCAGATCGCCTAAATCATTATAATAGAAGGCTCCTAAGTCAAGATTCCTCCTATGAGGAAGAGCTGGGCAGAAACAAAGAAGCAGAGGGATGGTTTCATCCTTTTCTTTCTACACGGAGCTCCATTCCCAAAAAGGTCCAGCCTTGTAGCATGTTGGTCCACTTGTCCATCTAAGATTTGTATTCTCAATAGCATTCAGATTGAATTTTAATTTGCAAGTAAAGATTGGTAAAGATAAGGTGCCTTTGTCCTGCAAAATGGGTAAAGTTATTCCTATTCTGGCGAGTTCATCGGCCTTACAGTTCCCTGGAATATCACTATGCCCCAACAAAGGTGAATATTGAACTGCTCAGTCATCTTCGTGAGAGCCGATCTTCAGTCAAGAGCTACTAGAGAATTTATAGAGATCGATTCCAAGGCTTAAATAGCTGCTTTGCTGTCCGAAAAGATGCGGAAATCACGTTTTCCTTAAGCCAAGATAAGACTTCTTTTATCGCCCTAATTTCCGCCTGTAATACATTACAATGATTTGGAAAACGGAAGGACATCTTAAGATTCAGACTGTCTGAGAAAAATCTCCACCAAATCCTTCTTTGGTTTTTGATCCGTCAGTGTGAAAGTGAATCGACTTATCTTCTAAAAGTCTTCTTCATTCCACAGTTATCTGGAAGAGATGGTGACGACGAAGTTCTTATCAAAATTTAGATGTGGGGTGTGGGGTGTACTATAATTCGTATTTTCGGGAAGGATTCTGAAATTATTCAGAATAGAGGCGTAGCCAAATAAATTTTTGACCACTGTAGGGTAGCTTCGAGGCGAACGGCCACACTTGCTGCCATTTGCTATATGTATATACATATATTCAGGGCTATCAGATGAAACATAATGTCCAGTGCTGCACAGAGAGTTGTAGAGCACAGCTTACACACACACACAAGCTGAACCCTGGACCTTACTTAGGTACTCGCGGCTTATAGCTTTTTCAAAGGCTGTCCATCAAACAATCACTCTGTATGTGAGTATCGATAATGACCTAGATGTAGACCCCATCTATTTCCAATAGCATTTTTTGCAAAAGAAAAGTGGTACTTTGGTTTTCTTGACTCTGTTTTGAATGTTAAGTTTCCAGCTTAGCTTCCTATCCAGGATAAGACCCAAATATTTTGCTTTGTCACAGCAAACTGGCTAGCGTATTAAAAGCGTTTTGTCGAAGTTATTTTAGAGTATTTAGGATCTTTCCTGAGACAACTTAAGCAACATCATCTACACAAGCGATCGCTCACCAGGATTATCAATAGTTCATTAACCACCAGGTTCCAACAAAGAGGGTATAGAACACCTCCTTGCGGAGTCCCTCTACTGCCAGATCTTCTAGGAACGTCCCGCCCCGCTTTGATTTAACAATCCGACAATTTAGCAGTAGATTAATTAATTCGCAAAGTGAGCTACCTTCAGATCTGATAGAGCAACTGCTATTGCTGATGTATTGACATTGTTAAAGGCGCACTCTATATCCAGGAAGGCAACCATTCATCATTCCTGAAACAGGGAATATTCGATATTACGCACTACTGAGTGTAATGCCGTCTCCACTGATTTACCTTTGCAGTGCGTATATTGGGCCGCTAAAAATAGATAGAATTGCAATCTATTTTTTTTTTTTAAATTCAATTATCTTGGGGTTGAAGAAAGGTGCATCCCTTAATATAATTTTAAGAGTTCTCAAGCTATCACTCCAGCTATTTTGTGTGCCAGAGATTAACTGGGACTGCATCTGGTAGTTGGTTGGGAGTAGAAGCTTTCCTACTGTCATCGGTAGGTACATACATATGCGCCGACGATTATTCCCTTTTTAATTGCTTTCAAGAAAATTATATTTATAAGTATGGTCAAAAGCAATAGTAGGTGTAGAAAGTAAAAAATATACAAATATCTTCGTCTTCGTTTCTTTTGATCACTTTGTTCAACCAATCGTGGATTTCTTCAGCTTTTTCTTTTGTAGGGTTGTACTAACTTATCAAACTCTATAAAAATAAGATTGCACCAAACTTTATAGGCAGCTTTTATTAAAATAAGTTGACTGGACCGCCAATAGTGTGTCTCGTCGTTTCCTGTTTGCCTACAGCTGTTTCCTATTGTTCCAAAGTCTCCGTTAAAAGAATAAAGATGAACTGCATAAGAGGTTTAACTACTTTAACACTATTAACATCAGATTCATCTAACAATCAAAACACCGACGGCATTTTCATATCAAACACCTATGTATGTACATACATACCGAATAAAGTTCAATTATCAAGAATTTCTAAAACTCTACGCTCTATAGGAATAAATGCAATGTTTCAACATTCTAAACCCGTTTTTAAGTTTCAACAAAAAAAAAAATATCTCTATACTGTCAGCTGCATACAATCTTCTTTGTTTTTTTGTCAACTTTTCCATATTCCAATTCGTTCCAGACGTTCATTTTATTAAACAAAAAACTATCTACACTACCAACACACACCTATCCACAAGGATATGGGAGGAAAAAAAAAATCCAAGGTAAGCTGCAAATTACTGTCACAGCACAAATTGCAGTCAAACATAACTAACGCGCTTATATGCAAATGCTTCTAAAATACCGTTTAAATGTGTATATGCATATACTCTCGTACTCTCATGCACAGATTCATACACACTGTCCCAGTATCCGGGATGAAAATGAAATAGCTACTATTTTTTGTTCGCTTTTCTCAATTTTTCATATTTTCCTCTCTTCGGCTACCCTTCCAATTTGAAATTCCTGAATATGACGGTATGCAAATTACTATCGGGAATCCTTTCGCGGAAGTACCGCGTGACCCGTTTTGTATACACGTCCCTCCCCTGTACTGTACACAGTACAGTGTACGAAGAGTTTTGTTTGTATTTGCTGGCTGTCTGGCGAGAAAATCCAGTTTCTGCCGGCATAAAAGGGTTGGGAAAAAAAATGTGCTCAAATAAATCGCCAGGAAAAAAAAAATCGGAAAAAAGAATCACAGGACGAACTGAATGGAACGGTTAACAACCGGTCACGTCCAGGCGAACAATATTGCTTCTGGCACCCGGCTGCCATGATGTCTCGGAATGGATTCAAATTTTTTTTTTTTTTTTTTTGTAATTTAAATATTCAACTGGATTGGAATTTACAGGAAGAGATGAGAGTACGGATCATCGAGGAAACCAAACCAAATCACAGAACAAATAGACACACACGCATACATAGACCAAAAAAAGGGGTAAATCGAGGTCGAGATGCTGAGGTCAGTGTCAGTTTGGTGTCGATAAAGAGTGGTGAAGTGTGCTCGGGACGACAGACGTCTGATTTTTTGGGTTTGTTTTCGTTAATTAAATTTTTTAAAGTCTCTTTCTCGTACTCTCGTTTGTGGACATTGTGAATTTATTTAGGATCCTTTTAAATGTCCAATCTAGTCTGGATCCTATTGCTGGTAATTGACTTCATTGATGTTGTATACCAACCTATGGTATTCAGTATAAGTAGGTAGTGGTTGGGAAGTAGGAAGAGCATCATTTCTAGAAGTAGATCCACAACCTTTGAAGTACATTAGGGATCCAAACTGTGTCCTTTATTATTTCTGTTCCATACAAATGGTACATTATATAAATTTCTTGTTTTGCTGATGGCTGCCATCTTACAGATTAGATTCGAAAAAGTGGATCATAATGCCTCAGATAACGTGATAAAACTAATGACAGCATCCACAGAATAAGGTACGATGACGTATGATACCAGAATCAATACCTATTGAGTGTAGTATCCAATCCTTCCTCTCTACAAGCGATAGAAACGTGTTTGGATATTGTACTAATAGTTGCCAAAAACGTTTTTTTTTTGCCAGAATTAAGTTTTAATATGCAATCGTCCTGTCGTCGAAAGTTGAGAGCAGTTTCTGTGGTTAAAACATTAGATGTCCAGCTGATGTCCTTTTGGTGAAGAATAAGTAAGCTTTGAAAATGAAAGATGTTTTCAGACGCATTCAGCAAGTCAGTTTTTCAAAGTTCTTCCTGACAGAATAGTCTATTTGGATACATCGTCAATATGGTATCAGCCTCGTTAAAATTAAAAAAATTTCATAAATTTCCACTCAAAAGGATCAGCATTCTGATCCATATCCTAGTTCCTACTTTATTGTGACCCTTATTCCAAATGGTATCCGAAGTTCGTAAATTTAAATCTCTAACTACTTCGCTTACGTAAAGATATTAACACCAAGTCAGTTGATTTCTTCGAACTACCCACTTTACTTTTAAATAGGATAATGAAAAAAAAAAAAACATCCATTTCCAAGAATAAAAAAAAACCGCCCCCTCATTTCACCACCACCTTCATCCGTTTTCCATTCATTAACAAAAAGAGAAAATCACGCCAAACTTCAAGTACACTTCCTTCGTCCTTCCTCCTCTCTATTCTCTCATTCTTAAAATGAAAATGAAATGAAAACTTAAAACTTTCTTAAAGAAAAGAAAGAAAAAAAAAATAATTCTACTCATTCCAAGTACAACGTCCTTGCTCTCCGTTGGAGTGAATGAACGTAAAGCAATTAGCATCGTAGTAAAAATGATCCTGACCTAGGTCAAAATGTCTGCCCTGAACGACCGGCCGGCGGCGGCACGTTCACAAGTATAATGTAAAATAGGGTCACCAACTTACCGTACACAAGGAGACCAGATACAGAAGGTTCATTATGTCCTTTTTGCCAAAGACTAGGGCGTATAAAACGAGATGCCCACCATCATCTTATAGAGAGTTTTGCTTTTAAGCTTGGGTAATAAAAATCACAACAAACCAGTGTCCTTGCAGTTGGCTTCTTGCTTACATTAAATAGTATTTTTTTTTACTTTTTTTTTTTTATAGTTTTCCTCCTTGTATTAATGAAAGGGAAAACATTATAGTGGGTGGTCAGTTTTATGCAGAAAAAAGTTTCAATGGAAACGGAAAAGTTATGATTGTCCTTGAGGGTAATTATTCATTTTTGCTTAAAGTTACGAACTGGTTTGTTTGGTGGATGTGGGGTTTGGAATTTAGTCTAGTTTTGTTGAGTCTTTGTGGTAAAGATGAATGAGAATCAAGGAATGTGGATGGATATAAAGGACCACTTACAAATACAAATTTTTGGCGCGACAGGTCCATGGGACCCAGGGCCTAGCTTCTCACAACCATTCGTGTTGTGCGTGTTATATTCTTCACATGAATGGAAGGGGCCTACTGTTTAATGCCGGATCCGACCGGCAATTTTGAGAAGCTTTTTCATGACAGTTTTACTCTCGGATGTTTGTCAGACGCTCGCGAGAGGTGGGGCCGTGAAAGAAATTTTAGGTGTTGTCTGGGGATTGAACCTGGAACCCCTTGCTCCGTAGTCCAACGCACTAACCACTTGAGCCACGGACCACTTACGACATGAATACTTCTGTTCATGACATTATCATGACATCCTTCTATGATGTACTGTGTTTGATGAAAGGATATCAGTTCTGTTAAGTCCTGGAATGGACAAACATTTTACAACACTTCGCCGAAACGTCCCTATAGAAACCCAGAGCTCGCTGTGAATCCTTCGATAGTTTTATTGGGTCACATGTCGCAGATTTAACATCCTTTCTTTCTTATAGGTAACTTTAGTCGCCTGTATGATAGTAACAAAGTTCTGCCCTAACAACTGTATATATAGTGACCACGACTTTTGATCATGGTAACCAAAGGATGACATCCTTCTTTGTTGCATCAGATTCATAGTATATGTAGACATCGAGTTCAGGACACTAAACTCCAGTCCAGTCATATTCCATAATCTTTATTTCGAAGACCGTAGATCGCCTCTGTCCTGCCTTGACATTGTTCTTTCAAGTCCCACTACGAGCAGATGAAGAGTTTTCCTGGATTCTAATCCTATCTCATTTTCTAGCACAATCATCTGGCTCCTATTACTAGCTGCATAGTGACTTGGATAACTTATGTATAATCTTTATTACTTGCACTTGACGTCTCCTTGAAATAGAACGAATACCAAATCTATTTCGAAAGGACCTCGACATTTTCTTGAAAAAGAATTCCTTCAGACTTTTAAAACTGTGTACACCTCTTATTACATAATACCCTCTGTAAACACTATAAATCAATTTGTCCAAACATTATAATATAAGGCTACACACCCAATCCACACAGGAAGCAAAGTATTCTCTCGAAGGACGAGAACAGAGAACAGAATGAGAAAAAAAAATCAACAAAATTAATAACTGCAAAGTTTACACATAAATGTGCCCCAGAGATAAAAATTTTTATCAATAAACTCGTCGAGAAATAGACAATTTCTCTCGTTTCGAATATATTTCTCCAAGGACCTGCCACACCTCCACCATTCATACATATACGCTGACGACGTTCCATACAACATTTTATAAGCAAAAAAAAAAAAAACACAAAAAACTCGAAAAGAAAATAAATATCCACTGTCTCCTGTCGAAGGAAATCTTCCAACAGTGAGCCACTGGTCCGACCCGGAATGGGGCTTTGCTGAAAAGCCATAAATTCTCCGTTTAGCGAAGCGTTCATAACCTTCTGTCCTTTTCTTGCGAAAATGTTCTTCACTGTAAGAAAACTTCCTTATCCCAGGATTCAGCATAACCAAACCACCACCCTCGTGCAATCATTTCTTTTTCTTATTTTTTTTTTTTTTTTGCTTTGGCATCAGGCAAACAGAAAATAAAAGTAAATCGAAAAAATAGTAGAAGAGAGCAAAAAAAAAAAACAGAGAACTGTTTAAGGATGTGTAGGGGTGTGTATGTGGCAGGACGACGACATACACACAATGGACGCGGAAAGGACAGGAAAAAAAAAAAAAAAACAGCAGCAGCACCAGCTTTGGTAGCAGCATAAAAACTGGGTTATGGATAATACTTATGCTTCTTCGCGGGTATTACGTTTCGGGGATATGGACGCAAGGAAGCGTAAGGAGCTGAGCTGTTCTGATCAATTTTTCTTCTTTTCCTCGTTTTTTTTTGGTTTTTTTTTTGCTGTGTCCGCGCGCGGAAAAATGGAAAATGCTTTTTAAGGATATACATATAAATTTTGTTTCTTCGCGCTGTCTGTCTGCATACTTACAACCACCCCTGTGATGGTTAGGATTATGCACGTATCTCATGATAACACCCTTCGTGTTATTCATCATGCGATACACATAATGGATGTTTGGGTTGGGTGGTGGGTGGTGGGTGGTGAGTGAGTGTACCACAGTCCAAGGAGAGATATACGGAAAAGGAAGCGTTCATCCCCCTAACCCCATGGCGCTTATTTTAATAATATACACATTTAGTGTGTATTTCTTATACATTCTCGTAAGTGAGAGTAGGTAGGGGTTTGGCAGTGATGGGTGGGTTGTTGGACAGAACGACGTGGATGGGGGGCTTGAAATGTACGCCTTATGCGAAACTCTCAAATAATCTGCAATTTTTCTTTTCCAGTTGAGCAAATGTATTGTGATTCATGTCCGTATCCTTTGCCTTTGTTTCTATTTATGATTTTTTTTTCTTTGTTTATGTGCTGTACTCGTAATCCATTTTGTTTCCTTTTTTTTTTTTAAGTAATGAAAATATTTTGAAGAACAATGAAGACTTTCACCATCGAAAGTGTTTAAGTATTTTACATCGCGTTGAGGTTTGCTGAAAACACGGAATATTTAATACGGTATTTCACTTCTACTTTGACGCTTTTATAAAACGACACGTAACCCTAAACGGAAGTCCGAATTATGGCAAAAACTTTTATTTGCTCATAAGTGGATATGATACTAGAAATAGTGAGTACCATTGCACCAAATAGACTGTAAACGGAAGGGATTACAGTGATGCCAAAACCACCGGCTTTCCCTGTGCTTCTTCGTTTTGACTCAGTACTACTTTTCAAAACCTGAGTGCCTTATACAAGAAATATGTACTAGGCGTGAGAAACCAGCCCCTGTCTGTCTGCCGTCCGTCCTGAGCCATTCTACAAATATATTATTTTATTAGTGCTGAGTGTATGCCACAAGTTATGATTGTCAAAAATTATAAATTTAGGCCTTTAAGTCTTTCGCATCTGAAAGGTATAATAGCAACTTATTTGGTTTCAAAATGATGTCTATCTGCCCCTTTGTGTCATGCTTGGAACTGTTGTAGCATTTTACAGTTTTTAGTAAAATTATTTAAATTAAATAAACGATTTGTTCAAAATGTGGAACTTTCTTGGGGAGTGTCAAAACTTTGTTCGGGTGACCGACATAGCGTTCCAAAAACTAATGCACATCAAATTCTGTCTTCGATTAAATAACCCTAAAAGTCGTCCAGATCTTCGGTGTACCTGTTCTGCTCTATCGGTCTTGAGACGAAAAACTTTAGGCGAGTACTTCCTCAAAGATCTTTACGACCTAGCTTGACTTAGCAAAAAACAAAGCTTTAACACAGGGTAAAACTGGTTTAATGCCTAAACAGCGAACCGTACATGGGCTTACGCCGAAACTGGTCTTTTTGGTCTAAGCGTGTCCCTGCTGAGCGGATACAACCACCCAACCCAACACAACCCAAAAGGAGACACGGATTCTTTCGTAGCCATACCTAACAGCATAGGTACATGAGTTTTGTATTTGTAGAAATGCTCAACTGCAAATCCTCGAGAAAGGATAAAAGAGAAGAATCGGCGAGCATTGGGCTTCAAATTTGGATATATTCTTGTTAGACATATTGGACGATAATAAAGAAGGAATGGGTAAAACTACATTCGTGAAAGACTCCTGAAATTCGGCAAGAAAACATCAGGAGCATCGATCTGAAAATTTAATTTGAGTGATATCCGGCAGTACTCAAGTCCTCGATAGAGATCTGTTCAATAGCATTTTTTGTTTCGCAAGACACTGCCTTTCGGGCATAGTGTTCATTTATTCATTGTGGAACTTAAAAGCAGGCTCGACGTGTGACTTGGAGATCTCTTTGCATTTATTACAGAAGCAGAAATGTTCCTTGAGATAGGTCAGGGATTGCTATCTAGGTAAGATGCCATCCTTCTTCAAATACAAAAGTGTTCAACCATATTTTCCATTCTCAGGCACAATGGAAACCATGCATAATCATTTTTTAATGCAAGCTTAACTATTCCTTATATTAGACCGTTTACTTTTCCATAACACGTGGTCCGTTCATTCCATCCAAACTATTGTCTCTTCCCTCTATTGTCCATTTTAACAAATTTCATCCGCAAAATTGGTTTAATAAAACTTTTGCAATCATAAAAACTTTGGAAAAAAAAAAAAACTAAGAAAAATCTTCCAAAAATGTTGGCAACGACAGTTCAATTCTACAAATCTGCCAAATTCACATCAATTGCCATTCCCTTAAGAAAGAGGCTAAGTCTGCTGACAGAGAAACTTTTTCTACTACAAATTGCAAGTACAGATAAAGATGTTATCGTCCTTCCACAGCAATAACAACCCGAACTCAGATAAATGTTCGACAGCGTAAAACAAATTGAAATTCACCACAGGATCCCACAAACCATTGGAAAATTTGCTCCATTTAACTGATTCACAAGGCAAATGAATGTGGGTAGAGGGTTTCTTTAACGCAGGATTGCTTGCAGAGAAGTCTTGACCTTCTTTGAGTTCAGAAAGATAATTGATTATAGTCTTGTGACAGCACAATACCATTCATCGTTGAGCTTAAGAAAGTAATTCTATCGCCTTAAGGATGGTCGGCACTCAATCAAATTAATAGTATCCCTGATGGTGTCCACCAAGGACTGGAGTGCGAAAAATGACTTCAATCAGTGTAGCAACCTCAAAGGATTGATTTAAGAACTGCGTAAGTCATCCATCTTTAAAACGTTACCAACCAAACGACCCCGTAATTGCTATCATTCTTCTGTGCATGTTGAACGCAGGACTCCAAATCACCCACAGTCGTATACGCATGAAAGTGCTACACAATGCAAAAATCTTCGGCTCAGACTTTTTATTGATTTTCTTGATTCACGCTGTGATACTACACACACAACGCAACTACCTCTTACCCACTGGCAATTTGTGTCACTGGCGGGGGTTAACTTATCGCATGAGACCGAGAGTGAACTCCTGCAGCCGACGCAATGCCGCCACAGTCATCGTCGTAGACGTAGTCATTGCTCTGCGCTACAATCATCCATAATGGCAGTGCCACATGTCACCCCAATAAATCGACAACGCAGGATGGGGGAGGTGGAAACCTCCCTTGGATTTGCACATACACGACATACGAGAGGGCTTGAACTTGCCTTCCATGGCCTGGAGAAAGGAAAAAAAAAAATCCGCAACCATTTTGCGAAGTGCGCGGTTATACAAGTCAAATGCGAGAGATGGCAAGGGCACGAACAAAGGACATTCACTTGCTCAGGAGAAGCGACTATATGTACATGTGTGCGTGTGTATATGCGGATAAGTCTAGGGTGGGAGTTATCAAGCAAACATGGATAGAGCACAATCATTTCGCAAATAGGTTATGGCGAACTCACTGTTCGTATTTTTCTTCTTCATTCCATACCTTCTCGTCCTTGTCAATAGGAAAGAAAAAAAAAAACGGTTGAATCCTCCTCCGGGAGCGACAAGGATACAAAGATACATCATTATTTGCATTTGACTGCATGCTGGCGAATAACATCAGACCTACACATTCCACCAGCAGCATCACCATGATCCTGCAGAGTGGGAGCGGAGAAAAAGTAATTGAAAATGTTTTGCTACGACTTGAGATGAGCTTTCAGTTGCACGAGCAACTGGAGGAGACACGGATTCTTTCGTAGCCATACCTAACAGCATAGGTACATGTGTTTTGTATTTGTAGAAATGCTCAACTGCAAATCCTCGAGAAAGGATAAAAGAGAAGAATCGGCGAGCATTGGGGATTGGGGATGGTTTTCCCCAAATGAAATTATCGACTGGAATGATGAAGATACAGAATGTTGTTACGATTTTTTTCCTTCGTCCTTTATTTCTACTTTTCTTAAAAATTCCTTTCCGTTGGAAGGAGGTAGGTGGATTGCTTTTTTTTTTGTGGAGTTTGTCAGTTGCACTGTTGTCAGTCAGTTGGGATTCTGCTTTCCTTTTTTTTTTGCAATTCGTTCACTTTATTTGTACAAAATTGAATCCTGCGAAATGGCTGGAAGAAGTCTTTGAAAAGAATGAAGAAAACTAAAAAGGAGTTAAAAGAATTTACAACTGCACTATTTCTAATAGCTATGGCAGGAGTAGTAGAAGGAAATCCTTTTTTTTCTCTCTCGTAGTTTGTTACAAGTCGTTGTTAGGGTTGATTATTTTGTTAACTCGCACAATGCGGAGTGAACTACTATAGATAAGCATACCATAATGCCATTATAGGTTGGCAGGACTTTCGCGTTACATGGAAGGAGTTGAGTTTAAATGCAGATTCGTCTTTACAGGTGACCAACTTTTGGCACCGGCAAGAAGCTTTTGATTACTTTCTTATTTTGTCCATTGTCAGCTTATAAAATGTTTAGATTTGGAACGGAGATTTTTTTTTTTAATTTTATTTAGTTTTAAGGTTAGCCAGAGGTGAAAGCAGCTTAGCTTCTAAGGGATCTTTTATATTTTCTGATGTCGTTTCAAGGATGCTGATGGATACCATTTTCTTCTGTAATACTAAGTAGATGAATTTCCTAACACCAGGTGCATGATGGGACAACTTAAGCGGGCTTACGATGTAATTTTTGGCCCTGGCTTCCTTTCCCCTGAGGAAATCAAGCTGAAAATGGTCAAAATGCAGCCGTGGACGATGCTCGATTGAAACCTGTAGACTACAGAGAGGATCCTTATCTGGAGATCTTCGTCGAGTACTTTCTTGGTAAAGACACCCCAACACATCGCACTTTTGTATTCAAAAAAGGTCAAAGTGACGAACAGGTAGATAACTAGAGAGTGCTCAACAGAGTCCAGCTCATGGAGTTATTCTTCGTTTGAACACTGCTGACGTGTTTTTTTATCAAAATTTTTGGGATAGCTATGGCTGACAAGATCGTTTTTTACCTCAAAGATACCAATCATGTCAATATCGTCGGCTTACTCTAGTCGTAGCAGAGACTTTTGAAAAAATGTGCTTCCGATGTCGGCTTATGAGTTTCACACGATCAGATCAGGTATGATGTTGAAGAAGTCACACTGAAACTGGCTTCCTACTAGGTGGCTTACGAGCTAGTTAAGTTCGATTCATAACAATCTTATTCCAAACACCAAAAAATTAAAGGCAAGTAGACTGTGATTTAACAGGTTAGGGTTAGTAGTAAATTTCCTAAAATTTTAGTTTGAGGTCTAAACTATTTAGTGTCCTTAGTCAAACCTACATCTGGTCTTGCTTATATCAAAATATTAATTATTCTTACAAATCGACGTTACTAAATCCAGAAATCAGAGGACAAGGAGGGAACTCCAACAGTCTTGGAAAAAAAAATGCTCAAATGAGATACAAACAAGCTGCTTCAAAATGTTCAAGATATGGTTGTAGGTTAGTGCTCTGCCCTAACGATGTATGATTACTTACACATGATAATCCAACAAGAGCTGTCATTTTAAATTGTTGTACCATTGTTGAACTGTCAACATTCAACTGTCATTGTGATGACTTTTGATAAGTAATAACTAGAAGGTTATGAAATATGGATCTATACAAACTCTAACATTATGTTGAGATATTGAAAATTCACTACAAAAAGATAAAGTCTGGGCTAAGGCTCCACAAACGATTCATGGACTAAAAGTAAATACAGCAGCAAAACCTGATGAAAAATATCACCAAAAGAATGACTATTTGTAGGCGGAACTGTGTCGCAGATACTGTATTTCATTATTAACCTCAAAGATTGTACTTTAGAGTAAAATAAAAAATACTTTTCAAAAAACACTTTTCATAAAAATTTTGCATTTCTCTACTGATTTAAAATAACACCTCTTGTTGGATGATTCTGTACCTTCTAGAGGACATAATGATATGTCAGTGCATTGCGACCTAATTCTTGGTAATATGCAAGAAATATTGACAGGCTTTTCTGAAAAAAACCTTTAACATTAAATGCCGTAAGTATCTATAAAATTAACAGCATACTTTCCAGGGAATAATAGTCCCCAATATATTATTCTCCGATTAATTAATTACATTTTAAAATTGCCAACTTGTTAACAAATGTTGTAAGGGCATAACAACAAGTCCCTTTAACTACCTTCTGAATAATGGTCCTTGTTAAGACATTCTTTACATAGTGCACTTTAAAATGACCAATAAATGCGAATGCGCAACGAGGTCCCAAATCATTATCATTATCTTGTCCTGTACAGTATTTCCAACTCAAATAATGTCTGTCTGTGCCTTTGGGCATTTCCACAAAATCGCAGATGTTTTTTTGCTTTTGGCTGGTCAATAACAATTCCGGTCCGCCAATTGAGTCGTCCCGTATAACCCATTTAGCTTATCACAAACGGGACAAAATTTCATTCAGCGACTGTATGCTGTGTTGTGCCGCTTGGGGATATTCAAGATATCCGTACATTTGCGACATAAATCGCATGCATCTCACTTAAGTGAGCATGTGAAGCATTCCATCTGGGCACCAATTCAATTTAGCAAAAATGTGACCACCACCACGGACCCACAAGACAAACGAAGCAGTTAACGCTAAGTGTACATAAATATCCATCCAGAGCGTGGTGTAATTTCTTAGATAAAAATATTGAAACGAAAAATAAAAAAAATAAAGAAGAGTGGAACACAAACAAGTGCGCGACGCTAAAAGTATTCATAATTCATATTTTTTTTTTCGCATTCACCCCACACCTACCCATGACTAGTGAAACAAAACAAATTTTTCACCCCCACCCCTCATGATGCGCGTTCTATTATTACGGCCTGCATGAGGCGCGAATAAGCAGCGTCGGTTGCCATTAAGCAAAAAAAAAAAAAGCGAAAAAAAAATTCGAAAGTAATGACAGCGAGAAAAAGCGCACCGTTTCGCCATCATAAAATTTCCATCTTTGGCACTTGCAGATACACAGGATACAAGAAGCGCGCTGAGCTCTTCGTCGCAGGAGATAACAAGATACAACGATGACGACGGGAACGATGACTGGGTGCTTGGTGTTCTTGGTGTGCTTGGTGCTGTGTGCGTCGTTCCACATGGCTACCTTGGCGTGGAATGGTTTAGCCCGAATGATTTCCATCCCATTCCAGTGGGTAGTGTTAAGCGGAGGCGATTTTTGAGAAATTGAAAGCCCCCACATCCACATACAGTATACGACCGACGCGACGGTAGATATTCTCCCTTCCAATGCTGAGGAATATGGGCTCCTGGGGACGAGGGATAAATGGTGCAAAAACCGATTAGGGACAGAACGTGGAACTCCCTTAAGCATAGCCATAGATTGCAGGCTCTCTATGGAAACAAAAATTACGTGGAAAAGTATTTTTCATCATTTTTGATTACATAGCGCAAGGATAATATATTGTCGGACCGGTTTATATCATTTTACTTATTTTTTAAGCTTTTCTTCTTTTTTTTTTTTAATATTTTTATATTTTTTTCTAAATTTTCCACAGGGAAACAGACAAAGGATGGTGGTGGATGACTGAAACAAGATGGATTGCAGATGGATTTGCTGAAAATCAAAATTGTTTTTAATTAATGTTTTTTTTCTTATAGAAAATTATGAATATTTAAATAAAGACCAAAAAAGAGTGAAAGAAAATAATATTTGGAATCATTTGGCTACATCAAGGTTAAAGATATATAAATAGGTAAATAATTATAATACTTCTGGTCGTATCTCAAGTAAAACGAACCTAAAAGGGCCGTATAGTGTGCATAAGCTTTTCAATTCTGCTCATAGTAGGTGGATTCTGTTTTCAAAAGCTTTTCGCAGTACATTTTCAAGGACTATTGTCCAGTGTCTATTAGTTCTGTAACATGGTGATGGAAAATACCATTATTCTATCAAGATATCAAAATATTCAGAGAATCTGTTTCTTCGGGTTAAGAAACACTTTACCACCCAGGTACGCTAGGTCTATTGTACTACCAGGAAGCAAGATCCAATATTAACCATTTACTGGAATTTTTTCAATTTTCAAAAGAAAAAGCCGAAAGGCACTTCCGTAATGAGGAGCTTATAGTATCAGCACAGCACTCATATCACATCAGCATCAAAGATCCGCCACCTGAACAAAGCAAAGGCAGCACAATCAGAAACAAATGATCCACAGTCAGTCACAGACAGTAGCGTCTCTTAAGCCTGCCATAATAAATTGCTTACTAAAACGAAAGTGTACCATAAGAAGTGAATTAGTTGTCTACAGCCTTTTCTGCTGAGAGACAGCAAGAATGCAGCTGATTTCTTACAAACCTTCGGGGCCATTCCTTTAGTCTGCCGCCATCCTGATGAACCATACAACGTTCAAAATTAATGTCCTGAAAAATCATTATCTGAGCTCTGCATAGCAATTTCGTCTAAGATCTCAATCCCCGCAATCCCAGTATGAACTAGAACCCAGACGAGAGTCAAAGAGTTCAGTCTAGCTACCAAATTCGAAGAGTTCTTGTATAATGGAACGTTTTAAAAAGTTGAGCAAAGCCTTAAGTGAAGCTTGACTTCGAGTCTTTCACCTATTTTTTACAATGTAGTCGATAGCCATTAGACATACTTGTCTAATGACTAGTGAAGTCTTGTGTTGTTCGTCTCCACGAAGACACCAGCACCGGATCATTGAGTCATTTTCGAACCTTCCATGAAGATTTGACTACAACCCAATCCAGGCTCAAACTCTGGCCGAAGCAAGTCCTGAACGCAAAGAAAGCTGACTCGCGCCGAGATCTGAAATAAATTTAGAGGACAGGACGAGTCCTGACAGCATACATACAGCTTTAAAGACGAATATGATAATGAATATCATACTTCTTTAAATATAAAAAAGAGGATCTAAGAAATAATACCCACTCATAATCCTTGATGTAAGACAATGCGTTCCAGGTTATTGGCGGCGTACCACAAGGCTCTGTTCTGGATCGACTGTTTTGGAGCGTCATGTGCATATATGACCAATTATTTAAGTTTAGGTTAACGTGGCAGATTGCGCTATATTCACTGTCATACTGCAAAGATCAAAATTTCCCACAACTAGGACGAGTTTATTATAAAGCGCTTGAGGCCCCTGATGTTTGCGTAAGTCAGTTCCACAAGCTTGTCGAAGAAGTAGATTTCTAAATCGAATTGCCTATGGAGCTTCATTCGTACATTGAAGGTGTAATATGGTTTTCTCCTTTTCTTCGTCGATACAGTGACTGATCATGGTTATTTGGTCTATTGGCAAGTGTTATGGAAAGCTGCCAACCTGAAGAATATAACTAATTTTCAAATAATGGCCTGCATCGGCGGGGTAATGAGAACCACCCCTACAGCGAAGTTTTTCGTACAAAAATCTGTCACAAACAGTGATCTTCGGCTAAGCTAAAATAGAAATTGAAAACCCAGTGCAGTGTGACGGAGGATGCTCAGATTCTACAAAAAATGCGCAGACTACACAACTTCCCATCTAGATTTTGCAAGGCTATTCGTTACTTCTTTTCCCAGTAGAGACTAATGGCACAAAAATCAACTACAAGTCAATGAATCAAAGGTACCCTTCTACACGGATATCTTTAAGGTGGACATTGGTGTTGCTGCGGGACTCCAGAGTTCTCAAACTATCCAGTTCAGTCAGACTTCCGCAGTCAGCAGCGTTTTCCAAGCTGAGATCCAGGCAGTGACAAAAGCTGCTAGACAGGTGGCAATGATGGCACTACTACAGGCGGATATTACCTTTTTTAATTGGATCCAAGCAAAAATACTGTCATTGAAATAAAATCGACATTTGTAAGTTCTTATCGTGAGGAGCAACGGGTTCCTGCCATGCAGCACAACGTAAGACTCTGTTGGGTTCCCGCACACAAAGGTGTGGCGTAATAATATTACGAGCTAATGAACTGAGAAGGAAAGGATCATACCTTGAACTATGTAAGGTATGCCAGCCAGATACTACAGTAAAGATCTCACAAAATGCTCATAACAGCAAATGAGCAATGGAGTCGGCCCGACTTCTGTGTTGTAACCAGCTTATGGGTGTCATCACTGGACAGAATGTGCTGAGATATTGTACAACGAAAATGAAAGAGGATATGGTGACGAAGATGACCATGAGGTTAAGTTTTGCATAGATTATAAAAATTTTCTGACAAGTCGTTAAACGTCTCGGTATGGCTTGAAAATACATACATAGGTTGACATAGGTTCTATTGTATGAGATAACCCTTCGGGTATCACAATAAATCTACATAGATGTATGTAAGTGTGACGGATGCAAGATTTATTATTAACCTAACCTAACCTTACCTAACAAAAAAATTGACACTAGGTCCGGTGCCAGAGCTACAAAGGCTCACAACGCCCACATGATGGATGACATTAATAATTCCTTAATATCATGTCCACTTTATTAACGATTATTTGCACAATGATATCATCCTATCCGTTCCAGAAAAATTGCGAACCTCTCTGTTTATTGGTGTACAAAACTAAAGAGCACCTGACTCAACAAGCTTGTTTCGACTTGTTGCCCAAAGGATTAACTTCTCCGTCACATAAATTCACTTTTCATAGACCTTCGTACTCCAGCACTTGTCAAAGTGAGTAGCGCAGACATGCAGGCGATGCCCAGCCGTCCAATTAACTTGACTTATCCCGTGCAAACGCACACAATATTTTGAGAAAAATTCTTCGAAAAACCCATTACCACCTTTTTAACAAGCCACGCACAAATTAGGAAGTGAAAATGAGATTAACCGATACTCATGTCGGCATTATGACAACCTGCTGGAGAGTTAACTACCATGAGATCAACTGGCTTAAGGTCGGATACCAACGATTATCGTCAACTTTCTGCTGTCGCACGCACGCTCACAAATCACCCCATTGGATAAACTAAAGAAGCGCAAAAACGCCAACATTCCCGGTAAAACGATCCTTTTTTTGTTTTGCAAGAGCAACAGCACCACCAGCAGCAGCAACAGCAGATACCCGAGACCAATTCACCTGTCACAGTAATACGTGACAGTGGCGAATTGAACAGACAGATACGAAGTTTTGACGTCCTTCTAAAATGTTATTGAGTTGTGTCGTCTTGCCGCCACCACACCACCAATATTTCATGGACACATTAATATGAATGCACTCCTTGAAGGATTAACTACAGAGAGGTCCTCCTTAATTGTTAATTAAAGTCAGTGTGAGTTGTTTGCAACACTACACACTACACACTGCACACTCGGTTTTGGTGTTCATCATTGTGATGACACGCGGAATGGTGAAATCGTCCTGCAGGGTGTTGTTTCGGTTTCAAGTTTTCAACTGGTAAAGGTGTCTCCCGGCATTGATGGAATTTGATAGTGCACCAGGACAGCTGTCGCGGGTGTCCTCTCAAGATGCACAATCGACACTGGTGTGGTGCCCTGAAGTTAGAAATGTTGTCTTGCATTCAATGCAACCGTATGTCGAACTTGACGAAATGATTGATGGCCAATGGTGCTTCAGCAGCGTGAACATTATTTTGCAATTACTCCTTTGGCAGGTGAGTCGCGGTTATGAATTGTGCAGTGCGTTAAGTTGTAAGTGCAGTTGCACGATTTATGACATCGAAGAAGGTGGATAAACCTAATTTAATTCACTCCGAAGAGTTGAGGTGAGATGGGCACAACCCGAGTGTTTGTGTAAGCCATGGTATGGGGACCTTCGAGTGTGATGTTCGGTGTAGTAGCGTGTAACTGGTAGATGAACAACGTAAAGGATACTTGCTCAAGCCAGTGGAAGTTGTTTTAAAATTTTATTAATTTTTAGCCAACCGGGGGTTTACTTGAATAGACACTAGTGGAACAAGCAAATTCAAAACAAAATATATTTATAGAGAATTTGCCAAGAAGTGTGACCGATTTTGAAAGTTAAATGAAACCACTTGTGTGCAATGCATCCTTCTAATTCGTACTGAAGTTTAAAATACATCTTATGCCATTATAGATGAAATAAGAAACTGATCAAATATCTTCCGTAGTTACGTAAGGATACATGGATGCGTAACGTCCAGTTCTGAAAACCAATTTGCAATAAATCGCTAAATTAGAGCAACATCAGTACTGCAAATGTTCAGCTGGCTGACGGCCCTGTATCATATGAGGTCTATGAAAGGCGTAATTCTTGTGACCGACAATTGATTGAAATATTAGAACTTTGACGAACACTATCAGCAATCTATTGCCCCTTTTTGAAGGGCAGTACCAGAGAAAATGTATCAGGAGTTGTGTCATGAATGAAACAAGTAGTAGTGTATCTATCGAAGTATTACATGTCTAACAAAAGACTGAATGCCAGAGAACTTGTAGAAAGAAGGTCAAGAGAAATCAAAGAATATTGTTAAGTCTCTAAGCCTACTTATTACCTCAATCATACTGTCTATCTCAATAGTATCTCGCAGTAACCGATTACTGACTTAATTTCATGATAAATAATCTTAACCCATTTATCCAACCACTTCGTCGGCAAAGTGTTTATTTAAACATCAAGCTAAACGATGCTGTCATTTGGAATATAAACAACTTTGTCTTCACTTTATTCCACTCTTTATTTGCACAACAAAAAACCAAACTGTCCGCGAAGCACATCCCTCCAATGTGACAAGACGAGCATTAAACGGCCGTAAATAAGCCACACTCGATCGCAAAGTAACCATCACCACCACTTTTTCGGTAGTTTCTCCCTTTTTTTTTCGGGAGTCCTTGTACACGCACTCAAAACAAAATAAAAACCCCAAAGAATAAACGGAATAGGCGCATAATTAAAGATGATTATCGAGCAAGCAACCCGCGAGTTCATTCCATTAGGAGCCATCGAACAACGATCTCGCGGTGTACTCTGCTATATGTATGACCCACTATCGTTTTTGTGGCCCGTAAATTCTGGTTTTTCATACCTCTGCATCCCCATCGGAAGCCATTTTTATTGCGTTCAATTTTATTCCAACACATTTTTAATACATTATCATTTTATGCACAAAATGTGTAATTAATTCGAAGCGCTTCGCGAACTTTATTATAACAACAGTAGGGCGGGGAGGTGCTCGCTGAATGTATCTCATAAGTGACTGGGTGAGTGAGTATCTGTGCGCGCGCACACACTAACACATACTGGCCCACATGTTTGTACTCAATTATTTACAACCTGTAATTACTGTCCACAACACTATGCAATTATGTCGTCCAATTAATTCCAGGAGGCGCAGATATCATCTTTGGATTCATCTGCAGTGGCTCGAGTGCTTAGAGGTTCTTCGGAAGCAATGCAACTCGACGCAGACATGGGGTGATCCTGAATAGTGTTTTGATATAAAGTAGATTGGAAGATCTACTCTTCTTTTTATTTTAATTTTTTTTTTTTTTGCTTGGATGAGGAAAATTGTTGTCTTATGTTAATGTGACATGTTAATATTTTTTGCAATTTAATTTTCAATTTAATCGTAGAGGCTTTTTTTTCTTCTTCTCTCATTTAGGAATAAGGGACTTGTTGCATTGCGATGTAGAGCAAATGTACGTTGAAGGTTTGAAAAATAGTCTGACAGTGTAGATGGATTCATTCTGAGAATCTCCTGGACTTGTAAGAACAGCAACCGCACCGCACATCCCTAAAATTAACATTTTCTTTAGAAAAATCACGGTTCTACGCATAAACAGAAGATCGGTTAAAAGCCCGCTGGTTACTCACATGCCGACAACCAGTTTGCTCATATTCCGATCAGAGGAATGAGCCAGAAATAATCCACGGGCGAATGGACTTTCAATATTGTGATTAGAGATTTGAAGGCAGAGATATTCATAAGAAATTGGAGGTTGAAACCAAAGAAAGTAAGTGAATCACAGTCACCAAATGCATCTTAAGATCATATACTATATACAATACAAGTTGATCTCAGCATTTAAACGATCGGAAGAGTTGAATATCTTTCAAGATCAGCGCGATCGGTATTAGATGGGATCATCCTCCTTTGTGTAAAATACCCGTCGATATAGGTTTGCTAGCACAGAACTAATTATCTGGTTGAAGGCACTTAAGAAGAAATGTCATCTTTCAAACGTCACTTAAATCCACAGACCAACCTGCGTTAGTAGGAATAAACCCACACATAAACAATGGATACCTGGCTAAGTCTAAGTGCTGAATGTTTGACAGCTGTAATCCAAAAAATAGCTGAAAGACTAGACAATACTCCATCAAAGAAGAATTGATCTTCTACTCTACTGGTTCCTAAATAGATGTCATCACAAAGCTCTTACCCATAGAAGACAACCATTCGATTGAAAGTAACAGCGAGTTCAGTCTCAATCAAGATAAAATCAAGTAGTGGGAACTATACTCGAGGAGCTTATGAACTCTGGAATCTAATGTACGACTTGAAATCCAGAGATTTTCCAAAATAATTGCGTCGTTGTAGTGACCAAACTCCTCGAGAAGTTGGAGTATAGCTGCAATGAAATTTGAAGGAATGGTATAGGACTGGGTAGTACGCATGGGTCTACAACTTGAAAAGTAGAAAAGACAGGAGTCGTGCGCATCAGTAGCAGCCGAGTCATGGAAATTATAAGAGTAGAGGGTGATCACGTTATAGTTTCCAAACCAGAATTAAAGTACCTTGGCATTACTTTAGATGCAAGGCTAACTTTTAAGTAACACTTGCATCATACAGCTAAAAAGGCAACACAGGCAGCGACTGTCCTGGCAAGAACCATGACAAATATCGGCGAACCAAAGTACAGGAAGAAATTGCTCTTAGCTAGAATTGCGGTATCGATAGTGCTCTATGGCTCCCAGATATTGGCTGGTGCTATGAAGACGAAATCGTACAGGACGAAGGCTGTGGCAGTTTACAAAATCAACGCATTGAGAGTATGCAGCGCCTTCAGAACAACCTCTTATAATGTGGCATGTATAGTGACTAGCATGGTACCAATAGACCTTTTTGCTAAAGAAGCGCAACGGAAGTACAAGGCCAGCAGGACAACGGTTTTAGCGACGAGTCGAAGTGCTCAGTACTACCAAGGACTATTCTGGAAGAATGGCAGGAGAGATGGTATTACTCTGATAAAGGCATGGATTTATAGGAAGGATGTGGAGATAAATTTCTGCCTGACCCAGATGCTTACTGGACATATATGCTTCAGAGCCCACCTGCATAGGTTTGAACACGACGACAACCCCTTTTGCCCAACGTGTATGGAGTTGTGGAAGATGTGGAACACATTATGTTCCATTGTACACGATATCATGAAGAACGCCACATGCTGGTGAATAAGATGGGTGAGAACATAACCTCAGACAACATCACCAGCCAGATAATGAGCAGACAAGAGGCTTGGGAAGCAGTTAGCGATACTTCGATAAACCATTGCCTGGAGTAGACTAAACCGCTTTGGAATATATTTCCTTAATAACTTAGAGGAGGTTGAATCTTTAAACGAAATTAATGCCATATTTAGGTTCTGCAGGGAAAGTAAATTTATGGATGAGTTTGTTTAGGTTTCTTACCGTAAAGGTTTCGTAGGGATCGCGATGGGCCTAGTCTTTTATGATAACCTCATAAGGCTACTCAACCTAACTTGATCTAGCCTAACCTATGATCGGCCTATGACAAGTCTTCTCTAGTATCATTACTATCATTAGTAGGCACTGTTTTACTGGCTTCACCAACAGAAGACAGTAGGGCTATCGACTCTTCGTTGTCAATTCTTCTCGAAGTTAAAGGTTTTAACAAAATATAACCGATGCCAATCAAAATTTGACCGAAAGAAGCATAAGTATAATACATCCTCATTACCTTATAAGTTTGCGTGGAAGGTTCGTTTAGATGCACCCGCAAGGATCTAGATAATCCCCAAAAACTGTCTGCAGAATCAGTCTTTGCCCGTTGCCGAGAGTTGACAATAACGTAGGTTTCTAAATGTATGAAGGTGGACATAGTCTTCCAGTTCAAAGAAAGCCGAGTAGTTTCTCCGGAATTTTACAACTAACTACCAGCCAAATTCTACAAGCTGGAATCAGTGAAGTTTGTACCCAAGTCAATGAGGGGTAAAATACAATAGGGAAAGTAAAAAGCAACTTATTAGATCCATATGTCTTGAAATCTACCCCAAAAAGACTACAGAGAAAATGCAGACCTCATCTTTGATTGCGTCCCTTGATAACCGCGGCTGGCAAAGGATTTCACTAGCTAGAAGGAATAGTTGGAAGGTTGTGAGAAGCTAGGGTCCTATGAACCTGTCGCTCTAATTATATATTTGTATTTGTATTTTAGAGGGAATAGTTGCTTGAAGTTTAAATCTACTTAGGACTGTACGAATTCGCATTTCTCTGTGTTACAAGCTATGCATTCCTAATAATGTGCCGCCGGATACAAATTCAAAAAGATACTTTCCCGTCGTGTCTAGAAATTTTATACACTTCACGCTCTTTACGTATTGTCATCTCCTTATGGATTTATTTCCTTGTACCATTTTTTATTGCACGCCAATGAGCTTTCAACAAATCTCTCAACACATTGTCTTATCTGATGGTCGCCTCAGAGGAACAGGTGTGCTTTACAACCAAACCACTTCCAGATTTCAAAGCAAAGACAACCTTTGGCAACAACAATCCTCTCCTTACTACAATACCTTTCATCCTCAGATTCGAGAAAAAAAAAAAAAAAAAAAACCGATTGAACCGTGCCTACCAAACCAACCAACACCAGTTTGTCTGGTGCGCACTGTAAAGTGCGTGTGCCAAATATTTATTCTTCTTCGCTGTTAAAATAAAAACAACCTTTTACACGAACCATAGGTACAATCTGATCCTGTCGACAGGTTAATGCACACCTGTGTGAGCTGGCCTGGGCCAATTTGCTTTCACCTCTCTTATCACACGACATGAACGATTCGTTTCAATGTTGAAGGTTTTACTGGATTTATGTACCTAAACTAATCTCACAGTAGAGATCTTTCTGGGCCGATCGAAGTTCGCCATTAACGAGCATTTAACGGAATTGCTCATGTAGATGTCCCAGCCAAACTGCTGGTTGTAATTATTATGGCAACTTTGTTGCATTTATAGGTGATTCGCATGCGATGTGGGAAATATTTTCATGAAAACATGCCCAAAGGGCATCGTAATCATATCATTATCATCTAAGAGGGAATAGATACAAAGATATATTCAGTGTGCGACTCGCAGTGGTAAACATATGATTTGTGGTAACGCATATCATTTTGTCGGCTTGCTTGTCTTAAGGGTGTTTTCATTGAAAGGTGCGTTGATACTTTATAATAGATGAGTTTGCTGGCAAATTTATTCCATCTATATTTATGAACTGAATGTGATGTGTAAATTGTGTTTCGAGATGAGTGATCTTATTGTAACACGATATCTGCTAGTGTGTTTCAGTTAGTATGAAGACCTTGAAGGTTTACTGACAGTTGCTACTGACACATTGGGACCGATCATTTTGAAATCAATCTAGTTTGGAGTAGGTTTTCGCAAAGAGGAGGAATAATTCTTGGCGAGCTGAAGGTATTTTTTGTAGTATCTACTCATATAAGTACTTATATGGAGAAGTTTGTAAATATGATGGGCCATAATCCATGATCCACAAAATTCTTCAGTCCTTATCTTTCCTTTTCGTTCGGAAAAGTTTGTATAAATGGTGCTGGCGTCGGGATCTTAGTATCCCAGACTTAACACGGCTGCATTGGATTTGATTGATTTGAACTGAATCCTGATCGCAATAAATTCGTGTTTCGCCTACCATTAGTTGCTTTCGACCCTACCTTCTTCATTACTAAATGTTTACTTCAATCGCATCACAGATTTCACAAGAATTACAGTCAGTAGCTACAAGAAGTTGAAGACATTCTTCCACTTAAATTCGAACACATTCCACTCAAGCCGAAGGAGATCCCCTGTATCTTCCTCTAGAACACCGAAGGAATATGCTAAAGCGATCATTTGGTCAGACAGATGATATTTCCACCTAAGTGTTTCGGTTTTTACTAGAGATTAAGAACTACTTCCTCTACAGCTTTAGATATAATAATTTATCTGCTGCGCTTAGATTTACTTGACAAGATGAGCTTATCGCAGTGTTTTAATTGTTACCACGTTTGCCAGGCCACTCCTCGATCATCGATCAATAGAGCTTTACACATTACACTCCACTGAAACTGAGACTTGAACGTTACTTCCAAAAAAACAAGTCCCATTAGATGGAGGTTCAGTTCACTACTTTGCAGACGATTCCGAACAGAATGTGAAGTGGAATATTGTATTTTCTCTGTAAGGGTCAATCTTGATGCGTTCTAGATTCCACTGATAGTCAAAAGGCTTTAAAGTCCTGGGATCGTACTCTGTTACCTCAAATGCCACTCTAAACAATCGTTGGTCTCTCATAATTATTCTGAGTGCCAAAACAAATAGACATTTTAGGAAACTTGAACGTGGCAGTGGGTGACATGGGAGACATGTGGAAATGGCTGGACGTACCATATCTCGGGATAGATCTGGCTAAGGGTACATACTGGACTAATTATGCCAAAGCGTTTACAGAGGGTTACATTGTCGGTAGACAATGTCTGATGGGACTATGTCCTATAAAATGAGTTATATTTTGTAATGTCTTCAGCAGGAACTTCAGGGATGAAGAGGTAGGAAAGATTCTCCATATTGTAGCAGCTTTCCGGCCCTGCCCAAACAAGATTACTCTACCGAATGTCTCTATCTTCTCTCCGACGATATAAGGGAAATGCCTTAAGATCAAACAGAACATCCGACGCTTCATAAAAGTACTACTAGTAGTCCTTGGATATACCCTCTTTCCATCTACGGGTTATTGCTTCCTCGTATACACAGCGACCCTTACATGAACCTAGTCATGGAGATAAAGTCGTTGCACAGTAGAATTCAATGCCAATTGTTCTATCATTGGTCCTAATACACTGGTGTCTGACAAAATCTCTAGCACAGAGCCCTATAGCTTGCATCTCTGGTTCAGAAATAGAGATTGAGCACTCGAGAGTAACCAAGAAACATCTCTTTCCTATGGGTATCACAATGGGTCTGTATTGACCTGTGGGTGGTGTTATGGATCTCTTCCACCTGTCCTACCCACGTACTCAAACTAGCATGCACCACTTCTTACCTATGTCATCCGATTTCTTCAATTCATTGCTGGAGCAGATAGTTTGGATGGCTGCTGTCAACAGAGAAGGTACTATATTTTATAAATCAATCAGCTAATAGTCAGCTAAGGGGATACGAAAGCGGGCGTTGCTATCAAAACATTGTAACATTCCTGATAATTGAAACAAATGGAAGAGATACTGGTCTGAATTATTTGCTTACAAGCTTAAGACAAAACGCCACAACCGGCAGATGCAACTTCAAGCTAGTTAAGGAGTATACCTTCCTGGGAGATGTGTTGAACTTTATAAACTACATTTTAGCTGAGATCCGGGCAGAAATCGCCCTAGCAAACCGCTGCAGTTCGACAAAACAACTATGTAGGTTTAAAACTTCAAACACAAAGAAACAAGGTTATACTCTACAGAGGATTAATCCTGCCAGTCTTGCTGGACGGTAGCAAAAAAACGGAACAAATCTTGGAATGCTTCGGAAGATAAATACTTCGTCGAATATTTGATTCTATATGTGAGGACGACGAATGGAGGAAAATATTTAACTAGGAATTCTATGAGCTTTAGTTAGATGGATGTAGTCCGAATGGCTAATACACGAAGGGACAACAAGGTTCCAGCCGACACAATCTCCGAGTTCCACCCCTCAGGTTTGAAATGATATGAGAACCAAGCAATCGTGGATGCCAGGATGCATAGTATTACGTGCTCGGCTTCGAAGTAAGTAATTACATCCAGCACATTGATCTGAGAACTGGGACTTCAACCGGCTATCAAAAGTCTCATGATTTAACTTTCACCTCTCGAATAAACGTTCAGGCTTTTACCAGTCAAGATGTCGAGAAGTGTCGGTATTAATTTGGATAGATCTCAGTCTTTTTTCAGAATCATTATTCTTCTTCAAACCACCCCCACCTCCTTCGATAACTTTCACCACTTCCTTCCTAAATCCGGTTTCCCCATTTCATTAGAATTAGCCCACCCTCCGTCCGCCCATTCACCATTTAGCAATTTCCAAATAAACAATTCGCAAAAAGTCGAAATCCTCAAAAACAGAGAAAGATGTAAGGACAAAACTTTTCTTACAGTCAATTACATTTACAATCTTGTAATTGCCGTTAAAAAGAGGATAATGATTATTTTATGGACGCACTGCCACGCATCTCTGCTTCACTCATTACAAGTTTGTCCAGGAAGAGACAATCGTCCAGGCTTGCCGCTTTCAACCCCCCCCCCAGCCCCAAATGCTGACTTACAACAAAAATCAACTTTTCGCAGACAATAAATTGACTGACAATAAAACGAACACTAAAACAAACAATGAAGGACGTCAAAGTCATGTCCTTAGACCACTCTAATTCTTTAAGTTTTTTTTTTTTTCTTCTTTTTCTCTTATTTTTATTTTTTTTTTTTTTGGTTATTTAAGGAACAAACTCAAAAGGACTCTGAAATGGTGAATGAGTCCTTGTTGGGGTTGCAAATTCTATGGATTTTCTAAGAACAATATCTGGAATGAGTATTGAATGAGAAAGTAAGTAAAGCTTTACACTCGACTAGAGTGTCGGTGTACAGTATGATTTTTAATTGAGCAATTTACAAGGACATCCCCTCATTAAGAGCAGTGCGTTGATGCCTGGCATTTTTTGACGGAGGGTGGACGACAAACTGAAAATGGAGACTGTTTTTATTGTGTACACTGGGGTCTTAATTTGTTGGAGGCGAGATTAGGTGAGAATAAGAAGCTGTTTGGGACAATTACAAATGGGGGAGTGTCTTTTCGAAGAGGATTTGTATAAAATATTAATTGGGCAATGAGGTGTTGTTTTTGGCCAAATGCTTTGGGGCGAAGTTTATCAAATGGAATTTACTTTGTATTTTATCTCTGTTGGATGGAATTAAGCCGGAGATTTGTTAAATGTCGTTTCTTGGGAAGAAACGCTTTATGTCTTAAGCCTCCAATGACAATAACAAACTGAGATTAGTGATCTCAATGGTAACGTTGCTGTTGTAAAAGATACAAGTTGGACTTACAAGAAAAGAAATGTACTTACTCACACTACCCTACCAACCATTGTCAATAGCACTGTCCCTTATCCGTGGCATTTAAGAAAGCATTTGCCCATAGTTGTATCTTTTCGGATAATGAGATCTACGGGCAGTAAGGAAGTTTGCTAAGAGCTTTCTATTCCATTGGTCATAGGAAGTATGTAGTTCAGACCTTCTTCTACTATTGTGGAAATTCATGGATTTCTCGGCTTGACATATCGCTTGCATACGGTTCCTATGGTCTAGAACTGCATAGTTCCATTTCGAAAATCTGCTAAGCCCGAACTCACACTTTTCAAATCCTGTGTACCTCAATCCAACCAGCAACGACTTAGATTGCTAATCCGTTTCGTTGGACAAATCTCTAAAATTATCCCCACTGCTTCTATCCTCATCGCTGCACATGGAAAGAAACCCAGATAGTCCCCAAAAATCTGTTTTGCAGGAAATATGCAAACGACCAAACTGTAAATTCGCTCTTATCTCCCCAAACCATAAAAAGTTCACCCACTCTGTTTAGGTCCTTTCCTCGCGAAGAAGTTCCATTTCCACTCTTGAAACACTCTCGAACAGCAGCTCAGTCCACCAAATCTCTCTCACCACACCTGCAGACAATTGTCCTCCATTTAACTTTGAAAACATCGCAGCGCGTTCAAGAATAGCCGGAGCAAAAGAAAAACCCGCCAAGAGAAAAGTGACAACAAAATTGTTATTTATTCACCAAGTCCTGGTGAAGTCTGCAAAATGAATCCCGATTATTATTCCATTTGAATAAATTGAAATATTTTCTTCAGACCCCCCCCCCCCTACCCATTGGAGAGCATACATATATGTTGAATCCGCCCCGGAAGATCTGCCAGGGTAAATATCCATTCCCTCATGTATAGCGGCTAAAAGTGATGGCAATGGCAGAAAGAAAATAAAACCCAACCACCCTCCTAATAGGTATATGCAGCGAGGAGGGTGACCCATGGCAACTACGAGAAAGAAGTCCGCATGTTTTTTTTTAATGCGACTTAGCAAACATGTTTAGACGCATACTTCATGCAAAGTAACGACTCCGAGCACACCATGTGAGCACGAGTATATGCAGTACATACTCGTACAATCAACCTAACCACAAGTATATCATTGAGGATGCGGCAGCTTAGTTCGCGGTAGAGTAAGAGTATCCTGGGACTATTTATAGTCGAAGAAGATTTTGCTGGGATGACGACGACGTGGTGTCTAGGAGTTTGCGCTCTCCCCCAAAACACCAACACGCGCACACACACACACGGTACGGAACACACGCACGGAATCCAAAATGGCATAACGCAACAGTACAACATAGCAAAAAAAAAAAAAAAGACGACGACCGAACTAAGAAGCAATGCAAAAAAGGACGAAACTCATAGGCAAGTGTTTCGTATCGATTACTAATAAACTCCAGGAGAATGTGGTTACTAATGGAAGCAGAAGAGTCAGGGATATACTATGTGTGTTGTGTATTTCGGTCGGTCATGTTGCCTGGAGAAATCCAAGTGGAAACGGGGCAAGTGATAGTTGTTGGACAACGATGAGAGTATTTTCTCCTCCTTGAGGTTGAGTGAGGAGAAAGTACCAAGTATCAAGGATTGTGGTGAAGTTAAGCACTTTGTATACAGACACATATCCAGATTCCAGAGTGTATCCTGCTGTGTATTTTTTTTTCGGGATATATGAGAGGGGAAGTATCAACCATATGCTTCTTGGGAGAGTGAATTTCCATTGTGGCCCTCTCTTGGATACACCACACTCGGTACACGATATAAATTCGTGCCCAATTGTCTCTGTGGATCGGAAGATACAATTTTATCTCCCCGCAGGCAGTTTACGTGTTTTACGCATCCTTCCACTAGTTTCTTATTTTTTCGAACCCCCATGGCTGGCAGGATGAATCTTATTATTTTACCCAAGGATAAAGTTAACAAAACGAAGTATGCGGCACCGTGATGATATGAATAGCACATGAGATGAGCAGGAGGGTTAGGTTGACTGCCATGTTATTGATTTTTTTTTTGTTTCTTGTTCCTTTGTAAAATGAAATTTTCCATTTTGTCCACGTATTCCTCGGGGATATGGATGTCAATAGAATTTCAAGTGGTGGCATTTCAGAAACTCATCATGATCAGAATTTTTTTTTTTTTTCGTCATAAATTTATCAGAAAATTAGATGACGCAAATGTGACTTTTACAAAGGGAAAGCAGAATGCTTAGTCCACGTGTATTAGTTAGAGTTCAGGAGGACAATGATAGTGTGGAAGGAGGAAGGTAGCATAGTTCATTGCTACCGGGGAATGAAATGGTTTATTGGTCTTTTAAGTCCCAGAACTTGTTTATCGAGAGTATAAAGTAAAACATGGCTTTACCTGTAAATAGTGCAGCAAATTCGAAAGCCAATGAAATGAATAATATGTTATCTGTCTGTCCTTTAAGCCTGAGGTCAAGAACCTCCAAATGAATTTCACTTCATTTTGATGTTCAGTCTTGTCCAAGTAGGAACATTCAACTCTCAAAATTATCAAAACTCCACTACTCGTTGCACCAAAAACCTCTTTATTTGAAATGAAAGACTACTTTTATGATGCAGCCCAGGATATATGTAGGTATCAAAGGAATCGAGGTTTTAGCAAGTTATGATCGAAGAAAGATGCCTTGATACTTAGCAGAAGTTGGCACTATCATCTAAATACTTTCTGTGACTCTGCACCTTTTTTATTTCAATACCTACAATTGTTGCCAGTTGCCCAAAAAGCACTCTTTACTAACGACTCCACTCTACAGCAAGAGCTTTTTCAGCAGAGAAGTCTCGATTTTCTTTGTCATCTCGAACCTGGAGGCTGTGATTCAAAGATCTTCTTTGCTGAAGCATTATTGTCCATCCACTCGATGTGGCCAAGCCAGTGAAGTCGACGTATTATGGCTTTTTGAACTACATCCACATCTTGGTACAGTGGTTGTATCTTCTCCATCATTTGCCTTCCTCGTATACGGGACCAAATATTCAACGAAGAATTTTCACTCCTGAAAGTGTACAATATCTGCTATACTTTTCTGTCCAGCACTCGGCTCCATATAGCAGAACTGACAGGATCAAAGATTTGTAGAGCATGCATTTCGTCTTCCGAGTTAAGAATTTGGAACCCTTTTGTTTCGACAAACCGAAGTAGCAACGGCTTCCTAGGGTACGTCTTTGCTGAATCTCCACTAAAGTGTCATTCGTGGAGTTGACCTACTCCGAGGTAGGTAAACTCCTTGACCACTTCGAAGTTACTGTTGCCAACAGTGTCATAGGTGGCAGACAGATGCTTCTTTGTTTGTTGACAACATGTACTTGGTTTTGTCTTCATTCCCTTCCAGGGCAACCCGTTTCGCCTGTTCTTCAATCCCCGTAAAAGCCCGGCGCTAGGTTGACGTCAGTCAGTAACTACCCTATTCCTACAGCATCCAGCCAACGGTTGCTGTACTCGGTGTCATAAAATAAGGCATGTCCCGGTAAATGGGTACTTCATGACACAATATAAAACAATGATTGGATTTCAGGTCTCCCCTATATGAGAAGCCCTGGGGCTGCACAGTCTGCACAATCTGCACAATATGCACAGTCTGCACAATCTGCACAGTCTGCACAATCAGCACAGTCTGCACAGTCTGCACAGTTTTGCACAGTCTACATAGTCTGCACAGTTTGCACAGTCCTCATTCATTTCAAGGCCAATTTGGAACAGTTTGGAGTAGCTATTTTCGAATTGACGTTGCATCGCTTGTTTTCAGTTTAGTCGGAATCTCGAATTCGGCAATTGCCTTGTAAAGGTCAAGACGATGAATTCTATCATATGCGGCTTTGAAGTGGATGAAGAGATGGTCAGTCTCGACTTAAAATTCGTTGGTCTTTCCCAGAAAATTTGGTCGATCGTCGACCTATCGGCCCAGAGGCCATGCTGGTAGGTGACTGTAATTATGCTGCAGAAAGGCTACAGTCGTTCACCCACTACGTTGGATAGGATCATGTATGTGACATTAAGCAGGGATATCCCTCGATAATTGTGATATCACAGGGATCTAGGATCCCCAAAAACTATTCGCAGAATCAGTCGGAGGTTGTAATAAAGACCTGAAGGAGTCTTATGCTAACATTAAACAGTTCAGCGAGGTTATCGAAAAAGTAAGCTCCTATCTATATTTTCGTTGCTGAGGGCTTGTTATATGCAAATTAAGTGCAGTATAATTTTCTCCACTTCTTTGTTCTTTTTGGAGGCATAGTCTGATGGTGTCCCTGCCAATGATGCGGTACTCTGTAATAACACTTTTTATGTTAGCAGTGTGCAATCTTTTAAATCTTATTAGGTGATGCCCATCTGTGATTGGTCATGTGGATCACATTGAGCTTAAGCAGAAGTTTGACAGTAGCTAGAGGCATCCCAAGAATTCCCTGCGTACCATGCAATCCCCTTGAATGTCTCTATGATCCGGCACCCAAATAAGATGAATTTTAGAGAGACGTACTATGGATTTTGTTTACGATCCATCTGTAGAAGGATGTGGATGCATTTTGCAGCCCGAGATCCTCTTCCCAATTCGTGTCCACGTTTTCTTGCTCTCGCTAATTTATGTGATGAAGGTTATGCAGTTTGTGCACCTGCTGATATGTCAAAACTTAACATGCTTATAGTTTCGCCCAGAAGTTATGAGAAGCTAGGCCCCGAGTTCCATGAGTCTGTTATTTGTATATTTTTGTATTCACCTTGATCGGTAGAAAGATGTTTGAGTTTGAGAGATCGTTTTCAATTCAAAACCATTCAAATTCCACTGAAACACGCTAGAAGGGTAGCGCTTCCTCAGACCTACAATTTGTCGTCTACCTTTCTTTTTTCCTCTGACCTTTTGAACCTGCTTAATTTCACATATTCCAGATTGGCTGTCGCTACACTAAAACAAAAATGGTTGACGAAGTCACCCCCCAAAAAAACCTCCCCAAAGTTTTTCTCGCTGTGCTCTATGTATCATAAATTGCTTCCTTATCAAGACAAAATCTTATAAAACATTATTCGACGAAACTGACGGTTAACACAATTCTTCTTTGAATAAGAATTCCTGTGCTTAAGAAACGCATCTATGCACAGTACATAGACCATCACAGAGGCCGAAAAGGACTATTAAAATCCTTCCAAATATCAATATGATAGCTTGAAACACAGTGGAGGTCGGTTTATTTACTTTAAACAAATGAAATTCACACGAACCTATTCTACTTAATTTTTAAATGAACCCAAATTTTTCAAAAAATAAATTCTTACAATTTTCCTTTTTTTTACCTTAAAACCTGTTCCCCTTTAATTCATTTAAAATTTTCAACAATCCCACCAGACAATCCCCCTAATTTAAATTTCAACCCAAAACACTTAAGTCCACCATCTGACCTTGACACCAATTTCAAAAACACAACACTGTCTCTAATAACAACAACAACAACGAGGAAAAAAAAAAACCAACCTAATTAGTCTGATTTTCGTCTGGTAGAAGATCCTTTTCTCCACCTAATTTCACAACGTTATCCCCCGAAGAAAATAAAAACTCCATTAACCCTGAAACAACACAAGACTAAGGCATATAAAAATCGATGCTCACTTTCTGCCCTTCCTTTCTCATTTTCATTAACTTTTCCAACCTTTTTTTTTTTTTTTCTTTCTGTTGGTATATTATTTGAGGAAGTGCGAAGGACTCTGACACTCATTTACCCATTCCATGAAATTTTCATCAGATGACGACATCGAGGTCGGTAGCACTTGGAAGTTGGTATACGACATGAAAACTCATTTACATTTTAACATTGACCTCGATTTTGAAATTAGGGTTTCATGAACTTAACCTTAAGCCCCCCCGTGACATCGTGTCGCCCGCAAACATCGTCCATTTTATAATACGCTCCTCTCTGTTTGGATATTCGTTTTATCCTTTCTTTTTGCAATGGCAAACTTTTTGCTGAGTATAACTAATTTTCATGTTTCAGGAGAACTTTTAGAGCAAGGACAACGCCTCACTCCTAGGATTAAGAGGAGTAACAGCGAAACTATCGTCCTATGGCAATGTTATACTTAATTCATTAAAATTTTATCGTTATCCCTCTCACACGGTGATGGCAAACTTTTGCTTTCTATTTTACGGAATACGGAATGGAAGTGCTATGGTCTATGTCTTCGTTTTCGTCTTCGTCTTCGTTTTTATCGTCGTTTTCGTCCTTTTTTGCCGTAATTAACTTTCTCTAAAATTTACACTTCTTCCGAGTTTTCCAACTCTCAGTCTCTGGTTCTCTCTTTCTCTCCATCCTTTATTCCTTGTAAGATTTCAAGCTTTCCTTCCTAATGATGAACTCGCCGAAAACGAAAGCGAAAGGACACGCCAATTGATGCCGCCAACCCCATACTCTCCCCGGGCTTAAATATTTTAATGAATCCTTGGGGCAATGAATTAATGACCGCCTGCAGAACGAAAAGGAAAACGAAAGTTATCTCAAGAGGAGCAACCTTACTCAAGGACCGATATCAAGTGGAACTTTCAAAAGGTTAAGGACATTTGTGCATTTTAATGCGCACAGCTTTTATGCACCTTTTGTGTTGTGTTTTTGTTTAAATGGACAATGGCGCTGTAAAGGTGATACTTATCCGCTTTACGACGGCTCTCCTTCTTCTTCTTCTTACGGACAAAAGTTTACGGGAAACAAGAAAATCCTTGGAAAGTTTTCTCAGACAAAAGTTTTTCACCACCGCCAATAATAGTTATAAAATGAACCCCTTCCGTATCCTTTTTGTGATGTCTTGGTCTCGGGATGCTGCTGTGGATAAAGTTTTAGCCGCAAGAAAAAAAAAACAAACTTTCTTATTTCTTTTCTCCTTTTAGGAGCTTATTACGATTTAAGGGTTGGATTTGGTTGGTACGCTTTGCTTCTGGAAGTCCTGAACTGATTCCTTTCTCTCGCTCTATCTCTCTCTCCCCCGCTGGGGAGGATTACATATTCGTTGATTAAAATTAAATATTTTTTTCTTTTTTTGTGGGCTCTTCTCCTTTGTTCCGAGATATGGTGGAACTTTTCCCATTTTAGCTTTGATTGTTGTTTGTTGTCGAGGCTAGCATGGCGGCGACGGACACGGCGGCGGCGGGTAAAGTGAAAATTTTCATTTGGGTTGTTGAGCGCAAGAGATGATTTGTTTTTAAATATTTTCTCATTGCAAACGATTTGTTTTGTTGAGAAGAAAACAGAACAGAAAGGACTTGGCTTTCTTTGGATACTTTTTGTTGAAATAAAGGGAAGTTGCTGAAATGAAAACTTTTCACATAGAGGTTAGTTTAATGAAATTGTTTTATTTTCAGAAGGAAAGGGCAAGGCAATAGGGCTGTGGGTCCTTAGATGACACAGAGTTGCTGTAAACGAACTCTACTGAAGCCCAACTACTCACCATATACAAAATCCTTTAAATCTTTCAACATCCTCGGTTAGACTATACATCATTGTGTTAATGTAATCAAAACAAACACCCATTAAAATATCTCTCTTAACAAACAACATTGAGTGCGAAAAGGATCCGCAAACACAAAAGGATGCACAATAAAAATTTGCACAAAAATTTATTGATTGACTATGTATAATTTTTTTACAATTTTTCATTGCCAGGATAATAAGGTAGAGGCGCTCGAGAACAATTGACTTGCTTACATCGCAGACAAAAGGATATGCGACACTCGGTTTGGGAAAAAAAAGGTAAATCGTCGAGGCGTATCGAATTACATCGCAGATACTGAAAGGGATGCCGAAGAATTTTGGAAAGAGTGAGAGTGTGTGTGATTCATGGAGCGCATCTTCAGGTGATTTGCATAATTTAAATGATACCTCACACATGTGTAGATATCCTGTATGGATGAATATTAAAGGGGTAAGGACGAAACTTGGAAGAAAAAATTCCCACAGATGATGCAGGCCTATGCAAAGACGGATATTTATGTCCCTTTTCAATAATTATTGTTTCTATGCAAATCACTTGTGGAAGATGCGCGTCCAAGGGTGAGTGTGCATAGATTCTACCCTTCCGTGATCATTTCTTGATGGGATTTCATGGGGCATAGGAATTTATGTTTAGTTCCGGGTTATCAGTGATTTTTTCTCAACGCATACTTTATTTGGAAATAATTTGCATAGAAGAAAGGTTAAATGTCGATGGGTGAGTATTGTTATGTAGATTTGGAGGAGAACACAAATTTTCTCAGGATGCGGAAGGATTTTTTTTCTCAATTCCCGTAAAGGTATGCAGTCTGATCATCTGCCAAGAAGAGCGATGTTGAGGAAGATTTATCTGAAAGGGGTACCTACTACTTTCTTTCCAAATGAAGTGCATTCAGTAAATTTTAATGCATCGGTACTGACGATACTGAAAATAACTACCAGATGCTTCAGAAATGGATTGGGATCCTGCTCACTTCGTTGCCAGGAATAGATGTTATCAAGAATACATCAGGAAATGCGGTAAGAAGAGGCTGCTTTTTTTCCAAAACAAGACAGAGAAATGCAATGGACTCCCATATCTTAACTAAAACACTGTTACTATGGTGACGATTTATATTTTCTCTCTTACTAAAATCATCAGCCTCTGACTAGCCCAACATTACTGGAAAGGACACTTGGTATAGACTAGACCGCAAAGGGTTTTCAACCGATAGTAAAACCAAGCCGGTTATATTCGGTCGGAATGGCGAAGCAAAGTCTCCAAAAGTTTGTCTAAAAATGGCAAAGCAAACAGCTTTAGCACGAAGCTACTACTATTCTGGTCCTTCTTATATCACAAAGTAAAACCTAATTGGTACGGGTTTGAGTAACATCTGAGGACTTTCTAGCCCAACTGTATCTATAACGAACATCTGTAAGTGTGGATTGGCGAGACACAATAAAAAGTATAAAGAAAGGCCCAAAGTTTTCTAGAGAAGCGGCATAAAGAGAGTGTACTCCACCTTACGTTGACCATGTTCCGAAAGTCCGATGTGATTTTGGGCAGGAGAAGACTGATGGGTGTTTTTTTCTGGTCCTTTGCTCACTAGCTCATCGGCCATTTCATTCCCGTGGAAGCCCATATATCCCAGAATCCAGCAGAACGTGATGATGTCCTCGAAATAAGGGATTTGGGATTTGAATTCCTCTTTGCATATCTTGACCAGTTTTGAATTGGTTAAACAACAATTTCACTTCCTGTGTAAAGAATATAAGACGCACAACACGAACGCTTGTGAGAAGCTAGGTCCTAGCTGCCATAGACCGTCAAATATTTGTATTTTTTTTTATTTTCTTTGGTGAAGAGGTCCAGTGGGCTAGGCCCGATCATGGCTTCAAGAGCGGCGTCAGATGTTGTCCTAATAGCGTTGGTGGTACCCAAATACGCTAGATGTTGGATCCTTGTCAGGGTGTTCATATTTGTGGCTTATGCGGCAGCAGCCAACAAGACCAGACAGTCGTACGTGAGGATTGGTCTAGCGATGGCTTTGTACATCTAGTGGATGGTGGCTGGTTTTGGCCCACATTTTTTACCAAAGATTCTGCTGCATGCTTAAAAAGCAATCTAGACCTTCTTTGTTCGTTCTAGTATACTGTGTTTCTAGTTCAATTTTCGATCCAATATGCACCCTAGGTATCTTGCCTTGTCTGATAATTACAATTGGGCTCCATTCAGTCTATGTGGCTCGACCTCCTGGTTAGCGCGATTATAACCACGTCAACCACTGCCCCTTGAAATTATGCTTGCACTGATTCCATTAGACTTGTATCTAAACACAGCTGCGAAGAGTGCTTTACCTTTGAAACGATCTATCTTTTGCAAACTTGCCACCGCACTATTACGAGATGGAGTATGGACACAACAGGGTAACGACACACACTATGTTACACCATCCACTGACTTCAGGCTAAACTTTAAGACAATCTTCCCCTTAAGAAAGGATTGGATAAATGGGTAGGGCCCTTAAACCAAATAAAATTTCGATCTGAAAGGAGGGTTTCCACTCGTCTGAACCCGAAATTACACGCTTCCTTCTACTTTCAAATCACGACAGTGTGTTCAAATCGGAAATCTTACCACAAAACTACGCTCTAGGAAGGTGGTCGAGATTTACATCGATAGCCAAGCCAAGGTTTTTCCACGACAAGAGTACACGTTATCTGCGTATGCCCTTACTCTTCCTAAATTCCTTGCGTTAAGGCAGTGAACAAAATCCACTCATTAAACAAAAATCTTAACCAAGTTTCGCAGTTTTCTAATCTTAGTCCAGTTCAATGCAAAGAAAATCTAAACAGTTCAAGGCTTCTTAAAGAGGTAAACCTCTACTGTACCGATGCTCTTTAATGGGCAGGGAATCGACCAAACACAAGGCGACCATGTATCTTTTTTGGTGTAACAGCTTCCATAAAGTTGCGTCATCTCTTTAGGCCAGTCTTCTATCCGAATGCCTAAGGCTCATCAAAACATGAAAGGCAGCCCTCAAAGGATGTTTCAACGACATGCGTATCCACTATAAAAAAGACTAATACTCAGCGAAGCCACCATTGGCTGAAAGGAACCAATTCCATACAGAGATGTTTGCACTTCTCGACAAGACAATTAATCGCCTCAAGCGTTAGTGCAATTCACTTCAGTCTGGTAGGTCCAGTAGACTACTTAATCACAACTGACGTATATTCATTGCACTGATGCCGAATTTCTGCACCACGTTACGCATTGACCCTTAAATATGATTTTATGACTTCGTTTCAAGGAAACCTGATCTCGGCTCAATGGCCAATTTTATGGAAGTTATAAATTAAACAGTCACGGCAGACCCCTCAAGACAAGGTTTCACAAATAAAACATTGATTTAGGAGTGCGGTTTAATTAAAATATTAAAAATTCCAGCCATCCTCCAATTATCGAGATGAGTTATCCAACTCATCATACATCAACTGCAACTCGGTTGCCAAAAAAAAAAAAAACACCATGATGGTAGTAATTACTCTCTAAGTATGCAAATGACCCAAACTGGACCAAAAAGTAGGTACCACTCATAAATTAACTCCCAATCTTCACCCTAACTGATTTGCATATACGAAACGCAAATTCCTCTCATAAATTGTCGACTCATTTCGATTTAATTACCAATTAAGTCCTTCTAATACTCGTTATCATGTCCAATCACCGACCCAATAAATAATCTTCAGTTGCAGGCTCAATTCGAATTGGTCGCTCCCGCTTAGTTAATGAAATTAAGGGCGCGCGTAGTAAATAATTACAATTAATCATTTCGCAATCCAATCGCAATCGGCGGTAGACGAAGAAAAATCACCGTAAACCGCATCCTCTTAAGGCGCTGATTTATCATTCCATCAACAGCAGATATCCTGGCGCGGCATTGCTCTCCGCCCCGTTTTTTAGGACACACGATGACGAACGTGAGGAGCGAGAGGAAATCCGCGACTCGCGGTCGTTGTCGCGGTTACATCATCATGCATCATCCGCATCCGTGCTGCTGACCACATTGCATGGGGCTGCGCGATGGCAAATTGGGCGGTGTGGTACTACCATCGAACCATGGAACCATGGAACCATGGAACCAGTGCCAACATTAACAACTGGCAACGGAATTTTGATTTATGACCGGCTAATTATTTTCGGTTTTTTTTTTGTTTTTTTGTTTTAATTCCAACTGAGTTTACTCGTCTGTCATGGTGTTTACAGGAGAGCGCTGTGGTTCGGAGGATGAGGTTACTGATAATTACTGCGCTTAGTGCTTCATCATTCTTGAGATGTAGATACTTTTGCAGCGCTATGGAAGGTGGAATATTTATCGGAAGATTAATTTGACGCAAAGTGTGCTAGCGATTGATAAAAATTCCTAAGGCGGTGCTGGTTTAAATTTCTTTGTCCGCTCCGTCAAATAGTGTTTAGCTATGTTTTCTATAAAGCGGGCGGGCCTCTGCAAAGGACAAGAGATAAATGTTTGTGATTTTTTGACACATCTTATGGCTTAATATGATTTTATTGCAACATCCTGTGTTTAGATTGCGATCGGGCTGTGTCCATTAGGTCACGCCTACCCACATGGTCAATTCATCATATTAGTATCCAATGCCAATGGACATTCTGAACCTGATTTTGTAGTTAAACCGAAAAGAAATCGTACTCCCTGCTGTGGGTTTTGACTTCTTGATTAGTCTGGTGTGTAATTATGTTTAGTTGAACAAGTTTGTCTTGGTGGCCGGCGCATAGTGGTTTAAATTGAATAATTTATCTTGCCAATAGTGCAGTGCTAATCTTTTATTGTCGAAGTAGATATGAGTGAAACGAATGGGATTTATGACCTGTTAATGTATCTGTACTAATCTAATAAGTCCAAGGATACTACAAAATGTATCGTTCTTAACTGAAACGTAAAGTTTTATTCAACATTTTATACTTAAAGATCGGAAGTGTTTATTTTTAGAAACAATAACACAGTGTCCACCGAAAAAGTGTATTTAGATAGGCGCCAAAGTATCTGTAGCGACTCAGCAATTGTTCTATACTTACTATAAGTATGAATATCCACTTGTGCGATAGGTACATGCTTACAACTTATCAAGGTCTCAAAACTGAAGATATGGACAATCATTTCATGCGCATTCTTCTTAATATTTGATTAACTGTCAAAAATTCTAGCGTGATGAGTCCTTTTATCAAGCTTGGTCAGTATAGACACTGATACGAAAGTATTTAAACAAAACAGATTCAAATCAGCTTTGGAGGATCTTGATGATATTATTTCTAAAATGTGTTACTCTTTCTAACAGTTTAGCCATCATAGCTATGTAAATTCATAATTATAGTGATATCGTCTAAAAATTGTGCAATCTCACATTCTTCTAGTGTAGATACATAGTTGAAACAATAGTGGACCTAATACTGAACCCTGTAGTACCTCTTCTTGGACGGTATGGACAGATGGACAGATGATACATATGGCAGAATCGAAATATTTTCATGAAATAGTTTGTTATTCTTTATTTATATTTCAGACTGCGTTTCCTTCTAGTTCACGGAGTTAAATATATTTTGGTCATGTAGGGATACAACTTGCACTTTTCATCCACCAATCATCTTCCGACTAGTTGGATTGATTATTGGGTTTCTTTTGAATTCAATTGTTTGGAAGCCTTTAAGAAATCAGCGGCATTCTTACTGAAAAAACTGTTGACAACTCATTGACATTCCAACGAGCTTCTCCGCTTTTGCTAAGCATCCCAATATGATAGGCTTGAGAGAAATAGTAATCTACGAAGCTTATAGGAAAAGCGACAATACTGGGGAACACTTTTTGCGCTTGTTCTGGCTTTGGTTGTATCAAGTGGCAGATAATGAGCGCTTACTTGAATATTTACAAAACCGTAGAGGATACTCTTAAATGGGCAAAATAGAGCATACTTTACGGTTTTCAAGACTCTTCTCCAGCATTCTCCTCTATAACGCTGCCTTAGGGGTTCCATTATAGAGCTTGGCGGTGAGAAGTTAGCTTCCGTAGAGTGTATCCAATCTAATTCGATTTTTCAGCTTAATTTCATTTTGTACGGGCTCGTCAGTAGGTACTTCTGTAACCGATACACATACATAGATGATAGATCTATTGTGCCCTACGAACTATTGCTCCAATCGATGGGATATTCGAGCTCAAGTGTCTCCTCTAATCCAACAGTTTAGATGAGCAAAGCAACAGCAAAGGTAGATCTATCTCTGAAAGAAAATGCACACCCAGTTAGGTTTTTCTTCAGTGAATTAGTGCTTCACATTACATAAGGAGGTGTACTGTATACCCTGTTTCGTGAAATGATCCTTAAGTCTACAGTGGCCTATTAACACGTTTGCTAGAATCCGTGCATGTGCCATGCCATGCATGTTTTACTCCTTTTCGGAAGTAACACCAAGAGCAGGAACAAACTATGGAGAAACCTACCTAATGTACGCTACGCTGAAATACTTTGTACTGTGCACGTATCCGCATCTTAAAAATCTCAGTCGCTGTGCAGATGTCTGCGAAAAATAGTTCCAAGGTCGAATTCGATTGTTTGACTATTATCCTTTCGGTTTTAATTTGGTTTGCACAGGAATGATTGGGGTGATATCTAGCTGGCTATTTCCAGATACCAAAATCAAACTTCTTATTTATCGAGTTAAGCAGGACCTTTGCAAGAACCTTGAACGGAACCCATAGTAGCATTATGCCTCTGTAGGTTCTACACTTCGGAAAATCATACTTCTTAGATATCTTGACAAAAGTACAATTTTCCAGGTAGGTGTTAAATTTGAGCAAGCAAGCAAGCTTCCTTGAGTTTTTATAATTCGAACTTCCTTAGTCCGAGGTCTATCGTTGGGGCATTGAATTACGACTATCTTAAGCCGAATACCTGCGATGAGAAGATGGTGATTTGAACCAACATCTGCACTTGTTTTTACTCACATTCCAAAAAAGTTTCTTTTCCTTTTTGGGACGTTTAGTGGTATATAGTGTACCAGGTAGTGTTGCAGATATCGACAAGAACTTCACAATTTTTCGTCCTGCTTCAAACATTGGAGATTTCCGATCTTACTTTCTTTTCCATTCAATTTAGTTTGTCACTACTAGTATGATTCCTTATTCTAAGGAACTGTTCAAAGCCTATAAAGTGTTCTGTGTCCACTTGCCTAACTATTATGTTAGCTGTTTGATTATTCTCTAACTCAACGTTGCAAAGTACGGGTATCTTTAAAATCTACCATTGTTTTTCTCCCCAGTTTCATAAGTGTGTGTAGGAATTCTCGAGCAAAATAAATGACAAGTACCTACTCTACTTTTTATCAAGATTGATTTGGGCACATCTTTGGCTCATTTTTGACCCACGCACTCTTGTTTCAGTCTTAAGTTTTCGACCCGTCTGTTGACCACTTTTTCATATAAATACTCTGTTTTTAGACTGTGAATTTATCAGCTTCGTAAGGATACTCGTATTTTCGCCACAATAATGCAAGGTTTTGCCATTATTTACACTTTCTTGAACGTATTCCTCTGCCTCGATTCCTATAAAGGTCCACTTCGCCAACCTTATTGTGCTATCAATAAGGATTTGTCTCACAATAATAAAACTCACGATACTCGGATAACTCATTCAAAACTTCGGCTCTAGGCTCTGACATATTATGAAACCCTTTCTCACAATTCCTTCTGATTTTATTTTCTTGATAACCTTACCGTGTGAGAAGAGGCCTAGTACTATGTCAAATGTTACAAAGACTTCCACTTTATTACTTTCCTTCCTATTTCCGCACGGTTCCCAGTAATGACAAAACCTGGTCACATCTTACTTATCTTTAATCAATGTCTATGTTTCCAGCTTGTTCTTCAAAAGATTCCACATTCTTCAACATGTCCTACCCGAAACACCAATGTTGATAAATTACTCATTTAACATGTGTAGTACTCCTAGTTCCCTCATCTCTAAAATAATAATTATCGTGTATGCCCACGCAAGACAATCTTAATCACTGTTCGGCCTCCTCATTACTCAAATCAAACGTTAAAATCAATTATTAACTTGTCAGCATTCCACAGACAGCCTATCAAGTTCATCATCATCTCCAGCCTCACATACCATACCATCAACCCAAAGAGCAATTCATTGCAAATGTCAAACGCAAAAGATACACAGACTCGTTCTATAACCACAGCAATACCTCCTGAAAGCCCACTCGACTAAAGTGGAAATCTTTTAACCCGCGACTCTGTCAATTTCTCCGAAAGTCATAAGTAATAAAGACGGCGGGTCCTAATGCAGATGTCGGTCCTTCTCTGAAATGCAATGAATCGGCGAAAAAGATTTTCCAATTATCCACCAAAAGCGCCTCTCGACGGTGTCATCTTCGGCAGGATGAAACTGGGAACAGGAAGAAAACTGCATCTTCACCAAAATGCAACCAACATTGCAGAGAGCCCAGCAAATCCCTGCCTGGATCAAATTAAAAATAAATATTTCATGTTGCATCGGGCGCACGCCGGACAGCCGATTGTAATGGGCAATTTATTAGCCAATGTCTAGGCAAACTGCAAGAGTGTGTGTGTGGACAGTGTATCTCTGCGGATGCATCTGTGCATCTATGATGACACTAAATAAATTCCAGTCATCTCTCTGACATCGTTCCGTTGGTGAATATTGCAAGGTGCAATGGAACTTGTTTCATCGTATATCCATGTCGTCGCTGCCGGAATGTTGCACACTGGCTGGACATCGAACATCGGACATAGGATACTGAGATTCTGAAAGCTGAATAACCAGGAGGCATATTATTTTATCATCTTCACCTTTGAACGGTGAATAGTGATGATTATGGGCTATGCCTTTGTGCGAATGGATATCCATTCGTCTCTGCCCGAAGGATCACTTAATCTGCGCTCCTGGTGCATGGATATACGTTACAGTTTACAAGTTAATTGTGACTACGTGCTCAGACCTAGGTGGTAGTTAAAATAGGAGCCAATTATGTGTACTCTCGGAGTCGTGCTGCATAGTGGAGAGGTGATAAAACTCAAAATATGAACGGCACTAAAAAACAAAAAAAAAACAAAAAAGGAATCTGGACAGATGACAGGTGCCTGAGTGGATAAGGTGGCAAGTGTGTCGTGCATGGATGTGTCGCCTTAATGGGACGCATGTTTGTGGCCACAACACAATATCCATGTGCTGCTGTGATTTTGGATAATGAGCCGTGGTTTTCTCTACTTCCTCTCTGTGCAGAGATGCATGATGATAGGTTTGTTGTAGATTTTCACTGCGCTGTGGATGATTGAAGGTATGCGATGATTGTATTTTCTAGTTGAACGTATCATTAGACTCGGGAAAATGGTTAAAGTATTCCTTAGGAATGGAGAAATCTTTAAAATGGTTTGTTAATGGAAAAGTTGTGTTTAAATAATTGGCTTTATGTTTGTTTTTTTAACTGCCTTCAGTGTGATCCTTGACCAATAGCCTGCGTTGGCTTAAAAAGGTTTCTGAAGATTATAGCAATAAAGATAGTAAATATTTGCACCTGACTTTTCATTGTTTGAATTGATGTGGAGGAATGTAAGCAATCGAATGGCATATTCATTTAATGATCCTTTATTTTATCTTCAGCTTTCTACAGCTCAATCGATATAATCAGTGGAAAATGACTTCCAGGTCGATGCAGAAGACATAAAAAGAAAGCCAATTAGAGCCTTTGAGAGGAATACGAAGAATCTATAAACAAAATTGTATGTAAACGGCCTATTCCTCTCATCTCTCTGCTCCGCCAGACAACTTATTCTACTAACGATGCGTATCCTGGTAATAGCAATTTTTCACTGTGTTATTTTAAGCACATACCTAAACCAAACGTTTCCTAGGTTATTCCAATTTAAGTAATGCGGATTGTATTTTCCAAAAATGACGGCCTTTCTGATTCTGATGTTCATATATTCAAGCTAAATGTAGCTTTTTGTCACGTAGTCCCTAACGTCTTAGAGCCTTTGTGAGAATTTTAGGCAAATCATGGAAAGCTTTTCAAAATCGAAATTGATTTTCAAAAACATGCAATTTGTGAGAATGGGTGTAAGAAGCTATCCCAAGGGTCCCATACTGACGTGTCAAACTAGAAATCAGAGTACAATGTGCCAGAAAGTAGAGCAGAACTTGCACTGAAACCTATCTGACAGCCTCTGGAGTCTGAATACATATTACTCCCAGTCTATCCCTTCACTTTTCGATTACACTTGTTGTTATGCCATAATTACGTCCATACCGTGTCAACATATTCTCGACTAAAATTGATTTTAATTTTTTCACCAAACCGTTTATAGCGTATGAATATGGCCGAAGGCCGAACCGTTCCAGTTTCCGTCTTGGAATTACTGTCACAATTGACCAATTACATCATAATATAGCCCAATACCCAATGAAGGTATGAACGTAACCCGTGCGCTCCGATAGTATACCGATTAAGGGTATAATTGAGCTGTAAACAGTTTTTGGCTACTGAATTAATTCAGCCCCTGCATGTGGACCACTAAATGAGATTTCACTCCGCCAGGCCTGACTGACTCCACTGCAGTGATGATGCTCTCTGCCGACTTTAATATTCAGCAATAATTTGCCATCATTACAGCAATTTTAAGCGCACCGCAACCCGCCACCGCTCGTTGCTTCGCATTTATTTTTCGTCAAACTTATGGCGGGTCTTTTGTTTTTGCCCGATGAGCAGAAAACGCCAGCACGGCACCAGTACCAGCACCAGCACCGGCACCGGTCTCAACCAACTAAATTTCAATGCAATCACATTTGCATATGGGAACGCGCGTGGTGCTTAAAACAATGGCATCCGCAGTGCAATTTTATTTTTCCACCAAATTACTCATTGTATTCCTAGGGCGGCGGCGGTGCTAGAGGACGAGGACATCCCTGAAGTATGCAGCTTCTCGCGAGCTGGCATTGAAATTGCACATCGCCGAGCCCTTGCTTGGTAAGGGGGACGAAGTCGAACAAGTATCATTATACACAGACGAGTACACCTAGCAGCGAACCAGCAAACCAGCAAACCAAACAGAAGCACTTATCCGGCGACTAAAAGTATTGGGCGCGGATTTTTTCCATATTTTTTCCTGTTTCTGCTGTTGGGAGGCATAGGTACTCGTACATGCATTTGGATATATTCCACTCATCTTGCTCGGCGCCCTTCAGCCGACACTCGCGGTGGATGTTGCGGTTGATGTTAGCCGCCCTCGTGTAGTTCTCAAAAAACCTTCATATTCGCACCGCGAACCACCGTGGAGGGCCTGACTGAACCACGTATGTATGTATTATCCGCAGCAGTGCTCTTCAAATGCGCGACTCTGCCTATTGATGATGCACCACCACGCAGCCCACTGCCGGCCGGTGGGTGGAGGGAGGGGCGTATGGGAACAACAGTACTCAAGGTTCGCCTGCGGCTTTGCGTTCATTTATTTTTTTTTTTTTTCCTTTTTTTTTATGAATTATTCACGAAAATATGACGCGAAATGAGGGAAAAACATTTTCAAGTGTTCGTGGTTGCCACCACCCCAGCAATACACTGACACCACATCATGCCACGCCACTAGCGAACCGCACCGCTCTGGCTCTGGAGTGCAATCGCTTGTAGCCGTCATCGAGGAGGAAGAAGAAAAAAAAAAAAAAAGATTTTAACCAAACTCCATCGTTCCCTCTACTCCATGTTTCACATTTTAATTTGAGCAGAGAAGTGAAATAAACAGGAAAAATGATAAAAAAGGAAGAAAGTGAAAGAAGAAAAAAAAATGTGGAAAATTGCAGCAGCGACGCGGAGTCCCATATGGGCTGCTTCCAGAGTCGAGGGCTTAGTAGTATGCCTGTGCATTCCGAAAGCATTCCCGAAACTCATTTGCGGCCGAGAGCCCACTCACTCTTCTCCGGGCAGGCTACAGACACACAACCAGAGCGGGTAAGAGTCCTTAATGTAGGCGGAAGTCTGGTGCATTTCCGTTTACAAACAGTTACTGCAAGACTGAACGACATCAAAAAAAAAAAAAGAAAAAAAAAAAACGGTGTGGTGCACCCATGCCATAGTGTGGTGGTAGTAACCAACGAACGGGCGAAGTTCCGTTCCAGGTTTTAAGTTTAATTACAGGGATCCACTTTACGATGTTGATGATGATTATAATTGCAGTTGCAGGGCCTGTGGGCCGGTCTGTTGATTTGGGATTTGTTCTGTTTCATTTTCTTTTTGTTGCTGTTGTTGTTGTGGGCTTTTGGGAGAAATGGCTTTGGTTCGATAAATACTCCCTTCTTTGTTTTTTTTTTTTTGTTTTTTTGTTCTTAAATGGGATTAATGAAGAGGAGGAATAATTTCACTTTTGGGCTGGCCCAAGGAAGATGGAGTGGTTTTAAAATTCAGTCGGTAAATTGATTCGCGGTTTGAAGTGAGTAAGTATGTATGTATGTATGTGCTCTTAAGATACTTTGCACTTTGCTACCGAATTAATTTTTCAGTCCAGAAGTTCTTCTGTGAATTATAACACAGAGTGCATCATGGGCGTTTCGAATGCCTCGAAAGTCTGGGAATGGATTACTTTCAGGTGGTAGTATTAAAGTCTGAAGGAGTGGCAGTAAAAACGTTTGTCCTGACAGGTAACATTTAATGTTGGATTTTCATAGCACTAGTTAAAATTTAGTGTTCATCAGGGAAACAGTCATGGTCACCCTGTTGAAGAGAGGGTTCGACTTCAATCTGATTATGAATAATCAGTTAACGAACCGTCTGCAAATTTTCCCCTTATATTCCATCGACAGCTACATAAGTTACCTTTTCAAAATTAACATCGAGACACTGTTTGACATATGCAACGATTTGGCATCACCGGGTTTAAGTTTTTTTTTTTTTGACAGATATATGTAAAACTAAAAAGCACAAAATGTAAGAATCTTGTTCGTCATCCTCAATAGAGATGAATCTAATAGTTTCTCAAATCCAAGAAAATTTTTTGAATTACTTGGTCCAAAGGTTAGTGTCGCTTAGAACCCAATATTTTGGATTAGATGGCGTTCACAGAAAATGTGGATTTGTTGATCTAAGTGGAAGAAAGGCTTACAAGATTCAATTGGTACAAGAATCGAAGACAAACGACAGTCACTTACGCCACGATTTTAGCAATTTTTTTTTGCATAGCGGCTAAGTAAATAAACATAGTTGTCACATTTATGCACTGTTTGGTTCCCATTGCACGCTGGTGGCATCATCGATTCTTATTTTTTCAAAAAAAAAAAGACTGCTGTTCCCTTACGATGATCAGCGATTATTTGTTTCTAAATTTTCGGATTGGAAGCCATGTGGATGGCCCAACATCCTATACTACCGCCTCAAACTATGGATCTACTGGCAGAGTAGTTCACCGACGTTGAAAATGTCCTTACCAATGTACAATGTAAATGACAAAGTCTTCGAGAAACATTTGGTTAAGTAGGATCAGTCTACCAGTCTCCCAGTTCAAAATAAGACCCAAGTATTTTGTTCATCTCAGCAGCACCCGAGTTCAAGTGCATCAGTCAATCTCCCGCACTTTCTGTTTCTTCTTTTTTTTTGGCATTCAGGGCAAAGTGGTGAGGTATCGTGTCCAAATCTATACAGGGATGTACTTGTGATATCCTCCATGACCGGATAAAAACTGTGTTAGGTGGTAGTTACAGTCTCCGTGCTTGCGACTTGTCCAGACATCAATTTCTAGTATAAGTTTGTACGGTACATCTGCCTTTTGTGGCGCTGTCCCATCTGCTCTGCCAACTTGCTAGTGATGTTGATCTTTCTTCTTCTCTTACTGTTCTCACTGTTGCCGCATCTTGTTAATGGGTGAGTCTCCATATATAAATGCGTCTCGGCTATGACAAATGCAGCTTCATCTGAGAATGTTCTGAATCCACTTATGGTTCTCAGAACACAAAGTCTACATATATACTGAGTTGAGTTTACTTCGTATCACTTTTGTTGTCAATGCCTTCGCCCACACCGGGGCCGCATATAGGAGCACTGAGCTGACTACTCCTGAAAGTAGAATTCGCCTGGCGTAACCAGGTCCACCGATATTTACAGAACGCTGCCTGCATTCCCGAGGTTTTTTTACTCTTAGATTCTACATAACTTCTAAAGTTGAACCAGTTGTCTGGCATCACAGAAAGGTATTTGATGTCGTCCTTGGACTTTATTTTGCTGCTTTCAACTTGAGCGTTGACGTATTGTGGAACTTTTCGACTAGTTATAAGGACGGCCTCCGTTTTGTGGTCGGCTAGTTTACTGCAGGATATTGGTTCATTTGTAACTGCCTCTAACTCGTGGATATGTTTCACAGCGATATCATTAGCGAATCCAATACTCTCTGCGGCAGATTTAGAGAGGGCTGAGTACAAACACTTGTGGTACTCCCGCAGACGCGTTTTAATATTTCAATCCCTCGTCGGTTTCAAACCTCAGCTTTCTATTCGTCAGATAGTTTGCCACTATTTTTCGCGTGTAATATGGCCTGGCAATCCTGACTAATAAACGACCAATCTGCCGAGTTGAACGCGTATGTCCAGCGTCACTAGTGCGCAATACTCCTTGGTGTCAAAACGCCATCTTTCGCCTTGCATCGGTTCGTCTGCAACTACCATCTTAATGGCGTTTATCGTTGAGCGAGATTTCCTAAATCCGAACTGGAGATCGGACAGTGTACCTTTCTTCTATTCTACTGCAAGAAGTCTCTCGTAAATAATGAGTTCCAGGTTTTTTTTCCATTGTATCCAGGACGCATATTGGGTGATATGAGGACAGTTCTCCGAATAGCTTGTTTCCTTTATGCAATGCAATGCCAGGTGTTGCACTTTTCAAGGATCGGGGGAGATTCCTTCTTCCAGACACTGCTGACCTCAGCTCACTCAATTTATCCACTGCTTGTGGGAGTGCATTATGAGCAACACATTCGTTAAGTTGTTGAGCATATTCGACAAAGATCATTATCAGGAAAAGTGTTACCATCTCTAAGATGGCATATCAGACTAAGATATTCAGAGAAAATCCTACTAAGTTCATTCTGTTCAGTTCAGACACCACCCACGATTAACTAACAACACCTAAGTTTCAAACCACTGCACCGAAGCAAAATCATTTCTTCTTACCTTCCTTTCCTTGAAACATTCATACATATGTACATACTTGTATTCGAAGTAAGTTAATACATTATTTATTAACAAATCCATATGTTTTAGAAACCATATTCAATTTTAATGAATCCATACTAGTCCAGCCACCAAGAAACCAACACTTAAAGTCAACTTATGACAGCATTAACATACGAATCATGTCTTAATGTCAAAACTACACACGAAGTGTGCCCTTCCTTCTCTCGAAATCTCTCTATCCAGTTCTGCATCATGACAGGTGGCTGCGCTTGTTCAACTTAACGGGCAGTAAGAATGCACCACCACAAACTATCTCCACTCCAACGAAGTACACCATCAAACTAAGGAACTGCTTAAAAATAAACTCATTACAGGCGAACGGGGATAGTTAAAGTTGGTTCTTTGCAATAACACTGACACTACATAGCAACCATTACCACCCATCCGGGTCTGGTTTGGGGGAAGACAGCGCCTCTTAAATGGTTTTTTAATTGCTTTCGTGACAGGTGGGGAGGGTCTCACCGCGACTCGATTCCACACACATTGGCTAACAAATTGCTGTACAAATACTACACACAATGTAAAATCCGTCCATGATATGGAAACAATGGTTGCTCCAGGTAAGACTGGTGGTTGGAATGCTTAGGTACTTGCTACTTTGGACGAAGAAAGTGTGTTCTTTACAAAGAATCCAACAAAAACAACAAAAAAAACCTCACAATTCAATTATTTCTCGATCAAGATGCAGAGATAAGATTGTTTTTTTCTTCTTATTCCTTGGAAGTTTTCTTATTCTTTGTTTTCGCCTTTTTTTTTTTTTTTTACTTGATATCCAGCTTCTGTGTTCCGTTTTCAGTACTCGTACTTAGGAGCTTCCTACGGACACCCTAAGGCTGTTCCGTTCATTTCGTTTATTTATTTTTAATTTGCGTCCTACGGTCTATGGATGTTATTCACCAGTGATTAATTACTGTGTGGCGAATACAAATAAAACGGTGAACGACGGAGATACCAGGATACGACCGCAGGCTATTGCCATCGCTTCTGTTGGAATTTATTGGGAGACTGACTGCCCTCTGTCTTACACTTTCGTACTTCTATGGGAATTGCACTTACAAATAATTACTCTCCCGGTTAGCATGAAGAATGTGGCGCCTTGAATGCTCGAACATACTTAAGTTTTCTTCTTCGGAAAGTTAAAACTTGCAAATGTTCTGCTTGGCAGAAGGTTTGCTTTTATGGTGTGGAATGATGAATGCAAGGATATTAGTGTATTTACACTTTTGCAGTGCAGAGGGTTTTACGCTGCAATTGACCAAGTTAACGATGTGGCTTCAAACGATTTGATTTGATTTAATAGAGTGGTTTACTTTCTTTTTTTTTGTAGATCCGGTCATAATCAGTTCAAATGTAGGGTAAACTTTTATTTAAGTGTAGGGAGAGCAAGTTTAATTTGCTTTAGGACACTTCTCACTCAGATTCTATAGTGCTGTCTAACTATCTTCATTGAAAGTCCGTGATAAATGATGCAAGAGGCCCGTAAAAAGGGCGAGAGTACTTGCAGATTTAAGAAAAGTGACGACATTTGAGTAGAGACTCTAGTTACAGGGGAAAAGAGATGGTGGATCATTGATTTGATATGACAGGAAGGGCTGTCAAATAAACAAGACTGCGCTCTACACTTGATCGTAGAATCTATACTCTTGTCGTTGTCAACATTAAAAGAGCATTTGAGTGTTTCTTTATATTTCAGACTTCTATATGTATCTGTTGGGACTGCCCAACTAAACCGCCTTCACAAGGTACATATTGCAATCTAAAATTGCCTGCCATCAGGTTCCTTGTAGCAAATCATCTTCATCGTGAGTATGATTGATGCCTATACCTCTATACTTTGAAATGATTGACTGTCGCTGCTATCATATATATTAACTTTCCAGTTATAGCCAACTCTCCACAAAAACCAATCATAAATGCATCACCAGACTTGAAAGAAATCCGAATTTTTCTCCAGGCTTGCAAAAGTCACATATCCACCCACACCGTCCTTGTTTATCCTTCGACGAATGCTGCACTTGCACGATACAATATTGAAAACCTTTTTACTATTTGCTTGGCAACATGAAAAGGATTCTCAATTCAATCCGTGATCCAGCATATTCTGCCTTTCAACTTGTATTGTGCACACAGTGCTTGCTCCAAGTTGCACATATAAAGAATTTCAAGAGGACTCCATTTTGAGGTCCTTTTGCGTTTTCTTTTTTTTTTTATTCGTCTTTGCTAAGTGAATGAGAGAATGTGTATAGTCGATCCTCCCCCACTGCATAGAGAGTTGTGCAAAATAAAAAGTACAAATGCACGAGCTCCATGCACGACTTGACTCAGCGGCGCGCTGTGCCCAGGATAATGTGCTGAAGTGACTAGGAGTCTTGACAGAAACGCGCAACATAGTGATGTGAGGATTTACTCCGAAGACCGTTTGTTGTTTGGCCCGAGCAGTGAACAAAGGAATCAAAGAGAAGGGCAAAAGGATTTTTGGCAACAAAAAAACCAAAGAATTCCACCGAAAAGCTTTAAAGGTTCACTGAAGGAAGAAGACCCAATCCTCATGGTAATCCATCATTTCTCACTCTCCGGTTTCCTCTGTGTGGAAGTAAATAAGGAGTCTTTTTTTCTTGTTGTTGCTCCGTTCTGTATGCATATTCCAGTCGAAGCAGGGATGCATGATTAAATTTTAGCTCCTTCTTACCTCTCCTATTGATGGTATTCAAAGTTGCAGAAGTTTTGCAGTTGATTTGTACCGAGAGGGTGGCACTCGCTCGGTGATGGATATAACTTTACCTTTACCCTGAAGAGTTGTTTTCGTGGGATGCTCTGTGTGTACATACGACGAAGCAACGAAAAGAAACGGGTTTTGGTATTATTCTTTCGGCGAAGAGAAGACAGGACATGACGCTCAAGGATGAGGAATGAATTATTATTCCTTTTACGTACACTTAGGTGATGCTTCTTTTTTTTTTTTTTTATTTCATCGACCATCGACCGTCGTCGTCGTAGTTGTCTTGCGAATTTACTCTCCCCCTTGTGAGGTTATTATCTTCGTTTCCTAGAAGATGGAAATATTCAGAAAAAAAAAAAAAAATATAAGCGCGGACGTAAAGAAAATTGAAGGATAAGGGATATGAACTGTCAAATGCAGAATTTGGACGTAATTGATGGATTCGAGGGAAAGTTGGGATGCCCGAAAATAAACTCATTGTTGCACGATTGGGGGTTTGAAGAGGATGGGAAGAATTTGTATTTTCCTTATGCGATGGGGACAGGAAGTTTTCCTATCGACAGATATTGAACGAATGTGTTTGACAATGAACCATTTTTTTTTTCCCTTAAGAATATTTAACAACCATCCACTGAGTTGGTAATTTTTCTTAGAACGAACGACTTTAAAAGGTCATATCTTATATTCACAAAGGGTGGAGGTTTAGTCTGGTAATTTTTGATCGCATTAAGTAATATTCTTAGAATAGAGAAGGCTTACTTATGGACTTTGTTACCGACAAGATTTCACTGAATTATTATCTTGAAAAGTAAGTCGAAAGTCACTTAGAAGTGTTTTCGATTTTCATCAAGGAATTGTTCCGTATACCTAGATCTAACCTGCTCTGAGCCTCACGTATGTCTTGAAGGCTTTATAAGCTTGAAGCCATGATGTTATGCCTAGATAGCTGGAAAGTTTAGCAAGAGCAGTTTGATGGACGGTGAGTTGTATTTTCCCTTGAAGAGAACCAATTTTGTCCCCAACCTACAGTCTTCCATACATTCTATAAACCTATTCTAACATTGAACATAGCTTCTTAAGAATATCATCGTTAAATCAGTGGCCATGTGTCAAACAAGTTTCTTAGAAAGTTCCTAGGGCTCTAAGTGCATACTACTGCTCTATCAAACTGATTTTTCCATCCCTTACCCTAACCCTTCGTCTGCTCATATACAAGATAGAGGGTAATCGGTAGCAAAAGACGTCTAGACATTGCTGAGGATGTTAACAATCCGCCATACTTTTCCATTGAGTGCCAGGCCGCGGGTTCTTGGACTGGCGTAGTCTCTGTCTGAAATGCACTACAATGATACGACAAACGTGCACTACAATGATAATACTACGGTCCGGTGCATCAATAAAGACCACCCGTATTTCACAATATCTCCAGTTTTCCAATCATTTCTGCTGGGTTTTTTATTTAACGTTGAATCCGTATAAGGGACAATATACTCTAGAGTGGTCCTATTAGCACAATCCACCTTTAAAGATTCCCTAGGCTGTTTTTACCTTCATAATCTTCCCAAAACTCTCAACAGGAATGGATGTTGCCTTTCTTGTCCAGTGTTGGCCGCCAGATTAGTACTTCATACATCAGTACAGGTCTGTCGTAGTCGTAGTACACGATGCTTAACGTACCATTTCGGAACAAGGGAAGTCATTGAGACAAGTTCGCTGCCAAAAGTTTGCTTTCGTCATAAATTAGAGCGGTACATTCTGTGAAGACTTGCAGGGAGGTCTCATCATTCTCTAGGCACAATCTACTGGTGGGATCCGATGGTAAATGGAGTCTTTAGAGAAACCTTTTCAAAAGGCTGTTTCTGCTCAGATTTTTTGTATGGTAGCGCAGGTAAGAAGCAATTGATACAACTCTGTTGAGGAGTTTTTGTTCAGATGAGATTGGAGGTACCTTGGGACTGTGAACTGCTGATGTTTTGAGTAGGGGTCTTCCTTACTCGACAAAAGGGTTCGTTAAAGTTAATGGGCATGATGACCATAAAGTTGGAAGAAGTTCATTGGAACTTAGGGTTTTTTTTTTCAATGAAAGAGGTTGTGTAAATCCAATTTAGTTTTCGTATCAACAGGGATTTGAATTTGAGTATAAAATTGTTAAGATGAGGTGTGCCGCGGACTATTCTTCACAGGTCTTAGCCCTCCACACCAAATAAGTCTGACAAACTAAAGTGTACATTCCATACATTATTCTGTGACTTAGATCGAATTTCTGCCTCATAAGTATATGATGACAAATCCTAAGTGATCGATTGACTCTATCGAGGATTCGTTCGATATGTGGATTCCAGAACAGTTTACTGACCAGGGTGACACCAACGTACTTAGATTCTTTCAAGAATTGTATGGTTTCGACGAAAATAGATGGACGATTGAGAAAATACAAGTTTCTTCTCTCAGTAAAGAGTCACAATAGTATCCTTTTTAGGCTTTACCGAGAGACATTCACTGGTATAACATATCTGTTCTTCAGAGAGTGCTTTCAAATAACCCAATCACAATTATTACTACAATATCGGCGTAGCGAAATATATCGATCCCTTAGGTACTACGCGATTAAAGAAGACTGTTAATGACAAGGGCGCCGTGGCTCAAGTGGTTAGTGCGTTGGACTACGGAGCAAGAGGTTCCAGGTTCAATCCCCAGGACAACACCTAAAATTTCTTTCACGGCACCACCTCTAGCGAGCGTCTGACAAACATTCGAGAGTAAAAACTGTCATGAAAAAGCTTCTCAAAAACAAAAAATTGCCGTTCGGATCCGGCATTAAACAGTAGGCCCCTTCCATTCGTGTAAAGAATATAACACGCACAACACGAATGGTTGTGAGAAGCTAGGTCCTGGGTCCCATGGACCTGTTGCGCCAAAATTTGTATTTGTAATTGTTAATGACAAGGGAACATATGAGGAGTGAGATGACTTCATTTCGGGGATGTCCAACTGATGCTCTGGAAGCCCTTTTGTATCTACATACGTCATTGCATGAAAAAACCAAAAGTTTAGCTAAAGTTCAAATTAGACACTTACGGCTCAGACCGCAATCGCCTTGCTGACCAGCTCGGCGATAAGATTCAAGAATCACCAACTTTTATCCTACTTTCAAGATCTCTTCTCGAGACTGCAGGTCGTCATAGAATAGAGCTGCAATATGCGGTCCATTTGAATTAAGAAGGTACACAGATAGTTTTCAAATGAAGAATTGAGTTATTGCTTCAACTTTAATTTATCCCTCACTCTCGGATGTTCAGTCTTAATTTTTTAAGCAAGAGTTTATAACTCTGCGCCAGAGAAAGCATCACATGCAACATGCATAACACCCTTAATGTTCTCTTACGTTGATTTCAAACCAAAAGCCGCCCAAAGTCGAAAATCTCTTATCTTGGAAGACAAGAATATCAAACTTCTTCGACAGGCTCTAAAACTTCTCTGGCATTTTCATCAGTCAATTAAGACTGAAGTTCAAAACCTGGAAACTATTAGAACACCTACCTATAGGAATAAAACTCCTCATAAAGGTTTCATTAAGCTAAGAAATTCTTTAAATTTCACGACAAAAAAAACTAACCAAGAGCTACTCTTCATAGAGACAGGTTAAGGCTCCTTACGAACTTTCCCACTCGGCATTATCATTAAAAAAAAGCGCTGAAAGATCCACGGACATATGCCAACTCTGTCTTGTAGGTACACCAAGAAACTGCCGAAAGCATTCTATGTGAATTCCACGCCATTAGAGGCTAAGGGCTTCGTTCTCCGCCTGACATCTCCAATCACTTCTAACTAATTTCATCTTTCAAATGTTTTCTATTTCTTCACTGCTAGATACAATAAGATATGTAGCTGTCAAACTTATGTTCCAAGTGAATGTGTCAAAAAATAATCAGCAGGCTAAAATGACGTTGATAGTAGCCGTGGCCCATCTGCAACCAGGTTAAGCTCGTGATGTATGTACGTACAGCTTTGTGAAAATTTCGCTGCAGAGACATCTTTGTATGGAAACTTTATGTCCTTGTAAGGATAACTGCTTAAAATTGTTTTACTAGTAAGAACGAGGTTTCGAATTAACCAGGTACGAGTAGACATTTCCTTCTTAATTGAATATATGACCCAAGTAGCCATCACCCTAGAGTACCAACAATATTGTTCATATTTCAATATAGGTAAGCTATTAAGTGCTTAAGTCGGATAAGTAGGTACAACTATAAAATAGACATCTGTATACTCACTCCTACATTCATTCAATAATTATTATCTTAATCTAAATCAAAGTTATTGTGTTTATAGTGATTTCAATTAAACTTTGCATTTAAATTAATTTAATTTAATTGCTCGTACTTGAGTGGAATCGCCAATGCAGAAAATCCGCCAAACACCCTCGTCTGTCCTAAGAGCAGCACTCTGCTCTCTGATCCATCATTAAATACGAATAGGTATGTATGTACATGTAGGTACCCCAAGAGAAAGACTATAAGTATACATAATGTATAAATTAACCGCCTGCAAACCAGTCGGAACTAAACCAAATGACATTAATATGGAAAAGTACCAACTCGCAACCGCCTTCCAGTGGCACCTCTCCTGGCACACTACACACCATACACCATCAGCGATCGGCGTCGCTGGCCACAACCCACTTGGTACACCCTACGCGTACCTTCGTTTGGTACCTACACTCCCGTCTCGGCCCATAAATTAACCAAACGAACTAATTAAAACTGCATTCCAACTATTAATTTTCGTTCCGACATAAATAAATATTCATTAAGAATTTGTTTTTCTTTTCTTATAACTTTTTATTATTATTTTAAAGAAAATGTAAGTTTCTTGTAAAGCGGGGAGGACTGATGTGTTGAATGTAATTCTTGTTCGGGCTTTCTTGCTGTTTTTTTTTTTCTGTTTTGTTGTTTAACTTTCAGTTTTTGTGTCTCATTTTTTTTTTTTTTTTTTCTGGTGTTAAGTGTCGGCGATTTTCAATCCTCTAGGGCTATAAATTATTTATAATCCACGTTGTGTTTGTTATAATATTGATGAATATGTATACGGTATGGGCAGAGTGATTGGAGGAATTCGGGACACGAAAAAGTTTAATTTAATGAGAACACGTTTCGCTAGCCCAGCAATGGCACTGGCACTGGCACTGGGCACTATCAAACAATAAATTTTAAGGATTCCATGCAATTTCGATTCATGTGGGTGAGCTGCAATCGGAATTCGTTCGGTATCTGGATCTTGTTTGTGTAAAATCCACACAAAATGGTCGACACTTCTTTGGGTTTTCTTTTGGGTTGCCTTTTGCGTTTTTCTTTTTTTTTTGTGAACCAACACATGGAAAGTGAATAAATTAGCTTCATATGTCAGGTCCTCCTTTGTTTGGTGTCAACAGACACGCATGCAGTTCTCAAGTATCCCCCATAGTCGAGTAAAAAACGAGCAAAAAAGGACGAACAGTTAAAACCTACCCCTAAAATTGCTTACAGTGTGGAAATGAACGTCATGTGTGCAAGAGTGGTGGGATCGTAAAGTGCGACTTGAGGCAAATTGCAGGTTTTTTTTTTTCTTTTCTTTTTTGGGACGGTTAAGTGGCTTGGTGTGTGGATAGGATGAAAAACGAAATTTGTAGGTAGGTCCTTTCGTTTAATACTTGAAAGATGGATGAAGGAAAGAAAAAGGACGAACGTATTGGGAATAGCCACTGAAATAACAGTGGAATCTATAGTTGAAGAAAGGGAGGTGCCACTATCGCGGGTTTTGTATGGACGGTATCATATTCATATTCAAAGTAAAAAAAAAAACATCTGACCTTCGTCGGACACGTCATGCCTTGTAATGTCAGTGGAAGGTTGTCTTAAAACACCCATTTAAAATTATGTCTGTGCAGGTGTAGCTTACTACCTTTTACCTAAACCCCTTATCTCAATCTTTGGACTTGATACTTTAAAATGTACATACATATACTCCTATTATCCTTGTCGACCATCTTTTTCTAGGAAGACAATCATGTTTTGTAAGCCAAAGCCATCGTAACACATGTCTTCCACTCATAAAGTAAATTCTGCTGGATTTAAAAAAAAAAAAAAAAGAAGATTGTATTCAATGTTCTCCAACTTGTTTCACCTTCCTATTTTATTGATACATAAGTTTACGAGAAACAAAAGCCATAGATTGTGGCCAAGGATGTAGAAGTTAAAACCACTTTCATTTTATATGCAATTTGCTTGAAAGGAAGAGCGATTGCTGGGACTTCTAAAAGCCAAAAAATAGTTTTATGCCTTTTTTGTCATTTCAAAAACGCTTTCTAATTTTTTCGAAACTTGTCGAAAGCATGGCTGAAGAACTTAAAGGTGTTCCAATGTAGGTAGAGTATGATTGAAACTTTTGTAAACCTAAGACGAATTTGGTACTCTGGGATTCAATGCGAAACTCGTGCGATCTGTGCTTCAAACCTTGTTAATAGAATTGAATGTATGTTCGATAGAAAAAAAATACAAAACTGACATTTCTTTGATATTAACATAAAACCTAGTCAATCTAGATGAGTTTAAATCATAATATCATTCTCTGATGTCAGGTTTAATTTCAACCGATTTATGCAGAGACTACGGCCACGTAGATACAGGGGTGGATATGACTCATCTTTTTGAAAGTCAATCCCTTAAAATATCTGAAAAGAAAGCTCTTCGAAATATTCCTTCGACAACTTAGATAAATTATCAGAAACGTCTACAATTAAATTTATAGTCACCGTAATTCACGGACGCAACTATTGACTAAATGAAACTATAGTCCTGGAGAAATGCGTTTGCTTTTCTAAAGCGCAGATGAGTCTTAATCCCTTCAAAACCGAGTTTGCTGTTGCGTGATGAAGGATGTTCATCTACCAGACCGATGAACATCCTGGAAGGAATTGTGCTCGAATTTCTACTAATAAAAAATAGTCACGAATCTGTTTATGTTTCAGTTAAGGATGATAGGGCTACCATTGACAATTGTGTTTCTTTTAAAAATAATCTTGGTATAACTAAGCACTTTGTAGTCAAACTAAATGCAAGTTTCTGGTAGAAAATCAGCGACATTCTTGGTGTCTTCCTGCAAAATTCGTATTGGTGTTCTTATGCAGCAATAATCTCAATATACTGGGTTTGACGTGCTATGTGGAAGACTTGCTCTGCATTTTCCCAGGTCACTTTTCACAAGGATTAGGAGAAGTGAAGTTTTACCTACTTTGGAAAAAAAAAAAAACAATAATTGCCAACTATCGTCGGTGAATCAAAATCAATATCGAAAATGTCAAAAATCTTCCAATTATATTTTTAAGAAATGAACTCTTTTTCTTTTGAAGATTTCTCACAGGCAAATTGTCCAACGACTTAAACGCAGAATCCGGAGAAATTATTTAGGATACGTAAGGAAACTCTGTAGGTTTTGGACTTACATTACAACTCATTCTGTCATCCAGTGAGTGGGCTGCATTAAGAAGCTTACTCATGAGAAAATATAAGACTTTATTGGATTGATATTTGCATCAGAAATGTTACTGGAATCTTAAGGACTATGAATTCATTTAACACAAATGGCTTTGAGAGTGGGCTAGGTGAATTTGAAATAGAAATTTCAAGCACACCTTAAGCTCCTGTGATGACGAATCTATTAAGTTCATATTAATAAGAGAAGAAAACAAACCTTCCTGATAGTGTAGTCAAAATTTTATTGGAAAACAGTAGACTTCTTACCCAAATCCAACAGCCTACACTGTATGAACAAGAGTGGGTCCCTGCTTATTCAGCATCGAATACAAACGACGCTCTCTATCGTCTAAAACTATTTTTTAAAAAATACTAAGGAGGCTGTGGACACTATTCAGTGTGAAGCTTTTGTCAGAAACTGACTTATATCAAACCACAATAAATAATAGGTTTCAAGACCCAAAGAGGCACTGGTGATAATATAGAATATTTCCCCTTTCACTTTTAACTGATCCCCTTTATACACCGCTTTATCGCTGATGTCTCATGAATTGGATGCGGATATACTGCAACGTGTTTTAAAGAAACTCACCATCACCTCGCCAACAAAATTTTCAAACTACGAAAGTCACAAAGTACAGCTTAATTATGATCTAGGTACCTAAAAAATTAATATAAAGACAGTAGACACAAGGTTAGAACAAATTTTCCCTCGAGGCCCGTAACTTCAGCAGAATCAGAAAGGAGGACGTTCGAAGAATAATTTTTCCACAGTCTAAATGATCACCAAATCCATTTTGAAATTCATCCTGAACTCATGAAAGTTGTCTAATGGATTTGAGGCGCGAAATGGAGTCACTTAAGGTAACAACTTTTCGCGGATATTGTTTTTACAAATTTTGTGATTAGTGACGTGCCCCACTAGACTTTGTTGACACAAAATGAAGGAATACTATTGTACAGAACAAACATATCTTTTATGATGGAGACCTTCATTACACTAGCCACGGATGTATGCTAATTTTCTCAAAGAATGATGGATCTCCCACTTAACCGAATGAAAACAAATCAATTGTCAGTCGATTACAACTCAAAAAAAAACGAACATTATCAACCTTAAAAGAAAACAACATTGCTATGAAGAAGGTTTGCGGATACAACACTTGTAAAGTGACAGCCACTATCAGGATGGCCGAACAGACGACTATCCGATTAAACCCGTAGTGCAAAAATAATAGACGAAGCAATTGTTTGAGAATTTCACGGATATGTAGGCGTAGAAAAGTTTCTGTGGCCATCAAGTAAATACAGGACAAAACATATGTATCTCCACCACAAAGATCCAACAGAGATCTGATCAACGACCTAAACTTACCAACTGGCGGATGTAAAGCTACCTACCAACTTTTCATCACAACAGCAACTTCAAACAGAAAAGACGGTGAAAGTCCAACCCAAATACGAGTACCTATACCTACATATACCAATCCTTTTGCCATATTAGCAGCAAGAATACACAATTGCAAGACTCCATCAATTAGAAAAAAAAGAAAAAAAAAATAATGTCGATGTCAGAACTCGCATTGACATATCACGTACATACGCTAACGACATTTTCAAATGCATTATTAACATGTCCAATAAATTATATTCCATTCACAGTTGAGTACCACAAAACGTTTCTATTCACCACAATGCACCGACGACGTCGAAGAAATAAGGAACACAGAAAGAAAGAAAAAAGAAAGAAGAAAAAAAAAACACAGTTTAACTAACATATGCATTCGGAACCAAGCCTAGATAATTTATCCCCCAGTAGATACCTATTCTAGCTAGCAGCCGCGTATTTGTTTCTCTACAATAAAATCGGACAGGTGAGCCGTCGCGTCGGTCGTAGGAAGCACCCCACACACAGAGCCAGAGACTTCAGCTACGGAATAGACAGTGAAAGACGACAGTTTCTCCTCCGTTTCCAACCCTTTTTTTTCCATATGTACATACACACGTCTAAATCGTCTTTGTTCGCAACAATTGCACAATAGTACGAAAGGGCAATTGCCTACTCTCATCCGTTGGCTTCAATGACAAACGGAAGTGCTAAGTATGCAGATACCACGTACAGATACACAGATACATACGATGATGACGATGATGATGATGATGGGAGGCCGGCGCATATTCAATCCATATGTTGTATGCCATTGTACGTGCGCCCCCGATTAATAACGCTAGGGGAGGATTAAGGATTGCAAATCGTTTTGTAGGAGAGTAGGTCAGTTACCCTTGGACAACACTGTGACTGGTAGTGGTGGTGGTGTGAATGATAAAATGGCAGAACAGCATAAGGATAATGAATGAGTTGAATGAACTTACAATTACTCAAACAGAATTGGGGTGGCAAGGAAAAGGACGTAATTCGATTGGCTTATGTATGGAGTCCTGTAAAAGTCCAAGGATACGATTTCAAAACAGTACTGACAGTGACATCTCTTGTTTGCACTGCCTGAGATTGTACATAAAATAAGTAAAACGACTTGCACGCGCCATCTAGTGAAAAATAGAGATACAAAAACATCGAAGCAATTTAACTGTTACCGTCTTTAGCTGAGACGCATTTAGCACAACATTTTGGTATCAGTTTCTCCTTCAGCGTTCCAAGGAGAAATGAGTGCAAATGAATTGAGGGGTGATTCCAACTGGAGAAAACATAGAAAAAGGGTTATCCTGAGTGTTACCACCATAATTCACTCAAACTGAAATCGTGCTGCTGTATTGTAAATAAAATTGTTTTGAGAAATAAATTTGGTTACGAAATTTTTCGTATTAGTGACAAGATATACCAACGATTTTTTATTAAAATTAAATATAGGCTGGGCGTTTGTGGGTATGTATGTACGTGTTGTGGGCCGCGTTCGTTGGAACATAATGAACAAGTGAACATAAGGAAGTGTGTTCAAACTTACTTTGAACACAAAATTGCTGTTTATGTTCAACGACAATATGTTGAAGCCAATTAGATGATTCTGACGATGAGCTTCAAATGCGTTTCCAATGCTTAAAGTGTTTTAGTGTCATTTAATATTAAGAGCATAATTGGAAATAGACCAAAACGAAGTGAGGATAGCAATATTCAAACTTAAATCCAACAAGGCTGCTGTGCCTGACGGCTTACTGACGGCTAGGTATTCAAAGCATCTGGAAATGATCTGGTAGAGAGCATACACTCACTCATTTCCAAGAATTGGTCAGACGAGTCGAATGGAATCTCAGCATCTTTCGCCCGATCCACAAGTAAGGAGACCCCCTTAAAATTGCGCATATGTCGTCTAAGATTGTTAGAACATGTAGAGCGGATGGACATAAATACTCCGGCTTGTAGAGTCTTCGAATCTAACCCGGAGGGACAACACAGTAGAGGAAGGCCTCGCCTTAGTTGGAGCGCACAGAAAAGGGGAACTCATTAAACTTGAAGTGCGGAATTAGCTTGTTAATGGAGGCCGAAGTTCACACCGCCGAACTGTAGCGCCACCTAAGTAAGTAAGTAACTGAATACAGACACACTTGCACCAGAGAAACAATAGAACCAAAGGAAGGTTTTATAAGTAGAAGATCCTTCTGATAATGGACAGATCGCGGAGTTCAGTGAAGAGAAGAGAACCCAGATGAAACAGGATTTTTATTTTGGAAAAGATGTAGTCAGGCGCATTGAAAATAAAGATTTGTAATGAGAACTAGCCTTTACTGTTTTGGCATATTTGGACAGTGTAGGATGCTGATCTACAACTGGTTTAGTAACCCATCCATAAAAGTGGTTTTGATCTAGCCTCGGCCAGATGTTATTCCATCCACTCATATCCTGTTTAAGTATAAGCTTATTCAATACATAAAGCAAAGCCAGGTCCTACCATTTTCTAGCAGAATTTTCTATTAAGTCTGGTGAGGTCAGCCTTGATTTTTCTCAGTGACTTGCAACGTAGTAAAGGCTATTATTCGATTGAGCTGTCATTTCCATGAGAAACGAAGGACAATCTAGAGCAAGTAAGATTTCAAAGGATTGATGTAAATTACCAATTAAAAGCATACATATCTCATGTTCATGTTTAAGCCAGAGTAAGAACATGTTCTACTAAGAGATAGACACTTAGACTGCTGTTGGATCCATTTGTAAACCAATTTTACACGAACAACTGATAACAACTAAAATCCAACTAAAATTTGGTAAATAAAGTACATTTCAGACCCACGCATGCCGGCTAAATGCAACCAATTACTAATTCAGTCAAGATAGTCATGTAGTAGTATGTAGGCTATTCAATATGTATGTAGAAAGAAGCGAGTTCCAAGAGCTATTGCTCTAATCGATAGTATACTCAAGTCAGTAAACCCTCTAGCCAAACAGTTTTGATGAGCAGAATCTGAAATGGATGCAACGAAGGTAGATCCGAATTAGTGCCTTACATTCCATGAGAATGTGTACTGGAGTTCCTTCATAGTTTATGCAGAATCTGTATTGTCCATCGTCTTCTGTACCCAGTTTCCTGAGATACTCTTTAACTCTATAGTGGCTCGTCAACATTTCTTTCAGAATCCGCAGTAAATGTTTGCTTGCAGAAGTTCCTTGGTATGTTGAGTTGGGTGATATCTTCCTAAAGTTTGGCCAATTTGCTCTTTTCTCCTTTCCAGCTCTTTCCGTATTTCGTAAGGTCTTAAGAAGAACGTGGTCTCTGAACCGTTCCTTGCTAATTTGTCAATTGGATAATTTTACTTTACTCCTATATGCCCGTTGATCGTAGTCAGGAACTCCCATAACAACCTGGATCAAATAATGTATGAACCTAGTGCTTTAATTGCTAGATTTCTACAAACTTTTTGACAACATACTCGTATTATTATTTTAGTGATAGTGCCACTCATCTCACTCAAGATTATCTATCAAGGCTCAAAGGGCAGTCGTCCTTGAGCTAAGTTAGAAACGTCCTGTCAGGAGGACACCAATGTATGTATACATAAGCAATACCTTTTATAAGACCTTGTCATGAGAATGAATCTCACTGGGTCTAGGTAAAACGCTAGTTTTTCTGTTTTCGAAAAAATAATACAACACGGATGACTTGCCACCAATAAATTTAATATCCTTCAACTATCTTGCTTTTCAAGAATATACGAGTCGTTGTGCTTTTAAGTGGCGCAGTAATAATCAATTCGACTTCATCCAAATTTTCGCATCTCTAACAAATATCCTATTGGAAGATACTGCATGCGTTCCGTAGTTTGCATGCATATTCCTGTTTTTGTAGTACTTCTGAATAGGAACGTGCTACTGCACCTAAATCTATATTTGAACAGTCTATGATGAACGCAAAACACCACGAAAACATGTGGAAAGTACCACAAACCTGGAGTTTGCCAAAGCCATGACTGAGCAGCCTTATCCCTGCTGAGAAATAGCTTCAGTCATGTAGCCTAATTTTGGTGTAAGGTCTTCAAAATTAAATGTGCTGTATATGTACATATATTCTGTATCATTCCTTTCCTTGTAATGCTGTATGTTCTGCATCCACAAATCAGATTCTTTTAGTCGTTTACTTTAGAATTTCACGAACAAATTTACCCGTTCGAGAAATTGTACTCTATGGCTATATTGGCTAGAAATTTTAAGAACTTTCAAACAAAATAGGGATCTACTCTTAAAATTTTGAAGACTTTTGACCCATAACACGAGTCTGAAAAATACTCCACCATTCTCAGACCGATGGAAGACACTCTCCCCCAAGATCCCTCATCGTATGGACCACAGGCAATTATACAGGCGGTCTTTTAGAACCGGCCTCGATGGCCGATACTATTAAAAAAGTCGGTAGCACAGCAAGGAAAGCCTTAGAGAACTTATTTCTTTCTGTTCTTTCATCAACAATACTTTACGCATTTTACAAATTTTAGCCGGTATCATGAAAGCAACGCCAGCGCATAAAACCAAATCAGGTCTCTAGAATCTATACACTGAAGCCAGCACCCTTGGATATATTCGGTCTCCACTAAGAGTGATTGTTGAACCCATGAAGTTATCCAATATCAAGACATGTAAAGCATGCGGAAACATTTATAATGTTTATCCGAATCCTAGCAACCCATGTATAGGTACTTTAGGGATTACCTATATGAGTTTAGCAACCTTCATGGCTTAAGCTGCGCACAAAAATTTGGGATGAGTTCCTTAGTATCATTCATTTTCACAGGACATTTTACAGACTCAACGAAAACATTTCGAAGGATTACAGAACAACAGTAGGGCCACCATAGCCTACTGTCCATCTATTGTTATTATATGTAGCTCTATGATAGCGGTCTTAAGACTTCCTAAAATGGATACAGCACCATTGTCTTATAATTATCCTTTACTACAAGGATTTGGTCACAATGCTACATGCAGCAGTTGGAAATCTTTATTTAAACAAAAAAAAAAGTTGTAACAACTAACATATATTTCATTTCCGACAAAGTTCTGACTTTTCTGCAAAACCCTGATAAAATTACAAACCATTACGTATATCTATTGAAATAAACCTCAATAGGTCCCAAAGGATGCATAATGCCCTCGGGCTGATAGCAACAAGAATGTTCAATGCCCTTTTATATCCATCACGGAGCGGACTTCATTTTTGCGAATCTCTTGGAATACCTCTGCTCTGCATTGCTATTGAACGCCCATTGCACGTTCAACATTTACTCCTCATGTTTGTTTTTCGTTCGTCCTCTTCCTCTCTTCTCTTTTTTTTTTTTTTTTTCTCTGTAATTCCGTCAGCGGAGCACCCTGAAGCATACAACTCGGCCAATTAGCAAAGAATTTATTCCGTTCACAGTCCTGGACTGAGAAAAATACAATCATCGACGCCACCGCCTCCTCAAGGTATACACACGCGTTGCAGAAAAACTTTTCACTCATTTCCAATTCACCTGATGATGCCAGAGTCTGCCAGTAGCAGGACATTCCATGTATCCACGTCCCACCTTCAGTTCCCGACTGCTCCCGTTCGAATGGCATTCAATAAGTTCCCTGGGCAGCGGCGGTGGTGACGGCGGCAGGGCAGCCGTAGAAAAGCAATTTTTCTTCTAATTTGACACGAAATTAGTACCATTCATTAATCAAGGGGCAATTTTCATTTTCCCTGCTGCCCATTTAATGATATATGCTATTTCATTCAATTGGAAGCGAACGGACCGAAAGAAAGTTCGGAAAAGTCACTCACCACCCATCCTCCACCGACATCACAATTCATTTAAAAGAAAAACTTTGAGTGGGTGGTGAAAGTTTTTCCTTTTCCTTTTTTTTTTTTTTGTGCCTGCTCCTATTTAATTTCTTGCTCGCAAGAAAGAAAAAGGACAACGGGGATAGAGAGCAAAAAAAAAAAAACACTGATGTCAGATGGCATGCCTCATTTGTGATGCACTGTCCTCTGCGTGCGGCCATGGCTGGCGCTAGGAACGACTCCTGCGCGCGGTGTGTCCTGCGGATGCACCATTTTTAAGGATCATATTCCCTCGCGTGCGAACGAGTGTTCTCTCTTCTGTCGTCCTCATTTCAGTGGTGGTCGTCGTCGTTGTCGTTGTCGTTGTCGTCCTCCGAGGACAATGTAATTACAAATTGCGATAAAAGCCAAAGTCATTTGTTAAAATGTGTAACGCTAGCCACTCCACCCACCACCTTCTGGTGGCTGTCACGACTCGTGGCCAAGCTAGCGCCAATTAAATTCGTTCCACACAATGTTTAAACTGGGAAGCCAAAGGGCAAGGAAAAGATGCGGACAGGACCGTTCCGGAGACGAAGACTGTGTGGAAAACGAATGAGAAATGGGACTTGGACTTTTGGGAATAATCTTGGTCTTGGTTTGCTGATGCTCTGCCGTTACTAGAACGTGGTTACTTGCAGCTGTGCGCTGTGCTGACTGCAAACTCTACCCGAGAAAGTCCGTGATGATGGCAACGATTATGATGTTGTTATCATGGGAGACTTGGTCGAAAGAAGAAGTTTTGCCTCCTCCGTGTGGACGTGCGAATATGAGGAGTTAATTTAATTGAATGAAAACAAAAAAAAAAAAAAAGAAAGTGGTACAAGGCGAGGATGGGTAAACGTTGTACAGTGGCTTCTGGTGCCTATTCCTTTCATTTTTAATTTTATCTTCTCGAACATTGTTATGGGTTCGTTGGTAGTCCTTGCAGGGATTTCTGATTTGTTCAACATAATTAATTAAATGGAGTTCGCTACTAGGTCGGACACAACTTTTTCATGTTATACTTATGTATGTGGTCCTTCATTATGGAGGTGTGTGTACAGAGAAGGACTATCATGGACAGAACTATCTATATCTCAGCATGGTTGTAGATAATTCCATTTTTAAATGGAAATGTTATACTTTCTCAGATGAAATGAATTTTTTCCACAAGGAGGTAAGGCTTGAGACAAGAGTTGTCTTAAAACCTCGACTACATACTTATGTTGTTCGTCTAGAACTTTTGAAAGATTTGCATTTGATCAGGAGTTCGCGAGGGGACTTGAGCATTCTTTTTACAGATGAGTTTTAATATTCATTACTAGAAAGGTATTCGCTTCCGAGACCTCCGTGCCTGCCTAGGGTATTGAAGACGCATTTAAGTATTTCGGTGATGGTGGGTATGAATTTACCTGCCGCCATTATGACAACATCATCCGTATATCTAACAACTTTGACCCCACTTCATTCTAATGTTTTTAAGATTCCGTTCGCGACCAGTATCCATAGCAGAGGGGATAGGACCCCACCTTGAGAGGTGCCTCTAGAGACCATTGCATGTTCTTAGGAGTCACCCAGTTTTGTGTTTAATGTCTCGTCTTGAGCATGCATTGAACCCAGTCTGAGATTACTTGGTCTCATATTTTGTTGGTCCAGTGCTAGTCGTACAGATTCAGAAAATGATGCTCGAAAATGAAAGAGAATAGTGGCTCTCCAAAAATGTTGTTGCTAAGTTTTTTTTAAAAACAAAAAAACAGATTTTTATAGTTTTGATGGCCATCTCATCCGCCGACATTATACGACCTCAGCTTAAATCATGTCGCACTGTGTTAGATCGCAAAATATCAGGTTCCTGGAAAGTTAGAGCGGCATTCTTGTTGTTTCTAAGCAGAATAGACTGTAGACAACTTATTGACTGACGATCTTACGTGACACTTCCCTTTTACTAAGGATCTTGATGTGCTATTGGGTTAAATGACACCACAGCCTGGGATGCTTGTGGAGATGGGTACGATATTTCGCATCATTTTCTTTATGTTTGTCCTGCCTTTACTCGGATCAGGTGGTAGATCTTCGGTGCTGTTGTGGTGACTACAGTAAGCTCCTCATGATTGAGTGCCCTTTTGAAAGAGCGAGGAAAGTCCAGTAAAATGGATAATACGGGGTGTTGCTTCTTGGTAGTAGAATGGTCGAAAGTGAAGTGTTTCGCAACCCAAAAAAAGTTCTTTACTATGGAACCCAAAGTAAGAAAACGTTCTGAAGTTGAAAATCCTAAGGTCCGCCAAAATAGTTACCTTCGCTGGTGACATTGCTATTAGTCACGCCAAAAATTTTTATTTTTTGTCCTCTTCACTAACGAAAAACAATCCCACAGGTCGGACCCTTTAGCCTCAACGGTGCACCCATCTAAATCTCAGATAAAGCGAGATACTTCATCAGAACGCCGACTGCAACCCTTAAAATCATACTGATCCCATTAGACCTACACCTGAAGGAAGCAACTGCAAAGAGCTTGAAGTAATCCAACCTTTGGAAAGAGAGTGACACGGACCACCGCTCTATTGTGAGATGGGGACACTTGGATATTGAGAGACATTATATATCACCATCCCACGACTTCAGCCTCGTTGTTAACACAATCTTCCCTTCAAGAGAAGATTGGATTAACGGTAGGATCAACCCGTGTAATATCTCGATTTTCACGGACCGGACGGGTCAAAAAATGATATGTTCTAGCATATACTCATCTGAACCCGAAATTGCACGCTCCCTAAGACTTCCAAACCACGGCAGTGTGCTCCAATCGGAAGTATTAGCAATCACAGAAGCGGCACGAGAACTATCCACAAAACTGCACTCAAGAAAGAGGATCGACATACACATCGACAGTCAAGCCGCCATGAAGGCCATCTCATCCACAGTCGTCAAATAAAAACTGATGAAACGATGCCGTAAAAAACTTTTAGCACTTTTAGCAGGAAACAGAGGTATTCAGTGAAACGAACGGGTGGACCATTTAGCCAGAAAAATGGGAACCTTTCACAATGGTCGTTAAATCCAATATAGAGTATTCCTTCACGAGACTAGTTATAAGAGATAGAGCACACTTGTCGTGTCTCCAGAAAACTCAGGACAGAACATGGCAATGCCAAACCCAAGCAAATTTTAACGCTTAACAGACCCAACTTAGTCCTATTCACGGGGATTATTACCAGCCACAACATCCTTGTGTCCCACCAGAGAAGAATGCGATTGGACACTGATAACCTATGCCGAGGCTGTGGTGACAAGGATTCAGAAGAAAACACATCTCACTTCCTATGCGAATGCTCAAGCCTGTACAGAACTAGGAAAACGGCCTTCGGCGAATATCACTTCGAAGACCTGAACGACCTATCAGAAAAGCCTCCATCAACCATCCTGAAACTTTTAATAATATCCCAAAGCAACATACCAACTTTTGTTTTCGTTTTAGGAGTTCACAGGTAGATCCATTGGTGTTCCAAGTAGCCCAATACCATTGACCTCAAGAATATTCACCCATACGGATGGTTTTCCTGCAGAATTGATTTGTCATCTGCTACGAGAGCTGTGTCATCACCATAACCCAGAGTTCAAGGTAAACTTCCATCACAAGATGGAACAGCAAAACACTCTTTTTGACTTCAAATTTGCCAGTATACCCACATGCGTTGTAACATGGATTCAGGAATTAATTGACTTCTGAGTGACTGCCATACCAGTTCCCTCGGTACTTGGTCAAACGCGTTTTCAAGCTCGATATGACTTCTGCCTAAATTTTTTTTATTCAGGCGTTATTTCTCAATGACGCTTGGCGACTTACCGCTGACGAAGCCAAATTTCATTTTGCTTACTAAAGCGATGTTTCTAATACGAGCTTCTACGACTCTCTTCCAGATTTTGAGACAGTGCGACGTGAGTTTAATCTCGGTAGTCGGCGCAGCATCCTACGTCATCTTTGATTCTGTGGAAGGATATCATGAAGTTGTTTCGTCATACCCAGGAGTAACGATTGTATTAAAAAGTTAGGTCAACCAGATGGAGCCCTCTTTTCGCTGTTAGTCGTAATCATCTGATGGAATCTTATCAGAGTCAACTGCTTTATTCTTTTTTATCTAACTATCCGCAATCCGCAATTCTGTGATTTCGTAGATTGAACTCTCGATTAGTTTAAGAGATACGTCAAGATATCTTTAGTTTTGGTCTTCACAGGTTTTTTTTAAAATACATTCCACATCATATTAGCAGACCAGCAACGCCAGTCTACAGTTGCCGTCACATCTGCGTTCTCAAACCTGTGCTATGAGGTAAGTATTTCTCAGTGAATGACCTGGCAGTCTTTGATTTAGTCGTACTCGCTCCTAAACTCCTATGTGATGAGGTGTTCCTCTTGCTTACCAAAGAACCTGTGAACAAAAGCTAAACCAAAACTAATTAGAATTTCTGTAGCTTGGGTGTTTGTGGTACCGGGGCCATAGCAAAAACAAAGTGTCCTATGTATGTATGTAGTTCTAATTGATCTTACAGACTTTTGACGAAGTTGCAACTGCACAGACCAGATCCTTGCCTTGCTAAAATCATATTTAAAATGATGCCGCAAAACGACTTAGCCTTTTGATTACATGCGGCCAAAACACCAACATGCACATTGGTAAGGTAAGGTAATTTTTGAAAGTCCTTTCATAGATCTTCGAATCATCAAAAGACTTCAATGATGTGAGTGATATGGCGACTGTTAGGGCATATGTTTTAAACTCCTTCTAGATTTGTATAAGGTTTGCTCCAGTATCCCCATTGTGCCGTGCAAACGCTGAGATTTGATAGACTTTCTATCACAAAGAAGGTTTATTAATGTTGAAATCGAACGACTCAATTTGGTTGCTAAGGACTTTACATACAACATTCCATCTATTCCTGCACAAAGGCAAAGCATTCTACCAATGAAAAATACATGTATGCTGGCTAAACAAATCGATGGATGCACGCTTACTTTTTACATTATATACTATCCGTCATATGTACATAGGGATGGACTACATGTCCCAAACGAGAATAATCCCACCCGTTCAATCTGCGATTATATAGATCAAACACAAAGGGTAATAAAAGGGTTGAATCTGGGAAAGGGTGTTATTAGCACACGCTCACTCGATGATTAGGACGGTTTCCCTCTCAGTGCATTCATTTATTTTCCCGCGATGTCAGCGGCTTTTGTTTTCCTAAAATACATCGTAACGCGAATAACGAACACTTTTTTAATCATCTGCTTGGTCTAGAAAAAAAACAAGCAGTACTCGTACATAATCTAAGGATCTCACATATGTATTTAACCATAAATACATACACACACTCCTGAACCTAAATAACATCCTGGATCTACCTCTCATTAAAATTAAATAACTTTTTGAAGAAATAAAGAAATAATCCAACTGTCAACCCCACAAGCCAAGGACTTTGTCGTCCTTTCAATGAGAAAAAACAAGAACAAAAAAAAATCAAATAGGCAACATGAAAAGAATCTTTTCAAGGAGATGCAGCGGCGTCAGTGGTGGTGGTGCTGCTAGAAAATCTTTTTAAAAAGCCCAAGACCAAGAAGCACAAAAAAAAAAAAGCTGTTGAATCAAATGGAAAATAAATTATTAAAATGTGCAAAAGGGAAACATTTTTCTGCTTTTGTTTAGACTACCCCACCCCACCCTAAAGGTTGGCCGGGGAGCTAGAGAAAGAAAAATCAAAAGAAAATAAGGATGTTGTGATATTTTTTCAACGTCCTGCGGAAAGACAGATCTTAGCAATTCAATTTGTGTTCTTTTTTTCTTCCCTTTATCTGTCGGATAAATTTTATGTATTTTTTGTAAGATATCCCCGCACTACTCGTGATGATTATCCTGATGACGAGGACTGGGGGTGGACGAGACAACAACGACGACGACGACGGGCGCATCACCGCAGTTCATTTATTTGAAATACAAAAATGAGAAAAATGGCGTTTGTTTTTATTTTCCACGCGAATCACCATCGCCACAGGGTGGAAGGAGGGCGGCAATGTAGGTGGTAAATTGAACTTAGGGTGGATATTACATACACATACATACTTATATACATTTTTTTATGGGCATCGTAACCACTATGAACGGCCATAGTGATTTTCTTCATCTTTACTGCGCGCTATGAATATAAGCATCGCTATGAACAAGAGTAGATACATCCCTACATACATTCGTTAAGGATATTGCGCGTAACGATGTCCCGTGCTAGGTAACTATGGCAAATGGCAGGATACAAAATAGAATTTGGTATAACCCCGAACCCGCGCCGAATAGCGGACATTTTGTGTATGTTAGTCGCGTTTCATTAAATTTAATTCGACAGCTTTTCTTTCCTTTCGTCCTTTTTATACAGTAGAAGCATTAAGATGCATTGAGAGAACGTAATGAGGTTAAATTAGAAAAAATGTAAATTTATTTTGATTAGGATAAATAAATACAGCTATGGGGCTCTGTTTTAATGGAATTTTTTACACTTGTCTTCTGTAGTTCTGTCTGGATTTTAATGAAAGTGTCTGCTAGAGTACTTATCTAAAGAAACTTTACAAATAAATTTATAAAAAGAAGAAATACTGTGTTTTCGTACAGACACAAACGAAATGTGGAAAAAAAATCTGATATCTTGAATCCATCTGAACAATAGCGAAAGGTACTTACAGCAGAAGTCACACTTTAACAGATGTATTCAGTAAACTTGACTCACGGTAAGGTTTTATGGGATATGCGGTCGAAATCACTGACAAACTGCAGCCCAATTCGTAGTATTAGTATCCACCCCTACTCGCACAAAGGAAATACATACATATAGATATAGGTATGGTATAAGAACCCAAACTTTTTTGTCGAACTGGAGGTACTGGACCTCGGGTGGGGAATGTCTAATCTGCACCAAACATTTGGACTCCGAAACGAACGAACTGTGGAGAGAAATAAACGGTCGAAGCCAATTTAATATGGGATTCATCAGTATCTACAGGAAAAAAGATGGCATCTAGTAACGATTTCGATCTTAAGGCAGTCTTTTTTGGTTTGCTGGGTTTAATTAGGATTGTCAGAGAAAGGAATCGATGGAGCACGATGCTGTCGATGACGTTTAGTTTAAAGTACATGGTTCCACCAAATATATATGCTTTCTTTATTTATCGCCTGTATGAGACATCCTTCGAGCTCTTACCGCCAAGAGATAATGACCTGCAGAAGATAATGACAGTATAACGGCAGTACAACGTCACAGGCGGTATTCCTCAAGGCTCCGTACTAGGTCCGCTACTATGGAATCTCACTGATAACAAAGCAATCGTTGTAGTGACCAAACTCCTTGAGGAGTTGGAGCATGACTGCAATGAAGCTATCGGAATGATCCAGGACTGGTTCGTACGCATGGTGCTACAACTTGCAGAAGAAAAGACAGAAGTAGTGCTTATCAGCAGCAGTCGAGTCATGGAGATTATAAAAGTAACCATAGGCGGTCACGTTTTAGTTTCCAAACCGGATTTGATGTACCTTGGCATTCTTTTAGACGCAAGTCTAAGACTTAAGCAACATCTGCAGAGTACAGCTGAAAAAGCAGCAAAGGCAACGGCTACCCTGCCAAGGATCATGCCAAATATCGGCAGACCAAACCACAGGAAGATACGTTCTACTAGGCAGGCAGTACACACTACCTCCTTGTTAAACTGGCAAACTCTTGAACGAGTCTATACCCGAATTGCTTAGGTTGGACAGCTGTCCAAGTACTGAATGAAAGTAACTTTCAAGAGTATAAGGATTCTCTTTATTGGTAAGGTCAGAACAATAGTTGTAAGCTAAAGTTTTCAGAAGGAACTATCAATACTATGAATACTATCCAATGCAACTCTAAGGTCGAAAGAGACCCTTATTACCTTAAAATTCGTTCTAAGATTGGACTTCATATTGATATCTGGTCGATCTGCCGATCCTATAGGAAATGAGGCCTATTTTTGGCTTAACAGCTTCGTTGTTAAGCAAAATTGTCGCATTGGAACAAATGGACAAATCAGCAATTCGAAGCCATTCACAAAATAGCATTACACCCACAAAAACTTACTGTTTGGTGCGGGTTTCATGAGCAGCCATTGGCCTAACGCAATCACAGTCAATAGAGATCATGTTAACTGACTATTTTTGAGATAAATTGGAAGAGGATGACTTGGAGTATACGTGGTTTCAACAATCTAGCGCCACATGCCATAAAACTTGCCAAACAATCGAATTATTGAAGTCGAAATTCCGTGACCGTTTTATCTCCAGAAATGGACTAGTCAATTGGTCGCCACATTCGTGTGATTTGGATCCTCTGGACGTATTTTATTTTGAGGTGCTACATCAAGTTCATGGTCTATGCCAATAAGACAGATATCTTAGACGACTTTAAAACCAACATCGGTCATAGATACACCCATTCTTGGTTGACGACTTGATCCATAGTTACACCATACCAAACATCACCTCTGTGCAGAAGTGTTCCACAAGCACTCATGTATGATTTTTATATCCAAGTGTCATCAAGATCGTACTAGCCTGTTTGCTATGATATCTGTTAAAATTAATGTGGAAGGTTAAAACCATCTACTCGAAATCACAACTCGCGTAATCCAAAATCCTCCAATTGCATTCCGGGAAGGTGGTGTCAATCTTGATTCCTTTCATGAAAGGAAAAGTCGATAATAACTCCAGCCCACGACGAACTATCACTCGTTCCACAAATATCGTTACTTCATGGTATGTATAACTTCCGTCAACTCTACCATGTAGAAAGACTTTTGAAATAACCATAGCCTAGAATCTTTTCTCTGGTGCTTTTGCTATGGCTCTAGTCGTTATCCTTCATTTATTAACATGTATGTCTGCTCTCGTATGGACATTCTACATCTTGTCTGCCTCCGAGATTATAGTACATTATATATTCATATGTCCTTTATAAGGCTATAGTTCAACGTCCCTTCATACATACAGAACTGGTGCTGTTTCGAAAACTAGTTCCTGTTCCAACTTTATCAATTAAAATAATATAATAAACAGCATTCAATCAATAGGTAAGTCACATGTCCTTTTTAAGACCCACTGTGCTAGTCCTGTACCTGATTCGATAGTACTCTTTGTTTCCTTAAACAATTCTAATTTTATTAAAATCAATTTCCCGTAACAATTGTATGCGCCCGCCAAAGAACTTCAGGAACTATTCCACGGCAATGCATATGGTGCAGCGCCACTTAAACGCAAACAATTGTAACAAATTACAAAAGAGGACGACTTCCCGACAATACAATCACTTAGAAATAATTTGAAAAAGAAAAACGAAAAACCTGTTCTTATACCTCGACTTTCGTTGAGATACAACCAAACAAAAAAAAAAAAAAGTGAACACAAACCGACCAAATAAGTTGGTAATTTGCATTTGAATTACCTGGTCCATAAGGACCAATTTCAATTTCTCTAAAGAGGTGACAACCTCAACACACAAAAAAATAAAAAGGATAATCAGCCATCGTGAGAAAACTATTTAAGTTCGCTTATGTTTTTGTTTCCTTTCACTTTGTTTGCTACCCATGCTGTTGTTGTTTTGGGCCGATGAAAGGATAAAATAAAAGAAAAGGATAAGAACTGGAAAAAGTTAAGTAACTTGTGTTTTTGTTTCTCTCCTCGTTTCATAGTTATCCTTCCGGGTTTGGCGGGTATATCCGCGATCGTCTTTTTTTTTTGTGTTGCCTTTCTACATACTTCGAACAGACGTGAAATCCTTTTCTTTAGGATGCCGCTGCCTGAAGAACAAACTACTTTGCATATTAAGTTGAAATATTGTTTTCTTCCGTGTGGTGGATCTTTGCTTTTTAGTCTCGTAGCGTGACCCAGAATGAGATAACGAAAGAGATGTCATTTATGTTAGGTAGTATGAGAGTCGGTTTCGTTAGAAATTTTATCCTTTTTTAATGATCGAAACTAGGAAAAAAAAAACTTTTAAGATAGAAAAAAACGAGGTATCCTGCACCCTGCTATCCGGAAGTTTGGTATTCAAATTTTGGTCTTATGATTGACATGGGACCAGTAGAAATGTTTGTCGTCTGGGAATTGTCTTCTTCATAGTTTTAGATTTGTAATTGGATTTTTTTTTTCATTCGGATTTATTTAGGAAGTATGTACTTGAGAGGGTTGACAATTTTTTCTGAAAAAGTTTTTTTTATATAAAATCGTTTGTCTTCTTTTCAGTTTCGGAGAAAGGTAGGTGCTGTGAAAACAATTTATCCATGGGAAAATTCATTCGTCCTTAGTCTAAATTTTTGTTTGTCAATCTTCCAAGTTAGCTACATGTCGTTGGGCCATATTTCAAGTCACCGACACTACCTTCTATTTTTGTATGGCGAAGTCACTTTATAGCCTATACAGACCATCTATACGTAGATGGAACCCACAACAAGTTAAAGAAATTATCCTGCCAAAGACATCCTCACTGGTGTAATGCGGGTCTAATGCATCTCTTACTTACTCTCTCGTACTTCTCTTGTTGGAGTGAAGATTAGAATAGAGGTCAGCTAACCTACACCTAATATACCTCTTTGTCTACCCAGATGGACTAAAGATGGATATGTAGGCATAAGGTTCTGAACCACTGGGTATATCCAAATCAGTTCTCCACCGGAACCATAGCACTATTTTCCAAGCAACAATAGCCGTTGAAGGCAATACCACTTCGACAGTCACGCAACTATAAAACGGATTTCTAGTTTTAAAATAAAATCCAAGCTTGTGACGAGCAGTCGGAAAGACCACAAGGTTACGCTCTGCTAGGCTCCTAGATATGAAGATATAGGAGATAATGACATGACCGAGGAATGGGCTGGAAGAAGTTCGCAATCTAGATCAGAATCTAGATGAAAAGTCAATTCTTTGGCGAACATCCCACCTAGCACACTGAAGCTCGAAGCAAAGATTAATGCCATAAGTAAGGCATTCAACAGATGGTCCTCCCTAGTCAATTGCGTGATCACAGGAGTAAAATGTCTTTACTTCGACAAACCAAGGACCGACAAGCTTAGGTATGCTTGTTTATTCTAATATTTGTACTGGTGTCATTGCTCGAACTTATAAAAATTATTCCCTATGTTCCTCGTTGCTTGCTTCCAAAAAAAACTAAATCAAACCTTCGGGTCAAGCCTTCGATAGTTTTTTTTTTTACAGGAGATTCGGTCTTCAATTTTCGAACCCAAGACTTAGATCTTGGTATAGCTCTTCAAGTTAAAGGTTTTCTTCACTTGCCCTCCTCGTGCACTGTCCCTAATATTCTACAAAATATTTTGCTCTCAGAGGGCTCCAAAATTTGCTTAAGTTTCTATCCTATCGTCCAGCACTGAGCAGTCAGTAGTATCCAGTTGTTTTGATAGACTGAAACAACAGGGGTTTCGTAGGGTTGTTCTTCAGCGAACCTGAAGTTCATAGGTACATAGGTGTTTCTTCCGTTGTTGTCCTCATTATTTTTAAGACCAACTCGACTCGCTTGATATTCGATAGGTATTCCAGCTCCTGGACATGGCAGCACGTCTCCTTTTCGGAGAATGATAAAAATAATTCCTTTGCACCATTTGTGTGCAGTTTAACAACTCAGCCGGGTCCGTTTTGACGAAAGTGACGAAATAGTCAGGAGTTGCCGTACAATGCTCAGCGTATTATGTTCGAAAAAACCGTGGTTACCTGGACACTGCAATATAGAGTGTAACGAAAAGGAGCACATTTCCCACAGACTGACACAATTGGATGGCTTAGATCATAAAATGTCGAAGACTTTGTGGGCTGGTTAGTCTGGGAGAGTTATACAACTGACCACATCAAGGATAAGGATAAGAATAGAAGGATACTCTCTAGTCATTGCGTTTTAAGGAAGCACATCGGATATGGATGTATTGCAGGTACTACGATATACTACGCGTCCCAGAGAATATTATACATTTACTCTGTGAACGCCAAAACATTTCATGTAGTACGTAGACTAAACCATCTTGGAAGATACTTTTTAAATAACTTAGAGAATTGATCACATAATTAGGTACTGTAGATTAATTAAGTGGTCGCAATGGGCGCAGAATGATGCCTAATGTCTAATGCTTGGTACCCAATAAAGAGAGCTTCAGTTATTTAAAAGCTTTCAGTCTAATGACGCAGGGAAGCGTAAATCTCTGATTAATAGCCTTTAGCTGTTTTTATCCTTTTGAGTCTTAATCTACTTACATAATCCTTATGTTATTATTTATGGATTTTTCTCTAACTTCCCTTTATTTTTGGACCTTTGGTATATATACCTTCCGATTAGCAAAAAGCGTTTATTCACCTTTGTATACATCGCTGCCATAATTCGTCTATAACAAACCACAGTTAATGAATAATCCAATTAAAACCAAACCACAATCGCCTTCATTAATACCTCTATACCTACCACATTTTATATTCCCAATTCATTTACAAAAATTCAGGATTCCCTATCCAGAGCACCCTTGAAATCCTTATTCAGCCTCCAACTACTAGAGAAAAAACCAAATAAAATGCCCGCCAATCAGAAAATCCCAACCATTTTAGCCCCCATTGGCAAGAAACTCCATTCTTTCGCGACTTCTGTGTCATAAACTCTCATTAGTGCAGCATTTCGTTTATTAATTTTTCTCTCCTTCAGGGAGAATTTCATGCAAAAAAACAGCAAAAAAAAAACAACAACAAAAAAAATGGAAAATGGAAAAATAAAGTATTTAAAAAGAATCCTTACAAATCTCCTACCCCGTTCGTGTTGTTGACGCGACGCCGACCTTGCCGCAACCAACTGCAAATAATTACTATTATTCTATAATTTACTGTACCATGGGACAAAGTAGCACCAGGTCTACGTTTCTCCTCCTCTTCATCCAGAGCTCCATCTGTATACCATCCCCAACCGCACAGGGACTCTTCTTTGAAGAATAAAAGAATGGTTGGATTTAATTTTTAATATTTTTTCTCTTCTTCTATTTTTCTATTTTCATTTTTTTTTTTTTTTTAATTACTATTATTATCCCTTCTCGCGAAAAAGGGAGAAAAAAAATCAGATAAATACCAAGGAATGTAATTGAAAAAACGTAGAAAAAAAAAGTCCAAGAATCCAAAATACCTTAGGCGATGCCTTCTTCACTCTCATCATATGGATTTGGTATTTGTACTTAAAAAGGATTGTAGTTAGTCGAATGTGGGATACTTTGAATTTATCTAAACCTAGTGTTATCTTCTTGGCGGTGTTTTCAAATCTGTCCACAAATAGATACTTTTTGGTTCCTGTGTACTACTACTTCAAACAGAAACCTACATTAAAGGTAATTCCTGTCAACTATAATTCCCTTTGAAATGTAACCTTTTTAAGCCTTTGTTTACCTCGTGTTTTCATTGTTTGCTGAATTGGTGCGTCACAAGAGTATCACTTGTCACAATAATGGACATTACCACCCATAATCCTGTAAACATTATCTGTGTGCAACTTGCAGGTCTTCGGCATTCGTCAGCGTTAGGCTGTGCAAATGTTTGGTCAAGAATTTGGTGCATTTTATGTTAGCTTAATTGAATTGGTTGCACTTTGGTGTAATCCTTTAAACTGGTCTGTATTAATCTCTAAGTAGGTAGATTACAAATGTTAACAGTTTCTTCGGCTGTCAAATTAGGTATTTTGCAGTATATTCATGCTCTTGGGACAGGATGTTTCAGATATGAAATAGAAATTGTTAAACGAATATATGTAAGTGTTGTTGTATAGCTTAGATTTTAGAAGGCTTTTTGTGAGTTTTTTATTTTTAAGGACCAACTATGTTAAAAGAAATAAGCATTTAAACCAAGGCTCATATAGCTCATAAAGTATCCAAAGACTAGCTTATCACAATCCTTCGCACGAATGAAAGGAACCTACATATCAATGCCGTCCCAAGTATAGTTTTTGTTTAGGAGAAGCCTTCATATAACTTAAACGGATATGTGCAAAACATTCACTTTTTTTTGAGTTATCCGGGGCTTGAATCTTTTGCTCAGAAGGTCGATCAGAGGCTTTAGACAATTACAAAGCAGATTTCATGACCATGCAGTGGTTTGAAAAATATTGGGCATGCTACAAAGTCGAGCTTAAGCAAGAAATCTTTAGTTGATTATAAGAATAAGAAAGCTCTCTGACAATCAGGCTTAATTTTTAATCAACATACGCAACAACATATATGCAATATTTCTTCTCCGTCTGCGAAAGAAACAAGGACGGAGTTTGACACATAGTCAAACTTTACTTTAGGTATGTCAAAATTTTCGAACGAAAAACTTCAACGTTACGTAGGCTTTGGCTAAAGTTGTAACATAATCTATGAAAAGAATTTTATTTTACGTGTTTTGAATTTAATAGTCAAGTCCAAAACAAGGTATCTATTATTTTGCTGCAAAAATACAAAAATACAAATAAAGGGTGGGCCATCTTTTGGTTTCTTTTTGAATTACATGTTATTTTGACAGTGACACCTCTTATACGCTAAAAAAATTGACAGAAACTCAATATTATATTTTTGTGATATGAAATGGATCTATTGAACTACTTTGGGAAAAATTGCAAAGTTGCTCAAAGTGGATGCTGTGTTACCGAAACTGTGTGAATTTTGGAAAGAAATTTCGGTCCAAATAATGCACTAACTGCAACTAATGTACGCAAGTTTGTGATGAAAGTTCGTGAGACTGGTTTGCTAATTGATAACCGAACATATTCCCGTGTTCGTCCTTTACTCTCAACGGAAAATATTGCAGCCTTTTGCAGGTTTTTGGAGTGGCGGCATTATTGGCCTATTGTTCTTCCATGGCGAGAATGGAAGAAACATTTCAGTCAATGGAGAGTGCTACCGAGGCATGATAACCTATTTTTGATGCCCAGAAATTGATGATTTGGTCTTTGGAACTATGGTTCCAGCAAGATGAGACTACGTGCGACTTGGTTCCCATGGACCTGTCACGCCAAAAATTTGTATTTTTTGTCGAGAAATAGGAGCCGGAACCATCGAAAAGTATTGAAAAATTAGGTCGGCAGGATGGCCTACAGCCAATCCAGTCGAGGCATTCATTTGAATAAAATAATATTTCATAATTAATGCGAAGGTTTACTCTTTACAATAAAGCAATAATCGTTGAAAAATATTAAGCAATGTTTTTTCTTATAGCCTTTTAAAAAGAATCCAACAGATGGCCCTTTATTTGTTGCATCAAGGCCTTATAGCATCCAATTGCTAGAACCATTCGCTTTGTACGTGTTATATTCCTCGGATCCAGAGTATTAGAGTTCAAATGTTTCTGAAGATTCGTTTTTTGTTTTGTATTATCAGGAACTTTGAACTAAACACTGTCTCACAGTTCGTCAGAAGACTTTGACTAACACAAGAAAATACGTTTGCCCAGGATTACACTTCATTGGATCTTCACTAGGGTCCCTTATCATAAGTTTATTCGTACATTTACACCAAAGAAGGTGAATGCCTTAGTTACTTTCAAATTATAGTTGTCGATAATGATGGTTAAGCCTATGTAGTCTATGGGCAGATAGTTGTTTCTTGACAACACTTGGTCTTGGGCTATTGGCTACAACTATTTCGCTTTCTAACACGTCTCGATAGATCGAGCAATTATGTCACAGCGACTGAAATTACTTTTTGAACCTAAGCCCTTTAGCGTTTAGAGCTCTTTGCTCTATATGCTTTGGCTCCAGATTGAAGAAATTGCAACAATTGGTCGGCCATTGTCTTGAAAAATTTTAGACGATGAATGCTGTTAGACGCGGCTTGTTTGTAATTATAGTCAAGTCATCAGATAGCTCAACAATGAAGTTAACGATTTTCTGAGAAAGTTGCTAGGAGCTTGAAATCGTTCTTTACTTGCTCACCAGCGCATGACATTTTTTCCGTCTAAAATCTCATTCGCAACAATTTCATTTATTTTCCCATAATACGAATACTATCATTAAATATTTCATCCTGCAGTGGGAGTCAGCATTTCCGGGGCTACTTGCACAGATAGCTCGACAACTGTCACGTGCTTTTAGTAGTTAACTAACTTTGAAGTCCATTTAATCATGGCAGCTCTCACTAGACACAATTCCGCATATTTTATCCTCATCCTAATAATAAAAGTACATACTTTTTAACGGAATAAAAGGAGTTCCTAATACGACCGACGTGCGTCATATCAATTACATATCGATCCATTTCTCCACTTCACTCAGACTTGTTTGATGCAATCAAAACACCACGCGACAAGTTAATCGATCATTAAAGAACTCAAAAGATCAATAGACCCATAAATATAGGCGATGAGATTGAGCTAACACAAAAGCCTTACAAAGAAGCCTTACAAAGGATCAATTTGTGAATGATCCTTTTTTTTTATATGATTCATTTTCTTCACACAAATGTGTACAGCTATTGTGCCATTTCAGGATGTGAGTATAGTTTTGGGTACTCTAACGAGGGTAATGAATTTTTTTTGTCTAACCATGAGGGGTGACGATAGACTGGGATGATGTGAGGATTAACTGAAGAGTCCTTTTTTTTGTGCCTTCATTGTCCCTACCCAGATTTTATTTTTTATGGCAATTCACTGACACTAAGACTTATTGATGTTTGATTGTTGCTCTTGCACTCATCCCGAACAAAGTCATTTAGTGTCAATAGTTCATGAGAGAGTTGTTTAAGGATTTTGTGGTTCGCAAAAAACGGCTTCACACACAAAAAAAAAAACTAAGTTAGGGTGAATGTGTTATCCTCATGGTAGCGATTTTTTACAAGGTTCACTTTTTTTTTCTCCAAAACCTCCACAGCGACGGATAATGTAAATGTCAAGCGTTTTATTGAGATTAAGCGACTTTTAGACAGGAGACATGTGAAAATCATTATTACATCTGATTAATTACATAGAAATGCTTTCACATTTCGCTATTTTTTTACTTGGTATCCTTCTGCTTAGGAGTAGAAGGAGGCGTACACAGAAAACAGAGGAAAAGAAGGAAACATACAGAAAATGTGTAATGAGTTTTTGATTCATATTAATCACATTTAATGATTGTTTGCTTTGGAAGTGTATATTGTGTTGTGGTTTTGCTTCCTCGAATTGGTTAATTATATTAAAACTCGTAGGTTGTGAGTTTTAGATTGCAAATTAGAAAATTAGCTTGAAGCTTGCTACTAGTCCTGAAGATATGTCCGTTGATCTGATCTATTACACTACAGATTAAGACACGAATTCAAGGCAAAATAGGTGTACAAGAGTATTAAACCTTAATGGCAATCAACAGGAAGATTGTCTGTCACATTCTGCATGACTAGAACATTTCCAAAGATGTTTCTAATTCGAAGAACCGGTGATGATGCGATTCCAAGGCAAGCTTTTGTGGGATTACTTGAGAAAATTTAAAGCTGATTTCTTTGACCATAGGTTATCAAAACCCGCTTCTTCTACACCAATGACTTTGAGATGCTCGTTTAAACCGTTGAAAATCCGATGAAATCACTCATCATCACCGTACCCATTAGCAGGGTAATTTTGCTTATTAAGTCTCTGCAATTATTCAATAAGTTGCTCAAAGTGGTAGCAAAAACTCCTCCCAGTAAATAGACTTTTGACAGCTTGGGCATTTTCTTAATCATCTTAATCATCATCATACGACCCATTTCATTAAAGTAGAATTCACGTCCTTTGATAGTAGGTACGAGTCATTTCTGCAGAAGGTGGGGTGTTATGAGTCCTCATCCTCAAGGAATACCCATTCTTTTATATATAGTTGTTCAATATACGATATTGTCAGTACTTAAAGATATCTGTTAACGAGGGTTTAATTCAGATCTTTGACATCTACATAGTTCGGTTCCAGAGTGACAGTAGACACCCTTGTGGTACCTCGCGTCAAACATCGAAATCCTCAAAAATGGGCGTGTCTGTCCCGAAACCTTACACACGATATTTTCGCGTAATTAAGTCATATTTTTAATACATATATGAAATCATGTCCAAAAGGTTAGAAACATGTATTTTTGGTCCTGAAATGGAACGTATTTCCCAGTTTGGTCTGAACACAGCAATATTTTAACCAGATACTTTATTAAAATGGCCAACAACTCCCAACCTACCCAATAAATCTCACCCCATAAAAAGCCCATAATTTCGAGTCAGCACTAAAGCTTGATAATCAAATACTAAAATATTAATTTATACTTATTAAATATTTGAAACTCTTTTCTAAGGTCGCTGAGTCCTTGAAAGAATAATTTGGACATTTTTAAACTTATTACTCAATTTAAGTGGTTCCATCTAAATTATTTATCCACTATGGAAAATATTAACTCAATTTGGCTCACCCTACAAAACAGCGTATAAATACCTCACATTCTGTATAGATTTTGACCTTAAGAGTTTGGGGACAACGTTGGGTAATTTCATGCTTCAAAAGACAAACCCTTTGATCTGTATGTCCCTTATCGATTTTTTTTCGGGTTTTTGGCTTTTTCCTTGTCAATGTTTTTTATTTTGTTCTTTGCCTTTTTTTTTTAATTTCTTTCTCTCTACCCGTTTGGTCTAGTTAGGATTTTTATCCATTAGCTCTCATGCCAAAGTGTAACAGGGACCAACAAATTAAAAGAGGATTCATGTCTCTTGATGCGAGACATTTGTGTCCTTTGTCCTTCAGAGTTAATCAATATTGGTTTGTTGAGGTAAGGGATTATTTTAAATTGCTTGAGGATACCTGTCTGTGGAGATTAAATAGAAAGATGGGGTAGTATCTATGTAAATAGTTTGAAATGTTTTGAAAATATTTTTGAAAAAATAACTAAAATTTAGTAAAGGACTGATTTAAAAAGTCATGGTTATCTACCTTAATGAGCATTCTCCTATCGTCTGTGAGGTAAAGAAAAGCCTATTTTCGAATATCCTTTAAAGATAATAGCTGGCCTATTCTCAAGTTTCAGAAAATAAGTCGCTTTCGACACATTCAATCAAATAAAGCAGCCTTTCCTCTTTGCCTATATTATTATTAGAAAAAAGTAATTTCCTTAGTAAATTAAATTGCGTAAAAAAAATCAATCTCCATTTTGCTACCATATGCCTTCCAGTTTATTGTAGTCCTTGTAACCGTATCCGAATTAACTTTATCTTGTATCAAATCAGGCATAATGAAAACTGTAACAAAAAATTTCTTTTTAACTATAAATTTTAGTGTAAAAAAAATTAATAACAAAAAAGAGGGAAAATTAAAGAAAAAAAAAACCGTCCAGGGGTGGTGCAGCATAATAAGCATAAAAAGAGGTTACCACCCCTTGGTGTTCTGTCAGCTTACAATTGAACATCAGGAGCAAGACGACAAAAAAAAAATGGTGACGACGGGTCGTAGTTTTTTTGTTGATTTTTTTTTTTAAGTCCTTTTTATTTGACGCGCTCGTAATTTCCATGACGTTGTTATATATTTTTTAAGGATTTATTTTTTTTCTCTACGCGCTAGTTGGATGGGGTGAGAATCTTTCGCGCACTCAATTTATTGTTATTTTATTAACGCGAGAACATTTAATTTTTTTCTATTTCAGAGTTTTTTTCTAAATTTTTTTGTAGCTTGTTACCGTTTTTTGTTGGATTGGACGACTGTGGATATCCCATTGTGCGTTTGTTACATTTGACATATGAAAATTATCCACAGGATTTATGGGAAAAACCCAGGAGCTTTTTTTTTTTTGAGGATGTGTGATATTATCATGGTTAAATATTTTTTGTGATAATTTTTTTTATGGAAATCAAACTTTGTAGTGGAAGTGATAAACAAAAGAGATCATCTTGTCAAGCCGATTGTACATTTGGTGAGCTAGAGGGTACTCAACCGTTGTGTTGTGTTCCAGTGTTTTGCGGAACATTTCAATTCGTTTTTTTTGTGATGTTCATTGAGAGTGTCCTTTACTTTGTTCTTGTTGGTGTATACTAAATGGCAATCAGGGTTTTTCGCCATTTGAATATTTAGAACTTTGGACAATGAACCGATACTTGATATGTAGGTTACTTGTCAGGACATAGACTCTTTGTGAAAAGTAGTTCATTATTAAGAGATTTAACAAAGTTTCTTCGCTTGAATTCAAATTGATACGCAGTTTGACTTAGACTACACTGAGGTATTTGATGCCTTTCAAGGCTTTTAATTATATTCACTTGAATACCAATTTTGAAGATACTAAAGTAGGAAACTACACCGACGAGTCAGAACAGCCCTCTTTTCGAAAATATGTATGCATAGTTCCATAACACTACCAAATTCGTTGAATTTTATGTCAAGCTCGAATGGGGCTTGATATTTTGAGTTTGAACTTATTTTAATAGGATATGTCCATTTACTTAGAATATCAAGCAGCCAACGAAACTACATTGAGAAACATACAGAAAAGCTACAATCCTAATAGAGTGGGCAGGGCGGACTATATTTTTGGGTTAAGATGCAATGATAGCATCGAACTTGTGTGCTATTAGCCGCAAAACCTCAGAAAAATTTCTTTTTTAAAGTATACGTACCCAAATACTGGACGCGGCCATATGTAATCTTTAGGTGAACGCTTGAACAACGTTGAGAAATATGGCAAAGTTACTTCCAAAGTGTTTTTTTTTTTTTTTTTTTTTTTATAATGTGCTTGCGCTCAAGGGGTTATGACTACCCTTATAATGACGAAACACGCGCTAGCGGTTGATGTTGACTTACGCCTAAGAGTATACACTACTTTTTATGGCGTAAGTTGGAAAGAAGGAGAGAAAGATAGGATAGATTTTTGTGTAGTGGTTTTTGAAACTCAGGTGTTGTTAGGTCTCAGACTGTACTCCATGGGTGGTGTCCGTACTAAGCGGGGAGAACTATTGCATTCGGCTCTTAATTCGCAGTTCTTTATTCGAGCATGCATATTGCCTACTCTAGGTGGAGCTTGGGGGTTACGATTAATTTTACAAATTGAATGGGTATGGTTGGGACTCGAGCACACAACCTTCCATTCAAGAGCCGAACGCATTACCACTACACCGTGGCCACCCGCTGTGTTGCTGAAACAGTGCGAATTTTCAAAAGAAATTTCGGTGGAAATACTGCACCAACTGGTACGTAGGTACATAATGTTCCACAGGGGGCAGGACCTAGAACTGATCTATGTGGGTCTCTTCCTTTATTTTTATGTCTTTGGTCCTTGGTCCGTATCTTAGAATGAGATTCTGTCTTCAAAATAACTTGTAATTATTTGGAGCAGGTAGCCTGGCACTTGCATATTCCTCAGCACTTTTACAATTATAGGTAAACTCCAATTGGCCGAGTTGAAAGCATTCTTGACGTCTAGCGTAACCACGGTGCAGTACTGCTTTTTTTCTTCTTTCCATCTGGTCCCAGATATGACTTCGCGTGTAATATCGCAAACTGCTTGTATCGCCATGGGTGGTGCTTCATTTTTCCTGAAGCTGTATTGTCGATCGGAAAGCTGGCCAAGTCTGTCACAAATAATTATTTCATCTGAATGACGACGTTTGCTATGCGGGCTTGTCGCCTTATGGATTTAGTTTTAATGGCTTCCTTCAAGTCCTTGGAAACGGTTGATTGAAAAATTTGACATTTACAAGTCCCATAAATAGGTGTTACTTGCGTTGCACAGTTTGTGATAATTTGGAGTGAATTAAGCCTATTCCGGTGATCTTGTTGCAATTCAAAAGTGAAGATATGTACATACATTGATATATCAAATGTGGTATTGACAACTGTACTTCTAATATTGGTGGTCAAATCCTATGAAACGTTAAAACAGAAGTCTTGTCATAAATCAAAATGGGAAAGGATCGACATTTCATTTAACAATAAAACAAGTAGTACTGTTCTAAAGTGTATCCCCTAACCAAAAGGTACACAAATTCTGAAGGACCTGCACAAAAATTCCTCCAAATTCCACCAGCCAACAACGACTCACAGAAAAACCCTTAAGATTAAAATATTGGATAAAAACTTACACTGTTCTTAAATTAAAAATCTTGCTGCATTCACCCCAAAGTTTTACAAAGTTTCCAAGGATACCTGAAAGAGATTCCATGCACTTTCATTTCCTGTACGAAAATCCTCTGGTATACAATTTTTTTTTTCCACTAACATAATCCGCGGATTCGAATATCCATGCCTAGAACCAACTCTACCACCCGCACTCCTTTCTTTTTTTTTAATTTCACTTCAATGTTATGTTAAGCGGAAAGCTCATTTATTTTAGTTCCAAAACTAAAAAACACAGAGCCTTCAACGGGGAGAAAAAAAAAGGACCTCCACCTCAACCACATTTCTGGTCCTTTCAATAATGAAAGGAACCTCTCAGCGTAGAAAATCGCACAAAAGTTTGGCTTTCGTCGGCTTTTCTACATTTTTCCATCCACCTATCCGCTTTTTGGTATGATTTTTTTTTTTGCATCTGCTTTTTTGTGTTCTTTTTTCACTCGCTTTCATTGTAATGAGGTATAAAAGGATTTTCCACGCCACGCGAGTGCGGTGTGGCAAGGTTGCTTCGGCATGGCTCAGCGCAGTGCATAACAAAAAAAAAATTCAACTTTGATTCAACAGCCAGCAGCCGCCTGCACCCCGCCCACCTTCACGCCCACTGGCTATGAGGTAATTATTTCTTCTTTCCTACGTTAAAATATGTATTTTCAGCCCAAAAAAGGCTAAAAAGAGGCAGCATCGCACAACAACAAAAAAAAAGGCCGTTGCAACTCCAAAAATTTCCGCTCGAATCCATCATGAAATGGCTTTTGACTCCCTACTCCACCCGCCGCTGGCTGCCACCCAATATACACACACACACATAGTATATATATTTATTTTTAATTAAAGGAAAAACTAAAATGTGCACACAGACCACACTCACAGCGAACACCCGCTGCCACAGTGCAGCATGGAGGGGAGCACCCACCCAGCCAAAACCTCTACGCCGAGCCATCCATTTAGCAGCTGCTGATCCTGATTTGCCCGGTCGGCGCTCCAAAGGATACACCACCCAGCCACCTAAACCGGGTATGGGAGTCCACTAAATTATAATTGCAAGACTGAAAATGAATTATAAATTTCATGCCCATTTACTTCTTCTTGGTCGGAGGAGCTGGGTTTGTCGCTGGACGTCAACAGGAAATGAAAAATTTATGAATCTCTCCTTGGGATGGCATTTAATGTCGTCCCTTTAGCGTTTGGCGCTGGTGTGCTGGTTTGCCGGTTTGCTTGTAGGCCTTTGAATCGTCGTCGTCGTCATCGTCATCATCATCGTCCGAAGGATGTGGTGTTTTTCTTCAGATTCTCTCATGATGACACTAAAAGGGGTGGGAGACCAGCCGAAGCTTAAATGAGTATTTTCGACACAGTACGTTTATCGCTGTGTGGATCGTGGTACTTAAAGGAGATGATAAGTGTTATTGCAGACATCCCCATTAGACTCAAGAAGGAGTGTCATTTTCTCGTAATGACTATTTGGAGTGTAGAGGATGAGGCGTAAATGTGTCGTATTATAGGAATTTTCCGCATTTTAAGCGGCTAACAAATAACGTCTGTGGAGATTTGGGAGCATAGACTACCGCTCACGGAAGTATGGACACGTCATCATAAATCACGGCTCGTAAAGTTTGATGTGAAGTTTTGAAAAATAAAAAAGATGCAGTTCTTTGAGTTTAGCTTTTTTAATAGTAATTGCTTAGCAGACTGAGGAGTTTTTTTTTTTCTGTTAGAATGTTGACTAACTACCTGTTTATTGTTTGCCTGGAGATCAAAGCTAGTAAGACGTTACTTTGCGATAAATCTGTTTTCGCAATTATTCCCTAGAGTCCTTTCTGACATTCTTGATGTATTTGATTGCCTTTATAATTTCTCCCCTTCTATTTGTGGGATCTGCTATGAATGAATTTTTGCCATTTTTCATGGAAAAACTTGCACAATTATGGCGTAATTTCTGTAAACTATTCAAGATCAGTCAAAGTATTAATATATTTGCAACTTTGTTTGGCCTAAAATCACAGAACGAACCAGTTTGTGAAAATACAGCAGATAGAAGATATTGATAATTCTGTAGTTGACGCGGTTGACGGGGTATCCATTCTTGAGAATCAAAAAGTGAGGCCTAAACATTTATTTATTGCTTGCACATACTTTTCATTGCATTTTTAGTTACCTTCAATTGTGATGAATTCGGAATGCAATTCCTGGCACCGAATCGATTGTCACTAGTAGACTAAATTTTTTTGTTTTTTTTTATAATATTCTTGTGTGTTTGTTTGCAGAATAAGCAATATGGTTTCTCGTAAGCTGATCAGGAAACATCTAAGTCGGCTTGTAAATGTCTAGATTTGAGAAGACCTATTTTACGATACTCTTAAAAGTAACATGTTGTGAAACATGTAACCTCACAATATGTTGTATCATGTTTAGTAGAAAACCTATGCCGTACTTTAAGCATTCTATATCCCATGGAGGAGTTATTTGAAGCTCTCTTTTGTAACATCGTTTGTCCTCTTTGTGAAAATAATTTGTTCTTTATGTGGATTGTCATACGCTTGCATGTCAGAATCCTAAAGACTAAGGCTAACTATACATATATTTCGAAATACATAAGTATTGTCATGCTGTCGTACCAAATAAAATAGATAGGACAAGTAGGTTAAGTTCTTCCCTGAAATTTGCCAATGGGAGTCCTTTAGTATATACAGAGTGTTTGTTTTATTAATTCGTCGGCCATTTTTCTCGAGAAATTATGCACCTACCCCATTTCTGCAGATATCATCATCGTTTGCTACAGCAACCAGTGGTTTGAAATTCATAATATAATCCAAAACAGTGAAGGAAATTGCATCCTAAGCCTGTTCAGAAGACAGTTGAGATGACAGTCACTTGTGTATAAATACCCCGTGTACCTGTCACTTTAAATTAGTTTTTTTTAGAATACGAATAGTAGATAGTTATAACAAGCAAGCCTTCTGCCCCTTTTTTTTGGGATCAAATAGTAAGCCCCCTCAAAGAAAAAGGAAGCCCTCGGCTGGCTCGAAAGGCCAACTGAATAGACATTCCTCTTTAATTGCAAGTTCCCTATCTCTATCGCATAAATATATTCTTCAATTGTATCTAAAACCCCTTTGTCTGTTTTGTTATCCATCGGACCGTTGAACAGTGAATCACAAACATATCTACTCATGTTTCACATTCATCGCTAACATGCCACACAATTTCCTAGAATAACTCACCAAAGCCATGCCGTCATGCAGCACCATCACCAGCAGCACCACATCGTCAACCAGAAAGAAGAAAGAAGCATTTCCAGACACGCTGGAGTCATCGTCGTACACACTCCCGCTGATTCACAGTGTCGGTCGGTCAAATAAATATAAATATTCTCTCCTCATCCTTAGGGTGACCGATACACCACCCCAGTATGACAAGTTGTCACCTGACTCCACTCTTCCCGGGTCGGTTTGGTTGGACGTTCTGGGAAATGCCGCCACCGTTAGGTCGTATGTCCAATCGACAGGAAAATCTTCTTTGTTTTCTTGTTTACCACCAGCCTCCCCATTCCAGTGTCTACGGCAAGGAACAAAGCGATTATCCACCCGTTGAAAAGTGATTCATACACACTTTTCTCCTCCTTCAGTGCTGCTGGACTGACGGACGGACATAAACAAAAGAGAAGAAAACGGAAAAACCACCAGAGCAGGTGGGCGATGAATGATTTTTCTCCTTTTCTTCTCTGGTCTCCCCGCAACTGTGCCCCCTCGCTATAATGAGTGACAAACTTTTGTCGGTTTGACGTTGGGCCACTACTGCTGCTGCGACACGTCAATCAGGGAAAGAAGCTTATTCCATAATTAATATGGCTTCGGACAGTTTCTATGAAACAGTGAAGCAGCAGGTGCTCTCCGGCGGCAGGTAGCAGGTGCACTATACACGCGCGCTCCCTGCGATACCCAGTCGCAAGTCCATTGTGTTCGTTTTGTCCGTTTTGTCGCGGTGTTTGGTTCTTGCGCTCAGTGTCGTACAAGGTGACTAGAGCAATAGTGAGTTTTTCTACATCCGGTTCTCAAGGTACACTTCAATCGAAGGGGTGCAATCGGAAACCTGGTCAGCAATTGATATTGCCCGACTGTCAACAGTATCGGTTTCGGTTTGTTGCCGAAGGTGGAGTGGATCCTTTGATCGTTTTATGAAATCAAAGTCTACCGCCTGGGAACTGAAAACAGCGGTATTGTTATAGATGTTCGACCAGAGCTTAAATGTCTTCAGTTGACTGAAGGTTGCATTTGATATGCTTGTTTAAGGGAATTCTATTGTTCTTGGGTGGAGAATGGTTTCAATAAGCTGATGGTCCCTTCGATTTGCAACAATTTCTTTTTGATATTTATTTCATTTTTGTAATGGAGTGGGGGACATCCATGGTATTGTTGGATTAGAATGAAATATGAGGAATTCTATTTTGGTTAAGAGTGTTGAAGTGCTATAGGGACTGCTGATGTGGGCCTTACATAAAAATTGTGAAAGCAACTGGTTAGGTTTTTGTAAAGTAGAACAGTACAAATATCTAAAGGTGTTCTGCATCAGAGCATGACCCTAGGTTTACTTAATAGTGGGCTTTCACTAAATCCGAGAAGAGTTCATTGAAGATTTAAAAATAAATACTGTACTTGGAACTGACGACGAAAGACCCAATCCCTCGGATATACTTACAATCCACTAAAGTTCAGCAAAATTTGAACCACTGACATTCAATTCTGCGAACGCTATGAAATTGGTTAAGTGCTACATATTTCCCTGTAATCTCTTACCCATCTCTTACCCAGGTTGGTCAAAACCATCGGTTAACTTAGTTTGACCGAGCCCGCAATACTTTCACTCGCAGTGTCTAAGGAATCGTATGATGAACACCTATTTACCTTCGCAAGGTAGTAGCATAATAGATAATACCAGTCTAGACACAAGTTCTCATTCACCTTTTCAAGTTCCACATCAGCTTTAGGCAGAGTCAAGCCTTAAAAAAAAATTACACTTAGATTGTATTACCTCCGACTGAGTGACAGATGGGACTAGTTGAAGCCTACCAAGTAAGCAAATCACGATCTCGTATCGGTGTGCTTCCTTCAATGCCAGTGGTATCAGCGGATAATGGAAAAAAAGGCCTTTAGGGAATGCAATATTACAAGTTTGGTTGGACTAAATCTAGTAGATCTACCTTGCTAGTTTACAGGGAATATTGTAATGAGTGAGGGTTACGATTCTTCAACCTTATTAATATTCAGCGAACTAACTTTCATTCGTCTTTAGGTGCATATCATGCTCATTGACTCATTGAAAGTAGTCACCAATGAAAAGCCCTTCTGAGCCCCATGTAGCTCATTCAAATTTTAATGACCTGATGAGATTTGACAATCTGAAGATACACTGTTGCCTTGACTTAAAGCAATCATGATGCTTTGTCTGAATCTTGTTCACATTCCCAAATTGTGAAATTGAAGTAGACGTCATCTTCACACCTAATGCAGGACAAAGTTCGCATGTGAATCCAAAATAATTTCTGCCTCTTTCTGCTAAAAATGCTAGTGTTGATGAATCAATTGCTCAATGACAGGATTATTAACACACGGCTGGATGAAACACCTTGCGTCTTCCACTCTTCTTTGGAGTCCAGTGCTCAATTAACTTCTTGCCAACATGCAAAGGCTAGATGCAAAGTTGACATTGCTATTAATCCTTCAGGTAAACGCCTTGAAACTTCAAGAGAACTACTGCAATATGCTCTTCTGCTGCTCACGAGATGAGCCTCAAAATCCGTACCGAAAATGCAAAGTTTTCCTTATATCAAAGGAATTCTTTCCAAACAGTACGTCGTTCCCAGTATATCTTGATATGGCTTGATTAGCTTTTGGAGTTGATAAGCCCTATTCGTCTAAAGCTGGAATTTTTAGAATTTAGACGTCAACGACGCACTATTCGCAACGAAAGACACCAGGAACCTTTGGAAATAGATTCACCAGTCATTAGGCAATTAAATTTGAAAAAACTTATACTGCAGTCTAAGGGACTTTTAAGGCCCCAAATCGAAAAACTTTTGAGGTCTTGTTGAAGGAGTCTAAGATCTTGTACAGAAAAAATGGCTTTGAAGTCAAAAATCTAGTTTTTAACTTAGAATTCAACATGGAGTACTGACTTTGCATCCCGAAGTCATACCTTAGAAATTCCAGAAAATAAGGCAAAAATGGATCTCACCAGATTAATGGGTATTTTTTCCAAAGCACCAGGATCGACGTCGAGAATCTGTACTCCCTGCAATCCCTTCAAGTAACTTAAGTAGGTAAGTAAGTTCCATCAATATCCGTTAAACAATCTCTTATAAAGTCCGGATAGTAGTCTGTATTGTAGTCTCCACTCACAGATTTCATACATTTTTCAAAGACCAGTCAATGAAGCCTTAAATCGTTGGATTACTATCTAAATACGTCCAGAAAAAAAAATTGATATATTGAAATATATTCCTGAAACTTCTGCTCACACATTCCGTTGCTTTTGAACCACTGTATACATTATACAGTGCTTCATGCAAAGGACTCGGTAATTGAAAAGAAATTTTCAAAGAAAATGCTGGCAACAAAACGTTGAATGATGGTGGAACGAAATTATTCACAACCTCTAACCATCCATCTCCATTTATTCGTTGGGTTTCTCCCTCCATTGCATTCTATCTTTCTCTCTCCTAATACATCTCAGTTCAGCTTCGGCTATTGGGGGATGGATACTGCAACTCAAAGGACCTGCGGTTACATCCTGTCTATTTTTTTTTTTTTTTTCTATTTTTCCTTTTCTAAAAATTTTCCTGTCTTTGGAACAAAATAAGGAAAAAAAAAAAAGAAAATGGAAAAATTTCAGGAAAATAAATCTCATTTTTTCGTATGCAATTTCACTTTTTAAAAGCTTCCTGCAGGTAGTACACGAAGGGTGCTGAATGTTACCGAACTCCTTTCAGATGTTCCGTCTTCCTTTACAGTTCTCGTTTCTTTTTGTCTTCTGTGCTACAAAAGCTTGGCATGTAATTATGTCCCTTAACGATAGCTCGTTAGTGACTGATGCAAAATGGAGGAAAAATGCTAAAAGAAAGAAAAAACAAAAAAAAAGAAAACAGTAAAGGATCTCCACCTCTGCTCCATTTACAAAAGACACTGAATGGCGCAACGTCCAGACACACTGGTTATGCGGTGGCCATAGTCCTGATGTAATATAGAGAAACGGAATAAAAAAAAAAAAGAAACGATGCCAAAGAAGTGAAACGAAAGAATCCTGTCAATTTCTTCTTCAGGATGATGGCGGTTATTTTTTTTTTTGTTTTTCTATTTCTTCTGGTACGGGCCCATTGTATTTGATTACTACATATGCCCAGTTTGGCTTTTGGTTTGGACCGGGATGCTGTACTCTATTTGTGTTGAACCGACCAGGACGATAGCTACACTGCTACTGCTTCTGCTACCGTTGATGATGATGATGAGGATGGTGATGTTGATGGTACAATGGGTTTTCTGCAGTTAGCCGCATTGAAGAGGTCCCATAATGATGGCTGAGTCCACTTAGACTCAGACTTTGTTTGCCAGACGGAAACTTGAGTGGGCCTGTAGGGAGCGGCGTACACACAGTACACACGCTAGTGTACTGACTTTCATCCGATGCCGATGATTAGTCTTCTTGAGAGAATGGAGAAGGCTATGTTTGCCGGTTGGATTACTTCATTAATGAAAAATAAGCAATAACCTTCAGCGGGTAAGGTAATGGGTTACTGCATTGTAGAATTCTTTTATTTTATTGTATGCATCGGTAGTAATTAACAGAGAGTGAAACTTTTCAAGGATATAGTGGGGGTGAAACCAACTATTGCATTGAGTGCAGTACTCGTATCCTGTTTGAAAAGTAACCGCAGGATATGAGTTAGGTAGGAATAGATGAAAGTTTTAATAACTTTTAAAGTTGATGTTACAATACTGCACGCATGTATGGATAAGAAAAATTTAATTAACAACCACTAGACTCTGTAAGCAGTTGGTACTTACTATGAAGTTTGAAACTTAATGCTGCGGCTGACTTGGAACCTCGGTAAGTAGGAAAACATCGATTAATTCAGTGACAAAATTCACTAAGCTAGTACGCCCAAGAAACAATGCGGTATTCTACTATAGAAACTAGTTAGATGAAGGTATTCAAAATTGGTGCACCAATGACTGGGGGAACTCGTTTATTCCGCCTGAATCCTAAGAAGAATCAGGCTACACACATAGATACTCCAACCCTCCTTACGTAGTCAACCGCTATTGGAATATCCACTTGGAAAACAGATCCACGCTTGCTTAAAGAGTAATTGAAGCCTATTACATCGTCCTTACGAAAATACCAGCATCAGACTTTGAGTGGTGTGGAAGTCAGCCTTAGAAATTCTAGATAACCAGTCCTGAACGCAGGAAAGATCGACTTTATGTAATTCTACACAACAGCCAAGGTTCCAATGTCACTGAGTCATTCTTGAACCAGGCCCAAGGTCTTCATGACTTCAGTATACCCCATAATAGTAGTATCAAAAGAGTAGATTTTTTTTTTTTGCTTAGGTTGCTAATATGGGGCTTGTTGAAAAATCTGTGCAACATTTCAGTTCACTGTCCCTAAATTTGTAACTCCTGCTCGCTTAAGGTGGGCCAAACTTGTAAGAAATATTGTAGCTTACTGATGATAGTAGCAGTCATCGCTACTGCACGCACCTATGTATGTACATATAGAAAGCAGTACGGAGTCCACATAAGTAGGACCGGAACCATCTCTTAAGAACATTTTGCTTTTCCATTAACCCAGCTTAGACTACTGTAGCATGTAATTGTGATGATTACAGTCTTTTTTTGTTTGTGAAAACCCCAGAGCAAAATACCTTATAAGAATTAACATCATGTCTCTTCTCTACTAGGCGCGTCGAATATAATCACTACATCGTGCTCGATGACGGACTTGGTAAATGTACAATTAAATGATGTAAGTATCTTATGACTTTGCGATGTAAATAAAAACACCTATACTGTTCCACTCGAATGCTAATTTAACAGAGGTAACATGAAATTCCAAAGAATTCTTCTTCCTGATAATGTGATCTCCAATTATTCACGTCCCATACCAGACTGACAGAGTTCTTAAGAAAATATTCACTTAAGTTGTACTTATTGTGGTTTCATTTAATGACTACGAAGACTTTCAAATGAGGCTGTTGATGAGTATCAATTACACATTCCTTTCGAAGGATAACATTTAAGTCGATGAAGATACAAAAAAACCCGAATGCAGTTAATTATTTTTTTGTAAACAGTGATGGCGATAAATATGGGAACATTCTTTTACTGCAAGAGTAAATGAGAATGCAAATATGAACTTGTAAACAAAATTTTATACAAGATTTAAGTATATTTCTAAAGCTAGTCGCACAATAATATATTGATCCTAGACACCAATAATGTATGGATTAGCTTAAATTTTACAAGAAGTATGCAACAAAATGGACACTGAAATGTCATAGGTTAGTTGTCATTTTTAGAATTCACTGACAGGCCTACAAATTAGAGTAGGTTCACTACCAGGACCCATATGTATTTTCAGAAGTTTTTAATCTTTCTCTTCTGAGAATAGTTTATAGACCTTAGGATTATCTTCTCGTTTTTTTTGCCTTTCAGTTTCTCAAGAATTGAAAAACTTGAGAGGGAAATTATAATCTTTAATACTTGTCAGATATTTAAGTAAGGAGAATGAAGCATTTCCAATCTTTGTAATGTAAGGAATTTCGCAATATTTTCAACAATGATTTCTTAACTGCTACTCTTAATCTACTACTTCATCGCTGATGACAGTAGTCTCAGCTTCTCATATGAGTTTCCAGACTCATGTGCCTACTCTTTGGCCGTAGATCTAAAGCGCAGTAGTCTTAAGACCCTTTAATTTCTATCTCAACAAAATAATAAAATGGAATATAGGCAATAGAATGGGATTTAATGCTTTTTTAAACCCAATGCTGTTTTGTGTGGCGAACGCCGACTTATTCACTTCGGTTTGTGGTAAATGGGAATGTATGTTGGAGTGGCCATATATTGCTTAGAATTTTACGAAATATTTAGATTTCCTCAAAGGATGGAAGATATACTCTGTCCCCTCTGATCTGGCTGTGATATATAAGACATACAACCACCCCAAACTAGAGTATAAATCTCATGTCTGGACTGGTGGACTTAAGAACTCAAAGCTAAAACCAGTAAGAAACAGAAGAATAGTCACCTTTCATTTCCAGACAGTCGTGGCTGATTGGAGACAAATTTATAAAAATAAGAAAGTTCCACTTTTAATTCACTTACATTTGAAACACAGGCCATGTGAAAGGTGTAAGAAAATACAGTCCTTTCACTTTAAGCTAATAGGAATCCTATACTAAACCATTCTCTAAATGACATGTGCCCAGAGCATTCAGGTGTACTAATGTCCCTCTCATGAGATGGAACAGGTCTTCTTTCGCATAAAACTAAATTTCGCTGTTATTAGTAGGTATCCATCATAGAAACATACTTCCCATTCTGACAGCTGTCTTTCAAATTCATTCCCCCACTGTTTCGCCCAGTAAAACTGTCAATCTCGAAAACTCGAAATCAAATCCAAAGCAAATAGAACAATTTTTTATCGCACATAATCGATCATTCCGCACGTCCATTCTCCATGTACACTGTCCGTCAGCCAGTGCAACGCCAAAGCCTACGTTGATTGACTGTCAACGCATATACGTATGTACGTACGTGTAACCTGTTCCTAAGGAGTAACAACGCAAGACCCACGTTCGGTCTTCCGAGTAAATCAATGCCAAACCTGTAATTACGCATGCAAGCTGGACCCAAGACAGTCATTAGGAATTAATCAACAGCCATTGAGTCGCAAGAGAGACTACAAGAAAACTATTTTACCACAACACAAAAAAAATAAAAAAAAAAAAACGAAAAATCCTTTTACCAACGCAATGCAACCGGGGTGTTAGCTACCACTTTTCTGCGATGAAAAAATTTTCCATATCGCGATTTAGAGCGACGATAAGTTTTGTTTTCTTGCCTCAATAGCCTCATGGGGCTTTTAGTGTCCGGATGACTTTGATTGGCGTGCTTCCACTGGCACTCGATTGCTGGCCATAACTTAGGATTTAATTAGAGGTTCTAGTGGCCATCTTAATATTGTGGTTGAGCGTTTTTTATTGGCGTGCAATAAAAACGTGAATGGCGCGCAGAAAGTTTCCTGCCGGCACAGTTTGTTCAGTTTGTTTATTTTTTACTTTTCGCTGCCAGAGAGTGGCACGAGGTACATATGTAATTATTATGAATATTAAAATGCTTATTATTTTCTATTTTATTGACGGTGCGTGAGGTAAATTGAAATAAATTTACACTCCACACATGTAGGGTAAGATAACTGTGCGTATGCAGATTATAACGCTGCGAGATTCTAATCGATTATGCTTTTGACGTATAATTTGCATGATTGTACCATAAACTGCCTATAATGCATACGCAATACGAGTACTATAAAGAAGTATTGAAGTTTTGCCAATAAATATAGAAAGAGGGAAATAACGAAAACGAGATGAGCAGAGATTTCTTACTGCAATCTAAAAAGAGAAAACCTCACATGCCGCAAGTGAAAACTCGTCCAAATACTTAATAGGTTGCGATTGGTTGAGAAAGACTTAACTGTCAGAAACGTAGTAAAATTGCCAAAAATTGCAAGTTTGAGCTCTGACTAGCAGCTAATTAGTATTCTATGATAGAAGGTTGTCAAAAGCTTGTGATTTTAGTACACTCGCTTTCGAGGAATCAGGAAGTACATATGTACATACGTATTATACTGACAACTTGAACACTATTTTGTTAAGGTAACAGCGGCAATATGTAGCGATAGGCCAAATATTCTAAGGGGTGTATGTAGTCCCTACATCACGAATTAAAAAGAAGTTATAACGTAGGGCTCAATGATGAATGAAGTTGAAAGGTATATAGTGTATAGAATTTCTGACTTTTTTTTAGTACCTTAGTGTCTATTCTTTCGTTTCTTGACGACAAAGCAAAACAAGGCACATCACTAATCACCGATAACAACAATATTGGTGTTAGGATGCAGCCTTGCCTGACTTCACTTTGGATCACGAACTTTTTTAACTTATCACTCAGAACACCCAATGAAATATTTAAGTAAATATCACTCCTTCCGAGAAAATAGAGTTATTTAGTAAACGAATGCCATCTACTTTCTTCCTTAACGGACTCCAGTCTCATGTAGAGTTCCTGACTGAGCCTTCCATCCCCATCGATCCTGGGCACGTTGCATCCAATTTTCTAGACCAACTGCCCTAGCATCTCATGGCCAAAATCCCATGCATGTTTGAAATAGTTCAAAACAGGAACTACGCACTCTGCATTGCGTATTCTCCAGTGGTACGTGGTTTTGTTGACTCAGTTTTGCTGAGATTTCGAGTTCAGTTTATAAAACTCCAAGCGATGAATGGTATCATGCTTTAAAGTCGATGAAAATGTGATGAGTCTCCGCTTAAAGTTTTTTTTGCCTTTTCTAGGATTTGCCTTAGCGTGAAGATTTGTTCTATAATCGATATGCCAGAAGCTACACTGGTGCGTGCCGATTAGTGCAAAAAGGCTTCAGACATTCACACAGTACCTACGTTGGATAGGACCCTCGATAATTGGTGCAAGACATAGGACTGCCTTTCTTATAAATGTATATGGAACTTCTGCACCCATACATGATTGATCACCAAAACATCACCTCCATATTTCACAAGTTCTGCTGGTGAGTCGTCAGATCTGAGGGCCTTCTTGTTTTCAAGTTTTTGATAGCTGCGCCAACCTCTTCTATATTGGAAGGGGAAATTGTTTCTTAATTGACTAACCCACTCCCAGCATATTAGTGACTATGTTCTATCACTATTTTAAAAAGTCTACGTTCTGGCCTTGCAGACAGCTGCCAGATTCTTGGGGTTCTTATAGAATTGCTGAATAAAGTTCCACTCTTAGATTTCCGAGTTCAAATGCCGTCTATTGGCTCTACATTAACGCATATAAGCGCATATAATCACAGCGTCTTCTAGAAGTTGAATGGACAGCCAAATGTACTTTAGATATCCACCACTCAACCTGTTTTCCAGTTGACAAGCCTGGTTGAGTAGTGGGAAATATACTCCAAATATTGATATCTCAATAAATATGATCCATCAGTAACTACCTATCACTGGGGGTACGAGAACTTCAAAATCCTACCGATTTTTGTTACTTCAACGTTACGTTACGACGTCTACAACCAAAGTCTTGAACAAAACGTCAACCATTACCTATACAGTCATATGTAGCTAACTATAACTTTGTTCACCTATGTTTCTTGAGATAGCTCGACAACGATTGAGTTAGTTGGAGAGGCTTATTGGTTGACTATCAAGCTCAGCCCGAACTGTAGAGTCAAAGATGCCAGCATTACTTGTGCTTATATCCGGTCTCAGTTTTGACAATTCGTCTGCCATTTTGTCAGCATTTTGTCGTGAAAGAGCCGAGAATCTAAAATAGTTGCAAGGTGTTTCGTAAGATGGAAAACTGACGAATTAACCTCAAAAGACTTATCTATACTATATCGATGCGATAATGACCTTTGCTAAGTACTTTAGTGCAAACTATTGATGACACCACTAAGAACAATGCAACATAGCTAAGGTACTATGAAGAATTAAACTAACTAACATCATCACTAGACATCTTATAATAGACAGGCATACCCACATTCTGGGTATTCTTCATAATGTTTTCAGAAGAACTTGCACACATGTAGAACTAAATGTTTCCCGCTCTCGCCAACATTCAGAATGCTGCAATACGTGAATAACTCTTTAACGATTTAAGCAATGTCGACAACGCTTGCGCGGATAGGATAAGCACGTTAGTCCCTAGAAGCAAATGGTTCTAGCATCAGATGTTACTTAGTATAATGGACATCTTTATGATCTGAGTACACCATTATTCCAAGTCAAGGTGTTCCCTCGTAGAAGAAAGATTGATGGTGGTTTCGTCAACCCTTAGCAATGGGCAGCTAGAGAACTTGTTAACAGAATCATCTCGGCATACGATGAATTTACTCTCAGTCGCCAATAGCTTCTTCGGAACCTATTCCATTAGAGTTCACTGATAGGTGACCTGAAAAGGTTTAGTTTTAGGCTTAGGCTTAAAATTTTATTCAAATTTCTGTGAAACTTTTCAGGATTCTGTCAATTCTGTTTCGCCCTGAGACCATAACAGAATCCATTGACTGAGTTTAGAATTCTGATCTTAAAAACCTTATTTAGTCAACCTATGATGAAGGTGTTTTTCTTGAGCTCCGTTTGACTTTTCACTAATTTCATATAAACCGTATCTGCAAGATACGTACGCGTGCATTTCCATCAACATTTCCAGTACTTTATATTTTAAATAAAATGTAACAAAACTAAAGAAAGAAACCCTCCCTCTAAGTAATTTAAACTTCCCCCCAGTAAGAGTCATCTACCACCCCCTATGTGTGAAGAAAACCAAATGACCTGTGAGCCCTTCACAGCCCCAAATGTATAATTATTTGTTTACTAATGTAAATTTACCTTATCTTTATGCTCAGAATGTTTATCTAAATTACTTTACTGTAATTTAAGGTGAATCCCTTGCTGCTTATAAAAATGAGAACACTCACCCCCGCTCGTTCACTCAGAGCGGCCATATTTGATTTTATTACTTTTTTTTTTCCTCACTTTCTTCCCAAAAAAATTGAGGAAAAATGAGAAAAAAGAAGAGGGCAATACAGAGAAGAAAAAAAAATCACCCCTACTTATCCATAAAATACAAATTGCTTGTACCTACTTAAAAATCAAATCGAGGGTGGAAAATGTCCTTCGGTAACAAGATGGAGGAGATTTACATCTTCTCCGTTCATTCATTCATTCATCCGGGCTTAGCATAGAGGGTGCGCTCCAAATTCGAATAAAAATGTAAAAAAGTAAAAAAAAAAGAAAAATTTCAAAAGAAAACTCCTCAGCATGTAGAGGGAGTGCTGCTGCACACTGCCCAACCCCAGAATTCACTCCAATTCCTATTTACGTTCTTATTTTTATGTATATTTTCTTTTCTTAAGGATATCTTGATGTTTCAATTTCTTAGGGGTTCTTTTTTCGTTCGTCCTTCACCCACCATGAAACAAGTTGAATCGATAATTTATTCGAAAGAAAAAACATTTTCGATGGCCTGCTGGGGTGGCTGACAACCTGCCAACTTGCCAACCGAAATCCCATAATTTTCAGCAAACAGGACTCGTCAATTCAAATGATGATGACGATGATGATGTTGGTGTGTATAGCGCAAGGACCAAGATGTTGGTTTTTAGTTGCTGGTTTGTTGGTTTGCCTCCTGACAAGGTTTCTTTATTTTCTTTTTTCCGTTTTTTTTTTTCCATTCCTTCATTGTGGGTATGTGTCCGTTCGTGTTCGTTTCCTTGAGGCGGCTTTGATTGTGTCGTTGCTCGATGCCACTGGGAGTAGGGGTGGTGGTGATGGTGTATATGGCCCAAAAGAATAATGGCGGCCGATTTTTCATGTATCTATTTATTTTTATTTTCCCTTTGCGTTTTGGATTGCTTGGAAATTTCTTTTTCACTAAGCAATCACCCGCTCCAGCCAGTGTCCATAATGTTGATCAAAAATTAGAAGTTGGGCTGAGGATTGGGGTGTTGACGACGAAATGAGAAAGCCGGCATGTCCTGAATGTAGGATGGGAAGTTTTTTTTCTCAGTTTCCAATTGATTTTCTTTTTATTTTGTTTTTGGGGATGAAAATATGCAAATTAGAATAGAAGCAAGAAACTTGAGAAACAAGAAGAAAAAAAGAAAACAATTTCCAGTGGAGTATTTGAATGAATAATGGGAAGCAACTTCAAGTGTGGGCGCTGCATGGAGGGTTCAAGAGTTGAAAGCTGATTATGGGATTTCTTTTCTTAATTTGTCGATTTTTATTCAACAGCAATTGATTTGATTGTACTCAATTGAACACTATGCAACTATGAAGGAGGATGAAGATAAAAAAAAACAAGGAAACTCAAGCAGGTCCTTAGAAATTTTGAAATTAATTTTCTTGCATTTTTTTTTTCTTAATGCCTTCAGCTTAATCGTTAAGAGCGTCTGGATGACTATTGGGAGCTCTATCAGCATAATTTTTAATAAAACCATTTAATTGCTTGATGTAGGAGTTCACCAAGGGAATGCGTCTTGATGAAGGCGCTTCTTGAAAATTTGAGATTCATAAGTGAATTAAGCTGGTCTCTTGTAACAGTCTTCATCAAGAGTAATGAGCTCTCAACAATTCCTACTCAAAGGTATGGATGAAGAGTTTTGTTTGTTTCAAATTTTCATTTCAGTGAAGTTGTTAGGAAGGTGTGCGTTGGTATTGTAGATTGCAGAGAAACAAAGATAACAGGTAATACTATGAGGGCTCAAGTCTTTTACTGGGAATAAAATGATTAAGATATATGTAGATAGAGAGGTCTACGCTCAAAAAGGTCGTCTTAGAAGCTGAAAACAAAGTACACGTTGTACGACACTCGTTGCAAGTTGATTGCTTGTAAAAAGATTTGCAATTTTTTGGAAGTGAAAACATATTCGGCTTTTTACATCGCATTTTAAATCTCTTCAACGCCAATACTCTTTATTCTTTCTCAAGAAATGTGTGCAGTGTTGTTATATCTTCGGATTCATCGGATTTTCTTCGATTTGCGAAGTCTTTTCCAACTTTCAGATAGATCTAAATTTGTCTTTTTTTTATTTCCCTAAAGTTTGTTCCTTTAGAAGCCCTTCGCAAATTAATGTCTGATGCTAAGTGTGCAATAAGACGATCTCCCTATGACACCATTTTCTTGAAGCCCCGCTCTTCTACTTCTAACTTTAAGAACTCACCCAACATGTCTCTATAGCGTTACAATGCGTTACGTTTCTGGTTATTATTGCTTCAGACATTCGCGCAAGCCATATTCGGTGGTACTGTGCAATAACCAATTTTCCATGTTGTTGGAATAGAGTGCTAAATTGTGTCCACATCTTGAGCCGTACGACAGTGGTGTTCTCAGCGTAATTGGAATTGCGTCAACACGATGGAATAGTACGGCAAAAAACTTAATTCAAGCCCACTCCTCCCTATTATGCAGGTCGAAATATTTTTCTGACATTTCCAACTGAATTTTCTTGCTCAATGGATTCTGATATAATGTGTAAGAAATAGCTGACGAGGAAAAGATTTGTATAACATCCCTGGTTCTGTACCAAATTTTCTATCCCGTCAGTCTTCCACCAATCTGGATAAGTGGATTTCATTGCGCAAAATATTGGCGGCCCAAAATGTCACCAACTCACCACCGTTTACTTCTTCGTATTGTAATATCTTTGCGACTACCGTTCGATTAAAGAATACTAAAAAGATTCTCCATGTCCTACAACATTGATATGCAAAAGTTAACCTTGAATTGGAACAATTCCAACTCTGATATGGGCACGGCTTTAGTTTTCTCTGTTTTACTGCCCATATCCAACTTGTCGACACTGTTGGCTGAAACATTACTTTTTTGGGCGAAAAGTTTTCTCGACCTGATGTCCAGTTCAGCAATTTTTTTTAAACTGACTGATTTGTATTTTGCATATTTATCTCCGACCAACTTTCATTACCTGCTTCGGCTTATTACATTTTTTTAAATGTCAGTCGAAATGTCAGTCAAAATTTGAGGAACTAACCCTGACACCAAGTATCACTCTTGTGGGTCCCCAGGCATAGAAGGCATAGCGTAATGCCTACATGTTCACCATAAGATGTTAAAATATGCCCCTGTTATGTACCGTCAAGATTGCATGAAGAGCGTTACCCATTCCGGCCAACAAAACCACTGATGCAAGTATTCAACTTTGTTGCATCTCACTTTTAACTTCAAAATCAAATGACCACCATGGTAAAGTGATTACAATCTCTGTGAGTAGCCAAGCAGGTAAATATCCCAACGCGTATCCAATTAAATTCTACGTTGACCATTGTCACTGTAATGTAATGTCAATCTGTTTGATTATAAAATAATCGTACATCACCTTACATTTCACCTTTTGTCATTCATTTGACAGAAGTATTATAAATCCCATTCATCAAACGGATAATTGTGCCATTTTCACTTACGCGAACAAAATGCCGCCTGACCTTAATTAGTACAAAAGTCCCCGAGATCTATCACATCAAATGTCGTACAGCACAGACAACTATTATTCTATATTTCCCTCCCCCACATTGAACAGCACACACACCATTCTTTGGCATTTGCAGTTCTACCATTCAGCGTATGACAGCGCGACTGTCAAGTCCCCCGCAGTCGAGTCTTGACTTCCTTGAACTGTCATTGCAAGAGTTATGCAAGCAAAATGGAAAATCTCCTTGCACCAATGCACAAAATAAACAAAACAAACTCAAAACAATCGATTCACATAATTAATGGCGAATTCCCTGCCTATATGTCAATTAGTACGGCACGTACTGGGTGTAAGGAATATATACACCGCCATAACAATTACTCTACACCGCGCGCCGCCGTCTAATGTAATTGCCAAACGTACCTATCTACGAATGGCTAATAGCTTCAAATTGCAGTGCTTACTGCCGAGATACTCATTTCACGCCACCACCAATCAAGACAATCAATTATACCCGCCCGCGGCTCTATCATAGTTTGGATTTAAATTTTCCACAAATTTGCTAGACACAGCACTTACATACCCGTACAGCGGTAGCACAGCTTAAGCCCCGCTCACATCGAGTCTTGATTATATTATTTCTCTACTTTTTTCCCGGCGGAGTCATTAATTATTTGACTCCACTGTTCGCATGCAATTAATAAATTTCCCAAATGAAAATAAAATTAAAATCAAAACCGTCCCAGTGGCGATATTATGGAATCGACCGAATCTAGTTGTGTTGGGCTCTTTCTCCGGGACCGGATCACATTTTAATCGTTGCCTTCTTCAACCCCACCGCGCAACGCCAGAGGAGAGCGTCTGAACGCGTCATCAATACCAAACCAATGGTTACAAGGTTGGTAATGCCATTTGACAGGATATTACTTGTACACCGTTTATGCTGGTGTAGAGTGTCGCCGGCATACCTGATGATTGGCGCTGCTGTAACACGACGGCCGATCTGGCCATATTTGGCGGTGGTAGCCGAGTTGGCTAAAAATGTAAAAATGTGTTTTCGTGTGAAAGGAGCGTGGCAAATTCCCGAATGCCCTGTGTTCCGTAGTCGTCGTCGTCGTCGTCGTCGTCGTCGTCGTCGGGGATTGCGGAGGCAGCAACATAACAGTGTTTAGCTGATTTAAGTATTTTTTGAAACTATTTTTCGTATTAGCTGTTGGCACGGCAGTTATTTATGATATTTGCCAACAGGCCCCCGCGGTAACGGTATGGAAGCACACTGGAGGAGTCGTCGCAGTTAAACATGTGCAGGCTTACGGATAATTAATGTGGTCATAGTGGCTGGTTATTGGTGATTTAATGACTACGAGCATAGTAATTGTGCACATGTTGAGTATTTATGTCTGGAGCTATGATCTTGAGGGTGGGCATGTTCGAGTTGTTAACATGCTTGACAGTCGTGATGGCTATCCTTAACATTATTTTAATTTTACTACAAATGCTCAGATACAGAAGAAGAGATTGCTGTCAGGCTCCGAGTATGCCTAAAAGACAGGTGTTTATGTGACGTTTACAATCGGAGAGTGACATTTATTAGAAGAGGTTTTAAAACTGAGTCTCAATGGAGCTCTGGTATGAGAATTTATTGCTTTGCTTTAGATTCTGAATGGTACCTAATAGCCAGAGCTGGATTGACATTCATTCACCAAACTCAAATATGTATACTAAATCACTTTCCCAAACTGCGTAATATATTCTTCAGGGTCGAGGCCAATTTTAAAGATAAACTTAACAGCAGATAGAAGTTTGTCAAGCAACAGAGCACCCTTTTTAAATGAAGTGCGGATTAAGCCATAATAGACATATATGCATATGTATGTATAAGAGGTCTTTACAACTCCAAAAAATTATTTTTTGTTGTGAAATTAGTGAATCAAGAATGATTGGCTTATATAGCGTGGGCCATCTGTTGGTTTTTTTTTTGAATCATATACTATTTTGACACTGACAGCTCTCATGCACTCAAAAAATTGACAGGAACTAAGTATTATATTTTCGCGGTACGAAATGGGAAATATTGCAAAGTTACTTCCAAAGTTAATGCTGTGTTGCCGAAACAGTGCGAATTTTGATCGAAATACTACTCCAACTGTAGTTAGTATACGCAAGTTTGTGATGAAATTTCGTGAGACTGGTTTGCTCATTGATAACCGAACATATTCCCATGTTCGTCTGTGCGATCAACGGAGAATATTGCAGCTTTTTGCAGTTTTTTGGAGTGACGGCATAATTGGCCCATTTTGCTTCATAGGCAACAATGAAAGAAACGTTGCAATCAATCAACAACCCTACCGAATTGAGAATTTGGACTTGGGCGAGCAATGGTTCCAGCAAGATGGGGCTACGTTCCACTTAAGCCGTCCAACAATCGATTTAAGTTCAATAATCAGTCGTTTTGGTGATGTTGCTTGGGCGGCACGGAGCTGCGATTTGACGCCATTGGATTTTATTTTGTGGGATGCCATTGAAGATCGATGCTATGCGAACAATCAAGAGACAATTCAGGCACTCAAGAGCTTTATTGAAATAGGTGTCAGAACCATAGAAAAGTATTGAAAAATTGGGTTGCCAAGCTAGCCGAGGTAGTCATTTGAATAAAATAATATTCTATAAGTAATCGGAAGATTTACTATTTTCAATGAAGCAACATTCGTTGAAAAATATTGAACAGTGTTTTTTGTATAGCCTTTTTAAAGAACAACCAACAGAAGAACCACCATATAGTTATAGCAGGCATTATCACCGATGTCACTGGCCCGCGCTATAGTCAGCTATTGGAAGGCTTAAAGATCGAAATGTAAGAGTAGGGCCTGGATACCATTTGGTTTGAACTGGTCTGCATTACAGCCAACAATCTCTAGACTCTAGAGTACTAGAAGAAAAGTATATATAGAAGAGAAGAAATAATTTGCATAAAGTCGAGCCTGTTGACGAAATATCTACCATGTATCGGGTAAGTTTGTCAATGGAAACAAGGATCGTCATGAACATCTCTGTACCGACTTATAATTGTCTAGAGCAAGTTATTTACTTCAGAGGCTTCAGAGCATTGTATAAAGGGTATTTTTTAAGCATGTTCTACAAGTAAGTTCTATATCTAGATGTATCGGAGGGCAAGAGCACTGGGATAGATATATTGTGCCATCGATTTATTGTTGTAATCAACGAAATACTGGAGTTATAGCATCTCTTCTAGACCAACAGTTCCAGCGAAGGCTGATTCATGTTTGAAAGAAAATCGGCTTCTTGGTGATTTCATCTTTTATGAAATAAGGTCCACATTCTATGAGAAGGTTGGATTCTGACCGAAGCCAATCCTATAGGTAAGGAAAGTCGACTTTAAATTTGCACAGCAGCCGACGGTATATCCGTGAGAGAGATATGAATGGTAAAAGCCGTACTGTCAAAAGTGATAGATTGCTCTCATTATACAAACCAACATTATGCCATATCATATCAAGGAAGATTAAGATTAAGCAGAGTATCTTGGGCAGCGTCAATTGTCCTCGAAAAACTATTGTATAGCCGGTACAGGCCGTTCTAGGTCTCAAAAAAATTGAGAGCTATTCGGCCAAAGAAAAAGAAAAAAGTTTTTTTTATACAAGATCATTCCTAGACAATCGGTGATCTTGATATTAACTTCCCTTAACATTGACTTAGCCCGACTGGTCACAATCCTCCTTCTCATAAAGACAACAACCTCAGTTTCCAGATGATTGACCGATAGCTCATTTCTAGTACACGATTCATCGCTGATCATATCTAGGACCATCTGCTGTTTAGCACAGACAATCTTTTGACATGCCCCGACGGAAAGTAATGCAACATCAACGTCGTCTCTGACGCCTTCGAACATTTTCCGCTGCGTATGTTCAGCCCTCTTTTGTTAGTGAAAAATACTACTGTAGTTTTAGTTGGCTTTTGTTGTCTTCTTAGTCCTCTTTTAATGATTTTGCGGAATGTTTTTTCAATTTAACCGCCATCCTTGACAGTTTATGCCCAAATCCATAAGTTCTTGCAGTCGGCTGTTTGCTACTAAGCTCAACAGTAGTGGTACAAGAACTTCTCATTTTAAGCACCCTCTATTGGCAGCCTTAGTGGTAGCTCATTGGCTGTCTCATCTTTGTCTTAGTAGTTCTAGTTCTGAACATCTCACAAATCCTATCGATTGTGGTGAGATTTGGACTGATACTCCTCTACGATTCTTCTCTCGTAGTAGTTTCATAAGAGGTATTTTCGAAAACTTCTTCGTTGTCCTAAAATTTGCATTTCCAATACATCCTAAATCAAGCTTGTTAACTAGTAAAGCGCAGTTTCTGCATGGTAAGTCTATAAATTATAGTGGAAAGGTATTCTTTTCACTGCCGTCATTCTTAGGTTGTTCCTCCATGGAGCATAATTTGAAGCGGCAGTCCTTCAAGGCATGTGTCTGAGATATACCCAAGTCTCTCGAAAGACCCCTTTTCTTACAATTTCAAAAGTATAATAATTTTTACAGCTCACTTGGGAGGTAATTTAAAATTACCTTATCAAGAAATGCATACTTAAATCTGAAAGTGTATATCATGAAGCTATCAAATACAATTTAACCATGTTAAGCCCAAACCTTTTATCTTTGGTTTATGGCCCATCACCGGACACAAGGAAACACCTTTATTCGTTTACATTTTCCATAATCCCCCTCGTAATGGAACCACAGCCATACACAGATTGTCAAGAATAATTTGCAGTCGTAGGGTAATATTAAAAAATATATATGTATGTATATTGTTGTTTGTATGTTGTTATTGCAATAAAGCGGTACGTACGTACCCTCTTAATGCGAAGGGCACATAAGTTCCAAACAATCTGCAAGAGTGTAGACCTTTTCCTGAAGTGAGGATGCTGTGTAACATCAGGTCACTGCAGGACACACACCAGAACTGAGCATATGGCCATACAATGAACTACATAACAGGAAAACTGGACGGGACAGTCCCGTGGACCGTTTTTTTAATCAATATTTCTCCCCGTGATTGTGGCGATATTACAAAAGGGGACATATTCTCGCGCGTTCTACCTATCAACCCTTTCGTTTGGCATTAATTCCATTTGTTTTTTTTTTCTCAATTCCATCATGTGTCCTTATTACCTATGCACTTCGTATGGACACCGGTCCCGCTTTCCTCTCAAACTCTTTGTTTTTATTTCCTGTCCTGCCTGTTCGGCTTCCTATTCCCATTTTCCGCCTGATATAACTCGCTGCGTTGCTCGTATCTGGGATAAGCTACTCATACAAGCATTCGGAGGACGGATAGAAAAAAAAAAGGGTTCGAGAGGCATTCCTGAATTAGTTATGAATAAGGAATTGAAAAATATGGACAATTGGCCATGAGGTTCGGCGGCGAGTACTTGTACATTGCTGTTTCGGTCCGAAATGGGGTTCCGTATTTGCACAAGGCGATGATCCCGGTATGGCACGGCGCGAATGAAACCTGGACCAGAGTACAGATTCACACACATTGACAGGCATAGAAATGAGCACAAACAATTCGAGTTATATAAATTTTTTTTTTAAGGAAAGGCATCATTGAAAGGATGCTGTCGGTTTCAATTAAAAATTCTGCCGCTCTCAACAGGACACACGAGGAGGGACAGTACAATATATGTATGTGGAACGAGGGAAGGACAGAGGATTATTGCCTTCATTGGGGTTTTTAAATGTGCGGTTTTGTAATAAGGACAATATGACGCGACGTAGCTGTCGTTGTCATTCGTATGCTTCCCCTTTTGGACATTCCTCTTGTATATTGGTCGGCTAATGCGGGCCCGCAGGTAATTTAATATCCTTTTTTGTGTGAAAGACAGCCGATGGAACTGGGGACATCATCGGCTGCATGTGCATTTAGATTCTATGGAACATGCATCGAATTTCAAAAGGAAATTATCCATGCGGTGGGTACTTGTGCATACATACATATGTATATGCGTCAACTAGGTACGTTGATCAAAATTTATCAAGGTCAGAGCGTTCAGCGACATTCAGTGAAGGTCAAGATTTTGTGTCTTTTTTTCTGCCAAATGGTAATTTGAGAGTTCTCTTTGTTTGGGGTGTATCCAGACAAATGGAGCGGGCAATTTTTGTGACATTATACTGGTGCAGGATGCAAATTTCAAACATGCTAAGGACATAATTGGGCAACGAAAATACATTATTGGCCGATGGAGCTAATATAAAATTTCGCGAGTGTCCATTAAGAAAGAAGTTCATCTGAGATCAATTAACTCCCGCATATCAGAGCAAGTTATGGATTGCATCCTCAAAATGGGATAACTAAACGGTGGATATAGTTGGACTGGACTATTCACAGATTGAGCCTGGAGGGGTCTCAGCTAGCCATACTGAAGTTGATAAACTACATACCAAACTGGTGGCCGCCTAGTAGTATCTAGCCTACCACCAAATAATATGTAAGGCGCGAAAGTTTGCTCATTCGAATGAAACATCCTGAACAATGCATACAACAAGAAAATGCCTTCAGCGTAGTCCAGGTATTGAAAATAAGACATCGTAGTTCATTGTATGCCGCTATTATATGTTCGTCGTCAGGGCTGCATGCCAAATATCACCAATTACAACCAACAACAGGAGTGGTGGCAGTGTGCATCCTTGCTGAACCCCATTTTGGACTTCAAAAACACTAACGTAATACAAGATGTGGCATATAGCGCACTCATGGGTTGCTATAAGTTTCTAATGCGTAAAACACACCACATGGGTTTCTAGGAGACAATAAAAGCAAGTGCACCGGAGTTCTATACGAATCGGGTATTTGCCTCGGCAAATAGTTCGCTTGGTGATGAGTAAGTACTATCGTCTGGATGGTTTCAAACAGCGGCGAAGTGCTACCTGCATCTTCTCAAATTAATCATTCAGACGGATGTTGCTTGGAACCTTCATGAAGTACGGGGTTAACCTGGGCCTTAACTAACAACCCTCTTTAGTTAGACTAGTCCTTAGCAAATTGTCTGCAGTTTTGCAATACTACTTGATCAGTTGAGATGCCACCTAACGCGAGGTATTCCTCCATCCGTTTTCCCTACTTTGGTTTCCATTCCAAGACTTCAAGGAGCATTGATGTCCATTCGTTCTAGCCATCTCAGAACTGCGTTGGGTATCGTATGGACTCTTATCAACCCCTTTTGTCCATACCTCAAGAAAGTCCTGGATATATTAATATGTTTATAAAGAAACTCTATTTTGTACGCCTATTATGCCAAATCCGCATTACCGACGGCAAAACAACGTTCAACGATAAAGCTTCATTAAAAGTCCTAGTATCACCAAATATATTTTTACAATAGGCATCTGTATTCGCGGTCTGCATTTAAATTTGTGTATAACAAAAGAGGCCTTACATGGATCTCCTGAGGAACTTGAATTGGTTTCGTTTGCTAATGCTGTATCCTCAAAATAGGTACCCAATTAGGTCTTTCCTAAACAAAAATTCCAATTCCTTGTACCTTCATATATAAACATATATTATCGTCACCAATGATCATTTTTGCAATAGTACGACCGACGTGTTATTCAATGGTCCTCCATGCAACCACTAAAGGTTTTACATACAAATTTTCGGGTTTCCATTTCCACACTTCCATTGAATGTGCAGATCGCGGTGTTCGCTTACATTGGACAATAACCACTTGAGAATACAAACGAATGACGTGAAGGTATCTGTGTTTAGATAAAGGTGATCCTCTATTCACTGGACGTGATATAAATCTCATTTATTGCAGTATCTAAAGAAAAAAAAAATAGAAACCATGTGGTTGCTCTGGGGAGGATGTTGATGATGACACAAGAGATGGCAGATGTGTGCTGCCGGCCACGGGTCAAAAGGGTTAGCAATTTCAACGATCCATACCTGGCGGATTGTTTAGCACAACATCCCGTTTATCTCGTTATTTTATATGATTTGCATCTGAATGTTTCTGCTGTGGGATTCCATTGTGCTTGAGGAGAGATAACGAGGGATAATTCAAAACACAACGCTGCGATGCGATGGACGATGTGCGACGGCTGTTTGAATTTAATTATTTGATCAGTAGGTCTATCTCTATGATGCACGCGATGAGCAGTTGGCTATTGCAACTTGGGATTATTAAATAGTAAGCTTGATTAACGAGCAATAGTAATGGATTATGTTCAAGGCTGTGGGTTAGGAGAGTGAAGGGTTAACAGCTTGTAGAATTATGTACATGTTTGACAGATAAGTAATTGTAAAATAAGTCCAATTGCGGTTTTATTATTATGGTGGATTACCTTCGCTTGTTTCCCGCAGCGAAATCTTAAGAGGATTAGCTAATAAATGTACAACTATCTTGTATTGGCCAATAAAATGAGTTTAAGAGAAGACGTCTTTACAATAAAACAGCGAACCGAGTAGACGGATGAGACAAGTTAATCCACTGTCAAAATACTAACTTCATACATCCATGGAAAATTAATAGTTTAAAGCTTAAGAGGCTTGCATGCATCCTTATATAAGATATAAGATTTGTGGACAGAGTTGCGAACCTTTCTCAGACATTTTGAATTTATTTTTTGGAGAAACGCTTTTGATTCTGTTGAGAGTACAGAATCAATTTGCTCAACATCTCGGGGATTTTTAACCTGACTTCACTCAAATTAACTACAATCAGTCGTATAAGCTAAGTTGCGTAAATTGTCCCTAAAAATCTATTTACTGTGTCTATACAAGAAGCATACCTTTGCTTACGAAGTTTCAAGGAATCAAGATCAAGATTTCAAGGAATAATTTCTTCTAAAGTCCAACGTTTTGATTAATTCTTCAATTACCAGTTCTTTGTGCTATTGTGTTGAAGGCTTAAGGTTCGAATATGATTTTCATTTAACATTTCCCCGTCTATTAACTGGGGAACTAGAAAATTAAGGTATAGTTTCGCATTTCAAAATCTTGAATTTGAAATTTTTTTTACAGATATCTGGGATCTGTACCTTCTTTGCGCCTGCTTTCTCTCAGAAAAGAAAACTTTACTTTGGAGTTTCCTTCTTCGTTGATGATCTTGGGGATCTTATTAAAACCTACATTAGGAGTCAGTTATGCTTCATTAGAAGCTCCTATTGGTTTCAGGAGTAAGTTTGAAGAATTATGTGATCCATGCGGTATCACAACGGTCAAAGTGTGCTGACGATAGCTGGCGGTAACTTTAAAATACATCACATATACAGGGTGGCCCAAAAACACTCACCCGATGTTGTTTTGTTATATCTTTAAAATTAAACGACATAATTTCAGATTTTTTCTAAATGTTTATTCGATCCTTTAACTTCAAGTTCTCGCACTCTTGTCTGATATTCTCTTAAAGAAATTCCAGAGTGTGTGGCTTATTCTCATAGACTTCAAAAAACCCAAAAAAAGAAGTCTCGAGCGGCCTAATCGGGCAATCTTGCCGGCCATTGCAAATCGCCAAAATGAGACATTAGGCGACCCGGAAACGCCTCCTTCCTTGCGCGAGCTGGGTGTGCGGTTGCACTATCCTGTTGGAACCACATGTCCTCCAGTCCCACTTCATCAATTAGCAGCAATAATCGTTGATCATGGTTCTGTATCACTCACCAGTCACAGTGACGGTGTTACCCACGGCATCCTCGAAAAAATGAAGCCCCATGAGTTCTCCGGCGCACCATGCAGTGACTTTAAGTGGATGTAATGGGCCTTCATGAATGATACGTAGATTCTTAGTGCTCCAAAAGCGCAAAGTGTGTTTAGGACTCTCGCTGGTGATGAATTTCGACCGAATATCGTCCACTGCGTCGTTAAAGTTCAGGAGAGCGTGAGCATCAGGAGGCAGTAGCTGACGACTGTATGGGAACATCGCAAACTCTTTCACTAAAATACGCTGCAGAGACGAACGTGTAATGGCCAATTGTGTGGCACGTCTTGAACAGTACGAGGCCTTCCGGCGCCTTTTCTGTCACGTCTTGTTCCAGTCTCTTTGAGGCGAGCGGCTAAACGCCTTAGTGTTTGACCAGCTGGCGTAGGACGGCCAGGTAATTTGTGATAAAATTCACGTTGCGCCAAAATCACTGACGAATTATTCGGTAAAAAATAGTCACGAGTATTCCGCGTATAGGGTTTCATGGCTTGTCGACGTGTATTCTGCATCTGTTTACTTCACAAATATCAAAACAAAACTGACAGTTGCCACCATTTGCAAAAGTTATAGCATATTCCGATAGGGTAATACATTTTGGACCACCTTTGTGTGCTTTTGTGCAATTATCTAGAAGCTCGTGTATCTTTTACACCAAAGACTTTTACGTCCTACACTACATTGATAGTCAGGCTGGGCTTAAGGCACTGGGGAACTATATCAGCAAATCTGAAATAGTTAAATCCGACCCTTAGTTAACGATGGTCTTCCGTGAAAGTAGATTTCAATTCTCTGAATAAGCGGTTTACTTCGGTAAACGTTTATAATTTAGAAAAGCGTTTATATTTAGAAAACTGTTTCATGAAAACTCGCAGACTGTTGAACTTTTCATGAATTCTAAAATCCTGCCAATACACACAATACCTTTTATTTCTGATTACGTTAAAACTAAAACGATTTGGTAACCCTACCTACCCTCTTCTCTTGTTAGATGTCTACAGCACTGAAGGACATTGAAAGCCACACTTATGTATTCCAGTTAAAAGACATACTAAATTCACCGCCAGATGAGAGTAGGATGTTATGCACAATTCTGTATTGCTTTGTTGTTATTTTCAAAAGTTCCAATGACAAGTATTTTCAGCCAAGCCTGCAGCTGTTAAATATTCAAAACTTGACAGTGTGCAACATAAAGAGTAACCACTCTTTAAAGTTCACCACTATGACATTTTTCAAGGCCAACACTTCTAGTCTGGATCAGCATTGTACATATCATTTGAATATTTTAATATTCATGCAATGTACATTCCGGTTGCTTGAACAAGTGTCACCTCCATTAACTAATTCCAAGAAATTCTACCAAACCGTATCTCCTATCTCCAATCCCCTAAGGAATCGAACCGCAAATGCCCCGAAAACTTTGTCAAAAATTTATTTCCGTAACTTGTCGTCATTCATCTTAATTTTATCGCATAAAAATCCTATTAAGCACTTTTTTATCTGACTGTCTATCGGTCTGTCTGGACTGGTTGGTTGATTCCGAAAGAGAAACCTCCTCGATGCACGAAAACATGTGTCCCCCTGGCACCTAACCATGTCCGTCGGCATAATCCGAAAACACCGAAAAACACAGAATTCCTGTCTCTAAACTGTCACTAAATAGGGACAGCTGTTTGTTGGCCACAAACCTTGTCGCGTTCCATTTCGCTGTGTTGTGCTCCTAAGCATCTTCAAAGTATATGTACATACATTCATACATATATTGGCATGGGCTTCTAACGCGTCCAACTTGGACATACCTACCACTGGGGGGGGGAACAACAAAAAAAGGAAAAAACATATTCAGCCCTTTGGCTGATTTATTTGTCTCAAGAGGCATTTAATCGCCAATTCCATTCCACCACCGCCGCCGTCGCCATCGCATTAGAATGTCGGGTTATCCTTGGGCAATGCGACTACGACGCCAAATGCACCTGGCCCGAGTTCATCTTCCGTTGGCCATGGAGGTTTTATTTTATGTTTTGTTGTTCCTGTATCCGCGAAACCAGATGCAATTGAATCATCGCTGACCTATAAACATGTCCAAGTGCAACCGACCGACCCCCCTCCACTCCCTCTCACACTTGTTGCACATGCAGCTTCACATCTCGTGTGAAACTCTCGCTCTCGTTGGACCAGTTGCTGGCACTTCCTATGCAATTTGCACTCTACAACTGTCATCGTTCTCGTCCTCGCAAGAAATAATCCTCTCCTCCACTGTGTTGTTCCTGCCCCCCACTGTCAGCTGTTTCCAGGGTGATGATCGTCAGTGGAAAAAAAAACTGTATTGATTCATGCGTCTGTTGGTCGTCGTGGTGGTAATGGTATGTAGAGGGATTTCGGATGACTGCCTCTTTTTGTTGCGTCCTCAGCTAAATCCCTGCGTGCATATGTTCCCTGTCATATGTGTGGAACGAGTGCATCTGGATGCACCAAAATGCGGATGGTCAGTTACACCACACACACACTAGTCTAGTCTGGCATTGCTTTGTTTTTGCTAGCGTGTCCTGCTGCTGTCAACAATCAAAGTCAACGGTGGTGGCAGCGGTGACCAAATGAAGGGTTCCGGCCGCATCCATGTCGCTTGGATTGCATTAACCGTGCATTCGGTGTTGTAGGTAGTCCTCATTCCTGTTGCCATACCATACGATGCGATTACGTGTCCTTGTAGATAACAGTCGCCGCTCTGTGTGCCCAGATTGAATTGCATTATATGCGGCGCGGTTAACAGGATTTTGGGTTGAATTCTGGTTCCCATGTTACGGACAACCAGCCGGCGGCGGCATTGGTCAGCAACAGCAACAGCAACACCTGTGCAATGTGCATAGTGCATGGGGGTTGTCGTTTCACCGTCGGGTTGGTCATGGTTTGATTTTTTTTTTCACTTTTTTTTTGTGCGTTTCGTCATTGTCCTGGTTTTTTATCGTCATGTTGCGCGGGGTGGTAGGAAGTGCATGCGAATTAGGACATATGAAGGGGAAGTGACCGAATAGTTCAATGCAAACATTGTGTTGTACGTTGCATTTTAAAGAGGTTGTTAGATGGGTCACCATGTCAGAGTGCTTAGACAGCGAAGGACGACGAACACCCCTCAAGTTTAATTAATCTACCCCCGAATTGTTTTAAATTAGGTGAGAGGGTTATGGGAGCTTATGAGGGGTTTTTCTTTTTCAATAAGGAAATTGGAGGTGGAGACTTTGAATAAATTATCACACTAATTAACGGCGATGAAAGTGGGGAAGTGCTGAATGGGAAATTGGATTACAGAAACGTGTTGGTTTATTTTTAGATTTACCGTATACAGGATCTCATTATTGAGGAGCACTTCTGGAGTTATAACCGAGGAACGCTTGTGAATTAATGAAATAAAAAGTACTCTTCGCTTTCAGTTAATGAATATTTTGTAGGCTTAAAAGATATACACCGTGATTAACGTGTTCACTTGAGCACGATGAACGATGCGCAGTGAGCGATTAAATGTGTTCACTCAAAAGTGACAGGTGTTTGATGAGCTGAAGTTGAAAGATGTGTAAAGTTAATCCATTTGATGGAAAATGTAGACTATGTACATCAGGAGATATTAATACTACTAATGATAGCTGTCAATTGAACTAGGATACATAATTACGAACCATTTGCTAAAAACCATACGCCATTTTGGATATTTTTAAATGTCTACTGAGACGTCAACTCTAACTCCGAATGTTCCTATTCACGTGAAAGTTTTGAATGCAATACTAGGCAAGAAGTTGAAAATATAAAATAGGCTCGCACTCTTTACTACAAATCAGGGCTTTAAAGTACTTTAAATACTCGCATGACACTTTTCGGGTCTTCATTTATTCTAACAACTCAAAACATGGACCGCGGGGAGTACATAGGAACTGTGGCGTTATTAACCCGGTGGATTTTTGAGGAAAAGCTTTGAAAAATGCTGGTCTGCTTTTGGGTTATGTGGGAGGAGGGAAATAGGGAAATATTGACTAGTCTAGTACAGTCACTTATCATCGAAATCAATGAACTCATATTTAACGGTGAGGATCAACGGCGCCAAAGAAATAGAGGTGCAAAAAAAACATGGAGATGCAATCGGCGTACCTTGTGCAGTACTGGACGCTAAGAAATGGTAAATATGGCCATTCTCATTTCTATCACAGACTCTGGCTATGTGGGCGGCCGCTAGATGCGCTATTAAACTGCAGCTAGAATACAAGTATAAACCAGGTTACCATGTGGGACACCTGAAAATTTTTGTCTCAATTCCCAAAAAAGGCATGTTTTGCACTATCCCCGACATCATGGTCAGGGAGTACTGTTTCGGTAGGTTATTTTTGGTAGAAATATTGGAACGTGCAAACTGGTCTAATGGTGTTCCGGCACTGGATCCTAAAAGTCTGGTCTGGAAGATGGAATCTGGAGTTGTAGCTGGCGTCAAAGTCTCGATACCTATGTATGGGAATGTGTCCCAAGGTTTTCCAGGCTAAACTAATGGACTCTATATCAGTCAAATGCTGCTCCGATGCACTACAATCTCTTGCCACAAGGTGTAACTTGGTTGGGTCCCTGGTCATCAAGGAATTGCAGGCAACGAATCTGCAGATGAACTAGCTGAAGATGACGCAGAACCCTAGAACCCTACTGTGGTGTCAACTGGGCTGCCGCTACAGCGCTGGTTACCGATTGGGAATACAAACTTCGTCTGGACCACTGGGAAAATGCCCCGGGGCTAAGACATTCCAAGCGATTAATCATGCTTATTTCTTACAAATAAATCCTTTCTCACCTTAACAAACTCAATCTGTGACCACAAACGGAATTTTTGTAGGTTCTGCTATAAATACATATAAAGTTCTCTACAAATGCCCAACATTACATTAGTTAAGGAGGCGTATTTGCCATAAAGAAATATGTTCGTCAGCGGAATTGAGAAATGCTGCTGCTAAGGACGTACTATCCTTCATAAGGGAGGTGCTACGACTCTTGAGTACTGGTGTATATTGCTCTGGTTTCTACTCACAATAAGTCAATTCGGCATCTCAACCACAGCAATTTGTTTCATGCGAATATCCCAACCGTTGACAGAACTTCCATGCGTCAGAGCGAAAGAACACTAAGCACTTTCACGATGACAGACACGAATCCTGCGAAAAAGTGGAGACAAATTATCTACATATATTTTAAAAATCATTGGAAGCTGAGGAGATGACTTAATAAGAAGCATGCTTAAATTTTGTTCGAGCTTGCCTAATTCTGTATCGTACATATGTATGATCTTGTCTGTCAAAGTATGAAAAAGATCAAAATCGATGGACCAACCACCCAAGAGTACAAAATCGATGCATATTAACTATCCATCGATTAGCTGTCTCTGTTAGTGTGTAAGGAGAGTGCTTACAAAAAGCATTGTAAATGTAAATGTGTAGTTTTGGTATGCCTTCAATTCTCTGTCGTCAGCTCAGTAAAAGTAAAGGACCCTTAACATCAATAAACGACTTTGTTTATTTAGAATCTACAGTGAACTTCAGCACTGACATCATAAATCACAAATTTCGTTGACTTTCTTGTAGTTTATGGGGTTGGTACTGGGTGATCGGAACAATATGTAATCGGTTTCAGAATGGAAAACAAGGAGAATAATTATCACATTGTGCCACTGCTTGAAAGACAACGCTATTGAGATATTAGCATATCCGTCGTTATAGTTTCGAGCCGCTTTACGACATGCCAACCATTAACGAACTGACCATTGAACAGAAGTTCCGAAGCCTAACTAACTCCCCATTGGCTTACAAAATCTCGCTGATAAGAGATGACGTGCACTTTCATCTGGCGGTTCTTCAACTTCAACTTTTCCCACAGGAGTGCCCAAATCCAAGGACTATTCAATATGTCACGGGTGCTACCCCATCTGCATTCAGAAATAAAAAAAAATAATCTCTTTTCAGATGAAATATTACGTATTCAACGAACTTGTATGGACTTTCTATTTGTTTTTCGAGAAAAAAATAACAAATGACTTCATTATTTCTAAAAATTCCGCTGAACCCACATCAAATATTCAACGATTATCCAAATAGACAGACGAATACCAACTCAGCCGACGCTGCGACCATTAAAACTGGTTTTGCGATTCCCGTCTATTTATTCAAATCAAATCCACACTCGTTCAACAAAGTCATTTCATATAGATGCCCGCCAAAAAAAAAGGAATACGTTTTTTCACCCATCCCGATGCATTATCTAAATCCTTTCCGGGGAAAAAAACAAAAAAAAAATAAACACTTTCCCTAACGATAAAAAAAAAAAAAAAACTACATAAAAGGGTGAAACAATAGAAAATGAAATGAAATACAAAATGTAACTCCATGCATACACGGACAGGGAACTGTCAAAATTATTCATTGTTGCAAGTTTCGTCATTTTTCGAGTCCTGTGTGTTGTGTCTGGATATGTCAGATAAATGAACTCTTGCGCGTCCCACACTGGATATGGCACCAGATAGCAGACGTCGCCGACATAGAAAAACAAACGGGAAGGAAAAGTTAAACAAAAAAATGTGGAAACTAGCGCGCAAAATTCATAATCGTCATCACCAACAGAGGAGTCTCTGCTGATATCTAGAAATGCGAGCCAGGACACACGGAAAAATATAAAAGGATATCTGAGGAACAGCAAAAAACAAAAAACAGAAAAAAAAGAAACACTCACATCACAACAGATGAGAAATTGAGCGATACAACTAGAATTACCCTTTTTTGTCACATTTTCGTCGAAAGGATATCTCTTGCAGTCTGCTTCTGAATTTGAATCCTTTTTCTCGTCATCATCACTCATTTGCATATGGCTCACACACAATTATAATTGTTGTTCGAACATTTGTAGGTTAGAAACAAGAAAAAGGATATCCACTGATTCACTGGCATAAGTGTCACAAAGGGTACCCACAGCAACGGCACTTTTTCGTCCTAAATCAAACATTTCATGGGTTTTCTCTCTGATATCGAATCAGTCCCACAGCAGCATCCTTCTTCAACCCATTTATTTGATTTAATTGCATTGGAAACGGGTTTTTCGTTTTTCGTTTTTCGTTTTCGTCCTTTTTTTCTCGAGTACCGTCTCTCGGCGGGATAAATGTCCTTTAAGACGAAATTATAATAATAAATATTCATATGCAAATAATCTTGCTTCTCACCTCAGAGGGTGAGGTGATGGCAAGGATGGGAAAGTGGAGAGTGTCCTTTTATTATCATCACAATCGCACAGTTGCGATAATCATAATTATTTTTCTCTCTTCTCTTTTGATACTCTTAGAAATATTCTTTTTTTTTTTTTTTTTTCTGCCTATTTTAGACGAATTCTTCTTTTCATTTTTTTTTTTTTTTTGGGTAGGTATGACGGATAACTCTCTACAAGGATATCTTCGGCGGCGGCCGCAAAAACTCTTTCCTGCTGACACAAGGATTTTAATTAAAAATTTCGTCTTTGTCGGTTTGTCTCGTTTAGGTTTGGTTAAAAGTTAGGTAATGTATGCGAGTGTGTATCCTTTTTATCCCTTATTTTCTTGGTGAATATACTGATTATTTTGAAGGTAGGCCGCCCAGGATGAGGGTTGAATTCAATTTGCCAGTACTTTAAGGATTTGCTCCGTTTTGTCTGCTTTTCTTTTTTTCTCGCAAAATTATTCACGCCTCGAAAGGAAATTGGGAGCAAATGAAGAGTTATCGGGTCGTTAAGTATCCTTTTTGTCTGAATACAAAAATAAAACGAGTTAACGTTCGATAATTGCAACTTTACTCTTAATTGACGCAAAAGGGAACTAAGGGTCTGCATGGTTTTCAGACTTTGAATCATGATTTGCCGTCGGAGTTTCGGGAGCAATTAAGCTCAATGAATTCCTTAAAGGTGTTGTCATTGTCCTTTCGATATCTTGATTGAAAAACTTATAATGGAGTATAAATTTTCCCCTGTTTTCAAAAATTGATACTTTCGCCATTCCTCATGGAACTTATTTCGCCCGTCCGACAAAGTTATTAGTAAAGCGGTATTTCAATAATAAACTTTTCGTAATTATCTTCACAAATGCCGACGGCACAAAAATTCATCAAAATGGAAACTTGACCTAAAACTTTATTCTGGTAGGAAAGGGGGAAATAATCTCATCAGAGCTGTAGTACCCTCCAGAATTTTGCTTTCTAAATTACATCCAAATCTTGGTACAGTTTATAGGATTCATAATCATGTATACTTGATGAAAGGCTTTTTTTTTTCAAGCTCAATATCGAGCTGGCTTCTAAGACCACGAAATTCCTGAATTTCTAAAACGAAGGGTAGGTTTCATATGATACGTTCCAACTTTGCACTTGCAAATGCGAACCTTTAATTCTAAGATGACGGCCCGAGGTTATTGGAGATGATTGGACTTAGTCATAAAAATTCATTTCCTATGCAAGTGTGCGATGTTTACTAGTTGCCAGGTGGACATAATGGTGATGAGCTCTAGCAGATTGTTTTGTTGTCACATTGCTAGGGATTATACCATTCAGTTTGTATATTGGTGAACTAGTAAATTCGTTCTGAATTTCTTACAGTGGACTATCACTCTGGATCAGTCCGAAGCAGGCTTTGCTAAAGGACGTTCAAAGCATGTCAATTCGAAAATATACTAGTCGATTTGAATTCTCTTGCAGTGTAAAAATGCTATCGGCAAACCATGGAGCTTATCATCGAAAAAGTTTGTTAGATTGTTTTAACAGCCTGGGAACTTCCTGAACTTCTCTTTATAACACTGCGCAGCTACTGTAATCAGTACGGAAACCACGAAAATGCGGTTGCATCTACGGTTTTAAGAGTTGGGAGTGCAGTAAACAAATTTTGTTTTAGATGAGATTTTTACAGCAACAGCATTTGCAGTTTTTCCTTTTGTCCTTGCTGTCAGATATATTCTTTTGATAATGACTAGACAGTTTCATGATATTGTGTAACACGTATTTTTACATAAAAGTACGTCTATAGTAAACCAGCTTCTCGTTTTCTCGTTTACCAGCTTTCCGTCCAAATTCACGCAGGTACTCAGAGCCAGAGTAATTGTAATAAATGATGGTCACAGTGAACTCACGCCTGTACAGCCACTACTTTGCTAGGAACTGAAAGAAAGCGCCAACAAAAATGAAAAATTCATTCCAGTAAAAGCTGGTGGAACCAGGTTAAAGCTTGTTAAAGCAGGAAGCGGATTCACCATTCATCGCCGGCTTTATTTTTAACCAGCGGCTGGAAAGCGAGAAGCTGATTTAATGACCACTGTGGACATAGCCTATGGCTAGAAGCACAGTGTGACTTTTAGTATCGCCATTTTGTTGTTCTCCTACTTATGGCTACCAACCCAACCGTCTTAATGATTGTCTGATTATCGATTGTATTTAGGCAAATTTAAAGGATTGCTAGCATAATCGCTTAGAAGCTTCTGACAAAGTTCAGCAATTAAAACTGAGTCGAATAAGCTACCTTCTACGCACGCATTGCTTTTTTTTATGAAAATAAATTTTGTTAATAAATTTTCAAAGCTAGACGAAGCCGTAGTTCGAGGGTTCGTTAAAAGCGCACTCCACAAGACGGGGAGATCTCTCCTCTTCTTTGGAACCTGGAGGTGAATGAACTGCTTCTAATACTGGAAGATGAAGGCTGTAAGGCAATTCTATATGGTCTAGCTATTGCTAGTTGTTTCGGCTAAACATCTCAATATGCTCTACGACTTTCCGCAAAATGCTCGCTCTAAACTCTCGCAATGGACTAAAAGATGCGGACTCAGTGTCAATCCTCAAAAAACAGAACTTGTCCTCTTTACTAGGAAATACAAAACTCCGCATTTCGACTCTGCAAAATTATGTGGCATTAGCTTGACCCTTGCTGATAAAGCAAAATATTGGTTTGGCTAGATAAGAAACTTAGCTGGAATCTCATATCCTAGAGCGTGTAAAGAAAGCTACTAAAGCCAAATAATGCTGTAAATAAATGGGGACCACAGCCACGAATTACATGTTGGCTCTATGTATCTGTCATCAGCCCTGTACTAAAGTATGGCATGATCGTCTGGTGGAAGGTTTTTAAGAAAGCCTGTCACCTAACTCATCCTAGCCGGAAACAAAAGTCGACTTGCCTATGCATCAGTGGAGCACTAAAAATCACCCCAACATCCGCTCTGGATATTTTGTTCCACTTACCACCTTTAGATACGTATCTATAGTAGACACGTGACTTAAGACTATATAGCTGTTGTCTAGTCTAAGTACAGGACACTCCTCTATTCTTAACGATTTTGAATTTCTTTCGCAAGACACAGACTACGTACTTCCACGACTTATGTTCGACAAAAACTTTGAAACGGGTATCCCCTCAAGAGATGATTGGCATGAGGATCTATGGCTTCAAAACACGGGATCCACATGTTGCCTTACACACGGATCAAAAACAGAATCGGGAGTAGGATGCGGTACCTTCTAAGTATCACTTTTCCCCTTGCTAATCACTGTAGCGTCTTCCAAGCGGAGATCATGGCGATGAAGGGAGCCTTGTCGTGGCTGAAGTGTAGTATGATAACCAATCGGAATATCCTCATTTTTACGTACAGTCAGGCCGCGATCAAATCTCTGGATTCCACTAAATTTCACTGCCTAAATTGCCGCCTGTCTCTTAACGACGAGATGGCTGAAAAATTCAACATTCATCTCATTAGGGTGCCGGGACACCGTGATATTCCAGGGAATTGTATGGCCGATGAACTCGCCAGGTCGCTCATAGCAATCATAGTAGGTGTCACTACAGGACACTGCACTATTGGTAGCTACGCCATTAATCTGGGCTTCCTCGGTAATGATTTTTGTAGAAGTCGCTTGGAGGAAAAAGAATAAACCATACTTCATCTTTTCTGTACATGCCAAGCCCTCTCCGTTCGCAAAAGATTGCACTTAGGTGTATATTTCTTCGACAATTGAGGCGAATTGGCTAACGCCAATTAATAGCATTCAAAGCTTTATATTAAGCTCCTGCTGGTTTCTGGGTAGTACAAATTGAGAACTTCAGATCTATGTATGTGGTGCCACAATGGACCTTTCCTGGTCCAAGTGTGGACACGCATGTAAAATGCCACTATAACCGTTCAAAAGGCCTTTTGACTATCTAAGATTACTTTAGATATTGTGGTAAGTCGTTTTGGTCTTAATCGGGAAACAAGCAAGCCATTGGGATAATGAATCTCTCATACTGAACCTATATCTCCTGACCAAGCTAAATTTTCTTTGCTCTCTTGCGTTGGAGTGCCATATGCTCAGTTCTTGCCACCGATTCCCAGGAGAATCACCACTTTAACGTCTTCTGCATAAGCTTAGACTTTAGTGTTCCTCAAATATGTCAGTTTTTAAAGTATTCCATCTCCGATTTTCCTACTTCATTAGCTGATCTGAAACATTTCAAAGCCTCTGACCTTCAGTTCAGCTCAGAATCCAATATGTGAAATAGGGCGTTGTGGGATAAGATTGCCAGAGGTAGCGAATACTTACTTAGGTGGCGCTACAGTTCGGGGTGAACCTGGGCCTAGAGAATACAAGCCCCAACTTTGCTCTAGTCTTGATATATGTAAATCTTAAAGTCTTAACTTAACTTTAATACATTTCACACATCCTTCATCCATTTCATTAATTTACACTCTTCCCGATACATCCCTCAATCAAACATCTACTAATTAAATCGGTGGAACGTATTGATTTACGCACTCCATTATTTTATCAAGCATAAAATGTTTCACGAAGCTGCTCATAATTAAAGTAAACTATACAAGGGGAAGCAAAATAAAATAATATACACTCCCAGCCTTTCCGGAAAAAAAAATAAAATATTTACATTTGAGATGCAGTCTCTCGGAATTAACCTCTGTAATCTGTAATTCAGTCTGACATAATCCAACAAATGCCCACTTGAAGTCCTGCATCTCCACCTCCAGCAACTATGGCATACGATAGAAATGGTTGAAAATATCTATCTAGCTCCGTAATTAACTCATTTTTTTATTGCCTGTAAAGTAATATGCAATTATTTGGTACACGGTAATCGTTGTTGGCATTCAAGAGTAAAAGTCACTCCGGGGTAGTTGTGGGTGGCCGGCGGCGGCGGTGGTGTTATCCTGGAACACGATAGGGGGGGCGACTACATACACCGCTCTGTCTCATCATCACGAAGCTGTGTGGAAAAAGTTCTTTGCAAATATTTGCAAAATACTTGTATCCGTTTTGTTAACTTTACTTAACATCCTGTTGTTTGTATATGTATATGCGGATATATGCGCGCATACGAAATTGCAGGATATGCCATTGTAGCAAGAAGAATGAAATACAGTCTCAAAATGTGAAGAGGATTGCTTTATAATGACGAAGGCACTTAGGATCATGATGCATGCAGAGGACGATTATGCCGATAAAAGGATGTATGTACACATACATATACGTATATGCGAGGAGGGCACATGGATGAGCCGTATATGCGAATAAAGGATGCGGGTGGGAAATGATTGCCCTTGCACTGATTTTTTTTTTAAACTTTTTCCTTTGCAACCAACTACGAGAGCATAAAAGCAAAAAGGATTCTTTTTTTTTCTATGCATAGGTAGGTATGCATTGTAGGCTTGCATTTATGCTAAAGAGGATCTCATTTATGCGAAAGGACTCCTTCCACATGATGACGGTGAAAACTCAACGCGCCGTCATGAAGTGGATACATCCAAGCAATGCCACATATGCAATCGCGTCTTGGTAAGGTAGACGCATAACGCAATCTCCAGCAAATAAAATTTCTATTATCCTCTTGTATCCTGTTGCCAACATCCTTATTAAAAAGGAAAGAAACAGGAAGCGGTCTGAGGTGTGGGCGCGATGAGGTGAAAGCCATGAAAAATGTAGGAAATGGAGAAAGAAAATATACTTCTCAGTTGGTGTTTGCTTCTGATCCGTGACAGAGGTTCCACATGAACGGAGTCTGAGTAAGTTTTCGTTAAAGATTCATTTAAAGTCTAAGGTTGTAAGCATAAGAGAAGGTTGTTTATAAATTTAACAGAGGAAAAATAATTTGATTTGAATTCTACAAATGGATAGCTAAAGACTTGAACAAAATTGGGAAAATGGTCAGTTCCTCCAATATTATAGGTTATGAGGTACAGTCTCTAGACAGGAGGGTTACATTGACAGCTAAGGACTTTGCTTATGTAAATTTCTAAACGCATGTCGAAAGCTGTTTTCCCCTAAATCTGTTTGTTAGAGGTTCTTTTTGTATATTTGTATCAAAGATACTAAAGGAAAGACCTCTGGTTGTTGTTCAGACCAAGCGACCAAGCGATAGCTTGATCCTTAAAACGAGGGCTCGGTCTTCCTTGTCGTCTCGAATCTAGAGGCTGCGATTTGAAGATCCTCTTTGCTGGAGCATTTATTGTCCATTCGCTCGATATGGCCAAGCCAGCGTAGTCAACGTGTTTTGGCTTTTGGACTACATCCACATCTTGGTAAAGCTCATAAAGTTCGAGGTTGTATCTTCTCTCCCATTCGCCCTCCTCGCATAAGGGACCGAACATTCGAAAAAAATATTTCTCTCTAAAGTGTTCAATATCTGCTTTGCTTTCCTGCTTATCGTCCAGAAGTTTAGAACCCATTTGTTTCGCCAAACCAAAGGGTAAGTCTTCGTCGAATCTTCACTAAGGTGTCAATCGTGGAGTTGATATTTACTCCGAGGTAGGTAAGCTCCTTAACCATTTCGGAGTTAATGTTGCCAACAGCGACATTTCGCCTGTTCTTCAACTGCCGTAAAAGCCTCTAAGATGGCGCGCTGGGAGCGACCGATGATGTTAATATCGTCTGCGTACCCCAACAGCTGGACAGATTTGTTGTAGGTAGCGCCTTTCGTGTTAATCTTGATCACTATCTGTTCTAGCACGAGATTGACGAAGTCACATAATAGCGCATATCCTTGCCGAAATCCGATACATGTTTGGAATAGTTCGGAGGAACTGTTTCCGAACTGCACATTGCACCCCATGTATTCCATTGTCACGCGACACAGCTAGATCAATTTTGCCGGAATTCGACCTTTGTGTTGTAGAGTTGAAGATAATGAATGCTATCACATGTGGCTTAGAAGTCGACGAAGAGATGGTGAGTCTCGACTTGAAGTACATTGGACTTTTCCAGGATTTGCCTTACTGGTACGAGCCGATTAGTTTGTTGCAGCTCAGATATTCACACAGTACATTGTCACATTAAGCCGGAATATGCCTCGACAGTTCTTACAAGACGTAGGATCGCCTTTCTTGAAGATAGGTCATATAGAGCTAATAGTCCAGTCATCAGGCAAAACTTTATCCACCCACAATTGGTTGATGATTTGGTGCATGCACCCTACCAAACCATCACAACTAAGTTTGAAAATTTCACTGGTAGACCATCAGAGCCGGCGGCTTTGTTGTTCTTCAGCTTTTCGATAGCTGAGCCAACCTCTTCCAAACTGAAAGGGAGGATGGCTTCTTCACAGACTGGATGCGGGCTGCTGGAAATGCTGCTTAAAGACATCTACAACTTTCTGTGCTTGACTAGGTTTCCTTTACTGTTTCATTGAGCCTGCATTCCGGGCTTGAAGCCTTACCAGTTGCTTGGTTTTCCTAAACAAAACATCCGGACGTTGTCCCTATCGCGGGACTCTTCGATATTCTTGAGCTGGGAGACTGGTACTCTTAATGAATCAGAGTCCTTACATATCCTATGTTGGAGTTTGTCTCTGAATTCTCGAACTCAGATATCAAACTTTTCTTAAAGAATGTAAAAGAAGGGACTTGTGTGCAATCAGACAAATTGGATCGCTCTATGACTTGACTTAATGCTTGAGTTGTAATCAATTTTTACCAAGTTGTAGGGCTATGTAGAGTTTCAAATATCGTTTTAAAAGTCTTCTTTTTCTTCCACCTAACCAATCTACAGCTCAACCCAACAATGAAAAGAAAATCACATTTCACGGTCCAGACCAAGTCTCAGCAGTCTTCCTCATCAAATCCTTTCTTCTTACAAAATCTGACAAGTGTAAATCCACCCAGATCAAAGGGAGAGAAAAAAAATAAGGATTAAAAAAATGCGTTTTCAGTTCATCGTTTAAAACTAAAGAAAAGCCTATTATAACTGTTTACATACCCTCGGATATAATCTTGAATACATTCTCAAATATTAACATCGTCCGCCGAGCATCGCTCTCTAGCCTCGTTCTCCCTGTGTAGCTGTAGGTATCCCCATCATTCAGAGGAAACAAAAAAATCTATGCCCCTGCCCCTATACCGCAAGCAGACTTCAACTACCCCAAGCGAATTTTTTATTTTTTCCTTTTCTTTCCGTTCGCACACCATTTTTTCACTCGGTACCTTGTTTTCATCTCTATTTCTTTAGCTCTGCATTTTTTCGCATTTTTCAACCGCTACTTTGGAGAAAGCTATAATAGGACTCTCTACACACAGAGATACCCATGCTGATGCTATGCACATAGACATGGCTTCTATTAAATCCTGTTCACCCTGTTCTTATGTGCACGTCATTCATATTGGTTGGGTTTCCCTTCGCCTTTGGTTTTAGTACATTTTTTCTTTTTTTTCTTTTTGCCAAGACTCCCTCATAATTAAAAATCTACAGTTTACCATTATCGTGTCACTTATACATGCAAACAAACGGTCGGCAGGATACCACGACTATACCACCACTACGGCAGAAACCATTGGCATAGCATTGCTATTGCATTGCTCTGTGTGACTCATAGGAGGTTGCAGCAGGCTCGGCTAAGTTGAACAAAAAAAAAATTGTATACTACTCACACTAGCTAACGCACCAACAACAACCAAAACCACCATCACTACCACCACCACCGCCCCCTTATGATGGCTATTCCATATAGTTTGCATATCATTATGGATGCCAAAGGAGAAACAAATATACACAGAGGCGAAGCAAGGAAAACTCAAAAACTCTCCGAATGGCAATGCGAAAAAGGACACACGACGAGTCAAGGCAGCCATTTTCAATCCGTCTCTTTCGTTGGTAGCTAAAAAAATGGTGTCCGCGACGGGTAGGGTGGTTAGCAAACACAGAAAAAAAATTGCCACCCCCCTAAGGGTGATGAGGGTGAGTCGAGTGAGGGTGGTGGTGGTGGTAAGCTAGAGAAGAGAAAAAAATATAATCACCCCTCTGAATTTTTTTTCCATTTTTCTGCAGGAAACCGCCATTTTTTTCCCTTCGAGGCAAATCAGTATGAGGTTCTCTGTTAGTACCGGGTGGGTGGGTAAAGTGATGAGGGTGGTTGAGTGGTAAATTGGAAACTTCCGCGCGCATCATGAAAAGTCACATTGAGCCGTTGTGGCACGGCAACTGAGGGACTATGTTGTATTGTTGCAGACATTGGTAGCGCTACTAAGGGAGTACATTGGTTATGATTTGTGTGTGGGTAGCGCTGGATAGCGTGGGGTGAATTGGTTTCCTTCTTTTTTTTTTCTTTACGCCCGCTAAAATGGAACGAACGAAAAACTGCCAGACAAGGTAAGTGATATTAGGTCTGCCGTCTCATTTCATCGTAATTGGAAGAAGATGGAAAAATTGAAACACTGGCATTTTTGTTGTTAGAAGTGCGGTCCTTGGAGTTAGATCCATCAGTATTGATGAGTGTAGGTAGAACAAAGCTAATGGGTTGATGGAGCTGGAGCATTATGGGTTCAAGCAAAATTTGCTTAGACAAGTAATTTACTTTGTATGGCCAGTCGATGGAATGTTCCAATTATTATTTTGTCAGAGTATTCCTTCATAATTAAGTTGTAAATAAGGATGATATATGTGTGTAAATATGTATGTATGTACAAATGCATAACGATTAGACAAAGAGAGGATTTTATTTATAAAGAAGAAGAAAACTTCAGGAGGGGTTAATCTCTTACCTACAGGAGCAACACAGCAGATGCTTAAATAATTTTTTTTTTTTTTCAGAAGAAAACTTTTGTGGAACGCATTTTTAAAATGCTTTCTTTCTCAAGATATCTGATATTCCAAAAAATAAACTGTAACTTAGTGGAGTTCCTTTAGAAATACCTTTTGGAGATTAACTAATTAGTTTATTTTTTGGCTCAACCCCTTCTATTATCGATGCATTGGTAAAAATATGAGTCTGATTCTTTCCAAGCAGTTTATAGAACAATATTTTTGTATACTAAGTCTTCGATGATTTGTCAAATGCATGGCTGGTCCAAGCTCAGATGAGACTGGTTCTTTCTTTCAGATTGCATTAACTATGGCGCACGGAGCATAGCATCTGGGCTGAGTTTCAATAAAGGTTTCATCAAGACTAAAACAAAGACGACTAAACAACTTTACATATGACATCTACGAGTACCTTACAAATAGTTTTGAGCCTCTTTTGTATAATTTCTTCCTTAAATAGTCAAAACTTTAAAAGCCTTATGTGGAACTACACTCTCATCATAAAATGAAGTTGCGATGTCCGAAAGATTATGTACATATAGCTATAGAGAGAATACAACCAAAAGTAGACATAGACTGAAAGATGGTGAGAGCGAATAAGCAGATATCATGAGATTCCATAAGCTATCAAGTACCTAGATGTAAGACCATTTCTTGCTCCTCGAAAAGATATAAACGTGCACCTTCAGCAGATTCTAAAAAATGTCGAAACTCCACTAGGCATCGACGCGGTTAATTATGGAACACAACATCATTTAAATGTCCCCCACGGAAAGGATTGAATACGCTAAACGCAATTCCACATGACTTTTGCTCATAAATCGGGCAATATGTCGGAAATATGGCGTTGGATGTTAGTTCTGACATCATCTAAAGTCTGTGGCTTACTGGTATAGACCATTAACTGGAAACCCCAAAGAAGATTTCAAATCGCACGCCGATTGACTGGTGCATTTCTGGAGATAAAACGGTCATTGAATTTCGATTATATAATAACTCGAGCTCCAAGTAGGATCTACCAGGAAAGACTATCAAAACATTTCGTTAATAAGCCTACTATGTAACCTATAGTCTATATTCATTAGTACTTCGATATACATAAGGGTACCTACAACTATCAGGATTAATTTGGAGTTCGTTGAGATCGTAAGAAGTCTAATAATACCAATGGCAAGTCTGTTAGATGGATATCGTTGTCACTTAGCCAGCAAGAACGCCGTGTACTGTCATCCCAAAACTGCAATGGTATGAACAGGAAGAACAGATAAAGAACAATGGCATTATTACACAAAATGCTGGAAGAAGTAAAGGGAGCACTTTTGTCTTATTCGAATTAGATTAAGGTCTTAAACGCGCTGAACGAATTGCCTGATTCCAATGACCAAAACCACATTTGGGATCTATGTATGTATAAGACCTCAAAAAAATTTCATGTTTGAAGTACGATGTTTTGTACTTCACCTTATTGAACATTGAATGGTGGCTCGAAACTCAGACTAAGCTGTGATATCTTCATCAGCAGCACGAGATTCAAACACATCAAAACAAACAGTGTTTGGGCTGTTGAAACAAGATCAGGTTTGAAGGAAGGGCGAAGAAACATATTTATAAAGTTGTGCTGCAAAGGAGGTTGCAACTTATTCGCCAAGGCTTTGAGTATTCCAGGTGGAAGCTACGATCATGTGCACTAATTTCTCTCAAAGAAAAGTTGGGACCATAAGCGTGCAATAGACCAGTGTTGTAATTGAGTTTAAAAGTTTGAAACCTTAAGCTGAGGTTTAAAATGAACTCCAGCTGTTCAAATACTGACCGGCGGTGAAGAGGTCAACCTTGAAACAGGAAAACTCACATACATTTCAATCACTTCTGAATACTTTAACTGTCGGTAAGAACCAACACTCGGCCTGCATTATTCGAAGCAAGATTCTGCTATTAGGTATACTTTTGCCCATACGACCTAAACGAAGTAAGGATAGTAATTTATCGGAGCCTTCGGACTAACTGCTTCAAATTTACGAAATCTGATTTAGCAAGAAGTGAAATGCTCCTTAAAATACAGCGAAGTATATATATATAGTATATAAGTATATAATATATATATATATATATGTACTTATACATATATAGTATGGAAAGCATGTCCAACAAGTGCAACCTCAGCTTAATCTACCCACAAAAAAGGAAGCTTATGTCCCTAAACCTAACCATCGATTAGCAAGGCTTTGATTTTGTAAATTGGAGTGCTTTTGGCATCGTTTACCGCTGAACACATTTTGGTAGTTTCTGTCTCAAAACTCGCAAACGTATCGGTTGCACCCTGGTTACAGTTCTATGACAGGTTACACTGCTGTCAGTTATGCGGATATAATCGACATACCCCTATGATACCATACCTATTATTATAACTACACAAACTTTAAAAGATTGTGTCTCCGGCCCTTAATCGCAAAGGTAAGCTTCAATAAGTTTGGTTTCAGGCGAATATGACTCGTCTGACGAAATCTTAGACATGAGTTGGTGTTAGAACTGGTGGTTCTAACAGCGGACTGGTGGTTAATCCTAACAAAACTGAACTTTATAAGGAAATATTTACAAACCTAAATTTTATAACTCTAGTTATAGGTCTAGTTATAGTTATAGGTCAACCGATAGGACCTAAGGTATGGTAGTTTAGTTGAGTTAACTTCTACACAGATGGCTCCAAGACCAAAATTGTTGTGGCATCTTCTCTGAAAAGAAATTCTTTCCGCCTCCCAGATCACTGTTTCGTTTTTCAGGTGCCAATCGTGACGATCAAGGAAGCATTGTCCTAGTTGCAATGTAATGCAATATATGTCCGGAATATTAGCATCTTCATTGACAGTTAAGGCGATTAAAGTCTCTGGAACCGTGCTCTTTCACTTAAGAGATGCTTCAAATTGTCATTTATCTCTCATGGAGATGACGGAGTAGTAGTAGTAGTGAAATTCCTAAGAACTAGTCGACCTAAAGACTGTCCTTCAAAAACCTACTTCAGAAATACTGCAGGAAAAAAAATTTTCTAAATACTTAAAAAAAACCAGACATGTGAAAATAGTATTTAGAAACCACCTTATGGACCTGGTTCCCCAAGAGAAACTATAATTAATATATTACACCGTCCAAAAGCTGTCTACCACCAAATTATGAAATAACTTCCATTAGTTTGAAAACTTTTAAGCAACACCTCGGATTCCACTTTTAATCATAAAATTCATTCAAAACTTGACCAAAACTATGCGTAGCCTGGGAGTCCATTACAAAAGCCTCCCACTACCACTACCACTACCATTCACTGGAAAATCTAAACTTATGTGAAAAGTTTGGTTTTTGAAAAATTCCTCCAAATTAAATTAAACACCTCACACCATCTGGGAGTCATAGTCATACTGATATACAAAGGACATATGCATCCTGCAAGTGTGGGATATACATCACATTATCAAGGAATTGTTGAGATACTTTTCGTCGTGCAAAGTAAATTAAAAAGTGCTCACACATCGCCTCACAGGATTGCCGGAGTATTTCCATCTCCATTCCCATCTATGTATGTAAGTATGTCGACCGCAACACAGCTCCTCAGAATCCTGTTGATTGTGAGTGCGCTCCTGCTTGCTGCAGCCTGCTACACTCTTGGTGCTCTGCTGCATACGTCCGACATACAACGAAATTAAAAACTTCTTAATTATATTAAAAACATTTTTTTCTCTTAATTTACAAATTACATTAAGTAAATGGGAAAATAAGTGAAGTGATGGTGTATCTGCTGCTGCATACATTATTTCATCTTAAGCTGCTTTATTTAATGTATCCCTGGCTGGGTCGTCCGTCTGTGGGTTGAGAAAAGTGCAAAAAAAATGTGAAAACTGCTGCAAAGGCAGACTTTGGAAAATGCACTTCTTGAGTGGTGTCTCTGCTGCTGTTTGTGGTCCCCCTGGGAGGTAGAAAGTGAGTGGCAAACTTTTTTTTTAATTTTTTTGCTCCTTGCTGCCGTTAATTCACTGATTTGAGGATTTTTTCAGGAATGCTCGTCGTTTGGCATAAGTTGATTTCGTCGGTAGACGTCATGCCGGTGAAGTGGATTAATTACTCAGCTCAAGTGGGCGTGTATTTTTCTGTGCACGACGAACCTTTCAGACCGAGTTTTTTTTTTTTTTTTTGTAATTTAATGATTTCTCTTTTTTTCTTGCAAAATGGTTCCTTTTTTCGGTGAAAATGTGGGAAAGGCAAACGACTTGCATTTACGAGGCATTTCGCGGTAATTTGGTGGCATTTTTAAAGAATTATATTTGATTATATTACTTTTTATAGTCAGAGTTGATATTTAATTGTTGTTGTAAGGAAAGTGCTACCTTTTCGTGATTCTCTCATGCGATCGTACACAATTTCTGCATGGTTTCTTTGATTTATATGTCCTGATTACTGTAGCATAGACTTATTGTATGAAATGTTTATACTTAACACTTTCTTGTCTCATCCAAATCATACTGTTGACCTTATAGTGAGGATTATTTAGTTAACGTCAAGTGGCTTTCAACCCTAGGTGGATGACTTGGATAAAAGCACAGAAAAAGCTGTAGGTACCATAAATATTCGAAAACGCATAAAAGAAGATAGTGTCTCCAACACCCTATGGGGGGCGCTAGACCGAATGAAGCTAGGCTGGAAAAGTTAGACTCAGTTAAAGGAATTCTATCCGAACATTGCTTTCAGAGAAAGCAAGACACACGAAGACTTATAAATTTCAATAATCCTACACCAGAAGTAGGAAATGAATCTAAGGTGCTTAAGACACTTCTTCTTCAGTCACTTAAAGGAATTAGACCTCGCCTTACATACTTACTTAACAGGCTCCCGTCTACCGGGCATTTCAACTTTTAAACTAAGAGTTTTGAACCCATTTCTTCGCCAAATCGAAGTAGCAGCGGTTTCCTATGATAAGTCTTCTTCGAATACCTAGAGTGTTGATATTTACTCCGAGTTGATATTTACTCCGAGGTAAGTAAACTCCTTAAGCAATTCGAAGTTACTGTTGTCAACAGTGACGTGGACTGATCCTTCATTATTTGTTGACAAATGTACTTGGTTTTATCTTCATTCAATTTAAGGCCAACTCGTTTCTTCTGTTCTTTGATTGCCATATGACGGCGCACTGGGAGCGACAGATGATGCCGATGTCGTCTGCGTATCCCAGCAGTTAATCAAATTTGTTCAAGATAGAGCCTAGTAATAACACCTGTCCTGCGCATTATCTATAACGAGCACGAGATTGAAGAAGTTACAGCGTATCTTATTTCCAAAATCTGGTACATGGCCGGAACAGTAACAGAGAAAGTGGGTTGTATCCTCGATGACTTTCTCATCTCCACATCCATGACATGACACCTATCAGGGTAAAAAGGGATTTCCTATCATTTTGCATAATCCTGTCGATCCTTATTTTGTCGAACCAAGGACGTATTCTTCTTGTGGTCACACAAGTGTTTAGAGAGGACCATCTGTTGTTTGCCTTAATCCCTGCTTCGAGCTTCAGTGTGCCAGCCGGGATGTTGAGCAAGATGCCGACTTTTTCTGATCTAGATTCCGAACCTCTTCTAGCCAATTCGCATTTCAAAAGCTTGAATTTTATTTCTTTAGCAGAAATCTCTTTTTTTTTTGCTGTCTGGCTGTCGATGTAAAAGGTGATACCATCTTGTGATATTGCCTTTAAATCAGCCTCACGGGTGACTATTGTCACTGCTAGGACCTCTGCTTGAAAAACTGATTTGGATATCCCCAGCGGAAAAATACATAAGCCTGCAACTTTATCAATATTTGATTCATTTGTGAAGACAAAATATTCCTTTTGGCTTTTGCAACTTAACTGTGTACTAATATTGCCAATGATACAAATAGGTATTATGACAGGCAGTCTCCCAATGCTTTTGCACATCATGTACAAAGATCTCTCTTGTACTTCTTTGACGATTGCAAAAATTTACAATTTAAAAAAAAAAGACTCTTTCCTCTATTAGCTCATTCTACAAAGATCGCCACCATTTTGAAAATTAACTAATTTCAAACCAATCATTCAACCGTGATCCTCTAACAAGATTCCTTCATTTCACCCCTGTTGCAGCCGAAAAAAAACAAATATCCTCCATCCATCCCCATAGTAAAAATCTATCAAACGTCACTTTCAAAGGTAACATGGATTTCAAATTCCCACCAACACCGAAACACTCACTTCCTGTATTTGTGCGAATAGAATGAAAGAAACTACGAGAAAAGAACCAGACCCCATAATGGTAGTCAACCGACAAAAAAAAAATCCCTCCATCTCTATGGGGTAATACACCGGTAAGGAAAAAAAATTCGCCTTTCGCCACCCTACACATATTCACCACCACCGCGCACCAATCGTTTCGTCTCATTTCAGCAAATTGTGGACATTTTTTCGCAACCCTACTTCTTTTATTTTTTTTTTCTCAATTTACCCCGCTTTTTTCGAATTTTTTTCTAAAAACTCACCACCCACCATGAGGGTGAATAGAGCAGTCACAGAAGAATGGAAGAAAAAAATCACACTCCTCAAACAAGGGGTAGCTACGCGAAAAAAGGAACCAACAAAACCTCAGCGAGTTCAAGTATAAGTGCAAACTCCTCTCTAACCCCGGATAAATGGAGGCGAACAACGGAAAAAATTCGGAGAATAAAAAAACGAACTGAAACAAGGACAAAGGCATTATTCGTCCACATAAGAATAGTACACATATAATATAACAAACTAAGCCGAGCGACCCACCCTCCTACCCTGTGCTGCTAGTGATTGTTATTAGAATTTTCGCTGTGTACGCGCGAGTCCTTCGTGTGTTGTTGGCTAATACTCGTTGGTTTTATTTTTTTCCTATTTCACATATTTTTTTCTAACAGCACCTCTCATCCTCCCTGCCATTAGGGGTTGCAAACTAGAAATTGCGAACGCAAATAGAAAATCATCCCCTGAGTACACACAGCACATATAGCCAGCGCGCAAAAAATAAGGGAAATCCATCATCATACCCTTGTCGGTTGTGTCGTGTCGAAGTTTTATTCTGTTTTTGCAGTTCGTCCTGTTTACAAATCCAATCATGAGTGCCAAGGATTGGTTAGGCAGGAGGGTGGTTACTGTTCACTGATAAATAGCGAAAAAAAAAATACCTCATCTATGTAGGTCCTAGTACTTCTGTGTATATCTTTCTCTTCGCTCAGTCTTCTCTTCTAATGTATCGACGAGTATTGAACTTTTTTTTTGCGTCTGGAGGGGTGTGTTATGTACATGTACGTAGATACACACCACATCTAAACACCCCCTGTCATAGTTCATATCACCGGGACGTTCTGTATTGATAGATTTTCGATTTATGTACATCGGGCTGTTTCACTGAGGTACACCAATTGGCAGAGGGGTAGTTGTTGGCACTCTCATACCTTCCCTTAATGAAAATGTTCGATACTTTGAATTCCATTAAATGGCTGCTTCTGTTAAGTAGCCATAGAGAAAATTACAGAAAAAACATAGTCCAAGAATGAAGGAAAAAAAAAATTGTACAAATTACAAAGAACACGTCCTCGATAATTAGTTATCCTTGGATGTCGTCGTCGTTGCGGTGATGTTGCTGCTCCTTTTGGCTTCCTTTCATGCCTTATTTGTGCTCTTCATGTCTCCTTTTGGAAAATTTACTTTGTCATTAAATGTAATGACTGAATTAAGACAACAAAAAAAAGTTCGTGAGGACGAAGGATGCAGAACAGAGGAAGCCTGTAGCAAAGAGCTTTAATGGGGAATATTGAAATATCGAAGTTAAGGGGGAGTGGGTTTGAAGATATTTTAAACCTCAAGGGCAATTTTGTACTAAATGGCGTGTTGATACGGTGAATATTTGTAATTAATTTCTGAACTTTTGCACGCGTTTCACCGCTGCTGTATTCTTTTTGTATGGTATTATGAGGTACTTTAGGGAAAATTAGAATTTGATCTTTGATATGAAGGAAATGAGAATTGATAGAGCAGTGAGAGGAATAATGAGAACGATATTTCATTAATAGAGGATGATAGGATAAATGGTACGTTAAATTGTTCTTGGCCCTCACAGCCTTACATTTATCTTACTTGTTTTGGATTAAAATAAAACTGCATTATGTTAAGGTCTTGCAAAGGACATAAGCTACTTGCTTCAACTTATTCCATAGATTTAGTGAGCACAACTAACAAACTGGTACTAATCGGATGCTTTAGAGCTTGAATACCAGGAATCACATTAAAACTTTTTAACACCAAAACTGCTATTTCCAACTACACTTTTCAACTACTACATCCACTGACACTTCGCTGTGATATAACGCACTACTATTTCACACTGGTATTTCCTACTGCTATTCTGCATTGCTATTCCAGATTAGGTACTATCTAACATTTTGTACTGCTATTTCACATTGCTATTTTGTTCTGCGATTTCATACTGCTATTTCACGGATTTCTCCCTGCGAAATACCTCATCTCTCGTTTATACTAGCAAAAATTCACAACAGCTGACATCTTTCTGTCATTCACATTCACGGACCTTAGGGACTATTAGGACGCCTCCATATGATGCTGTTTGCAATCAGGGGCACAAATCAAGTATACATATGTGTCTCCATACATACATATATGTAAATAGCGAAACCTCCTTCCCCTGCCCGCTGAAGCCCACAAATGGGCAAATTCGAAATTTGTAAAATTTCAAGGATTGGGGGTAAAATTTTCTCAGAGAAAGATAAAATTTTGAAAAAGTAAACGAATGTGGAATCAACGAAAATTGGCCACTTTTTAGACGTAAAATGTCAAACGCAGTGGCGTGGCTAGATGGAAAAGAGCAGCATCAAGTAACCTCCGAAGAACAATTCAATAAAAAATTGTCCAGGTTGGGCAACTTTGAAAAGAAATTTCTTGCATTAAACTTCGTAGCATAGGGAAATTTTTTACTCTCTCGTGAGCGCTCTCTTTTACGAAAATATACGAAACTTTTGTGTACTCGAACAGCATTTCGTGAATTTTCGTAGAATTTGTGAAAATTCGTTTTTTTGTTTTTGGGAGGGTACGCGAACAAACCTAATATAAAACAGTCATCAGATGATTGAATTTCGTGTGATTCGGTACTACATTGTTGTAGTGTGAACTAAGTTTTGCATGTATTGAAGAATCCTTTTTGTTAGATTCCGTAACATTTGCCCCAACAATGCGAAAACCTAATTCACTTCCACACTATATTTGTTTATGCCAACTGATTCGTCTTATTGCACCGAAATAAGAATTGGATCGATATTGTCATACCTACTCCTTTCATTTAAGAGTTATACCATTTTCAAATTGCAATTTCAGCACCATGACAAATTACATCAAAAATGTTCCCATGGTTGTGAAAAACCATAAACAAAATCAAATGTTTTCTGGTGCTTTTCAGCATTGACATACTCTGGCCAAAAAGTGTCCACATAATAACTAGGGTTCGGAGCAGGAGTAAAGAAAGCGGGCCAAAAAATGTCTGCCATTATGGAATTCTTCATAAAATACTAGAGGCACCTATTGGCGATGAGTTGATTTACTGAGTAAAAACGTAAAAATACAAATTGATGCTAAGGGATGACCCTTACAAACAGATGTCACAAAAACAAAATTTAGTCACTTGTAATTAAGTGTTTTATTGCTGTAAAGATGGATGAAATACTTTGGAAATTGCAACCATTGTATACAGTCCATGCACATGAAGGGTTTTCAGCTTAAAGGTGGAAAGTAAGAACACCCCCTCTAGGTTGCCTATCTACATACATATATGGACATATTTGATCTATGGTCAAGGGATTACAAGTTAACTATCTCTTCATACCTCATTTCTTATCTCTACTAACTATCTTTTAATTCCGTATTTTGTAAATTTTACATCAAATCACGATACTTGCATTGCTTTGGAGTGCCATCTACCCTATCCTAGTCGAACCTAAAATTGAAACATCTCCAACTTCACTTAGTTTCCACCATTTTTAAGAACGTAGTGTCACCACAACGTCACTTTTGACAGTTTTCAGCTGATTTATTTTACCCTCCCCTCATCGAGTTCTGTCAACGAAAAAATTTTTTCCTACTGTCATCACACACGAATAAGTTTTTTCTTTTCTCAAGGAGTGTAGCTTCATTCCACCCAAAATTACGTTTATTCCTTTTATTTATTTTCCTCTAATTTAACCTCTTGTCTGTTGTGCACTCGAAGCAAATGCGACTACATCGGACAGAATTGGTTATTTTCCTCTAAATGCCTTTATTCCACCGGGGGAAAAATTAGAACACTGTGGAACTTCCTGTGCATGTGTGTAATTCCATTGTGTAAATAGAGCGCTTTTCAATTATAAAAAGGCGAAATGTCTATTGATGCTACTGCGCTGCCGTCTGAGCTCCTAGTGGCACCACAACCGCTCATTGGATTTTGTGGTCTCGATGTTCAAAAGAATTCTGTACACAAATCAATATGGGACGCCTTCAATAGCAATCGCAAACCCGATAGGTAAGTTCTACACATATCCTTGACTTACAAAGCTGGATTATTATGTACTGCATCTTGTAGACCTGCGGTGCAGTTTAAGCTGTTGCCGCAAAACTATGAGTTTCCTGTGGCGAAACCAAAGCGCGCCTCCTATGAGTGGTATCATCCGAAGGGGATACTTAAACGTAATTGGATGCTAAAGCATCTGCATGTGCTGCCATCAGTGGTGGTGCTATTCCAGGATATGGAGTGGAATGATCAACTCTGGACAGACAAACAACTGCAATGTGCCTCGACAATACAAGGTCTCAAGAATAGTTTACAGGTGGGTTCACTATCTACTTTATCATTAATCATTGGCTTTAAGGTTTTATTTCCTCATTAGGAACGCAATACCCGCTTGGCACTAGTGTTGCTACAAAAAGCGGCACCCCTTCCTCCTGGAGAGGATATGTTGGCATCTGACCGGGCAGCCAGTCTGACAAATGCATGTGGAATCAGCAGTAAAATGTTGTTCATTCTTCCACAAAATGACCATTTGGTCGGGTATACCTCACGCCTTGAATCTGCGCTGCTGGAAATGGCACAGGGATACTATACTCTGATGTCGAAACGCATTCGTACTCATCGTGATCAGTTGACATCTTCACATCATGTGTTGAAAATTCGTCATCAATTCAAGTTGGGCTTTGTTTCGGAAATGAGACAGGACTACAGTACAGCTTTAAAGTGGGTCCCCAAGTGTATGGAAGTGATAATATATTAAATATACCATCTCCTTGCAGGCACTTTTCACAGGCTTATGCGAATCTGGAGGAGATTCGTGTTGTGGACACTAATTGCTTGGAGATCAAAACTGTTGCTGGTTTCCTGAATTACAAAATTTGCCGACTGATGTTCAAGTTAAAAGTGCCACGTGACTCAATAAATCATTTCATAAGTCATATTGAGAAGTATAAAAATCGAGTGGGATTCAAGGACCTTCTTTTCGAGCACTATGCGTGGCTTAGTACACAGTGAGTTGCAGCGAGATGGTCTCCCAATGTGAAACTAATTGGAATTTATAACTTGTTACAGACACAGCGCATTTGCGGATCTATTTTGTGAGGCAATCAAAAATGGTTTACCAGCATTACAGACACAACATCCTGGGATATACTTTCATAAAGCCGCTGAATACATTGTGAAGAGGAAGGAAGCATTCCTGCAGTGTTGTGGTGAGTGAAACAATGAATTTAAAAGCTTTACGTGTAAAAGCACGATGTCTTGGCTTTCTGCATTAGTCTTCGATAGTGCTCGTGAGTCAGAAAGCAAAGATAAAGTCAGAGAGATCCCTGGATTTTAGGGGATCATTCGTTTGGCATTATGAGCTTGACCTATTCGCCAGTGATATAAAATCGATTATTATTCGGTGAAAATTTATTACAGAAAAAAAAAGTCAGTTCTTAGCTAAATATATATGTATGTACATTGGTAGGTATTTTGTTGATGTTGCCTTATCTGGGATTACCCGATTTTGTTTCGACGCTTGGTGTACGAAAGATAAGTCCAAGTATCCTATATGCTTTCATGCCACTTTTTGCGTAGTCACAGGGCAAACTTGTGAAGAATTAAGCAATCCTTGTAATGGTATGGTATGGTATTAGAGAATAAGGTATACAACTCAACCAAGATCTCGATGTATTAACCGTAATAACATCAAAATCTCAATTAGGAGTGATTTTGTTTATTCTTTCCTTGATATAAATCCCTTAAGCAAAATAATTTCAAACTTCTTGAGCCTGTTATTGCTACAAACTTTTTTTTATTAATCTTATTACTTTCTCTTCTCTCCCACAGCTCTATCGCTTAGTCCAACAGAACCCACTACGCCAACTACGCTCCAAAATATCTCATCGATGGCATTGTTTAGTGAATTCTTTGGTATACGTACGATTAAGACTGGTGAACCGGTTTCAGAACAACAAGTGATAATGCTAGTACAAGAGAACGAGAAAAACTTTAACCACTCAGTAAGTAACTTGTTTTTCCAAACTCACATATACTCACATTAATCTTTTCACAGAGTGCAATCATTAACCTCTTAGGTCAAGCAATGGCACAATTTAAAGTTTACAAATGCCTTAGGTTTCGAAAGAAACTAGCCATCGACATGGCCGAAGAGTACTTCAAGTGTGGTGATCATGCAAAGGCACTAACGTTGGTTTTTCAATTGAAATAAAATTTCATATTGCTTACATCTATTTTATTGCTTTCAGTTTGTATTCTTTAATGCTGCCCGACTATCGTCAGGATAAATGGAACTCATTATTTTCCGATGTCCTACTCAAAACTCTACGCAGTGCATTTCTCTCTGCATCGGTTGCTGATTTTGTTGCGTGCAGTTTCGAAGCTTTATCTCTTAAAATCCGTTGTGATCAAAAGGATCGTATAACTGTGCTAGAGAATCTCTGGAAAGTGTTTCAGGTATCCTTAACAAAGTCGTTACACATAAAACTTGTATTAAGACCTTCTCTTGTATAGAACGTTCCACCAGTATCGCAGAGTCAAATCGCCCCTGAGTTACGGACTTTGTGGGAAAATTCTTTAGCCACATTCAAGTCTCCGGTTACTATCGATTTGGATAAGATTACTGAACTCCTCGAGTGCAATGTTAGCTTTGAAAAATCCGAACTAAAGAACGATGAAGTGATCAACATTCGACTTATTGTCAGGTGGGCTTCTTAAAGCAATCGTTTTGCATCGGAAAGAATTCATTAGTCAAAATATTTGCAGGTTGCTTACGGATGTTCCATTGAAAATTCACAACTTTACAGTCGTCCTCGTCGATAACCAGAGTCAGACTTACAAACTAAAAGCAATAAAATACACAATCTTCCAAGATTTAGCCGAATTACGAGGTAGTGAAAGTGCAACGATTGAATTGAAATCATTTGAAGGTGATCTCAAGCTGGAGCCAGAGAAGTATTACCAAATCATGTTCAGCACGGAGGCGCAGCAATATTTAGAAAACACTCAGTTACAAGTGTCGTGTATTGAAACTTTGGTGGGTACGGATAACATTGCTGCAGTTTTAGTGAAGAGTGCCACCATGGTGAAACGTAACTTTAAACACCACAATCGATATAGGGATTTAATCGATAATGTGTCAACGAATCCAACTTGTTATATAGTTCCCACGTAAGTGTTCCAATTGTGAGTCGATTGGTTAATTTGAGTTTTTAATATGAGTTTACTTTTTAGATTCCATTTGGTCACACAGACGACGCTTCCGATTCAACCGATGTTGGTTAATGAATTTTTCAGTCTTGTCTCCGTTGTGAATAATCCATTCAATGTGTTTTTGCAAAATGTCGGTATAAGCATTAGTATTCCGAATAATCTGCGGAATAAAGGTGAGTAATTTAAGAGAAAAATATTTTTAAGGCTATTTGAGACACAATATCTATTGCTGTCCAATGAACTTTAATGAGAGTAGCGCACATAGTGAGCCACCTTTCATGCTCCTTATTTCAAACATAGTCAGCATGTTTGAATTATGTATATTCGTTGTGCGGTCGATTCTAACAATCAAAAACATCGATGGCCTCAGTTTCGTTAAACTTTGCACGCACTTGACCTTGGCCTCGTGAGAGTTCAGTTTGTTACTATACATTTGCGGTTCAAATTAATTATGGCAAATAAAACATGTTTGCACAATTGTTTCTTAGATCAACACAGAACTAAACCATTTCTGTAACATAAAATAGCCCAGATATAACCGGAGACCAACATTGGATATCTTCAAGTCAAACAGAAGAGACATAGAACTTTAAAAATGTGGTATCAACTATTGGCGATTTTAATCCTTCTTTACACATCACAAGCAGATGGATCTGTAGAAAATCGCATTGTTGGCGGAACTCAGTCAACAATTCAAGAAGCGCCCTACCAAATCGCATTGGAATATAATAATGAGTTCATTTGTGGTGGATCACTTATTACTGATAAGTGTATTCTCACAGCAGCGCATTGTCTCAAAGGTGTTTCAGCAGAAAGGCTTGTTGTTCGAGCAGGTATCACTAAATTGACAGATGACGGTACAAATCAAAATGTTTCCCAAGCATTCTTACCCAAATTGTTTAGTCTGGAAACAATGGACATGGACGTGGCCATATTAACATTAAACGGAACGCTAACTGGAAGAAATATAAATACCATTCCACTTTCGAACAAATCTCTTACAACTGGACAAACAATTAAGGTGACTGGATGGGGTTACACGAACGAAAATGCCTACGATGTGTCAGGAGTTCTGAGAAAAGTTCAAGTCAACATAATCGATAAGAACAAATGCACAGCAAATTACAGAGGCTACAAACGATTGTCGAATTCTATGTTTTGTGCCACTGTTCCGGGAGGTAAAAAAGACGCTTGTTCGGGTGATTCCGGTGGGCCTGCTGTCAGCAATGGTCAACAAGTTGGCATCGTTTCATGGGGAATAGGATGTGCTAGACCCAAGTACCCTGGCGTGTACACTAGTGTGAATAAAGTACGTCCATGGATTGACGATATTATAAAAAGGAATTGTTAACTCCTTTTAATTAGTTTAGTTAGTTAGAAACGTAGCAGTAAATCTATTATTATGTAAAATAAAAATAAACTTTATATTAAAATTGTCTTTTAAAATTCCATTGCAGTTTTTCTCACCACCGACATCTCACCGAATCGCCAAAAATTGCACTCACAAATTCAAATCGATATCGGCGAACTATCAATGCATAACTCGACGTCAGTTTCATATTACGTATTTAGCCTAGTCGAAGCCAGTATTGAGCTGCAGCAAAAGATTTGGTATAACTTGGACTCGATTCGACCTAAACCACCTCCTGTAGATACACCCTCGACTACAGATAATTCTCCAATTAATACACGCGTAGTAGTTGCGGATTTTAGTGCTCTAGCAATTAGTTCACAGATTCGTATCGATTACATCGATGATACTCGACTCAGGAAAGCACGCGATGAAGTCATCAGCATTTCGTGTGGGAATGAGTTCAAATTTTGCGGTCGATTTTATACTCTTAACAGGCAGCCTCTGTCGAAGATCTATCGTGGAGAGAATTTTTTGTTTCGAGCTAATATAGAGGTGCAGGCGAAGTGCGATTTGGACATATTGGAAACGTATTTTATTTGTGTAAGTAAATTGATTTCTGTAGAAGTCAAAGTCGTCGGAAAAGAAACTATGCATCCAGTCTTGTCCTAATCTAATCTTTATATGTATTTCCTTTTTTTAGGACCACAACTTAGTCCAATCGACATACAGTTTTAAGCGCAAAAAATACAGTAATAGCTATCGTACTGGTGATACGCTCGAAGATGTTATTGTCCTTAGAACCAACTCAACAAACTGTGACTGGATAACAGCAAAAGAATTCGAGCACGCCGAAAATGAACCTCAGGCATTGTTCCAACGCTCTCGAAACCTACGCAAACTACAGCTAGCGACTAGTGGTAAGCCCGACAACAGCATTGTGCCTTCTTCGGCGATGAACAAGAGCCTTCTGTCGAAAATCCCAACCAATATGACAATAATTGGTAATTGCGCTCTCTTAGCCAGTCAAAGTTCCATTATGAGTTCATCGACTATCTCTGATGAGGGTAAACTCAAGATAGACTCCGACTCAACTAAAGACGAACAACAATCGCAGCAATCTAAGGCCAGTCCAAAAATGATATACAATAAAGCAATTGAAGCAATTACACCGACTGGCCATTGTCGGGGTTTCATAAAAGGTGTGATGACCAGCGATCCGAACCCGGTGGCAGCACCAATATTTGGTGTTTATTGTATTAAATGGCGCCGAAACGGCTGTAAGGATGAAAATGAATCAAAATTCGTAGTATCAGGGTTAGATATTGATGAGCCTCCACTTAACATTTACTGTTCGATTGAAGAGAAAATGTTCGTCAAAGTGCCGATGACTCTGAAGGTTGTACTCAAGAATCCTACAGCAAAAGTTGTGCATTTGATTTCGACCCTTAGTGTTAGCAATTCAGATAATTTTATGTGTTCCGGTCATAAGCAGGTATGTTTAAATTGTTCAAGTGTGCTCAAATTATTTATGGTGCTACATTTCCTTAGCTGGACATCTCCATTTTTGCATATTCTGAAAAGGAACTTGTGTTCAACTTGTACCCACTCAAAGTTGGCTGGCAAAATCTTCCCGAACTACATTTGGAATACAATACACATACGGATCCAAGCAGGGATGAGTCACAAAATCAACTTCTTAGTCATTTGGTACAACGATCAATGCCTAAGAAGGTGTTCGTTTTGGTAGGTCAAATAAATCATTAACTTTCTGTTAACTTGTTTTAATAAGACTATGCTTCCTTCCTTTACAGCCCCCGTATAAGCAGCACAGTAACGGCGTCAAGTAGTATCGACAGCCTCCTGAAATAGAATTTCCACATTCTAATAATTATTTTTTAATTTAATGTTTAAACATCAACTCTCTCTTAGGAAATGATTGTTAAATGGAAATGTGAATAATCCTTTGGATAACTAAAAGTTTAATACTTAGAGAAATAGTATACTTTATTATATTTGTAGATGTAAACAAAAGTGAGCGGCAAGCATTATGTGTTGATTTTTAAATTAAAATAAAACGAAAAGAGAATTAACTGCAATTATTATAGAAAAGGATTAAAACAAACAAACAAAAAAATAACTTTGTCAAATAGAGAATTATTTAATTAAATATAAATTTGTTTAATTATTGTATAAATTTGCTTATCTGTTTTATACCAGAATGGACGTGGTTGCAGCTGCCGGTTTCGCTACGCCAACATCGGTGATATACACAGGTCCGGGGTCTAGCTTCTCACAGACATTCGCACACACCTAAACTCATACCTTGAAGGAAATGGGACAGAGAACATACCTTTTTGTTAACTTTTTACGATTCAAACATTGGTCCTCACGCTGCTAGCTCAGCACATTAAGCACTTTTGGTAGAAGTGTAAATTGTGTTTTTTTTTTTTTATTTTAATTATCAAGACTCACATGTTTAACTTAACTACTTGGTTGTTTGTGACCTTTGACTTGGAAAAAGTCGATGTGGTGGACTTTGACTACATTCCACTACAGATGAATCACTCCTCATATCATCTCCAGCCAATGCACAGTCAACTTCTGGATCATCGGTCAAAATTCTTTCAATAGTTCGTTTTAGAGAATCATGTTTAACATTTAACGCAATTGCCAGTCTCTCGACATGACGCTCTGACAAGCTATAAATGACTTTCTCACAACCAAGCACATCGTTCAAACTATCGGTGCCAAATACTTTCTTAAAGCTCTCCTTCAATGAGAAAGGCAGTGATGTCATACTATCGCCAGATAGTTCAGCCAGATCTAGTTGGATTATATCATCAACGAAGAAATCTGGTGATACCATAGCAATCCGTTCCGATTGTACATTTCGTGGTTGGATATCAGCCAATGCAAAGTCTTGTGCCAAGACGCTTTCTGTATTTCGTAAGGGTTTTTGTTTTGAATATTCCTTATGGAGAGGCTTTGAGGATTTAGAGTCACATTTAAGGTTGGATGTGCTTGAGGTTGATTTACTTGTTTTGTCGGGAATGCTGTTTCTCGAATTAGGATGGTCTTTGTACAGTTTTATCAAGCTTTGTTTGAACGATCTCGGTTTATCCTTTAAAGGTGATGGAGGTTTTGGTTTTTCAATCAAAGTTTTGGGCTTTTCTTGTGTAGAGAGATATTTTAGCCACTTGGATGTATGAACTACGGGTTTGGAACTTTTAGGGTTGGCAGCTTCTATCGGAGCTGAATTATTTCGATGTACTTCTATAGCATTGTTATCAGTTAAATCTATCATTGAGTCTTTTGATGAATCTCTTGGTGCAGGTTTTGGTCTCGTATCTTTGTCATTTAGGTTAAACTTTGATGGGCTTTTAGTTTGAAGTGATTTTTCGGGAGGTACCTCTAAGTCCTTTTTAGTGAGATCGAGTGGATTGATCTGAGTTACTGCAATAATTGATATTGACTTGTCAACTGTATTCATAGTGTTTAATATTTTGCGTGTTTGATATGGTGGTAATTCAGATAAAACTTCGGTCGTCATTCCAGCTAAGATGTTGGGAGATTTCACGGGTTCACATGGCACGCTATCCTCATTATGATCACTCTGGCGGTCAACCACCACGTTGGTAGAATCCGATTTTCTGAGATGTTGATTTATTTTCTAAACCAAATGAGAAGAAAAAGTACATTCTAAAATTCTAGGTCTTATATAGATCATTTACCTTTTCAACAAACGCAAATTTAGGTCTGGGAAATCCTTTAAGTGATTTCTTAATTAAACCCACTTCAAATCTTAGCGCTAACCACTCCTGCTTGGACCAACCATGCCAAATTGTTTCACTTTTTAGTTTTTGGTAGATGTCCTCAAAACGTTGAGAAGCGGAGTATCCATTTGAACGGAAGCTGCGAGAAAGCTTTTCTGATATACGTTGAGAACGTCTTCTTTGCGATAAATCTTTAAGGAAAATTGGTTTAAAATTGTTGGGCTTTCTTTAATATGTATATGTGTTGCAAAGATTCTCCAAGAATTACTTTCTTTTTCTGCTTCGGAACAATAAGTTGCATCACTTTCCGTATTTGCCATTTTGTTTATTTCAATTAAGAACTGTTTTTGTGATGTCATATGTTGTTGAAACTAAGTTAGGTTGTGACGCGATAACAGTACTCTGAAATGGTGATATGCATTTGAATTTTAAATTTGTAACGGTTTTCATTGACCTTTTTGAAAATAAAGATAACTAGAGCCGTTTATCAATTTAAACGAAGGCTGTTCAACAAACTGCAGGGGAAAAGGATTAGTTTAAGCTTCCTCCAACTAACTTATAACCGGTGGTAGTGGGATTTTCTCTTAAAGAAATAAACATGTAGTCAACGGTATAATGATTTACTTTTCATACGAATAGAAGGTTTTTCCCTTAAAAAATAAATAGTTAGCGGATTGGTGTTATGTTTTTCAAACGAACTGAAGAAACATAGTCCAATAATATTCTCTCCCGAGCAGTAGTGGTATTTTTTCAGAAAGTTTTTCGGTTTGTCAAGTTTGCAACGAGCGTTGTGCCGTGATTTTGTTTTGGAACTCGAACCTTGAACCCCAGCTTAGTAGTCCAACGTATTGAATAAATGATTTTCTGTGCGAATTTTCTTAACTATCACCAAATGCTTAAAACGAATATTTTTTACATAGTTTTAGAAGTTTTTGGCACCATGTGCATGCACTTTATGTACATTTCTATTACTCTGGTGTACATACACTCTTTATTATATGACGTGAAGTGGCGCCCTGAGCTCATCCGTGTGAAGCCGGAGACCGTCCGGTGTATAAATCGAAGAATACCCCAGAGTTTGAAATCCAATCGTTTTGTCAAGAAACGAATACTCAAACACAAACTCAGTCGAAAAATCTTTCTCTTCACACAATAAGGCTAACAACAATTTGCACTTCCACCCTAAAACGAAACATATAACAACCCTGTATAATGTAATTCTTTTTCGGTGTTTTTGACAGTTTCCCACTCACACCAAGGCTTGCATTTTTGCAGCATTTCTCAATTTACGTAAATAAAACGATTGATCCTTGTTAAAAAATCACAAAATAGCCTCTACAATATGTCAGAACACAATGGATCAATGGTAAAAGATCCAAAATTGGTTCTAAATCGCATATTTATCGGAAATATACCACAATGTACAAGAGACGATCTCGAAAGCATATGTATTCCTTATGGGAAAGTACTTGACTCCTTGGTCCAGAAGAACTATGGATTTGTCCAATTCGAATCAGAAGACATTGCCACCAAGGCAGCAAAAGCATTAAACAAATCCGTATTCAAAGGAAATCAAATATCTGTCCGAAACGCCGGTCACAAAAAGCGCGCAAACCCAAATGGCAATGCCAACAATGCTACTACTGGTGCTAATACCACATCTTTTCCTAGCGCTACACAGAATTTTAATAACCCAGCCAGTAATAATCCAGACTATAATGATTGTGAGATTATTGTTGTCGACAGGCAAAATACGTGAGTAAACATTTGTTCCAGTTTCATTGACCTAATTCGATTTAAACCCATCCAGGGCATATGCAGAGTTTATTGAAACACGATTGAAGCTTCTAAACCTACAAGTAGATGTGCTATTTCCCAATGAAGAGGTTTCTCTGGGAAAAGTACTTGCGAATATATCCTCTCGAGGCTGCATGTATGCAATCCTTGTCACCCCACAGAACGAAGAACACCGCAGTATCACAGTGAACATCCTCTATGGTGTACCGGCAGAGCATCGTAATATGCCAGTAGAGGATGCAATTAACTTGATTGCAGATGATTTCCGCTCTAAAATGGGTCGTGATCAATCGCATCTTCCAAAAGTTGTACCAGTAATTCCCCCATCAAATGTTGTGGCACCACCGCTCAAGGATCGACATCCGGACGCTGTGCAAACACTTCTCAATTTACTTGCCGATAATTTATCCCTCACCGTATTACAGTACGATTGTATTATAAAGTATCTTCAAGAACGAAGGGAATTCCAATTGAAAGTGGAATTGGGTGATGCAGCAAATAAGGCCGGCAGCCAACCAGATCCTGAAATTGAACTGCAGAAGAAGATTTTAAATATTTTAAACAAACCATCTGTGGCTGAAACGCATTATGATTTACTCTATCCGAATTTAGAATCTGTTAAACAGGATTATCGAGCGATGGATTTGCTGAAAGACATTCGGGTGCAAAATGCCATCGATTCTATGCTCAACTCAAACTTGATGGCCACTATTGAGAAACATATGAAATTTTAACGCGCGTGCCTTGTGTTGTTTAGGTTTTGATTTTATAGAAAAAATAAGCGACTACATCCAGACTTAAACGATTGTGAATTTGTTTCCATATTCCAATAAAAAAATAATTATAATCGATTAATTTTCTTTTATTTAAAGCACGACCGTTAACATGGCGCCTAAAATAACACCCTGATATTTGAATAGCAACTTGGAAATATTTTCAGGTCGAAAATTCAGGCTTCACCGAGAAGCTTATTTAACCCCTTTTGCATAACTCTAATCGGCAGATCCAACTTTATCGACCAGATTGGCGGTTTTTAAGATTTCCTAAACTATAATGGTACAAATGTCGATCTGTTTCAAGGTACTAAAAATATTTCACGCGTTGTCTTCAGCACACGATTTAGGTATCGAACACTAGATGCAGAATATCCGCAACTAGGAAAAGAAATAGTGAATGTTCAAGTACATCGCCAAAAATACCACTCGGTAGGGATTAGGCATAGTGGTACAGGCTTTACCCAAGGTACGCACAAAGCTTTCAAAAACCCCAGCAACTATCGAGATTATTGTGCGGTGTTTTCACATTTGCCTTCAATATAACAAACTCAGTCACATGTCAACAATTGCAATAGGGACCTTAATTTAATTTAAAAATGAAATGTGATGGAAAAATACATGGAACCAAGCAGTTGAGGAAAAATCTACACGAGTGGAGATGTGAACTAATTTAAAACAACATAAGCAGCCCTATCATGGTATCCGATCGGAATGGAATTTTCTACGATTCCTATGAAAATGGAGAATTTCATATCATGGTATCCGTGCCGACACTCTTTCACGGAGACATTCTCCGAAAGTCGCATAAGGCTACCTGCGACGTATTACATTTTTTTCTGTCAGTTGTTATGGTTAGAAATTTTTGTACGAAACCGGATACCATAATAGTGTTATGCGTTGCAATCAATTTTCTAACGATTCGTAACTTTTTCAGAACGGATATCATGATAGGGCTGAGAATGTACAACCCGACATAGAATGCGTTTAGCGTGAAAGGAATTAATACTTTTTTTAAAGACAACAAGACACTATTTCCATTTATTTTTTCGGGGCGACGCTTTCAAAAACGTTTGCACTAACTTATGGAAGGCTAATCTCTTTCGAAAACTACAAAATATTTAATAGTAATTGTTACACCATTTGATATTATCATACTTTCATAGTTTTCTTTTTATTTTCATTCAATTTCCTATCGAAAATTTTCTCATTATCGTTTTCATTTTTCTTTACATAGCATCGATTGCAAATTTCAGTTTTCTCTTCATACTACGTTTGGCTAATGAATTCTTGTATTTTTTTGTTTTTTTTTTTTGCTAAACTTATCTCCAAGCTACACACATTTCTGAATACATTATCTTCATCAATAATTAAACTCTGTTTATGTTTTATTCAAATGAATTTCTTTTGTTTTTTTGTTTTTTTTTTTTTTTAAGTGAACAATATTAAGTTTTAATTGTACATTAATGCAAAAACTATCTACACTCTTAAAATAATAAAAAGAAAAAGCAAAAAAAAAAAAAAAAAATAGGAAGGAAATTATAGTAGAAATATAATGAAAAAAAAGAAAAATACAAAATATCATCAGAGACCGAGAGAAAGCGAAAATAAGCAGAAGAAACGACAGAGGCCGCTAGGAGGTACCGTCTTCAAAGAAACATAATATACAAAGGACAATGGGAATTGGGGAAGGAAACAAAGCGGAACACCGTCGAGTTGATTTGAAACATTTAGTTGTATTTTGTTTGTTATCTATGTATGTAATTATTTCCTTTTCTTCTTTCATTGATTTGTATAATTGTATTCCAGTACATTTACTTTGAAAATTTAATTTCCGAATTTCTGTTGTATGTGTATTTTTTTTTTGTTTTTTTTCTAATAACTATCACTATCGTAATTAACATCCTGCTGTGCCTGTGTTGAGTCGTCACTTCGTTCGGATATCGGCTCCAGGTCTGGGTCCAAGTTTAGGTCGTTCATTGGCGGACAACATGATGGATGACTCATTGAATCAAAGGCATCTTTGATTTGATTATTGGCGCCCTTTGGATCGAGATCGGTCGCCCAGCTAAAGTGCATTAGCGCTGAGTCAACATTGCCAAGCGCTTTGTGGATCTTTCCAATGAGGTAGAATACCACTGACTCCTTTGGCACGATCTCTTTTAACTCCTCGAGCTCACGGAGCGCCTCTTGATGCTTGCCCAGTGAAAAGTATATGGAACCGCGATGGAATCTCGCCAGCGGATTCTTCGGATCTATTGCTGCCGCCGTGTTTAGAGTTTGCAGTGCTTGCTCCTTTTTCTGCATGAAATACTGCATGGCGCCGATATGCACCAATATGACTGAATTCTTCGGATTGATTTTCAGTGCCTTGACGTAGTGGAGTTCAGCAAGCTCGTACTTTTCTTGCTTGGAATAGATGGTACCGATGCCAAACCAGGCATTGTAGTGTCGCGGATCTTTGAGCACCGCTGTTCGGAAGAAATTCAGTGCTTTGTCCAGCTCTTCGGTGAGAACCAGTTCGTGACCGAGCAGGGTGTAACTATACACAAAATCAGGATCAACTTGTACGGCACGCTTGAAGAACTTTATCGCCGTTTCGTGTTCTTTGTGCAGCGAGAAACAGTTGCCCGATACACACCACGTTATGGGAGAAGTCTTATCTTGGGCCATCAGATCCTGGGCCAATGCCGACAGATCAACCTCTTTTTGCAGATGCCACAACGATGAGCTGTAGATCTCCATGGAGTCCAGACGGTGCGGATCGCTTTCGTGGATTTTGCGGAATATCGTTACCGATGTTTCGTACTCCCGTAGTTCATAGTGAATGCGACCGATTTGGCTTTGCACCCAACTCGAGTAGAGGTGGTGTTTTGGAATTGATTCGAAGCTTTTAATCGCCTCCTGGCAGTTGTACCGCATTAGGTGATTATATCCCTGACCGAGCTCGCGCAGTAGCGCCATCAGACCTTCAGCACTCTGACGTTTCAAGTTCAGCACATGGTGTGCCATTGTTTGCGCACTATTCAGACTGTTATTCAGCAGCACTTTGCTGTCGTTGGAAGTGATCGTTTCGATTTTCTCTTTGTCCTTGTCCTTCTTGTCCTTCTCGTTCATTTCCATATTATTAAGGGAGATTTTTGGGATGCGCTGTTTGGTCTTGCGCGGCGGGGAACGCGGCTGTACAAACTTGCTCATGTTTGGACTTTTGTTATTCTCCTTGACGGAGTAATTACTATTGCTAAATAGTCTTGAACTCCGGCGAACATTCTGCGCACCTAAGCCCCCACCAGTGGTACAGGAATTCGGCGTACGTGGGGTTATATTACCGGTTTGTGTGAAGACTGCAGGTTTTGCCGAGGGCTCTTTGCGATTGATCAGACTGCCTACGTGTGTTTTCAGTTTCTTCCCCACGGCTTTTTGCTCCTGATTTACCTCGACCAGCGTTTGTGGGGAGGGTGTGTGCATAGTTGTGTTCAGATTATTGCTCACGTTGTATGGTGTATCCCCTGGACTGAATGGTAGTATACCAAAACTCGGTGTTGATGGGCTTATGGCGGAAAGATACTTAAATTGACGCCGAAACGGTGTTCCTCCATCGAAATGGCTTGTTTCCATGTAGGCAATGCCACCACCACCGCTGCTGTTATTGCTATTATTGTTGTTTCCAAAGACAATCGGTGTATCCTCGATCGTTGTGTTAAGATTGTTAGTGCTCGGTGGCGGTGGACCTCCCAATCCAATGTTTCCACCTCGCAGAATCGTCATTGAACTGTTTAGATTGTTATTGTTGGGTGTCATCAGACTGACGTTATTTGACTGATCAACAGGTGTTGATAGGATATAACTAGAGCTATTATTAAGACTATTGACTAAATCCGCTCCTAGGGTGGATTGCTGTTGCAATATACCACCACCATTTCCTCCGCCACCCGGCAAGGGCATCGTTGGTGTGTTATCGCATCCGGGGAAACCTCCACCACTGCCGAAAAGCACCATTGAATTGGTGTTTGTATTGCCCTGGCTCGTGTTGAAGATATCCGTACTCGTCACTTGAAAAATTGCATTCGGATCGATGTCCACACCGAGATTACATAATTCGGCAAAAGCTGTCCATAGGAAAGGATTCAATTTCAGGGCCTTTCTATAGGCGTCCGCGGCTATCGCGTCTCGTTCCGTTTTTACACAAATCTGTGCGATTAGCTGCAATACAAAGCACGCAATCTCACCAAAGTCTTTCGCTATTTCATCGAAGTTCTTTATTTCGCCTAGACACACACTCGAAAGAGCACATTCAGCTTCCGAATATTTTTTCAAATAGAACGCACACTTGGCAAGAAGAAAACGACACTCCGGCGAACGACGTGATTTCTCTTTGAGCAGCCAATACGCTTGATGGATCATGCCAGATCGATAGTAACTAGTTGCCAAAATAAAGATTGTTTCGTCCGTTTCCACTAGAATCGAAAATAAAAAAAATTAGGACACTTCATAATAGAAAATGTGTTGTAAATGTTAATGTTAATCATAACTACAACTGCTCTACTCCATGTTTGGATTTTAACAAATAGTCTTGCGTGCTGCTAACATTAGCGGACAGTGATCTTAAGAATGCGAAAATCTTGGAAGTTGACAGCTGCTCACAACAATATCGTAATAAAGAAGCATCTTTACCACTCACCCCAACGGGGTGAATTCCACTACAAATGGACATAAGTTCACTATGGACTTACATATGTCCCTATGGCATAATAAATATACGGTTAGGGCCACAAAACAAAAAGAGGAGTAGTCCGGAAAACCACAGAGTGGGATCATTTCTAACATAAATGTTGGACAGCCTTCTGAAACCGCTAGAGGGAGGCTGCGCAAAATCCTTGGCATATGCGGCACTTAAACCAGTGTAGTGCAGTGCATTGTAATACCACAAGGATCTAGGATCGTGAACAGCAAAAACTTTGACCCGGAAAATACAGGAATCTGTTTCTGATGGACAGCGCGTTAGAGGAAGCAGTATACTCAATTGAAACCCGTATTGGGTTAGTGTGGAAAACTAGAAGAAATAAGTTAAACGTTCCAAGAATTTGAAGAGATTTTGTGGGACGAAGAAAGGTTCCATCAAATCTGGCAAAGATAAGTGCGAATAATGAAAGTTATTTATCTCAGAGTTAAATATTTAGTGAAACCAAAGATTTAGTACAAAATTGTTGCCACACATTACTTTCCAGTTTTCCACATCTTCTAGTCGCGTTTCGTTATTGCACTTAATTTTTCTAGTTTCCTTTGTACGTCGTTTTAATTCGAGATGAAGATTTCTACACTCTATGTGGGTCAAACCACTTGCTAATGTTTACTACTACGCCAAACTAGTACTATAATAATTCTAATAATAGCCTACTGCCTATGCATCTGACTAAGATCTGTAACGTTCACGGCAAATATCAATACCCTTGTCTAAATAGTGAAAAAAATTGATTATATCTAGCTCTAGCTACTCGTAAGAATTATGAAATCATAACACAACAAATGTATTTTCTACCCTCAATGCCATTAATGCCACACGACATCGCAAAATCAAATAGCTCTCTCTTTCTCTATTTTTAATCTGCAACTCTATTTCTAATCAATAAACTAAAAATAAACAAAAGCTTAGTTAACATCGAATTAAAATCAAAACCAAAACAATTACCTTCCGAGCATAGGCGTTCGGCGAGGAAAACTGCATCCTTCTGGTCGTAGTGGTTCAGGCAGTGCCAAATGGCAGCCTAAATACGTTTTGTGTAGAATTTTACGTGTTTGTATAAGCCACGGCCACGGCATAGAAACATAGAACGAAAGAGAAACAAAAAACACACATTTTACATATAAAATTGGCTCACAACAAAATATATCTCAAATGCACTCCGGAGAAAATCAATAAATTGAATTTTCCCCCGCACACACTCGATTTCACTACGACTACAACTGGGGGTGGTCAGAGGAGGCTGCCTGGCTGGCCAGCAACTGCTGCTCTGGCCAAAATCTCACCTGAACAGGCTCCTGGATAATCATTTTTGCAGATCCGTACTGATCTTAATAGACAGGCGATCTTATGACACTTTTTCCTTGGGAGACGCGACAGACCGATTTATTCACGCACGCATAAAACTACTTAAAACTCCCACAAAAATTATTGCTATCGCACGAGTGTTACACTTTAGTTTTCCATTGAATATTTACAACTGTCCGCCTTTGATTTTCTTTTTTCGATTAATGTTGATGGAGGTGTCGATAGATATTTTTTTTTTTTTTTTTCTTCTTTTCTGATTTTATTCGAGAATGGGAACGAAACTCACTTGACACACACGCCACTGGGGGGAAAAAACGCAAAAATTCTCCAAGTGGCGGTGTGCGGAATGCGTAATTTTTTTGGTACAAATATCACTTGCTAAGGGGAGAATGGAGTTTTATTTGGTTTTCGGGGAAAAACTTTTGGGCAATCGGAGAATTTGATAATTTTTGTAAAAATGTAAAAGCTGGATGTGTGAAAATTTTTTTTCTTTGATCGGTTTTTGACGACTACACTAATACATTGATGAGAAATGCCATTTTTAGAACGTTTATCGTTGATGGATATGAAAATTGTTTATATTTCTAACGAGTGCAGCGACACCTACCTTATAGTAGGTGATGTCTTTGTGTTCAGTTGTAAAAACATGCATTAGAGTTATGCAATTTATTAGTAAAAAATTGTTATAAATCGGTAAAACGAAGTGCATTTGCATTTTCAATAGTCATCAGAAATACTTCTTAAAGATTTCAATAGTTATTAGCGTAAGACAGCACAGGACTAGACAGTACAAGTTTGTTAAAACTGAAGAAATCGTTTGGAACAGAAAGTGCAGTATCGCATTGAATACAGTTGAAGTCGACTTTTCAATTTTTAAATACCCATGAGGAGTGTCAGGTCTTTTTCATCTGAACAGAGCAATGAACACATCATGGGATGATGTGTTAGATGCAACAACGGTTAGACCAGTGTAAGGGTCCATAATGTTAACACGAGGATCTAGAATCCGAAGAAACTACTTGTTGTCGAAGAAGAAGGATCGTAGGTGCATTCTTCTTCGAGCAGAGAGAGCTTGGTACATGTAGATAAATTGGATTATAATTTCCCGATCTTCTTCTTCCATACAGCTTCGTTAGAAGTCGTTTTTGTTGAGGGCCAGCCTATACTATGACACCTATTATGTTTGTAGTGAACGACCCCTTCAATCTGCATAAACGATTGGAGTATCTGTCTATTATACATGGTTGCTGAACCAACAACTCCGATGGTTGTAACAGTGAGTTTGTTCATATTTCCCGCTCGTTACTTGCTAGTTCCCTCATGACTTTCATTCCTTGATATATTTTAGTGCCCAAGTACAGCAAAAATCTCTGTTCCCGAGTTTCCATCGATGTTTCACACTCGTTTAGGATGAAAGTAACTTGATGACATTCCTCTTACCGGGGGATTCGAACTGTATAACTTATGTCAACGTAGTACATTTTACTTTGAAGGTCGCTCGAATATCTTACAAGTCCAGAGGTTGACTGTACGTCCTTCCAGATAGCTCCTATAAAAGAACAGCCTTTAGTGATTAAAGATTGCCTCCATTATTGGTGTGGGGATACTAGTGTGGGAGTCGTTTATTTCCAGGCAGGCAAACACTTCATTGAGCGAGATTCGTCCGACGATTCAAGTGTAAATCCAATGTAAATCTCGTTTCTTTATCTACAATTTATCGACCAGTTATCTACCAAAAAAATGTCCAGCTTACATCCGATCGGCGCTGCAAGATTAGGTCTCTTTATTTATTGGAAACTTTACAACATTTATCAGTGACTCTCCTAATTACCTGAACCCTAAACCACTGCATTTAAACAGATGATCGCCTCACACAGCACACACTTGTATTCAGACAAATGTCATAAAAACAGTCAAAGGAAAAAAATTGAAAAGTCAAACGTCAACAGAGTGAATTTTCAACACAAATGTTGTTTTCCTCTTGTTTTTCTTCTTTCTGAACTTATTATTACATTTCTCAAAAATGAAACCAGCATAATAAAAAAAAAATCAAAAATTTCTCAAAAATGTTATTTAAAATTCTAATTTTTGCTCTCATATTTGTTGTGTTTTTTTATTGGTAAGAATGGTGGTTGTCCCTCAAATTTGGACGTCACACCTAGTATGAATAATTTTTCGATTATAAAAAGTTTTATTATCTATCCATCAGGTTTATACCAACAAGTATCAGTTGGTATCTTGTAAGGAAACTAAAGGCCAAGGTGCGCATTGGACGCATAAGTATTCGTATATTAGCCCTTAAGAATGTAAACATCAGTAAGAGTGGATTTTCAGTGGTAAGCACCAGAATGTGGGTTGTGTTTGATTGATTTTTTCAATAGATCTTTTCTCTTAATTAATTTCAGCAAATTGAAGAGATATGCCTACGCAGCAGCTTCTTTAATACAGAAGTCTCAAAGCTCCTATCAATTCATATTCGTGACATAAGAATCAATAAAGATATCGATACAAAACAAAATGATAGCTCCGTTGACCTCATCAGAGAATTGGAGGGGCTGCGAAGTCGAAAGAGTGAGCGAAAGGGAATGCCAGACTTTCGTCAGGCAAAGGTGCCGCCCAGCATAATAACATTTGCTCAGGTAAATTGGGGATCAATGGGCATGAATAATATGACTGACTCAAAGTTCAACACCATTACTAGCAATTTGCAAAATGGGTCTTGAAAACTAAGTAATTTTCGGTGTTACGCAGAACTGAACTCAATATATTTTTAAACAGCTCTGAGGCGTGAAACTGACTATAAAAATAAATTAACAGACTTATGTAAGAGCAGTTAATGAACATAGATATGACCCTTATCACGGCTGGGTATTATAAAATTAATTTACGTTAAATTTGTTTCAGCGTTAGGAGTGTTTTAATTATACCTACTGCATAGCAATTCCTCGCAGCCTTGATTAGACTTAAAGACCGACAAACTTTTATATTCTGCTGCTCTGCAGTTCTCTGTCGCTACTTGTGGCACGTTTAGAAGCAAACAGGTGGTAATGATGTAGTGAATAGTGTGTTAGATTGTGACGCAAAGTATGGAAGTTCAAAGCCAAACGGACACCAAATAATGTTAGAAAAACGAATAAAATCTTTCTCCAACTGCTGCTTGGTGGTTTATGGGCCAAATCAAATGTATGTACTGGCGTATACAATAAACGAAGAGGTCGTTCTTTTTTTGCGTGGTCATTCATATTTTTCGGCCTTGTAACCATTGCTGTTCATCCACTCTACATGATCCAGGCACTTTAATCGTTGTACAGGTATATTTTTGACCAGGTCAGAGTCTCTGTATAGCTCGTGGTTAACTCATCTCTTCCATGAACCGTAGAACACAGATAGGCTCATAAATCGAACTTTATTTATTTTCTAAAACTTCTACAACTCTTTTCAGTTTATGGCAGTGCATGTGAACAATATTTCTGTTGTTCTCATGAACAATGATTTCGATCCGGGATGGTTTCTCCATGCAACTGCTAAGGAACTACATTTGGATGGAAGTATTGTGCATAATGCAAAAACACTTCTCGTAAATGCTATTCTAAATGAAGCACAGGTAAGAATGTTTTTTTTTTTTTTAATTTTAGAATCCATGTGTTTATGTTTATTCATCTACAGGCTAAGATCCTTCGTCACTGTCCCTCTAGAAGGCAATCATTAGAGAATTTGAATAAAATCCGTCCATGCTTGGCAGAGCTGAGTTTTGACATTGCCTTGGATGGGATTCTCTTCGCGCATGGTCCTCTATCTGTCGACGTAAGTTACAAAATGAAATTGTATAACTACGTCGTCTTTTTATCTATAATTTGTATATCATTCCAGAAACTTTCACTGTCTATGAGCAATGCCAAGGCAACAATACATGGTGGTCTGTATGATTTTCTCCGTGAAGCAAAACAACGCAAGAAACCAGCTGAAGTGAAAGTAGTCGAGCAATCAGTTCCTACCAAACCATATAATAACGATGCATATCAAAAAATTGCTCCTATTATTCCAAAGAATTTTAGTTTCATAATTAAAGCGGCCACCTTTTCGGCAGTTAAGGAAAACTCTCAAAACGATTTTAGTGCTAAAATGCAACTGTTTACCGTGAGTAGCTTTATTCATTTAATTTAAATCCAATGTAACCATCGTACTATTTCTTTATTTCTACAGATCACGGGAAAATTCAACTCAAAGTCTCTCAATGAAAACGTACATCTTCCAACCTTGTACACGAAAATATCGCTACAACACCTTGACATTGATACTAAGTTCGAAAAGCTATTATTCATTGAACAGTTCACTATCGACTCAGTAGTAAGTACACTCACAATTCCAAATTTTATTTCCATTTATTGACACAATCATCTCCCATTTCAGCTTGAAAATGATATGGTGAATCTGTACCTCAAACTTAAGACGTTCCAGCTCATTTATAATCACAGTGAGATCTATAGTTGGGTGAATAACAATTTTCTATCGCGTAAAAAATCGCAGCCACTGCTGTTGCCCCAATTAACCGATGATGCAGCGTCGAAACCTTTGTCACGCAACAATAGTTTCATGGAATGGATACTCAAACGCGTTGTCATAAAGGGGTGTGCTGAGCTTTGGAACGTGTCTACCCTGATGAAACTCGATGATCAGAATGCAGCGGTGAGTGTAAGTCATACACGATTACTGCTAGAGCAGTTCGATGAGAAACGCAGTAATAGGTACAAAACTGAAATCTTAAACCTACTCCTCGACCAACGCCACTGGAGCACAGAATTGATGATAGAATCATTATGGTGGTCGCTAGGTAACTCAATCAACGACACAAATAATCTCAAGAAAACACACTCACCGGGTAGTCCATTCTTTCTCGGCGTCAGTCTGGTTAAGTTGAGTAGTTATGGTAATGTGACAAAGCTGGAGGTTTCGATTCATACGCTGCGCACAGAATATAGTGTCGCATTGGCAGAGTTTATTATCAAGTCAATGCGGTGTGTTAAGCAATATGGTTGGATGGACATGAATAAGAAGCAAAAGGATATTGTTAAAGTATCCTCTGTAGAGGCTAACGCAGGACTCTTGGTGTCGACAAAAATCAAAGATATAAGTGCTTTCTTCATCAATCATCATGACGCATGGCTGCTGATCAGTTTATCGGAGATTACATTAACACGCTCACATCAAGTATCCAACTTCCGCTTGGAGGAGTTTCAAATGGCTATCATGAGATCAATGCGATCCTCATCGTTGTCCCTTAATGATTTCAGTGATATATTCGCAAACGTGAAGATCATTCGAATGGAATATGAAAAGTATGAAAATTCTAGGCCAAAGATTTCAGTTTATATACCAGGAAATAGTGAAGCAACCTGGAATTCGAATTTACACATGCATGTGGTGACTTTACTGCGCGATATAAAGGAACTTAAAAGTCAGTTGAATCTGTCTCGTCCGTCAACACCATCTAAAGAGCAACCACCACCTACTGATTCAAAGAATAGATTAATCCTAGAGATATCAGCCGAAAGGAGTACACTGTTTGAAATTAAGATTTCAGAACGGCACACAATGCAGTGGTTCCTTGAGAATTTGTTTGTCAGTCGCAAGGAGGGGAACTTTATATCAGCGGAGAATATCTTCATCAAGATTGATGATCAGCATATATTCACCGTAAAAGACGTGGACATACACTCGTTGCCAAAGCTAGAGATGTTGACACATGAAAGAGCGAATTGTGAAGGTTTTGTCATGGCCACCAATAAGGTGTGGGTGACAACAATTGGAGTATTTAAGGTTCGATTTGACGGGTGTCTATATGAAAATTCAAATTTTATGGGTTGTTATTATTTCAGGCTATCTTCCCCTATGACCATGACTTCTATGACGCAGTTCATAACGAATTTATCTCTCTGTTCAAGTGGTTAAAGTTTGTGCACAATGTGAAGAAGAAAGCATTCACTGCCACCTCGCCACTACCAAGTGATTTGGTGATACAGGTTTGTTGATCTCTACTGGTGCTTGTCTACTCTTATATTCCCTTTCTCCAGATTAAAGAGTTCCTAGTCGAAATAAGTGACGATCCGTTTGAAGTGAAACTTCGTGACAATTATGTACTCCTTGTTGATGAGTATCTGGAGAGTCTTAAGCGTAAAAAGCTTTTCGAACAGAAGATAGCTGAGCGGTGCTCTGAACGACTTCTAGTCCCTGCAGGCACCATCGAGAGTTTATATGCGAATTTGATTAAGAAAAACTCTGAAATCTATATTCAACGATCGAAGAAGATCAGCGAGAGTGGACCAGTTCGAACGCGTCTTCTTGCGTGGATTATGACGGATGTGGAAATTATGGCGATGGCTGACCCCTCAATACATGGAACAGAGAATGTGACGCGAATCATGAGAGAAATCGATGGGGAGAGCCCTTGGCCGGAGGAGGGACTTGATTTTGTAACATTGTGGTGTCGTAACGTGAATGTTAGCTGCACTGAATGGAAGTTCATGCTAAGGTTAGTTTAGTTAGAAGCTCCTTTTCTTCGTGATAATCATGACGATCTATTTACAGAGACTTCCCTCAGCCCATGTTCTATGTAAAGGCTATGCGTCTGTTTGGTACACTTTGTGGAGCGGAACAATTGGCTCCCAAACGGGCGAAGCGTGATGTTATAATCGAAGTGGGACACCCCTTTGGAAACGACACAATTCAGAGGGGAATGACTGCGTTAAAGTTCTATCATGACTTTGATTGTGAATTAGACTTCTGCAGCTATGCATTCGGTCCCTGTTGGGAACCAGTAATGGCTCAGTGTAATTTAAGTTTTGAGAAGATATCAGCTCCTTCAAAGGATCCTAGTCCGGTTCTTCCATTCTGGGATAAACTACGGCTATTGTTACACGGACGACTGACTATGATTGTGAAACAATTCACTGTTCTGCTGCATGCTTCATTGGATCCGTACAACACGACTGAGGAAATGGAATTGACTTGGAACAACTGCGGTATTGTGTGGACCAACGCCAGAATTATGTTCAAGGGCGAATTGAATGTAAGAAATCACAAATTCTCAAAGTAATTCAAAGTTAAACATATAGTTTTCTGTTGTAGATTACTGTACGAACTGCATCGCGATATGATGATTGCCGTCTACTTCACTTTCCCAATCTGAAGCTGACATTCAAGCTGAACTGGATATGCTTGGCAAATCCGAATGATCATCACGCAGTGATTCCATGTGCACCGGATAAACTTCCTGAATACTCCAGTAACCAAGTTCATGATTCATTTCGAGCGTTTAGGTCTCAGAACCTTAATATTTGGATCTCATTCGAGACTAAACCAACCCCAGGAGATGAACTAGAGGCTGATATTCCAAGTTTAGTACTGTATGGAAGTACATTGAGATGGTTTGAGAGTTTAAAGTTGATATTATCGGGCGTAACACGCCCTACCCGCAGAGGACCGGTTTTTAACAATGTTCGGCCGAGGAAAAAGCAGCTGAGTCGACACTACAAACGCGCCAACTTGCAAATGAGTCTTCATAGATTCCAGGTCCTCTACTGGATGTCACATGCTTTGCACAAGGGCTTTCAGCTGAATGGTGGACGTGTGTCGTTTAGCTCTGAGCATTGCTTGACGCTTTGTCCGATTGATGATGGTTTGAAACATCGACCGAGGGCGGATTGGTCAACAGTATACATGAACTGCGAATTGAATGATGCTGAGATCTGGTTGAAAAGTATTCTCACAGAGAAGCTCGATAGCAGTTCGGAGAATATCTCCAACTCCGATGCGTTTAAGATTGTTCGGTTCTATTTCTTGAGCGTAGCTAAGGTATCGTATGGACGCGAAGCACTTATTCCCAATGAGGATGATTCAAAGGGGAAAACGTCGACTCCCACACATAAGTTGGTTGTTTATGACTTGAAAGGTGCATGGACAAAGAATAATCGTGATGTGGCATTTGCTCTCTTCGATTCGTTTATGAAATCTCAGAAACTGAAGAACAACCTCTCGACAGAGGCGGTCAAAGGATTCCGCAAGGAGGGCAACTCGAATGTCCTCAAAAATCGTAGAAGTGAAAGTGGCACTGCCACACCAGAGGTTCTTCCAATCGGGGCGGAGAATTCTTCAACAGCGATTAAGAAACCTCAACCAGCCAGTCATGCAACAGCAATGCTTCAGCAACTGATTGCCGAAGCAGATCACAAATTTAATGTGTACAGTGATGATCAGAGTACACAGACAAGAGAACTGCAGCTGCAGGGTTTACAGGCGTGTAATTTACTAGATGTAATCCATGAGAACTGGTCCATATCACTGGTAAATTCTCAAGTCCTTCTGAAGGGTTGTGAAACGTCCGGTTATGTGATTATTAGTGCGGCGAAAGCAGAGATATTGCAGAGAGTACATAGGCCGGTATGGAGAGATCGGTCATTGGTGTCAAAGACCACATGGAAAGGTTTACTAGAATGCATGCAGTACTATGCAACCGTTAGCGCTGGAGAACATGATTCACTACTAGAGAAGGAGATTATGTGGTTGACTGTGGATAATATACAGGAGAAAGACAAAGATGCTACCGTAATCAATGATTTACCAGATATTCCTCACCTTGTGGGCAGTGGTCGAAGTGTGGGAGGAGTAGTTTCAGAGACGGTTGGCGCTTCTTCTATTTCAGATGCTGGTGAAACTCAGCCGGTACAGCTCCAACGCATTGTTTCCCGGTGTAAATGTGAATTTTTCTATGTAAGTTATGGCGATACAGTAGATCCGAGCACTATTACTGAAGTTCCACCACCTCCTTCGGAGGAAACCCTAAGTCCGTGGGAAAAACAGGATGATCCAGTTGATGCCTTCACTCTTATGCATCACGATTTGGATGTCTGCACGAATTCCTTGCAGTATGCAATGATCTTGGACATTGTTAATAATCTTCTCCTGTATGTGGAGCCACAAAGAAAACAAGCTTTGGAGAAGTTGGCCAGAATGCGATTCCAACTGCAGTTGTACTCCAGTGAGGATCAGAAGCGACCCATTCAACATCTGCAAACGCAGATTCGCAGTCTTTTAATGAAAATTCGCTCACTCGAGAAGGATATACATTTAATAGGAAAAGCTCGAGCTGAGGAGGGGGATTCAAGAGAATTGCGACACGAATTTGAACAAGTTCAAAAGTCCATACGCGAGAGCAAAGAGGAACTTAACAATCTCAGTGAAGAGCTTGACATGATGCTGTTATGCTATAAGGAGACCCAGCTATCCACTATGAGTAAAATCACCAACGTTCGGGCTAATAAGTCAGTGACCATAGTGCGTGCCAATGAGATTTGCTTCAAGCGAGCCCAGTGGCGTCTCACAGAAACTGACGGTCAGATCGGTATTGCAGATCTCGTGCTCAGTGGTTTCCTCTATACGAAAAAGTCGAAAAGTGATGACTCCGTGGAACATCTTCTGGAACTCGGTAACATTCGTATGAATAACCTCATTCCTCGGGAAATCTACAAAGAAGTGATCTGCCCAACAGAAATCCAAAAAGATATGCCAGTTGACACGCACAAAAGAGTGCTACGCGTTTTCTGTCGCGAAAAACCTCCAGTTGGAGGGATCTCTGTGAAAGAACACTTTGAAATCAACGTGGCACCCATTACAATAGCCATAACCAAGAAATTCTACAGCACAATGCTCAAGTTCTGTTTCCCCGATCGAGATGCATCCGAAACCGAGGCTGTTGACGACATCGAGGAGAATTCATCAGGTAGCTCATCATCCTCACAGAAATCGTCGAAAAAACCATCAAAATCAAAGAAAAGTTCCAAGGACTCTGAATTTTATGTAAAAATCGAAAAGGACGACGTGGAGAAAATGAAGGAGAGAGCAGAGAAAAATAAACTATTCATCTATATAAAAATTCCAGAAGTACCTGTTCGTGTCAGCTACAAAGGAAACAAGGAAAAGAATTTGGAGGATATAACAGATTTTTCATTGGTCATTCCGACACTGGAATATCACAATGTTACATGGACATGGTTGGATTTGTTATTGGCAATGAAATCGGTTAGCAGACGTGTGATACTCTCACAAGCGATCAAGCAAAAGTTACAGATTCATAGAAGGCAACCGCTAACATCGGCTGGTGAAAGAGCATCACCCCAGGAGGAGGATAAGGCGAAGATGCTGTTTGGAAATCGACTAGCGGTGAGTATGAAATTCATTTGTTTGTGGCATTTTGTAAACATATTTCTTTTTATTAGAATGAAAATCGCAGTCAACGGAAGGGCGTTTTCAAATTCACCGCAAATAATCCAAAATAGTCAATAAAAATTTATTAAATATATTACATACATATGTATGTATGTTTTCATTTACCAAATTTATTCAATGTTCCAATGTAAGCCAGTGATAATAGAGCTACTAGAAATAAATAGTCAAGTTCTCCTCTACCCTCTTTTCCCATTCTACAAGTATTAATAGCGAATTTGTTTAAAACAAAAAAGAAACGCTAATTATATTGGTGTAAAAAACTTTAATAATAAATATAATTTATTTTCAATACAAATCTGAATGTGAAAAGCTGTGTTTTCTTTCATATTTCGACTCCACTTGTTTACATTTATTAGTGTAGTAGTGTTCACAGTTTAATTCAACTGTCCACTTGTTCTTGCTACCTATATATGCAACAAAAATTATGGATCAGAATTCTAATAAGGACCTAGAGTTACCTAGAAACCGAGCGACAAATAAAACGTGAAAAAGATTAGTCCTATGTACTGGTTGTGGTGGTCGAATGCCTGTCCAACTGTTGTGCTGGATGTCCTCCTAGACTCCGACCCCAGCATATAAGTGCTATGAAAACTGCAGCTTCACCTCCAATGTAAAAACAAAACCAACAACTTAGTTGGACATATGTATGTATAAAAAAATCTCGATTTTTAGTTCTTATAGGTATTTCTCTTTATTTTACAACAAACCAATAAGCTGTTTTTCGGCAATTATAGAACAACTTAAATCTTCTACAAAGACACAACACGCATTAAGGGAACGATCTCTTGGCGATATGTCCGGGATACTTTTCCCGATACTTCAGTCCTGTAACAAGCGTTGAACTCTTAGGGAACGCAGTCTGTCCATTGAACTTTGTGTCTGTTTCCGGATTAAAACGTACATACTCATTTTGAATATGAAGATTTGGTGGCAGATCGGCTTCCTTTAGGGCGTCATAAGGTACTGTTGTATCGATAGGAGTTTTATAAAATTGAATGACATCAGCTATTCATAAAATACACGTTAAATAGTCATACACTGATTTACAGAAATGTTTAACTTACCAATAGTGATAACTTCATGAACTTGAGAATTGGGAACGCTGTGCTTGAAGTCTTTAAAGCACGCATCAAGAAATTTGAATTTCGCTTCTAAATTGGTGAGTTTGTTTTCTGGTTTGGGGGCGATATTAAGGGTGACACAAATCGCTTCAATTTTATCAGCAACATCATTGGGCGGCGTGTAAGCTTTCAAAGGCCGAAGGAAACTGAAATGATTGGATTTTTACTTTATGGCAACAAATAAATTAAAATATAAGGACATATGTGATAGATATGTATATCACAGGTGGCGCACACAAGTAGAAGGTGACCTCAACCGACTTGGAGTGCGCAAGTGTAGGCAGTTAATTAGAGACCGTGCTAACTGGAGAGGTTTGTTGGTTGAGGCCCAGGTTCACTTCAAACTGTAGCGCCACCTAAACAAGTAAGTAGTCTTGTACGTATGTACATTTTCAGCCACACAAATATCGCTTACATTTGAATGAGATTTGTTTAAAGCGTCTTAATGTCTAGGAGATCATGGAACATGAAACGGTACAGGGATGGCACCCTTGCTTGCTTGCTTACAAAACCTACTGATATAAAAACATTTTTAACACAAAAATTAGATTAAATTGATTCTCGTGAATGTACAATATATGTATCTACATACGTGTAAGAAATGTTAACCAAAGGCCGATCAAGTTTTTATTGGCAGAATCGCTACGAAATACGCTATTATGCCCTAGTCTGTGCTGAAGAAGCTGACTCTTAAGGGGGCTGACCTAACATATGTATGTACATAGATACGTGCACCCTACAAGAGAGAAGAAAAATTTCAATATTCGCAAACGCCACTGAATTAACGGGGCAAATTCGAATTCTGAATAATCACCGTCATCATTAGTCATGTGACGATTTGAATTAATCAGTTGATTTGAAATATGTATTTCTCAATAAATGTCAACAATCAAGACAAACAAACAAAAACAAGTCTTAATTTCAAAATTGTACATTTCTAGTTTATATTGTTTTTACATTGATTTTGTTTTCTATTTTCAATTTATCTGCAAAGAGAGGATAGTCATTCCGCACATTTGCTATTATAATGATAATTACTCATTCTCTATTTTAAGAGTGATAATGACGCAAAAACCTTCGTCATTTAAAAATCAAAAACAAATAAGAAAAAAAAAACCCATTCTCAGTTTTCGAATATAAAATTCTCAAGTTCGAAACTACGATCAAAAAGATCGATAAAAAAACACTAATAGTCAAATGAACAAATAAACTTTAAGAGAGTTATTACTCTCATATTTGGGATTTATTTCTCCTTCAAGCCAGGAGAAATAACTTCCCCAGTTCATATATAGCCAAACCCACACAACCAAACTATTCATTTGGTGGAATTTCCCCTCTCTGGGTATTTATCACAATCCTTTATACCATCGCAATTGCTTGATTTACCCCTACAATTGACTTCTTTTTTTTTTTTTGTTCAGTACCCTAACCAAAACAATAAAAACCGAAAGAGTATCAAATATGTTTTCTCCTTTTCCTATGTATACACACCCTTTAGAGGCCAATGATTTTCCCACCGAATCAATACTACGCGCACTCACTGCAGGTCCACCCTTCTTTTTCTTATTACCAGAACAGGAATAGCATTTAGCCGATTGTAGGAAAATCTGTAAATAAGAAAGAGATAAACATAAATATGTTGGAAAAAAAATTTCCCTGTAGATTTTTTCTATACCGAAGCCGACTAAAAGCAAAAAATTCCTGCCGAAGTCGATTTCGGTTGAAAATTATTACACCACAATATCTGTCAAAATGAGCAGCTGTCAAAAAAATTCTTCATAATCCTCGCAAACACGATGTTATGAGAAAATCTCGTGTGTGGGAAATCATGATTTTTTCCAATGACATTAAAGAAAACGAATCGAATTCTTTTCACAATTCGATTCTCTTCTTTTATGCAAACAAATTGTGAGGAAATTTAATGCAATTGGTTTTGTATAACTTACGTTTCGTGCAAAAATGTGTTGACCCGTTTTACGTAAACTCACTTGCCCAAGCCCCGCCATCGTGAAATAGACACTGATGGGTAAGTGAGAATGTGTGAAAACTTAAAGGGGATTTTTTTCTTTTATACTTCCGAGTGGCTGTTAGAGAAGGATGACTCGTGCTGCCGCTGTTTAGAGGGCTCTTTTGAGAAATCTATCTATACACAAATGCTAAGTGTATGAGTTTTTCATCCATCAGATTCCTTTTAGCGAAATCGTTTTTGAATAAAAAAAATTTTCTGCGTTTACACATGCGGGGGATATATTGACTTTTCAAAAGTGGATTTTTTTTTTGCATTGAAAAATTACGTACATTGATACTATATACACATTTAAATAAAACTATGATTTTGGTATGCAGTTTATCGGTTTTTAGAACTGGATTTCCGCAATAAAACACTATGGTCAATAAATTAGGACAAGGAATGTAGCCTTTCCATAAATGTCTGCCAAAACCGTTCAAATACTTATTACAAAATGTTCACTTGGTGGTAAAAGGACTGTGAAAAACGTTTTAAGTACTTAATTGTGACTGAGCAGAATAAATCATTATGAGTACATAGCTGTAAGGATATTTTGAATTAAATTGAAGCATAAATGTCATTAGAGGCTTCTCAATATAATCTTTTGAATATAGATCTTTAGACCTTGTTTTGCTATCGTCAGAACCGAGCCGCATAATGGATGAAATCGGTGCTATAACATTCCTTGTTTGGTGCCAAAATATTTGGTATTCATTTCACTTTCTCTTCCTATTTTTCCTTTCAAAAGTCATATAAACCCGAAGATTTTGTGGTTTTGGTTGTCCGTTTAGTTCTTAATACTTGAATGGGTATACAATTTTGGTGTATGGTCATTCTCGAATTCACATACAGTTTTCTTTGGGATACTCGCCATAAATTGACAGCGATCGCAGTGTCTGTACCTAGTTGCAAATTAACAGAGTTAGTCTTCGTAGTCTGCCTTGTTGCGTGACCATATTGTAGTCCGGAGCAAGATGTCGCTATTATATGCATGCTGTGCATGCAGTTTGGCAATATGCAACGCACTGTAATAGTTAAATTAAACTCTGATGTCTCAACTGTCATTCGGTTTTATTTTATAACTCAGGCTTAGCTCAGAAAAAACTGCTGTAACAACTAACTTCCTGTCAGCCCTCGAGGGGAATATGGCATCAACTACACCTTCGCGCAATCTATTTCGGAGAAAAAAAATAATTCAGAGCTGGTGTTCAAATACCTGCATAACTACTGCCTATATGTGGCAGTCCTGGTATTAAATGCCTATATAAGTTAAGCATGATAGTTTAAACAGTGAACACATACTCTTGTTCGTAGAATCGCATTCAAAATGCAACGCAATAAATCTGAAATGCAACTGAAAACAAAGAATCACAATCCATTTCCCAAATTCGTGTATTTCTTTACACAATGGCCACACAGATGTCAACAAACAGCAACAATCCAAAACTCCAATTGATCATATCGCCGTGTAAACACAGGCAATGTCAATTTTCTCATATTTGCGAAAATGAGAAGGTCTGATGTTAAAAAGAGAGCGAAAACTTTATACCCGACACATCCACAATTTCGAATCAATCGAATAACAGTTTTGGGTTCATCGCGGTTAATCCCGTCGAGGCGAAATAGGAGAGAAATTACGTGTTTTCCAATATTAACAGATTTTCAAAAACATTTTCATTCTAAATCAAAATCTAATAAATTCTTCAAAATAAAAACTATACATAAACAATTTTTGTAATAAAATGAATTGAATTTTTCCTTTCGTGTTTTTTTTTTCTTTTTCTGTGAATATATTGGGGCAACTATGTGTTGGCGGCGTGTGCGTTAAAAAAAAAGTCTAAATAGAGATTAATGGGTTTTAGCCGACACTCGCAAAGTGAGATAACCATACAATAGGAATACGCTTGATTTATGGGTTTAAGTGAATTTTATTCAAATTTGCAGAAACCATAATTATAACCATTTAAATCTAAACTACATATGTATAAATAACTTTCTAAAGAACTTTTGTAAAATGATTTGAAAAAAAAACCCCATCTCCAAAGAGAGTATTGGAAAAAAAATTCCCTGTCTTTGGTGCGATGCAGAAAACGAACAATATTGTGTGTGTAGAAAAGAGACAGATTAATCGTGGGGGGACATTTTTCTACACCACTTCGAACTCCCTCTGTGCTGACAGTAGTGGTGGAATAAATAAAGATATATATATATATGGATGGCAATCACACGTTAGTGTGTGTATTGGATAGAGGAAAATCTCTTGAATTGTCGCCATTTTCATCAGCACAGTCGCTAACGTCGTGTCGATGTCGCTGTCCGTCGTTCGATTAAACTCTCCGCAGAGTAGCAGTAGTGTTACAATAGGAAATTTCTTTTATTCAGAAAAAATAAAGAATTTCTAACGTACATACATAATAAAAAAGAAAATAAAAAATTAAATCCCCAATGCTTCTGTAATCGTTGTGCGAATTAATTTAAATAAAATTGTCCGTGTAGTGCAGTGAAAAATTCCAAAATTGCACAATTCCGTGTTTCTAGTGAAGGGGAGATTTCATAAAAAACGCATCTTAATGTCAAAAATTTAAAGAAAGAAAATTTATAATAAAAAAAGAAAAGAATTCAATTCAAAACCAGCAACCCACATAATTTTTTCCTTGGTTATTTTTCATCTTTCTTTTTTTTTTTTGTATAAGAAAGTAGAGTGTGTGTACAAAGAAAACGGGGGAGAGGTGTAGAGTGGAAAAGCAAAAAAGAGGTGAAAAAGAAGCACAAGCCAGTTCTCTGAGCGAAAAAAAAAGAAAAAGTGAGAAAAACGAATTGAGGAGAACTGAAGTAAGAAAAAAAAAGAAAAAAAATCTCAATTTTCGGCATAAAAGTGAATGCAAAAAATTACAAGTATACACACAAACACATTCGCAGATGAAGCGAGAGGAGTCGTGTAATTAGCAGTGCAGTAAGTGGTGTACTCTGTGTGTGGTGAGAAAGTAAGTGTCAATTTATGAATTTTGACATTTAAACAAATGGACAATACCAGTGTTTTTCACCGAACTCGACGAAATAATTCAAATTTTAACAAAATTCATAAATAATATCCCAAAGTCGGACAAAGAGAATAGTACTCGTTTGTGAAAAAAAAAAAAATTTAATATATACCAAAAAACACATCAGCTAGTGTAAGATAAGAATGGATATACGTACCGCCTGAGTAAAGTGGAGAAAATACATACATACTGTGTGCATGTGAAACAGTTGATCCATCTCACTCTCGCGATGAAGTGATGGGTAAATTAGTATCGTTCATTATTTTTCTCCTTCCCTATCATGTCCTCGTTTCTATAGTGTGAGTGTAGTACCAACACACACTTGCCACACTTTGTGCATATAGATAATATATAATTCGTGTTTTGTACTCGTGTTGTTCATCGTCGTCGGCGGTATAATATTATTACCAGTGTGTGCGAAGGAAGAATTGAAAAGAAAAAAAAAATCCCAAAAAAAAGGAAGAGGTTCGGTTTTGAGAATACATAAAAAGGAGAATCCTCTCTGCAGTGGTGTGTGTGTTTTTTCACTGCTTCTTCTTCTCTTCTATAAGTGGAAATAAATAAAATTCTGTTTTAAATGTGTGGTGAATAATAATAAATTTTTCTCTCAACGCGAAGAATTCACTCCACAACTACTACATAACTAGTGTTTCACCTCTCTATTTCGTTGTTTTATATTGTGTTTTCGTGTGTATAAAAAAAAAAATTGTTTTATATATTTTATATCTAAATTATACTAATGTAAAGTAAAAGGGGGAAAAAAAATAAATAAATTTATAATTAAAAATCAAGTGTAAGTGGGGGAAGAAAAGAAGTAAATCAATTAAAAGAAAAATTCAATCGAAAATGAAAATGAGGTGTGAAGAAATATATGAACTATGACGCATCAAAATCACCAGACTAACGGCGCAAGTTTGGAGGATTGCCATACAAACTTTTTTGCCTTGGTATGTACATATACATTTATATACACATAAATTTATACATATATATTTGATCTTACCCCCCTTTTTCATGCATATACACCATTTGCACTAATACACGCACTCCAAAAACAGCCATATTTTCTATCTAACCTGAAAATCCATAGCAAGTAGATTCGGAGGGGAAAATAGTAACTACCTATAGTAGCAGTAGCCGACGACGAGTAGCGAGCAAAGCAATGGAATATGAAAATATATAAATTAAATATATGGGGGAAATGGAATGGAATGAATGGTCGAGATGGTGTAGGTTAGTGGAATTGGGAATGAAAAATAAAAGGCTACGGCAAAACTGTTATTTAATTAATAAAATTTTAATGTAATAATAAATATATTAGAGTGTAATGTAATAAGCGACGAAAAATTTGCTGTTTTTAAGTGGTGGGCACAAATTTAATTGCACCATATAATTGGTGAATAGGTGAATGTCATTGGTGACTGTGACAGCGGTAGAGCAACCACTTTTGTGTCATTCCTTGAGTGATTTTTTTTTCTTGTCCTATGCTTTGTGGTGAATTTAGAGAAGAATATTGCATTTTTTTTTTGCTTCATTTGTAGTACGTATGGTATGGGCATAATATGCAAAGTACGGGTGATTTTCTCTTTAATTTAGGGTTTGATACATTAATTTCCTATCTTTTTTTTTGTCTTATTTGTTTACGTGGTGTTGCCAGATTTCGCTATTTGATCGATGGGTATGAAATGTAGAAATACTACAGACTGGCAGAATATTTCTGGTTTAAGTTAAAGATAAAGTTTCAAAAAGTATGAATAAACAGAGATTGGGGTACAAGTGTATTATAAGTGAAATCTGAAATCATCATGACACAAATGACTTACTTTGCTAGGTAAAGATATGAATACAAAGTATACCTACTTAGGTACTTCCGTATTATTGGATGTATGTATGTATGTATGGTTGAAGGTCGTTGACCTTGTAAATAGAGTATGTATGTACATATATGTAAATATGTACATACATATGGATGCAGTGGAATTTGTGATTGCAACAAATCAAACAATCGGCGCATTACTTACTTTAACCTTTCCATCAGAATCGAGTTGCCAAAGAATATCAGTTTTTTTCAAAGATTCATAGTTATGTAAGTACATATGTACGTACAACAGGCTTGTGCGTACGGATGTGTATTCGTGTATGTATGCATCTGAATGCATACATCATGTATCATCAGTAATGTTTGCATAGTAACTAAAATTTTTTTCTCTGCCTAGAGAGACAATAAAAGAACTTGAGGAAAAAAACAAGAAAGTCTTCGAAATCTAGCTTCCAATATATGTACATATGTACATATATTTTGCCTATCTACGTAGCACTCATCTACTTAAGATTCAAAACGTTTACCGAATAATACGTATAAGACTAACTATCATGCCAAATAGAAAGCTTTACGGCACAACTGATGAATATGACGTAGAATAAGGAAATTTACCAAAGCTTATATGTCAAATATTACTCCTCCAACAAATTCAAGAAATTGAAAGTGACTGGACATATTTGGCTTAAGCTCTATTAAACAATTATACGAATTCGACGTATGTATGTATGTACATACATAAAATGGATATAAAAGTTAAGAAGTAGATGTTATAAAGGATATAGTAGCGGAAAGTTACATATGCAGCGACAGGTTAGCAAACTTGACTCCTTTTCAAAAGATTTGCTTGTGATAACTAGGTTCAGTTATACAGAGCGATGTATAGTTTTGGCATCCCTGCCAAACTCGTAAAATTTTGCTCGCTGCTCCATCAAGGTCGGTAGCGATTTCATCGAGACAAGGTGATGCGCTGTCATGTGACTTCTTTAACATCATACTTGAATGGATGTGCAAATCAATATCGGTGGGACTATCTTTCAAAAGTCTGCAACTACTAGCGTACGCCGACGATATTGACATAATTGTTAGTATTGAGACGGAAGCTGCCAAAATGAGTTTAGCGGTAAACGAGGCTCAAACCTAGTATATGCTGTTAACTAGAAGGGATACACAACATAGACGTATTGGACAAAACGTCACAATAGGCAGCTATAATTTTGAGGTAGTAAGAGACATTGTCTACCTTGGCTATGCTACCAATTCTGAACATAACACCTTAGCAGAAATGAAACGAAGTAACTCTTGCCAATCGCTGTTCTTTTTTTTTTTTTTTTTGGGCTGAGAAGGCAATTGAGTATTAACGCCCTATCCCGAACAACTAAGAAGACTCTATATAAGACCTTGATCATCCCAGTCCTCTTTTATGGCGCTGAAGCATGGACTTTATCGAAATTGGACGAAGATATCCTCGGTCGTTTCGAAAGAAAAATTCTTCGTAAAATATTCGGTCCCGTTTGCGTTGATGGGCTTTAGAGGAGGAGATTCAACTACGAACTATACGAGCTGTACAGCGACATTGATCTAGTGAAAAACTGCGCATCACACGTTTTAGATGGCTCCTCCCCATTTTCCGCGACAGCGTATGATTTTGTGACGATATGCACTTGTATTTGCAACAGAAAGACGGGGAAGAAGAAGGTATTAAACCAACTGTGCAACTTAGGAGCTGTTAAGCCTATGAATCTCGATGACTAAGTTCGCACGTCCTCTACCAACTGAAACCTGTTGAAACATAAATTCTAGTTTATTATCCAATATCTTATCACCTACAACTAAGATATCTATACTTCCCAAATGACAAATTGTCTCAACACACAATGAAACCGTAATTATATCACCTGGCAATACCTCGAACCAGTGTTTCCTTCTCATCCAAGTAGAGCAAAAACAAAAAGACTCCCAACGTTCATATAAAAAATATTGATTCACACTACAAAGAGTTTGTATTGTACAACAACAATGTCGTCATTGTAGGTGTATCTCCACCACTGCTGCTTTGCGCTCTGTTGTGTATGCGAATGCAGTGTAATGACAAGAAGTAAAAAAGAATCAAAGAAGCAAAAGTAAGAGAAATATTTCAACGTCGCCATCTTCCGTCGGCCTACCAGAGCAGCTACCACCGACAGAGAAAACAGAGATCATCTGTCTAGTGGAAAGTTCCTGATTTACCTTACACCTGTTATTACTTTTTTGTTGCTTCTAAATGCATTGCAAATGATATTGAATATTAACGCAATTTCACCGTTTAACGTTTTATCCAGATTTATCTAAGAATTGTCGCGTGGAATTTACTTTTTATCTGCCATGCCACCTGTCAAAAAAAAAAACATTTTTTTTTTTTTGTTAATGACGTTTTAAAGTAGGTCAGTCAAAAACAATTTTGAATACGAAACAATTTGCTTGCATTTGCTGTTTTGCAAACAAATACCACACACAAGACCGGCTGTTTGCATGAAAAAGACTCTCGGATAGAACAAAATTAGGTTAATAACAACAAGAGAGACATTGTTGCATAACAAAATTGTTGATTGTGTGAATTTTCTTTAATCGTTTTTTTTTTACTTGACATTTTTTTTTTTTTACAAACCTACTGTAGGTAAGTCAAAAAAGAAAAAAAATGGTTACCAAGAGATCCGGCAATGGCCACCACGAGTGGAACTCCCGTTAGAGAGTAAAATACGTACAGTATTTTTTGCTTAATTACATACATACATACATACATAAATATGTTTGTATTGGCATAAGTCTTTCTTATTTCTTATTATGTTGTATTCTTCCTTGCATCATGTTTGGTTTTGCTAACTGCTTGTCCGTAGGTTAAAATGGTATGATTTGTGAATGGAACCAATGAAGAATGATTCGTTTTTCTTTACTTTCTATTGCGCGAAGCAGAAGTAATTAAAGTAAGTCAGATGTAGGTAAATAATACGTAATTTTTGTTGCGTTTTGACGTTTTGAAGCGTACCTCACCTAGTTATTTTGTTGATATGGCAATGACACGCACATTATTCAGCCAATTCAGGGCAAGTTACAAAGTACAGCACCGTAGTGACATTTGTTCGCGTAGTAAGTGACATGCAATAGGGTTTATTAGATATGAAACGATAGGGTTCAAGTTGTAATGTCTTGTTGGTTTCTTTTAACCGCTGCTTTTATAGTTTTTTTTTTTTGTCTACTTTCTTTGACCTCGTGAGTTGTATAAGGCGGAAGTTATTCGTTCGAGTTCGTCCATTTGTTAATGTGGACAGAACAAATATTAGAATAGAGTAGCTTAGCAGGTAACTAAGTTTTGGTCTAGGGCGAAGTAGGTTTTAGGATGTTAGGAATATCGTAGTTTGTAAATAGGTATATTTGTATTTGTTCGTATCTTAATTAAAAGTCCTTAAAGCTTTTTATTTTATTTTATTCTAATTTTGTAAGTGGTATAAAGTCATCGCGCGTTTGGTTATTATTTGCGAATTTCGTAACATATCTGACTGCATGATGCGGTCCATTTAGAACTGAGGTGAGTAGAATGTTACCTACATGAACAACGTCACCTTAGTTCATTGGTCGAAAAATGTCTGAAGCAGCATAATAGTATTGTAACTTCCTATGATAGCCTAATTTTTGTAAGCAAATTCATTAGGTTGGGTCTCTGGTACTGACGTCTGAGTTTTATAAGTTTTTCCAGACAAAGAAATTACATAACCTTGTCGAAAACCTCTCCTGACATCAAATAAATCGCTAGTCATTGCTGCCTTTAGTGGAGAATTTTTCATTGTCATCCTCCGTAGACTAACGAGTTTTACAAGGATGTCTTGATTAGTGCATCTGATTACTTAAGTGGAGTTTCATTTCCCAGTCAACACCAACATTTTATCAATTTTTCACGATGCTTCTTGCGAGCGTCTGACCAAAATTCGAGAGTATAATTGTCGTCAAAAAAATAGTTCTTCAGACATGCAATTAAAAAGAATGTTAGTGAGAAACAGTCCTAGGTCTCGTACGAACCTGTCGGCATAAATATTTGAAATTTCTGTCATAGGTGGCTCGTTCGAACTTTGTAGTTTGAGCAGATAAAAATGTCGTTCATCCAGGTGAATTATGCTAATATCTGAAGCCTATACGTTTGCACAATGAACCTCAGGGGTTCTCCACAAAAATATGTCCGAGTTAAGGATCCGTAAAAGAGTATTCATACCATCATCATGTTCAATTGACAACCGCACGATGTTCTTGGTATCACAATTCTTACTGCCATGAATTTTGTGTAAATTTGATAATATACTATCGGTTGATGGCAAAATCTGTACCACGTGTTAGTTCAGTAATTGGTGCCATGTACCTAATTGGAAAAAAGTTTCACACGCGGGAAGTGAAGAGATAAGCCCTCCAAATAACGCAAGTTAAGATAAGGGGCTTACATGACCTTGCAAAAAGTGTGCTTTCAAGAATTCAGAAAACTGACAGTACAATTAGACATTTAACAAAATACAAATATTCAGACCGCTCGACTATTGAATTTATGACATGAAGATGGACATGGAACTCCCGATACAGTAACTCAATATTATTATTAATACAGAACTTTTTCTACCTTGTTTGACACCCATTTGAAATTATTCTTTTTGTTGTGTTGCTATTTTGTTGATGTACATACATATGTACATATGTACATACATATGTATGTACACATAGTCAGTCGAAATAGCTGGCAAAGAAATATTGAAACCCCACCACCGCAAATCGTTTTATTTTCATGTTTTTTCATTGCACATACATATGTATGTACATATCTATATCCATACATATCTTCCAACACATTTCAGCTTACTAAATCCAAATATGTACATTTTAGTATAGTAGATCCCCAAATTAACGCTCAACTCAATTAAAAAAGCAGCTACTCACTAATTTACTTTGAAATATTCTTAACGTACTAGTTCTGTTCCTAGATATTCTGTGACAAATCTTATATCATTTCTTAATCATTTTATGTCACCAATAAACTCGTAAATGACACTTGTTAAATTCTGCAATTCAAGACTACTTAATTCTATAACATGATTAGTTTTCTATTCTTGATTAAAATTGTATCACACTTCGTGATACATACATACATACATATGGATACGAAGTTCTTTTGTGCAGAAAAGTATATGAATCATATAAATACATATGTATGTATGTACATACATACTACATAGTATCATGATAAAATACATTTACTGACGCTAAAAATGACACCTGTCACTATATTTCCACTACGTAATTGAATCAAACTCTTTCCTCATGTATGTACCTAATTGGTTTTTTATTTCCAGCGTCGACTCATTCCTTCTCACAGATTCTATTAAAAAAAAAGTAAATAATAAACAAAATCAAAACGCAATAAACAAATAAAAAAAAAAACAAAGGAACACCACTCTATTGCTTATACGACCACTACTCGTACAAAAGCCTACTTCCTCTGCTCTTTCTCTGTCCATCTCATTTATGCAATCGATGCTTGCAGTGTTGTGCATACACATTTATTTCGTTTTCTACCACCCTCTTCCTATTCAATCAATTAGAACGCTATAATCATTTTGTGAAAATGGGGATTAGTAGCTAAAAGTAAGCTCACCCATATTCATTTTGTTATTGTTTATTATTTTTGTTTTTTTTTTTTTTTTCTTTCTTCGCATTATTTTCATAAATCAAATTTGTTATTGATAAGCTGCGCTGCTCACTGACATTGGACAATTTCGTATTGATGTACATATTATAAAAGGTATGTATGTTCATATGTACATACCTATTCATGTTAAAAAGAAACCACTCACGCATTCGTCATGTCAGTTGCAAATGACATGAGGACACACGTAGAGAGATGTCAATGTACCCCTTATCTAAATCAAACCAATACACCATTATGGCATATTGGTTTGACATTTAGAAACGCATTCATTTGGATAAATTGAAAAGAATGACACGAGCATAGCATGCATATGAAATGTGCGTCAGAGATTTATTTAAAACAATATTTTCTGCCATGAACGTTTACTATAATAATTGCGATTATCACAAATGTAACACACATAAACCGCAAAGTATTCCTTGACAATAATCAAATTTGACATTTATGATAAGATTTCATTCGCGGTAATGAAACGGAATTGAAAAAAACCGAAACAAGTACGAATGACCTACGTAATAACTAATAACATGGCAAAAACCAATACTGATAAGGTTATCAGAAAATAAATAAATAAAATGGTAGGTATATGTCCGCTCACCCACACCAATACATAGACAAGCTGGTCGAGATAAATTTTATGTTATTCTCTCTCCCCCGCTCTGTCTTCGAATGAAATTCAACACACGCAGTGATTGTTGGTTGGAGGTGGAAAGTAGTAAATTAGAGTTGGCAATGTCAGCCTATTGTGTGACGTTTAAAATAACGATACCGCTACCACACAGCTCATCTCGGTGCAAAGTGAAAAACTTTATTAGCTAGCTCTCCCAGCGATGATAAGACAGTGTTTCACATTTTTAGTACATTCTCGATAGTTTTCAAATCTGACATGACAGAAAAGCAAAAATCATTTTACATGTTTTCCCTTATATCTTTTTCGACGACATTGGAATTCATGGAAAATCCCCAAAGCAAACAAGGTTACTATACAAAGTGGAACTACTTTTTCGACGCTTGTGCGCTCTATGTGCTGTCTGTATATTTATGAAACAAAAAAAAAAAGCAAAACAACAAAACAATATGTATTGCCACTCTCGTCGTCGTCTTCCAGGTACTGGCTGTGCCAAGTCCAATTGAATAGTAAAATGGAAATGAGGCGGAATCTAATGTCACAGATCATGACAGATGTGAAAGTGTTTGCCTACTTTACTGTCAAAGTTATAATTTTCCAAAACTATTAATTTTTGCTCTAAAATTGATTTGAAAAAAAAAAAAAAATTAAAAAACCGCGAATTGATACGACAGAGGGTGCATGCGAAAAATTGTATTCACATGCATATTCTTTGGCTGTGCGCTACATTCATGCACATGTATCTATCCATGTACATACATATGTATGCATGTATTCTCATGTATGTTTCATTTTTCTTTTACTTCGTCTAAATTTTTGTACCGCTTGTGTATGTTGTGCATAGCTCGCGCTTGTTTCTTTTCACTGGTATAGCACCGATGAAGGTGTACGAATAATTCTATTTATGTCTGCCTGCTCTAGCTTGCTTGGTTTATTTTTTTGTAAACTTACATTTTGCGTTTTATTCTTCTTCTTCCACTTTGCGTGTTTGTTTTCTTTTTATTCGGTTCGTTGAATATTTAGGTAGGTTGTGCCTTTAGTTGTATATGTAGATATCTCTTGTTAGTGGTGCTTTGTTTTATGTAAAATATAGAACTGTAGATAACGTTTTTTGGGGCTTCTTTTGTTTTTTGAACAAGAGTTTGAGGGCTGTCATTCTTTACAATTGACATTTTGAGGGCTGTTCTCAATTATTGTAATTTCATTGAACAAATGCATGAACTTGGATGTAGTTTTCATGGACTATTTCCAAGTGAGTTTAATAATAATAGGTAGTATTGATTTCTCCAATTCGAACGTTATTGCCTTGAGTTGTAAGTTGAGAAGTTGAGAATGTGAAGGTTTATATTGTATACCATTCTAGCATCTCTGTTGCTAAAAGATACATATGTGTGTCGGTATAAACATTTGTATATTAACGGTATAATTTCATCATATAAAAAAGTTAATGGTTATGACATTTTGGAAAATATACGAAAATGAAGTGCAACAAACTATAAATGCCCTAGATTACCTACGAACTGATCAATCTTGTGGGATCTTGTAATGGAGGTTATAAAGCTCTGTGATATGTCTCCCTTGTAGGATGTTAGATCAACTATCGAACACAATTTAGCACTTTCTCAAGGCTATTAGGCATATCGCATACTGTATTACATATCGATCACGGTCGCTTGAATAGAGCGCACATTTGTATGTACTGGTTGCGACTCTCGCATGTGAGACCTGTTAACCTTATTAAAGTCGGGTATAGTTTTGCTATTCATAGTGTAAAATGGATATCGGGATCACTCGCCTATCGACTTGCAATTTACCGTTTGTTCTAAAACGGCTTACGAATTCCTCTTTACCTGCAGTCTAAAAAATACATACTACATAGAATGGCGTGAATATCCTACTAACCATAGTAAAATCTTGAATCGTTCAAGAACAGACACTTTTGGAGAATTTGTCAATAGACAGTCTAAGGGCCGACCAGACATTTGTTTTTCGCTTTCAAAAGCATTAATAGATAATGACAACTTTGCTGAAATATTTATAAGTATTCTCTCACAAGTATCGAATAAATCTCGTAATTTACAAAAAAAAAAAAAACATCTTCTGAACCTATCTACACACATTCGTGTTTCATTCTGACTTACGGATCCGCAATCGACATTTATTGACAGTGAAATGTCATTTCAAATACGCATCTAATTCGCCATAGGTATAACCACATTTAATTACACGAGCAGCAGCACATCAACTTGACATTGATCCGGCGGCAACAAGCACGCTGTCTCTCTGTTCACATTGCAGTCCGGTTGTGCTATCATTGCAATTCCAATGTCATTCGCCAACTGACATTTGCGTTATTATTCGCCAATCATTGTCTCGAGCATTTCCAAATTTGCAATATAATCGCTTCAAATAAACAAAGCACGCAATTGCATTACTAATCGTCTCTGCCACTGGTTGTATTCATCTCAATAATGATTTCACATCCAGTTTCTTAACACATCTTACTTAACGCATTGGTAATGAGAGAGCGGTTTACAAATGAGCGATATCTGCATTTCTCAATCGCGAAAGCAAACAAATGAAATTTCAAATAAAAAAGGAATCCCCCCGTCAGCTACTAATAAAGATAAGAAAACAATAAATATAAATATTCAGCGAAAGAATTCAGAATAATAATTTCAAGATTTAACGTAATTTCTCTCAGTTATTGTCAAATGCACGACACATTGCAAGCGATAGCTGACTGTATTGCCAAATAAAAAGAATTCACACATACATATGTATATACATTTAAAGTTGCTGTTGTGTTTCTTCTCCTTTAGTCGCTATTGTTCGTAGCGTTTTGCATTGGAACGCAGCGATGGGAGAAGAGAGCAAATTTCCACTCCGTTTACTTTGATTTCTTCCCTATGCAGTGGAGTTTTTATTTTTATTTTGATTTTGAGCTTTTTTTCCCTCCTCCTCCTCCCTTTCACCTCTTTCTGTTAGTGTTGCAGGGAATTCTCTTTGTTTTGGCTTATAGCGGTGTTTTTATTTTCTTATTTACGTGTTTATTTTCTGTAATCCTTTCTTGCTAGCTCGGAATAAACTTAACAAATTCGTTAAAATTATAGTGATGATGGAATAAAAAAAAAAAAGGGAGACACACAAGAAAACGGAAACTTAAATGACAACGACCTCATCTCATAATCATCATTATCCATCCCCTTCTGGTTATGGTTAGTCTTTTCATCGTTTGCCATGCGTCGCGCGTTCACGAATGTGGGGAGAAAAAATGTATGTAAGAAACAAGTGGCAAGTGAAATAGATAAAAAAAAAAAATATAAAAAATTAGAGTTATGGAGGAAATAAAGCGAAAAGCACTTGTTCGTCATATTATCTCAGGTGGAATACGTCAAACCTGGTGTACATCCCTAAAAGAAAGAGTCAAGTGTAAGCGAATGCATTTATGTACACAGATACATACTTATGCATGTATGTATGTATTTTTTTTTTGTTTTTCGAGTGAAGAGGATTGAAAGGAATCTGCAATAACGTTGGGATATTGAATGTAATTCCAGTGGCTAGATACAGCGAAGTGATGGCCTTAAGAATAGTGATAGAAGAAAGTTGAATAGTTTGGCTATGTTCATTAGGTACTTCGTTAAAACAACTGTCTTTATGCTTTAACCCGGCAAACGAATTTTTAAAAAGATGTGAACAGAAGTTTCGTCGTATGCATTGAAACAGAAAGGGTCTTTCTTGATCACGATATTTTCTTAACTGTTCTTGGGGCAACTCTACTGGCGAATTGGGTTGGTTGAAGATCTTACCCATTCTCAACAACATTAGGCTTGAGAGCAGCATTGGTATTTGAAACTTCTTTAGTTTTGGTGCAGGTCAAACCAGAAGAGACGACTTTTTCAGATTACATACATATATCAGCAATGGTATTTGAAAGCTTTAATTGCTTTATGGATGCCAATGGATGTACTTATCTATCTATGCGGTACTGAGATACGAATTGCTTAGTTACATACCTTAAAGATGGTTCCTTGTTAGGTACCTATGGTGGCTATACAGTTCAACTTGTAGACCAGAAAAAGTGACTTGTTGCTTTTGAAACAAATCAAGTTGAGGTTAAGTTTTATGATAAGCTGTTTATGTGTATGGTTGGTTATAGAGGTTGAGTTTGCATTCTTAAGTGACTATTGGGCTTGAAGCTTTCTAATCGTTTACAACTGTACGGAATAGTCTTGTGCATTAGGTCGTTTATTAGAATGATTTGGGGATTAGGAAACATGGGGAGGAGACGCACTTAGTGTGATTGAAGACACTATGATGTAGTAATCGGAAAAAGTTTTATCCGCCTGAGAAATTCCAGTGCCTTAATCTTCGATAAGCTTACGCTTATTGGAATATTGTATTAAATGAAAATAGTATTGGATGACCATAATAGAATTATGCTCGGTTTCGTTTAATTTTCTTTAACTTCAGTGGGCTTATAAAAAAGAACAAAAGTTGATATCTGTCACGATCGCAGAAGAAAGGATAAAAAGCTGAATCCCCGGTCTTGTACAAGCATAGTAAAGTATGGTGGAGAACTGTAATGGTTTGGCCTTGCTTCTGGAGTTGGATCTTCTCACCAATAAAAAACTATAATGGATCGATTTGTCTACAGAGGCATCTTAAATGAATAATGTAACCACATGCCGAATGGAATATGTCACTTCGGTGGGAGTTTCAACATGACAATGACCCAAAACATTCATCGAAGCTGGTCAAAAAGTGGATATCAACCAATAGGATTCAAGTTTTGGAATCAACGCTTTAAAAATAAGAATGAACTCATGACGTGTTTGAAAACAGAATGTAAATAGATACCAACGTCCAAAATAAAAACCTAAAGATGTACATATGTATGTATGTTATTCACTTTAATCTCTTCCTAGGTATCTGTTCTCCAATCCAATAGCTACTTTATACCTAAAACGTCTCTTCTATAGGGCCTTTGTAAGTCTCAGTTGTGGGTTTTTTATAACTATGTACCTATAAAACTTAAAAACTGATTCATCGTCTATTTTTTTAGCGGTACCTGCTTATAGTTTCGCACTTAAAAGTAAAGTCCTTTAATGTTCCTTTAATATAAGCACCCTGTATTCACATGAATGGTGGTTGAATCGACCGATTATCAACGTCCCGTCTAAATTTAGTAGAGAGCAAGTTCATCAAAAAGTATCGCAATCATACTAATGTGTTTTTAATCTCTCTGCGGTATACTTATGTACATATGTATGTACCTACTTACCTTAGTAAATATTTCCTTTTTATTCTATGGGGACAAAGAAATAAAAAAAATCCGAGCACAATTCAATGCCCTCACATCACCCAAGCGCAATTAATAACATCAAGGTCAATATTCTCCACGCTACCAGCTACAGCTACTCAAATGCACTTGGTTTTCAGTGTGATTCACACATAAACACGACCTCCTCAAAAACTGCATAAAATGATTTACTCATAAAAAAAAAATAAAAAATACTTAAAATGCAAAACACAAAAAAAGCTTGACCTTAAAGCCAAGTAGAACATTGGCGGTCAAGCAGCCGCAACAATTACAATTATATATTTTGTTGTTGTGGTTTTTTTTTTTTATATCTTCGCGCATTTGACTGAATAGTTGGTCTGCTGCAAGCAACGAAAATCTGCCGCCACAACGATGTAATCCACAATTATCGTCTGTCACACAATGTGCGAGCCACGAATACATTCATATCTAATCATCTTACCATAGAAGACAGTGTATGGAAGAAGTTATTTCCGATTTCAAACCGTTCCTTACCTGGAAAACTTAACAAGAAGCACCAATACACATCGGTTTGGAATAGAGTAAATAGAACAACTATGAAAAAAGAAAAAAAAAACAAGAATCCCAGTGACCACATGGCGGTAGAGAACATTTTTGTTTGTTGTAAATGCAAAAACAAGGAAAACACAAAAAGAAAAATGCACACAATTAAATATGAGAACAAACACTTGGAATATTGGGTGTTGGAACAACACATACAGGTGCTCAGATTCAGCGAGTGTACTCTGCGTGTGTGTGTGTGTTTGTGTTCTTCATGTGTGCTCAAGAATTTAGACTGAATTGCGAAGATGATAATATTTTTCTTGAACAAACTTGTTTATAGCGTGTAGGAGATAAATAAAACAATAACAACAACGACGACAACACAGTGGAGAGGTGAAATTTTGTTATGAAGGAATATATTGGCCTTGGTGACCCTTGCGATGGTGAATTCGATTTGACAATAGACAGAGCGTATACCCTTAATACCTTTTTGTTTGGTTTTGTATTTTAGTTTGGATTTCATGTTCATTTGCCAGTGTGAATACTTCCGTTTTGACATTTCTCGTTTTTAATAGCTTATGTCAACACTGAATTAAAATTTAAGTCAATTTTGGGTTTACGGAGAGATCATTGAACTTTCATATTAGGTTGAGACGGATTATTACTTTTAGGATTAGTTGTTATACATATGGTATGGAAGGTTGTCTGTACTGTACACCTGGTTGGTTAATTAAAGCTGATCATGACAGAAGATGAACTAGGAGAAGAGAGCATAGGTTATCACCAGGTGGCGGCCGTAGGGTTGTATGTTATTGGGGAAGTAAACCGGTTAAGCCGGTCATGCTTACGTTATATTTCGAATAAGAAGAGTACATATTTTCTAGTTTCATTGACACACCCGAATCGTACAGGGTGACAGGTGTGTTTTCATTTCATATTTCATAGTATGTACATACGTACATAACATATTGTTTCACTTGATGGTTGTGCGGAAATCGATCGCTGTAAGCGGGAAGGGTGTATTATCTGAAGTGAAAACTAGAGATATTATTATTATTAAGCATTTGCACCGTTGTAATTATACTCCATGTGGTGGTTACTCAAGTTTTTAAACGATTAACGAGAATTTTAATTTTTTCCTAACTAAAAGATTAGTGCCTGAACCGATATCTCGACTTGATTTATTTATATGTAGCCATATAGGGGTTAGCTTAACGTGTGTATTTTAAGATCCTAGGTTTTCTTACTTAGTTCTTAGGTTGTCGTCTTCTTTCCTATTTATACCTATGTCGTATGGGCACAGATCCTAGGGTTGGTTTTTTTCTATCTTTTTAAGTCAATTTACAATCAAATTTGAGGGAAGTTACTTCTTTTATTTTGAGCAGGTGCTATGAGTAAGAGGTGTAACAAGAACCAGTATTACCCGACGAATTTAGCCGTGCAGCCGCACGCACTGTAGTTGCCACCATAGACTTCCCCTGATTTATAACAAAGGACATCGACTCAAAAGATTCAATTATACATACCTATTAGGTTGTATGTTCTACATTATTTCGCCGAAAGCATTAAAATATCGAAAAGGAAGTTGAATACTGAATGTCTTAGACAGTAGCAACATACAAGTCGAAGACCCTACCCTATCTTGAAATTTCTTAAGAAGATGTTGCATGTTTTCCACTTTAATTGTATACATATGTACATATGTATGTATGTATGTATCTAAGTAACTACCGCAATTCCTCTCCGGTGTATACATAGAAAAGGTTGTATCCAGTTTTGCACCCCGAGTTGTTTGATGGTTTCTATCCATTTATACATACTTCCTGAGGTAAGGTCTGTCAGTCGCCTCTACTGCTTACTGCAACACATTTTGCATAATGCCGGCAAGTAGGAAAAGTTTTCATCTTGTTTGGGACGGTAATATTCCTCCACCACAAAATTTACAATTCATGCCAAAAAAAAACTGAAATGCTGGTGGGTTTTAGGATTCCAAAGTTAATGGCCTTGATCAAATCATTCTTGATAACTCTTATCCTTAACTCACCAATTTTTCAAAACTCTTCTTCTGTACCTACTCCAATGATAAATACACTAGAAACTGAGACTAATGAGGCAGTCAGTCAATTGTTTTATTGAGCCAGCTCTACAGAGTTACAAATGAATTCTTCCTGTTCTATGCCCCATGTCTAAAATAAAACATGAGTAGGCAGATGTTTGTACTACCTAGTATCTATCCGTTGTTAAACTGAATAAAAATAAATTGACATTTAAAACTGCATGTAAGGTGGGAAACTGACATTCTATGTATTCTATGTAGATATCCCTGTAACTTTTTCACCTTTTAACATAAAGGTTTCATTGCCTGTGTCCACACCGAAAATGTTCTCATGTGGCTGAAGTTCAGTCCAAGAAATATTAATTTGACATTTTCAGTTTGTATTTACATACAATGTACATACGCATACATATACCTACCTAATCATTGTTAATAAAATTACCTGCTTCACCCGCAATACGAATTGTTTAAAGTACGAGTAGCCTTCTACAAGGTCGATAACGATATCTTCCCCCACAACACTATTCCACCCATTCATGTCATGTCGAGTGCGAAGTTTATTATTCAAGCCTAATCATTATCTTTCCTACATTTTGCTTCATTTCCGCAAACGCAAAACGTTCGATTATTCTATCGGAGAAAAATATTCCTAATATCTGCGCCACAGGCGCTCAAAAAATGTTCCTCAATTTGACGCAATACTCTTGTATCTATGAGGTATTCCCCCCAAAAGTAATTCAATACTGTCACACTTTTAGGGCGAGTAACAGCGCACATCTACATAGTAGGTACCCATATCAATGTATACATTCAAACTAGGCATTTACTTAAAACATATGTTAAATATTCTGTGAAATTTCAACATACACAACCACACACCCGCAGAGAGAGAGCCAAAGTACCGTATTCCATAAAAAAAAAAAAAAGAGATTAGAAGAAAAAGAACGCGGCGGCAACAGAGTCCATCTGTCTGGTGCTCTCTATCTAGCTTTCTGTTTTCACCACTATCAAAACCATCATCGTCGTCAGTCGGTCGCCGTCCCCGTAATTTGCTCTCTGTTGCTGGTTCTCTTGTTTAAAACGCATACAATTGCAATATTCACAATTGGAACCCCAACACTCAGACAAAGTGCTTGCAAAAATTTTGTCAGAAAAATTCAAATGAATAAAATAAAAAATAGGAACGTAACTATGGCCTAGAGCTTTTTTTTTTTTATTGTTATGTGCGTTTAATTTTTTATTCATTCATTTGGTTAACGGATGACAGGGTTTAGGATTGGAAATGGGAAATGCTGTTTATTGAAAATATGAAATCCTTACTGTTGGTTTTACGTAATTTAAAATTCGAGCGGTACAGCTAAACCAACAACATTTAAGTATACCTACATACCTACGCTAAATAATTTTGAAATTAAAAGAAACATTCGAGAAACCTGAATTGCAAGAAAGAGAAAAAGCGCATTGTGTGTTTGCTTCTCTCCCCCGATGTATGTACGTATCTAGCTACATGTGTTTGTAATGACGCGTTGCCGGCCGGTTTCAAGTGGTACCTACCTACATTCGAATTGAAATCGAAATTGTCGGCATTTCAGAGGGGTGGGACATTTATTTGCGGTTAGGTAGGTCACTAACCGATTCAGGGGCAGTTAACTCATAGGAAGTAATAATTACTTTTATTATAATTATATAGTAATGTCATTAGCCAGGGGTGTGATGATTGCATCTCTGAAATGAATCGTGTACACATGATTAACACACCAACGGTTTATTCTCTCTTACAAGCAATAAAAATGTCATTTACCCGCTTGATGTGTCCGATTATTATTAAAATGCTTTTCTTATTTTATTTACAGACTGATTTGTGCGGTATAAAATGGCGCAAATTCGTAAATGGTGAACGACATAATGCATCGAGCGATCCGCTCGACGATCCCATACTACGCTCATATTCGCGATGCATGCAAGCGGATATGTTATGCGTATGGCGTCGGGTTCAGTCCACCAAACAGGACCAACCCGACCCCAATAATACGATGTCATTTGATATTTGCACATCGAAAATACATCCACCATTATCGTTGGCCGCATCGAAGGAACTTTGGATATTTTGGTATGGCGAAGAGCCAGATTTAAATGGTTTGGTCGATACGGATTTACTGAGAGTTTCTGGTAAGTTTTTTTTTTTTGTTTTCTTTTAAAAAAAAAAATGAACGAAGGACATCTTTGCAAAGTTAGGAAAAAAATGGCGCCCGACCTTGGGCCCTTTTTTAAAGATTGTTAGTTCAGACTCTATTGATTGAAAAGCACTCACAAGTTATTTATTCAGATATGTATGATCATTTGTTATTTAACAAGTTTTATTGTTTAACGATTTTTAAAGCTTTTAAGATGGCAGGTAGGCGTCAAACCATCAATCGTATTTACTTATGTCTTCTTGCACTTCTTTTTGCAATATACGTAAAGGATTGTGGATTGGCTCTTAGGATTGTGATCATATTCAATCGAAATTTTTATATTTTCTTTTGTTTTAAAAAGCCTTTCAGTGCCCTTAAGTAATGCCATACTATCTGTCCACATAGTTTTTTTTTTTTTCGTGGTTATTATCAAACCATCAAATACAAATTTACTAAATGTTTTGTTTGACAAATAATGGCTAGGTAAGAACGTTTGACAATTTTTCTTTGTCGTGGGAACGTGGCCGTAGGTTTGCAAAATGCCATCAAAACGATGGGTATTTATCCGTTGAATATGTGACCTCCTTGAATGAACCGGAGATGGTTATACACTTTAGAATGGTTAAGTGTGGTTTCCGAAGTGGTATTCGCCGGAGGTCCCTTTCTTGGCACATAGGCTAAGGCAATCGCATAGGAAGTAAGATGGGCCTTCTTCCGGATCTGTATCGCCACAGGCTCTGCAGTGATCGTCTATTTATAGTCGCATTCTTTCCAAAAGTTGGATTATTTCAAACTTAGGCCATTTTTTGCAGATGTTTTCTTTAGGTTTGATGGAATGAGTCCTCCCAGTATACACATTTTCAAGGGCTGCAGATGGGGTGGTTCTAATGACGCTTACAGCCCCTATCCATGGTAATATGCGGATCTTAGTCAGTTCTCCGAGGCACATGACCTTACCTGTTGCAGGTCGCCAGACAAGGCACCTAAAGAATAGAATGGGTCAGACGATGCGTGTGTACTTCCAGTGGATGATGCTAAACTTAGTCGTCTATTTTTTACCAATGAAGTTGCTGCGTGTGTAGAACCCTTTTTATACTTTCTGAGGTATTCTCTTTCCAAGTCAGCTTTCAATTATAATACAACATATGTAAGTATCTCGTTTTATCTTGGAGACTTGAATCCAAAAAGCTTTTACATAAATAGCTTATATGTATGTATTTACATATGCATGTATGTACATATGTAAGTACTAGATGTTACTGTTATCTGAACCAACATAATTCAACTGTTCCTTAATGTATATTTACAACAACAAAGTGTGTATTTGCCTTAAAGAACAGTGTGCGGTCATTTCCCTTGACCTGACCTAACCTTGGGAAGTATTGTAACTCTTACCCTTTTAATGCGCCTAATTCTGTTGATTTGAGTAAAGAAAATGTATGAATTGATTGAACTGAACTGATAGTATCTATTTTTTTTCTAAGGAATGAGAACTTTAATAGTTCACTTTAATCGCGCTCAAATATCATTATTTTAACTTGACTTAATTCCGTGTTAAATGCGAGAACTCCAAATCAAAGTAAATTCATATACTCCTATAAAGTGAAACCATATCGCCTTCTTTGATGTAAGACAATCTCACTAAGAAGTGCAATAAAAAGCAGCTTATTCTGTCTTCGAAAGATCGTATCCCCAAACACACACCTTCTTTGGTAAATAAGAAAAGAAATGCCTCAGATTACGATGTTTTAGCAAAAAGACAAAAACGGCATTCTATTCATTTTCCTAAGTAGAAATATTGATTTTTATCTTTGTTCCTCGATTGGAAACACCTCCTACGTCTACTTGAACTTTTATTTTCCCCGTAGAAGCTACCCCAAACCAGCAGCAGCAGCAGTCAATTGAAAAGGGAAACTTCCACATTTGGTTTATTCTTTCATTTTTCGCAATGCCGTTCTGTCTTTTTCCCGAACGTTCCAAGTTGGGATTTTGTGTCAACACCGAATAACATTTCACTTTAAATTCGTGTTCTATCGAGCTTAACCAAATTCATCCCTCCCAAGAAGAAAAGAAGAAAGAAAAAAACCCTCAAAGGGAGTGGACTGATTGAGGGTGGTGTGGATATTATTTCTTCTTCGTACTGAATATAATCGATTCAAAATTGTCTTTTTTTTTGCACTCTGGATTTTTCGTACTTTTTTGTTCGTTCGTTCGTCGCCAGTTTCTTTGCATATACATACGTATGTATAGCATGTACATACAAATGCGTTCGTTTAGGCCTCAGAAACGGCCACTAGACCAACAACACCCAAGCTCCACAAGCAACGGCAGCAGAGCACCAGCACCACCACTATATCGCCAATGCTGCCAAAAAGGAGGGTTCGCATTTTGCTTTGAACGCCCACACATACTGTGGACATCCCGGTCGTCGTCGTCGTCGTCCTTTTGTGTCAAAAAAGCAACAGCACGTGCATTATGTACATGCATGGTATGCCGTAGTGTGTTATGTGTGCGTTTCGTGTTCTCTTGTAGTACTCGATTCGGCGCATTGCTCTAGAAATGATAGTGTATCTGTGTGTGTATATGAGTTTAATTTTTTTCTTTTGAGGATATGTGCGATGTAGTCTGATGATTGTAGGCTGCAATAGGGAAGCGAGCGCCGCAGTGTAGGCGGTAATGAAGTCCTTCAAAATGAAAAGTGGGGAATTTCCCATTGCCGTTTCCACCTCCTTCCACCATCACCTTTTTCTCGTGTAGGTACTCCTACAGTGTGTCTCTCACTTCACTCTGTCAAAAAATATTCATGGATTGTGCGTGAATAATTTAAGACAAAGTATGTTGCGAGAAAGGAAAACTGATACTTCTTCCAGTTCAATTATGAAGAAGAAGCCATTCTCACGGGACCGTAACCTTCCAGCAGTATGCCGCAGTGTACAGATCAAATAATAATTAGTTTTTAATTTTGTATTAGATTTGCTTTATGAAATCTTCCATAAACCAACACTGTGGCAGAATTAGATTTTCTCTTGGCTAATTTTAATATTTTAAGCAAGTGGAAAATTTAACTTGGAACAGTTTTAAACGTTTATAGGTTAAGGGTTACTGGGAAATTTCTATCTGTTGTTCGTGGTACACATACACATGTATGTATGTAAGTGTTTTCTTTTTCTGAAAACCTTAAAGGGGAGGATGACTTAAAAGAGATTACTCAAAGCATTTCTTTGTTAATTTTAATTTAAATCGCAAAAAGACTTAAGAAATTTCTGAAAAATGACACCCGTACTAATGATTATTGATCTATGGGTCCACCGTATCTGATTTCCTTTTATTGATTTCAAAACGGCGGCGTGGACAAAGTTTCCAACGGCTAATTAGATTACGTTACAGGGTAGTGGGATTTACTTAGATCTGGGGATGTGCATTGTGTTACCACATTAGCCGGTTATTTCAGTTAATTTTGCCACCATTTTGATTTCTGGACTAGTTTTTACGTGTCTTACGAGTTACATTTACGTTATATTTTATCGTCACTCATGCGGTCGTCGACCGATATTTATAGCCTCGTTGTACGAAAACATATGTCTGTTTTTTCATTTACTGCTTGTGTTTGTTTATTTACTGCTTGTAAATCCGAGGGGGAATATAATGTAAAGGCTGGGTTTTTTTTAATCCAGTACTAACTTCAGACAGTTATATGTATGTATCTGTCAAACCAATAGTCCGATTGCAAACTGTCAGTGTAATTTTTATTCAGTAGTCTTATAAAGCGTGTATCTTAGTAGTGATACACGCTTCAACAACGTTACAAAATTTTAGAAATTTTGTTCCAAAATGATGGTTCTATGCGCCAAATTTATAGAACACTTGTACCATATTACACCCGACAGCCGTATTGTTGAGCGCATTGAGACGCATAAGAAGAGTGCGCACTGAAGAAAACCCGTTCAGGAGAGTGTTGAAGAAGATCCAAATTTATCGATTCGACGTCGTTTACAACAGCTTGGTGTTTGATAACGCTACATGTCATACAGAAAAAGAAACAATCAACTTATTGAAAGAAACATTCGATGAACGCGTAATAGACCTGTAAATTGCCATTCAATATATGTACATATGTATTGTTGTGGACACTTGCCCGAAGTTGTGTTTAAAAATTAATTGCAGAATATATTCTCTCGATTGAATACGAAACGCTCGTTTTAGAGCTATTTTTGGTTGATATTTCATACTATTACTACATACTAATACTATCCATGCAGCTCTGATAATGAATAATGGTGGCATGCAATGGTGTATGACAGCTCATAGTGGATTGTTTACACCTTACGACGCGAAGAAAATTATGTTGTCAAACACGCCATTCAGTGGAATCTGATGCGCATATGTACATACATACATATGTATGTATTGCAATACTCTGTGAACTGATCCATCTAGAATCTTATTCTGATAATACAAATGTATAAAACTAATCAATACCGAAAGAACTCAAATGCATACATTACTGTCATAAGTCTAATGACAACAAATTTTCTTGTAAGCTATACCTACTCAATCCAACTCGTATGTTTACTAATTAACGGTTTTCTCATTCTAAGAAATAACTATTCCAATGAACAACTTCCATCTCTACACTATTTCCTTTTCCATTGCATCAACAACAACAAATATTAATATCCCCAACTCCTACAATGGGGATGGGGGCATAAAAAAGAGTAAAGAAGGCAAAAAGAAGCAAAAGATAAGACAATTCTGAAAAGAAAATAATAAACTATTCCATCTCACAAAGCGAAATTTATGGAATTAATGAGCGGAAAAATGCTTCACAAAGCAAAATGCAAATGCAAAACCATGAACAAAAAGCCCCAAACACAATAGATCAATAAAGAATCCCAGAAAGTACTAGATTTTGTTTTACTTTTTCTGTTTTCTAGTCCTCTTCTCTCCCCCAATCCACCACCATCACCATATATAGAGAAACACAAGACGAAAAAGTTTATTACACAAAGAAAAAAAGAACCTCTCTCAATTTAAGACCATGATTTCATCGAATTTGTCTTTAATGACGAAACAGTGTTGGATAGGAATAATAGCTCCATTTTATGTTGACAAAGTTATTTATGAAGCGACCATAATCTCTAAGTGAGCATAAAATCAACAAGTGGAGAATACTTTATTGATTTCTATTTGAGTTTGGAGGGCGGCCTCTACTAGATCTTTCTAATAAATTAATAAACAAAGATTCCACAACTGAGCTTCGATGAATTATTTGTTTAAATAAGCAGTCTGAGAGCGTATCAATTTACAACAGCTATCAAACTTGAAATCCTAAGACGCATATACATATAATTATGGAAAAGAAACAATCTTAACTTTTTCCGTTCTTCAGTATAAACAAAGTAGCAATTTTTTTTTTAATATATAAAAGAAAAAAACTAGCTTGGGTGTACATATGAAACTACCACGTTCGTACAAAGTGACAGAATACACAACGTCGTCAATTGTGGTCTATAATAATGTTTGTGTAACTAAGCTGTATTTTTTTTTTTTTTTTTTGTATTTGTCTAAAACAAATTACAAATGGCACAAAAAATAAATTACGCGCATAATACAGTAAATAACCCAGTACCACTGCGAATGAATTAATTGATCGCCAGAGAGGAGGAAGGCAAAGAAAAATAAAAAAATATTTATACAGAAAAATAGACATTCAACTCTCGTTGAACATTGGGCTGAGGTTGCTTCTGCTGCTGGCTTGCTGGGTTGCATGGTGAGGAATAATAAATAATTATAATAAAAAAAAAATTGTATACATGGGTATATCCGAAAGATATTCACAAATACACGAACTAATAGAAACTATGAAAGCACAGCATACTATGTGGTGGCGAGTCGCAAGTGCTGCTCGTTCATTCGATGCATTAATTTTTCCCCTATTCGTTGGTTTGACAGCGCGCGTGATATGTTGATGATGCGACGACGGACGACGAGTGAGGTGAGTTTGGCTTATAAAATTATGCCTCTTGTTTAGCTCTGCGCTGTACTTAATGCCTAAGATGTTCGTTACTGTTGTCACAATTATTTTGTGTTTTATTTTTTAAGAGAGAATATGAAAGAGAAATGATGGAAAAGGGGGGGGACAAAAAAAAAACGAATAAAAATAAGAATAACTAGTTCTTTAGAGGACATGAGCTGTGGGGAGAGAAATAATGCCACCGAATGGCATTAACACACAATTTTTGCTAGTGCGCCTCTACTCGCACTTACAAACATACATTTACATTTATGTATGTATGTACATAAATAGTCAATCAGGTCAATGACAGTTGATCTGGACATACCTATAAAGTTTTTTTTTGCTTCTTCGAGTAGAGCAACGCAGGGGAGATAGAGCGCACAATACAATTTTTATTCGGAAGGAAAGGAATAAATTGGCCATATGTTTCATTTTTTTACTGTTATCAAACAAACTGTCAGGTGAAGTGACGTATGAAAGTACTCAATTAAAATTATTCAAGGATAATTGTTTGCGCCAGTAAAAGTACCGACTAATTTTTGGCATTCGAACGAGTTGAATAGCAGCCATAGTGACAGCGAAAGTCAGGGTATACACATTACTTAAGATAATTGCCAGTATACATATGAGAAACAAATACAGGTATTGGCAAGTCAAACAATGTGATGAGTGATTAGAATTAAACATTGATTAAGGTACAACATGATCTGTGCAAGACAGCAATGTGCCCAAGAATGTGTCTGAGTCTTAAGAATATATGTACATAAGAATACAGTAAACAAAAAGAAAGGCCCCCATTTGGGCGCCATTGTTTCTCGGGTAGAAAACGGTGGCGCAATGTTGGTTTAAGTTTTAGAAATACTAACTAAATTTATTCGCATCATAGGGTGATCAGAGTTTAAACCAATTAAATCATTAACTGAATTATTAGTTCAGAAATAATAAGTATTGAACGTGCCCCTTCGACCACTGTCCGGTACATTCATATGTATATACATATATAAATGTGCAGAATGTCTACGCGGTGCGTAGAAAAACTTAATTACCCGTTACCCACCTTTCTGTCAATATAGAAAAACTAAGAAATCGCCACTACTGGCAACATCATTCAGATTTCCCTACTCGGGCAGACAACTCATTTAATGCGAAAAATTACAAAACTAATTTTATGCGACCAGCAGCAGAAACAAAAAAAAAAAAAAAAAATAAAGGGAGCAAACCGACCAACACATGTACACAGGGGAGAAATATATCTAAATAGTCTGCCACACTACCCCAAACACAAAGATAAAATAGAGAGACGACAGGCGGATCGGATACAATCTCCGATGACATCTGGTGTGGTGGATTTATGTAAACATCTTCACGGTAGTGGTGTAATATGTGTATTTAACGTTGGATGTATGGTTTTTCTTGTAGCAGGAGAGGTAGCGGCGTCGACAGATGTGTGAATTGGTGTGGTCGTGAAGTAGCGAATCGCTATGCGTTGCGGAATGTAATTTTTTACAATGACCTTGAAGATATATTTTCTCAATTTCTTGTGTTTGTATAATTTCACCTCAATTAGGAATTGTGTGTGGGAAAGAGAGCGATGAAAAATAAGATTTTAATTCACCATTCCCAGTGCAAGTAAAATTAAGTATCATTTGCTTGCTTCAATTGTAATTTTTCGAAAAACAAAAAAAAAATCCTTTTGTAAGAATAAAGGGTTTGGCTGGCAGGAAGACTTACTGTAAATGTATATGATATTTGTGTATGTATGTACGACCCCCTTAACAGAATGGCATGACAAAATTTATCCAGCAAGAAAGGATTTTTTTTTTGTCTTGTTTTTATAAACCATTTGGGAAATATTCTTATTTCCCTAGGAAGGGGAATTTGCGGAACCATTTACCTAATGTCAAAAAGTCGTTGCCGTTAGGTGTACGTACACTCGTGTGGAATGGTGAGTTTTTCAGAGTTGCCATGTCCATGTTGTATACTAGTAGTTTCCTTTTTGCCCTTTTATGAAGTCAAATGTCGTTGTTTTCCCTCTTGTGTTGGTGTTCCTTTATGAGGGAAGAAATAGGGTTCGATTGCACTTGGATTGTGCAGATGAATAAGGACATAGGGGTTGTAATGTATGGGATATGTTTTTTCTATGAAATGAATACGGGAAATGAAAATTATGAAAAAGTGAGGACAATTGCAAAAAAAAAATGTCAGTTGGCGAATTTGTGGGCGTGTTCAAAAACAATGGCAAACTTTTAAATTAGGTACGTTCAAAAAGTTATAATTGCGGTATCTACCTCTTTGTAAGAGTTGTGTAATTATGTAGGATTTTCGGATTTTTAAAAAAATTACGTTTTTTAATTGGGAAAGTTGTCAACTTTCATATAGTGGGTAGTAGGAACACAACACATGTATAACATACATACATCCATATGTATGTACATACATATGTATGGCGTTTTAAAGAGTCTCTTGTGCTAGAGCGTTGGTGCACCCACTCCAGTTGTTTTAATCATTTTTTTCCAGTACTCACAAAAATAACTCCGAGCTCGCAGTTCATACGCATGTAGGATATTTTGGAGTGGGTGTTTGCAGTCAAACATACTTTTTACATACCACCTACATATGTTTACTTAGATGTACATATGTAGGTGCTTAGGTACTAACAATAATCATAAAACCGTCAAAATACAGCTAGAAAATAATCAATCCAACAATAATTGATAGTTTTGTGGATTATTATGGGTCAACATCGTGTTGAATACATATTATCCTTTCAATAAATCTTGAAAATCCCGCACAACACATGTTAGGTGCCCAAAATACCTTCCATTGTCCCGAGTTGCTGAGCTTGATTCGGCTCGAAATCAAAGTTTTACTTTAATTGGTAGTAAAGTCTTCCATCGCCGTGGTTCAAGTGGTTAGTGCGTTGGACTACAGACGGGTTCGAATTTCGATCCCCAGACAACACCTAAAAATTCTTTCACGGCCACACCTCTCGCGAACGTCTGACGAACATCCGAGAGTAAAAATGTTATGAAACGGCAAAACAATATTACACGCACAACACCAATGGTTTGGCTTTGGCTAGACTGTGTGACCTGTATAAATAGATACATATGTATGTATGCATGTACACATATTTTGTTCATACATATGTACATAGGCCTGCTAAGTCATTTAGAGGACTCCTGATCAGTATCAACATGAAAATTAGCCATACCTGTCCGTCCGTCTGTGTCGCTGTAGGTAATAGGTTTTGATTTAACATAGTGAAACAATATTTGATAGGTACAATTCCTTGATTCTTATTATGAATAATTAGATATGTAGTATTTCCTAGTGCACATGCATATATGTACATCAAAATATACTATGTATGTACATAGATATGTATGTGCTTTATATTTTCTTTTGGGAAAAATGTACGAAAAGGTTTAGACTCATCTTTGAGCTTACCTTGTATAACAAATAGCTGCAAAGTTTTATTTTTTTCTGGAAAAATCGCTTTAAAAGCAAAAATGATTTTGTCTTGTGAATTGACGCCACTCCTACTTTATTAGGACTAGATAAGAAGGTAAATACATACATACATACATATGTACATATGTAGGTGACAGGTTGTCATGGCACTCGAAAATATTGTAGGTCTAGCTAATTATCTCTTCAAAATCGAACAGATTGTGTTTTGAGTAATAAAATATTTGACATCCAAAACATTACAAAGCCACGCCAACGTTATTAGGACTAATTTAGAAGATAGGGGATATATTGCTTCTTCTAAAGTTAGCTTCCATGCGTCTTTATAAAAGTTAGTGTATACATACCAATCACAACAGTGTTTAGAATAGGTATTTACATACAAACATACAAACATATGCCTAAGCACTGTTTTCTTTTCCATGTTGTGTTCTGTTTCATGGTACGTGAATGTGAATTGCCAAAAATTGGGAACAAATTTCAATGAAACATAAAACAAAAGAAACAAAAAATAATAATGCTACGTAGGTTAGGTACATACATATGTATGTATGTTGTTTGTCCATTCATTCCACCACGCCACTCTAAACTCACTCGCCGAAATTGTGTCAAGTTTTTGAAAGTGAATTTCTTTCCCGCAGCAACGAACGCCGCTGTCAAAACTCAAGTGCACGCGTGTATTTAAAAAACAGGAATTCCTGTTTATGATGGCGGCAACAGCGACGAAGGCGGTTGATGGTGGTTGTGTATGATGGTGCTGATGAATGTAAACAAAACCTGATTCTCTAGAAAAAGATTTTGTTTTGTTTTTTTGGTGATATCTTTGTGGAATTTTTTTCTTCTATTTTATATACTATGCATAGTATACATCCCTTTTAAAAATGAGCAGTGTCATTGTTTGCAAGATTTTTCTTATGGATTTCTTTTTCAATCTCATCACTTCATGATAAAAACGAACGGATAAGAGAATATGAATTGAAAAGAAAACTGCAAAATAGAGCGCGCGAAAAAAAAAAACACATCTACTGTACTTATGCATATTTTCTTGTATTTTTATCAACGTTTTCACGGCGAAGACGAAGACGACGACGACGAGCAGGCCACATACCCCATTCACTATACCTATAACACCACCTAACGAAACGTGAACTGAACGGCGAGTGTTGTTCGCAGAGAGGTAGGTTCCCAGAGTGACGACGGTTGCCAGTGCGGTCATCTACCTCCTCCTCCTTCTTTTTGTGTTTCACGTATGTTTGTATGTATGTATGTACGTTGTTGGTCGATTGTTTTGTTGCTGGTGCTGCTTACTGTTTGCTGGCGTTTTTTTCATTTGCTTGTGTGGTTGACTTCTATTTTTACATCGAAGACTCTACTTTACGTGTTACGTACGTACTACATGTCTTATGTTTTGTTTTCCACATTCGGAGAGTTTTATAAAAATGTTTCTTTTATTTGAATCGAGTATCTGTATATTTTTTTTTCGCTTTTTAATTCACATACCCGTTCTCATATGCATGCTTCGTCGGTGGAATGCTTCGCGCAGGTAATTCAATTGTGGATCTGTGTAAAAAACAAACTCCTACAGCGCGCACGTCGCACGTCTTTGACGTTTTTTTTTTTTTTTTTTGCAGCGCCGAGGTTACTGCTGTTGCTGCTGCTGATGTTCGTGTGTATGTAAATCGTTGTGCATGGATTTGTGAATTGATTTCTATTTTTTCTGGTTCCAGTACAACTATCTCAGGATCCACTCTTTCTCGTTTTCTTCATAATTTTCCAATATCTGTGTCGATCTCGAAGCTTATTTTGCAATCGTATTTATAGTTGGTTTCGTTTTCTCTTTGCGAATCATGAAATTTATTTTTGCAATTTTATTGCAGACAATCGATTTTAGTTAGGTACCTACTTAGGTACACATTTCGGGAGAAAGATTAGGTTTCAAATGATAAGAATATGTAACCAAAAAACGAATTTCTGAAGTATAGTGGGTATACGACGTTTATGGTTTATGGTATTTCTATAAACTGTATTTGAAGAAAAAAGAAGATCCTAGATCGTTTATTTTGAATGAATTACAGCCATCATTTTGACAGTCTTGAATTTTTACTACATATTTATTGTATGCATTGGTATGTAGATACATACATATGTACATATGTATGTATTGTAGTTTTGTTAACTTCAGTCATTTATTTGAAGAATTCACTGTGCGTACTCTTGTCTATTTGAAGAGCGCCTGAGTTGCCAATGAAATGTGAACTCAATTCGTTTTTTAACAAGTCTTCATACCGTGAGGTAACAATGTGACATTTGGGCGTCCAACCAAAGTCCAGAACATTCAAAGTGGTTAGTTCGAAAAAAATTCTCGACCGACGTTTCTTCTAATATGTACACACATGCATACATATGTATGTAGATACATACGTCCAGTATAACGAAAGATATTACTTTCAGCCCATTCGTTATATCGAAATTAATATTTTCATCCCTAAATAACAAAAAAATCAAAACAGAATACTGACTGATCATTAAAATCTCATTATAATTTACGCTCGAAGTTCACATAAATCCAATAAGTTTTGAGTGACAAAAAAAAAGATTATTTATTTACATATGTCTGCTAGAAGGTTTATGTTTTCTCATAATATTTATGCACAGCTTCCTCCTTAAAGAAAACAAAAAATTTCGCACAAAGTATTAACTTGTAAACATAACCGACCGTTCATAATGCAAATTCGAAATAGTATCTACGCAATAAGAATTGTAGGCCAACAACTGCAGAAAACAGTGGACAACGGCAGGCAGATACAAACAACAACTTCAGAGACGTGGAAGAAAAAAGATCAACGCATTTCATGTTTTGTCTTTTGTTTGTTTTACTTGAAATTGAATAACATTCGTTATATAGAGTAGTAAAATGTTCATCATTTCTTATATAGAGATGTCAGTGGACTCAAAATGCCTATTCCTTATACTGGACATTGGTTATATCGGCATTCGTTATATTGGACGTCCGGTGAACTTTATCTTATCATTTGCAAAACTGACTCAGATACCCCTTAGATCTCACTTTGTTAGGGTGATTTTTTTAAGGAAATTTCTTCCGACTAAATTTTTCGGTATTTGGTTATTCTGTACGATTAGGAATAAAAAAAATCGCAAATGTTTATGGAGTTCCCCGGAAACGGTTGCTGCCTTCTTAAAATTACATTGATTACGGTGATGTATCGCCAATGCTGACAGGAGTATGTGTCAACGTACATAAATAACGCGTTGATAATCACTAGCCGGCATATACATACATAGTTTTGTCGTTTCATTTTCAATGACAATGGTTCTTACTCTTTCCAGTACCTAAGTGTTTATTGCGAAATGTTTGTATCCACTAGTATTCAGACTGTAGGATAAATTCCAGGAGTCAAATTTTCTTTTTATTATACCTAACCTACCTAGTATGCACATACTTTGAGAATCTTAGATTTTATAAGTTTCTCACACATGTTCAGTTACGTATTGATACTCGACTCGGAAAACTTGAGAAATCATAATTTCGATCGATTTTCGTTTACTAATTGATATATGTAGGTATATTGCTATTCGCTATTAGATTCATTACCATTTATAGGTATATTATTTGTTATCTGTCTCCTTTTTTACTCCTTTTTTAATGCATTCGTACAACAGACACCCACTCAAATTATGCTTTAAGCTACCTACCAACATATGAACCCAGGTTAATATTTTATTAAATGAACCCCAGTTTGCATTGCATTGCCCTTTTGAACATGTCTAACTTTAATTCATTACATTCGCATCACGATTGCAAGTTACATTTCTAAAACCGCCTCAGTGTAACCATCCGTTGAGTTTAAATTTAAATCAATGATTTGCCCCCTTTGAAAATCAACCACACACACCAGGGGTGGCTTGCGATTTATGCATGAGGCCATAAAAGGGGGTACCAGGGATGTACACATGTCACATCAATAAATATGTTAATATTTTTGTCACATTTGTACCTCATTAATTCTTAAACGTTTTAAATATTTACTTCCATTGTTAATATGTATATGTATGTACATGTTTACATCTGACATCATACCTACTTGTCTTGGCTTGCTTGCGACGTGGTTACAATGTTTTGTTAAGATATCAAATCTCCCTTGTTCGTTTTATTGTTTTTAATGTGTAAAAATAGTTATAGGTAGGTCCATAATTCCGTACAACCTACATACATACATATGTACATATGTATCTACCCATCATAAAAAAAAAAAACGCCGTCAACTCATGCTGGTTATGAAGATATCTAAACCATAAAACTCCCAACTCTCTATTATCGTTTAACTCCAATTGTTCGTATATCTACTCTCTCTCATCATCGCCACACAACACAAGAAACACCGGAAGTAAATATATCCACAGCAAAAATCTCTCTAGATTAGAATTCCATCATTCACCTGCATGCTCATGCTATGTTATCTCTCATTCCCCTCTGTTGTTGTAGTTATCTTTATCTTGCGCTCCATTATTTTGTAACTGCCTACCGCACATACGTACAGTTTTTCACGTAGGAAAATAGGAGAGTGTATTCTTGATTCTTTTTTGTGGCTGCTATTCTCTCAAACGAGGTGAATAACATATGTATATCGCCCATCCCGCCGGTATCAGCATCATCATCATCATCATCGCAATCATCAGCATTACGAAAGCAAAAAGAAAAAAAGATTCAAGCGAAGAACAAAAAGCGAACGATGAGTAGGGCACACCACCATACATGTATTTACTCGTATGGGCTTCGTTTTCTTCGATTCTCTTGCAAACACCTATTTGCTTACATATAGTACGCTACGCCTACCAGCAGCGGCAGCAGCAGCAAAACACACACGAGGAGGAGACACATTGGCCTTTAGAAGAAGAAGAATAGCATAAAAGAAAAAATGAGCAAAGCGGCTATTTTGTTTCCGATTTACCGTTCTTTATGGAAAAAGCCCAGAAAAGGAATATCAGAAAAGAAGAAAAAAAAATCCATGCGCATGCGAAAATTTGCTCTTTAATGGTGAATACTGGAAATTTTCTTTCAACAATTTTCTAGTTACCACCGTCGTTTTTTGCTTTGACCATTTAACTCTCTCCAAAGCAGAAAATTTTGCAAATGAGGGTTTTCAAGCTGCAAAGAGGGCATACAAGCATACATACGTAACCCTACCAAATAATAAAAAAGAAAGTGAAAATGAGATTGATATTTATAAATACATTTATGACTATAAAATCAACATTTCTGGGCTAATTCTTTTTTTCCTTTTCGTCACATCAAAGTCAGAAAAAAAAAGAACCCGAGGTGAAACCGTGAACACATATGACTGTTTCAGCAGACGATTCCTAATGAAATATGGCATCGTCGCAGAAATTCATTTACTCTGGTACACAATAATTAGACCAGACGTCATTACCCTTTGTTGGTATTGTTGTCGTCGAGAGCAAAATCCACCAGCGAACGCGAAAGAGAGAGATAGACAGATAAATATAAAGAAACACCTCAGAGCTTTGCAATGTGTGCGTGACGGATTCCCCTCTTTGGACATCTCTGTAGAGATTCGTTCCGTCGTCGGCGAAATACTGTTGCTTCACTTTTTCACACTGCTGACGTTATTTCATTCAGCAAAGACGCGCAGGTTTACATTCTGGTTGTGTAAAAAAAAAAAAATTTTTTTGTTGTTGTTAGTTATGCCGTTAAATGATTTGCGGCGGAGGCAGTGTCGATTTTATGCGATTTGAGGCGAAATGAATTTGGTTGCGCAGATTGAGCAGCGATGATGACTTTTGTATTGTCAAAGTGTAATCGCGATCAATATCAAAAACTACAACGGTAGTAGACTAACTGGGTGCAGAGCCACTTGCGACAGAAATCGAAACGACCTCGATTCAATAAGGAAATTTGAAAGTCGCGTGCGCCATCTAGATTAGATTGGTTTTTTTCGTTTGTTTTTTTGTTTTTACTCCTTGTAGTTTTATTTTGCAAGTTATATGTACATATGTATTTGCCTTTCTTATTGCTGGCACACGCTCGCACTATTATACATTTCTTGGACGGAGAGAGTTGTTGGTAATTTACTCTTAGTTTTGCGTTGATATGTTGTATTAGTTGGGAGACTATTTACACTGAACAGTGTCGGATGCTCTGGTTAACCGGTTTTTGTTGTTGATGATGCATGAAATGAGTTGTGGGTGTTGCCAGACATATTGATTTTCGATTTTTTTATGTACCCACATATTTGCATTTGGTGTCATTTTGCGTGTCCCACAAATTTTAAGACAAGTGCTAATCTATAGTAGTTAAGTTTGACGATTAGATGTCTGAAAACCTCTTCACGATAAAAAAAAAAAAAACTTAAATTTTTTTATTACCTCTTGATCCCGTTTATTTTGCCTGGTCTAGTTACAAATGTGTGTATATACGCAGTATTTTCAAACGCAAAGATCTGTCATTTTTGGATTGTTTTTTTTTTTCAACCATAGGGGAGAGGTAACCCGCGATTTACTGCCAACCTCGCCAATGGTTTGTGCAAAAACGGGATTTCCCCTATAAATGTGTAGTACGGGGCCTGAGACATAAGGTTCAGGAATGCTGTTAATATATTGAGATGCTTTTGAGTATGTAAGCGCCTGTCTGTTGCGTCGAACTATTGAACGGAGTTCGAGTATCGATACCCAAACATTACCAGTCCTTATCACAGCCCGACTTTTCGCGAAAATCTTAAGTAGGTATAAGGGCATTAAACAGAAGAGTACTGGTTGCGAATTTCCATATACACATGTATGAACATATGTACATATGCATACATACATACATACATATGTACATATGTTTGGAAGATTACATAATTGGAAAGAAAACTTTTGAAAGCAGTATAGATTTCTTTTTGGCACCGCTTTGAGATTAGAATGATCTATATGACCAGCTGCCTACTCTTTATTACATGGTTTTGTAGCAATCGAATTGTCTACAATTGTTTAATGGAAACCTGCTTTCGGTCGGTAGATATAACGTCCTTGTTGATTAGCATTTTCAGTTCCTCTAAAAAGAGTCACATATTAAATAGAACTTCGTCCACAGGAATTAATCCGTCATAGATGTAAAGTCATAAGTTCCAAAAGTCAAATGGGAAAGTTTTGACAAATTCGCAAGTTTCTAAACGTGTCCTAAATGTTGTCAATGCGCATCAACTGAGCAAACTACGCATTGATAGTTTTTTGGATGCTTTCATTTGAATTCAAATCACTCATTTAAATTTATTTTTAATTCAAAGTTTGTCATTTTAATTTTGGCAATTGCCTGCTTTGTATAAACTACGTTCCGAAACATCAAATTTGTGAAGTCTAGGCGATTAGATAGATATGTTGCAATTTGTTTTAAAACATACATATGTATGTACGTACATTTCGTTATAAACTTTGTCCTTGTAAAATGACAAGCCACAAGAACTGGAAGAATAGTTGAAATCACCCTAGCCGAGTGTTTTTGTTTGCTGACAGGTTAGACGTGCAGAAATATCAATTCAATGTTTTAAGATTTGTTACACCTGTCTTCGCTTGCTACCATAATATGGAAATATGTATGTGCGTATGTATAAGAAAAAACGTCTGCTTAGATCTGGCAACATTGCAAATTCTCATAATAAAAGACGGTTATTAAATGAATATCACTTTCCAGACAACAATGTTGCTGTAGCTCAGATAATAATGCTAATAAGTGTTTACCCTTGGTCTCCCTCCCTCTCAGTCACAATAAAATCGGTCGCAGTGAATTCTCCCACTGTATGATCCCCACTTAAACCCAATGTGGGAGAGAATAGCTTATTAAAATTAAAATCAAAATAAACAAATACTCCACTAAAAATGAGTTCTAAGAATTTTCGCATTCCATCTCGAGAGTGATGAGTCAAACGTTTAAAACTATTCCTCGCAACAATGTGTATACATACAGTATATGCAAATTCAAAAAGGGATACGTTTAAAAGTACAATAAACAACAAATTCTTTGCTTTTTTTTTTTCTTACAATAAATTAATTACAAACTCATACATCCGTAAGTCAGGATATAAATATCAATTAAAATATATATGTCACAACTACTAATGTCACATCACACATACTTCTAAGCGATTTGACCTCGTCCAGAAAGCCATTTGTATTGGAGAATTTCCGAATGAACGAATGTATTAGTGCGCTAAAACACCGGTGAAGGGGAAATTTCCCTCTTTTCCCCTTTCGTATTATTATTCATATCATCTGTGTGTAGCAACATGTGCACGACTACACGTGCTTCTTGAAAAAGTTTTTTTTTGTTCGTCGCTCTTTTCTTCTTTTTTTTTTTTTTGCATTAGTCAAATGTAATCACACACGTTAGTCAGGGGAAGAGGGGAATGTGCGATTAGACAGAAAAAAAATGATAAAGGAGGAGGATAAGAGTCAGGCGCAAAAAGGAGAATCACCGATATCATCACATCTCTTGGATGCATCATAAAACCAACCCAAAACGGTGATTGTGTGTGGGGACATTCAAGGAAGGCAAAAATGAGAAAAGAAAAAAAAAAAACAAAGAACATATGAAGTAAAGGAAAAATGGTAGTGCGCGAACAACGAACAACACAATAAACGATGACGGGGGGAGGTTGATAATATTTTGATAATTCTGATGAGGATGATGGGTGGGAATTGTGATGATGATAATGATGATGATCATGATGATGGGGGCGCGCGTGTTTCCCATCGTGAAACAGCGCATGCATTTTTTTTAAATAACAAAACAGGAAAAAATGTTTCATGGTAAAAAAAAAAAAAACAGATGTGGTGGGAATGCTAAAGAGTTGTTGTAAGGGATGGGCGAATATTTAAAAGAAATCCTATGTACTGACATTTTAACAGTACAGAAACTTTTGTCAGTTGGGGGCATAGATCTACTGAACCCGCCTTGTTTATCACACCAAAGCTAAACAAAGAAACAAACCCATAAAATGTGCAAACTCAGCACTAAATAAAAAATCACGTGAGCGCTTTAACTCGTCAAACTGGACGATAAAAATCTTTGCCTAACATGGTGAATTAATTCAATCGTTTAAGCTATATACATACATATGTATGTACATATGTATGTACATGTGTTCCAAAGGTTTTTCTAAAATTTGTGTTACTAACTTGTAGGTACATGTTGTATACATACATATACAAGTGCTGTCGTAAAATGTAAAAATAGAGACATTCGTGACAGAATAATTTTGCTATTCTGCACCAAAGGAAGTTATATTTGATAGTTATAAAAAAAAATCCCCCAAAACAAAACCCGTCAAAACAACATTAAACCCCAAACCAAACCGGTACACGCAGGACAAGTTTATTTGCTCGACAACATAGCCACTATCACACATCTTTCAGATCGTGGTGACTACTTTTTTTTTGGTTTGTTTGTTTGTTCCCTTCTCTCTGACGTATGAGCAATCAAATTCTAAATTTACCATGCCAGTGCCGTCAAATTAGTCAGCTATGAGAAGAAAACATCGAAGATAAACTCAACAAAAGCAAAATAGCTTATTTTTACCTCTCATTCCACAAGCAATAGAAGAACAATTTTATTTCTACGTAGTACGGGTTTTCTTGTGTGTTTCTCCTCGTATTTTGTCGATTTTCTTTTCTTACCTTGTTCTACAATTCAATAAACAACACACTCACTCATCAAGAAGCCGTACAAGCGTATTATTTCCATATCGGAATGTTGACTTCCTTGGTGGCACAGGCACAGTCACAGGCACGGCACCACGGGTACATCGGGTGGCCTATGTAGCCAAGTCTCTATATTTCTCCTGCAGGTCAACACTACGTTCGCTTTTGCCTCTTTCCATTCACAAATGTGCGCATACACTAACACCATGGCAGGCGATGAAACGAGACAACCAGAGGTGAGAATGCAACAATATTGCGTGTTGGTTGTTTCATTCTGGCATTCAAGAGCGCGCATCTAATAATAAATCGCCAAGTGTGGTGTGTCGCGTGTGTGTTGTGTGTTTCTGAGTTGTGTTTGAGGTTTGTTTACAGATTGTTTACCTTTACGTAACGCTTTTATGGGTGTCTCTTTTTGGCCGATTTGATTTTGTTGCTGTTACAGTTTCGCCCAGATTTGGTAATGTTTACGTTCAGTTGTTGGCCCTGTTTTGTTATTATTTTTTTTTTTCTCTTGTTGTTCGGCTTGTCGTAAATTGGCAGTGATTTGATTGGGTTTGGGTTTATGGTTTTATTAGACAAAGGTGCTAATTTGAGTATCTTTTTTTTTTGTTTATGATTTCTTTTTGTGAGGCGAGAAAACAGTGGCAGTTTATTATTAAATAATAATTTTCTAATGCTGACTAGGTTTTTCGATTGGGACATGTTGGGAAATAGGGTAACCGCAGAAAATATTCTAGGACTTGAATTCGAATCTATTTATAGAGTGTGATTGTGCTAAAAATAACTGCAAACAGCAGTAAATAATTGCTAATTCTATTTTAATAATTGATGTGGGTACACCATGATAGTTTGGCACTGGGCTTTGTAGATGTGTTATCAGTATAAATGTGGTGAATTATGGAAATTTAATGTTTTCGGAACGCACGTTTTGTTTTGGGCTATTTTGTCCGGATGGCAGTTGATTCTATTTTATTTGCTTATCATGAAGCAGCAATAGGTTGTAGGTTTGTAAAAATTCAACAGTATCAATTGAATGGAATTTATATGGAGATCAAGTTCGCTGGAAATGCTTGGAGAGCTTGGTGATAAGGGAAATGTAATAAATAAATTATTCTGAATGACTGACGCATGAACACAATGTCTCCAAAACTATTGGTTCCTATAGACTTTGTTCAGTTGTTTTTGTAGCAGCTATTATTCCACAGAGAGTGGTCCGTCCCAGAGTGCCACTTGGTGCAGGTCAGTCGGTTTAGCTGTTCAACTGAAAATACAGTTCTATCGATGTATGTAGCTGTTTAGTAAGCGGGTCCGTCTTGAGTTTAGCTGACATAGGGTGGACCTTGCTTTCGTGATAGACTATGTCCCTCGTCGGCGATAGGTAGTAGGAGGCTTCGGAAACTACGTTTGGGCGAAAATTATCCATTGAGTGGATTACTGTTGTGTGATGTAGGTACACTTATTACCTAATCCTTGTATGTCTGTCTAACTCAGTACCGTGAGTTGTAAATTTGGATAGCTTTGCGAATATATACATATATGTATGTACATACATATGTATGTATGTAGATGACGGTATCGTTGTCAGGAAATGATTTGGGTGGTCTTGGTGGTGACAATCTAGAAGGAACAGGCCTGAAAATGTTGCTTACACTCAGCAGAGATTATAAGATTTTATTTAGTTTAAAGTGAGGTTGCTAACCACTTCTTTAGAGGTTGCACAGCAAACTGAAAGTCTTACTCGAAATCGTTTTCTCAAAATTTACTTTAACCATTTATTTTTGTTTATAAATGTCCTTCATTTACTCTTCTATTTACTTTACTTAAATCCTAATTTAAAATTATTTTCTGTTATCTTTTAGCAAATCAAACAAATTGGAATGGAACGTGGGAAAATGGACTTTCCTACGAGTGTCGTTCTCTGCTTTTCAAAGCTCTGCATAATCTCATGGAAAGGTAATAGCAACAATGCATTTATATCTATAGAAAATGGTTGCATTTCTTACTTTTCCTATTTTTTTCAGATTTATTCTAATAAAAGACATTGTTCGTTTTGGCAAGTGGTTTGTTCAGCCGTGTACTACAAATGATGGAATTTTTGGAAAGAGGTATGTTTATTCCACGATTATTCAATTTCGCATGGAACTGACATATATGACAACAATTTAAGTCTATAATTTTTGTCCAACTATCAAGTCCAAGATAAATACAGGATCTCTGTGATCAATTATTTAGATATATGATTGATCATCGTTCCCCATGTTACATGCTCTATAATTCATTTTTGTTTATAACAAATGTTGAATACCAACTAAGATACTAAATTGTTACTTTATTTTTTTAGCTCTCAGCATCTATCATTTTCTTTCACATTCTTCGTACATGGCGATACGGTGTGTGCGTCAATTGATCTTCGCGAGCATCCTGCTGTTCGACAGCTAACTGTTGAGCATTTAGCTGATGCTGCAGCAGCATCAGCAGCCGCCCAATCGGGTCAACAAGATGTGCGGCAAAGGAGTGTTATATTGGCGCCATTTGGAATGGCAGCTACACTCACTGGTAATAGTTATAAGGCTACGGATCCCCTCGCTGAGAAGATACTCGAAGACTGGGCATCATTTTTTCCACTGTGCAATAAGGAAAATTCCGATCTTCCACCTGTGGTTGAAGTTGTGTCGGGTTAGTAACAAAAACTCATTATTTTCTATTCTGTACAAAAATTAATTTTGATTTGATCAACAGGTGGTCACAAAATGTATCATCCTTCGATGTACGTACTAGTCACGGATTTGGACGAAATGGAGAATGTGCTAGAGGACTCCTCCACAGATCCATCACAGGGAATGGTGCCTGGCATTGGAATGGGATCGTCTACACCGGCAGCAACAGCAACAGCATCAGCATCATCATTAGTCAATCCGAGGGCAACACCAATAAATCACATCTCACCTCCGACGCCATCGGCGTGTGGTTTAGTTCCAGTATCAAAAGCAACACCAACCAGTGGTGGTGGTGGCATTGCTACGACCCTACCATCACCATCACCCGGTGGCGGAATTACAGGTGTACCACTGGGCAATGCGGCTATTAACGACGATAAATCATTTCTGTATCCAAAAAAGATTGAAAACAAGTCGCAGCCTTTCTACGAGACTTCCAGTAATAATTTTAGCAGCAATGCAAATACTCATGCACCGCCACAAGCTTCCACCGAAATGCCCGAAAGGGTGTGGCAAGATTGCATTACAAACCCTATATCCAGTCTAAGTTTGAATTCGAATACGAATGATGGCATCAAAATGGAGGTAACCGATCTGCAATCGGGTGATGCTTCTATGAACAACAACAACAACAATAATAACAATAACAATCCATCGTCGGAAATTAAGCCACTGTGGAACTTTGTTGATCCAACACAAAAGGCACCATGTACTTGCACAAGGTAAGAGCTGCTTAGTCTCCGCTTAGTCAATGGTAGTCATTCTTTTTTGCATTTTCGTTAAATTTCTTATAATTTTTTCCCCCAAACAGTTTCTTAGTTTCTGTATTAGAAAAAAAAGGCATGTGTATGCATTTGTATCGTATATATACATATATCGTAAATTTACTTTTTTTTTTATTTTCCGATTGAATACCTATGTCTAATCATATCGTGTTTACAAAGTTTGCAGTTTTATATCCAACCTATCAGTATAGAAAGAAAACAATTTATAAGATGGCGCGCTTGCAAATCTACTATTATTGCGACTTTAATAGAACAGCTGGTTTTTGTGTGCATGATTAGTTAAGGGGATTTGTTTCTCATCTATCTGTGGCTTATTCGTAGGCATGGGCTTTGCAGCCATCTGTGTATTGAAATCGAATCGAGTGAAATTTGCACGTACGTTATGTTATGTTACCCGTAAAATGGTGTGCACATGAAACGCTATAAGTTTACATTTCATATAATCTTGTGAATTGACTTCAAATGAAATCAGAGCCGAGGGCCGTTTCGCAGATCAATGATATATTTTAAAAATTTGTGCACACGCTCTAGCTCTAGCTCCTTTGTTCTTGCCTGCATCTAAGTTATTGCTATCCATCGTAATGTTTTGTCCAATGTACCTTTGTGAATGTCACAAGTAGGTATCTACATTTGGGTAGATCTCAATGTCGTTGGAGAAGTTCAGAAATGTGCTAGCATGTGAACGATTCACACTTTTTTTTCAGTTGTAAGATTGAAAAAGCTATTCGGCAGCGAGTTGTTTAAAATAAAAATTGTGGTGTAAGAGATTTTGATACTTTTACCAGATTATGAAGTATAAAAATACAATATGTACTCGTATGTACATAAATATGTACATCCTTGTTATGTCTTTGCATAGTTTCATACTACTTAAAAGAAAAGTCCATGACCCACCGTCGCTAAGTTTCGACAAAAACTTATGAAATGTTCGAGAATTATTAAAAATGTGTTGTTCGTTTCGTATACCAATCGTTTTTTACTACTTATACTCTTTGTTTTATGTATATTTGATGTATACAGTGCCTTCAACTGTAATTGAGCTTCGAGCTCGGTAATATAAACTGCATAATACATAAAATTTGTCGCCAAAGGCTACTTGTTAACGACTTTCTAAATTGTAATGACTGATCATTGAAAGTGTCTCGACTTAATTATTTCCTCCTCTGCCAGAATTGAAACCCATCCACATTCGAAAAGTAGTAAATTACATGATATGTATGTACATATGTATATCGACCAACCGTTTTGAGTAATAACACAACCATATTTCGTCATAAACAATAAGCATCACTATTTTTTTTTTATTTGCAAGCCGCCATCTATCTAAAAATCTAAAAAAAAAATCTGTTGTAATACAAAAAACATCATTTTTTGTTCTTGTTTTAAGTTTTATTACTAAACAAATTATATTTATTTTCCTTTCCTTCTAAAAAAAAATGTCATAAAGTGAACTAGGATAACCATTATCACGCACTAAATTTAAAGTTACATAATTGTAAAAACAATTATAAGATTTTTTTAAACAAAAAAATAAAAAAAATGCTCCAAATAACACCAAAACCCGTTTTACACAGGTGTAAAAAATCGACTGGCGGAAGTCGCTCAACTTCTTCGTCATCAAACTCGTCTTCGGCCGCAGCTAATAAACTGACTGGTGGCAGTGTTCGTCCAGATAAATCGACACGTTTCAATCGAATACCGTTTCATAAAAGGCATACCACTTCTGGTTATGGCTCAACAACAGTCTTCACAGCTGTTGGTACTTCCACTTCTTCCTCCTCCACCTGCTTGGCGGGTAGAAAATCCAAGAATCTTACTATTGAACAGTGTGATGTGGATCTGTCCAAAGCCGACGTCGACACCATACCAAATCAAAGGTTTGTGTCATCACTTGCACTTAATGCTAAGAAAAATAAAAAAATTAAAAAATAATAAATAAAATGACAAACGACAAAATATTTGGTGGCACAACTCACTCACACTTTCTTCTTCTTCATCTTTTGTCACTATCTCGAGGCTTTTTTTGAATGGAGAGAGTTTAGAACAATATAACTTAAATCACCCTAATAACTCTCTTGCTTTTTTTCCTAAAACATTTTTCTTTTGTTTTTTTATTTTGATAATTATCTATAATTAATTTTTTTCTGAGGTTTGCGATTTTTCATGTTCCATTGTACAGCAATTTTTATTTTTTACATTTTGAATTGTGAATACTTTTTTTTTGCCTTGTTTTTTGAGTGGATGGAATATGGTTTTGATATTTTTTTTGTGTTAGAAACTACTTTAAGTTAAAGGGGCAACAAAGGCACGTGACACGTACTACGTGGGTTACAGATTGTATAACACTCGCGAGGTAATGAAGAGCAAGTAAATACATTAAATGAAAATAAACATATGTAAGTTACAGATTGTCGATTATCGTAAAGATTTACAAGCGATTTCGTTCCTTTGTTTTAAATTTCTATCATCGTTTAAAAACCATCTCGATGATTTTACATTTATGAAACAGTCACGAAGTCGAGCGTAGTATCACAACTTATCGTATTTTCTTAATCTTCGTTAATTTTTCATTCCCGATCGTCATATTTGCATATTTGTATTTAGTGAAGAAATTTATGTAGTTATCAGAGTGGCAACTAAGATATACATAGCGCCTGGATTTCTATATAAATTGGAACGATGAACGATTGTATAAACTGTACATTTAGTTTTTGAGGATTTCATATCGTTGCTCTTTAACTTAAGGAGGTTTAAACGTTTCGGTTTTGGGATTTACAAAAGTAAAAAAAAAATTAATGGGACACTGAGGGAATTTATATGTATTTTAGTGGGCTGCTATTTTGCTATGTATGTACATATATTCCGGGTTATGAGAGCTTAATAAGTTAGGCATGAAAAATCATGGGAGAAAATGTGATAACGATTGTAATTGGCGCTGCCCTAAGAAATTTGGATGAACTCTACATCGGTAAGGTTTGAACTATTACCACGACGAGCTGTTGAGTTTGAGAGCGGATCTTTGTATTTAAAATCTCTAACTGAATTCGTCTTCGAAGGCCTCTAGATAAAATTACTCAATGGAGAATAGTGGCTCAAGAATTGGACTAAATAAATGTAAATTTATTTAATTGTAATACTCACTACGAGTGTGTTGAAAAAATACCCGATCAAAATTCAGTCAAGACAATGACTTGATTATACAAATATTATGGATCTCTGATCATTGTAAGTCAAATAGACTCACGGAAAGGTATTGATGCAGTAAGCAGTGAGATATCATACAACGAACAGGAAAATTTAAAACTCTCGGTTTTAGAGGAGGATAATATTTTATTTCTACGATGTTTGCTAATTTTGCTGATGTTAAAGATATTACAAAGTCAGAGTGAATGTAGAAGTTTGTATGGAAGAAAGTTGCATAGGATATTCAGGTAGCTGGCTGCACGGCTACACATAGCATCCTTTTGGAAGAAATGAGTCAACTGTTGCAACTGCAAATACTAGCAAAAAAAAGAACAGTCGTTGTAGTACAAAACATATACTTAATGTTGTCGAAATTGGTTCTTTGCAAGTCTTTAAAGCCGTATTGTTCCTAACAAATTTATGTGGAGCCAACAATCAATAATCTCAAAAACTGGTGTTAGCTAGTTTGTCCATTCTCTTCAGAACAATATTTTGTCTTGTGAACAAACTACATCTCCTATTCAAAAGTAAAAAAATAAATGGTGAAAGAAAAGTAATCTAAGAAACTAAATGAGAGTTTAGAATTTGGAATTTAGCTCATGGTTCCCGATGTGATTCTAAAACTAGAGAGTGGATATCAAACAGCTTCAATCACCGAAATCATACAATTGTATTTTTGGAAAAATGTAGATCGCAAATATTATTACACCACTACTCATTGTGTCTTTAGCAAACGAGTGTTATCTTGAATAGTTCGTGTTTCGAAAATGATGATGGTTCTCGTCAGGTTTGTTATCTCGAACGCAAGATCTTCGAATACTTCTATTTCGAAGAAATAAGATAGACTTGCGAATAATGTACTACAAATTTTCGTGCCCCCATCCAGAAACACGACAATTATATAGTCGGTATGGAATAATTTGGATTGGGAAGGGTATATTTTCCCAAGAATACAGAAGATACATATAGTGTTTGTTGGAATATTTTTTGGTAATGATAACCTGTTTAAATATATCTTGGATGTACTTACAAAAATAGTTAAGCCAAATAGATATCATTTAATTAAAGTAGTGTAATATAAATAAACGAATCGCCATAATATATTCATACATACATGAGTTAGTTGTATTAAAATATTTACTTTCATTAAAGGCCTTGCAGAATTAACAAGTTGCTACGGCACACTTATCCCACTAGTAATGGATTGCTTGCAAAAACTCCAGATATAACATGTACCCATCTTGATTATTTTATTGATTTCTTGGTATTGGGTACAAATTATTACAACTCGTAATATCGTAGAAATTAAAAAAAAAAGTTTTTTTTCTTTTGATAAAGATTTTCTTTTGAATGCGCATGCAAGTGGTTTTATTTCGTTTGGTTTTTGCGATGTCTTCACTTTAATTTAAAAGTTTAAGTTGGTTTTGAGTTATTGCTTTGAGTCTAATAAATGGCAAAGGGTTTTGCATTTATCATAAACTGTACATTTTTGGGCGTCTACTTTACAATTTTTTCTGTATGAAGGAAATACTAATTTGGCATTTTTTCAAAACAGATCAAACACAACTCCAGGCACTCCGCATGGTGGAGGGTCTTCCTATTCTAGAAATTCAATTGGAGATTCGATGCCCGTTCCATCGGTAGGCTCACCAGGTAGTGCGGCACCATCACCTCATCCAAATTCCACATTATCACAGCCCACTTCTGTGCCACCGGCAGATCAGGTAAGGTACTATGAAATTAAAATGTATTCATGTTGTAATATGTGTGTGTATTTGTTTTTTTTTCTAGTTAATGTCAGTGATATCACCGCGACCGCCAACATCGGTTCCCACCTTACAGCAACCATCCACGCCGATTGATCATTTGCTCGATAAGAATACTCCAGCACCGACGCCGACGGACCAGCATGACAACAAAAGCATTACCGCTTCGCCGTATGTTCAGCCAACACCAAGTGTTGAGCCACCACCATCAGCGGAGGGTATGCTATGCTCAGGTCCAGGCAGCGTACCAGCACCACCGAGTGTCGAGCGATGTACACCGAATTCGCAGTGCGGCACAATATCGGTGAAAAAATTTGATACAACAGGAAATATAGGTGGTGGTGGAGGTGGAGGCGGTGGAGGAGGGAGCACACCTTCCGGAAGCATTCCAGGTACAGATTCTCAGCTATGCAATAACCGGTGCAATAATTCGGCAGCGTCGGCGGCGACCGCTGCATACTTTAACCTGTATAAACGGCCAAAGTTGATGAACAAAGTGATCGAGGGACTGGAGAATGATGAACACTTCTCGTCTGATATGTTGCATGACTTTACCTACACGAACGCATGGTAAGTTGAGAGTTTTTTTCGATCGAGAGAGTAGAGCATTCGAGGGACATTTACTTTAAGATCATAAGTCTTTGTCATCTTTGGCTCTTAGAGTAACGTTTTTATTCATCCCTGATAGCCTTTCGAGATAACAGGCAGCAGGATTTGGATGAACAACAAATTATTATTTCATGTTTTATTTGAAAGTATGTAATTGTTTTTTTTTTTGCATTATAGGTTAGACCATCCAGTGAAGCCTTTTAAGGCTAACAAGGCACCAAAACCACATCGCGCAATGCGCCAGACGAATCTCTACGATAGTCATACGCACTTGAAACCTCTTATGCCGACACCGGGTTCCATCTACGATACACATATGATGAGTCTGGAATCTACAGCAACAGCATTTGACAACAGCGGCCTTACCAACAATCTCTCCAACAACATCCTCCAGGAGCACGAAATCAAAAACGAACCACATGCAGGCAATGATCTCAAAGAGAAAGGCTTAACGGGACGTAATCTCTTCACAGCTGAAGGTCTTAATCCCTCCTACAATGACTTGGATCATTTATTCGATAACCAAGACGATGAGGCGGGTATGCAAATCCACACACCACCAGATTCCAATAAATCTTCCAACGGCTGCACCAACAACATCGACGACTTGAAACGCTCAACGACTACAAACACATCGTTGTTAAATAATAACAGCGCAACGTGCAACAGTAACAACAACAATTCGAATATGATTCAACCGGAAGACTTGACTAAGATGTTTCCCACTCCGCCGAGCCACGAACAACATCATCCAAACTTGAGCCCGTGCGCCATTGATATCTCAATGACCGAACTCACTGAGACTGTAAAGTATAAGCAGGAATACTCGGCCGAATTGGGCAGTCCCATGGAAGAGAAAATCGATGACTGGTCTTTTGTTTATATGCCACAACAGATGTGTAAGTTTGTTGGTTCCTCGAAGTATGCACCGCTTACGAATTTGCCAAGTCAAACATTGCCGCCGCTTATTATTCCACCGAATTCTATATATAAGCCGTCATGGCAACAGCCCCCACCTCAACGACAGCAGCAGCAGCAACAGCAGCAACAGCAACAACATCAACAACAACAGCAACACCAGCAACAGCAGCAACAACAACAACAACAGCAGCAACATCAATTATTACAACATCATCAAGAGTTGTTGTCCAGTACAAATCTAAATAACATGCATCCAATGCAAATGCATCTCCAACACCACCATCCGCCTCCACCACCGCCACCATCATCAACTGGCTCGAATCTGTTATTGAATCAGTTGAATTGTCCTCAAGCAGCACTAACCAACACGAATACCAATAATCCAATGATGCAGCAGATGTTGCGCGCAGGTCTATCGCCTATATCTCCTGCACCAGGAGTTATACCACCACCACCGGGAGCGCCACCAGTTATTTTTCCACCCACTGGCAGTCCAATGATGATGAACCGCCGGACACCACTTCACCCTCCTCCACCATATGAAGTGGCAACTTCTAGTCCATCCAATTCATCGTCGTCCTATTTAAATAAGCAGTTCAATTCTCAGGAACCGCCACAGACACCCTCGGCGCCAGGTTCCAATGCATCTTGTTACATTCGTCTGCCAGAAGTTAGCTCTTTGGTGGTGAATATCCTGCTGTACGATACAGGGCTTAATGTATTCCGCGATCACAATTTTGATAGCTGCACCTTGTGTGTATGCAATGCTGATTCGCAGAAGTGCGTTGGGAATATTAGAGGCGCTGACTCGGGTGTATATGTCGCCTTGCCGGGGACCAGTTTCAATCCGGCGAATAGTATATGCGGAGCTGGTGGTTCAACTACCGGAGGAGGGAGCAATTCCTCGCACATGCATGGTGGAGGAAACATGCGAATGCTAAGTGCCTTCGGTGGACTCGGTTCACCAGCATTAATGGGAGGGTCATCCGTTGGTGGTGGTAACGGCAATGGTCATGGCAGTACGAACAACCATATCACTGGTTACTTGGATGAGGATTCACTTTCATGTTCATGTGGTTTCAGTGCGGTGGTAAATCGACGGCTGGCCTACAAGTCGGGCCTCTTCTACGAGGATGAAATGGAGATCACCGGTATTGCTGAAGATCCGGCGAAGTATAAAAAGAAGCCACTTATTGCTCTGTTGGCCAGTCTTGCATCATTGAAGGGTCAAACGTCGTCGGCATTAATGCCAGCTAACGCAGAAGCTTTGAATAGCGAACAGCACCTTATTATTGATCTTTTACTGGATCAATGCACGATGATACAGACTTCAAGCAGCTCAATACATCGCGCATTGACGCGTCATCGACGAAAAAAGGCGAAAGTTGCGCCCATCACCTTGATAGCCAACGTTCTAGAGTACACCGATGCGAACGATATCATTTGCTTGGCACTCGAACAAGCTCGCCTTGCATTCAACCGAATGGAGCTGGTAACGAGCAACGGTAGAAGCAGTAGTCCGCCTCCCTCCACCGCGGTTAGTGTTCACAAATGGCCGTACATCCCAGCGGGCTATACTCGCAACAATAAGGACATTGTACACATCATGAACTCAATGCAACCACTGCTGCAAAATGCGTTCCACACCAAATCACGTTCCGGCCAGAAAGACGCCACCTATACTGTGAGTGGGCCGCTAACATGGAGGCAGTTTCATCGGCTGGCCGACCGAGCTTCGGGACAATGTGAGCCACAACCTATTCCATCGGTTACAGTGGGCTACGACAAGGAGTTCATTTCAGTTGCGCCATTCGCCCTCCAGTGCTGGGACAAAATGTTACTGGAACCGTACTCATACAACCGTGACATTGTCTACCTGATAATCTGCCCGGAAAATGAATATGTGGTCAACAGAACGAAAACTTACTTCAAAGAACTGAGTACAACGTACGAGATGTGCAAATTGGGTCGACATACGCCTATGAAAGGATGGGATGGCATTCTTACAGTTGGTTCCAAGGTAGATGGCTGTGTCAGTTTGGACGATTGGTTGAGAACCTTGGAGAATGTTCCGCTGGCGGAGAAAATTCGCCTGTATGCGAATGCGTTTCAGAATCTTATATCACCTTATCTAAATCGCGTGCCGAATGACAAGACATTGTTGAATCCACCAGAAAGTACAGCGTCCGCAAGTTGTGGATCTCGCCCGATGGTTAGTCCCATGCCGAATTCACAAGATCCCAGTGGAATGCATAATAACATCGACAAAGCGCCAAGTACACCGACCAAGCCGGAGACATCAACATCCTCCGATACGGAAAATCGTGATTCGCTAAACACCTCAGCAACACTAACTAGCTCACCGCTCGGTGATCCTCTGGGAAACTCGGATGACGATATTAACCCGCCAATTATTGTTCTGTACGTGGTGGAACCCTTCACCTATGGTTGTGATTCGCCGGAATTGGAAAGAATCGCGTGCATCTCTTTACTGCGCTGTTACTCCGAACTTCTCAAATCCATTCCAGAGTCTGTGAGATCGAATATCAACATTCAAATTCTGTCGTTAGAGTCCATCCTCGAACTGGGTCATGATCGCAGTCGGAATCGCCTTAGTGATGAGTTGAAGTGCCTTGCGTTGAACATCTTCTCGCAGTGTCGCCGATATTTGTCGCACGCCAGCAGTGTAAAGAGTCTGACTGGTTTTGGAACCGCCGCCAATATGGAAGTGTTCCTCAAATCAAAAGATGAGCAGAATCGACAAGCATACAAAATGTACACGCCACCGTATATTTTAGCACCGATGCACGAGAAGACCGACAAGACAGACTTCTCGCGATCTCGTAACAGCTTCGATCAGCAGCAGTTCTCTGTGATGTATTGCAACTATTGCATGAGTGAGGACCAGTCATGGTTGCTGGCTACAGTGACCGATGATCGGGGTGAACTGCTTGAGAAAATTATTATCAACATTGACATTCCGAATAGAGCGCGCCGAAGAAAGGCACCCGCACGACGAAATGGCTTACTAAAGCTCATGGATTTCATTATGGGTATCATTTCACAAACAGATCAACCATGGCGTTTGGTTATCGGCCGAATAGGACGCATTGGCCACGGTGAGTTAAAATCATGGAGCTGGTTGCTTAGCAAGCAAAATCTCCAAAAAGCCTCCAAGCAGCTAAAAGACATTTGCAAGCAGTGCTCGCTTCTGTATCCGCCAAGTATATTGAGCGCATGCCTAGTCACACTGGAGCCGGACTCAAAGTTGCGTGTCATGCCCGATCAATTTACTCCAGACGAAAGGTTTAGTCAATATTCTATGCAGAATCCCTTGTCGACGCCAGAAAATGTTACTTGCACTCATATTTTGGTGTTTCCTACGAGTGCTGTTTGTCAGGTAAGGAGTTGTAAGAAATTCACTTTGTTTGATCACTGACGTTTTGTATAGTCCTCTCAGAAAGCATTCAACGAGCTGAATGAGACTCAAGCCGATATCGATAATGATTTCATCATGTTTGATCTGGATGAGGATCCGGATAATGCAATTGATGTCAATATGGATAATATGGAACTGTTCTGGGAGGAACGTAAGTTATAATTTTACATAGAAATGTATATATGGGGGAGCATTAAATTGAACTTTTTTTTTTGTTTTTAACAGCAACTGGAGCAATGGGAAGGGAGCGAAACTCGAACCATGGTAGCCCTGATCGGATGGAGGACAACCGCAGCTGGCAGAGTTCCAGTGGAAATAACATAAACTCATCGCGTATGCCTCATGATGCTCAAGACAATGAAGAGGTAAATTTTACCAATGAAGTCTACAAGAGCCTTCAATGAATACTTTGTTTAAAGATCATGTTTATTTAATTTTTTGTATCCTTTCACAGGTCGGTTCAGTACTTCAGCAACCACTTGCAGTTGGATACTTTGTATCAACAGCGCCTACTGGACGAATGCCTACATGGTTTTGGTCAGCATGTCCACATTTAGAAGACGTATGTCCAGTCTTTCTAAAAACAGCTCTCCATTTGCATGTACCGAACATACAGAACACAGACGACATCCTTAATTCTAATAGTCATTCAACAGCGAACGATCATCCACTTGACTCCCATCTCACTGCAGATGTTCTACGGTACGTATTGGAAGGTTATAATGCATTATCATGGCTAGCTCTAGACTCGAATACCCATGATCGCCTCTCATGTCTTCCAATTAACGTGCAAACGTTAATGGACCTCTACCATCTGACAGCTGCTATCATCTAAAACAAATACGAAAGCATTTTATTCAATAATTTATTGTACATTTTATATTTATATTTTTATTTTGTGTTGAGATTTGTGTTGAGGACAAAGTAAGTGTACGAAAATGCTTATAGAAAAGAAAAAAACAAGAACATAATAAAAAAAAAACAAAAGAAAATCTGTGATATTAGATTTTATACGGTTAGAGAAAAAAACTAAAAAAAAAAAATAATAATCAAGTTTGTAAGGATTTTACAACACACACTCAAATGCATCCCAAGCACACAAACATTTTTTTTTTAAATTATTTATTTCTATTTTCTTAAAATCGAAAAGAAGCAAAACAAAACAAGACAAACCAAAACAAATCAAAATCAGTTCAATAATGAAATTATAAATTTAAGACGGACAAACAAAAAAAAAATAAACTCAGAAAATACAAATCAAAATATTATAAAAATGATTGACGAGATTGACGGTAAAACTTTTAACGCAAACCATAGTTTAACTTAGTTAACGAGGAATTATAGGGTTTTCAAAGCCAAGTACCAAACGAAAGCCTATTCAGTTAGTGAAATCAAATTTAAGTGCATCTCAGCTGTACCTTTTCGTACTTCCATGTTACTTATTCCAAATTTATTCACACCAAACAAGCATCTTACTCCTGCATTTATTTGCTGTTATTAAACAGGAACCTAGTTGAAGATGCAAAATATTAGCTTCGATACACTTTAAAATGAGTTAACTTCTAAAGCAATTGGGTTTATTCGTATACAAATTTGTTAGAATCTTGATTCAGTATTGAAGAAGTTTATATTCGTAATTCTTTCACCGCTTTGGAAGTTTCTGTTCTTATTCTCATAGTTTGTTGACGTTTTCTGTTACTTTTCCCACAAGGCGGACATTCTACCAGACAAAAGCAGAAGTAAAGTTTCAAATTCCTTTTTTTGTTTGTATGGTACTTTACTCATAAACTATTTTTTAGAAGAAAAAGACACAAAAGGAAGGCCAGTTCTGCTAGACTTGATGCTTTATAAGCTCTTTGTTTTAATCGGCGACTTCAGTGCTTTATGATTTTTTGGAAAACAGAATTTCTATTGTAAGTGAAGAGAATTGATTTCCATTTCGAAACGTACAATTTTTCTCAATAAGCATCAAGACAAAGTTTCAAACACCCACCGTTAATCTCAACAATCGTAATTGCATAAAAAATAAAACAACCAAACAAATTACAATATCCAGACTTGCTGAACAAACCAAAAGTGACACAATAGAAATAAAATATTTTTATTTTTAACAATAAGTAAAAAGTACTAAACTACACTAAACAAGTCCTTTTCCTGATCAAAATAAAGCAAATAACTAAAACCAAACTGGTCCTTTGCCCACATACTACGTTATGCAAAACCAGCCAAACAGATCCCAAAATACAAAATAAAAAAATCAAACTTATATTTTGTACATTACTAGTAGGTGTTAAGTAAGAAAAATATTGATTAAATAGAATTGTTCGTATATTTAAACTGAAAAGCATCTAATTGTATATATAAATTGCTTTCGATAAAAAATAAAAAAAAAAACAAAACAAAATACGAGTAAAACAAGTAAAAAACTGGAAATACCTAAGTTAAATAAACTATGAGATTTTGTATATAAACAAGGTAAACAAATATTTTATACAAACTAGTAGTAAATAAAAAAAAAAAAAGGGATAAAAAGCAGACACACAAAAGTTAATATTCTAATATAGTTTAATTGTAAATTATTTCAAAAAAGTATAAGAAAAAAAAAAAAGAAAATAATAAATAAAATAATGTAGTTAAAAAATAAAACGGAAAACAACAACACAAAAATGTTTTAATTTAAACTAGTTTGTAATTAAAAACACAACACACACAGATATATTTATAGTTTTACGATAATTTATGTGTACAATTTTATATGTATAAATATATAAGAAACATGTATAATACATACAAAAAAAAAAAAAAGAAAATTAATAATGCATTCAGTTATTGATAATTTATATAGTTTTTCCTTTAAGAAGAAAAGAAAAAAAATTCAACTGAAAGCAATCACGACTAATTATGTATTATTGAACAATATATTATTATTACTATTAAACTTTTTTATATATTTAAATTTAATCGATCAAAATATTATGTGAGACGTCATTGGACGCGATAAAGCAGAGAAAAAACAAACATAAAAATAATAATTAAAAGACAACGACGTTGTTTTTCGTTTAGTAAAATTTAGTTTTTGACTTTCCTATGCTTAATTTCTTCCTCTTTTAGTTAGTTGTTGCTTGTCCGCAATTTTTTGTTTTCATTTTAGTATTCATAATCATTGTTTTGTATTTTTTATTTTTTTTTGATTATATATAAATTATTTATTTAAATTTTTTTTATCTCAACTTAAAACAAAAAAGAAAAAAAAATGAAAAGAGAGGACAAACTTAAAGTTATTACAAAAAAAAAAAATGTAGATTATTATTCACACACACCACACACACCCATACCAACTTAATACACACATATGCATATACACATTTTTTATGTAGGAAAATAGTTGTATATTTTAAGACAATTCTTTTTTTATTTAAGTTTATTATGTACAAAACAAAGCATTACGTAAAAACAAAAAAAAATATATTAAAATTAAAAAAAAACAATACTAAGTAAATAATTAAGTTTAAATAAATTCGCTTAAGAGAATGCAGAAAAAAGAATGAGAAAATATAAGCAGAAAAAATATTTAGATAAAATTGTATTTTTAATTTAACTTTTAATTATGATGCACCCCCCCAACAAGAAGAGAAACACACTTTAAATGTAAATTTAGTTTAAATTTAAATTATTAATCAAATATTTTTTTTTTGTTTAATTCTATTGTAGTAGTTTTTTTTTTGCAACAAAAATAGTTTAATTTTTTATTTCAAATAGAAATATTGTTTTAATTTTTTTTCAATTTTAATATTAAAAATAAAGAACAATTTAAAAAAAAAGATTCGTTTGCATGGTTTCTTTTCTATTTGTTTGTCTTTTTTTGTTCTTCTTTGCTTTTGTTTGTTTTATTTTAGCTAACCTTGCAGTTTTTGTTGTCGCAGATTATTTTGATTCAAAATTTGATTGAGTTGACCTGACTGAAATTTCAATGAATAGAGACTTGTTTGAGATATGTACATATGTATGCTTCCCGAGCTTCTAATGTCGTGTATGTGAAGTAGAGCGATAAAGGTTGTTGTTCAGTTAACGTATTCTGCGAACGAAGAACTTGTGAACGAAACGTGAGTTTTAAATATCATGACATTCGGGAACGAGTAAGATAAACCAAAAGTCGGTATTGTGACTTCCAAGAATGCAACATTCAAAATTCTAAGATGAGTTTAAAGATATCATGATATTCGGATGTATAAAATTTCCTTCTTTCCTACAAAAGACATGTTTCATCCAAAATTGTGATTAATCTTATATGAGTAAACATTTCTTCGATACCAATTCAACAATAACAAAATCAACTTTCAAAGTAAGATTAACTATCTAAGCTGTGTCCGTTCATCACCCTTATTCATGTTGGCATTTTAATTGTTTGAAGTCTTTTGACTTAAGTGTAACTTAAGTTTCGTTTTTCTGTGCCTTAAATGCCATGAGTGTCATTTAATTTATATTACACAATAGCAGCTGATAGTGATCGAACAGAACGATATTTTAATTTGTTTAGTTGATATGTTTATATATGTATATACATATTTTATTGACAATTTTCCATATTCAAGTTTTGGATATATCCTTTTGGCTACTTTGTTTCATCACGTACGGAAGGTTTTAAACCGTTTTATACTCCAACTAGGTTTTCCGTTTAAGTTCTCTCAATCGTGACTTTTTTCTCTTCAAATACAAAAAATAATAATTTCAAACAATAGATTACGTTTCATAAGTTGTTTTGTGTTAAGCTACTAAAAGTTATAACGATTAAGTTGCTTATAAACAAACATTACAAAAATTATGATCGTAAACGACACGTAAAACGACTGTAAAATGTCAGCTGTAATGACGAGAATACATTTTGTTTTTAATGAGGCGTTTGTTGAGATAAAGGTGAAAAGCACGATATTACTGCTAATAGATTCTATTCAATTTAATAGTAGTGGGTAAACGTAGTCCGACTGGATATTTAAAAAAGTGTAGTCACAATCTGTGGTGGCTCAAGGGGTTAGCGGTTTGGACTACGGCGTGAGGGGGTTCGATCCATAGACAACACTTAAAATTTCTGTCCCGACCCCACCTCTCAGGAGCGTCTGACAAACATCCGAAAGTATAAATGTTATAAAAGAGCTTCTCAAATAGAAACTTGCCCTTCGGACACGACATTAAACAGTAGGTCCCTTCAATTCGTGTACAGAATAAAACACGAGTGGTTGTGAGAAGCTATGGCCTGAGACCTGTCGTGCCAAATATTTGCATTTGTATTTTTGTCACAATCTGTTATTACCCACAATCGTAAGATTTCAAAAATTACGTGACGTTACCACGAGGCACATGTATTTTCGCCGCATTTGTCTAATTTCATCAGAGAGTGTTGTAATATGTAAAAGCGTCATCTGAGAAGTAATAAACTTGACCCCAGCTTAGGTTTTCCACGATTGTAGTTATATATAATGTTCTACTTGCCACATGACTTTAGCACTGCCTGTAAGTACAAAAGATGTGTGATTGTAAGTTGAATAAAGGCGGTGGAGTGATATGTTATTACCACTCCAACAGCTTCCCAGTTCAATCCATATTATATTCGTACTCTAGGTCATGTTAAAAGTCGGTATAATATGCTCCTACTCCTTCGTTTTTAATTCCAATCTCTATAAATCTTCATAACCGCAAAAAACGTTCACTATATTTTATGCAACGAAGAACGACGTCTAAAACTTAAACTTTTGCCCAATAAAACCTTATTTTGATGCACAAAATAGTTGCTCCAAAAATATGTTCGTACACATAGCAAAAATGGTTTCAAAACGAAAACGATTTATGTAATTTTGTTTCTGAAGTTAGTTTTGTTAGTTTATTATTGTAAAGCAAAACTTATTCTAAAAATGCAATTCTATATAGTTGTTAAGAGGAATATAAACATTATTGTTTTTATTTTTTCCATAAAAAAAGAGAGTTAACTAATTGATGTCTTATTTCAAAAACAATCGATTGTTAACAATTGATTGATTTTTTAAAAAGTAGGAAACATTGCATAAATAGGGAAATCTAAAATTATAAATGTTGTTGATATTAAAACACAACTGTTAATTATAAAAAAAAAACATAAAAAAAAGAAAAAAAAAAATACATTTTGTAAATACATACATAGTAATATTTATATGCAAAATATATGTACATAATATATCATTTTAAAAATGCAGAAAAAAAAAGAAATCAATTACATACCTTACATAAGAAAAAATCTTTTCTTTTTTGTTTTTTTGAATCAAAGGGGAACATAAATTGAAACAATTTCAAAAGAAATAAAATTAATTTGAAAATTTAAACATAAACTTAAGTAGTTAATGGAAATTAAAAGAGAAGGAAAAATATTAAAGAATAAGTTGTACATACAGATTACCATCAAACGAAATCAAATTGTTTTAAACGTAATTTTAGTTTGAAACTTAGAATATTATACCATAAAAAATAATTTAAAATAAAATAAAATGAAAAAAAAAAACCTTTATAAGTTTGTCAGTGGTTTCTATTTTTAATAGAAACTTTTGAAATAGAATTAAAATTTGGAACCAATTACTAAAGCAAAATAGTTAAATAAAACATAAGTTAGCAAGTAAAATAGGCCAAATGTAAAAACAAATAAAATAAAAAAAAGCAAAAAAAAAAAAAAATGATGAAAACAAATTTTAAAGCAAAACCTAGTAATATTATTTGGGTAAGAAATGAAATTATATATATATATATATACTTAATAAATGAAATTGTAAGGATAGATGCAAGCATTTTTTTGAAAACATAATAAACAGTCAAAAGTAAAATATTAAAAAAAAAAAAAAAATTCATGTTTTATTTTGTATGTGACTCAGATTTCTGAGAGCTTATAATAGGCACGATAACAGCCAGATGGAAGTAAGTAAATACTCTCAATCCACCTCTTTGACAAAGTAGGCACAAGACAAGACAGTGATTGAGAGGAGAAATGTGTCCAGCAGGTCTACATTGTGAGACTGTGATGTTTATATCTATATCCTAATATTTCCCAAGAACAACAACTGCGGAGTCACTGTTTGCGGAGTTTATACATAGCTTTAAGGCTCCCAGTAAGGAGGAGGTTTGTCTTTTAGGTAGGGTTGTATCAGCAAGCCGTGCCGAAACAGAATTAGCGCAAAGGATGTAAAAAGGTAACTAACTAATAGGGATAAGGGAAATGAATGACGATTATTCAAATCCATGAGAAAAATGATGATATCCCTAATTCTAATCTCCGTTAACTCTACTAGGTTGTCAAAAAAGGGTTTTACCTAGTGTGCGCTGCTTAGAGCTGGACACTAGCAGAGGAAGTGTAATATTAGGTCTGTTCCGCTATTTTCTGCAATTCGTACGAATTTTTAGGTAAGGGAACAGACCTATTGTTTCCTTCTCGTTGGCGATATTGTAGCAGCGACAATGTGCATTAAATGGAATGCCTATTCTGGCCGCATGAAGACCGATAGGACAGTGGCCAGCATTAATTTTATTTATTTATTTCAATTAATAAAATTCTTGCACGGTTTCTATTTAAAAGTTCTTGTGGTATTTGGGCCGCATCTGCTTGGAAATGACACAGGTCCTGACCTCCTTCCATCTGCTGTCAGTTTTTAATAGATAGTGCGTAACGATTTTACTCTTAAGGGCCCCCAGCAGAACGTTCACCGCTTCCGCCAGGCAAATTCCCGCCGTGCTAGTTCATTAGTTCGCTCATTTTTCTCGATGTTACTGTGATCTTGCCTGTTATTAAGAAACAAACCATTTGAAACACTCTACCTTCATAGATAGGCAGACTGTCACATCATCTTCTAATCCTTGATTATTCGTTTGTACTGTCTAAGCTCCGGATACAGGTACGGGAGCATATTCCAGCGCGTTGGATATTTGTATTATCACATGAAAAAAAAAAAAATACAAATTTTTGGCACGACAGGTCCATGGGACCCAAGGCCTAGCTTCTGACAACCATTCGTGTTGTGCATGTTATATTCTTTGCACGAATGGAAGAGACCTACTATTTAATGCAGTATCCCCGGAAGCCAATTTTTGTTTTTGAGAAGGGAGAAGGTTTTTCATGACAGTTTTATGAATGAAATTTTAGGTGTAGTCTTGGAATCGAACCTCGAACCACTCGCTCCGTAGTCCAACGCACTAACTACTTGAGCCAATGCGCCCACTGCAGTAGATTACAGCACTATTATTCTATATATAGTCCAGTGAGCTAGACTGTGAACAAGACAAGATATATATTCTAGCCCTGTAAGCATTTCCTAGAGATAATGCAAAACGTGTCTCCTTTTCGTAAAAAGCACTAGAACTGTCTTGCAAAGATGGATGAATTCTAAAACGTGTAGTAAAGCTCCCTGCATGTCGCTAGAGGCAATCGTACTGCGTTTAGTCACTTGTGACTGGTGATGCATAGTGACCACGAAGGCAGAGAGGCTAAAATTTGCAACATAACGACCGATATGTTCAAGCAATGCAAAATAAAATAGTAGATCTAATCTTCTAAATAAAATTTTTATAGACGTAAACCAACTTCCCGGAAATATATTGCATTGAAACTCTATTTCCGACATTACTCTGCTAATAATTGTATAGTTTAAATTTTCATTCATAGAGCGCGCCTCTACCACTATAAAGAATCGGTCAATTTCAAACTGTCAATTTCCATCCACATGTTGGACAGATTTTGTTTATTTTTGAAATGCACCTCACAAATTGAACACAAATTTTAGTTATTATCCTTAAATTATTAAAAAATTCATCAGTTTATAACAAATCACTCCAATGGATACAAGTGGAAACAACTTTGAATTGGAAACAAGTGCTTTGGCTGAAGAAAACCGCAATGAAAACACCAAACGGAGAACACTTGTGGCCCCATGGGAGAACGTGTAAGTTGCTTGTTATAACAAAGTCTTATTAAAAACTAAATTTTTACCAATAAACATTTCAGAGAAGAGTTCAAAAAAGTGTACTCCTGGATCTATGGTGAAAATGCTACCGATGAGACTAAAAAACTCGCATGTCGCAAGCTGATAGTTTGGAAAATTCGTCGCGCACATCTTACTCCAGCAGCCGTGTTGGCCACTCTAGTCATTCTTGAAATTCAACTAAAAGACTCTCGGCGCGACTCGTCCAACATTGAAAAACTGAAAGAATTGCAAATTCTGTATTCCAGTGCTTTTACGCGCTTCTTCAACTACATGTCTTCGATAATGCAGACGCAGAACATGAAGACCATGTACGAGACTGCAAAGGAACTTAATCTTCTGTCGTTTGTTGTGGACTTGCGACATATCTGCGCTCATGGACAAACTATGCCATCAATAGAAGTTCTACGGAGTACCTCAAAGTATTGCTTGAGGTGGCTGGAAAACTTCTATTGGAAGGCGCAAAGCGATTGCATGCAGAACGTTGACACCAGCAACATTCGTCGCATAGATCAAAGCCAGTTTGAGGACAGCGCCGATGAATTGTTCGGTTTCTATGATGCTGCGCTAGAGTGTGTCATAAAAGGAGAACAAAAAATTGTAAAGAAGTACGTTAAGGGTTCGAAGTTCACCGCCATGAAGGCATACTCCGAGGCCAAAAAAGTTGTAGATGCCACCCAGCTGTTGGGAGAAATTGTCAAAGATATTGGAAATCTGGTCAAACAAGAGCGGAACATGATGGACCTATCAGAGGTCTGCATTGCGGCTTTCCTTAAGATGAGATTTTTCTTTAAATTAGTCGGTGAGTCTTTGTCTATACCAGGAGCAGGATTTCATGGTAATTTTGTTTCAGAAAATGACGCCCGAACCGATGAACAATTCAAAGCAGTCATCCGAAACACCCAGGCTCTGTTTCGTGTTCTAGCCATATATGGACTGATTGAAGATTTGTTCCACAGCCTTCTGGCGATAATCGAGAATACAAATGAAGAGGTTTCAAGGCGAAAATCGGCCGCTTTCTGGGCTCATCAAATCGTGTTGGGATTCATCGCATTCCGCAAATGTAAAGAGGTCTACAAGCAAGAAAGGGAAAAGGTTTGTTCAATTCCCTTAAATCTGAAACTCTTGCTTATGTGTTCTCTCTAGAACCCTCGTAAGAAATACGACCTTTCTTCGCTAAACTTTAACAACACCTCGAAGAAAGTACTCAGATTCTACACCAAAGTTGGCATCAATGTAAAGAATACTTTAATCTTCGGTGACACTGTCCGTCGGCCATGGGTGTGGACGTTCAGCAGAGATTTTATTCAGGAAAGGCTGCAGTCCGTTAGTGAATATTCCGTCGAGATACTTAAGAAGTAAGAGTAAATCGATAATGAATCACACTGAGTCAAAACTAAATATTTTTGCAGTGCCCTATATTTGGTGGATCCGCAGTTCACAGATAAAGAGATTAAGACTCTACAAGTTCTCCTTGACTTAAACATGAGCAATAACTTGTCCCGATACTATGGTGAAGTGGAGTCTGATGGCGAAGACGGTGATACAGTATACACGGTTGAAGACATGCTGAGATATATGAAAGCCACAAACACTGACAGTCCTAAGAAAGATACTGATGAAGAGGTTCAGCAATACGGCGTTTGGTCAACTGCTCCTGGTACGTAATGAATAGATGACATGCGACCGGAAGTGAGAATTCAATGCTTTTCATTTCAGATTGTCAAGAGTGGTACGCGTGTCCAATTGGAAAACTAATTTGGAATTGAATGGGAAGCGACATGTCTCCAGCACGAATAAAGCATTTATTTTCATTAAAATGTAATTTACACAAGACAGTCCTTTTGACTTGAAGGAATAAATCAAATTGGTGTGTAATTACTGCGATGTAAGAGATGCACGGTTTATTTTAATATGTTTCAGATGATCTTTGATGAATTATATATTGTACTCTCTTAAAAAATGTATTAACGGTAAGTGAATAAAGTACAATCCCGAGCGTAGGAGCAGAATTCTTCTGTAGCATAGACTGAGACGTCATTCAAGATGCAACAGAAAGAGGAAGTCGGAAGAGCTTAATTTTTTGGAGAACTTGATGCAAAATAAGCATCGCTTCACAGTTTTTCCAGAGTATATTGTAAACTCTGAAGGCACCTTAAGAAATTAAGTCTACAACGTAGTTATTGTTTGGTTGTAAAGCTTAGGTGGAAGCCGAGTGCAAATTTTAAAGAAAATATTGATCGGTAAGCAGAAGCGGTATGAAAGATGCCAGAAATTCAATGAAACTTGGTGTTCACCCATTTGTTGATCTTATGAAAGCGATTCCACTATTTTTCAGAAGTTTGCCGTTCGAACTCAATGCTTTTTTGGTGGTCTTACTAGGGATTTTCTTTTTTTGTTTCTTTTTTGGATTTATTCCGACTGGCTTCTCCAGCCATGTAAATAAATAAGTAAATAAATGAATAAATGATAAAATGTAATCAGATGCTGAGATGATGATTGTTTTTAGACGCAGTGAAATACTGGAATTGCTTCTAGAAGAACTGCTAGTGCGTCTGATTGACTACACTGTGCTTTTTTGTTAAGTTGTCGGACCAAAGATAGTCTTCTGCGAGTAATAGGTCATAGCAACATAGTTGGTATTGAACGGGGTGAAGAACTGGGGCAAAGAAGTTCTGCCCTTGACAGATCCCTATGTTGAGTTAGTCTACGTTTTCTTGGGAAGCGTTAGGCGTAAAATATTCCTGACATTAATAACCATGGTTAAGTGAGTTGTGGTCATTAAAAAGTTTACTCGTACCACAGAGCAAGGCCGGGTTTGAGAAAGAGAGTTCCGCCATTCAACTAACGTCTATTAAGTAACGGCGATTGGTCATTCTTATCGTGTTGGGTACATTTATTGACGTAATAGCGGAGGGTATATCCAGACAGATGTAATGAGACGGAGCAATAGAGGAACCCCTATCAATGAGCAAATTCGACGAACAAAGTATCAAGGTAAATGTAGAATGTAGCTCACGATCCCGATAGTTGGTGTTGAGCTCTAACGGTTTGCGTCTGTGTGATCCGAGCAGATACTTATTCCGATCGACTTTCCTTTGTAGAGCCTCTTCGAATCCATATACGACTTACATCCATAAATCCAAGGCAGTGGATGCAATACTGAAGACGTAGGAGCTCATTTCACATTTGTGAATCAAGAAGAACCAACTATTCTTCCTAATATTTCCATAGCACAAACTGGATTTGCCGATTTGCCTCTGATAGCTTTAATTTAGCCATTCAGCTTTCTCTTCTTGCCGATCGGTACATTTTGAGCGTCAGTTTTGCAATAGAATTTCTCCACTACATCTTGGAAATGTTCTCATCAGTCTTTCCGTAAGAGGTTAAAGTACATTCGATTGCACCGGACCAACAAGCATCTTAACTTCTTTTGTGTTATTGTACAATTGGCAAATTTGTCCGAAACCAATTTGTTCGATAAGGCAATAGGACAACAACCCTTCTATGTTCCATTTTGAGTCATAATACCTACTCCAACTACCAAATCGAGTACCTATCTCCTAATCCAGCATCATTAATTTATGACAAAATCCATTTGCGAACCAACCTATAATCTCTCTAACGCCAAGCCAAGTCCAAACCATCCATCACAGAACGGTTAACTGCCACATTAGACTTCCAAATGTGAGTATAAAATGCTAAATAAAATAATCACGCTTCTCAAACAACTAACCGACTTTTTATTTTTCTTGTTGCCACTTTGCACACGGAACGATCCCTTCAATTTTCAATTTGATCCAGTTGTTGCCACAGAAATATACGCTGACACTTAGAACCTCAAAGGAATGAAAAGCCACAACACGAACTCAACGATCGACATTCACCACCACCACAATGAGCAAGCATCTGGAGGTCTTACATATCCGAAAGATACTATGACTTGTTCGCTCTCGAACAAAGGCCGAAAGCAATTTATCAGCGCACTCCAATCACTTTGCATAAATGCGACTTCCATTTGGATTGTGAGTAGTCTCCACAACAACGACGACAGTCACAAAAGTTCCCCCGAGTCTCTATTATACGGGTTTACGGCCTCCCTATTCCAGTCCACATTAAATCAATGCGAAATAAATCAACTTCCGTGATTGCAGCGCTCAGCGACTGGCAACCACGCCCGATACTCAGCGTCAGCACAACGTGGAATGATCTAAGCACTATGTGCACCACTTCGCTATAGATACGACGAAACGACGTTGTCTATCGACGGACCTAATACTGAGAGCTGCATTAAGAGGTGCACCTGGGCCTGATCCAAGGCTAAAGCTAGATACAGTTGCTCGTCGCCTGTGAGATTTGCTCGCGTGGCTTTACTCCTGCCATGATTAAGCATCCAAATTGGCAAGAGGGGAACCTTGGGGGGTTCCATTTCTATTTGCCAGTTTAATTGGGTTTTTTTTTCCATTCGGACCATGTATCTGGTATGGATCTTGGACTAATCTTTGTGCTAGTTGTAGTGGTGGTGTTGGCGTTTTCCACCGTTTTGAGGTTGTTGTTTGGGTGCGGCATGAGTCAACTCTCGAAGCACGACAACAACGACTGGGTCGCGGTCGGCACCAATGCGCCGCTGTGCAATGTGTATGCTAAATAATTGTAACACTTATTTGCTAGGGTAGATGAATCGAGATTGATTAAAACTACAATCGGTGTTATTGGATATAAAGTAGGAACAAATTAATTTCGCAGCTGGAGCCGACTCTATGGCCCAGTCCAGGCGAGAGAGACCTCGACGACCATTGAATTGAGAGAGGCTGTCGCAAGGCGAACGTGTTACCATTATTTCTCCAATTTGGCAATGCGAATTGTAGATTTTGGTGGGCTTGACCTGTGGCGCAGTTAGCAGAGATTGTGACTACAGATTGTTGCCGTTTGTTGGTTCTGAGACTGAAAAGTATTCCAAATTATATTCGAAATAAGCTGGAAGTTATGTGTCCACATTCTCAGTCTCATAAAATTGCAATTATGCATCGCATAAACCTTTTATAAAAGTAATTAAAAATTCATTCAACTCCAGGTAATTAAAAGCAACAAAGTTACATACGGACAAGCGGAAGTGCAATGTTTCTGTTGCACAAAAAACGTACCCCAAATAAGCAAAATCGAAAAGTGTTTCCAACAGTGTTGTAACAGTAGCAGTGGGGATGTGCAAAAAATATCCTTTGTTTGGTTTGAAATGCCTTTTTTTTTACACGTTTAGCGTACTACATATGGATATGTGTGTTCGGATAAAAAGTGCAACGACAGGAGTTGTTTTTTGTGTACCTATTTTCATCAACAGGAGTTCTGTAACATTTTAAAGCAGATTCTCATTTCCAAATGATTTAAGTCCGCTGGGGATTGTATGTACAATTTTGGTTTTTTTCTGAGAATTATTCTATGATTTGTACGGAAAATTCTGGGTCTGGGGACTTTCTCTTCAACGAAATTGTCTGTCAGCGTAAGTTTCAATTCGATTTTTTTTTGAATGGACCTAAAAGTCTTTTTTTTCTGCGATATATGTACGTAGGGACGGTCTAACACAGAGGGGAAGATCTGATTAATGTTATGTCGTCGACATGTCAGACAAAATGTCCCCAATCAACATATTTCTATCTGTCAACTTGTTAAAAGGTTCTCCTATTGGATCAAAGCACTAAAGCATTTTTTTTAAATTGATAAAATGGAGTATCAAGATAGGAAACCCCCTCAATTGCGCAATTACAGAGGTATCGGTCTCCTCAATATCGCGTACCAGATCTTATCTGTCATCTTGTGTGAACGTCTGAAACCCTTCATCAACAACCTGATTGGCCCCTATCAGTGTGGTTTCAGACTAGGAAAGTCCACCATTGATCAAATTTTCACACTTTTGCAGGTCCTGGAAAAAATCAAGAAGTCCAAATCGATACCCACCATCCTTTCATTTTAACGTCGCATATGACAGCATTTATAGAGATGAGCTATACAGAGCCATGTCTAGTTTTGACATACATGTAAAACTGGTCAGATTGTGCAGAATGACGATGGAGAACGCTCGCTGCTCCACAAAGGTCGAAAACAAAACGAAGAGTTGCTCTTGCCAATCGCTGTTTCTTAGGTCTGAGAAGGCAATTGAGTAGTAGTAAAACCCTATCCCGAAAAATGAATGAGATTCTGTATATCATCCCAGTCCTGCTTTATGGCGCTGGAGCTTGAACTCTATCTAAAGCGGATGAAGATATCCTCGGTTGCTTCGCACGATTTTTTGTAAAATGTTCGGTCTCTGACGGGCTTTGGAAGAGGAGATCCAACGACAAACTATACGAGCTGTACAGCGACATCGACGTAGTCAAAAATTTTCACATTAGTCGTTTGAGATGGCTAGGACATGTAGAGCAAATGGTCACCAATGCTCCGGCTGTCAGAGTCTTCAAATAGAACCCGGAGAGACAACGCATTAGAGGACGACCTCGACTTAGGTGACGCGAATAAGTAGCTTGTTGGTTGAGGCCCAAGTTCCCCCCAAACTGTAGCGCCACCTAAGTAAGTAAGTAAGTTAAGATTTTTCTGAATCTTGTGGAACTGTTCAGTATAGCGATGGAGAGTGATCGGTGATCCCCCAAAGTCGGTATCGACCCCACCGAGACCTTTTATGTAAAAAAAGGCCGATTTAAGCGAAGATGACGCTTATACCAGAGAATCAAAGACTTTATTTTAATTTGCGTAACCCAAAGATATTAACGTAATTGGCTCTTCCAATCGCTGTTTCGTTGTGCTAAGAAGTCAAGTGGCCACTAAGTTTCTTGCTAGAACAATTAAGGAAACTCTGTGTAAGCCTTTGACTATCCCAGGCCCACTGTATGGCACTGCAGTATGGTCTCGCTTTTTCGATTGCAAAATACTTCACTGAAAGAAGTTAGATAAGGAACCTGGTCCTTTCTGAACTGAAAAAGCTTGTTGGTTGAGCTTCGGGCTTACACTGAACTGTAGCAGTAGGCAATATATTCGAACTCTGCCATGCCAAATGCTTAAAGGAATGTATGGAAGGAAGAGAAATTTTTACACAGAACTAGAGAATAACGAATACAAACTGGTTTCCGACCCGTGAATAGCCTTTGATTGGATACAGCAGCATCCGACCTTCGCCAAATCTGCGTATACTGTTTCAAGTTGTCCAGACTAGATGGCTTGGCTTCTATATCGGATATTCTATTTTTCTTGATATCTCATACCAGGTACTGAATCTTAAGGATCATCATCGCTGAATCATAATTGTTCATTCGCTGGATATGGCCAAGACAATGTAATTGATGTATTTGAGATCTGTTCAACTTTCCGTTCCTTTAAGATCACAGTTTCGAACCTAGTTGATTTGTCAAGCAAACCGAAGAAGCACTTTTGCTTTCTTAGCTTAACTGTACCGAGATTATAGTTCTCAACAGTGACATTCTGTCTTAGGCGATGGACAGATGTTTTTTTTGGTTTTGTCCTCATTCACTTCATACCCAATTCGTTTCCAAATTGCGTTATAGAAAATTATATTCAATTGGAAAGACGAAAAAAAAAAAAACAAAATCAGGTATTTTTATCCTTCTAAAATATTTTTGCTGAATTTCTGGCATTTGCCAAATCGTACAAACTATTGCACCGTTTCACTTCGCTACGCTGCTCTATTCACCCCATTTTCAAGAGTCATCCCCCCTTTACTGTTCATTAAAATTTATGTTTTTATTTTCCAACTCAGTCTGAAGTCATTTTTCTAATATAAATTCTATTCTATTATATTTTGAAAAAAATATTTGGAATCACTTTTCAAAGAAACGGCTTCAATTCTGATGAAATTTTGAGTTCAGTCATTGCCTTGATGAATATCCGGCCTCAATCTCGGTAAGGAGGTGGAAAGTTCTTAGGATATACATGCATATGTACATATGTGAACTACCTTTTACTCACAATCCACCTACTATTTTTCAAAATGTTATTCAACTCATAGATAGAGATTGCCTAAGTTGGTCGTGTGTCTCCCTTCACAAAATTAGTCCTTTTCTATGTAATTACAAGTCTATACATAATTTGAAGACTAATTTATTCCACTCAGCTCCACAAAAACAAAAAACAGATAAATTGATGGAATCAATTCCTAAAATGTCAAATTGCCCTTTAAGCTGCTATCAGTGATATCTAACTAAAGTATATTCAAACTTAGTGCCAATATTTATCCGCCTACGACGACGTTCCAATTACAGAAACTTGAAACAAAAACTTCTGGATGGGATGCGATTTAATCAAGAATACCAGGAATTTAAGGAACCCACTCTGACCCTTCAAACGGAAACGACAAAACTCTCTCTCTCGTTCGACAACAAAAAAAAAAAAAGTCCATACTTTGCATAAATTCAAGGAAAACTTTTTCGCCGTCGCGCCACAGTGCTGCACCATGCGACTTTGCGTGTCGATAATGCGAATTATTATAACTGTGCGCTTAAATTGACTTTAATTAAATAAATTTTCGTGGTTCAGCGTCGCCAATCATTTGTGTGTGCTGTTGTTTAAGAAGAAACCTTCGTCGAAACAAAAAGGAAAGCAGTCTCTGCCAAGGATATTATCGGTCGAAGGCATGCATGAGACACTCAGTCCATTGCAGTTTGCATGCCTCATAAATTTCAACCACACGTCAACACACTGGTACTGGTCGAAAGCCCACTCCAAATTTTATCCTTAATCAGGACCTAAAATATAGCACACAGCATACACAACCGCAAATAACACTTACCTATTGATTTAAACAAAACTACTGTTACACAATGCATCGCGTGCGCCACAAGCCATCTTGGGCATGGGTACTCCTCCTCCTTGGCAAAATTAAACGTCTGATCGTAGCCATAATATTTGCAGGCACATATAATTCTTCTATAACTCCCCTGCAAGATAATTCCAACCGCGATTGACTTGACCGCGCGACGACGGCTAATTTCATACCCACATCCCTTACGGCCACATCCATAGATGCTAATCACTAACGCCGCTCATAGTCGAGGACCAACAACAGTCATCATTGGATTTCGTTGCTCGCTCGCGCAGAGCGTGCAAGAGTTTATTAGACGGGCAGAGGGCACAACACAACCACCACCGACCGACCGGAGGAGGAAGACCGGTCTCAGAAGCGATCATCATTTTGCATTAAGCAACAGAGCCATCATTTCAGGAAAGTTGTTCCTTTCCGCTTACACTCCTCCGCACTCTACAGAGCTGTAATCAGCTGACGACGACGACGGTCGGTACTTCATATTGACGACGAGCAGAAAGCGTTCCCCTGCCAATTGTTATTAATTATTTTCGGTTCGAGTGCATGTTTGCTGGAAGGGGGTGTGGAATGTGTATACCTCCAGCTTTGGCAGCAAATTAACGCTGAAATTTGTTAAAAAGTCGCATAGGGTCGTGAGCGCACATACCGCAAAGATAGTTAGTATCTGGTGCCAGCGGGTGGTTAGTTTTGAAGTTGTATCGCTTTGGGTAATTTTTATGAGATTGCCATCAAGAACTTATTAAGGATTCCACTACCGCTTGACACGGTCGCAAGCAGACAAAGAATAACAGAGAGGAGTAGACGAAATTTATTTATGTCGCATAAAATGAGGGCATGCGGTAATAAATCGGTGGGTGGAATTGATTGAACGACGGAGATAGATCGAAATGACCTTTTCCGAATGGAAATACACAGAGAGAGAGAGAGAGACCTGAAAATTGGTGAATAGCCCGCATGGGGTTCTAATGTGATATTGCATTCGTAGCGAAGCGACACGGACAATTGATTGAGTGGTTGTTGTGTTGTGGTAGTTCGTCATAAATTGGATTTTAAAACAATTCTGTCGGAGACTCTGTCATAATGAATGACTGACGGGTTGATGATTGTGTATAACTGTCAGATTTGATTAGAAACAAAGAATTATTCAAATTTGAACTAAACCGGGCTGTCATTAAACCATGGATGTTGTATGAACAACTTTATGTCAGTTTTATGTTCATGTAACATTTTTGAATAAATGTCTGTCGGATGTTAAGAATTAATTTTGGGCAAGAGGTTAAGAAAGAAATGTTAAGGTACAAAATGGATGGACGCAATGTAACCCTAAATTACTGATATCATTTATCCTTTCATCACATGAATTTTCATTAAAAATTTAGAGCTTCCATTACTAGTTGCAGTTCAATTAGAAACTTTAATCCTGGCAACGATCAGGAACTGATTCATTATTGAATGTTCTATAACGTCAAAGTTTTTAACATTTTTAGGACGAAATCTTAGCACAATATAATTGATTTATTTATTAAACATCTAAAAGTAACCTTTTGAAACGATTTCAGCAATTATTTCCACAGAAATATGTGTTTTTCACAATATTCACGAATTAACACGTGAATCTCCAAAAAGTGCAGCCAAGTGAATAAAAAACTGAGCAGACTTTTTTGGTCAATTTGTGGCATGCATACAAAATGGTAGATTTCGTGAATATTTCTTGTTTTCGTCGTTTATATTGATGATATCTGGGGTTTTCTTGATTAATCATGATCTCCAAGATGTTGACGACGTGCTACTAGAACGAAACGTCACTGTTGGCAACAGTAACTTCGAAGTGGTTAAGGTTTACCTACCTCGGAGTAAATATTAACTTCTCGAATGACATCTAAGTGGAGTTTCGACGAAGACTTATCCTAGACAACCGCTGCTACTTCGGTTTGGCGAAACAAATGGGTTCAAAACTCCTAACTCGGAAGACGAAATGCATTCTCTGCAAAACTTTGACCCTACCAGACTGCTATATGAAGCAGAGTGGGACGATAAGCAGGCAAGCAGAGCAGATATTGAACATTTTCGAGAGAAAAATTCTTCGTCGAATATTCGGTCCCGTATGCGAGGAGGGCGAATAGAGAAGAAGATACAATCGCGAACTCTATGAGCTGTAACAAGATGTGAATATAGTCCAAAAAGTAAAACCACGCTGACTACACTGGCACAGCTATATCGAACGAATGGACAGTAATGTTCCAGCAAAGAGGATCTTTAAATCACAGCCCCCAGGTTCCAGACGACAAAGAAGATGGAGGTTGGGTCGGTTTTAATGATCAAGTTATCGCGGATGCCAGAGCGCTTAGTGTAGACTGGAAGCAGCATATTCGGGATTGAAAATTCTGCAGATGCCCTTATAATCAAGCCCAGTTATGTGACAGTCAACTTTGGTGTTATGTACATGACCTTACCACATATTCTTAAACGACTCCTGTGCGTTTATTTTTTAAGATAACCAGTCTTTACCAACACAGTACTAACTTAATTAAATCTCAATGAAACCACTGAAATGAAAAAAGGGGTAGCTTTCCAAAGAATTGAATTCTCAGAATCTATTCGCCTATGACTAGGTTCATCTCTAGGCGGCCTTTCTAATAACAATAGAATTCTTCTCTACGATTAAATATCACATTGTGCTATCTGTGGCTACCCACTTTTGAAATTCTCTGTTCATTTTCAAATTGAATGGAAAACCATCGGTCGGTCCCTCGTCAATAACCGGCCTATCGCTCAAATCAATCAGTCAGCCAACTGTCAAAAACTCAACCAATGCATGTCATCCAACTCTATCAGACAAGCCCCCTAGGAGAGAAGCCACAAAAGTTCAAATGTTAAATAGACATCAGCAGACCATCAGCCCAAAGTCACACAATTGATCCATCAAATCCATTAGATAAAACACCTAATAATTAATCTGTGTTCGCTGGATGTTTCAATTATCCAGGCACGCATTCAATATTTCATGGCTCATGATAGCCTAGGTGAGAACTCATCATCATCACCATCATCGTCGTCATCGCCATCGCCATCGCCATCATTTAATGCGCTCCGACGAATTGTATTGGTTTCGACGAGATTCCCACATTAAATTGATAATTACATGAGCGATGAGGTTTCTTCCTATCCAAGTGGATGGCGGTGGCAGCGACGGCGGCTGCGGCGGTGGTGGTGTTGGCTTGGCTATAATTACTTCGCAAGTACTTCGGTGGGAGAATAAGAAAGAAACTCATTAATTCCAGTTGCTGGAAGCCACACGTCGTCGTCGAATAGAGTCGAGTGTCAGTCAGCAGTCTTGTACCTAGCAGTCAGCTCAGCCTCCGGACAGGAGGAGTGTGTGCAATTAAACTTATAAGACGTTACGTTTATATGCACTCAATGGTTTTGGTTAGTGGGGTTAGGGTCGTTTACGTACAAACATACATACGTCATGCATGTAATCAAGAGTACATGGTGCTGCTTTTGAGTTTGATATGAAATTGAACGGTGTGAGATCGGAATTTTGTGGTTGTCATAAATTTGATGACAGTTGTAGAAGTTCATGTTAAATGCAAGTCAAGATAGCTTGGCATGGCATGTCATTGCTCCCGTATAGATTGAGAGCTTCACTTTTATGTTCCAATGGTGATAAAGCCAAGACGAACAGAAGTAATTGAAGCAGTAAATTGTTTTATGTGTGAGAGGTTAGATTTTGTGGCTTCGGGATTTGATGGGATACTTAAAACTGTGGACATCAAAGTAGAAATCGAAAATTAATTAAGTCGATTTGGGGGCTTCGCCAAAGATTCCTATTAAAGGTGAATTGAAATGGATCAAATAAAATTGGACGGTATATCTAAAAGTTCACAACAATATGCGCCTTAAGAGAGTACTAAAAGTGTACTCCATTTATTCTTAGAAAATTTAGTTCCTTTTATTTTTACTTATAACTTTAAGGCAAGTATTGGCTTAATATTCTGCCTATTCTGTCTCCCTGTTTGTAAATTTGGTTGTTCCTTTGCATATATGACGCTCATCTGCAGCGCAAACGGCTAAGGTTCAAACTTTGAATCTAATGTTTATGGGCGAATCCTTGGGATACACATTTTTGTTGTTTTGTTAAGAGATAGGGTTATCCTTCTACCTTTCTGAAAACAGAGTTTTTTCTTCCTGGTAGTAAGGTCAACTAGTTGCGTATGAGTGCTCCAGTGTTTCCTATTCCGAATAAAACAAACAAATTTTTCTGCAGCTACTGACTCTAGTGTAGATTTCTGGAACTCATCTAGTAGACGTGGGATTAGGAGTTGTTGAGCAGTGGGTAATGTGGTGTTGCAGCGTCAGTCAATATGACTTTTGTCGTGTCTATAATTTCTTCACGATTAATGATCTCTTTTTAATTTTAGAATCTTAACCCATAGCTCGCAAACATTAACATGAGTTCCATAAGCTTTGACTTCAAAACATCATTTATTATGAGCAAAGTGTGCGACGGTATAGGACATATTAATCTCGTCCAGCTTCTCTCTCGAAGTAGAGGTTTTCACTTTCATTCGCGTATTGATTAAAACACGTTCAACTACTATGACACATAACTTCAAGTTTCCTTCCTCTTTACAGAAGCATTAAAGATAAATACTGATCACACTCACAAAGCCAGTGGTTAGAGGTGATTGAAAGGTAACACACTATAGGTCAACATGTAACAAACAATGCATTCCCCACAGAATTAACCACAATTAAGTCTCGCCATAACCACAACAATGAACAATGAAGTACATTACCCGCTGCATACTTTCTATAGAATGCCGGTAAATCCGGAAGCACTGATGCCGTTCCATCTATGATGTAAGGCCACATGAAAGTACAATTAGATAATTTCCAATCAAAGCAACTGTTAGCGCTGATGTAACCTTTTTTTGAGCCAAAATCCATTACTCATGCAAACCACATTTGCACATTCATCTTATGAACACCCAACAAGTTGCCTTTGAATCGAGATACATTTGATAAGGCATCTCTCTGTCCTGCCCATTGCGCTCGCATTTTTCTTCAAAAAAAAAAAAAACGAAACCCGTCCAAATTGCATTCGTACGTGGGCAGATATCTCCAGTAGATGGGGCGCGCGTGCGAGGAACCTCTCGATCCTTGTGCAAAACTCTTTATGGGGCTGCCTTGATTTTTATGGGCTGATTACTTCTGTCGTTTTTCTGTTTTTTTGTTTTTTTTTTTTGTCCATCAATGGGCCCACGTAAAGCTTCATGTGCAAGATGGAAATCTAGAGAGAGAGAGAGTAAAAAAAAGTCCACCAATTGTTTGTTTCTATCCTCGGGTGCTGCTGTGATATGAAACGTGAAAATGGGCTTGGGCCGAGGCCAATGATGTACACACAAGGGTGGTACTCTTGGCGTTCGGTCGGTGTGCTGGTAGCAAAAGGAAAACATTGTTTATTCCGTTGCGGCTAAGACTCAGCTCAGCACACCACTAAAATGTAAGAATTAACATTTTATTCCAATGATGGATCCTTATCAAATGCAAATTGTTGTATTTGGAGTAATCTGCGGTCGGAGGTCTTTCTTGGCTTGGTACATGACTGTACCCCCACCACCGGTAACGTCACCACCAGCCTTAATGTATTCCGAGCCACACAGAGATTTGCTCAGTCACCACGTACGTAACCACATTGTTCCGAGAAATTTGTGAGATTCAACTCGTAAGTTGGAGGGAAAATGGTCGCAATTTGTCTTGAATACATTTAGAGATGGTGGAGATGAAGGAGAGAATGAGATGGTGATTAATGTAGATGAGGAAGTTTCCATTTAATTTGGTCACATACCTGTCTGTGGGAAGATTTCTGTACTTTTGTTTAAATGTTTCGTGAATAATTTGGTGATTTCAATTTGTGGGTTATTTATTACAGGGAAAATAAACGTATCCTGACAATTTTCAATTCCTTTGCGAATGACTCTACTCATGGATCGTTATTAAGTCACCGTTGGCCATTCAAAATCTCTACAAAGTAGGAATTCCAAGTGATGAAACGAGTTGAAATGAAAAGTTGGGAACCCTATATAAGAATACTATAGGAGGTCCATCTGACAGGTCATTCTGTCAACCCAATTTTTCAATGCATTTTCTATGGTTTCGGCCCCTATTTCACGAATAGCCTGACCAATATTGTTCTTGAGTACTTGAATCGTCTCTGAATTATTCGCATAGCATCGATCTTTAATGGAACCCCACAAAAAAAAGAGTCCAAAGGCCTTGAATCGCAGCTCCGTCCCGGCTAAGCAACATCACCAAAACGACTGATTACACGATTATTGAACTTAGTGTGCAATAAATCGATTGTTGGACAACTTGTGTGGCACTTAGGCCCATCTTGCTGGAACCATAGCTCGCCCAAGTACAAATTCTCAATTTTTGGGCATAAAAACCGGTTATCATGCCTCGGTAGCACTCTCCATTGACTGTAATTCTTCTCCCATTGTCGTCTTGGAAGAAAAATGGGCCAATAATGCCGACAATCCAAAGTAACTTTGTAATATTTCCTAACGTTGTTAAACCCTGAATCGATCCATTTCATATTGCGAAAATATAATACTGAGTTTCTGTCAATTTTTAGTGCATAAGAACTGTCAGTGTCAAAATAGCATATGATTCAAAAAGAAACCAACAGATGGCCCACCCATTATAAAGTCTGCATCACTGTTGATCCAGAACTATGCCTGCGACTACGGAGAACAAAAGGAGCGCGCACTATTCAATTCAACAGAGTGTGCATGACAAGATACAACAATGGAAAGACGTACACCTAGTAGGTATTCGAAATCGAAAAGGTAATAGATTATGATCTAATTGGCTGCCTCTTCAGCAGATATCCAGATTCTGCAGCGCCATCAAGTTAAAACAACACATTCCATCTCAAATCGCTTAGAACTAATCTAAAATATTGACCATCTGGTTTGGAATACAACCTCATGTGCCCCAGTTTGATGCAGATGCATAAAGGGAATCGCCCACACAACCAACTTTAATCACCATACATCCAGAGGCTATCCGGCATAAACGTATCCTATTCGATGAAGCAATTGAGTTCGTACTCAAAAAAGGAGTTCCAAATCAGTCAAATTCACAATAAAGCCCACTTTTCTTGGTGCGATTAATTGAAAACAATTATTTGTACGCCGGCATTCACTTGGGGAGTTGGCCGCACTCGCAGTATTCCTTTCTCTTCAAACTGGCTTCACTGAAGCCAGGGAAATATCAATACACTTCCATGCAGACCATGATGACGATGAAAGCTTGTTACCAATTTATTTTCCATTCATTTGGCATGGAAGGTAAACCTGCTGCGTGGCTCCATAACTGTCGGAAAGGACCAAGCTGAGCAATCGTTAGTCGTACTGCTGCGAAGAGAATGATTGTAAAATTATTGACAAATGAAGTGAAGTTGGCTTCAATAACAAATACCGCAGCGCTGGTGGTGTGTACAAGTGCTGTACGGCATTGGAAGGCAATTAATTTATGAACAGACCAGCCTTCTATGTTCGTACCTGGTAATTCCCAATCGAAAATCGAAAACGAGAACAAATAATGTCCATCATCCGGTGAGAGAGAGAAATGATTCGATGGGGAGATTTGCAAGTTGTTGCCGCACTTTGAAGAAGCAGCACACTACGTGCTATTGCGATCGCATTACGGATTTCCATTTACGGATATGTAACACAAAAGTATCTCATTAGGGAGACGCGCTGGGAATGCATTTGCTGCGAGCTACATACATGCTGAACTGGATGGAATCGGATTTGGATTCGGAATTCATTCGGTCGCGTATTTGGAAGATATAATAAACATTGAGGAATTGGACTGGAAATGGAATGGATTGTTTTGTTGATAAGAATGTGATGAAGTTTGTGTGTGTAGCTCTCAAACTTGGTTACCGTTGCTGTCGGCTAACATGGCAGGTATTGGAATGTGAGATGGTGTTTATGGATTTAGTTGGACGAATGTGGGTACGAAGTTTTTCTCAGTTAACCTCTGAATTTGGAAAAGTAATAGTCAAAGAAATTAGAGTGAAGACTTGGAAGTAGCAAATGGCGGACAGCACAAAGCAAACAAATATTGAAAGGCAAGAAACAGAAACACTTCAAATAATATTTTAGAAAGCGACTTGTGCTTATAAGGTATAGTGAAGGATTTCAGTCATCCAATTAGTTTGCAGCTGTGGTTACCAATATCTACATACTGAGCTATCACTACTACATCGGTTACTTGGTCAAATTGGATTCATACACATATGGCTATGGTAGGCCTTGTATTGCAATCTACATCTAAGAGTATTCTGACATTTACCAAAAACTAGACAATGAAAGAATAATATCTAGCATTTGTAGGGTCTAGACCAGCTACCAGTCTTCTATGTGTCTACGTTCCTCCAGAGTTGACGATAACTCCAAGAATATGCTTAGTATTCTTAGGTTCGATTACTTGAACACTTGTCGCCCTAGATCAGTGGTTAATCAGATCAACCGACTACTGAGCGAGGTGTTCGAAGTTCGATTCCCAGATACACCCCAGAATACCCTTTTCGGTAATAAGCCCAAGGCTATGTCAAAAGTACTATCACACTGCCAGGAAACTGACAGCTCTTTGACTATCTTTGCCTAACCATTAAAGATTCACGAGAATGCTGTGGATGATAACAGATTATTTACATCTTAAGATTCAGAAGGCTGACTTTTTTTCTTTGCAGGCTCTGGCTTTTAGAAAATATACACCTTCTTAGTACAATCAACAAGTGTATACCTCCAACCATTAGTGTCCAATTCATCGCCCAATGAGTCCATAATGAATGTCACAACCTCTTCCTCATCAACCATTTGCTGATCGTCGACTCTATCTAAACCTAGTCCCTATGACGACCAAAGACGACGGCGACGACGACGACGACGGGTGGCACGTAAACACGACTATTTCTCATGCACGCCGGCCGGAGAGACTTTCACATGTCATGCCAATTCTAATTACGATTTATAGGAAGTGGTCAGCAGAAACGCATGCCGCTCACATAAATCGAAATCATCGGCCGCGCTCATACAAGCGCACATAAATTCCACTCAAGTAGAACCCACAAATGCACACCCAACACCCAACCAACAACGGCAGAGCGAGTGACCATTTCTGGTGCACATTAGCACCGCACACAATCATCAACCAGGCACAATAACAGATCGATTTGCAATGAGATGGCAGGGCCTGATTGCCATACGTGAACACTACCAGCGCGCGCGTTCCAGATGAATTTATGCTCCGGCAAGGAGCCTCTGACATTCCCTCTGGTGATTTACTCCACTGTAAGTGGTGTAAGTGCGTGCCAGCGCAGATAAGCACAGCTCTTCATCAAACCCACAACAAAAGGACACTAGCATCGGTGCCGGCCGATCGCACTGGCCCATACAATGGACACTTAAATTACGGTTCCGCCAAAAAGTGAGTCTGTTCGACTGTCTATAATGCGGTGGCGGCAGCAAAGTCACGCTTTACAAGCTTGTACGCCATTCGCAGTACTGATTGGATGCAATGGCACGACGACGACGAATCGGGCGACGGCTGTCGGCCAAGTCCACGTGTTAATTCCATTTAATCCCTTCCGAGACGAAGGAGCGACTCGCGAGTGTTTAATTCATGGCACTGCATGCTCATAACCATAATAAGGCGGATCGCCAGTGCAGTGCATAGGCGGTGTGGAGGGGCAGGTTACGGATTACAAGCGCAAGCACAGGTCCAAGGAGTTTTGTGTTGTGCTCGAGGCGATTTGTTAATTTGCTTCTTGCTTGGATAACATTCGTCACATGGACGTCTGAGCTAACTACTGATTGTCGAAGACAAGCCGAAGACAGTTTATGGGGGTCTCCCAGCGCACATGGCTATGGGGTGTGATCACTCGTGTGCAGAGTTTATGGACGGAGATTGAGAAATGACGGAGATGTGGGCATTGATTTGGAGTGGTCACCCACGATTTTGTTACGCAATAATTGTAACTTGGGTCATTTTGATAGGTAGTGCATGGGAGGGTCATAAAACAGGTTGTAAGATCTAAATGGTGGTCTGTGGGATTTGCCTTCTCATTGCAGATCCATGGAGATCGCTCTGAATCAGGAAATAAATTTTATAGAGTGCGCTTTCTTGGATATTGTAGACGAAAGTCCTTCAAGTGGGTGTACGGCGTAAGTGGTTAATTTTATGAAGAAGTTCAATAACCTAAAAGCTTTGCTCGACAGCTCATAACCTTACACTTTACCAGAGGCGTTGTCGACAACATATTTCGTGATGCCATGGAGAGAGGGCTGCACTTTCAGCGAATTGAAATATTTTTTTCTTGGAAAGGAAACTTCTTCCCTAATGCAAAGCTCTTTGTTTGATAAGGAACTGAAATCAATCAAAGAATTAAACGGAAATCCTGCCCGAATTTCAGCTTTTATCGAATTGTGCCCAACCGAGCTTCTCCTAAAAACGACAAAACACGGGACGTAAAGTTGTAACTAATGCAGAAGAATGTTTGCGGTCTTGCTATCCAGCAAATACTCACGGATACTAGACAATGAACTAAACTTGAACTAAGAAACAGAGAGATTTGAAAGGATAAGGGAATGGGCAAGGTGCAATATTCTGTCCGAAAATACTCGGAAATCCTTGTCTGTGATTTACATGTGAATAATAAAGTGAAGTTAGCTAATGTGAATGAATCAACAGTGTCATTAAGTTTTTCCAATATGGCGCCGAGCATAGTTGTCAGTATTATGTGTCTGGTGAATAAGGAATTGCTTGCAAATTCATTAACATAGCCTTCCTCACCAGTTACAGTAGCTAGAAGCTAGGTAGTCGTTATAGCTTATCTCATGCTTCACCTGTCTCAAACTAAGACGATCTGGTTTTGGACGTTCTAATAAGATTTGACGCTCAACTTGAGGAAAAATGTAGCCGAATGGACTTTATCTTTAATCTGAAATTAATGGAAAATCTATCCTACAGTAGGTCTCTTAACCATGCAAACGCTTCTTTTGGTAGACATCACTGGCAAACTGCTGGTGTCTGGCTCTATTTTAGGACTGATAGGCTGCAAGGAAAGGAGGGAACAACACGCACTAGGTAAAATAGACATACCCTTAGTTGTTGGACTGCTTTACTACGAATCGCTGCCATTTACGTAATACCAAGGTCGGAGTTTTCTCGAAGCATATAGGCATTCATCACTTATTTGACATTCCAGTACCTATGTCAAAGAAAAACCGCCACATATCACTTGAAAATATAGCTAAATTAAAAATTAATTTGGATGGGTACCTTGGTACACTCTTTGGGACATTCTGTTAAATTTTTCCTCTTACTTTGTTCACTCACATCAGGAATCTCAATGTATCCATGGTGGTCTGAATTATTCAACTCGATCTGTGTAGGCGGATGCAATTCAATCTCCTTAACCAACCAATTCCAAAAATACATATTTACGTTCTCCAAGAAGAGAATACCCAACTCATGTTTACAAACATAACCAATATTCGACATAACTCAACTTAACCACGTACGCATAAACACTCCCTGAATGGAACCACCTAAGCCGTGCAAGTACCCGAAACAATTTACATTATGAAATTCCAGAATATTACAATAATTCCGCCTCCGGGTTTTTTTTTTTCGAATAAAAAGTGAAATATTCTCTCCTTTCCTCGCTGCATTAACAAAATAAAAACCAATCAATCAAATTGAAATTCAAATGTCACGTCTCCAATTCCCATATGAACCGTGCCGTGTCCTTGGGCGCGCACACATACACACCCGCGCTTTATGGGATACGGGTGAATGAATCTTACGAGTATGCCCAAGAATTTCTTCAGCCTAATTTTCTGTGGTTGTATGCGTGTGAAATGGGATTAAATTCCTTCTGTGCTGAGTCGAGGAATCTGCTGACTCTGGAATTACTTCCAACTTTCTCACCGCAAATAAAATGTGTCCGACCACGCGAACGCACGGTAGAAACGTGCTGTTCCCCAGATGGGAGTAATAATCTTCTGGTCAGGGCAGGCGGAGGCAAGCGGCAGCCAAGGTATTATTCCTGGTGTCGGAACTCGGAGGTCGCAAGAAATTAATTTGCTGCGGATGTGATTAGGGAATTTTCTGTTTTGATTGGAATTAGTTCTATTCATGGAGAAATGTGCAAGTAATGGCATCACGTAGTGTTGGGGGCATTGAGAAATCGCTGTGCCAGTATGAGTATGAGCCCCCGCATGAGCCGTTGATTGATTTGATACATTTTTATTGTTGTCTCGTCAGGTGGTGTTTTGTTGGAAATCGGAAGGAAAAGACGGAAGTGGCAGATTAGAGAGTAATTAATATTGGTGCTCTGTTGTCATAACAACTAATATTTCACAGGAAGGTACTAGGTAGTAGGTGGATGGATGCCTCGTGGCAGTAGTCAACAGCGGTTGGGTTTATTGTAACTATATTTAGAAAATGATATAAATCTTAGGAGATTTCTAGAGAAATATAGCACACGAGGGACTTCCAAGAGTTTTCATCCCTCTGGTCAACAGTGTGTGGAATTTAAACGCAGATGACCTACTTTTACAATGTCGTTATGAGCTGTGCTGAGACGATCCCCTTGGTAACCAATGGCACAGTCTCCAAAGAAAGACTATTCGTACATCTCTATGGCTGATGCTTACCACAGAAAGAAATCTGTTCTTATCGAGGAATGGCCGTAGAAATACCGCATTGCTCTAATTGTAGTATTGGAGGAAATATTTTGTTGCCCGAATTATTTATTTATTTATCCAGGTCACGGATCATAGGCATCCCTGCCCATCACACACTGCCCATCTACGGGACGTAAAGGAGAGGGAAATTCTTTTCCACCTCCTCAACGAATGTGCGGCACTGAGCAAACCACGAGAGACAAATATTAGTGAAATATTTTGTTCCAGTGTTCTGACGTGTTAGACCAGAAATTTGTGTTCTCTTTGTGAGGGACTTGTAGGTTAACATATCTGACAGCAATTCTAGTAGTCATTATCATGCTAAAGTATTCTGTCGGATTTACATAGTCAGTTTCGGTCCACGTGCTTCTAGGCCTCTACAGAATAGAGGCATTACAGTGGGTAGATCATCAGTTATCATCATTCCATTACGAGCAAGAAGGTGTGATCAACTTGTTTGAAAAAATTCATTGAAAATAACTAGAAATCGGAACTTATCTTCCGTGCGGTCCAAAAGCAACAGTAAAAGTGGTTCTGTTAAACTAATGACTCGTAGAAATATCTCCGACAATAGATGAGCAAATGCATCAGCTACAGCTTCTTCAATTACAAATACAATATTTGATGCAACTTTCCCACGAACTTTTATCACAAACTTGCGTACACCAGTTGCAGTTGGTGCATTATTTCGACCGAAATTTCTTTTCAAAATTCCCACTGTTTCGGCAACACAGCATCCACTTTGGAAGTAACTTTGCAATAACTTCCAAAGTTGTTCAACCCTGAATCGATCCACTTCGTACCGCGAAAATATAATACTGAGTTTCTGTCAATTTTTTGAGCACATACATAAGAGCTGTCAGTGTCAAAATAACTTTTAATTCAAAAACAAACCAACAGATGGCCGACTCTATATTTGTTTATACTACTTTGACTAGGTAGACGTTGGTATACACAGATCGTATAGGTCATGTCTCTTCACTTAGAAACCACAATGGAACCAAATAGCAGTCAGAGTAATTTCTGTCAAACTATCCCTTGACAAAGTCCATGATGAGAAAGTTGTCAAGGTCATTCTTCTTTATTGAAATTTGATTCCAAAATATTATCTGGTGACATTGCCTGCAATAGTATCTACCTAAGTAGTTGCTGTGGACATTTTTTTTTGTGATCTCTGTGATTTCAAACATGAACCTCCCGGTCAGTAGTTCAATGCACTAACCACAAACAAACTTTCAAACAATGAAAACAACACACATCTTTCCTTAAGTTGCCCAATATACATTGGTAGACACATGCTGTCTCCAAAGAAAACCATGGGAGTCCACAGTAAGGCCTCCCACTGCCCCAAAGCCATATACAATGTATGTATTTAGAAAATTTACGTGGCGCCTAAGCATTCCTTTAATTATCACAGACTCTGTTATGATTTAATTTTCCTAATTATAACTAGAAGAGACTCCCCAGTTTCCTGCAGATTTTCAACTACATTTCCATTTCCTATTCGATTCTATCTCCCCGTGCATCATCATAACCACACACTCACATTGCTTTAAGGTTTCCCTAAACAATATATCACGTGGAGTCAAATAAACTAAACGAAAACAAAAACCCTATCTGCGGCTCCATCGTAAAACACCACGTGACTATTTAAAATAGTTACCACAGACCTATGGTAAGGGAAAAATCAACACTGACCCTATCCTACCACTCTACATTCACGACAGGTGGTAGCGCCAGTCCAGCAATCAAATACCTTACCCTAATCACTTCCATCTACTGTGATTATTAAAAATGAAAAACGAATCGGAAATTATGAAATATTCTCTCAGACAAAAAGGTATCAGTATCTCGGAAAGAAAAACGAAAAACCCCCACGCGCGTAATTAAGAACTCATAACCATCCCACCCTTTCGATTGGATGCAACGCTAAGATACACAAGTTAGATACATCCACATGTGGATACAAGAAAAAAAAAAAAAAAAAAAAACGAAATCAATAAATATTTAAAAAATAGTTAAACTCTCCGTTAGATGGACGACTATAAATCATAGTAGGGGTCATAAGCGTAGTTATCCCAGGAAAACCGCATGTGACCACTGACAGGTCAAAACGACACCTTCCTTGATTGCGGTAATGAAGCACACCTGGTGCGACGATGGGTCGTTCCTCGCGCCCTAACAAACAATCAATTCTTCATTATGCGCCCATTTACGTGATGAGACTTTATCCCCTTTGGTCATTGCTGTGTGTATGCTCTTTTTCGGATGAAGCTTCCGCCCGAAAATATACGCTGTGAACCATAGTGCACCCAGATGGAGCCCCGGCCACAGACACAGAGAGAGAGAGAGACTCATCCAATTTGCATAAGAATCGAAGTTGGACTTGTCCCCCCTCGATTACCATTTCAATTAGAATATTTATGTAGGATCTCCCGATGAGATGATGAGATTAGGTTCCTCCGCCCAGTGCGATAAGTTATCTCTCTGTCTGTGGTTAAGCCGGCCCGGGCGGTACCGGGCTATCGTACAGTGTCATCTGTATTGCTGTCGCTTTTATCTAATATTTGACATATTAATCGGTAAGCGCGCAGGTATTCCATTATCATTCTCATTAGATTTGCATTTCCCTTTTTGTTAAATGGTCGATTTGGGTCTCGGAAAAGAGTGCAAAGAGAAAATATTAGCTTTTTGGGACCACAACTATTATGGTGGGCTTGGTGGAGGTAATTTGTTGGAGAAGTAGGTGGAGTCGAATGGGATTTTGTGGGAACTTTAGAAGAATGCCTGCAATGACATAAATCTTTGTTATGAACGACAGGTTCTCGTGTTATTCTGAAGGGTATCTGCGAATGGAAGAGGTCTAGAGAAAAGGGACTTTTGATTTCATGCTTCTAAGCATCCTTACAATTCCCCACTCAATCTCACTCAAAACAACCATCGGTCCATCAAATTATCTTTCCCAACAATACTCCACAGTCGCCGCACACTGTCAACATTCCGCATTTCAATTAACTACTCAATTTGTATCCTGTCACTGAAGTCCTTCACATTTGTAACTATCGCCCACAAAACTGGAAACACATTACTTACACCTAAACCGGGACAACATTTCGCTGTTGACATTTGCTCTCCACCCAGTTTAATTGCGGTTCACGTCTTGCAATTACAATTAGGTGGGCACTTTGGGGCGCCCACACATTCACACATACAGTCTAGATTCCAGCACCGACCGACTATAGTAACCACTGCAATTAATCAGTTGAACAAATAGTTCCCATCACCCCAGAACCATCATCGTCAGTTGTTCGGTGGCCGCCTTTATGTCCTTGAAATCATCATCCACACGCTAGCCGCAATCGGATTCAGTAGGCGTTCGCTAATGACTACATTAGCTTCGCATAAACAGGAACAGAAAAGTGGCTCTAGTGGGTTTATCACCCATCCAAGCTGACAGCAACCAGATACTAACAGAAGAAAAGGAGTCCTTGTGCAAGTTGCAACACACGAGATAACAACCCGTCAGGTAGGAATAGTTAAGACATTTCACGGTGCATTGTGCCTCCGTGTGTTGGGTACATATGTTAATGAGTGCGCGTCCGAGAGTAGTGCCTGTCCCTGTCCATTGCCTAAATTTATGACCAAAATGATTAGGATACTCGGGATGACAGTGTCGAATTTTGGTCAACAGCCCTCAAGAGATTGGATTAATTAAGAATAGAGAATGGTCAGGCGGCGGCAGAGGCATTTCCATATCGGCAGCACCATCGGAATGAATATACTCCACTTTCGGAGACCACACAATGACCACACACTCTTGGGCTCGAAAGGAGAGAAAAACATTCAAAATCCATCAGTGCCACAGCAGAGAATAATGGTGTACCACAGAGTTATGTCTGGTGTGTCTGGTGGTATCTTTGTTTTAATTAAATTCCATGAGATTCGTAATCAATTGCCTTACGGTCTGTCAGACAATGGAGCAACAGTAGACAGGCAGAGTTTGCCTGCATAAACCATAACCCGAGTACACGAGTCGAGAGGCTGGGTGATGCTAAAAATTAGCCCACAAATGTAGAATTTGATAAGGACTGAATTTCGATTGAATAAATTATTTAAATGTTAAAAAAAAAAATTCACAGTGGGTCAGACTAGTGGATTGAGGCAAGGTTGTGATGTAGTTCCTCTGCTGTTTAGGTGTACAAAGTTCACACTTTTCATGAAACTTTGGAAATTGAACGACACAAGTTGGAAATTAAAAGAAATATGGTTTGAAACACAGGTGTCCAAACTGATTGTGGATAATTTTCGGGACTTTTAGCTTTTGTTCTTCAATAAATCCTAGTGAATGCCGAATGCGATTGTAAAACGATTACCAAAGTTGTAAGGTCACTGCAGGAAGGTGGGAAGCTAGAAAGTACTCAAACTACTTACAAAGATGGTACGAGTAGATAGTCATCTATGTAAGACTGCGGGTTAAGTCAGGAACGAACAAGATCAGTCGGTTGCTTTGGCAGATCATCTGGCAGTGATCTTTACATCTGGGTTGCTCGTAGAACAAAGCGTAAAATAAATAAATCAACCCTGTGGAGGGATGTATGTGCATTCGTACCGGAGCACCTTTATGTATGCAGACTACTTCGACCCTCCTCTAGGATCTAGAATTAGAGAGTTGGACTACTGAATAAGAGTTCGAGTGTCGGTTCCCACAAATAACCAAAAGTTTATTTTTCACGATCCTAAAAGGTTCCACTGTACTATTCGCTTACGCAGTGATACCAAATGCCCTTAAAAAAAAAAAACCTTCCAGAAGGTGTAAATCAAAAAGCCTTACATTTCGCACAACTCTCACTCTAGCTATAGACTCACTTAATCATTATCGCTGCCTGAGTTGCTTTATCTTCGATGGATTAACATTGACGTCGGCGACGGCGGTAGCGGCAGCGCCTTTCCTGTGCGCTTCATCCATTTGTCGTGGTTAATTTACCTCGTTTCCCTGTTACGTTACACCTAAAGCGCAGCGCAAACAAAGAGTAAAAAAAAACAGACTCCATCTCCTCCTGGCTTATGAACAAAGTTTTTAATTGGCTTTTAAAAACTCCAATGAATCATGAAGCAAGCGAGCGTTCTGTCCCTTCACCACATGGCCAAGCAGAATAAAAAAAAAAAAAAAAACAAACAACCGAAATGAAACTGAGAAACGGAAGACGAGCCCATACATCATTCGCATCCGCGAGAGAGAGTTCTGGAATTCCATTTCAATGCTCTTGATTCTGCCGGAGCCAATCAAAATTCCAGCAGCGTATTCGGTTTTTGTTTTGCGGACACGCTTTTGTTATTATTTGTCCGAGCCTCGCGGTCCTGTCACCCTGTGTCGATGAAGAAATAGGAGTGCTTAAGTAGTGTTTTGTCGGGTTCTGGACGATTGTTCTTCGTCCAGTCGCACACTTAATTGGGTTCTCATTACGAAAAGTAGTCACATACCTTTGCATACTGTGTGTTGTGGTGCAGTTCCATAAACGCTGGATGGGAGGAGATGCCAAAAGCCGACCGCACTTCGGTCTTACCGACACCCAATCAGATATAAAGAGGAAAATTATGTTCTGTGTGATTGTTTGGACCGAATGCTGCGTGTGGAGGATGCTATGCGGCTGCTTTGGTAGAGAAATATTGGAAAACCGATTGCGATGCGTGACGGTGGCAGTAGCAGCGCAGTGCGGTGGGAAAATTAATGTTCCTAAGTGTTGCGGGAACACGATTCCGTGATAAGAGATGCAATTTCAGCTGACATGGAGGTATGAGCTTTCACTTTTAGAGAAGATATGTATACGTATTCAAGGACAGGGAAGTTTTGATAAATGGAATATGTAGGTATGAAATTGGTATGAAATTGATCCTACAGAGAGGTCTGATAAAGAGTTGTCTCCAATTTGTTGCTGGAATTATTTAAACTTCATCCAGAGTTTCATTTTGATCTAAGCAGAAGAATTCTCCGCAAGAATTTCCACTGGAGTTTAAGCAATTAGTGGCAGAAGGTCTCTTTGTAGTCCAACCGAAGTATATGGTTTTAATCAAAGGCTAGGCCTTCCAAATGATGAGAATCAACAAGTAGGCACAATTCGTTTTGAGTAATGTGATTTGTTTTGTCATAGAGATGAAATATGTCTGACATCTTCAAATGCAGAGTTATGTACGTAAGAACTGGAAAACTTGAGATATTGAAGCGATAGGCTTATGACACGCAAAGTTAAGGCTTAATTTGCTAACATTGCCTTGAATGTCAAAAGAAAATAGAGAGGGGGTATTTTTGGCGGTATAGACGGAATTTAAAGCTTCCATGGCTCAACGATTTTGTTGCGTCTAGAAAGTTAATCATATGTACATATATATATATACATACGTACATACATAAGTACATATGTAGCGTACGTTATTCAATCATTAACATTCTGCTTGAGAGTTGTGCATCGAGGCAGCTTTCCGTTCGCATAAAAAAAATTAAATCTATAAAAAAGATGCCCCTAGCTCTGGATAATGAGGCAAGCAGACCTGAAATATGATTTGAAAGTCTGCACATGGAATGTATGTATACTTTGTACACTGCGGAGTAGTTGAAAGTAAAAGTCCAAAACGAAGTATATATGTATAAGACGAATTACTGCCATCCAGGAGATAAGTATGTATGTTGAACAGGACCTGGAATAAAAAAAAAAAACAGAGTTACAGCTGCCACAACAGGCTGCATATATTGGGATGCGAATTCGTCGTTGGAAATCAGCTGCGGTCAAGAGTCATTGACTTCAAGGCCATAAATGATCGTGACTGAACACAAATGGGAGTCAGAGTCTACAAAGACCGATTAAGCGAGAAATACTCTATAAGGCCAACACCTTTCACAAACGCCGAAAATTAGTGGTCCCAGTGTCGCACCACCATCCAGGAGGTATTCGTAGTCAACATAGACTACAAAGTACCCCCGACAAAAAATCTGTGGTAAGATGATGAGTGCACGCATCAGAATAAGGTGCGTTGCAGTAGAAAACAAAGGAGCACATGTAGAGTACATAGAGGAGGAAAAGAAAGCCATCGTGTAGTGGAGGAAACCTACGTAGTCAGCGATGGACAGGGAATCGTAGACTTTCAGAAGGTACTGAATTGTTTGACATAGCTATTATGAAGCTAGAGAACAATCCTCTTTAATTTAGTGCTGGAGCAGATAGTATGCAGGCTGGCGTTAACACGGAAGGTACTGTCTCTTATAAGTCAATACACCTGCTGGTTATCATAGCCGATGCTGCGATAATGAAAAGTATACCTACTTCCCTGTTGAACTAAACTATTCAGCGTGAAGTGAAACGGGATATAAATTTGAAATCGCATACATCAGCTTCATATTGTCAACGCACCCTAGTGACAGAATATTGACGGCTAGATTTCAGAGCAGTTTAAGGCACATAGCCCAGGACGCTACGAATAGGGAAAATGACAACTTGTATAGTCAGCTTAATACCGAATGGAAACAATGTCATTGTTATGTCAAGTTCCGCGGAGGGGTCGTGAAAGAAATTGTAGGTGTTGCCTAGGGTTTGAAACTGGAACCCCTCGCTTCGTAGTCCAACGCACTAGCCACTTGAGCCACGGCACTCATACATGATGTGGGAAAATACGATTTCGGAGACTTGGAGGTCGAAGTAACAAAATTCGAAATATATGTCATGCATGTCATTGCACACCGGTGGAAAATTTTTGGCGGTGATTTGAAGAATTGGTCTGAGCAATTCACAGCTTCAGGATAACGCAATAGGATGACTTATAGCTGAAATGAATCGCGGACAAATTTACTAAAAGCAACTTTTTTTTTGTTTTTCAATTCCATTCAGTCAATAAGCCATTATTCTGGTAGGGTTGTGTAATCATATTTTTATGATGGAAAATTTGATATTAATCCACTTTCTCACTTAGATCTCGAATTATTACCCAAATCCCATTTTACTTTGCATCTACAGATAATAAGGAATTTGGAGTTCCTACTTCGATAGGTTTCGGAGAAACTGTGAGTAGAACTATTTATTGTAATTTGTAACCTAAGCGATTTCGATTTTATAGTATTTAAGGCGAATGGAATCACATTATATCCTCACTAGAAGGAGACCTCCCAAACTGTGTAGAGCGCCACTTAGGTATATGTAAGTCTGGTGTACTATGCAAATGTTTACACCGGGCACATGACGTTGGAATTTTTTCAAAGCCTCTGCCTCCCTTCCTTGCTACGATCCCATACATGCCTAATGCACTACTGTCAAGTATTTCTTTGTATTTCGACGGAATTTTTATACTACATACATACATATATCTCATGTTGAAGTTAGGGGAATAATCTTGTCATATTTTGTATAGATAAGCACGATAGCTGCCGTGTTTTATTCTGATTATCGTAGAAGACCGATTCATCAGTGTTGCGAAGTTCGAACTCAATCGGTGAGCCTTTCTTCGTTTCGTGAACCGGTTCCATTTCTGCAGATTAGTCCTCATTACCAACGAGTCTGATACACTGCTCAGTAAGCCATATTTAATTTGAATGCTAAGATTCTAACAGCTGCCTATTTCGAAATACCTTACAACAGTATAAGAAGATCAGCATCCCAACCATAAAATCAGGTTTAAATTGATCTATTTCTAATTCCCTATCATCATAACAAAACCGTTGATTCCCAGTTAAGAAAATGAGATCTACTCCGAAAAAACCTTTTAAAAATACTCGCATCTTCAACTTCTTTCACACATTTCTTCAGCTACTTTATAACTCGCCGGTCGGTCCGACAATAAATACCAACTCCAATCAATCTAATGAGAGATCATTAATTGAATACATATTGTTTTAACAGCCTTCCTCCTTGTGTCGCCTTCCACGAAACCACCCTAAGACTGGTTAAATAAAAAGAAACAGCTCAAGCCGACACTTCTTCGGAAATCTATTATCACCATCTATCACGATCCAGCTTCATCGATAGCGCCAACCCGAACCGAGGACTCTCGAAACAGCTCAGACAGACATTTATACACTTTACACACTTTATACACGTCGTTTATGGGCATATTAAAAAGCCATTCCGGACACTATTAAAAATCGCTTTAAATCCCAAATAACACGAAAATCTTAATGAACTTCCCTCTTGTGTCGGCTGCTCACATCGCTAGCGACCGGCTGGACCGTTTTATTGCATAATAAATCGGCGGGATGCTAAAAAGGAGAAACTAACAAAATTCCAACACTTCATGTGGGTAACAAACAACGAAAACAACGATGACGACTGGTGTCTGTTCTGCATCTCATGCCAACGATGAACTATTATCCTTGACATAAATCAATGGATACTTGTGACAGTTTTATCAGGTAATAACATGACGGAATGGCCGGATGGATGGATTGATTTCGCTTTCGCTTGGGTGGGTGCTGGATTTTATGGTTTTTTTTTTTCTTTTTCTCTCAAATAATTTACTCGAATTTAAATTTATGAACACTTGTCGATTCGTGGAAACTCTGTGAGATTTGCATAAATCTTGTTGAAGATTTTTACGAATTTTTAGTGGAGTGGAATATTTAAATTGCGTTCGGTTTACGAGCGAAATATAGTTTGACGGGTTGTGGAATGTTTTCTGAGTCAGTCTTGACCACTTGGAATTATTTTGACTATACATGTCCATTTATGAAAATGGTTTTACAGGCTCATCCAACAAGAGCTGTCATATTAGTAGAAAAATGAAATATTTTAAAGATATGTTGACAGTTGGCGAGTAATTTAAAATGATACATCTTGTTTAACTACAAAGTGCATTGACCCTAAGCATTTCTATCAGCAAAGTCATTTCATTTGGACGTTTGTTTCAAGAAATTTCGATTCCTTATCACGTATGCAGGTACATTCACGTATGATCTTAGAAATTATTTCAGAGTCTTGAATTTCCAATTAATGACTGTCAAGTTGTCTCTGCTTCCCTTTTTTTCTATTTGAGTTCTTATTTCCTTCACCAACCAACAGTATTGGCCAAATTCACTTATGACAAAAATAAAAAAGTGCAAAATGACGTGAACGTGAAAACTCCATAACAACGGACCTATCCGTCTAGAGCCACTCAAAAATTCACCAGTTGTCCCGGACAATTTGATTCCAATTAGGCGGACAAAATGTTAAAAGCTGTGGTACCTTCCTTCCATCAGAGGCACGATGATGTCCGCGCGTACTGCATACAAAGTGAGCCAGAGTCAGAGAAGCTGTGTGTGCATGATGCATACTCGTATGTTCTTATATCCGGCGGACACGTTGTTGTTTGCACTGCAATATCTGTGTCACATAAAAATGAAATTCACTTCTCTGCACTGGGGTCCGTGCACGTATCCTCGTACAGAAATGACATTTTGGCTGAATAAATGACGGCAAATGAGTGACCGGCAAGTTGCGGCAAAAGACGTTCAACTCGACTAGTTGTGGTTGGCATGGCCTCCTCTTGAACCGCCTGGCTTATCAACGGTCATCGATTGTTGGCCGCAATGCCACCAGTTAAATATAGTAATTCCCGGTGTTGGGAAGACTCATGCACTGGGAACGATATGTGGAGATGCTTCCCAAAAAGCACCAAACAAAATTATTATACGATGCTCGGTGCGCGTTCCACGGAGTAGTTGCATTGTGTGCTGTGCAAAGTGCTACCTCACGTTTATGATTTTTTGTGTACCGGAGACGGTTCGCACAATGGCCGATTACCATTTTTAGAATGAAATATATGACAGATGAAAACGTTTAAAGTTTACCGCATGGCGAGTGATACTCTTCGTCGCAGTGGACTGGTTACTTCTGTTGTTTTGTCAGGCGGTACTTGCCGCCCGATTGTGGTCCAATTTTCGATGAAATTTGTTGGAACATGTGTAAAGGGTGTTGGAGCAGGAGCGGGACTTTTTTCACTTTTGGCTGGAAGGGACACAATAAATTCCGAATAATGACATGTATTATCGGAAGGATGTATCTGGGATGTACCAGTATAATATTTATTAAAATGGGAACTGGGCACGAGCTTGGCGGTTGGAATAAAGGGTTGTTGGGAACTGTGTTCTTTTATGGTGCATAATATCCTACCTGGTGGGTATTTTATCTGTAAATTGCAACATTTAAATTCATGTTAGCATAAATTACTGGCAAATGTGATGCACTACAGGAAGATTAATACCGTTGCATTGGATTTAAATACAGCTTCAAGTTACAACTGAATAAGGGGAATACTGATTTGTTAATAGAATAGGATGCGACTTCGGAGTCAGGTACCTACCTATTAGGCCAGCCATGAGTGGAAATTAATATAATTTTTATGTAAGGACCCAAGAGTTGGAGAATGAAATGAAATCCTTACCATAAAGTTTGATTGTGCTATGACATATGGAACGGTTCGCGTGTAATTTGTTTTCAGCTCTTGTTTATCTTCACGACCGGCAGCAAGTAAGTTATGTAGCTCTTACTGCTATTTTTGGAAACTGTATCGTATTGTAAGGGGAAAGCAAAACAGCAGATTACTAGTTTATGGTTGTTCGAATACTTATGTGACGTAAATACAATCTCGGCATTGCAGCATTTTTCGATAAGGAGCAAACTAAAACTCAGTTTTAAGCCACAACACGTTCCATCTCAATGATTATAATGGTGAAGGCATTTCCTGTAAACTTATACAAAATACAAATATTTGGCGCAACAGGTTCATGGGTCGCAGGGCCTAGGTTGTCATAACCATTCATGTTGTGCGTGTTATATTTTTTACACGAATGGAAGGGGCCTACAGTTTAATGCCGTGGCCTAATGTTAATTGGTTATTTGAGAAACTTTTTCATGACAGTTTTACTCTCGTATGTTTGTCGGACGCTCGCGAGAGATTTCTTTACATCAATTATTCACAGTCACGCATACGGGATACCTCCTATAGCAGAAGTGAATACTAACTTGGAAAAAAATTCTGAGTCATGTAAATAAATTGATATAAATTTTGTTGTTGCATTTGAAGAAAAAATTTAAATAAAAATATAATATTATTTTTTTTGAAAAAAATTAAATAATAATATAATTTAATTTTTTTCAGAAAAAAATTAAATTTTGATATAATTTTATTTTTTCAGATATTTTCGAGTAAGACGATCGCTCTCTTCTTACATAAAATTCGGAGTTATGTAAGTAAATTGATACAATTTTTGTTGTTGTATTTGCAGAAAAAAATTAAATATTAATAAAATTTTATTTTTCAGATATCTTCGAGACAACCAGTTGCTGACTTTGTTATTTTAATCAAACATTTATTTCTTATTAATTAATCTTTATTTGCATTATTTATTTATGTTTTTTTTTACTTATTTTATGTTCGGTTTATTTACTCACATTTTTGCTTATGTAAATCAAAACATTTCGTCTTACTTAAATAATAAATATCTTAATACTAACATTTTCTTAATAACAATTATTTGTTATTTCAAACACATGGCAGATGTAGTTAATAACTCTATTGAAATATTGTTTGCATTACATTTGCGTTTTGAAGTACGTTCTGGACAAAGCGTCTCGCCTGCAATTTTATTATACATACCCTACTTACATAGCATCGTTGTCTGGCAGAAATAAAGATATTCTATTTTTATATCATTGTTTTCTTACTTTCTTAACTACTTTTAAATTGTTCATAAATGTTTTGTCCCATTCCCATATGTTCCAAACCACTTTAAGCAAAATGAGTATTGAACGCTATAAAACGTTATTCTACCAAAATCTGTGCCATTCATGACTTATGTAGATAGGTACCACACACGAAATTACCGTATATCGGTTTAGATTTAAAATGGAAAACAACGCACCAGACCCAAATTTAATAACTTTTTGTTTACAAATAAATGTAGAAAGATAATACGAGGGCTCCAAAATAATAAAAGATAAAGGATCTACTAGTTACAGTACGGTATACATATGTAAATACGTTGATGTGGATACATATGTATGTGTATCTGTGAGTTTCATTCTTTTTGATATTTATATTGCCGCCTAAATTGTTTTTTATAATATTTCGTATTTCTCTTTGTCGACTATAACATAATTACCCTCAGTTCTAAAATTTGTAAGCTTCTTATACCTTTGTTTACTTTTGCCAACGGTTCTATTTTGAACTATGTTCGAGCATAGGTTCAAGTTTTGAATCCTAGCTTCTTTTTCCTGTTTGAATTTTTCTGCTAATGACGGAATGTCTTCTTTACTCCTTTTCTTGTTTCTTGTTGCTAATAAAGTCTTAATTTAGTTATTTAGTGAACATAGTTTGTCATTTAAGTCAGAGTTATCATTAGCTGTGTTCGTAATTCGCAAATGCTCGTTTAATGTACCGTGTAATCTTTCTATATCGCAATTACCAGCTTTGTGTCAAGCTGTTGTCTTATGAAAAGTGATATTGTTTTCTTTAAAAAAAACTGTTCAACTGCAGAGTGCAAAATGCAGGTTTCTCCGTAAGATACAATTTAATTGGGTTTTCCTAAAAATTTAATTCTTTGCTTTATGGAAGCCAGCATTGCTATCCAACTCCTATCTTCTAAATTATGAATAGTTCCATATTTGGAAAATTTGTCTATAGTTGTTAGATACATTTTGTTTTGTTCAGGAAACCATACATATGTCTATGTGGATTATGTGTTTCGGTAATTTGCATTGGAATTTGTAGAGGCGGTCTATCATGTTTGGCTACGGTACAGATATCGCAATTATTGATGAATTTTTGTATTTCAATTTGCAAATTCGGATAAAGGTATAGATTTTTTAATTCGAAATACCCCTATGATTTTTCCTAATGTGTTTATTCTTAATAATTTCTATCATTTTATTTTTATCAACGATGTCTGTTAGTTTATTAGTGGATCGTAATACCCTCAAATGTTTATTCGATGAAAAATATTAGTAGATTGCTCTTTTCCTTAACCTGTACATGGTTCTGAATACATGGTTTATGAATTATGTATCTCCATGAACACTTTTTCTCTTGTGTCGTAAAACCAATAGAAATTTGATTTTTATATATGTAGGTTTATAGGCTTCTCGGATATATGTATGTATACATATATGTATGTATGTGTTGCGTTTCATTCTCCTTCGCGCTATGGATGGTAGCACTAGTTGAAGTCATATAATTGTCTGTTCTTAGCCTGACAGTTGCTGAAATAACTTTATCGTTATAACTGCGACCAGGAGTTTTATTATGGAATATGTCCCCTAAGCTAACTTAAACGTTCGTAGTTGACATATCTTTACTGATGTTTTCCTATTAGATGTATCTGCTAAGGCCATCTGCTACGTAATTTTCCTTTCCCTTTATGTACTCAATGTCGAAATCGTGCTCATTATTTTTCGTACTTCAGATTTTCCAACGTTGGAGCTTCATATTGGGTTCTTTAATGCTATTGAGCCAAACAAGGAGTTTATGATCTGTCCTAACTGTAAATCGTCGTCTCCCATACAAATAAGTTCTAAAATATTTGATGGGCGAGAAGTTGTTTTTCTATTGTTGAATAATTTAGGTCATGTACGTTTAGGGTGCTAGAAGCATAGCAAAGTGGATGATTATTTTGACTTAGCACAGTTGGATGCAATATTGTGAATTTAATAAATTGATATAGATAATAGAATATATAAATATGTATATCGTTGTATCGTTGTTGCAATAAAAAAAAAAAATTAAAAATTTAACTTGTTTTCTAGACTTTATTTATGATTATAAATTATTGTATTAAGAATATGTATAATGTTGAAAGGGAAAAACTTAAAAAATACATATATGTACATATGTATGTATGTATATAAAGTTAGTGAAATAAAATGAAACTAATATTTAAAAATTTATTGAGTAGCTAAATATACAGTTTTTGCCTTATAGTTAAAATATTTATTTTATTGATCACTTTGGTTTTTTGTATTAGACAATTTTGTATAAAAGTACGTGTTTCTATCTTTTTTTATTTAGTTGCGAATCATGCTGCACACCGGTAGGTTGCGATCTCATGCTCATGTTACTCAAATTTGAGTAATTGTCTTGTTTCTTGCACTCATACTCAAACTTTTAACTCAACTCATACTCAAACTGCATGATGAGTGAGTGGTATGCTGAGTGAGTGGTATTTGTCGATGGTTGTCGGTGGCGGGGGTCGCTCACCACTGGTCAGTCTTCCATGGTACTCCATTATGAGCGGTTGTGGGTCTCTCCTTGGCCGTCGGTATGGGTGGGTGGGTGGTCGGCGGTTCGTCGGTGGGTGGTGGGTGGTCCGTCAGTCCGCCGGTCCGTCAGTCCGTCAGTCCGTCAGTCCGTCAGTCCGTCAGTCCGTCAGTCCGTCGGTGGGTGGTGGGTGGTGGGTGGTGGGTCATTAGTGGGTGGATGGTGGGTGGTCGTCGGTCCGTCGGTGGGTGGTGGATCATTAGTGGGTGGATGGTGGGTGGTCTCCGGTTCGTCGGTCCGTCAGTCAGTTAGTCAGTCAGTTAGTCAGTCAGTTAGTCAGTCAGTTAGTAAGTTAGTTAGTCAGTCAGTTAGTAAGTCAGTTAGTTAGTTAGTTAGTTAGTAAGTTAGTCAGTTAGTGAGCAGTTGACATAATCTCGGATGTGGTACTGTAGTACTGCGTCGCGTGTGATATTGTGGTTCCAGTATGCTGAACATATTGAATGCAGTCACAGCTAGCAGAATTCAAAATCCCTTTTGGAGAAGCAGCGAAAAGGTTATTCTTGAGGCAAGCCATAAAAGGGTAAAGGTACATTTTATATTTCATTTCATTAACATTTTATTTTTCACTCAGCCCTTTCAGAAACACAGAGTGTCCACAGATCTATAACTTTAACTAAACAGTACTTAATTCTTCCTTTAAACATTGCACAGTTCTAAACTAATTCCATTATTAAATATTTCCATCAATTTTCAACTCAAATCTAGATGCATGGATGTAGTCATTTATTTTTGTTTTCATTGAAACAATAAATTCTTAACATTTTGGTCTTGGTTAACGTTTTCAACTAGCAATAATCGCAACTCGGTAGGACCTCATTGGTTATTATATCGCCTCTGCGCAAAGCTTTTGGACTTAATCCATACTATTCAAGAATTTTAAATGATTTTACTTAAATTGTGTTTGCATCCGCAAGGCTGTTTAAATAATTTTCAATATACAAACAAATGCATTCTGCAAGGGCTTGAGCATATTTCATAGTTTTTTTTTTTTTATAGTTGGCTAGCTAAGAACAGAAGTGATCCAAGTAGTATTTTGTGATTGTTGAAATAATGAGCAAAACGCTTTTTTTTTTATTATTACAATTGTGTCTAATAGGTTTATTACAAAATGTTTTTTTTATGATAGATATTAGAAGAAGTTCGATAGCACTAGGATAACTTTTGCACTAACTAAATTAATGTCTTTGAAGCCCAAAGACATACTTAGCACAGTTTTTCTAAAAATGTTACTTGGATCACTTCTGTTCTTAACTAGCCAGTTATGTACTTATATTCTTAGTTTCTTTTTCATGTTTTACTAATATTGCTGCTTGATATAGACAGCTCATTTGCAAAGTGCTTCTTTTACTTAATCATTTTATATCACAAGTATATTTATAGTTTGAAAATAAGCTATTGTTAGTTAATACATATGTAGTGCGTTTAGCGGAGTTTAACAATGCATGTCTCAATTTAAAAAAAAAAAAAATTGCAAATGCATTTCGTCGGCATGTGGTGGTTGGAGGTCGTTAGTAGACGACTACCTATCGAGTTTAGTGACGCATTGTTTTTGCTCAATGTTAATCGAGGCTTTGTAATTGTCACTGCAAGAAGCAGATGGGATTTATATGGTTGCACGCGGCTTAGGTTGGAGACTGGAGTCTATATATTATAGCCCTGGATTATACACATTCTATGTATGTGTGTATAGCTTCGAAAAATCGAAAATGTTGATTCGTGTTAGCAATAGTTAATACGTATTAACATTTTCGATTTTCGAAGTTTAGTCCAGGCTATCATATAGACTTCTACCTATAGTCTTCAGACCAAGATGCGTGCAAGCATACATACATCACATTTGCTTCTTGCCCTGAGAATTGTAAAGCCTCGACTACCATTGTTGCTCAAGCAATGCCACTAAATTCGATAGGTGGTCGTTTACTAACGACCTCCAACCACCATATGTGGACGAAATGCATTGAATTCTTGGAGTTAAGATCATTATTTTCTCATATCACTTATACATAATAATACTTATACATACATACATTAAAAATATTAAACAAACTTCACATTTAACATTTACTTTTAATATTTACATTAATATTTACCAAGAGCAGCAGTATTACCTCCCTGCGAACTGTAGGGAGGATCATTTTCTTATTCCCTCCCTACGAACAGTATGGAGGATTTTAGGTCCTTTTTATCCCTTTCAGCACCGATAATTGACAATTTTAATTTTGGTTAAATTTGCAATATTAGTCATTTATAGTATATTATTGAAAAATATCAGAAAAAAAAACTAAAGTAGGAAACCTAGTATCTAAAACAACACAAATGATGCATTTGGCACTAAAAAACTTTCGTAAATAATAGAATACAGCGAAAAACAAATATAAAAATGAAAAAAAAAAGTGTTATAGGGTGCTGAAAGGGTTAATCCCCTCCTACGAACTGTAGGCGGGGTTTTAGCCAACATATTTACTTATTCCCTCCCTACGAACTGTATGGAGGATTTTAGGTATTTTTTATTCCCTTCCTACGACCTGCATGGAGGCTTTTAGGTCGTTCCCTTGCTATAAATTATTTGAAGCGTTTAAGAATCTTTTTTATATACTATAGCTTGCTGTGAAAAGTCGTGAGTTTATTAATGGAATCAGTATTAAAATGAACAAGGTTTTAGGCTTAGTAAATTTTGTTTTCCTTAAGCTTTTCCACTTCATCGATTACTATGCCTATGCCTTATAAAATTTATTTAGTTTAAAGGTTATCATACATATTTTTAGTTGCATAACTACTGTTTTTTAATTTATGTGTGTATACCTGGTATCTGGTGATAGATTTTACATTTAAACTTGTGTAACTATAGTATTTTCCTCATACAAACTGCAAGGGAATGTTGATAGGTTTCTAGGCCCTTTATTCTCTTTTCTTTTTCTCTTTCTTTTTTTCTTTTCTTTTCAGGAACTTTATTCCCTTCCAGCGAACTGTTGGAAGGATTTTAGGTGTCTGTATTCCCTCCCTGCGAACTGTAGGGAGGCTTTTAGAGTCTTTTTATTCCCTCCATGCCAACTGTAGGAAGGTTTCTATTATATTTATTTATTTATTTATTTATTTCATCATTCTCTTATCTCGGTTTGTGTGTTTTAAAATAATACTTATCATTCCTAGTATGTACATAAAACGTGAATGTAGTCGTTACAGGTATATTAGCTAATTAGGGCGTTAATATATGTTGCTTAAGTAGGTCATTGTGTTATATAATGTGTGCGGTTCGTTAACTTCATTTACGTAGATAGGTTCAGTGGTTAGGTAGGTCTGTCAGGTATTGAGTGAGATATTAGTTTAACTACATAGGAATTTCTCCTTTATACAATGCGGAGGGAAGGAAACAGTAGCGACTATTTTATACTATTCGCGATTAGTGCAGTATTCCAGTTAGGTATTGATTAGTTCTGAATTAGTTAGATCGGTAATTGGCGAATATTCTAAATTACTCGAGATTCGTTTAGGTTTGTGAGGGAGTTAAGTTAGGAAGGGAGGGTAGGCCACTTATACTTAATAGCGCGATTAGCATAGGATCTTAGCTAGCGATACTTAATCTCGCGATTAGTATAGGATTTTAGCTTGGGTTAGGTAGGAAGGATATCCCCCTCTACGGACCGTGGAGGGTAGGCCAAATGGCAACGTGCGCGGTACTGAATTTCGTAATTAGTATAGGTTTTTTTTTAGCTAGTGTTAGGTAGGAAGGATATCCCCTTCTACGGACCGTGGAGGGTAGGCCAAATGGCAACGTGCGCGGCACTTAATCCCGTAATTAGGATAGGTTTTTAGCTAGATTACTTAGTTACGATTTAGGTTAGAGAGGGATTAGATAGTTAGGCATTAGCTAGGATCAGATTAGAGGTGGTATTCTCCTGAAGACCGGTTGTAAGAGGGACGACCCTTAAGGTTTTCTCCATACTGACTGACGTAGTTTTATCACCTATAGGTTAGCTTGACATATTTGAGAGGGATTAGATAGTTAGGAACGACATCTCGGAGTGGCGAAACTAAATCTCGCGATTAGTATAGGTTTTTTTTAGCTACGGTTAGGTAGGAAGGATATCCCCCTCTACGGACCGTGGAGGGTAGGCCAAATGGCAACGTGCGCGGCACTAAATTTCGTAATTAGTATAGGTTTTTTTTTTGCTAGGGTTAGGTAGGAAGGATATCCCGCTCTACGGACCGTGGAGGGTAGGCCAAATGGCAACGTGCGTGGCACTAAATTTCGTAATTAGGATAGGTTTTTAGCTAGACTACTTAGTTAGGAATTAGGTTAGAGAGGGATTAGATAGTTAGGCATTAGCTAGGATCAGATTAGAGGTGATATTCTCCTGAAGACCGGTTGTAAGAGGGACGACCCTTAAGGTTTTCTCCATACTGACTGACGTAGTTTTATCACCTATAGGTTAGCTTGACATATTTGATAGGGATTAGATAGTTAGGAACGACATCTCGGAGTGGCGAAACTAAATCTCGCGATTAGTATAGTTTTTTTTTAGCTACGGTTAGGTAGGAAGGATATCCCCCTCTACGGACCGTGGAGGGTAGGGCAAATGGCAACGTGCGCGGTACTAAATTTCGTAATTAGGACAGGTTTTTTTTAGCTGGGGATAGGTAGGAAGAATGTCCGCCTCTATGGACCTTAAAGGGTAGGCCATCGTGGTGTTGCTTATTGTATCTCGCGATTAGTTTAATATAATGCTACCGTGGCAATGTAAAAATAATATACGGGGTGTGGTTAGTTATTTAATTAAGTTTCGTTGGTTCGGTTATTTGCCCCCTACGTGACTACCAACCTCGTCGTGGTGTAGGGGCCGAGTAAGGTCAAGGATTCTCTGGAGGTATCTTTCCAGAGATCAGTCCTGAAACTAATGGTAGTCAAACTCCCTTCTTCCATTCCTTACCTCTTCCCTTCCCTAAAATGTCTGCAACGTAAGGCCATTCGGCCGTGCCTTTCTCCACAATGTTATTGCTTTATTTTTGATTGACTTCCACGGTTTCGCTAAATGAATTTCAATTTAAATAATACTATGCGACTGCACAGCAATAAATGAAAGATTTATTTCATAACTGAATCGTCGTTAATTAAAAGAGAATTTAGGCGCCATAGATTTTTATAAATCTCCACTCTGTGACATAAGTTCCTTAAATAGATCTCCCGCGGGTTTCTTAACGAACAGCATGTGACTCTTCCTATGGTAATCAACTAACAAAGATGTAGGTATACCTATTCTTAATAATAATTCAAACGGAATGGTTCTTAAAATCGAATAAATTTGAACTTCATTAACTAAAACTAAAAATTAAAGAATAACTTCATGTCATGCCATTTGAAAAGATGAGTCTTTAAACAGCAATCATGATAAGTCATTACTGTGAGTTTATTGCCGACTTTACAAATTATTGTTCTTTATTTTATTGTCTCACACAAAAGTTACTGTCGTTTGATGAAATACTTCATGTTCCTCAAGGGAAGCAGCTTGGTCCCCTGCCGTTTAACTGTCGAACTGTATGGCATGCACAAATCCGATTCGATACCACAGATGCATAAGTCGCTTTAGACAGATTGAGGCAGTAATTCATAAATGGTCATAGTGGTGTTGTATCCTATTTTGCTTCGCACTCAGTCGCTGAAGGTACAGATTATCTCCGAATAGAAATGTTTCAATTAAAGATACAAATCCAATTCATGACATGAAATCGTACACATTATTGCCCACAGGCACCCACTGCAGGCAACAACTTCATACAATCTCCTTTCATCGAGCAATCAAGATCCTAGAGATACCGATCAATTGCTGTCATCGATTCCGAATGGCAATCCAAGCAGAAAGCCCACAATAGACCACCTGCTGTGCATCAATGTCTCACTGTTTACAGCCAAGCGTGGCCAAGAATTAAAATCGATTCCGGTTCCTCGATCTTCAGCTTCATCTCTCCTCATCTGATCGAACTCATCAGGCGCGTCTCGCAACACGATGGGAGCACATTAATGAATTTTCCTGTGGGATTAACTAAAATCCATCTTTGGTATCGAAATAGTGTTTACGGAAATTTTATTTTTTTTTTTCCATTTCACGGTGATCATGACGAGGCGGAGCTTTGGAAATCTCTCCTCTAGATTCCGCCTAATACGCGTGAAATGTTACGTATGCGTGTGAGAGGTAAACAAGTAGTCAAGCCACCTATAATTACCGTCGTCGGTCGTGTCGTTCGAATAGGCTTTTAGAGAACACACTGCGTATGTCAAATATTTACAGTCATTCCTAGGTCTAATCGCCGAACAATGAAGTGGGATTGTAAGCTTCTTAGAGATGATTTGGGCTTTGTTCGGAAGTTGTTCTCCCATCCGATGCTGGTCGTGTTGGGATTATTGCGGAGGTGGGAACCGTCGTAGTTAAGTGCTAAATGAAGCTAATTAAAGGGAGTTTTAAGCCTCCATGAAATGATCTTAAGAAGATGTACGAGCAGCTACCTGTGGTGTGTAGAGGTGGTCTTTGGGATTCCTAAGTTTATAACACTTCTAAATGGAAAGCGATTTTCTTCTAGTCTATAGGCTAAACGGGCAAACAGTTTTGTTGACATTAATAGGAAAGAAAGTTAATGTTGGCGGAAGATGACTGGTTTCTACTTTCATGACATGGTGAAATAGTAGGAGTCTGGCATCACTCGTAACAAGGAATTTCACATCTCCAGCGCATCAAACCCAAAAAGAAAACACATCTCTGGGGAACATTTGTCAGAAATTCTCAAACAAGGCTTCTCCCAATCGAATGATAAGGCAGCACTCCACATGGAAGTCACTGAATCCACATGGACTAAGGTCCAAGCTGATATGTAAGTGTTTTGTGTCACACTTTACGAATAAATATGAATGGCTCAGAAGCCTCCCTTTGGTCTAGGAAATAGGCCAAGCTTTGGAATGAAATTTCCTAACTAACATAGGCCCGATTCACCACGATCTGTAGCGCCACCTTAGTAAGCAACATAGGCCACAGAACTTCTAGGAAACTCCAACTGGATAGAAGTCGAACCTTTATAAACAGAATCATTCTCACGAGAGTCTTACTTACTTACTACAGTTCGGGGTGAACCAGCAAACCTCTCCGATTAGCCCGCTCCTTAGCTAACTTTCTCCAGTTGCGCACTCCAAGTTGGTTGAGGTCCCCTTTTATAATACTTGTGCGGGACATCTAAGTGTCTTTGAGGAGAAGTCAGTTCAGGCTTATACACCTTCTTATGAAATGTGACTCCTGTTCACCAAGGTAATTAGACTCGAAAAGGGTCTTTAATTCGACCACCTCATCGAATAGAGAACTAGTTCGATGCCACAAAAGATCTGAATACTTACATGTATCACAGTGCTGAGGAGCCTTAAGATCTTTGTTCTTTAAGCCTAAGTCAGTACTTCTTTGAAATATCTTGGCTTACTTCCTTGAGATGGCTTGTGAGAAACACTATTAAACTTCGCATCCCGAATCAGAGAAATCGATGGATTGGTTGACTTAAATAAAGTTTTTTACTAGGTTTAGCGTTCTTTTAACGTTCTTGGTGAAGGAGATCGAATTTAAGGCGGCAAATGTTACAGTTGCAATCGAAAAAGGTAAGGGAACTTGGTTCGTTGGAACCATAAAAAGTCCGGAGGTAAATAGAAGAGACGAAGGCATCGTAGTGTTGAAGCAAATAGACTTGTAAAGAGACGTACATGTTTGCTATGTCACTGATGCGATCTTCAAAAAATGGTGGCTTGGGTTGGGTGGCTATCCTCGCTTAGCAGGGACACACTTAGAGCAAAAGGAAGGTCGCAGAAGTCATCGCCTTGGGTTTTCCTTCTCAAGACCGATAGTGCAGGATAAATGCACAAAAGATGTGTCATGGTTGCCTCCTCTTCCTCGTCTCTACAGCTTCTATAGAAATCGTTGATGCTCTGTGATCGTCGTACCCTGTGAGGACTCCAACTATCTTTCTCAGATTTATCCTACAATCCAGTTCTTTGCCAGATTAGTTTAGAAGAGAGACATGTGCTGACATTTTTCCACCTACTGTTTGCCATTCTCATGGCTGTGGTATCTAATTGGAATTTTATCGATTTTATAGTAACTGAAGGTTTCCCTCTATTATCAGGGAGGTCCCGGTCTGAACCCTCATTAGCTAGTTCGTGCGCTTTGCTATTATCACTGGAATATCACCATCGATGTACAAAACTAGGTTGCGGCTTCACTGATTGCTGAGACTTCTGCTTGAAAAACATTACAGTGCTCCAGCAGTCGAGTGATGATACGAATATCCAGTGCACTGGAGTATACTCCCGCACCTGTTCCAGACGCTGTCTTGGATCCGTTTGTGTAGATCTCGGTCGCAGATTCGTTTAATATTACTAAATGAAAAGAAATTACGTTAGTATGAAAAGAAGGAAACCTTAATGGCTGCCTTGTGGAATACCAGAGGTGGCCAAGGAAGGAGCCAAAAAGACAGACTTGAAGCGAACATTATAAAACTAGGTTTCCACATAAGAAGATATCCATTTCAATGTCAGGGAGGCACAACTATTTGAAAAGGATTATTTGATGAGAAACACTACTGAAATCGGTTGCAATAACATCGACCTCGTTGCCATTCTCTAAAGCTGAGAGGACAAAAAAGGGAAAAGCCCATTTTGGAGAAATAAGAGGCTGACACTGAAAGCTTAAGGCTTTGTATAAAATACTTTCGAATAGGTAGGAAAAATGTGAATACCAATGGACAATCTCGGGGGCCAATTGAAGTCTCCATTTCGAGAAGTCACACATCCTGGAAATTTGTCACGCAATAGTGCTATTGTTTCACCAGCTGTATAGGATGTTTTCGCGTTTTGTAGTGAATTTTCACTTATTCAACACGTTGTGTGCGTGTATATCGATCCATATTTAATAACCTCCTAGTTTTAACTTAACAAAAGTTGTCGGAATGATAGTTGAATGTGGACATTTCAACAATGGCGCGGTATTTAAAATGACACCTCTTGTTGGATGACCCTGAAGTGTAGGTTAGATGAGACTTTTTTTCAGTACTGGGACATATTTATCTGATATCATGATCGAATGCATCTATACAAAAAAACTTCTGCAATAAAGATAGTCCCACATGATCATGGGTAACCTTCTAAATCACAATTTGTCGAACAATGTCAACTGGACGCAGCCGAAGCCTAGTTCAAGCCTCTAACATCGTCGGTGACATCTCAAGTGATCATGAGGATTATAGAAAATTTCTTGGCAAATCCTAGTTTTGTTTGTCTCATCATAGTGAAGGTTTGCTTTTGGATGAATATGAACTACCACAGCCAATGGCAGGTGCGGATTCTATGATTCAAGTTCTCTTATCGAAAGCAGTTAAGAAGTTCTTTCGCATCATTGTCATTGGCCGACAACTGTATAGCTCCAAAGCAGAAACGCCATCAAGGTTAAGTATGGTCCTACCACCAAGCTTTGAATTAATTTTCGTTGAAAACTGTTTTCCAAAAAGTTTCAATTTTTTAAAACAAAGATCGCAGCACCAAAATGTGATCCAATTCAGCAAACTGTGCGCCGGGATCTCCTTCTGGTTGACCTTAATCCAAAAGTCAATTGACCGAGGTCTGGAAGTGGTTTCGTGCAGTATTGTCCGACGATCCTTCCAAATATAGTTTGACGTACCTATAAACATATGATGACCGCAGTCTTTGCTATATTCCGGAGGCTCTCAAGTGTGCTGAAATTCAAGCATCGAAAGGTTCCCTTCTTCACGACTAGGTATCCTCGAATTGTATCTAGAGGTATCTATTGGAATCCTTGGTCGATCCAGTTACCCCTACTGCCTTGTACTATTGAGAAGGGTTGATGATTTCGACTTTCTTGTAAGTAGCATTGACATCTGCTGGGTTTCTTTTCTTAAAGGTTCCTGCTTTGGTGTTAGGTGAGTGAGAAGTAGAGGCTAGCTATACAGACAGATGGTCATAGAAATACTTCGTTTGCCCTACAAGGCCACCAAAATGCGATATAATCATGATCATAGCTTACTATGTTTCCATTGAAAATTACTCAATTCTATTTAAAAAAAAAAAATATTCTGCGTGATTACACGTTTAACCTCTAGCATGCAAAGTTCCTCTAGGAAAACCAAGACTTCTCTCCCCGTTCGTACATCAAATGCAGCAGATCTCTGCAACAGTTCGTCGTACTCGGCTCACCTCAAACACCTGCCTGCAATAAATCCCAATTAAACTTCTTCACACAAGTATGTAATTTCAGAGGCCACTTACTCTCCCAGAATAACCCTACCGAATCATATTTCATGGCAATGTTGGCAGTGGCGATGGCAATGGCGATGGCGGCAAGCGTGCAGTGACCGTTAAAGGATCTCTGCACTGCATCCCATCATTTCAACCGCACACAGCAGCCACACGCTGAGAGGATTACCACAGCCATTTGCCAAGTAAACTGTAATCCTTCTGTCACAAATATCAGCCATCAGTCGCGGCAGCGATCCGCCGGCCGATCTGATGTATGTATGTATGCCCCAGCATACCACCAATACCACCAACCTTTTGGTAAAGAACCACGCGCATTACCCTCTGGCGCAATTGCATTCTCGTATCTTGTTTCGTTTGCACTAAACACTATCACATCCTCGGCATCAGGACAATTATTTATATCGCCCAAGCAGCATCATCATCAACATCTGAAGTGCATCTCTTATGTTCGACCAACCAACCAACCAACCAACCACCACCACCACCGCCGCCGCCACCGCCTACAGCATCGAAGGCTGCGATTTACAAGTATATCTTGGTGATGGATCTCTAGCTCTGGCACACCACTCTGCATCTCTATGTGCAGTGCTCCCATTTTAACGCTGCCGCAGTACAAGGTTTTGCTCCAGCTCTAGGAAAGGGCACAATTCCGCAGCGCACCTTTGATGGAAGTGAAAAATGATCGTGCAATCGGAAACGGTACGTGCGCTTGTATGCGAGAGTGCATCATAGATACTTTACAATGGGACACGCCTAACCGCAAGGCATCCATTCGTTTGAGTATATTGGAACTAGAACCAGCAGCAGCAGCAGCAGAGATACACCCAAGGAATGGAAAAGAAATGAATAACTATGGAGCGCTGCCGCGCCAGCCGACCGGCTGACAATTTACAAGATCATGCAGTTGGCCGTGTGCCGAGTGCACGAGCCTCATCTCCTGGGGCTGCTTGCATTCTCTGTCGGTTGTTGAGACAATGGAAGCAGCGCAATTTCCAATTTCAGGATGCAGATACGAGGCAAACAGAATAAAAAAAAAACGAAAACACATAACCGAATGGGTACTGGACACTTGGCTGCTAGGTAGGTTGGTTCTCTTGGTGTGCTTGTGCTGTTTGCTTTAACGAGATATGGCGCGCCGGAGATAAGGCGAACGCGAACGACAATGGGCGTCGTACGAGTGCCGATTCAATTCGAATACCCAGCGAAGACAGAAGAATTACGAGGACCCTCTGGAGACAATTTGGAGCGAAGTGAAAGGATACGATATGCATATTTGGCAGAGGGCAGCCCACGAATGGAAATTGGTTCAGCTGCTGCCCAGACGACTAAGATTGAACGGAGTTAGGGGTCATTGTCGGAGGCATTTTGTGCATGCTTGGAGTTTTGTACGTGGTAAACGAAGAAGATCCCGCTGACTGGGACCGCTACAAGGAAAGCAAGAAAAAGACAATCTAGGCAAGGAAACTTCCTGGAGCAAATTTTGCAGTGAAATAGAGTCCGCTAAAGACGCAGCTAGACTACGTAAAATCGTTTCTAAGGTATCCACATGACAGGCTTCATTAGAAAACCAGACGGATCCGGGACAGAAACATGCACTGAGACCCTAGAATTCCTCCGTAGGACACGTTTTCCAGAGTGGAGAATCCTAACATCTAAGAACAGCCAACACAAACCACATCCTGGGCAACCAGATTGTAGTCGTAAAGAAAATCAACTGGGCAATTGACTTCTTCGCCCCCTTCCAAGCGACGGCCCTTGGCGATATTTTCCCAATAATGCTACAAAGCCACAAGGTGTGGTTCCTACTCAAGACATTTGAAAGGCTAATAGATTTATGCATTCGCTTCAAACTAAGTCCTAGAGATATGTCCCCTGCCTAAAACGCTTATACTAAAGGCCGATCTGTTGAGACAGCCCTGTTTGAGGTGGTAAGAGGGATCGAAAGTTTACTCCATCACAAAGAATTCACGCTAGGGGCCTTCTTGAATATAGAAGAAGCCTTCAACAATATAAGATCTGAATCTATACGACTAGCACTGGACCAATCAAACATAGAACCAGTAATCTCAGACTGGGTTGAATTGATACTCAAGACGAGATACATCAACTGGGTGACTGCCAAGTACTCTAGAGGCACCCCGCAAGGTGGGGTCATATCCCCTCTACTATGGATAGTGGTCGCGAATGGAATCTTAAAGAAAGTGGTAGGGTTAAATTTATCGCATATGTGCCCATGAGACAGACTCAATGGCACACTCCTCCAAATCTCAGATAAGGCGAGAAACTGCTGTGTACTCGACCATAAGCTGTATTGGAAAGAAAACACGTCAGAAAGGATAAAACAAAATCTTTGGTAAAAAATGAGGGCCCAGCCCGCCATAATCCACTGGATGTACACAGTCATCGTCAGACCCATTCTCTCCTATGGATGTCTAGTCTGGTGGTCCGCAGCAGATAAGACCACGTACCTCAGAGCTCAGACCAAGCCTTAGGGAGACTAGCTATTGAGAGAGGGAGGCACTCTCAACTTGTCGTGTCTCCAGAAAATTTTTGACAAAATATGACAATGCCAAGACGAAGCAAATTTTAGTGCTTAAGAGAATCAACTTGTAGGCGCCGTGGCTCAAGCGTTTAGTGCGTTGGACTACGGAGCTAGGCAACACCTAAAAATTTCGTTCACGGTCCCATCTCTCCCAAGAGTTTAGAAACTTCCCACTGGCACTCTTCGCCAAAGAAGTAGCGACAAAAAGCGCCTTACGCCTTCAACAAACCTGGATGTGGAAAAGCAACCAAACCGTACCATCAACAAGTGGTTAAAAGTTAACACGCCTTTCGACTATCTTACCCCCGAAATGGACTTCAGTCTCAACTTCGACTCTAAATTTCCCTCTTAAGAGAACCATATCCATCTTCACGGATGGGTCGAAAATGGACGAAAGTACTGCCACAGTGATATTCTCATAGGTACCATCAATTGCCTGGTCCATAAAACTTCCCAACCACGCAATTGTGTTCCAAGCAGAAATGTATGGAATAACCGAGGCCTGCCGGGATCTATGCACTTTGAACAGCAACAATCCTATAGACATCTACACAGTCAGCCAAGTAGCCATCAAAGCCGTCACTTTCATCACAACCAATTCAAAACTGGTCAAGAGATGCAAAGAGGAACTCAAATCCCTTAGCTCGATGCACAGCATCTCACTCTACTCAATTCCGGGTCATATGGGCTTCTATGGGAAGTAAAATGGTCAATGAGCTAGCGTGAAAAGGATCAGAATCAAACCTAAGAACAGATCACTAGGTCCTAACGCGAACGTCCAACAGTCTTCTCATGTCTAAAATCACCTCGGTCATTCAATAAGTTCATGGCCAACGTAAGGTTGAGTACGTTCTCCTCATGCCGCGTTTTTAGAAAACTTTGGGCCCAATATGACAAAAAAAATTACTAGAGTACGTATAGAATGCAGTAAGGATAGATCAAAAGGACACAACTCAATAGGGGACTATCTTAGAAGAATAAGAATCAGCACCACAGATCTACGTATGTGGAGGCTGTGCCGATACAGAGGTAGAGGAAAACACAACACATATCCTTTGAGCATGCCCTAGCCTCGACAGAACCAAATACTCAATCTTTGAAAAAGTATCTTTCAACGACCTCAGCTAACTACCAAACACGCTACCTAAAACCGACCAAAAATTCATCATGAAAACGGGAAGCTTTAGGAGGGCCGCTCCCGTCATGGACCAAGTATTGGACTAATTGTCTTGTTCACTATTTTAAGGTATCCTAGTCCGAGTGAGGCTGCACCTCCGCTGATGTTGCAGTTACACCCCCAATCTACCTATCTACTCCACTATTAACCTCAAAGCTTGTACTTTATGCTAAAATAAAACCATCACCACTTTTCATAAAAAATGTTGCGTTTTTCTTAGATGGCTCTATGTGGATGCCCAGGTTCTCTCCAAACTGTAGCGCCATCTAAGCAAGTAAGTAAGTAAGACGGCCCTACATATGTACATATATAACAGCGACTGTTGGAAAAAACCCAGGTCTACTTAATAAGCGTTGAATCCTGTTGAGGAAAGGTGCCTTTATGGTTGTCGATGCATCATTTTATAATTAAATTTTTACTACATCGTATTAAATGGGCAACCCTTTTAAAAATTTCATTAATCACACGCATAAATGCAATAAATCCTTCTTACTTCATGAAAAAAAAAAAAAACAAAACCTGACCAAGAAAACCAACAGAAGTCATAATTAACCATGAGCCATGATGCCTCGTCCATCGTACCTGACAAGAATAATTAACTCATTTCTCAACTCTACTAAGCACTTACCTAACACGTGAACCTGTAATGCACCTGACTATACCTACAATCTGAACATACATACCCTCTGTGAGTGAAGCGACGTCATTGTACGTTTATCGTTTGTTGACCCACATCAGTATCTATGTATCTATTACCTAGGCAAGCACTTTTTTTTACCGGAAAAATTGAAAATCGTATCCTTCCAGCGGTAGATCCCGCAAAAACAAATACCAAAACCTACATACATCCATAGATACAAACGTATGAAAGAGAGAAAGCCATCAGAGAAAAATATGATTTAAATAAGATCGAAAAAGGAGCAAAAATAATCGAGGGAGGAAGGGAGACAGAGAGAGTAAACAATGAAAACGCCGGTCAACGTCAAGTGACATCAAAGAGTCACCCTGCTCGCCGAACTCCTTCCCGACAGCACACAGCCAGCACACACAATACAATAGAAAGAACACAAACAACAAAACATAATCGCAGAAAAGAAAACGCACACAAAAGGCACAAAAAAGTAAACAAAAATAAACAAGCGAATCAAATGTAAACAGAAAGAAAGAGAGAAACTTGTTAAAAAGGGTGCTCTGCTCCATACAAACACGCGACTCTGCTTTCCAATAGGAAACCATCTATCCGTCTCTTATTGTATCTGTCTCTGTTGTCCAACTGGATCACTACTTGATCGTTTCGTTAGTCGAGGTAGCGGCGAACAGTGCGAGACTCGAGCCGATCAGTCGACTCGTTTCATCGAAAGGTAACGGTAGTGTGCGCGTACGATTTTTATCGAAAGTTTTTCGTTTTTTTTTTGACGGACGACATCGATCGTTGAAAAAGTATCTGCACCTCTAACGGACGTATCTTTTAGCATAAGATCGGGGTCTCTCACTGCGAATCAAAACAATTCAATTTAGTTAAATAAATTCTAAGTGAAAAATTGCCGCGCGCCGGTTTAATTTCATTCAATTTGACGAAACAAAACGATATCATTGGTGTGTATCTCTGGTGGCAGTGGTCTAGAGTTTAGAGTGTATCTATCTAAATGTGAATTAGTTGAGTGAAAAGTGATTTAAACGAGGAGCATGCTTCGTGGGGAGGCCTTTAAAAATTCTAAAATTTTTTGAATTTTATTAAATAATGAGCATAACGCTGTCATTGCCACAACGATACAAACGCATTCTACAAGCAATGACACTCGCTGTGGCGATTATCTACACAACCCTGGTGCTATATCAGACGGCCTACGGATATCCCGGTCCCGGCATTCAGGTGAGCCTTCCATCTCAGTCGTTGCACGCAGAACATACTTGATTCCGCCCAACATCATCGCATCGCCACGGTCGCAGTCGTGGTGTAGGAGCGAGTCATGGAAAACAATGCAAAATTTTGAATTTATTGACATGCAAATACTTTTGGAGATACTATGCATATGTTTGCAGATACTTTTTGTTTTAATTTTTACTTGCTGTTCCTCCCATCGCGCATTGTTTTTGCGCGTTTGTTTGTGCGCCATTTTTATGCCTGTCGGGCTTTTGTCATTCCATATGTGGGTGTTGCACAAGGGACATGCATTTCGGGTTTTTTTTTTTTAAAAAAAAAATTTTGTTTTTTGTGCCCAAAGCAGATTGTTTTTTGTTTCGAGGACTTTTTACCAGGCCTCGTCGGCCGGCTGTGGGCAGAATTTGTCGTTTTGTTCCTGCCGCGGTTCATGAATACATTTGACTGTCGGATTTTTGTGGAAGATTATAAATTTGTTGTCGCTCTCGGTTTTGCGTGGATTTATTGTGTACATGACAATGTTTTTGGGAATAAACCTTAGCGAATTGGTTTACGGTTCAGGGTTGTGTACATATGTGGGGGCGTTTGGGGACCTTTGGGGATTTCGCTGATAAAATGCCTTCTATACCCGGGGTAACGCATCAGTTGTAGAATGAAATTTTTTTTTCAAAATTGTACCCACCTTGATAGCTTATGGAGACTACATTCATAACATATGTATGAGCAGTCCAACTCAAGGCTGATGTAGAGGACATTTAAATAATTATACAAATTCCAGGTTTTAAGGACAATTTTTGATGAAATGGATAGTTTTCTAAGAAAAACACAGCGAAATCCCTGCAACTTTAGTCTGAGCCGGTGTTAAAGCAACAGCTACTGGGTTGCAAATTTTGTCAACTGACTGGTAGAGTTCGAAAATGTATCTAATTTTTGAAGCTGCTAGTTTCGAGCAACTAGCTCTTACTAACTTACTTTGGTGGAGCTGCAGTTCGGGGTAATCCTAGGCCTCAATCACCAAAACACCCTTGTCCATATGGCTGACACAGCGACCTGAAAAAATGTATTGTGTCAAAAGGATATTGAACCCCACCAGTTAGTCCGGTCTTTAGCGGCGACTAGCTCGGAATCGATTGAAACGAACACTAAATTTAAGTCGATTTTTAGGTTCAAAAGCGCGTAATTTTTATTACAACAAGTTGCCTAGTATGTGTACCTATTTTATTAACGAGTATATTAAATGGAAATGGGCACAGATACTGACTTAAAATGAGCGATAATTGTTATTGAGTGCTACTTGTGAGGTGTAACAGTGCGATAGATTTCTATTGCAACAAATTTTTTGGTTTGGTTTTATATTACCGGTTTTTTTTCCAAGACATAATGAACGATCTATTAGGAGATACATACATTCCACCTCTGCCAATCTCATACATAAAATTAAACCTTTTTTTATGAAGAATTTGTTCAGGTCTTGGGGAAACTTGAAATGACTTTTTAGGGCATTTCCTTTTCCATCAAAAGTCAAGGCTCGAACAATAGGTAGATGACTTATTTTAGTAGTGATATTGGTTTCTTTGTAAAAGGTGATTAAAATGAATCAAAGGATTTCAGAATGCACATCGAATGTAAGGAGTTGGGTGGATGGAATACATTTATGGTTAAGGGTGTATATGGTTACAAGGGTTGACAATTATCTGAACGAAGATTTCAGCCAGATGGATTCATTTTAAAAGTTCAATCGTCTAGATGAGGTGCGATCTTGCATATGGAATGCCACTTACTGTCATTTGACTTGATCGCTACAATTACCTAACTATTCATACAGAGCGGAGGATAATCTTTATGGATCATCAGACTTCCTATGTCAATGTCATTCTTATGTGATTCTTCCTGATTTTCTGGCAAAAAATTTTGTAGCAGATTTGATTAGAAAATGTCTCAGAATTAGTGCGCGGATATCTCTGGTGTGATAAGGGATGTTATAAAAAAAACTCTCTTATAGGAACTCATCGGCACAGTTGATAATGCATGTCTTCAGATTTGGAAGAACTATCTTTAGATTTACATACATAACAGGGAGAGGAGCGCTTAAGTGAGTAGGTGTCAAATGTGTATTTGTAAATTTTTGTAAATGAACTTATCTGTCAGAAATTTTTTGACAGAATGTAGAACAGATTAATTAGAAGTCTGTCATGGCGCAGCACTCTTAATTGAATTTCAATGGAGTGCCAATTTTGTTAAAAAATCAATGTTGTGCACCTCCAGATGTGGACGAAATTCAGCATCTAGGCACTCTATTTCAAAAATATGACACGCTGAGTGTTTTTAGCGCAATAACCAGAAACGAAACTTATCGTAGAACTATAGAGAGTTGTTGTCGGACTTAGAAGTTAGATAGTAGTGGAAGAGCATGGTCTGAAAAGATCGAAATTTAGCACACACAAGTTGTCTTATTTCATGGTTGGGCGATACCATATGATCTGAAAAGTCGATTTTTTTGACACCGCTTTTGTAAGGGATAATTGAAGGGTAGGTTCTATGCCCAGACTCTAAAACAGCTAAAGAAAACTTTTACTCAAAGAATCATGAAGATTTACTTGGTTTTTTCAATTTGAAAAAATAAATAAAATGAAGTTATCGAAATGAAAAATATCGGGGGGCAAACGCGAAATTCAGATCCACAGCTAGAAGGACAGATAAACCTTCCTGAATCAAAAAATTCGGATAAATGGTGTAACAACGCCGGATGTGCTTGGCCTTTAGTTCCTGATTAGCCCTGCCACTATTTCTACAAATCTCTATAACCACAGATCCAGATCTTTCAGTCCAGTTGATTATTGTTTCCCAAAAATCTCCGATGGGAGGAAGGCATAAATACGAAAGCAGAGACCATATTGGAAGCGAATTCTAAATTATTGGTTTGAAAGCTCTAAGCGATATTAAAGGCTTAGGGAATGGCTTTCAAGGGTTCGGAATAAAGCAGATGACTTTTGCAATTTAGGTACAGTACCCTGCAAAGGCCATTTGCTCTTAAACAACATTTGGGCTATTTACTAAATTTGTTTCCATGCTGAATGCCTGTCAACCACCCTGAAAATTGGCTACATAGAGCCACTCAAAGCTTACCATTCCCAACTATTCAAGAGCGAAATGAACAAGTGTCTGGATTCTGCAGGCCTGAGATGCCATGGTAAAAAAAGCGTTTATGTGGTTTTTCTTTCAAAATGCCATAACATTGTATGAAAGCGGTATTAGATTCTCTAAGAAGAAAGCAATCCAAAGTTATTTTTGCAGTGTTTGGAAGATTCTTATGCGAATTCGATTGAAAAACTGATCTGTGATAAGCTGGAACTCGAGAGCAGAATTAGAAATAAAGTGCACGACTAGGTCGTAGATACTTGCACCTTTAGGTTATAAGCTTACAAACATTTTTAGGTTTCAAATTCAAGCCTTATTCTTCTCATATGTATATACATGAAGCCTACATGCATACATGCCTTCGATACACGATACGAAACAATATACCTGAAAAGGGAGGATTGGCAATAAAGTGAGATTGCAATTTACATAGGTGGTTTTAAAACCAGTGAGAGTGCAGGCTTAGGTATGTACTCTAGAGACATAAACATGCAAGTAACTCTGAGATTTCCGGACACATGCAATGTGTTCCAAGCAGAGATTCTAGTTGTGCCCAAGGCTGCGGGATTACTACAGAAGGAATCAATATCTGACAAGAATATCGCCATCTACACAGGTAGTCAGGCTGCACTTCAGGCGTTAAAGTACAACATCACAAAATCTGCGATATAGTGGCGAAGAAATTGGCCGACGTATTGGCAAAGAAAGGATCAGAGCTTCTACAAAGTGATGAAGTTAAAGGAGTAACACCACCCCAATATGCAAAGATTATTCTCGATAGGATCATGAATATGGCTGACCTGAAATGGTCGAACCTAAGAGGACATAGGCTGTCTAAGGTCTTGTGGCCTACGTTAGATCGAAAAAAAATCTGCGAAAATAATGAAAATAAGCAGGTAGGGATTCTTTCTGGTCATTGCCTTCTGAGGAGGCATGCCATGAGATTAGGATTATCAAATACGTACATGTATGTATATGCAGATACTGTCACTGTAGTGTGACCTTCACGTTTCGGAGGATATCACTCATCTACTCTGTGAATGCCAAATCATAGCTCGGAGTAGACTTAAATATCCAGGAAAGTACTTCATTGACAACTTAGATAAAGTTGGGTTTGCGAACCAAAATTTTAAGATTTGTAGTAAAATTTTGTAGGGAGATCAAATGCATGGAAGAGATGGTTTAGGTTTAGGTTTGTTTTTATGGTTCTCTAGGGATAGCGATGGGCCCACTATGGTGGTTAGTGCCTTATGAAGATTCCTAATGTAATGGGCGTTACATTCTGAATTTGTGATGTTATCCGCCAGAGAAACGCTCCCAAAACCCTTGTATGAAGTTTATGTGGATGACCCCATAGACCCCAGATATGGAGTTTAAAACAAATCCGAAAAGTCGTTTAGGCTGCAGTCAAAGCCACAGACGCGGTCCGATAAACAGACAGAATTGGCATTCTTTTTAATTGTAATGCCAAGTTCTTGAGATCGAAATTTTTTAGGAAACTTATGTAGCTCACTCAAATCAGGAAATGCGCTAAATAAGTAGACAACCTACACAACACTTGTGGCGAATATTTTCCAAATATTTCAATTTGCCTCAAAAAAGCATGGAATCATTCGTAACCTTGATCAAGGTTCAGCTGACAGTATTCCAAAGTTTAGCCAACTGTTTAAGCAGCAATTCTTGGGTTTTGGCTTATGCGTATTTATTTGACAGAACATGGTTTATGTAGACCTAAATGCGTTGTGTATGTTATACATTGTCTACGGCTTACAATTTCATGCAAGATATACCCTTGGATGTTTGTCAAATGTTCGCGAAAGATGGAACCACGAATCTTTTGGGTGTTTTCTGTGACTTGCACTTTCAGTAGCAATCCATAGAACCTTACACTTACCAGTACTTGAAGTACTTCTTTCACGAAAGTATTACGTTTCCGCTGTTTGTCAAGTCTGTTGGAATTCTGGTGTAGAAACTGTGCACCTTGTGGTTTTTATTGGGATATGGGGCTCTCTTTCCCATTAATTCCATTTTTTGTCGTATTGGCCTACGAAACTTGTACTAACTAGATGATATCTTTGATATCCTGTTCAAGTATACGCGACGGTGTTTCACCAATTTAAACTTTTTCTGTGATTCGATATCCAGTGGTTCGTTGTCGAACTAAATGACAATTTTTAAATTTAATATTGATTCCTATTTTTCGCTTAGAAAACAATGCAATGGTATAGTAGTCCACAAAACTATCGTGACTTAACACCACCACTTGTCTTATAGTTATCAGTGCAAATTGCTTGTGAGACTAGTAGTTGGGAAGAATGAGAAGACTAGTACTGTATTTAGTATTAAGGTCACAGAAAGAGTACCTGGCTTCTATTTGAGTGGTTTCTAAGCCTAGGATTCTGACGTGCAATGTATAACAACTCTACTCGCAAGACTAATTTTCGAACTGTTCTTTTCATAAGCAAGAAGAACATTGTTATCTGTGCCGGTAGAAGTGGGCCAATAAGTCAAGGACAACCAATATGAAAGGATTGGTACACATACACAGCTAAAGTAGATTTTTAGGGCGAAACACACTAGTTTGAGAATGTAAATCAAAACTCATGGGTGTGGCTTCCCCTTCCTTCTGCTCTCAATATGCAAACTATTACCGAGTGTAATGTATTCAATATGACAACATTCAACTTATCAAGCCACCACCATAAGTAAAACCGCATTGAACAAGTTTTATGGCATCTTGTGACTCACAGCATTCAATGGCAAAGTTCTTGCTTAACTTTAAATGTGATTGCATTGCTCCAGATCTCTTCGACTTGTATTTAAATTTTATTTATAGAACAAACTTTTCATTACATTTTCAATCATAAAAAAATATGTATATCTGGCCTTGATTTACATACGTAAATCTAGTTATGCAAAAGAGGTATCCACCGATAAAAGAGTTATACTTTGATATTTTCACGTTCACGTTCATGTGTGACGCCCACCTTTCCCAAGAGGTATGGAATTGTTATTAAAAAAAAAATACCAATCGTGTTAATTTGCAACAACTCTCCGAGAGATAAGTGATCGGACTTGGACAAAGCGCCCCAAGCATATTCATATACAAATTTATCTAAACGTACGAGTACAGACGTTCGAATTGGACGAGTGGGTACGACCCGTTTTGTTGAATGTATCGCCCTAAGCCATTGGTACATTTTGATGGGATTATTATAAATCCTGCAAAAAAAATGTGTACTCTGTTTTGTTTTTTGTTTTTTGCTTAAAGAACAGTTTACAACAATTAGTTGAACACATGTGAACCTATGCAATAAAATACAAATGGAATGAGTTTAACTTTATGGGCTTTTACACCCATTAGGGGAAAATAGAATCTGGGTTTGGTTTTTATGGTTAAAGATACTTTAATGGTTAAAATTATTTTATTTTCCTTTTGAAAGCAAATGCAACCGACATTTGGTTGGAGCTAATATACTATTGACTGTCGGTGTCTTAATAGAGTTTTTATTGAGGCTGTGCATTCAACGGTAGTCGTGTTTCAATTAGTCGGGACACTAACCGTAGAAGCTAACAGCACCTGAAATTCGAACCACAGTTGAAGATAAGTCTTCCAGCCTTGTCAACATTGGACCAGTTGCCTTTATCTGTTGGCATCTCTGGCGGCTTCATCATTATACTTATGAAGAAGAGCGTTCTTAGCATTCAAGAAGAGACTCAATTTCATAATGTATCTAAGCATCAAAAGCTCAATATTTTTGGTTGTTCTTTTATTTCAACAAGAGCTCTGCTTCTATTAGAACACTGATGCATAAAGATTTTCAGGACAAGGGCCAACAATTTTTCACAGTTCCTGACAGTTCCTAGTTCCTTGAGAAGCCCTCCAATGCATGTCTCACTAGATACAGCACTACGTGCGATTTTCAATTAATGGTTCTAAAGAGCAATTTGAGAAAAGAGCAGTGAAAAGTAGCAGTGATTTTATTCTTTAGAATTTTGTGTCACACTTTGCGCCATAATAAATTTTAGTAGACCGGATTACGGAATGCAATGATCAAATAGTCATTTCTTAAAAAACTGGACTAAAGTTACTAGACAGTTGTGATTTAAAGAACACGACATTCCCACGAAAAAAGAACCATTGACGTCTGAAGAAAACTTAGATACATTGCTGCAAACCGAACGCAATGCCTCTTAGGAGTGTTAAATGCCCTAAAACCCGTAAAATGACACATAAACCAAGCAAGCTTGTATCAGATAGCACTCATTCTATGCCCATCGCAATGACTGGTAGTGATATCCAGAAACTGCACTATGTATCTGTAAACCCCTCTACCTACCTTGATTCGTATTTGCTTTCCAACGTGTATTCGCCTTCCAATATCGAACAATAAAACTCCACCTCACAATCCTGCCGCATCATCCTAATCCCCAAGCATAATATTCGGATTACATAAAAATAACAATCCACATATCTTAGCCTCTCGACCTCCGGCTGAGATTAAATCAATAACACTCCCAAATTGCCATTATCTACCGCACAGTCACAGGAACCCTATATACATAAAGGCATAACAAATGGGTCTTGTCTTTTGTTACAATCCCATACCACACACATCATCATCATCATCATCATCATACGCACAAGTTAGCGCCGCCGGCCGGCCGGGTCGGCTCATCGCCACCCAAAGTCCTCGTCGCTGGCTGGCACTCGAAACCTTCCAAACACCAAATGAAGACACTTCTTCTTGACTGTTGTTGCAAATTGGCAAAAGGCGACATGAAAATTATCTGAAAAATTTCGATAAGACCGCATTACTTAGCGCTCGTCCAACAGCACCCAAACAACACCATAAACATGGCATTCCGCACACATTACCAGAGCTCGGCGCGATGGTGATGCCGAAGAAGATGAAGTAGTGGAAGATGAAACAAGACGAGACGAGGAGAAGATGCTTTGCCATGATCTTCACTTCATGAAGCAGCCACCGCGTCGTCGTCGGCGTCGTCGCATCAATATCTTCTGCTGTTTTGCCAGTTTGATGGTCAATGGCATAGAAACCAGAATCTGAGGGGCAACAGGCAACAGGCAATACCATACGGCCAGACAGACATCTTCTTTGGTTTACGTACTCTAAAGTGGCCTTCACATCATTACCACCTCCTCACCAATTCGAGTCGTGAGTACTCCAAAGTGGACAATTAACCGTCTATTGGTGTTACACGACGAAAAATCTTTGTGTGCGTCATAAGATTTTAATAATTCCATCTCAGTCCCACACCGAATGTCACTTATGACATATGATCCCCGTTTGACAGCTGCAATTGTGTCTGTGTGCAAAATAGTGTCAAATTGACAGCGCATATTGTCAATCATTAGAATTTGCACGCTCTGGATAGATACACGAAATGAGCTCGTGTCGTGTGATAGATTGCAAATGCTGATGCAGATGATGATTCCATTAGGGATTATGGGTGATAGCTGAACATCATCGACAGACGCGACAGTAGGTAATTAAGTTACACTCCAGACCCCCCCATTGACTAGATGGCCAATTATCCGTGGGTGCTGCTCTGGTGTGCGGTGATAGATACACTCTGGACAGACATGGTGTTCTGTTATAAATTAACTGGTCGACTGGAATTTATTTTCCAATGAAACACGCCTCTGTCGCCCGGACTTGAATTTAATTACTTTTCGGAGGCGTATAGCTGTGTTGTCGCCTTATGTACAGATTGAGAGTCATAGTCGTCGATGTCGGCAGTATCCTTGCTACTCGGGGGATACACAGTCTCGCTGTGTGTGTGTGCAAATTAATGGTGAAATCCATTTACGAATCGAGATCGAATAATTGACAGACCGAAGGTTCGGCATTCAATTTGTGTTGACGCTTGTAGATGCATACGCATGACACTGGACATGACGTTTATTTGTTGCTCGGATTGGATTTCATAATTAGTAGCAGATAAGACAGGCAACAGTGTGATGGATATTGATGAATGGATGGATGGATCATCGAATTGCTTGCAGATGTACGGTATTATGAATTTTGTAGATTTGGTTAGTGTTTGCAGATGCTATAAACTGATGTAGAATTGGTTTAATGTTTTGCAAGACAAGGATATGCCAGCACCGGGTCTGGTAGTCAGTCCAATAAATGTCTTTTTAAGGTTTTGATATGTCTCGGTAAACGCTACCCCTTCGCTTCTGAAATTTTCTTTTGGTAAATATACTCTGAGCTACGTATGATTAAAATATAATGTTATAGAGAAGCTTGACTAAAATTCACACAAAAATGCAACAGATCCACTTTGAGGATACATCTGTCCCTGATGGATCACTCGTCGATTCTCTGTGCTCTGAATCGTAGAATTCCGTTTGGTCACGATGTCATTCAGCATGTGATTTTCCAGAATTTATCTGAAAAATTTATATTTAGAATGTAAATTGAGTTCCTGCGAAAACTGAATATTTGTAAACATGGTGTTGCAGGTCTTTTGGGGTAACTCACTGATGGTAGCTTATCGATGTCCCAAACTCTTAGCAAGACTTAAATTCACTACGGTGATGTCCCCTATTCACTGGACAGATCGAGTATTATGGCTAATACACAAAAGCGCTTCAGCTCCGGCTTTGGTCACCTTACCATCCACTTTGAATGCACTTTAAAATGACATAAAACTATTGACAGCTGCAACTTTCCGAAAATATCTTTTTTGTTCTATTTTTTGAAATTGAAAATGTGGGTTAAAAAAAAATTGGTAAAGTCGCATTCATTGCCAAATATAGCCTATTGTCAATTTTTGTGTTTACTTTTTATTTTCTCTGTTCCACAGCTATTAACTGTCAAAATAAAGCAAAAGTTCAACTCATTTCAACTTTTGCTTCAAATCGAAGTTACGTTACGAGACTTTATGTTGTTCTTTACGAATGCCAAATGTCAGGTCGAAGCAAATGCGACATTGTGATAGGATAGATACATTGAATTGGATTGGGTGAACTTGGCCAGAGGAAGCCAAAGCGCTATAGTGTTTCGAGCATACTGGACTAAGTTTTCTTTCTCATTTGTGTAATAATGACAGATGACAAATTTCACAGTTTAAGAGTTGCCAATCTAACAAAACGACTTTTTGTTTCCTTAAATAAGATTCAAATGTCAAATACTTCTGCGTATTGTTGCTAGAGATGCGACGACATTCCTGTAACAGGTATTTGTGACAATTGGTTTTCTCTGCAGTACTAGATTTTTTTAGAAGAAGAGCCAACGAATTGAATTCCTCTTTTCGTTTTTCTGTATCTGAATGGACTCTATTATTTTTTTTTCTTTGTCAGCAGTCGAAATGGCATTTGTTGATATTGTTTGATTGGATTGTTTGATTTGTGTTCAAATTGTATGGTAAATGCTCATTATTTAATGAAGATTTAGATTGATTTAGCTACATTCTTGCTAAATCCTGGATTTAGTTTTGGTGGAGACATCGCATAACACCAATGGTTGTAAGCAGCTAGGCCCTGAATCCTGTACAGACCTGTCGCGGGCAAATATTTGTATTTGTAGATTCTAGAGGCAGACAAAAATCTCTAATGATAGGCAGCACTGTGCAAAATTCGGGTAGATGGTTTGCATAAAAACGAAAAATTTGACACATAATTTTTACAGCGATTGTCTCTCGTCGTAGATTTAATAACAATTTTTCATTTCGCGGTAGTTACGGTGGGGATTTTCTTCAGGAAGTCTTTTGGATGGGCTCTACGTTCATAAAACGCTTTCTTTTCATCGGCAAATGCATTTTTTCGAAAAGGTAACACGTCACACGGTACCAAGTCAGCGTAATACGAGGAGTGGGTGATATGTAGTTAAAATGCAATTTTTAGTAAAAAAAATCGGTCGCAAGTGTCGATCGACGAGATGGTGCATAAATGTAAAACAAATGCCAACGTCCTTCTGCGCGATATTCTAGCCGAATACGATAAATACTATGCTTCAAATGTTTCAAACACCAAGATTGAATTGTGCAATTCCACAATGCCCTTGGAATCGTACAAGCAAATCAAAATTCTCTTCACTTTTGACTTTTGATTTTTTGGGTTTTGACTCGTCCGGCACCTTCCACTCGGCACTGTGGCGCTTGGTTTCTGGATCATATTGAAAACACCACGTTTCATCACTAGTCACAATGTTATAAAGGAAGTTTTTGTCTTTTTTGGTCTCCTTGGTGAATGATGTCCTTCGAATGTTGAATTCTCAACGATGCTAATTTTTGTACCGATGACACAAACATACTGTCACTTCAGATGCAATAACTCCGGTTCTGTTCATCCAAATGTCATGAAATTTTGACAGTTCATCAGTTAATCTACCTTACGTACATATGTAATTGTCAATAGATGGCTTTACTAGAAATACCTAGAATAAGAGTGATGAGAATGGAATAATCGATTGTAGTGTAGTTATTTTTGATGGTCTTTGTTTGTCTATATATTTACAGTATCTACAGACTGCTGTTGTTCAAAAAATTTGCCTCTAGTCTAAGAAAAAGCACATTTGCCTTGAGCAATTTAAGAATCGAGTGAGTTTAGACTTAGGGGAGGTTAAATAATGAGGAAAATGGGACATATACCAAGCAGGTGTTTTGAACTTGTCAAAGTGGTGCCTTAGATTTCAGAAATCTACAAAGAACTTATCGATCTACAGAGCTTGTAAATGAAGAGCATTCTATCCACCGTTGACCATTTCATAGAAATGCACTCTTTGTTTTAGGGTTAAAAACCCTTAAGGTTTGCGAAAGGGTAAACGCAACTGTTTAAAGAATAGTTATGTGAAAATCAGAAAGTGAATGAACTAAACTCTTCATGCGCATGTTGACTCCTCCGATCTCCAGCTCTATCTAAGATCACTAGCTACTTGTGCAGCCTTTTAAGGAGAAAAAACATGGCTCACTAGCCTTGAGTTGAAGGCCACACCTCTCTACATCCTGACAAGTGATGCATAGTCGTGTTTCAAATGACAATTTATCAACACCGACATCTGTATGTACCATTTTAAAATGGCGTGTGTTACGGAGACCTCAATAATTTCCAAATACCCGTCCAAATGTCCGAAAAATTACATATTTAAAATCTAGCACATAATATCTTTCATCGAAATAAAAATGTCACCGATTGCTATCGCGCTGACAAATTAGATACTTTTTTCCAATTCGCTGACTGCAAGTTCTCCAAAGCTGTTTATTAATCAAACAAAATAAATTGGCACTGATGACGTCCAATTAAACGCGATAGCAATCGGCCAAACCCCCTCCAAAAACAGCATGGCTATTGTTTAAATTCACCACCACCGTTGGCTAAATGGAACAAACGCTTGTGCGATTTATTAAAAAAAATAAATATGTATTCACGAAATCTCCATATTAATTGACTGACATTAAATAAAATACATTTTAATTTAGTGGTCCCATTTGAATCGAACACGATATTGTTTCAGCTCATCTGAATATTGAATATATTGAATAACAATGACAGGCCTCGCTGCGGCCAAATGTAGGAGGTGTCTAGCAGGTTCTTAATTGCAAAAAGCTCTCAAAACTAATCGAATATATTTGTTTTGGTGTAGAGAACAATCATCGTTTTGGGAATTGCAAATTCGGTAAACCTAGTAAATTTAGGAAATTTGGTAAATTCAACCATTTAAATGCTAATAGATACTATACTCTGAAAAGATCAGCTACTACATCATGTCGTCGATCTTGTGAATGTGTCGTTTGAACGACCAGCGAAGTGGTCATCTATCATTCTGTGTGACAGTCTCGAGTCTTGTACAACGTTTTTTGTTTTTAATTAAATTCGCATTTAAAACAAAAAAACAATTTTTCTCTAGAGATCGATAAATTTTGCTAGCCCTAGCCTCTCTCCAGCGCTAGTCTAATCTAATCGAACGGAAACAATCGAACGCATTATTTTGAATAATTAACGTTTATTCGATTCGAAGTATGTTGGCGATAGTATCGCCGCTCGTATGTCTTCCCGTTCGATTTGAATTTTTATTGGAAACTCATGTGAGATGATGATTCTTTTGTGATCACATCATTACAGAAGCAACCGGCGATGATCCAATTCAAAATGAAAGGGTCACCTGGTTTGGTAGCTGACTGCGAGTATCTACGACCGGTTTCTGAGGAAAAACAGAAGAAAAAAAAATGAATAACCAACGTTCAAGATGAACAGGAGCACTGAAAGCAATTAACATGAACATCCAAGAGGGAGAGACACAATTACATCTCGAGAGGGATTAGTCGTCATCGTCGTCGTTGTCGAGTGTGTGTGTAGACGAGAGTACGAGATACAAATTCCAAACAGACATCCGAACAATGGCAATCAATGGCATTGATCGATTTTTATGACACTTGCCACCGAAGTGATGATGATCTGACGTTGTTGATGCTACACCATTCGACATGGTTAATTTTCATAAGAATGGACGCACAGACACAGAGATGCACCTCCCCGGTGGAATAATTTAGAAATTATGGTAACTTGAATTTCTGGAGTCAAGTTGCAATGGTTGTCGGTCGTAGATTAGGCTTTGGCTTTATTTAACGGATCCCTCTCTTGATTGGCTGAGGTCTGGGAAATTTGTTTTTCCCCGACAATTTGGATGTAAATACTGCGGCATCGGAATGCTTTTTAAATGCAGATGCTCAGTGGAAAAGTTAAAAGTTATTTCAACTTAAAAAGAAAATAGGGCTTAACGGAGTTCTATTCTCAAAGGCAAATAGATGCGCAATGTTGTCATCCGAATGACATTTTAAAATCTACATTCTATTCTATCGGGGGGGCATTTATAAGTACACAATGGTATTGTGGTCGTTAATTGGTATATGAGGTGCGTCAACTGGTTTATGCTTAGACCTTGATTGGGTCATGATGTGAAAATTACACCGACTTTGTTCTTTGGCTACAGTAGCGAGGTAGTTTACGACTTCTTCGGAGGTTTTATGATAGAAAGAATGGTTACGATTCTGGTTTTTGTATTTGTTTCAAGTGAAACTTTGTTTTTGAACTAAGGTGTGTTAGGTTCAACGTCTATTAGTAGTAGAGACCACATTATTTCATTTGCTTCATGAAAAAGAGTGTACCGTTGGAATAGTCTTGGAATAGTCGCAGCATTTCTCCCTTGTTCAGATACAATCATGGACGAGGTTTTCAATAGAAGGCAACTACCCATATACTGAGGTTAAGGGTCTTATAAAGAGATTTCTTAGTTCCCTCATACTCAAATAGCTACTTATCTCGAAGAAGGAGCAATTGGCAACAAGGATTCTATCCCTGACTACCTCGAGGTTATAGCTATCCATTGCGACATCATTTGTCAAGTTGCACTGTCTTTTACAAAATACTGGCCGATGGTTTATCCTGAACAAAATTTGGAAAAGCTACATGACCACAAGTCATCCTGTGTGATATCTTTCCACTGTCCCATCTGTCCCATCCCATTGGTATATGCTGATATTGCTGGCAATTAAGGCTACTTTTCAGGGGTCAACTGTCCATTTTCTTGGACGTATAGTACGAACCAGACAGGATTTGACAGGCGATGTATCTGTGGGTGGCAGTCACTTCTCAATTAGTGCTATGGCTAGTTGCCCATAGTGACCACGTCACTGTAGCCAAGTCGTATTAGTTAGCGGCTTTATGAATTCTATCCTGACGACAGATTCTTTGATTTTGATAAGGGTGAGTAGTTGAAGAGATTCGATCTCTGTCAGGTGAAAGATATCACACTGTCAGCCCGAGGAATTCTCGTTTCTTCAGAGTTTACACTTTGGTGGGTCCCTATTGGTACTTCGGTTCTAGTAAGGAAACCTTGTACTGCCCTCTTTACTCTTTTATAACCTCTTTCTTGACGTAGCATCTCTGTATTTTTTCGATCTCATGCCCTTGATGATTATTTATTTTTTTATCTGAGGACGTATTGTTCATCCCTGCTTTTCTGTTCATCGAGCTCAGCTGACTGGGAGCTTTGTGGCAAAACGTTGATGAGTTCGAATCTGTGTATGGAGGCGGTACCTTATAAGAAGATTTACTCTCTCTTGACTTCAGCATTCAAATCTTTACGAAAAATATTTCATACTTGGTGAATTGTTGTTAAGTTTCCTCAAGGAATTCATAGAAATTCTGTACAAACGTATCTTCTTGTCTTTTTTGTACCCGTACCACTGTATTCAATGGCATTCGAGGGTCTCCGCTATTTCATTCACAGGACGCAGTTGAATTGTAAGTCGTTATTCTTTATATATTTCCTGGAATCTACTACAGTTTTATCGGTCCTTTTATTCGAGGCTAATTTGTATCTCAGCGCACTTTAGTTCCCTTTCGTTGTCAGGAAGCCAATCCCATGGCAGGTGGTGTTTGTTTTTTGTTAGCGACGAAGAGATAGCGTTCTTTTTGGTTATTTAGTAGCCCATGCTGTGAGTTATGACCAACTCTATGCTCCATACCATATGGAACTCCAAAACCCCTATTTGCTCATTGAACGCATAGCTTGAAGGGCACTGCAACTTAAGAAAACAGACCTGCTCCTGCCCTTCACTCTATGTTCATTAGTGTAAAATTGCATGTCCTTTTCACATATGAGTGGTGTTGCTTGGGGATACTTATTTTCAAACATTAAAAACTAGTAATCACAAAATGTGTCCACAATTGCTTCCTCCTTTCGTTCAGCTCAAACCCATTTCGAATTTAAGTGTAACTTGCAGCAAGGATTGGCAATGCCCAGAGGACCAATACAGCCTGTTTGGGTCAAAAACTATTCAAACAAAACCATATCAACACCAAAGACCGCTGAAATACCACCAAAAGGTATAAAAGATGAAGTGACTACCAGTCATCTGATTACGTGCTGCAAGAGAAACGTTCAGCATACTGCAACCCATTATCCAATTTAGTTTAGCTCTTCGGTGAGTATGAATTTCACCTGCAATCACCGACCGTCCAGCTAGCAGTGTATAGATCCAATAATGAACCTCTCCGCATAGCGCTGGAGTATAGTATGTAGTTACTTCGTCCCGCAAATCAAAACGATCGTTGCGCGCGATCAAATTAACCCGGCAGCGAACCCATTCTCTCTCTAGCCGATGTATCTTTCATTTCTTTGGCTGACATCAGAATCAGAACACGAGCGCAAATTACTTCACGAATGCAGCAACGATAGCAACAGGTTTTCCATACCCCGGGTGTGGTTCACCATGGCATATAGAACACCACACACCATAGGTAAGGTACAAGTATCTATGCGGACTCTCTACTCTATTAACAACCTGGAAGCGACTAGCGAAATAGTTTCAACTTCAACCTGCTACGGTACTTGGACTAAAGTGAAGAGCGAACACATTCATAACTCCTTTCGCCGCACGGATCCACGCTCACCTTTCGGCCGTAAATAGAGTTCTGTTACACTTGGCTTGGCTTGCCAAGTGGTAGTGGAATGAATGGGCCCACAAGGCATAGTGCAACGCAACAGAAAGCTTGCAGCCTCAAGGTGTGAAATTATGCAGCCAAGTTGAGAATCATATACGGATTTGGTTTTGGAATTGATTTTTATAGCTCTATCCAGGTGGGATTAATTAGATTAGTTGCTGTTGTTGCAGGTTTTCTTTTACGTGTTTTTTTTTTTTTTTTGTTTTTGCCACTCATAAAGGAGTAAGAGATCGCGTGGATGATTTTCAGTGCGCACCACGAATGTATACCTCTCAGGGCAGAGTGGTTATGAAAAAGAGGTGAAACCAAATGGAAGATTATTATCTGTGCTGCAGTCTTTTGCTTTTGATATCAGGTAAAAGGTGGCAGAAGTTCATAGTACTTCAGATGGTACTTACCTACATACTAAAAGAAAAGTGTTCTTTGAACGAGAGATTCGCAGGTGATGATAGTTAGCGGTGTATGCATTGGAGGGTGCATTGTGGATGGTTATGGTTACTCATCAAAAATTTAATTTAAAGCGAAGAAAAAGTGATTGAAAGCACAGTGGGGTAACAAATTTTAAGATGGATATCTTTTGCTAGGAATACTGTTGTTGTAGATACTCAAGTTGGTGATGAAGTGCACTGATAGAGTTCAGCATTCTTCCTAGAGGAAAATAACCGAAGTGACGATGGGTTTATCTCGCATAGTCTAAGTAGAAATGTGAAGGCTTTTCATTCGTTTATTCTACAATCCTCAGTTGTATTGAAAGTTAGTTCTAAAACGCTCTAAACCATTTTCCATCAGTAGGTATCATCCCTATCTCAGAAAGAGTAGAAGTACTGTCTATTAAGATCTCAGGAGCTTGTTCCTATTCAAGGGATCTTGATGTAGTGTCACAGCTAATAGTAATGTACATGGAGAGTAAAAAATACTTATTTTAGGATTAAAAACCCTCTATGCCACCAAGAAGATACACAGCCTAGGGCTTGGTCGATTTTACTTCTTCGCTATCAAAAATGCTGGGCGCTTCTCATTTTTCTTCCATTTCGTACTCTCTGATTACAATTCTTACCTTAACTGCCACTACTGCATTGTTCTAGCTCCTGAAACAAGTGGTTAGATCCATTAGCAATGATCTCAGAAATTTGTATTCTCAGCACGCCATTGTACACTATCATCCACAAGAGAGGCTCTATATCTGAACCTTGTGGAACCCCATCTTTGATCTTGTTTCGTATGACAGTTCTCTATTTTGGAAGTATTGCAAAGTCACTCCAAATTCTTTTCTGACTTAGAGTTGGTACTTTAGACTTCTATCTGTCGCGTTGAACTGTATTGCTTGCTTCATGGTTTCAATGGCTTTCTCATCTGTTTTTACAACTTCCTTTCAAGTCTGTACTTGGAATGGTTTTACCGACGACTACACTGGTACTGATCATCAATCTACATATGTATATTGTCTACGAAGTCAAAAGAGACCAGGGAACGATCAATAGGAATCTAAGACGTGCATCAAAATGGAATGTGTCCAGACTAATCGAAGTAACATTTCTGACAGTAATAGATGGGGGAACCGAACACAGTTGGTGACATCATGAAAATAACACGACAGGCGTGTGATGTGTCTGGATAAACGAAGCCTATAACTACAATTGAAATTACAGGCTCAAAGTTACGAGAGAAAAGATAGCAAGAATCCAACAGTGGTAGCTGCATTTAGCGAATCAAGGAGGTAGCTGGAAAGACCGTTTATAGGTCCAAAGACAAAAATGAACCACAAGGTAGCCCTACTGAACTTAGTACGCAGGCCCAGTCCTGAACCCAATAGAAAAGAATATCGTAGATACACCTTTTTCAATACACCTGATCGTAGAACAAGAAGTCTGTCCCAATAAACATGATGAAGCTCCACATTTCAATGAAGACCTCTTTTTGCTAGCTCCAGAAGTCTTACATATGATCGCCAAGATCTCTACCCGAATTCTGGTCAACTTTTACAGGATTAAAAAGCCAACGACTGATTCTAATAATTAAAGGAAAATGATAGCCGAAGGCCCTCTAGATACACCAGGAAAACTTTAAGAGAAGCTGCTCAAGTCACTATTTATCTGGTTGCATACCGAAGACGCTTAAAAGCGACTTTGCTGAGTCATCAGACGCATACAATCCTGAGATACCAAGCAAGATACCAAGTAATAAGACACTTCCAGTTCTGGATGCAAGAGGCCGGACTACGTCTAGCAACAGGGAAAATGAAAATAGAAGGTGAACCCCCTCTATTTTTGATGTAGGTTCGGAGAAAAAAACACCAGAGATGTAGTTAAGTACTTTGGAGTGAGATTGAACCCAAAGCTCGCGTATTGACAGTAGATCAAGCTCGCGTTTGAAAGAGCTGCAAAGTTAAAGTATTGAACAGACCAATGGTCAACTCGGGAGGTCCAATGGCAAGTAGGTAGACACTACTTATGATTATGACTAATTTACTGTGGTAAATGACTGAGAAGAAGCAAAATAGAAATTTAAAATTTGGTTTAGAGGTTTAAGACTCAGCTGTTGGTGAGTTCGTGTGTACATGGTTGGTGTCGGAACTAATTTATGGCTACATTGAATGGTGAAGAAGAAAATCGCTTTTAAAATGAACAGAAATCCTATTAAACTTATAAATTGTGTCCCCTTCTCTTCCTATTCGGTCGCACTGTATTACATTTTGCATAATGAATCCAAAGGGCTCCTGAGTCCTGACCAGCTGCTTACAATTACCATTTTAAGAGCAGTTTATGTTTATATCCATTTTTCTTTTTTTTTTTTCATTCCATTCAACATCGTTCATCGATATTCAACTTAAGTTGGCATACTAAATGCAAATCCTTGATAAGAAATATAATAACTTTAGCATTTTAATTGCTCTCCAGTAATGCTTTCATTTGGTTTCACAACTTCAGCAATCCAATACAAGTCGTGGGGGTCCCTACTTTGTTGCCATCTCAAGATGCGATAAATGTTTAATGCTTCCTCATAAAATGTATCCCTGAACCAGAGTAGCGGTCTATCTGCCCTCTCCACAGCATCGTGACATTTTCCCTTCGATGTTTTATTTTTATTTTTTGTATTTCAATGTATCTGAACGATGGAAATGCACCTGCTGAGCGCCAACCTTCTCTGTGGCTTCTGTTTCTTTTGGTTTTCCTGTTTTACTTCATGAATCAAGAGCAGGAAACTTGTTACGTATCGTATCCCAGCGAAAGATGTAGTTCAAACTGAAGGAAAAAAAAAAAGAAATCCTCCACCCTATCGTTGCGTTCTAGGGATACAAATACAGGTAGTACACTCTTAATTGAGTGTACAACTTTGCTTATCTAAATTTTTAATCGATTTCTATGAGGTTTTAATTGATTTTTCTTTTGTTCGACGCAAGTTGATTGATGTTTTTGAATCAAAAAAACGGGGAGAAGAAGGACACCACCTTTTGACAGGTATGAATATTCACAAGACTTGATTAAGAAAGTAAAAAAGGAAAGGAAAGGAGAAAAAAAGGAAAGATTTCCTCTTTTCTTAGTTTTATCAGAGATTTTAGGGTTAAACTTATGTCCCATATTAAAAAAGAAAGGAACTCAATTAATCATAATGAAAAGGGGCAAACGGAACGGTATGGAATAGTCCTTAAGGAGAGGAAAATTGGGATCGAGAGATTAAGTCTGATGGTGGCATTGATTAGGGTTAGTTTCACATAATTTATCAGCTATGGGATTGAGTGTAGGACAATGTAATGGGGCCGAAGTTTATTTTATGTTTGTCTTCATTAAGTATTAAGGGTTGTGTTTGTATCTTGTAGGAGAAAAAAAATCTCTTTTTCTTTGGAAACAATTTTAGAGCATGTTCCCAAGTTATAGACAGTTTTAGGGTTCATTTATTAGAGGACAGCATTTAATTATTGGTTTTCATTATATCTAAGGGGGTCTTCTTTATTTGTAGAGAAGTTTTGTCAAGCATTTATAATTTTTTTCGTTTACTTGGTATCGTTCCGATGACAAATACTTTTGAGGATAATTCGGATGTTGTAAAAGGGATTCGTTAAGTATCTGAGGGAGGATATTAGGGAGCTATTTGAAAGGTTTTATTCACGGCGCACTATATGTAGGCATAGAGCCTAAGATTACTGGAAAATCTAAATATTCATGAATATGTTGACGCATCCACTTCTGTCGATGTTAGCAATTTGCGTGACGGCTTCCATTACCTTTGTAACGCCATTACTGTCATGATTGCCATTCAATTGAATACAACAATCTTTTACATTCATTTGCATTTATTTGCATTTAATTGCATTCTTCTGCACTATTTTGCATTATTTTGAATTATTTACATTCATTTGGATTCTCTTGCATTCTCTTGCATGCATTTGCATTCTTTTGCATTCATATGCATTCTTTTGCAACGAGTACTTCATATGCCCACCAAATTTCGTTACATTTACTTTTCTAGCGAATTATAGAAATAGTAGATTTTGTGAGCAGTCTTTGAGGGTTGTTAGGATGGATGTTCTTGAACAGTATGGTGTTTGAAGCTTAGAATATCCTGATAATCAAAGCGAAACTCTTTTTACAAAGAACATGAGCAGAACAAAGACGATCTACTAGTAATAGTAGTAAATACTTTGGGTGGAGGTCTTTGATTATGTGCTATTTAGTGAATACAAATGCACAGAAAGTCTTGGATAAACCGGGTATATAGAACGGAAGGTGATCTTCTGCAATAGTGAACTATATACCCGCTGTCATTGCTTCCATGCGTATCTATAGATATTTTTTGTGATGAATATTCATTAAAGGATCGTTTTACTGCTCCAGATAAACAAATGAGCGACCTAGGGAATTCGTAAATGTATGGATTTATGACAAGGATTATGAAATACAGCCGTACATATGGCACCTAATAATCTGAAAAAAATTCGTCGAATGGAGAGTAGTATTCCATAGTATCTATTATTCTAAAAGCCCATTAGGAACAGCAAATTTTAAGCCCTAACCTACGAAGAAGTTCCTGACTGTTGTTCTGTACGCAATGGGCAGCAGTGCCTTGAAAAGAGTTGTGGTTGTAGTAGCAGTGCTCACCGATGGGCATGAGTTCGCCGGTATATTTCTAAAACATTACAGCTTCCACTGTGAAACAAAAGGCGTAAGTATTGGATTTCCAATTCTACTGTACATCAAGAAAGTCTTGGTTTTTTTTTTTTTTACATGTTTTCAAGACTTCTACTGTAAGCAGTAAATGCGATCGTGGTCTACTTATCCTTCCAAAATTCAAAGAAATTTAACGATACTTAGAGGGAGAGTCTAAGTCTAGTCTAGTTCTTCATGATTCATCTTAGTCGGAGATACTCTGTGGGTTGCTCCTTCCCTTGCTACCCACAGTGACTGGGATGGGACTAAGAATTTTGTTCCTAGACTCAAATTGCAAGTCAGACTTATGTGGTTCTTCTTTGAATATAGTACCAGGCCTGTTAAAGCTGTTTGCCCAGAATATTTGAGTAAAAACCGGGCAACATAAATCACTTTCGATGTGAATGTACCGTACAGTGTAATCATACCATTTATCTGCAAACGATGGTACAAATTGCACCATCATCTCGTAAAGACTCTGCACTGCTCGAGTGATTTCTTCAAACCTGGTCTTTACATGCAAATGCCCGCATTCAAAGTAAGTACTTTGCAAAACATGATGACAGGACCATACCATATAGGGTGATGCTAAGGCTGGTCTTATTGGTTCGATTTGGGCATACATATACATATATGTATGTATTTTGTAAGCGAGTAAGTTCTCACCTAAATGACTAAAAATACATTGCAAACAGTCAGACACCGCCGACCGGCCGGTCGTCCTAATTTGTACAAAAATCTGACTCACTGATGTCTTAATAGCGTGCAACAGTCCTGATTGAATGCCCACATGCTTCCATGATGTATCCCTGCAATTATTTATTAATAATCATTTGGCCGGATTGCAACATTCATTCCGTTTTAATAATATCAATTTAAGTGAAAATCACTCCCCGCTTAAAGTGACTTAAATTATGAGGTCATGCAACCTTAAATCGAATGCACACACACTCCGAGCGTGTGCGTTTGTATTTGTGTCGATCGTTCGTTCGTTCTGGGCGCCCAATTAATTTCAATAAATTTGTTTACCGCGCACACAATTTCCCAGCAACAAACTGGTCAGCAACATGTCCGACCACAATTGCATTCGCATATCTCGTCGAGTGGACATTCAATTCGATTAGCACTGCTCGTATCTATTAGCCAGAGTATCTGCGAATTGAAAATATGTATACCACACACTCTAGCTACTGTGTATAGAGTATCTGCAACACCAGCAGCAGCAGCAGCAGCAGCAGCAGGCTCAGCAGGCACCAAACTGAGTCATTGAGTGAGCGGGGCACAAAAGTCACAGTTGCCGCATAAATCCAAATAACTCGGTTGGCGACAACCATGAGTCGGTGTCACCAACCTAGAGAGGAGTTTGTCTGATTAAAAACCAAATAAAAATGCGCTACCATTCGGCTAGGATTCGGTTTGTACTTATTTTGATTGGATATCACTTCAGTGTGAGTTATTTACTTTTCATTTCCACTCTATGGTGGTGGTGGAGAGAAGGATTTATACCTATAGATACTCGTCGTACAGTGTGCAACACGCAGCGAGGTGTACGTAGGTAGGTCCTGGTGGTAAATTAATTGCGATCCGGCGAAGCGGATAAGGGCTGCAAAAATATTGGAGGACCTACATACATATGTATACGTAGGCGAGAAAGAAATGCGTTCGTTGTGACGAGGGCGCACACACCAGAAAGTGGGCGAAACGGTTGACACACACACGTTGGGTGCGATAATTTATTTTCATCAAAAATCTAGAAGTGGATTTATTGAGGATGAAATAAGTTTTAAGAGCTCGCGAGAATGGTGTGAGAGGGTTTTCGTGTATTCCAGTGGGAGAGAGGTGTTATGGAGTCTTTTTTCTTTTTCACGTCTGGTGACCTGGGCTTGGGTGAAGTTGTGGGGATTTAGATGTCTGTACGTCTATATATCTGTACGTGTAAGGGGAAGTAATTTATGCTTACTCGATTCGGGTGATAGTTGACATAAAGTGATTTCTCGGATCATCGATGTTTCTTAAAAATTCATAAATCAGTGGCTTGCGTGCTGCCGTGGTTGAGGAAGAGCTAGATTGATATAAGGGAGGTCTTGCATGTATCTTTCACTTCCTATTTCACTTTGAATTGTGACATAAGCTTGAATTGTGATCCTTAGATGTTGGAACCATCAGAGCATTAAAAAAAAGCATAAGTTATGTCCTCGAATAGGGTGCTTTAATTTAAGCAAGCGATACACTCATCACTAGTGCGCTTCTCACTTAGACAACATCTTTATAATTTATTCGCCACGAAGTAGGCTGCAATTCATTTCAAGTTAATTTATCTCATCCCACTGTATTTTTTTTTTGTCGAAAAATTCCAACAATCACAACCAGAAGTCGCTAAATGTCTCAACTTGTCTTATTTTGAAATAAAAGAACTTCTTCAAAAGTATCGATTACTTGATAGAGATATCTTTGTGTCGCCATATTCAGTTGTGACATCGATAATGTGAGACTTTCTCTAAAAGATGATCATTATGTTAATATTTCAGATTTGTATCTTTTATTGAGTTAAAATTTTCATCTATGAATCGCGATACCACAAAGCTGTCTTTATAGTGATTTGTGACTTAATCGATTGCGGTTTGAATGGAATTGGTATAAGGAAATGAACTGAGATGAGCTATAAGCTACTGAGACAAGGAATTTAGTTATTTCGTTCCAATGATGTTACTGAAATGTAATATACAACTTCGCCTTCAGTTTATAAGCCTTTGCTTTCCGTAGCTTTGCAATTTCCTTAGTGAAGAAGCAATCAGTAAAATTTAGTACAAGCAGGCACATCAGAATGACCCACAGTTCACCAGTATGGTGCGATATCAAAGTCATTGAAAAAAGATTAGGTGACAAATTTTAGACTTCGGTTCTAGGTGAAATGTTTGAAACACATGACTACACACAGGCCAGGACTGTCAGAAGCATTCCAACGATCTTGCCAAACTCTTGTACAGTGAAGTCTTTTTGATACCTCCCGGTTTTTTTTCTCAGCGCCCTTATATGTATGTAAGTCTTTGGAAGCTAATTTTACCTAAAAGGACCGGCTTACTCTTCTTCCTGGCACTTGTTCAGATTGGTGATGGACGAAACTACTCAGACTAGATTTATTCTCAAATATGTCGTCCTCTTGAGTTAGGCATAAACGTTCCAGTGCAGCACTGATGCTGTTAGCTTTACTACTCACGTATTTGAGATGCGCTTTAAAGGAGAGTCTTGTATCAATCATGAGGCCTACATATTTAATATGTTATTTCACTATTATTAGTTTTGTGTTCTTCTGGTTTAAGACTAGTCGAAGTAAGACACTGTCGAACACGTTTTATTGATTTTTCCTATGCTTTAGCGTCAACGAATCCTAAAATTTGTATCTATTCGGGTTTTAGGAGTTAGGACGCCATTATACATAAACCTTAAAAGAAGTGGACTCTACACAGAACCTTGTGGTTCTCCCGAGATCTTGTAATCATTAGACCCACCGTTTGTGTTATACCTATAGATACATATGTACAGAACATATATGTGACAGAAATGGTCCCTCACTAGATATTTCGATATTCTCATATTTGTGAGTTCCTGCATGAATTTGTATGTCGTTTATTTTTTAGATGCAGCTTGATGCTCTGACAAATCGTCCGTGTTTTCTTCTGCTGCCCTAGTCTGTTTCGGATACGAAAGGGGTTCGTCTCCTTCTTTTATGCAATGACTTGTACATGTTACCTAACAGGTCCACTTTAATTGCTATCTCTGAAGTTATATTAGGAACATTGTCAAATTCTGTTCTTTTCAAACCGTCGTCAAGTAGATCCCAAACAATTAGGCTGTTGAAAAGGCTGCTTACACATTGATTCACTGTTCCAAGAAATCCTTTATTTATCCTTCAGTCTAATTCACATGATGTAAGAAAAAACATGGCCTTATACTGTCACCTCTTCAATAAGCCTTTAATGTCTTGCGAATGTCTATGAGAAATCTTGTGTAGCTGAGGCCTGTTATATTGCACTGGCTATACATCGCTATCTTCAGACCAATTTCCACATTCGTTTCTGCGGTATAATTGCCAACAATGACTTAAGCGCTACGTCACGGTAGTAAAGTATCGGCTTACCAAGGTCCATGACGAACAACTTGTGTTCGAGTGCACTGTATAAAACTTTTAAGGCATGTTCTTCTCTCATGATGCGTATCTGTAATATGATCCATGTTAATATTTTTAATAGAAGATATGAAGAATGCTTCGCCGAAACCTTCTTTACTTTTTGAATAATGTCCTCAGATGAAGCATTACTAGTAAAAATGCTGCAATCGAACCACTCTTACTATTTAGTCCGTGTATCATCTTATCAGTCTTATGACAACTATCACGCATAGGGACAATCGTATTCGAATCTCCACCATATACTTAATTTTTTTTCTAGTTTTTCCAACTATAGTCCATCTTGGTCCTCCCTCCAGTGATCACTCAAATACTTGGAATGTGTGTTCTGAAATAATAAAGCAAAATCTTGCAGCTTCCCTCAATAGTCAAAGCCTGGTCTTATATCTGACAGCACTGACTCTCTACATCTTTGAAAGTCTTAGCTTCTCTGATTCGTATATAAATGTCAAATTCATTACCACTGTCAACCGAACCATTACTTGCAATGCATTCGAAGTTTTATACTCCTTTGCCCTGCTGTACCAGGAATGTTATTGACTAGTTATTCAGACTAAAAATTTTAGTTGATTTCTAAAACAATCTTGCGGCCAATCGATATGAGGATTCACAGGATTTTAGTCCTTTCTATTCATGTACATTGCGAAGTATCTATTGAGGAATATTGCAAAGCGAGGCGCTATTAATTGTCCGAAATAGTAGTGGCTATAGTATGCAGCCTTGCAGTACACCTTTTTTTCCTTGCCCCATACAGTCTTTAAATGGAAAGAGAATGGGTCTAGGTTAGTACCGTACAGACATATTGCGTGTTTTAAGAAATGGAACAATAAAAAGAGAACTGCGAAATGCTTTTACAATTTGGGACCAGAAGGATTGCAGAACTATGCTTCTGGTCGCTCTGTGATCAATATGTGAATCAATAGCTCAGCATACATCGAAAACTATATGCGGGGCTGAAAATTAAAAAGAGTAAAAGAACTCTTAATGAAATCCTTTTGGCTTACATTTGTATAAATATGTATTAAGGACTAAGAATCTCTTCAGTGGCATAAGTACAATGGAAGACTTTTGCGTTTGAGTCTTTGAAATAATGGAACTTGAATACTTCCGCATCTGTTCGGTTCAAATCACATTCTATGGCTATCTTCGTATACCTAAGGAGTTCCTTTAAAAATCAGGCTATCTGGGGTGATGAAAAAATTGGATTAAGAGCTTAACCTTACCAAAAAGATACGTGGATACCAATGATTTATAAAATTTAGTATTTCCCCGAAGGCAGCCAGAAACATCTATAATTTGGAAATTTTCTAAATTCATCAGGAAAACTGGATTATGGCATTAACACGGTTCTGTGCGACTAACCCCATTTGGAAGATGTTAATCCATACAAATTCCCCTTTTTAATCGCATTGTGGTCCATGAAACTCCCCCCAGCTTACCAGGCTATGCACTTCACTCGAAATAGCCGCAAATTCAATGGAAAACTAAACACAAAGTTGGGGTTTTTTTTTCGAAATCCTAATTACGGTGCAACACACGCCCAAAATGTTTACTTTTTCATTTCAAACAATTCAATGCTCTGCTTGTGTTATCAATAAATTCACACGATGTGTGCGGTTCGATATCATTGTTTGCAGGGCCAACAAAAAAAAAAAAAATACGAAAATATAGGTGCTGCCTCCACCACTCGCGCGAACGTGCCAACAACTTCATCGACGACTGATAGTAGCCCCCAGCCAAACTGGGTGGGCCACCCAATTAGGAGTTTGTATCTGGTCCTCTTGTTCTCTGGAAATTTGGCCCAACAAGCGTGTTCTCTGAAGTAGGTACCTCTCCAATCTAGCTCTGCTTTCAGTGTAAACAAAAATTTGAGACACATTCCCGAATCGAATGATGAATTCACTGCAGCTGACCGGAAGCTTTATTGTGTTCAGCAAAAAAAAAAAAAAAGATACTTTTGCCAGCTAAACTGTATTCTGGACAAAGGCGAGGTCTATGACTGACGATGATTCGTCAATTCAAACCCGCGCGCTGCCGATTGCACAACCACCGAATCGAGCTTGATTTTCATCAGAATTAGTTCAATGTGTCGCTAGCGCTGCTGACTACACATAGTATCTCATGTGTCATTGTAAGAAGAATTAATTTTTCATCAACCAACATCAGCGATAAATGTTTATTAGTTTGACGGGATTCAATTGAAATTGGCAGTGTAAGTCGACACCGGAATTATCTGTTGCAATCCGCTCCAGAGTGTAGTGGGCGAATCGAACAAAGGCACATAGATACGAATACAGATACGCGGACTCGGATTTCATAACTCAAACGATGACCACACAAAGTGAGGCGCGACCTAAGTAAATATTTGCTTTACGGGCTTGGAATTTATCAGCTTTCGAATCAGCACAATGAAAATCCACTTGGGGTAACCCTATTTTATCCACGATAGAGATGCATTAACATGCATGGCGTCTTCATAAAAATGTCAACACGACGACAGTGATTATATCTCGGCTGAGATAATTCTTTGTGTTTTCCTTTTCCCACACACATATGCGGTGGCGGTGGATGTAAACACTTGGAAACAGGCAGAAGTACAACCGACCGACCGACCGACCGAAGAGTGCGTTTGACGAGCCACTTGAAGATGCTGCCCTGCCATACCTCGTAGTCCTATGAATTGGATGAAAACTCAATCGGGATTGAAAACAATAAAAACTCAGTGTCGAGGGACAGTGAAAACATCCTCTTGTCGTGTGTTTTTGGAGATTTTCAAAAACAACAAATACTCGTCCTACTCCCTCTTCTCGGGGGGTTTTCTTTCTCATCGTGTGTCGTAGTCATCGTCGTCGTCGCCGTCATCGTTCGTGAGGGATTAGTCTGGTCTTTGAGGGATTTTAATGTTTCAAAAACACACTGGTGTGTGCATAACATAAAAAAGTTGTTGTGGTAGAGCGATAAAAACAAGATAAAAAGGTTGAAAGTGGCAAAGATATTTACACGAAGAAGAGGGTATAGCCCCGGTGACCATGGATTGCGAGGGAGTAATAAATATTTTATACTTTTCCCCGAGACTTTTATTTGACAAGGACTACGATTTTTAAATACTTAGCATTTTTCTAATTGAAAAATAAAATGGGGTGGAGTAGGGTGAAGTAGGGTGATTCTGGGGTTAAAGCGGGGTTAGACGTTTATATCAACGACTGGTGACAGTTTAAAGTGCTGTCAGATGGGGTGCTGTTTGATATCTATAATTTTAGGCAGTTGTCTTAACTAAAATATGTAGAAGACGATTTTTGAAGAATCAAGTCGTTTCGAAACCTCAAAAGAAATCAAAACGTCAGAATACTTTTGTAAATGGTTAACTTTTTGACAGTTCGCTACTTGCACATTCCAACAATCTCCCGAATCGAACAAACCCACACAAATGTCAGTTACTCCAATCGATTGGCGACAAAAGTCAATTGACAGTTCGCTACTTGCGCATTCTAACAATCTCTTACAAAAAAAAGCGAATCGAACAAACCCACACAACTGTCAGTTACTCCAATCGATTGGCGACAAAAGTCAATAAACCAAACAAAATCAATAAAAACCAAAAAAAAAAAAAGAAAAAGAAAAAAAGATATCAATCCGCGCTCGCGGTCATCACTTTGAAGATCCGATTTCCAATGTTTTGTATCGAATGTATGTATGTATAACTTAATTTGAATATTTAAAATTGTTTTTGGTTTAAAATTTCCGAAAATCGATTCGAAATCCTTTCAAAACAAATTTTCATTTAGTAAAACAGTAAAATTAGTTGCTTGTCTTTTGGAATACGTTTACGTTTACGTTTACGATAGCGAATGCGTTTTCTTGAATTTTCCTACTGATTGGAAAAACACATTCGATAGTTGCTCGTATATTGGTTTTCTATTCAAATTTTTTTAGATTTGATGAACTCAAGCACATGTTGTTTCGATGGACGGGAAGTCTAATTAGAATACAAATTCGTGTTCGAATTGTTTTATTCGACTGTATGATGTGGCATGAATATTCTTGTGGATAATTTCGATTTTTAGTTTCTTTTGTTTTCATCTTCTGATGTATCTATCAATTTTAGAATCTATTCATCTTATTTTCGTTACGGATTTGATTTTTTTCAGTTTTTATTTGAATAACAAAGGGTAAGTGATACTATGAGCAGAAACAAAAGGAATTTCATGCTTGTGGACATAATTCGGGGGTTTGGGGGATTAAGGTCAGAGATACACAAAGTAGTGGACTTTGAAAGAGTGCGACAGTTGTTTTTTTTTCCGTAGTTTCCGTAGCTGGGACATTGTTCCGGGTATGGTTTCATGTGCGTTATGTGTGCTTAGTGGTGGATGCTATCTATGGACAGAGGGAGGTCCTGGAATTGTGTATACTAAGGTTGAAGGTGAAGAGAATCATATTTAGGACATGAACACTAGCGCTGATATGACGGATATTGATCCAAACCGCATTACCAGCACCAGGAACCTAGGTACATTCAGAGATTCTTTTTAGGAGCAAAGAATGGGCAACCACTGTCAATCCATGTCATTTGAGTTGAACCCAGAGACAGAACTTTTTTTTTAGAAAAGTCGAGTCTGAATAGATCTTACTGGTGTAGATCTTAGAAGAAGTACTCGCCGAGACTTGTCCTTTTCAACGCCGAAAAGACGGGACACATGCACAAAATTTGGATCATCTCTTCTTCGTCTCTGCATCGTCTTTACAGTTTCTACTGAAATATTTGAATGAAGCATACCCATCAGACAATGCCCTTTTCTACGAATCTAAATTTGACTAGATACATACATATATTTCAACGAGATACACTTACTAATTGCTCTTGCCGTTTGTGTATTTACAGGCCACAGTGTCAAGATGGAATGTTATTGGTTCAAGTCTGCACGTTTTTTGGGAAACTTTTCTGCTACAAGGATACGTCACATCTGACACCAACCTCATTAAGAGAGCCGTGGCATTGCTTGGATCACAGTTTTAGTGATTCCAAGTCTTTTATTGCTGTTAGACGATCTATGTATGTATAAAAGGGGTATCGTCAAATTCATTAATTTACCAAGGCGCGTTTTCTCGCACTACTACAGCAGTAGTCTCGGCCTTAAATTTACTACAGGGATCCGAGGATTGTGTGATATGGTGGATGTTTCTATGGCAAGGCCAACATTTTCTTCCTGTTCCGGCGGGGCTATGACCTGAACTTAAGGCATCACAACTGACCCATCTAATTGAATCTCTATTGATCCGTCTGTTTGGTTCGCCGTTTTGACCTTAGAAAATATCGGCAACCCTCCCGATTTTGGATCACTTCATCTCTGAGGCCAGTTAACAAAAGAATGCTGGGTTTGGTGCATTTATTAGAAGCGTCGGGCCCCACGTTGGGCGCCATTGTTATGAGTGAAGTTAGCAAGAATCGCCCCGTCCGACGAGTTTAGCCACACAACCGCAAGCATGCCGCCACTCTCTTCACCTGGACCAAAGATGTTTATGTGGCTCTAACCTGACTAATAACAATGGCGTCCAATGTAAGTCAGGTTAGGGCCACGAAGGAATCTTCGGTGCAGGTGAAGGGGGCGTGCTTGCGATTTCCCGCAAGCTTAGAAGAAAAAGTAAGCTAATCCCTAATTTCACATCGAACGGTCTAAAAAGTTAAAAAAGAGGAGTAGTGGCCAAGGACTTATGCCAATACCCTACAGAAAGTTGGGAAATAATACGGCTACTGTCGCTTCGTTGTCAGGAAACAGATTTTGTTATATGCAATGTGTTGCCTTGGTCTGTTCAGTGGATGTCTGTCTGTTTTGTGAGTCCAGTCGGTCCTATTCAATTAGAAGGGCTCGTGGTGTGTCCACATTGGCCAGAACAACCTTCTGTCTTAGCGAGCTGGTCTCGTTAGCGTTCATTGTCAAGTCGTCGCCTTGATTAACCACAGGAAAGTCCAAGTCCGCAGGAAATGCATTAAAGAATGCCTCTCCTGCACTTAAGGTATCTATAGTGTGATAGATGCTCCACAGCGAAGTTATTCATTTTAAAATTAATGTCTTGGGCTTGCTTGAAGATAATCTAGGATTTCCACCACATTGTTGCAGAATTTACAAGTAGAGATACTCTCAACGATCACTGTGTATCTAAAAGCCTTGAATGAATCTGGAAGAAGCTAAATCCTTCAATAATATCTTGGCTATCTGAGAAAATCTCAATATAAAGCTTGGAATCGTGCCTCCAAAGACTCTTTTAGGTTGTTGCAGCTTATTGAAGTTGAAAGTATCCAGGGTTAGGGTGTACTCTGATTTTTCGGAGATGTCAAACCATTTGCTTTACCATTGTGAGTTGGCTTTCTTGACAACTTGGTTTCTTAAGGATTCAGTTCAGGGGCTGTCAGGTGAAATAGATTGCCAAATGCCGAAGAGGGTGTAGTCCATCTGTAGCGCCTTTCTTGAGTGCTAATCAACTGTGCTCAGACTTGTAATGGGGTTTTTAAACAAAATCTAGTAACGTAAGTAGTCTAAAGTAACCATCTGAGCGAAGGTGTTGATTGGAATACAGCTTTTTTCAAGCTTCAAGATCCGTTTTTTCATTCAATCTCCAATGGCTTTCATATCCTTCACTTCAGTTTCCTTTAAATTGGCTATATCCCTCTGTGGAACTCAAACACTGCACCTGTTCGTAGTGTGTCCAGTAGTTCAGTTCACTTCGAACATCGTGTAAACATACTTTCAAACAAAAAACCGAACCAACTTACCCACTTTTTAAGTACAAACAAACTAAGGCGGGGGGAGCGCACCATTCACAGCGCATCCTCCATGTCTCTGGCCAGAAGTACCACCAGCAGCTGCTGCTAGTTGTTGGCATTTTTACTGACAACAAGCGCTTGTTCCATTTTTCCCCTCTTGTCTTGTTGTTGTTCACTGTTTTTTCCCCGATTTCACTGAATTCCCAATACGTTGTTAATTAATGTTTTTTCCCGGGTTCAGCAGAGCCAGGCACGATACGGTGCCAATAGGAACAACACACAGAGCCAGAGAATTCCCTTTGAAATGCACTCCATCCAGCACTACGCGGTGTTTGGTGTTTGGTGAGAAAATGAGTTTTCCCTCTGTGCAAACAGGCACTGTTTGTTCGCTTTATCGTTTGTTGATAGAACGCACTTAGAGCCTCGCACAAGGGCTCAAATTAAAAGCTAATTAAAGTAGTGGCCAAATCAACCCTCTGCTCTCTGAGTGGTATATCCATTTTTGGCATATTCCAGAGGAATGACGACGACCCTCGTCGGTTTATTGCATCCACCTTCAACCTGTGAAGTCGTATTAGAGAAGCGAAGTTTCTGGGAAATAAAACAAACAAAACAGGTCGGCAGCGGCGGCGGCGGCGGAACTCACAGATTACCTGGCTGACACAAACAGGTAATGTACCTGATAAATGTCATAAAAACAGAGAAAACGCACAAAAAAAGAAAAGGAACCGAAGACGAGACGAGCAAAGTAAATTGTACACCGCTGGTCGGTCGGTTGGTTAGTTGGATGGATGGATGGACCCTGGGTATGTTTACAAATTCAAGCCGCGTGCGGCGTATTCCTGAAGCATGCGGCATTCTTGAGATCTAAGGGCCGTGTCTGCATTTGATCGTTATTATGGTGGATTGCTCCAACCATTACTGTCTGTGCCTTGTGTGTGTGTGTGCGTGTGTTGAAAGCATTTATCGCGCAGGCGCGCAAGCATTGTGTTTACTTTGAAATATGACGGACGACGAGAACGACGACGGCGACGTTATCGCCAGGCAAAACACTAAAGAGCATCATCATCATCATCGCCATGATCACGATAATGTAGCGTTGCGACCCTTTTCACAGAGCAAGAGCGAGAGAAACCCTGAGATATGTAGTTTGATTAATTCCCGGTGATAATATTCATTGTGCCAATGCCAATGCCGAGGGAGTGCTCCAGATCGGGGTCTCTGGTTTGTTGGGGCACTTCTTTAATATGCACACATTATGCCAGGTTTGTGGGTAAACTGTGATCTTGTCAGATGTGGCGGTTTGAGGATGTTTTTGTTTTTTTTAGTGGTTCACGTAAATTACACAAAAGATTCTAATCGTCTGTTCCACGGGACGGAATGCCTTGCCTGAAAGGTGAAAACGACGCTTCAAGTTTGGTTATGAATATTAAGAGGGTCTTCTATGCGTGGAGGAGCAAAGCATCCTCTAGTGATGCGTGCGGTATGTGGCCTTAAGGTTGGTTGATCTTATCGGTGACAACATAATGTTGGGATGATTCTGGGTTTGGAATGTTTTCAATCACATTTCGAGGGTAAGCTACGTACATACTTATGTTTGTACTTATGGACTTGAGTGTGCTCATTAAAAAATTTCTGCGCATGTTTTGAGAAAGCTATGATTTTGAAAGACTATTGGTAACAACTTGGCTTTGACAGAAATATATTTTGTCGACCATGGGTGGACTGACATCATTCTCATATTTTTAGTAGCAGCTCCAACAAACCTACTCGTCAAATGAAGATCTGAGCTTTATAATGTCCGACCATATGCATGTATCTATGTATCTATAGAAAGCTAATGATCTACCAAGCAATTCCTGACATTTATTTTCTGAAATTCGTCTGAGTTTAAAGGCTTAGATACAAGATGTATCCCTGCATGTATCCATGTATCTATAGAATGCCAATGATCTACCAAGCAATTCTTTTCATTCATTTGGTAAAATTCGACTAAGTTTGGAGGATTAGATACAAGACGTACGGAAGAGTCTTCCATTCCCAGTGTGATTTACCAACATTTTGATTGAACAGATTTATGATCTTTAAAGTCTGGGAATATTTCTTTTTATTTACACTTTTCCCTCTTTTTTGGTGATCATATGTTACGCGATCATAGTTGAAGTCCACTTTAAAATGGAGGCGATCTGGCCACTATTATACCACAGCGGTGATGATCACTAGATCACTTTTGATCATAAATATAAATGAAACTGATCGAGCAATCCGCAGATCACTGGTTTGTTGGATATACTTATTTCTTCTGAATTGTTTTGATCTCGCTCTTACCTTAAAGCGATCTTGATCTAGTTCTTCACAAAATGATCAGTTCTATACAGTATAATTTTTACCAACCAACACAAGACATTGGTTTTAATAGAATACTTTTTATTTTCTACTTCTAGTTGCCATCACAAGACCTCACTCTGGAGAGCTCCCAAAGACAGTATGCCCCCAGCAATCCGGACACAACTTCAGCCGAATCGAGTAGATCCTCTTCGCAATCGGTGCAATATGATCAACAGCCACCGCAGGCTGCCGAACAACCCGAACAACAACAGCGGCATAACATGCAATTGAAATTGCTCCAATTCCAACCAACGATTAACCACATCCAACAACCGCAGCAACAACCACGACAACAATCTCAACCACCGGTACCTCCGCCACCGCCCTATAATCTGGCAACGCAACAACAAACCACAGTGATCATCCGCAAGGATATACTAAGTTTTAACTTTTCCGATATCGAAGTCTCGGAGCGCCCATCGATTCTGGACGACATTGAACGGCGAGGCCGTAACGGTGAACTGTTGCACGATCTAAGTCAACGCGCGGTCACGGCAACACCGAAGCCACCGATCACCGAACTCGATGACATTTTCATTAGTGTGAAGACGACGAAAAATTATCACGACACCCGATTGGCGCTGATTATCAAGACGTGGTTTCAATTAGCACGGGATCAGGTGAGTTTAATTTTAGGGGATCTTGTTAAGAGCATTTTAGTGGGACTGAGTGGATACAGGATACAACTAGGCAGCAGAGGCCATTGATCTCGAAATCTATTAACGATCGTGTGCAATGTATGAAGTACGATCGTAATGCATTTACAATTCCATGCGTAGATTTGTGCATTTCCCTCTCTACACGAGACAAACCACTCGCCGAGACGTGATCAATTTACCTTCAGCGATCGGTGATCGCGATTGCAATCTTGTCGATCGATATGGGTGACTGGAAGACAATATGGGGATTCATAGTCGATCGTCATCCATTGTAACCATTTATTAGGTTCAGTGTTGCATGCCAGACAAACTGTTGCAGATGCTAGTTTCAGACATTGCAGACATTGCCGTGCGCAGATAAAATAATTGACAAGCCGCTGCTGCAGCGCTGACAGATGAAGATGACGATGACGATAACAAGTGTTATTGTTGTGTTCAAAATGGAAGCTGCTACCATTTGTGGTGAATGAGTGTCGTTTCCAAGTAGGTGATTATTTTTCCTCTCCTTCATGCACACTATCCTTATGTCAATTTGACATATAAGGATGGGAAATTGATTGAAGAAGGAAACTAGTTCGCAACGAGCGAGGCCAATGAACCCACGGACTTGGTTTGCTGCATGCCAAATCGGCATTAGAATGTCTGACTTTAACTCTGTTTTAGATCAATTGTCACTGATTGACAGCTAACAAGAGAGTTTGACATATTTTCACTGAAAACCGCTAGGTGTAAATGACTTGAATGGGTATTCTGTCTCCAGCACAGAAATAATGATCTTCTGTGAGAATTTATGGCCACAAATATGGTTACGTTCAGTGATGATGGTGATTTTTTTTTGTTTTTTGTTTTTATGGTCAAAGCTATTTTGGTTGACATTTCATTCCATCTCTCGCTCTCTTGCTTCCCACCTTCTCACTGTCAAGTAAATGTCAACCCGTTGACATTGTTTATTTTCAGCAATAAAGTTGACTTATCGAAATAACTTTTGGCAGTAGGCGTGTAACGTACACCATTAGAATCACAAAAGAATCTTAATTGAGCCATTTTCGTTTCGAATTGTGTGTATATGTATGTTTTTCCGTGTAGACTTTCCATATTGCTAATAAAGGCCATTAAGAGAAAACAAACTATGAATGCTAATGCTAAAGATATGGTAGTATTCATAAGCGTTTATTATTTATAGCTTCACCCTTTTGTTCAGCGCTTGGGATAAACCGATGAATTTGCATTCTGTAAAGTTGGTCGGTTGTTTGTTTCTCATTTTTGAATGTCAAAATCATAATTAAATGCGGAGAAATAAATCAACGGATAGGTGTAAAATATGGAAGATGGAATGGGATTTTTATGGATATTTGATGAAGTCTTAAGAGGATAAACTGAGCGAGAGAGAGGTCGATGGAAGGATACCTATTTGAAGTTTTGTTCTTTTCAGCAGATTTAACTTTCAAAAGACAGCAGGAGGTGAATGACTATTAACTAATTTTTTTGCTTGTCTCTGAGAGATTAGTATGGGGAAAGAAGGAATGGGTGATATATGCGGGCTATAAATTAATTTTATACTTAAAATTGTTTTGCGGCAAATGTACGAAATTGATTCTTGATGTGGTAGGAAGTGAAATGCCATTTTAGCATATGTTTTGGAATAAGTATCTTTAATGGGATTATGTGATGCAAATAACCCAGAGATTACATTTAGAAAGGCCAAGGGAATAGAGGCTTGTGTTTCTGGTAACAATTGGCGGCATTTTTGACTGACATTTAGGCGAGGTGGAACTAAAAAAATTTGTTTTGCTGAATGCTACCTAGAAGTTAGAAGTTATTTTGAAGTTGTTTAATTGATGATCTACATCCATAGTTGGTTCGGGCTGATCGAAGGTAATTTAGTGCGCTGCATTAGTGAGTGACAACTTTTTGGATTTATGAGAAATCTTCTCTGTTGACTGGAACATTATGTGAGAAATAGATGAACTGGCAACTCCTGTACATGGCTGTTTTCGGGCGTTCCCTGCCTCTTTGATTCAATATCAGTATTTGCCCGAAAAAATGGTTAATTTAGCAAACGAAAGCCGTTTATTACATCTAAATTAGATATCACATGTAATCGCTGCGCTTGTACCCAGAGGTACACTTCAGCTACCTATGTATCTTTTACATCGGTTGAGTCATCTCTCCCATGTTGGTATACCTAGTCATATAGTGGAAAATATTCCCTACACATTGATACCTAAATGAACCAATTCCATCGGAAAGTTCCTATGGTACGAACCTATTCCTGTTCACCATAGCCAAACAGTAGTGGCGATAGTACCCAGCCTTGTGGTACATCCTCACAGTTGCTTTCACAGATTACTCGTCACATTTTCGCAACTAACCTTGACATTAGACAGTAATGTAAGGTACTTCACGTGCATGAAGTCGTGCAATACGTCATCTGTTCGCGGACGTTTTGACGTCTGTCAAATTTCTTGATAACGTTTTTGTATAACTCGTCTTTGGAACCACTCATGCCTTTTTCCTATCTTTCCTATCTCTGCACCCTTTATTTAAAAGTGTCAAATTTTTCAAAGACAATGAACGCACTCTTTAGGTCCTGTCATTCATAGCTTGGCATCCACACCTATCGTTAACATCAAAGAATAGAGTAATTCTCAATAAGTTTATTTTATCAATTAATAACAAACACAGTGCTGTGTATCACCGGAATCCTTCCACACATGACACCTCTGGTTCCCACACTTTAATTATATCACGGAACAGAGAGACCGACAGACAAGCCACTTAATAAATCATTTTTACTATCGGATAATTTAATTAACAACATGCCGCTGTCATTACCCCGCCTAAACTAGTTTCATCGTCTTTTTTTTTTTTCTCAAAAAGAAAACGAGACAAATCCTTTGCTATCTCCCGCGCTTGAGGTCAAAGAAATTCACTTCCACCATGTTCGGGTGATCACAAAACGTCATTGCTACTTCCTCCCGCCGCCGCCGGTTTTCTGTCAAACGTCAACCGGAGCCATTCATATAAAATGAAACGATATACTCGATGGTGGTAATGTCACATTTTCTTTTCTCTCCACTTTCGTGTTTCACATTCGGAAATAAATGTTTGTGTCATTAGTTTCGGACCCGCACTTAACTAATGCATTAACGACGACAGAAGGTACCCCAAACGCCGGGGCACACGATATGAAACGATGAGATGAGAACGAGATGACATTGACAAGATCTAGATATGGCAAGAATTACAAATCTTTTCGTTTTGGGACCGAGAGATACATAAAAAGATACACATGGCATCACTTGAGATAAACACCATTTGGTGGAGTTTAGAGATTTTAAAATAGCTGATGGTGGTCTCCACTTCCATTCTACTTTATACAAACGCACACACACTTTCCAGTGTCATTGCTTTCCTCTCTGATTTCAGACGAAGAAGATGACGATTTGCCTCTGATTGTGTAACAGGCGTCATTTTGAGATGTTTGTCATAAAAATGGGCAAAAAAAAGACGAAAAAACAAAAAAAAAAACGAAAAACATGAAAAGAAAAATGAAAACATAAACGAAAATGTCGTTTATATCCATTTATTTCTTCTCTTTTCCCTGTCTCCTGCGTTCGTAGTTGTTGTTGCTGGTGTTATGGTTAACAATGTTTTGTGCTCCATCCACAGATGGTGTGGGACTGGGACTGTTTCTTTTTTTTTTATGAGGTTCCTCGTATTTTTTTTTTCTTTTGGAGATTGTGTCTACAATTTCATCTGAAGTTTGTCACCATTCTTAAATTGTTTCATTAAATTGATGGAAATCATTTGTCCAACAAAAAAAGAAAAAAACGCTTTTTATTGCAACATTAAGAAGGGTGCCAGAGTTCTGCCTTTTGTTGGGCTTCGAAGGGGTAAAACCAAACCAAACAGATGTCGTTGCTTGAGTCTATTGGAGAGATTTGTTAAGATGACATTATTCGACTTGTAATTTGTCAAATCGATATGTCAGAATGGAATTATCTCCATATGTCATCAAATGAGTATATTTCCAGCTGAACTGTGACAAAGTACTTAGCAGTCAGCCGCTGTAAAGAATAAATGTGTCATCATGGCAATACGCCCATATTTGCGAATACAAATAATCGCAACACAATGGCCATAGGGGAAATGATAAGAACCTGCAGTCAAATAATGGATATCACTAAATGAACACAGAGCCAGTTGGACAATGGTCAACATTGTGTCAAATGCAAATATGCCCAGGTGTCCTAAGTTCTGAGGAATGTGATCCATTACGATTTTTCTCTTAAAGCAAATAATGCTGTTCTAGACATAAACGTCTTATTTTCAAACCTGAACCTGTTGATATAAGCTTATCTATTAAATCGTATTTAGCCAGGTGCTTCCATATTATATCGTTGCTACGTCTGCTTAGTTTTGCGATAGACAATGGCTTTCCTGATTTTTGAAAGTTCGTTCGTTTGACCTGTTCGTTTTCAATGATGGCTACAGTAATGGCTTCCATAATGAAGACATCTTTTGATATTTTCTAACAACTGCGCAGCTATGTTAATATGAGTTCTGGGCTGTCATATCTTCTCATCTTACTTTGCCTTCTTTAGGCTACAAACTAAGCAATTTAGATTGAAATGTCATAACTCAATGTATTACTCGATTTTCTTGAACCAATAGAGTTCGAAAAACATTTCTGGTAAGGAGCAGGAATAAGAAGGAATAACTGCCAGTCTAGTCATATACAACTTGTAGTTGGTCATGTACCGCAATGTAGTCTTGACTTAAGCTGTTCTTCGATAATGTATGATAAACGGTTCTGAATACTTTTGCCAAGGAATGACAGATATCTTTTACTCAAACATGGATGGAGTCGCTGTCAGAATATGACAAGACAATATGTATTACTCTCTTAAGAAGCAAAGCACTTTGAAGTTACTGTGGATCATAAACTGAGGCTTTGATCATTCGCTACTATAGCTTCCGCACAAATCGTAGCTTAAAATTTGGGTAGTGTCCATCGTCTAACCAATTTATGTGTCTGGTTATCTGCTGTCTACAAGCTCTGAACCATTGAAAACTGATGTTAGATGGCTTACTCAATTAGGTAGCGCTACAGATCGTGACCTGTACCAACAAGCCTGTCTACTTCAGTCAGTTCTGTGAGCATTCTTTTTTATGCGACTTACCTTCGAAATCTCTGCAGGTTGTTATACTTTATGTTTAGATAGGGATAGTGCTTGGCTTTCTCAATCAAAGAGACAGCGATTGAAAGGAATTGTCATTCGTTTGATGTGTAATGAGGTACTGCTGTAAGAAATGACAGTAGAGCCAATGTGGACAAATCCCCTTATTACTTTGAAGTACACTGTGAAGGTTTGTTCGATTCGTTGATGTTGGTTGCACATTCTAGTTGACAGCCAATTTTTGGTTTTGCCCAGGTTTTGGTCACTCATGTTTCTCTATTCGGGATGACAGCCCGCTGATTTCTACCAATCAAATCACCAATCACATAAGTACTTGCAATGTCAGCTTGTGAGGTTTCTATATTCTGTCCAAGAGTGTTGATTAAAATGTCACTTGATAGCTTTCTGGCATCAAAGATCTGTGTGCAGTCGTTTCTGACAGCAGCACAGATAGACAAATTTTTCAGGATAATTGTTCGCTATAAATGCTCCCGAAAGCGGGGGTAAATTCGATAATGAGTTGCAGAGTATCCATTTGTACTTTTTGGGTTTTTCTCCAGGATCTGGCAAAGTAACGATCTTTGATCTTTTTCAGCTAAAATGCCACAAATCTGGTTATTGACGAGTAGACTTATTCTCTATACTGGTCACAGTGGCAGGTGTACTTGTGACTCTGATTCCATTCATTAAACATACCCTGATCAGATTTTTAGAAATAAGATGATGCATGCTCTTTACCAGTTGAAATCCACCAAGTCATTTCCACAAGCTTAGCCCGTAAGCCGTCAGCTACTAGCCTTTCTCGATATTACCTTGTATGTACCTCTTTTCGTTTTGATCTGACGGACGGAAGCTTTGGTTTGAACGTGGTACACGCATGGAACGAGATTTGAAATTTTTGGTGAACCAGTGAGAGTTCGTTGCTAAGTGGTTACTGTGAGGGAATCGCTGCCAGAGTATGGTTTTGCAATCTAATATCCAAGGCAGAAGCATCTTTATTTTTCTCATAGTACAGCTGGTCTCTTCAGTTAAAAGGAAATGATTCCACCGATCAAATGACATATGGATACGCAGAACGCTCTATAGTGCGCAGCTACCAATTCTAAGTTCCCACGAGCGAACAGACTATTTCAAAATCCATTGTAAAACACCCTAAGACTGCGCTTATAACTTCACCACTTCAATCCGAAACAGAGCGAGTATGCCACAACCCTCATACTCCTCTTTTTTCTCTCATAATTTATGGTCATGTCAAAATTGTGTTATCGCCTTAAAAACATAAACTTTGACAGTTCCGTTTTGACAGTTGGTTGAAATGAATAAACAACTGGTCACCATATCTGTGACCCATTTGTTCATTTCTGCATTTTCCACTTAAGTCAGACCCTCTTCTTGCGCAATCTATAAAATAATCTTCATCTCAACCCTCCAATGTGTGTATGGTAGATCTAAATAGGATCGACACGGAAAAAAAAGAGGTGTTTCTAGTGGGTGCTGCCAAACCACAACTGCTACGCATCCACTTAAGTAGTCCTTCCACTTACATTCCACAGGTAGCACATCTTTATCACAGAGAGCGCCTGTAATTACCTCGATTTCGAATCATCCTTTAGGCGCACTTAACACAACACACACTCACGGGGTTTTTAATTATAGGTACACCCAAAAGTGTGGAAGTTTGTATCTTTTTCTCGGGAGTTCCTTGAACCAAAAAGAGGCTGGAATTGATTTGTTCACCAGCAACACCGAATGCCTTTAATTATAATGATTTCGAGAATTTAGGAAGAATCACAGATTGACTACTGGTTCCTATAATTTAGTTGTTTTTATGGCAATTAATTAGGATCATTATGTCAATGGGTATTTGCTCATTTGTCGGTTGAGATACATAGTTTTCGAACGCAGATACATTTAGTTCTGTCATTTTCGTTCGAGTGAAACTAAAGTGGAATGCTAATGAAATGTGGTGGTGGTGGTATCTTCTTCGAGTGGCGTTGTAGGAAACGCCTGCCGGGAGTCAATTAATCATAAGAGATGACGGTTGTTGTGTTTTTTTTTTTTTTGTTTGTCGCCATCTTTGCGTATTTAAATTGGTTTTATGTGTCCGACTGAAACGGCTCGGCAGAGGGGAGAATGCGACGTTATTATGTTCTTCGGTGGGTACATCCAAGTTTCCCAATTGCTTATGAATATTTATGAGAACGTTTTTTTTTTGGGTAATCTATCTGTCGGTAATGTGCGTTGATATTTTAAAAGAAATACATTTTTTTGTTGTTTTTCTGTTCTCATCCTTCAATTAGGTAGAGAAAAACACAACAACTTACTTGCGGTTAATTTATTCGAAGAATTAAGACACGGCATTGGATTCAATGGGGATTGGATTCAATTTTGACCAAATTGTTGATTAAGATGTCACGAGAAGTTGGCCATGATGACATAAGCTTTGTCAAGGTTGATACAATGGGGAAGCAAAGGCCAATAGTATAAGATATTAATTTTAATTTCCCTTAAAAGGATAATTACAAAGATATGTATAGTCATAGCCAATCTACTTTGCGGTATACCCACCTATTCGTAAGACCATTGCAGTACTAAGTACTACAGTGTTTGCATTCAGCAAAAAAGTATCTACACTAGTCCTTCCTTGCTGTGGCTCATATGCTAAACGTGTTAAACTCGTGTTAAATTTGTGTTTGAATTACAAATTCCCCCAGATGGCTCCGAAAGGAGAAAAGGAATAGACAAAAACCATCCCGCCGTCCTTCGTGAAAGGAATATCATCTCGAAAACTAAACAAGCGACCAGCAGCAGCAACATAGTGGCGGCTGCCTGTCTGTCTGGTTAACACAAACTACTACACAGTACTACGGGCGGGATATGATGATGCCCACCTGTGATTTAATTTGCGATTTTAAGCAAAACTCGATTTTATCCTGGTTTTGGGCGACGTCGCCGTGTTGGGAGGACGAAACATTTGCATAGGATGTTCCCTGCACACGTTGTGTATCTGTTACTGTTTGTCTGCGAGATGCGACATGGAGCGAAGCCAAACATGAAAAAAAAAAAAAAACTCACAAATCTCTAAACAAAGTGTTCTTCTCTTGTTTTCGAGTTTTTTTTTTTTTTTTACCCTGATACCCTGATGGTGGTGTTTCTATGTGTTTACTCGGGAGGGAGTTTCAAAATTCGCTTAGAAGTATTTTTTTTCCTTGTAGTTTGTAGTTGAATGCGTTGTAGTTATCGTCGCCGTTTAGTCCGTTGTTGTTGGCGTCGTCGTCATAGTCATAAAAAAGTCCTGGTAGTACTCGCCTGTAGTCCCTTGCTACTGTCTTTCCTCTGCAACCTCCTGTACACTCTTTAACTAGGTACTTCGATGGTGCTAACGTAGTTATAACATGGTGTATCTATTTGGTATATAATGATGTTAGCCCCCGTGTTGGAACATTATTGTCGCCATTGGATTCTATTCTTGAAACTGAATAATGGAAGGAATTCTGTGATGTGTCAGAGTACGAGAGCTCGTGGGGGAAAAAAAAGGAAAGCTATGGTGGTAGCTGGTATGTGGGGCTGACAGTAATTCGTATGATGGATGCTTAGTTACCTACATAAATGAGGTTGTAGAAAATTTTTCAGAACGTCAAGGATGGGATATTTTTAGAGTGAAAGTGGACAGAGAATGCATAGGAATGTAAAAATAATTTCATTAAGAATTGTATACAAATTACGCTATCACCTATCTTAAGCGGAACCGTCATAAGCTTTGTTTAAATTTTATGTGTAACACGATTACGTTTTTCAAGAAACGTGAGAGAGACCAAACCATTCAGGCATTAACAACGTTCTTCCGCTTCTAGATGACTAAGAAACTGAAACCAGTCGATCAATTCCAATGAAAATGCTTCACTAAATGGGTTCTAGAGCAATTGGACACTGAATTTAGACGTAGGCGGTGTTTGGGTAAAGCTAATCTATGACCGGGGCTAGTTGACTAACGTTACAGATGTCTGCAAATAATAAAATACCGAATTTTTGGATGGAGAATAAAATTATCGCATCATATAGAAGATTTACGTAATCGAAAGTTAAGTTTTGGGATGTTTTACCAATTTATCTCGCATTGGACAACTTGCCCCAGGTACCGAGATAAGTTGACTAATGCCATGTTGTTAATGCATGATAATTGAAACTAAAAGATGTTAAGTCATTAAACACCTTAACTGACCAGTTAAGGTTGGCATCGGTGTATCTTTTGTTCATTTATACTCTGTGACGTAAATTTAGGTCTGGCAATGCTATAACTTCTTTTCTTACCTCCTCGAGGACGAAAAGAGAAAGGCACCAGCCATCAACGAAGAAAGGTACGCAGCGAAAATACCCGATATTTGCTGCGTTTTCTTCCAACAAGTGGCTGTTTCGTGGAAAGGTTCGTGGAACGGATGTATCTATTGGGTGTTAAGGTTGTGCGACATATCGCCTTTAGGCTTTCTCTTGTACACCCATAATCTGTAGTTCATACTAGTAAGTAAAGAACCATCTAAGGGCACACTGTAACATTAGTTGAGTTACTTCTGTAATCGAGTTATATTTACGACAAATTGGACCTGTCGCATCCACGTATCCTTATGGTATCATGAGGGGTATGTGCAGGATAATGTGTGCCGTATAAAATGCCATCAATTGCTTTTTAAATGTTTATAAAAAATAATGTCTTCCTTCGCATGCAACGCCTTGTATTTGGTTTTAAAGATCTATCACTTGTACTGAAAACCTTTAACGTATAAAACGACTGGTTCCCTATCCATATCTCATTAGAATCTAATTCAATTTCAAATTGAAAGCAGAAGGCTTCTTAGACACCTTATAATAGTATGTCCACTCCACGCCTCTGTATAAAATGCAGTCAACCTTCAGATCCAGGCCAAGCCCCTCCTCACCCAATCACTTACCTTGTTTGCGAACATTAATGACTTAGCAAGTCCAAGTGTTGGAAAGTCATATTCCACAGCCACCAGCCTTTGTTGCGTTAAATCCCTTCTCTCTGAGTCGACTTGTTTTACCATCAGCGGGCTACCGTCAACCAACAAATCACTTTAATGCTCATTATGTCCCTGCGGTTTCACCTTAAATGTCGCCTAATTGCCCAATTATTGTATAAACATCGTCTTCGGCAGACAGAAGCTCACCATCACATCCTACCTCTAAACATCTTTTATGTCGTCTCGCTAACATTGTTGTTCTCCCTCCCCCCCCCCCCCCCCCGCCCCATCAACCAAAACGAGAGGAATACTGCACTCTGAAGTCACCCGCACACAACTAGCGCGCGGTAATTAGCTTCCAGACTTTTCTCAACTAAGCCATCACTGCCAACTAACAGCCAACCAAAACCAAAAAAAAAAAAAAAATCCCAAACCAAGATGATGATGAATTTATTTTTACTCGCGGCACTCTTCGAAGAAACATCAGCAGCATCTTTTCCCCTAACTATGTACGTCTACACGGACTATGACTTGGAGAGCAAGCAAACCATGAAACCCGCTGTGCACTCTTGTTGACTCTTGGCAATCCCCGTGAAACCATCATCAACATGTCAGCCCAAAAGCCGACGAAAACTTGCTGGCTGCCTTTGGAACACTTGGAACGCAAGTTGTTTTCTTGGTGCACGTGAGACGTGCATTATGTAAAAAAAAAACAACTTTAAGTTTATTTTAAACTTTAAAACCGTTTTTTATATTGTTAACATCGTGGAGACATGCAATTAGGCTCCTCCGGTGCTGCTGCATGGAATTGTTTCCGAGGACCGACCGGTATATACGAGTATCGTGTGTGCAAGAGACGGCGAACAAATCTTTGTCGTTATTGGAGGAAAAAAAAAAAAAAGTGAAAACTCATGGAGTCATGAGAGGTCCCACGGGGGACACAAGTGCGTAAATTATGTAATTTTGCTAAGAAAAACATATGGAAGTACTTGAGGTTGTTGAACAAGGATTAGATTGATACTAGGATGGTTGGATTTTATTTGGAAATGAGATTGTTTGATTGTTCGAAGAAGTATCGGGAAGGAGCAGCAGAGCTATCAGAAACATCAGTTTACACAGACTTTGGTAAAAATTAAAGACTATACCTTCAGCATACATCTTCGGTCTTTTTTTCGCTGATGGATCCTTCTATTATTTTAGGAAAAACGTGTTAAAGTAGGCATTCGATATATAAACGCTACAATTCGTGGTCATTTTCCTTAAACAAGTTCTGAAAAGAATCAATGAACATTCGTGTAACTGTTGAGATAATCAGTGAAATTGTTTCAAAATGGAAACCTATCTATGACGTCTTTACATGACCACTAGAGCTTAGACTTGCAATCATTTTCTTGCGACACGTTCACTTTGAAAGCTTACAAGGGTTCTTGTCTAAAATGATTTGGTTCGAAAACCATGGATTCCATTTCTGGAATACTCGTGGAATCATGCTTCTAGATATGATATCCACAGCTGGTTCAGCAAAAGTTTGTGTTGACGATTGACTGATCAATTTATCTTTTGAACTTTGATCTTAGATACATACATATTCGACTCGGTTTTATTAGAGAATTTAATACCACCTGCAAGGCCGTGTACAGAGTCTCTCGATTGGAAGAGGCTGTTCTTCAGCTGAACGGATTAAAGCCGTCATGAAACCCTCGAATTAGTCGTTTTTAACCTTAAAACAACTCTAAACTACCAAACCCAAAGGAAATGGTTAACTAATTCACATTAATCTTCATGCCCGAGTGCTAATTTGCTCAGCCACTGGTTCATTGTATGGTCGAAGAACTATCCAGGTATAGCACAACTTCATGGAAGAGGTAGGTTCTTAAACTGAATGAAACCATCACAATCGATTGCGGATGGGCAGACAGTACTACATCTCAAAACAAATTTGGTCTAAGTTAGATTATAAATACTCAAGCTGCCTGGTCATGTGAAATTGGTCGCATATCCGCCCAATTATAGGTGACATCATAGGAAGTAGAAGTTTAACAGGCAACACCAAGTTAAGCATCTTCTCAACTGATTTGCCTTTTTTCAATATATGTTCAGCTCTATCCATCAGCAAATCCTGTGCTTCATATTAAGCTTCGACTGGTTCTACGGGAAAAATCTATGTACATCTTTGAGTTTGCTCTATTAGTACACTCTGGATCGAAGCTAACTTAACCTAGATACACTGCATTTTGCTCCGATTTTGTCATTCTATAGGCATCAATCTCAAGGTGAAATAGGGCGTCTTCAGAGAAGCTTTCTTATTAGGGAAGTTTCTGTCTTAGCTGTTTTTTTTGTAGGGTTAGGAAACACTCACCTGGAGCACTTAGACGCAACTGGTCCAGGAAGCAAAATCCTGTATTACCCATTTTACTGGAATTTCTTCGACTTTCAGAGAAAGCCGAGAATGCACTTCAGCCATGAGGAGATTACGGTATCACCATTCAGCACTGCAAATCTGACACTTGATCCGATCTGACACTTTGAGGATAACAACAAAGGAAATTATCCGAAGTATCGTTGCCCTCTCCACAGGTATCGCAGCCTAGCACACTAAGGTACTTGGCAAAAGGAAAGTCTCCCGTAAGAACTCAAATAAGCTGTCTACAGTCTTTTCTCCTCAAAGATAGCAAAAATGTCGCTGATTTCTTACAGGCTTTCGGGAGCATACGTTTAGTCTGCCTGCATCCCGGAGAGTTGTGTTGTGTTCATATGAAACCCAATCGTCAATGGAGGCCCTGATCGAGGACGCGGGAAGACCCAACGCAGGTCCTGAAAAATCATCCTCTGAGCCTTGCTTAGCAATCTCATAGAAGATCTCACCTCAGACTCTGTCCGAAGCCAGTCCTGAATGCAAGGAAAGTCGACTCTAAATTTGCACAGCAGCCGAAGTATCGGTGTCATTGCATCAGACGGTGTATCCATGGAACCTTATGTGTCGCGCAAGGTTATTGAAACTCCAGTGTGGATGACACCAAAAGCCACCCCGTCCAAGATGGTAGATTGCTTTGATAGTATAGCCCATGATGAAAGTATCAAGGGGAGGTAAATCAAGCAGAACATCTCACGTTCTCAGACGGTGCCTTCTCAGTGCAGACCTGCGTGCGCACGAGATTTGTTTTGAGTGACAGATTTAGAGGTGTTTCGACTTCCATTCGTAGTCTCTGCAGTTCTGGGTTCCACCAGGGAACTGGCGATATACTGAAGGTTTTCATAACCGGGCATGTCAGTTCGAAACATCTGGTGATGATACTAGTTAGGTTTTAAGCAGCATCCTCGACCTTCAGTCTCATTTGGAGGTTGGGAGGAGTTTTTCCAGATTTGTCTAACTCTTCTCTGAAGCGTATCCAGTTAGCGGATTTCTCCTTTCCTGCAAAGTAATGGCTTCGCAATTGATTTGGAAGGTGATGTACCTTTGATGCAAAAAGGACACCTCCGGCAGAACTCTCCAATTTGTAATTGACTTGAAGTACCGGTTAGATAACGTTAAGTCAATCACGTCCTTTCTTCTTGCCGTAACAAAGGTTGGCTGAGAACCAACATTGTTGATGACCATGTCAGACGATAGTAGAAAGTCTTAGAGACGGTTTCCTTGTACATTGCATTTGCTACTGTCGCGAACTATATTCTGAGTATTAGAATCCGTGCATATGATTAGAGTAGTACCATCTTCCGAGAATCATAACACTCTATGAGTTCAAAAACAATACTATTGACAATGCTGAAGGTATTGCCGCAGGGTCCTAATGTAGGTCCATCCACTACCCTGAGACATATAAGATTTTTTTAAGACCTACTCAGATAAGTCATAAATCCCTGTGAAATGTTGGTTCATCTATGACACAACCAGCTGCATTGTGGATCTATGATTCACTTTAAAAGTGTATTCAGGTACAGGGACAGAATTCTGCAGGATTTTACTCCACTTTTAATTTCAGGAAACAACTAGAATACATTTGTCAAAATTAAATCACTCAATTTACGGCACAGGTCTTCCACTTTATTTTCAAAAGTCGCCTTTTTCTTAAAATTGAGATTAGTTATGTGGTATACCATTGAAATAGACGACTGTAATCCCAGACGAACCCTTTAGTATCTCATTAGTCGCCACAGCCTGCAGTTCTAGGGTAAATATCCATGTCACACTAACATTTTAATGGATCCATGAATCCCCCATTTTTTTTTTGTTGTTCTTTGTTACAAATCCCGCATTAAATAGACAACACCCTATCCCATGCATAGGCTCTCCCTACTATCTCTAGAGATTGTGTCATTCCTCTCATCTATGGATCTGTGGGATTTTCCCAAAACCTATTTCCCATATTCAATTCGCCGAGATAAACAGAGAGAAGTGGGAAATGACTGATGGCAGCATGTGTTGTGAAAAGACACTACACGACTCCTGCTTCTCCCCAAAGAAAGGATTAATGCACAAAACTCCCTCCCGAGAGAGGGATCCGTTCGTATGCGTACGACTCTACGACTACGAGTAAATATTTTTCCCACAATAATTAAAATTCAATTCGATTTGTTTCTGTCCTCGGGTTGGTTGGTTTTTCACAATTCCCCATCCTTCCCTCTTTTCCGTGTTGAGCCGCCTCCATATCGTTTGTTTTCATAATGAAAATGCAACCGAGGGAAAAATGTGATGACGATAAAAAAAAAAACACACACACACACAGACCAAAGAAAAATGTAATTATAAAAGGAATAACAAGATCCTTTAAAAAAGCGTATAAGGACGTCCTAAAACAAAAAACACACAGAACCGGGAACAACCCAAATATTTGCACACATTCAGGAATGAAAAATGAAGATTATTATGCACACATGGAGGAGGATTTCTTTCTTTTTTCCTCTCTGTAGGTAGTCCTCTCCCTATACATTCCTTTTGATTTCATTACTGCCTCACATGGTAAGCAGCACAGGACGACCGCGACGGGAAAAAGGAAGCAAAACATCATTAAAATGTAATTTCGAGGATAAATTCTTATGGTTATGTGTTTTTTTTTTCTTTTTTTTACATTCCGCCCGCTGAATGATGTGTGCAGATCAATGGGGAAAGTTATTGGTAATAAATTTTGAATTTTAATTACATTTTAGATTAAAACCCAAGGATGTGGTGAATTTTTGAAGCATAATTACCCAGAAATCCACCCATCCCAGCGGGGGATAGTAATTAAGTTGTGTGCCAGGACAAAAGCTCAGACAAATACATTTTATCTATTTCGTACAGCAGAAATGAGGGATGTCCTTGTGGTGTTTTTTTTTTTGTTTGTTTTGAGAGGACGCTGAGTAAGAAGAAAAGTCAAACAGATAAGCAGGACTCAAATGAAAAAGGACATCATAAACAGGTTCCAGTAATAAATGCGAGTGGTTTATATCCAGTGTTGCATGCGAAAGGATAGATGGTAGAGATTTATTTAAATAAGGATATACTGGTGTTTGGTGGGCGAAAACAAAAGCGAGTGCTTCACGAAATCTGTACAGCCCGTATCAGGAGCTGTGAATCTGTAATGGAATTTAATGATGGCCGCCAAGGTTTTATGATTTTGTTTACTGCTACAGTGTTATGGCTCATTCAGTGAGGTGTAGTTACAATGATTAAAGGATGGAGAGGATGTCAAATTGTTTCCTTTTCTAGAAATGCGATACTCTGCGTTGACAGCAAAAAGCTCTACTCTGTCAGAGTAATCCGATCTCCTTTCAGTGTTGGTCGTTGGTCGGTCTTTTGTAGTGGGAAATGATAAACGGGCAATAACCAAGCAGACTGTGAGTGGAATTCCTTTGTTGTGTCCTTGCATTTGACCACTAGATCATAATACACCGCATCGTCGAGACACAGGGCTGCTATTATCTCGTTCCTTGGTACGTTGTGGACAGAGACTGCAGGACTTCACCTGGAATCATCTTTTAATTTAGCACGTTATAACGCGTAATAACAATCGAATGGGATGTGTACGACCATAAGTCCCGCATTGTGTGTTTAGAGAGGACAAACAATGACATGGACTACGGAGGATACTCGTTGGTCGGTGTCTGTGTGTTGTCCATATATGTATTTAGAACGTATCCCTGTGGGAATGCGTTTTGTAAATCGGATCACCTCTTGCTTGGGGAATTCATTTCATAGATAAGGTGTGGGCTGTAAGGAGTGGAGTGTGGACACTGCACAGAGAACAAGAACAATTGCACTCGAGTGTAACAAACCTTCTAGTAGGTATAGGTACCTTCGTGGACTGTGTAAAGTAGAGTAGGAATATTAATTAGTCAGTACATGTACCAACATATGTGTTCTTTCGTGTTTTGTTATTGTGAAGCGACAAACGTGCGACAATGGTAAACATTGCGTGAGTTTAACGCCACTTCATGTAGATAGTTGAATGAACCAGGGAAATGTTTCTTTGTTCCTGGTTAATTGAATTCGTTTCAGTGCGGATAGTGGAACACTTCAAATGGTTCGATAGACAAAGTAGTGTTAACAGAAGCAGCGTTGTATAAGGACACGAATTTCATCCACTTCACGTAAAGTTTTGTCCTGGTTGTACGTTTAAAAGGAATTTCGAGTGGGCATTGGGTGAACATTTTTTATTTGTTAAAGTAGTTAGTTCAAGAAGACTGCATGGATTCCACACAAGTTACCAAACATGGAGAAGAAGTCAACGCCCTTTCCCTAAATCGATCGACTCAGGGTGGGACTCGTTAGCTGCACGTCATTTCTAGGGGAAGTGGGTTCCTTTCAAACTATTTGACCATACCTTGCTATCCACAGAAACACTGTTTTTGAAAGTAACTTCGGCTTTGGTCAGACTGGTTCTTGGCAAGTGTGGAGTTCAGGACATTGTAAAGATTACACCCACTGCTGTTCCACATCGAAAGAAATGTTCAGCATGTTTTTAGTCCTCGGATTTATGTACCTAAACACAAGTTGGACTATAGATTCATTGTTCATGTATCTGACATGTGTTGGTGCCTCTAATCCTGTGACATCTTTTGGTGTCTATACTGACCTAATCTTATAGAAAAGAAAGCTACTTAGACATAAGTTGGCCAAAAATGCAGAAAATTCTTTGAGAAATTCTCATTTACAGTCCAGAGCAGAGCAATATCTTGAAAAGATGTGTTGCTCGTCTTCTAAGAATTGCCTACATGTGAGGTAGGAATTTATTCCTCCTTTTCCCTTCAGAAATTGGGTTAAGCCGTAACCTACATCATAAATTTACAATAATCTACAATATGTCTCGATATTCCCATCTGTCTTTCTCAGATATGTTTCAGTATGCCTCCCGCATTTTGAGTTCTTTCTTTCTTTCTAGTACATCCATTCATCTTTGACGCCGCATTAGTTGGGCCAGTATCGTACAAGCTACGATCAGTTGATTACTCCAGCAAGAGACTGGCTTATCGATGGTCGATTCCTCATCTGCTGGACAAACTCTAGTACACAATGAGCGTAATCAACAGTCCTCCATTCCCCAGATTAACAGAGTCACCGGATGCCATTTTATTTACAATATTTTTAATAAATTTGGCCAAAAAACAGACTCCTGTGGTATGCCGTCGGTAATCTCGTATTCGTTTGGTCTATCAGCAGTTTTGTATTTCAAATCAAGTAGGAAGTTCTAATTTTAATTCTATATGATGACACTCTTATATTCCGGAGTACTTCAGTTTAGTTTTTGAAATTTAGAGGGTTTTTGTTGCCAAAGGTTAACTGAGACATATCTATTGCTAGGAGGCATCTTACAAGGAAAAACTTGCACCTGTACCTATCGAACAAGTGCTGCATACATAGGTACGTACGATCCACAACACTTTATTTTGGATAATCTTCTCTTAGCATAGACGAACTTATAGGGCTTAGACTGTGCTCCAAAATATCAACAAATACTTGGTGATTCTGTTGAATTTTTGGAATTTTGGAAAATTGTGTGGAAAATTGAAAACTTTTGGAAATACATACGAGAGTGCTAATTCGTCTAGAAAATTTGTTTGAGATCTAGCCTTTGGAACTTGAGAAGCTTGTTTGATTCCGCCTTCATCCGAATTTATCAGAGGATATGTTGTAGTTAGATATGTAGAATGGACATAAGTCTGTTATAGAATCTGTAGTCTGTTATCCTTCGGTAAGCCAACTCATGACCTTCTATGAGTAGATAGATTTTGAGTCGATACTCTAGTCACGAAATAACGTATGCTTTGTATAGAAGAAAAAGATGATGAGTATCTTTTTGCTTCTTTTAGCTTTCTGTATCGTTTTGACAGTTCGGACCCGAAAGGGGCTTTTCCAATTTCTTCTTCTAGCTCATAACGAGTCATATGTTCCAAAATTGACTCTGACATGTCGAGCTTATACAGGGGCACGTAGGTGGAGCATTCCTCTGGTACTTTTTTTTTTACTGTTTTGCGTTTAAGATTACATTTCTAAGCAGCACTAAATTTCTTTTTTACGGTCCCATCTGTTGCGAACGTCTGACAAACATCCGAGAGCATAATTGTCTCAAGAAAGCTTTACAAATACTGCCTTTCTTATGCGAAGAAAATAATAAACACAACACGAATTTTTGTGAGAATTTGGTTCCAAACAGACCTGTTGCTTGCCTGTTGCCAAATATTTGTATTTTTTGTACTTCTTGAATCTTTTTGGTTCCTTTTTGTAGATACCTCTACTTTTTTATAATCTGAAGATACGTCCCTAACCTGCTACATCTGGGTACCAAAATTTAGTGATGCCTTTAGACATTATCATCGCTCTGACAACGTTATTTCCGTCAACCATATTCAGCTGTGAATGTGGTATTAGTTCAACCCTTTGCTCACATAGTCATTGGGACCTTCTTGAATCCATGCGATGAATTGTTTGGTTCGGAGCCTAATAGCTGACTTGTGTTATCCTGGGGTCTTCCGTCTTGGTCTTCCTAAATATCTTCGATGCTGTTCCAATACTCTATATGTGCATACACTAGGTTTAACGTGGTGTTCCCTAGGTGTATCTTTTACAACACCTTGCTACCAATGAAAGGCATGATCTTATAAAATCGGGCTTTCTTGGTTCTAAACTTTGCTAAATACTAGTTCAAGTCCTATCAAGAGCTACGTGTCTACGTAATGTGCTATGAATTTGTATCTGTACATGGTCTATGCTACATTTGAACAAAGAAGTAAGTAGCAACGTAAAACAAAGTATCCCTGGGCTAAAGTGTGCTATATAATCATCACAAAGCACTCCTCTACCTGTATTCTGAATAAATTCCTCTAAAGCACTCACTTGCTCCCTACATCCATAAATAAAAGTTTTTCTCAATTTCAACCTCACCTACATGCATGTATTCCCATAGAAATCGATTAATTACCCACATTATAGAACCAAAAGTTACATATTAACTAACCTCCACTTGACATACTATACCACTAATCCGCTATGACGCCGAGGCATGGCGACCGCCCCCTCTAAATCTGGGCGCGCGCTGGAAAATTTACAGGATTACCTTACCCGAAATTAGCATATTCTCCTCCTCGACGCATGACCCCGCTCAAATTGAAAGGTGCCACATTCCCAGAGCCAGAGCTTCCATATTGAAACACTGCGGAAGGGAATAATAAATTTCCCATCCGGTTCATTTTCCGCCTGGCTTGGTCCATACATACCGATACAAGTAGGTATATTCCCTCACGCCGAATGTGTGTTGTTGTTGTTCGTGTGTGGGAGCACACAGGGATACATTAATTAGACAATCCACATAGACACAAGAGCGGCAATAAATAGGATAAAAGGTTTTTTGGCCTAATGACGTCGACCATAATTCATTTTGCTGAATTCGATGCTTTTGATTTACGCCCCCTGGTGGCTGTGGTCATAAATAATTAATGTGAATTAGTTTTTAGTTAATGGCTGCGTGTGCGGTGTGGTGAGCCCAAAATTGCACTTAAATAAAATTCAATGGTTTATTTGGCAATAAAATTCGAAAATTGCATTAATTCGATGGAGTGCCACCGGTGTGGCAAGGGGGACCGCAACTACTTACAGGTACTTTTTTTTTTGCGCTGCTTTTTTGTTTGCAGTGACTTTTAAGTTATTACAGTGCAGTCGGGATTTATTGCATTGGCAACTGTATTATCATACAAATAAACCGCTCGAAGCAATTGATATTCCGGGCCAGAGGAGCTTCCCTATCCTAAATCAGTGCGCTAGCTGCAGCCGGAGCAATCAATTTCCTTTGCTGATTTAATGATATGCCTCAATAAATTGAAAATGTAATTCTTTACCCGAAAAACGTCAAATCAACAAGCACAAATCGGGGCGTAGGAAAATTTATGATAGCTTCCAGAGCAGCAGCGTACACAGGTACCATCATCAGCTGCACAATGGACTCGGCATCTAATCTTTGACCAGGTCGAGCGAAAAAACACAAAAACCATCATCATCATCATCGTCGTCGTAGTCGCCGTTGTCGTTGTCGTAGACCGTCGGTCGGTCGTTGTTGTCGGCGTGCGGTGGTTAGGTTGTTTGCAGGTTTCGTAAACAGTTATTAATAGTCCGTTCAATCGCAAATCGATTTAAGTCAAAACCCGCTCTCCGGTGTGCATCCCATGGATACTTTGTCCATCTTGGAGCTACTTAAAATTCTGCTCGGTTAGTTTTGTGCGACCGATGGTCGGTTGGGCAATGGGCAATGCGGGGGAAAATGTAAATTCTCTCCGCCTGGCTAGGCTCACGTGATAGATACACACCAGGGGGGCAGGAAAACCCTAGCACATGCATATAATAATAACAAATCGGAAAATCGTCATGGTACAAGTGATACACTTTTTTCCAGGAACATGTCTGTGAGAGGTTCTGGTTCGCTTTGTGCTTCGTGTGGGTATCTATCTCGTTGAACATGAAAGGCATGAGTTCTGGAAAGTATGTGGGTTGGAACTTGTGCAGCATTCATGACATAACCAACTCTTGAAGAGGACAGGGGTTTTCTTTAGAATTGCTCCCCTTTTTGTACCTTTTATGGGTTGCTGCCTGTGAAGTGGTAGGGTAATATTGCGTGAGAGTTATTGTCGAGGCTCCCGCATGTCATCGCTGTATGGTTAGCGACCGGGGTTATTGTTCCGAGACAATTATGCAATTAAAAGTGTAAGTTGGGGGTTTAGTCATCTAAATAGGTTGTAAGGTGACTTTTTGTGCTTTTCGTGGAAATGGTCTTCTATGTGGGAGGTGCGGTGGTGAGATGGTCGGGGGTATTTTTATAATGTGGTTTTGACACAGAAAGCCAAATGAAGTGAGTAAGTTTCTCAGTCATGTGAGAAGAGTCATCAGTTGTAAGTTCTTTGGAAGTAAAGGGAAGCTCGTGGATTTGAATCGGTTTCTACTACTAGCTGGATGTATTAGGGCATTAAAATGGGGATCGTGAGTAGGAGTTTATAAGTTTTTTGAGCGCTATACCATTTCCGAACTCGATATATCTATCCAGCAGAACCTTGAATCTATTACAACTGCAAAAGGATGATAAATATCTGAAACATTTGCTGCTTCATTTTGTCATTGGAAGACATTGCGCTTGGTATAACCTTCCTTGCTATTTCGTGCACTTCGCAACTAAAGATCCTTTTCAAGATTGCATTGTTTGACAACATCCTCATGACGTATGTATTCATAATCTTACCACTAACCGCATGGTTGCAGATATCTCCAGTCGATTTAAGAAATAATCCATGTACACCAAGAACATCAGCTTCTCGGGATCTCCTGCTAAATCTTTTCTTAAGTTTTGAGATTCGTGAACGCAAATTCATTGCATTATATTCCAACCTATTGTCCATCTAAACTACTATCAGCGATCTCATCTCACTTCTCTCTATAGTAAGTTTCTGACTCCCGAAGCATATAGTAGTAGAAATAGTGTTGGTAAAACGATAGAACCCTGTGGTACTCCATATTTATAGCAAATTTTTTTACTATCATCCCTGTCCTGTTACGCATAAGTACGATTTTACCAACTGGTTTCCTGGAGGCCTGTTATTTTTTTAAATGGACCTCACCATCATGGGCTTCAGATCTGGCCTCTTTCAAGGCACGGTGATGTTGGGTTACTACAGCAGATATATATATAAAGGGCATCCAAACCACGCTTTCTTTGACAGAATACCATTACCTGTGCACTGTTTTATGAAAGAACCAACAAAAATCAGCAAGTACAAGTACAAGTCCACGATAACTACTATTGGGTCCCAAGTCCACTTAGAATTCTCAATTACTGCCTTGGGTATGGAGAAACTACAAACTCTCCCTTGGGTGTTCTGCTTTTTTTGTTTTGTAAAATCATTAACCAAATTGCCTGCAATGTAGGACAAGACCAGAATAGCTCGTGCCACCCATCGAATGCCCCTTCACTGAAGGAAACCTCCCAAAAAAAATAAAACTACATCACGTTTCGAGGGAAAACAGATCAAATGACTCTCCTCCACTCCTTCGTCATTGTTCACCCTGAAAGCTTGAACTGATGAAACTGGTGCAATATCGGCAGTAGCTCACGTAAACGATCTGCGACCAACATTGGTGGTGGCTTGCTTGGTACATAGATTCATCTGTAATGGCCTCACGTGGTCGGTCACCTAAGACAGTTTTTTTTTTTTTTGTTTGCAGTGTCTTGTCAGTCGCACCCATTCGAACAACCCAAACCCGAATCATGTACTATCCCCTTGCTACCACACTTCAATTATGTACTCCTAGCAACCAGCTATACAACTACATACAACAAGCTGCTGCATTCCTTAATCTGGCGCAATTATTACCTACAGCTGGCTCCGAACACCCAAACGGTGGCAGGAAGTATCTGCTGGTGCTGCTGGTGGTGCTGCATTTGTTTTTTTTTTTTTTATTTATTTTCATCTGCTGCTTACTCTATCGATCGGTCTTCATGTCTTAGAGGAGTGGTCGGCACGAGTTCTAAATCATTGGCATCCCTTCGACATAGAGTCGAAGCCATCGATGGTAAACACGTCTCGAGACGAATCGCTTCGTTCCAATTCGATGAGCACATTTGGCATGGTTAACCATCGAAGTTGAAGCTATCTACTCTGGTGTTAGCTAGTTGCATGCTTTGACTATTTCCCTCGGTGATCTCTGTGCGCTTTTTTGCCTTTTCCTGGATCAAGTAACCGCCACGATGGAATGGCCCCTTTCACGTCTTCGGTCTATGCGTGCCTAAACACGAGAATCAAATAAAAAAAAAAATAAAAAAAACCAAACCTATCCGGGTGGAAAGCGGTTCATATGATTTATGGCTGTTGATCTTGGCCAAAGTACTCTGGCTCTGAGTGAAACACCATTCGATGGATAAATTTTCAATCACGCTTTTGTTCGGCTTGGATGCAGCTGTGCTGGACCAACTCCAGCGGGGGGCCCCAACTCAGCTTAAATTTAATTATTTGCAAATGTACTTCAGTGTTTGGGGAATTTTTTTTCGCCTCTCCTCCAGCTGGCAATAAATAAAAAAATAAACTCTTAACTTTGACTGTGGCCCATCGACATCGTCATGGCGGCCTGCATTACACACAAATTACGTGAGTGTGTAGCTGCTACTCAATGCAACTGCGCCAAAAGTTGTTCGATTGGCTCTATGCACCCACTGGGTGCATACAATCCGGTTTAATGGTTGATTGCATCTGCGAGATACTTTGCTAGTTTTTGTTTTACTTGTAAGCATTGTTCCTTCCGGCAGCAGGTTGGTAATAGGATTGCAATAGGATTGCAGATGGATGTTCAAATCGAAGTCAAGTGAGTCAATGGGATATGGCCAAAGGAAAGATGGTAGGTACATTGTATCTCTACTTGACCAGATGAATATGCGTAGTTAATACAACTGGGAAAGAAGATACATTATAACGACCGACGTCTTGAAGGGAATTTCTTAGGTGCTTCATTCCCAAGACAATAAAAGTCAGTGATGCGTCACAGCGCTGGTGGACGGTTTGGTATTTGCATTTATTCTGATTTTGACGAGATTCTGTCCGGTGGTCGTGAGAATTCCTTTTGACGGCCGCACTCGGACAGAACTATCGGTGCTAACGATCTTGGTGTGAGAATGTTTTAATTTTTTTTTCTTAATGTCAGGGGTGATCTAGATTTCTTAAAGATACTCGCTCATGTCGTGTAAGTAATGGGGGAACATAATTTGTTTGAAGGAATTCATAAGGGGAATCAGGGTAATTTTGATTTAAAAAGTGGACACGGGTGAGAAATTCATGATTTAGCTTCGTCTACATTCAATTGTGGGCTACAGATACATGTCGTATTACCAGCCCCAACACGAATAGCACCTCCTTGAGACATTTTCCCGTCTTAGATACATACTTTAGTCTCAGCTTGATATCACGCCACAAAGTCGTCATAGATACTTAAACCAAATCAGTCGCAGAAAATCAGATAGTGCAGCGACTATCATTCTGTAAAACTCCACGCAATGTCCCACAGTAACACATACTCCTCCATCCATATGCATTTGTTCATTTCTTATAAGACACGACGACTTCTTCTTATACTATACCTGGTCATCAAACTTATGTTCTTTGAACAACAAACATGCGTTTAGCTGCAAGTCAACTCAAACTCTGGCTTATTGAATTATTCATGACATCGTACAGCGGTTTGGCATGTACAATTCATTATCGGCACGTGCCTACTTTAAATGCCGCCAGGGTTATTTTATTTATTTAAAACTCTCTTTGAATCAATAAATTTTTTTTCGCAAATAAAATTAAATGAAAATCGAAAGGAAGCACTTCTTTAGATTTGCTTTTGCGAATTTTAAATACTCATTATGTGCATTGACTCTGAGTGGGGTGTGGGTTTTGTACAAGTTTGGCTTACTCATATTAATTGTAAATTGTACGCTTGAGAGAGTCATCGATTGGGTCCAAGATGTCCTCTTTTCTTTTCCTATTCTACACATGTCTCAATATTTTCTTTAAGTGGGTTTTAAGCCCCAAAGATACTTTAGCTGATTCATACTCGTTGATCAAATGACCTGCATTGCATCTGTCAGACTTATTCTAAAGATGACCAGCGCGACCTATCCAATTACCATTCTCCGATGACGGCAGATGTAGTTATTGAACTTCTATGTTTCTGTAGACAGATCTGTCATAAAGTTTTGACATAAAAATGCATTTAAGCACGGTCTGCCGGTGTGTAACGTAAATTGGTAACGTAGAGCAAGCTCTGCAAATTAAGTTGTATCTTTGTGTTTTTAGTTTACTCAGCTTATGCTATTATAGTGATAGGACTACAGAACTCTTTCTCGCCGACTCATCATCCTTTTCATGCTCTAATAACCATGCATCAATCAGAGCGTCATCTTGTGTGAAAATTCCCACATAGCATCATTGGGTTGTTGACACTGCTAACACTTACGGTTTGAAAATCTGATAAATTTGAATAGGTCTTCACTATCCCGTTTGGTGTAGATTGCTATGATCTCTCTGTTTAGTGCTACCTCATCGCTCTCTACATACCGTAGTGTGGAAAATGTCTTGTGAATTCACGTTAAGGTGTTGTGTAGTCCGTGGCTACTATACAATCGAACCCGGCTTGTAACACTTGGATAGGCTGGTTTGTGGGGCACTATTAGCCGCAGATTTCTGTAGATTCCTGCTCGACTGTTAGCCTTTCAAAAAATGCTCCGATTTTCCGGTAGATTTTCTAAAAGGTATTACTAATCTTTTGACAGCGATGGCGATCATGTTTGCAAAATGTTCTGTTTTCATTCCGCCCGTCAGTCTTCGATAGTATCTTTAGTATGAGAGCTTACTCGTTGAATGCACAAAGTTGGTTGTAAGACAGAGGAGACCCAAGAAATGCAGATTTTGTTTTGGTGTAGTGGTTTGAGACTCTGGTTTTACTACTCTGCGGGTGAATGTCTGGACTTATTTGAAGAAATTGTTGGAACTATGCCGGCGATATAAAATCTGTTTCTCTAACGTGCATATCCAAGCTTTATTGTGGTTTTACTATGTAATGTCTCTTTGTGGGGTACGACAGGTTTCACCACAAGAGTCGTCGTCGATAGCCTGAAGGATGTCATCATCGTACACCGTCACCGTAATTTGACTTCTATTGCTATTCTCCAGTCAGATGCAGTTTTTCGGTTATGGGGTACTATACAGATTGCATTTCCCAACCAGCAAACGATTGAGAACCCTATTTTCCATTTTGACTTAAACATTACATTTCCAAAACAGTCTCTAGGTATGTGTGCTACTGAATATTGCAACATCCGACCAAACTCAAGTTCCCACCAAGAGCCAAATCTGGGTTAAAGTTCCCCTACCAAGAATTAGTACCTACCATCATCCTGGACTAAACAAAACAACAAAAAAGGAGTATCCCCAAGTTTAGCAAAAGTCCCACAGTAGCCATAAACTGAAAGATAAATTATACTCGTCATCAGCTACTGCAGACACTCTTATGTATATCTCTTCCCATCACAGACTGTTTTCCCGCAATATGCTTAGATTCCTATCCCTAGACACATCCGACAACCATCTATCTATCAACCTATTCCAGGAACAAGTTGACTCTTCAAAAAAAAAAAAAAAGAAGAGAAATACCCCCATGTCGGCCTGTTTTAATCGCATTTTCATGACCCATTCACCCGGCAACATTGATATTTCCCACCAGATACATGCACCTCATAAAACGCATTTAGATTCATCTCCTTAGATGTTTATCCCCCCCAATGTCATGCTCTCTCTCTGCCTACAACTACTCCGACAAGGAATACCTTTCGACGGGGGTCATGTTAATGCGGTACCTTATGTTTGTTCTGGATGTGCAACAAGATTCATATCATTGCCACCGGTCCATTATGAGATACGACAAAGTATCTAACGTGCTCTCCAAGTCCGAAGGTGGGTTGCGGCGACGAATTTTTGTGTTCCATGTATGAATACACTACTCTTCTCCTGTGTGTTGTATTCGTTGGCCGTTTGTCGTAGGTTGTTATTGAGAAATTGTCACGGACCGTTTTTGGATTATGAGTTTCGGAACATTGGACAGGCAACACGAGAAGAATTTACAAACATGGAAAAGTGTTATTTTTACTGCACTGTGACTATGACTGGGATTGTGCCTGTGCATGACCAGTTCAAGTAGGAGTGGGAGTATTCTCTATGGTTACGGTCGGTGCTGACCTGAAACGTGGCTATTGCAACTATTTCAAGGTGTTTACTGAGGAGAATTTCTATGTTTATCTATACAAGATAGTTTTTTTTTTGTATTTCTTTGAGTTCATTCTGTTCATGGAGCTGAGAACGTGCTTTTGCATACTGTGGCTGCAGTGAATGGGTCCACATTAGAGTATCCATCCGCTTCGGATGGTGCAATGCTGAAATTACTTTTTTCTCCTTCTCTTCATTTGGGTGCTGCTCGGGGGGTTTTGTATCAGTGGGATATTTTCGCTCCAGAAAATTCGTTCTTAATAGAGGTGGAAGTAAAATTCATGAAAGAAATTTTATTTTGTCGGACAGGACAGACGGTTTTGGTGGTGACAGATGGAATGCAATATTATTCTGTGGTTGACAGAAATGGTGTAACCACTTTTAGTGCTATTTACGGTCTCTTTCGAGTATAAAGTAGTGTTTAAGGATTAGAGGTTAATGGAATGTTGATTCAGCAGATGTATCTGCCTCAAACCAGAGTTAGTGGAGGATGTTGGGGTTAAGCGATACATGAAGGCGATCTTTCATTGCATAGATAGTTTTAAAACGATTGTAGCACTTCAGGTTTTGATTGATAAGTTGGATGACTTCTAAATCCGTCCTGACTGGCCACATATTGCCCAAAAAGGACTGTACCACATTGTACATCTATGTCATTGGCATAAGGCTCTATGAAGACCTCAAATTCAGTTCTTGGTAGGTTCTTATAGATCGAAGATACTTCTTTCAAGCAACAATGTCACCATACCCCATGACATTGCATACCTCTTATCTTACAACATTCCTGATTAGGTCCCCGCTAATGGTTACCACATTGCAATGAAGGACTGAAGAAAAAAAGAAAACAATATCTGAGCGAAAAAACAAAAAAGAATCCAAAAAAAAGAAAAGAACACCAAAACAAAGTAAGCAATTTATTCCACATTCCTCCACAATGCAACAATTAAGTCGAGTAAATGAAGTGCAATGGCAATGATGTTTGGCCGGAGGTACTGGTGGTGGCGACTGGTATGGATAGGATTGTCGGTGCCATACTGTAACGCCGTTGAAACATTTCAATTGGTGTAATCCGATACAAAGTAGCTAGTTACATTCTCTACACCCTCCATGTACATATAGCCCACGAACTTTTAAGGCAAAAAAGCCATTGAAACGGTAACGAAAAATCTCTTTCGAAAGTAGTCCACTGGCGATGCGAAATTGTTTTTGTCCGTGTGTTGCAGATGTAATTAAGGATTAAAGCGCAATCGAGGTGGTGGAGGAGTAAAAAGGAAACGAAAGCTACAACTAGCAGCGACAGAGATTGTTTGATGGTTCGGAATGCGGGAGTGTAGTTCTGTTTTTTTTTGCATTTACTTGGATACGTGGGTGGAACGAGGTCATAAAGAAAGGTGCGATGCTAATTAGGTTCTTTATCAGTAGATTCTGATTGCAACTGAATGGATGCACACAATGAATAGGTAAAAAGTGACTTGATTGGTGGGTTCTATTTCGAAAGAACATGTAGAGGGTGAAACTGTGGAAGGAATTTCTTTCAAACGTCTGTCTTAAGACCACAAGGATATACCACATATGAATGATGCCATACTCAACTTCATGTTAACCTGTTAGGATACCAATTGGGAAGATGGTATCTTTTGATACTAGAGTATTGAAAGCACTCCTCTATTGCACCTGGATTATGAACCAAGATCTTACGGAGAAGTTTTTCAATTTTCAAAGAATTTGTACCTTACCGGGTAGCGACGTGGACCGAGTCAGTTACTGATAGTACTTCAGTACCCTTCCTCTCCTGTTCTGGTATGTGCCCATAGTCAGATACCTGACGTCATCTTGTTCTAAAATTGCCAGATTGTGTCACTGGTGGGTTGTTGTCACTGCTAGCACTTTAACTACTGAAGTTTGAAGATTTGACCGGTTTGGATAGGTCAGATAGATTTCTATGATCTGTTTGTTCAGTACTACCCCATATCACTCTTTTTTTGCATGGATGCGCCAATGGCTGTGGTAATCTTCTAAAAGATACTAACAGTCCGGGTTGCCTGTATGCACGATTCGCAAACCCGATTACTCGAGATCAGGAATGCGGCTACGTGCCAATCCACACCCAGCACACTTCTACCACTCTCCCCGCGGGACTGCCGTAAAGAATTACTTTATGAAGTCCTTCTTGTATTGCTGCTTTTGGTCTCCTAGCTTTCTCTATTATTCGAGGCTCTTTTTTGCACGTTCGTTACAAGTGTGCAAATTTCCAGCCAGTTCTCCTCTGATCGTGGCATATGGTCTATAAGGAGCGATGGACTCGGAAGGGTATTTCTTCCTTGCCATCTCGGATGTCGATGTAAATCTTGTTTCCCTGGATCGCTTCAGCTGCTGTATTGACTACCGCCTTTATGCCATCCACGGTAGAACTCTATTTTCTGATTCCGAACTGTTCATCTGACAGTGGTCCTTTTTCCTCTACAACCACGAGCAGTCTGTTATATATTATTCGTTCGAGTATCTTTCCCAAAGTTTCCAGTATTGGGCGGTATGACGATGGTTCACCTGGTTGCTTGTTTCTTTTCGGTAGCAGCACCAAATGTTGGAGCTTCCTTCGTCTAGACACTTTTACATCGTCTTTATAAAAATATTGGGGTATCCCATATCCCTCTACATACGATACAATGTGCAAAAAGTCTGTGGAGTCTCGGTTAAATGTGGGGTAGCTCGTAGATACCACACTAATTAAACCCCATATGAAGCATTTTGACTGCCTGACTTTAAGGGCTATAGGCCGTATGCCTTTAAAAAAAAAGCCTCCGATTGACACAAAGAGAACAACATCTAACAGTTGGACTATTTCCAATGTGAAAAATTTTCTAAAAAGTACGACAAATCGTCCGACAAATCGTCCGACAGTGACGGCGGCCATTTTTGCAAAAGTCATTACTGTCAACGTTTGACAGATTTTCAAACATATTCGAACAATGCGTCTAAATTTTAGAAATTTATCACAGAATCATCGATTTCTCAACGGTACCGGGATTTACATGGAATTTATGGTCAAATTTTACGAAATTAAAAAAAAAACTGACTCCATTGTGGATCAGCTACCATCTGTGGATCGCTATTCTCCAATTGGTATAAAGAGAACCGCATCTGACAGTTGCACTATACCGAAAGTGAAGAATTTTCGAAAAAGTATGACCAATCCTTTGACAGCGAGGGTGGCCATGTTCGAATAGCCTCAACTGTCAGTTTTTGACAGATTCGTTCAAGTAGGGTACTATGAGTTGAATTTTTTTTAAATGTATCACACAAAAATATGCCACTGTTCATGAAGGTTTGTGTGGGAGTTTCAATCAGTTGATTTCTCGTCGTTTCTTGTCGTTTGGAAGAACTGGGAATATCGCACAGAAACCCCTGCCTTCATCCGCATAAAATCCATTTGACTCAGAAGCGTAATCCAACCAAACATTTGCAGTTCTGTCACTCCTTCAACTGGTATCTGGAGCGCTTGGAACCTGTCCCCGATTTCGTTACAAAAATCGTTTTTAGTGACAAAGTGCATTTTCAGTGCAACGGCTACCTATATAAGAATTTTGGTGTGAAACCTATCCATGGGAGATCTTAAAATGCCCGTTTTATTTGAAAAATAAAATGTAGACTGTGGATTTTGATCTGACAATCGTCAGCCTTTTTTTTCTTCGAAAATTGGTAACGTGTATAGACATCTCGTATCCATGTATCCTTACGTAGCGGTGAACGTCAATTGCCCTGAATTGTATACCATACAAAATGATATAAAATGTTCTGTAAGTCTCTATATAAATTGTCATGATACCTCACACACAGCTGGTTTTATTTAGCTTCGAATATCTATCGCTTCTTTTGAAAAACCCATTACTTCACTCGTTTATCGTAAAATCTAATTTTCATGGCAATATGGCTATCTTTCCGGTGCATTCGTCAGCCATGAAGCTATCTAAGATATCAATAAAACTTTCAAGAGAGAACCCAATTCAATTAGCCTAAACTACTCTCGTAGTTCGCACGTACTTACATATGTATGAAATCGAACTTCCTTGACAGGATTAACCCGTCATCTGAATAACTTCATAACCTCTACATCTAGAGTATAACATATCGCCCGAAATATTTGCCGTGATGACATTTCGGACATAATTCCATTTCCTTGCATCATTGGATGCTAAACAATTCTTCACCTTTCAATACGTTTGAAGAAAACTATCATAGAAGGGTGTAAACTAATTTAAAATTTTGTAATAGAAAAACTTTTTCCACTTCCACTTGGTCCTGCAAGTTTTGCGCAATTTAACTTCACTCCTTTACACATTGTCCATTGAGCAATATCTAATATTCTCCTTTTTTTTTCTTTTACAGACATGGTTCTTTACTGACACCGATGATGCATACTACCAGGAGAAGACAAGTAAGTATTGGCTTTCAATTTTATAGAATTCCCAACGACACGACGCGCGGACGGACGAAGGTTCATTGTCCGCCCTTCAATAGAGGATAATCGAGCGAAATTGGTCCATAAATCTCCGAAAAAGCCAGTCGAAAGCGGAAAAAATATTAAAATTCAAATTCTATTCCACTTCAATCAGTGCAAAGCGAACCATCGGACATAAATCTTTGGTTCGCCTTTAGATATCCTTTTTGTATTGAAAATTTGCGTGTGTTGCCTCCCATTTTTGTTTTTTTGAAATTGCTTTCTAAACGAAAGACGTCTGAGAAAAGATTTGGATAAATTTCCAATTTCGTTCATCATCCATCAGGACCGCCTCTTTGACCGCCTTATTTTGGCCACTGTCTGTCTGTCTGGCAGGGAATCCAATTTCCTTTATCCATCTTCTGGGGAAGAACCGAACAAAAACCGAAAAACTGATTAAAGTGCTGTTAAACCAGTTCGCGCCCGCGTAAAACTGCGCATGCGCGCCCGCATTTTTAATTGAATCGAGGAAGACGAGGAGGATTCATATGGTCTCTCTCTCTCACTCGTATCTGCGTCTGCCCACACGGAATTTGTCTCGTTATTATGGGTTTTTTTTTTGTCTTTCTTTTAGCAGCAACTATCAATCAGATTTTTGACAGTTTCAAGTGGTTTGATGGAGTTCCTTCTACGTTCTCCGTCCTTGATCCAACGGATGGATAGATGGATGGATGGACCAACGATTGTTTAATGCATGAAACAGCAGCAGCAGCAGCAAGCAACAGCATCCGAACTGCGGTCACTTTTGATTTCACTCAGAGTATCTGGTACTCACTCACAAAGCATTTAAAATGTATTCTGTTCGTTTTGTTCGTGCCTGATGGACTTATGACCGCAGGAATCGTATGTAAAACGATCACGTAGGAGGCTTCAAATGGGCTTTGTATCTTGAAACGTTTTTTTCGTCTTTTTGTTCGGATATCTTGCGTGTTTCGTTCGAATAAGAAAATATGTCTATGGTCGACAATGTGGGCGTATCTTGATGGCTCCGGAGCAAGCTGGTGGCATCGAATTGACATTTTGATAGTTTTCCGCGTATAAAATGATCACTTTGGATTTTTATGGCGATAGAGAACGATGAGGGGCTTTCAACGTCCCCAGTGTTGTGATGGCTTCTGAAATGTGTGTTTATATCTTTATTTACATTTTACCTGAGTGCTTGCTTGTTCCGAAAAGTGGTCATGACTTTGGACATGGCATGGAATGACTTTTTAATTTTATTGCTCGTGAAGGATTTGTTCTTTTAAATGTTTTTCCTGAAGTGCGATGGCGTTTCATGATAATAGAAAAAGATATGCATCTTTAGAAGGGAATAGATTGAAAAAAATTACTTTAGGTGGTTTATCAAAGCAAGGTGGGGTTCAAAGAAGATGTGGTTTTGAATTTTAACTCTGGGTAAACTAAAGCACCAGTTTACATTCGATAACAAGGCAGCCATCGCCTAATTGTATTCGATTTCAATAGAAGTGACAACTAAGTCTTGAATACTTTCTGTCCAAACTTTAAAGACACGAGTATCTTAAGCCTTTGCATGCTCTTGTAGGTACAGATACTTTGGGAATACATAGTCTACCTATAAATGGACTTAGAATTCCTTCACTGTAACCGGCAAATGAAAATGTGTCTTGTGATCGGAGCAGGAAAATTCTGAGGCTTGATCATCTCCCAAGATACGATCCACTCCAACCAAATGAACCTTATATGATATCAGTAGAGACTTTAGGTATCTATTGACAGTAATTTCGATAGTAAATGGTTCATATTGTTAAATTTCGGAGTACCACAGGGATCTGTCTTAGGGTCATTATTGTTTTCTATATTTTTTTTATGATTTTCCTGTAGCGACTGTTTATAAGTAATAGGGTCTAGCTAATGCCGGAGAATTTCTAGAGCTGTAAGGAAGGTTACACCTTCTTTCAGTGAATTGCTTAGCTCTATCACTATGATCTATGACCTTGACGTATCTTCGGAAGATAATGTACATGACTATGAATAAATGGTCAGTGATCATATGAGTTATCCTTGAGTATTCAACTGGCCTTTCCGATTATCAGCAGGACATCCAAGACTATGATAGAATTCATTTGCCAAGATTCACATACTTTACCTTTACTGTACCAGTAAAGTAAATAGATTTGTTGTGTCTGAGATGAAAGGAGCTCTTAGACATGATTAGGATAATTTGATTCCCAAGATCTCTCCCTATTCTATTTACTCACAGCTATCAAGTTTCCCTTTATTTACTTATTTACTATCATTGCTACCTTTGTGTGGAACAAAGCCATCTTTAAATCCGGAAACGCTTATCTAAACTTATTTGATTAAATAAATTTCAAACACAATAGCTTCCGCCAAGCAGTTTAATTTTCCACTCCATACATTCTTTGAAAAGTAAATCTTTGAACTTTCCCAACACAACACAAGATGTGGGACCACCTAGAGTTTCAAATTTTCTGGAAAAGTGTATCTACACCGTTCCCAACCATTTGCCGGTGAATAGCGCTCCCAAACTTGATTCATCCGTGACAACACCTAAATTAGGCGTAAAATCTAATTCATTAAATATTGAGATTTTTCTCCGCCCCTGCGCGCGGATGTACCTTTCAGATACCACCAACACCATACCACCACCACCATCAACACTGTACAACACTTCAACAGGTAATTTAATGAATATTAATGACTTGGCCCCCGGCCCCGCAATGGTCCCCAAACCGAAATGAAGTCAATTCGTAAATTTAATCACCACTAATGGATTTATGAGTATTGGATCCGATTGAGGTTGTATGTGACGTCGGGATGACTGCTGAGATAGATTAACATGTATCACTATCGATCCTGCACTCGTTGCAATTACAAAAAAAAAAAACAAAAGAACAAGGACAACGTTAATCAGGAAAAATATATAAATATTCGCTTCTCTCTCGCCTGCCAAGTTGTATTATGTATGTGTGCACTGACAAGGACAGCTCCCACGACAATAGCGCAGTGTATCTGCAACGTCGTCCTCGTCGCTTGAGCAGTCCATTTTCATTAACACGCTCGATAGTCCACCATAGACGCAGTCTACTGACAGTTGATCAATACTCTTCCAGTCCATTAACAATGGTTAGCATCGACCTGACAAACAAACAAAAACAAAAAAAAAAAAAAAGAGCGGATGCTGATGGTGTGAGATACATTCTGAAAGATAACCATTGAAGGTTTACGATTTAAGTAGAAATCTGCTAGTAACCCCGCGGGTTTTAGTATCTCAATTTACGGGTAATTCGGTTGTAAAATTATCAAATGGCTGAAAATTAACCAGCACTCTGTGTTTTATTGGTTTCGAATGAACTCACAAACAGACAGACAGACACACAGACAGTATATCCTCGATAAAAAGAAAACAGTGAACAGCACAAATTGCAGGTGATAAAGTCTTATCTTGGCCGTTTATCAATCGACGTCCGATGACGAATGGTATAAAGGCGCGTCTGTTGTGTGTATGGGTCTGGTCCTAATGAATATTCCACGTCTATCCATGAAAATCCCCAACTGTCTATCAATGTTAGTGGCAGTTTGGAACCACTACCACTCTTGGATTAGAGTAGTAAGCCACTGTAGATAGACCTTTCTAATTGGTGGTGTAGCTTTAATGAATCGCCATCGATCATTTGCCGCGATGGTGTGCCGGTTAAGAAGCCATCTTTTGGGTTCTTTCTTTTGGGCCAGAGATTAAGGCTGATTGTTTGCTTTTATCGGTGGGAAATGTGGTGACTTTGAAAGCTTCTATGTTTTTTTTTTTTTTTTGGGAGATAAATGAAATTGATGGAGCTGTGGTGGTAGTAGACGACGAGAAAGTGGTATCGCGGGCCAATGAACTAAGTCAGTTTGGTTTCTGTCGTTTTTTTTGGTTTATCGACGATTGATAGATAGTGTCGGATGGTATAGCAAATTGTTTTGTTTCTAGTATCTAATTGGGTATGAAGATGGTAAAGAATTTTTACTTTCTAATAGAGGATTTCATTGGTATGCACTCTATATGAATGAATTCAGAGGTTAATGCTTGCAAAACACCTTCTTGAGGCAATGGAATGAGGACGCTTATAGTATATTATACAGTAGGCACTTGGTGCACGGTTAGGGTAGCAATGCCAAGACAGGATAATGAATCATAGTTTGTTGGTAGAAGTGTGAAAATGTTTCCAAAACCAACCGGACGGCTAATTAGATATTGGTAAGGAACTATGTAAGATCCTCTAATTGACACGATACAAGGTATATAGTCATGTAGACACAAAAGTGACGAAGCATGCGATTCAGCATTCTAAAGACATTGTGCTTCTGTGGCTTGAGCACATCAATCTAGATAGCCTTAGATGTGGTCGACGAATGGTGTACTAGGAATGGGCTTTCGGTCCATCCTTTGAAAACCGAGGTTGTTCTCTCCACGAAAAGGATGATTGTGACCGGTTTGACTTAGCCGTCATTACCCAGAGCTCTGATGAAGCGACATACCTGTGAGTAATCCTGGAGAAAAAACTTCTTTGGACAAAGCAAAATCGAAGACATCCAAGACGCTCTCACGTGGGGTTTATCACCGAAAAAGGTCCTCAGTATCTATACGGCGATGATAAGACTTTTTCTAGCTTATTCGTCGGTTGTTTGGTGGAAGGGGCTTCCGCGTAACTATGTGACTGCCTTTTGCACGAAACTCCAAAGAACGGACTGTCTCGGCTGTAAAGGAGCTTTGGCTAGTACGCCTGGCTCTGCTCTAGATGCTTTGTTTAATTTACCTCCCCTTGATACTTTCATCATGTACTGCACTATCAGATCAATCTACCGTCTTAGATAGGGTGCAGTTTCGATGACCTTGCATGACACTTATCCTACGACGCTGGTTCCATGGATACCTTGCATTCAGGACTGGCTTCGGCCAGAGTCTGAGCCTGTACTGGATTGTAGTCGAATCTTCACGGATGGCTCCAAAACTAGTCAAGGTCCGGTGCTGGTGTCTTCGTGGAGACTGACAACATTAGACTTCACTACTTGTTCGCCAAGCCTGTCTCTCTTTTTTTCAAACGAAGATCTATGCTATCCTAATGGCTGCCAACTACATATATTCCTAAGAATAGGAGGAGGGGTCGGAATATCTGCGTCTGTATCGACAGTCAAGTTGCGCTTAAACCTGTAACCCGTTCCAAAATAGTTCGAGTATGCAAGAGCTCTTTGGATTTGGTCGGAAGGCTGAAATGTTTGGCTCTTGTCTCAAGCATCTAAGTGAGACACCACTGCCTGCAGAGTTTGTTGAAAGGGCGACGATACTTTGGACCATTTTCTTTGTTAGTGTCCTGCCTTTGCTCGGATCAGGTGGCAGATCTTCAGTGATGATGTGGTCAGTGCTGAAGCTCCTCATCGGTAAAGTGCATTTTCGGCTTTCTCCGAAATTCGAAGAAATTCCAGTAAAGTGGGTAATACTGCTTTTTGCTTTTGATCTCTGTGTCCAAACATGGGTACTGGAAAGGCAAATCAGTCGAGATAGCATTATATTGATTCATGTGGATCATTAAAAAATTTCGAGGGATTAAGGAATATACCCTGCATACCCTGCTATTACAGTGCGGGAACTTTAAGCAATGTCAATCACGAACGGACTTGGAAGTCTGGATACATCGCTCGGATGGTTGATTGACAAATTGCTTAGAGGCAGGCAACAATGTCGTACATCGACTATGCAGACTTAGAAAGGACTGGATGTAAAGTGATTGCTTCCACACCACCTATGTAAGTCAGGAACCACGTAAAGTAAATTTTTGAAACCCAGTAAACGAAAACAGCGCCAATTTACTATTTCCTTCTAAATAGCATAACAAGTCCAGCTTCTTATTGAACTCTTACAGTCAGTCATGTTTAGTCAGAGAGTATCCCCTACTTCCCGGCAGTTCCTCAAACAATTCCTCAGCTCTAGCCGAAGTTCTTCACCTTTGGGTTGTATCTATCTTTCAAATTTTCTTACTTAGATACATATTTATCGACGTGACAAAATGGTGTCCTCGTCATCCTTTAACAGTCTTCTTGTTTGATATAACATTTCGTATCCCTACATCTTTGTTACAGATTTTCGGTCAATAGTATCGTTCAGGATGTCAAATGGTCCTTACCCATCAATTGTTGCTTTTTCGGCAATGTCGTAGTTACTTCTAGTCTTTCAAATCTCTCCAAAGAGCTCCATTGACACGGACTCGATCTGTGCTCACTGCATATAGTTAAAGATACATTTACCAGTACTTGACATACTTGGCTTATTTCGAAAATAATGCCAATCAAGGTGCTAATCTCAGTCTTTGGCACCTTTTATTGGCTTCTCACCCATGATTTTGCCTTTTGCCATTGAAATGTCTATCTTAAGATTTGTATACATATGTCCACTCTGCCAGTCGCTGAAATGCACCCAAATATTAGCAAAAGATAGAGTCAGCAGTATCTCATCTATCATTAAACAACTTCCGATTCATCAAAAGCATAGAAAAAGCAAAACTCAAATCTTTGATGAATCTACGATACATTTCCAAACCCATGAGGAACAGCAACTGTCACATACCCATCCCAATCTAACCTCCTGAACAACTTGAACTATGTCTTCCGAAACCCATTCATAACCTCTTGCCATTCCTCTTTTAAAAAAAAACGAATGAAGGCAATCCACTGTCAAAAACGTCACCCAGCCTTTTAAATTACACCTCCGATGGGTCCAAACAAACCGCATTCGACCTGTATAACTCCTCTCCAGTTGGAACTGCTTCGTAAATTACGTCACCAAACGAATTAATTAACCATTGGGTTGACATGGTTTTGTGTGCGTTTGCCCCTTTTACTCGTAGATTTCGATCTTCTTCAGAGATTTCCATCTCCTGCCGAGCAAATCAATATCATTCGACTTGTAATGGAAACCACACATCATTCTCGTTGTCGGTTCCCGAGACGAAAAATACCAGCAGCACCGCTTTAATGAGTGGCAATGGTAAGGCAAGACGGATACACCATGGCCATGGTCACCTGAATCATGTTAAATATGCGAGTTAATCATTCTAAAGTCGGCATTTTGATTAATGTCCGCCATAATTAGGAGCCTAATGAACGAACTTTGTCAATATTCTCCACTCTCCATCGTTAGACGGCTTTGTGTACATATTGTGTCTACCCCCGTATGACAGAGCGAACTAATGCAGAGCCCTACTGGTGTAGTACTATCCTTGGAATGGCAATCGGAATTTTGATTAGGACACCAGAATGTCTGATGCTCGACGAAAGCGATGGCTCTGGGTGTTGCGATGCCAATATAAATGTCGACCTTTTTGAAATATGCAAGTCTTGAGGTTCGAGATGGTTTTACCGAATTTCGGTCTTTCTTCCTTCTTCTTCTGTCGCATCTCTCAGGCAGGATTCGTCTTTCGTTGGGCAATTTGAAAAATTTTCATCCAATTAAGGCTCTGCTCCCGGGACGTGTGGTAGCGCGCGCGTTCTACTCGAAACACTTTATATGGATGGACGAGGGGGTATCTCTTTTTATGCCATTTCGGTGAGCGCTACTATGCTGTGTGTGTGCTCCTTCCGAAATGTATGCTCCTTAACGAACTGCGGAATACTTCTTAATAAACATTCTCATACACATATTTGCCGTTTACTTATATGAACTGTTTCTTGTTTTCTTTTTTTTTTATTTCTTTTGCAGAAGGACATCTCATCAACACAAATTGCTCGATTGGACATTTTCGTAAAGCGCTTTGCTGTAAGATGTCAGCGGAATTGGATGTGTTCCTGGAAAGTGGCAAGAAGTGAGTAGGAAGCAGAAGAACAAAAAAAAAAAAAAACAAAAATTCAATTTCTTAGTTTGGCTTTTTGGTATAAGAAATATTTTTCTCCGAATAGGGGGAAAGGATTTAATTAAATTGAATTTGTCTCGGTTGCGATGGGAGAAATTGGAGTGAAGGAATTTCCTTTAAAGGAGGAGGTATGTCATCACGTGATAGATGAAGCACGTACTGTTTTTTAGTTTTGTGAACTGGTCATTGGAGTCAACGACTTTGAAGATTAGTCCTAGACCAGGGTTCATTACTTTATTTAGGATATTTGCTGGGAGACTCTTATGAATAAATTGCAAAATGTCCTTACGTGGTACTTATTTATTTAAAGGAGCGTCAACAGACCTACCTGCAAATATTTTGAAGTGAGACATCAGATAGTTTTAGTAAGTCCTGGAAGTAATATCTTCCTAGTGTTTTGTTCTTCAATTGACATAGGCTTGGGCAGTGACACAGGTATTGGCACGAGCGAGGATACACCTCGTAAAGCTCTTCGTCACCGCATCCTCAGCATATGTTGTCATAGTTCAGATTAAGTTTCATTGTGTGGTTCCTTAAAAAATTTTGGACAGTGAGTGCACCAACCAACATTGACAGCGTTTTCCTGTCATTTTGTAGGAGTTTGTTGGTTCTGCCTTACGTATCGTAACTTGGCCAGAACTTCCTTGATATATCGACTTCCACCTACTGTTGGCTGTCATTTGGATCTTATGTTCGATATGCTCCCTGAGGTTGGAGAGTGGAGGTTTGATCCATTGAAGTGCCTGATTGAGGTATATTGCAGACCCATTTCTTGTAAGTTCGTCAGCTATCCTATTCCCGGTTATATCCTTGTGACCAGGGACCCAGCAGAAATTTATATTGTGCTGTGAGCCAAGAACCTTAAGTTCTTCGCGATACCGTCGGACTAGCTTGGACTTGTTTGCTGTTGTAAAACTTGCTTTAGTGGCTGCCTGACTATAAATAAAAATGGTGTTATCATCCTGTGGTATTGCCAGCTTGGAAGGCTGTAGTCAGGAAGTTGGATCGAGCTGTGTAAGTTTCTCGTTCCTATATCCATCTTTGACCCGTCTGTGTAGATAGATATCGATTTGTTTTCTGTTAGGTTCTTAGTTTCCCATTCCCTCGGAATAATGCTAGAGAATGGTTTTTCGAAAAACGAAGTATGGTGACGTGTAGACGCTGTGTATGCCCTTTCCTAGGAGGTTTTTTAGGATCTGTGTATGCCTTTCGAGGTTTGAGTTCAAGCAGTTTGATTGGCTAATCTTCAAGGCACTCTTGGGGGCAGAATCTTGCATGTACAAGCCTAGCGGTTGCATGGATTGTTTCCAACCCAGTGGATGCTGACCTCTGTATTTAAGTCATTGCCTTAAGATTGGTTATTTTGTCTTCAGCTCGCCACCAGACCAACCTATAGTTCTAGTTAGAAACAAAAAATTCTTTCCTATACTTTACTTGTCGGGTGGTCTACCGAAAGGACAAGCATATACCTAATGCCATCCATCATCCACATGTTAAGGTTCTCAAGCCATGTCTCTTTAGGTCAGTCAAATTCCGTTTGCAAACCGTCGAAGAGTAATTAGGGTAGCTGCCGAGCCTGAGCTCTTCGTTTCCTAAAATACCTGTGTGTCTATAAAACTAGAGCAGTCGGATTAAACAAGGCCTTGATATGAGTTTGTCTATCGCACCTTTCAACTTTATTTCCTTTCCCGTATGGATAGAAGAGGTGATTGTCAAGAACTTTGCCTAAAATACCGTAGTCAGTCTGTCTAAGGGTGCTGATTGTTTAATCCGATCAGTTTTAGAATAGACTCCAGCTTAAGAAAAGTCACTTGCCATAAATTTAATTCAAGTTCCACTGCTCCATGTAGAGCGATTAAAAAAAATCGACCCCGTGGCCCTATTGTCTGATATTTTATAGAAAAGATCTACAATCCTTTCAAGTATGAGCCCATCGCTGATATTTATTCGTCCTTATGAGGCACATAACTTTATTTTCAGCAAATAGATACAAGGGCCGGAGGTAGACTAAAACTTTCATGGCGATAGTGGGTTAGGTAGAACGTTAACTATGTGAAGACTATATTTGTTTCTGAATAAGGGTAACTAATCAGCATCATCCTTCTCTTAGATTGGTTGTCAGATAATTTCTGCTGATGGTGTGCCTAATATCACAGTGCCCTTCTCTACTAAGACTCCGCAAAACAAAACTTAGCAATACGTTCCACAAAGTTGTAGAAGGTATGCTTCTTTGTACAAAGGCTTTGACAGCTTGCACTGTTTTGCTGCTGAAGCGGTGATTTGCATGTTCTTTAAGAAATTCATAGGGAGCCTTGGTTGGTTTGGAGATAGTAAAACGCTTTAAACTTCTTTCATCCTCAAGAGATACTATCTCTATAGACTATTTACTAGCGACACTTTATACCGATTTCGGTGTTCAACCTGTTCAAATGTGGAATCTATGACAGGCTCTTAGTAAAATCGCATCTATCCATGAGAAAAGCTTCCTAAGCCCGGCAGGAACCTTTGGATACCCTCTCCGAAGATCCATTGACTATTGACAAAGGTACTAGGAGCAAAGTAAATATCGGATGTCTATATACACTTGAATGTCAAAGATGGATGAAAGTGTCGGAAATGAATGGTCAGAAAAAATTGGCTTTTGACAAATCCAATACTACCAGACTCGGACACCTTAAGTTATAGCCAAATACATCCCAATCGGCGAAAATATTAGACGTGTCATAAGTGGATATTTCCATTCACGTAGGCAGTCAAGTTTCTATTAAAGCTAGTCAAAAGGAATCTCTAGAATAGTACAACGCAACGTGTATACGTTCTGAGCAGTCAGGCATAACAGAATCTCCCTGCAAAACGCTGTTTATATACAAAGAATATTATCTACGACTGAGAGCAGCCAAGGATCATTCAAAATTCTTCTGAAATAAATACCATTTTCGGTAGACATTGGCAAAGATCTAGACAAATGAATCTAATGGGTTTCATATAGATAGAGATGCGTGGATATACAGTGTATGTGCTTGAGGAAGGTGAAGAAAGTAACATACCAAGAAAACTCCAAAGAGTGGTCTACAGATATCTCGAGATCCGTAAGTGTTTCTATTCTAGATACGGTATGAAGAATGTACATCTGATAGTCGTACTACCACATAACGATCTGTAATGGGTCTTAATCACTTCCTAATACCTTTGTACCACTACTCCCATTCTGTGGTGATTCTTTGCCATAATCCTATTTGGACACGTGATCTCAACTCCACGATATTTTCTCCAATTATAACCCCATTCCATGTCATCAGTACCCTGACAACGGTAGTTGTTTCCTCCATGATCTGTCAGCCAATCATAAATGTTAAGTATAATCTCATTCCTAATTTCCTTCCTTCAATCAAAGTGCCAAAACATACACTCGGCTTCAATTATCCGACATCCGTTGGCATAAAGAGAAATAAACGTGAACCCCACGACATATCATTCTCCAGTTAAAAGTCACCAACAACGATTCCACTCGATGCAATTGTCATCATAAACTAACAAGCAATTGTCAGGGAACCGCATGCCCCTTTTCTCACTACGGATCATCAGCATGCAACCTCTAGGTCTTTATTCAGAGAATAAATGTCATCTTGATCATCATCTTTCTTTATCTTTTGGTCGAACGACGTCCGTCCTCTGTCCACCTCTCTGCCGATCATCCACTTCAAAGCATCACCACCCGTTCAAACAATTCAAACAAATTCAATTGAGTAAAGAGTATCTACTGAAAGTATCTTTCATTATTTGGACACGAGACATGTTGATCTCCCCCGCCAGAGAGCCGTCGCGAATAATGGTCAGCCAATTAAGGTATTATACACCCATTACGATGGCGGTCGAGTGATCTCCTCCGGTAGTAGCGATAGTAGCGATAGTCCCGCTCCCCAACTGATTGGGGTGTAATTATATTTAGTGCCACTGGTAATTGTGGCAACAATTCTCGCTCTATCTCTCTCTTTGTCTCTCTGTTCCTCTATCTGGAACCATTGTGGCACTTGTCAGCGGGAATCGTTGTTATAAATCAATCGAATGCAATTGGCCGTTGATATGAATTACAGAGCGCTTAGGCGCTCGGTACTCTCTGTGCCATGGTATCTGTTTCGCTCAATCTATCTGCGCGCCGACCATGTTCCGAACGATGAATGGGGAAATATTTCAATTAAATTTAATTACCTGAGCCCTCCGCCAGTGTCTTTGGAAGATAGAATTGTATTCTCCTGCTGACTCTCGTCCAATTTAACAAATGGACATGTTACACAAGCATACAGCGAACGGGCTGTTAGAAGACGGAAGACGGTGGATTGTGGACAGCCCACCACCGTGTATCTGTCGTGGAGTGACATAAATTTAATAGCATTATTGACTTTACTAATCCAATAAAGAGTATTTGGCAAGCAATTAAATTGGACTAACGCAGAGAAGTCAATTGTTGATGCAGGCCGTGTACGGGGAAGGCCCGCACAGCTTGACTGTGGTGTGGTAAATGTGGTATCACTATCTTTGGAGGCTATCATGCCTTACGGGGGAGATTTAGTTGGATTTGAAGATTATGCTTTTGTGGAAATCAAAGCAAATTGTTGTAACGCAGGTTGTCTTGACTGTATTAAGGGACAGGTAGTGTTCAGTTTCTAAATTGTGTATCTATAGGGTTTAGTATTCATGTAGAAAGGATTTGTGTTATACATAACATAAGGACAGATAGTCTATGAAATATACAAGTTGTATTTTGGTACTAAAGATACGCAAAACACCTTACAATCCTTCGTCCATAGTGGTCTCCACTCGATCTCGATGTTAACTACATATCTTGAATGCAGTCAGATTTAAGTGGGCTTTGACCTTAAGGTTCAATACCCCTTTAGTGCAATCACTAAAGTTCCACTTAAGTTTTGTGATCCATTTAAGTGTAAGCACTGACATATTAAATGGTATCTCTGCCCCTGGACAGTACCTTGTTAATCCTTCGTAAAATCTGTCTACAAATTTGGTTTCGCCCACAAACGTAGAAACCAACCAGCGAATGTAGATATTTAAGTGAAACTAGAAAATTAATTTTCTACGAGTACGTTTCGTTCCGATAGATACGTGCCAAACGCTGTTAGATTCATAAAAACACGAACAAATTAAACCACTTTGACTTGTGGTAGGTCGATAATTTAGAGTTCCGCATACCAGGCTATCAAAGCTCCGTTGGAAACTATCTAAGCCGCCGAGGTGTAGTACATAAAAACCCAAACCAAAGTACTCGTGTATAATCTCTTTCGTCTCGAATCAAAGCAAGGAAATGCGTAACAAAAATTGTTGTTGAACTCACTGCTTGTCCTGTCGTGTTCGCCAGTGCGGTGCAACAAAAACTAGTTTATAGCGCGCAACGACGATGCCAAGCAATATCCGTCAAATGCCTATCAAAGCGTTTTGCTGTACTCGACTACATGTTGAACCTCATAAATATGGATGCATTCTCCTCTCCAGATACCGCACACATAAACTGCAAATAGTTCATAAACCGCACGTAATAATATCTTTCTCTCTCTACTATGATTGCTGGGTCTGTTACTAAGTCGTCGTCGTCGTTGTCGTCGTCATCATCATCATCATCATCGTCATCGTCATCATAGAGTCCATCAACACAGAGCAACAACCAGCCAGCAGTCAACCTGGAGTTAATTACTCTTTACTGTTCGTGCTGCTGTTGTTGTTGTATTCGGTCTTATGCACTTTAAAGTCGGGTCTCTTTATAGCATGTTCCCACAGTCGCAATTATTCATGCTTCAGATGCAGTTACAAATTTCTTACACACTATAGATACGGATACATTCGTTGCATATGCAAATGCTGCAGCAGAATAAAACAAAAACGTATCTAGAACATTTTAAAGCAGCTCCACCGCTGTATCTTTTTGCATCCAATGTTGAGGGAGATGAAAATCTCATTTGGATGCCGCTAAACCCAAACAGAAACACACAAAAAAAAAAGCGTTTACACGAATGGATTGCAGCAAAGAAATGCATTCCACCATTCATCAACGTTGCATCAACTTGGCGGTTGTTGCTTGCGAACAAATCAGATAAATGGCGCACGGAAGTGCAGATTGAAATGAAGAGGTGTACAGCACAGAGAATGTGAAAGAAACAATTTTGTCAAAATTAGTACATCCATCTGGTCCTTTGTAGTGGAGAGCGCGGTCGTCGTGTGAACCCTGTGAAGAGTTTTATGTTCTTGTTGTGACCTTTAGCTGTGTGTCGCCACAATGTTGGATTACCAAACTCAGCGATGACCACGAACTGTGTGCTGACCAGACTGTGGAGTCGAGGAAGCGGTTTATCATGACATCGTCGTTGTCGTCGTGGTCTTGGTCTCATTTGCTTGGATGGATAACATAATGAAGCTACATTTTTGGTCATTTCTTGGAATTGGGAAGTTTTCGGATGACACTGTGTGCTGAGGACAGGGCAGCAGTAGTGGTAGTAGTTATTTTTAGGTTGATGTGCTCGCTGGTTTCATTAAAACAAGCTACTGTCGTATTTAAAGATAATTACATTCGTAATTAAAGGCGGTTTTTATTAGTCGGTTTTATTTGCTGGCGCAAATGGAGACAATGGTTTCGCTTGAGTTGTGATTAAGTGAACAAGGAAGTAGGCTACTGGATTGCTGTTAATTACCATTGATAGGGTTTTTATTGGACCATGTGTATTGTGTGCTGCAACAATTGGCAGCTTGTAATGGGAGTTGCTTATCTCTAATTGAGGTTGGGAGGAAGAAAATTGCTTTTTGATTGAAAGGCAGGTTTATTGCAGTAGTTATACCTTGGGCCTATAGGATTGGTTCGAAAGGAGCTCTAAATTAGAAGGCTTTTTAGTGTTTTCGTATTTTTCATATCGGTTTGTGTCGGAAATTTGAAAGGCAATTGGGTTTCAACTTATTGGTACACTGCTAGATATTCGTTCTTTTCATAGATACGGGTATCTGTGAGCATGAACCTTTCCTATGATCATCTATATATTGGACAGCAATCTTCATTACAATCGTTAGAGAATGGACTAAGATAGATACAATGAAGTATGTACGTTACCCAGGAGGCTGTTGTGAGAAGTGACCAAATTCTTCTTTGCTAAAGCAAGCTGAAGACAGGCCTAGTTTAGACTTAAACATGACCGAGTCCTGAGTTTTTAGGGGGGTTTAGCTGCCAGTTTGATTGGATATTTGTGGAAAATGGTCAAAAATTTGTCTAGGCTAACCAAAAAGATTCGTGTTTTCCGAAGAATACAGACTCAGATTCGCTGTGGATTTTGTAGCGTTTTTGTTTTTTATTCTTTCATTAGGCCGATGACTACTGAGTAGTTCCGCTTAAAAAGATACGAGAATTGACGGACCGGTTCAGGTAGATATGTGGGAGTTTTACTATCTAAAAACACCTCCAATGTTGTGCTAAATTATCTTGCCTTCATTTCTCCTTAGAACTGCAAATGAAATCAATGAATTACTTCGCGATGGGACAAAAATTGTGCTGTAAAGCCTTCTTCAAGGTCTAGTATACAATGAACCTCTGTAGGTCAGCATTTACTCATGACCAACAATCAAGTTCGTGATGGAAATCTTATATAAACCCTTGTAAGTGCGGGGTATCTAGAGCTATTCTAAACTAGGTAACATGGGCAACTTAGTAACGTTTATTAGTACTGAAATCGACACAATATCATGCCGGATCCAAAATGAATCTCAAAAGATACTTTGTGGCACTAAAGATACTAGTAAATGCGAACAGTGACTGATTGCTCTTTACTCTTACGTTTGTCTCCAAAGCAAGGAGGACGTCTTCGATATTTTTGTCGAAGTATGCCGGGTAGATACACAAAAGATCGCGATCATCACTTTGTTTCGCCTTTTAGGTTATAACTCGCAGAAAGATGAACGTTTTGAGCTACTATCGGCTTCTCTATCGTGTTTTAAAACATTCAAAATGGCGGATGTGATAGAAGTACATATTTCCAAAATGGCGTATTTGTTGGGACTTTCTTAACCCAGACTATGCTCAAGTGTTGGTTGGTCTACTATAGAAAACCACACCGACTACGGTGGATGTGATTCCAATCATATCCCCCAACTGCAACACATCCTCCCACAGATTTCATCCAGTTCCCACCATTAAACGACCTTCTTACTAATTTTCTTCTCAAGAGAACTAGAAAATAGTTTATCTTCCAGATGTAATAGCCACCCTCATGAGAGTGTCTCATAAAATTTTTGAAGGTTACACTCGTCACAGAGCATCAGTGGCATAGTGTCCTCTTCCCCGCTTTGCTTGCACATCTCTACATCCACACCCATTTCAATTGAATAATTCCTATGATGGTGCTTGGTGGCTGTTGGCTGTTGGCTGGTGGCAAGAGAAATTGTCGATTGCAGTGTTATTATGATGAACCACTGCAGCTACTGCTGGGACAGCAACACATGGGAGTATCCCAGTCATGGTGTAATTGCCTGAGAGTTTTATTTGTCTTTTCCTCAATATAAATGGGAACGGAAGACATGTATCCGTAATGTTTTCGATGGGAAAACCTCACTTCTCCGATGATTCGGACAAAATTTTCCTTTTCCTATTCCATTTTATCGCTTTATTCGATTTTACGAAGCACTACCTCGGCAATAACATTGATTACGTTGAAAGCAGTAAAAAATAAAAAAAAAAAATAAAAAAAATTGGCGTAATTGCCATCCCGGTTGAAATTAGTGCAACGCTGGCGCATTCATAATTGCTGGATCCGATTAGTTTAGCTCATCGCATCCTGAAATAATAATAACAACAACAGGTTCAACTACACTAATCTCTCGCATCATCAGGTGGTGCACTCGCATTATGACCCATCACAGACTAGGTGTACACATGTGTGTCCTGGGTATCTAGATACGCACTACGTGTGATGTGGAAATAATCACGGTAGGTGGTAGAAGTGGTGGATCTCGGAGCCATCCTGTAGTTCAATCCAGTTTATCCAGGTTACACAAGGTGCACAATGTTCATATGGGTGAATGGATTCGAATCGATAGACGGATGAGTGCGCTGTGTATCTCTGAAGCAGTGGCTGCCACCAGCTGCTGCTGTTGTCCAATACCCACGTACGTATCCCGCACACAAACCGCAAAAAGTTTAATCGCATAACGCTGGCAACCGCATGCTGCCGAGCCGAGTGTTATCATTTTTTAAAATCGGTTAATGCACGAAAGATTCTACCATCATTGCTGTTGTTGTTTTTATTTTACTGGGTGATGGTAGTGGTCGTAATGTTGGTCAGATTGAGCTAGAGCCGGTGTATCTATGCCTATGTCAAAGCTATGCGAGACTGCACATACAAATGTAACAAAAGTAGATTTCATGTTGCGGCAGCCATAGAACGTTAACCACTGATTTTGCCATAAATATTTTACTAAAGGTATTCACTCAAAGAATAGAGGTTTTGGTGGGCGGGGTTCGGGTAGACGAGTTGTATGCAGTAGCTGAACTTACCTGGTGCTTGTTTTTTTTTTTTTTTAGTTTGGATTGCACACCCGGTTTTAAGTCTAGTTGTGAGAGGTGGTAGTGATGGCTTGGGTAATCAGCTCAACCGTGTGACTGGTATACTTAAGTAGTTTTAAGGAGTATTGCTATTAATGGATCGGTTGAATAGTATAACTGTTTTGAACCTCCAGACGCAAGATGCAGGGTGAAGATACAGAGTGAAAGATACATGACTGAAGTAGACTTGTGAAAGGTAAGTCGATGTAACCTAGTGACAGCCTGAGAGCATTGATATTCGTTACCGATCGTCGAAATGTTTTTATGTTTCTTTCACTCAGATGCTTATATGTAGTACCCTTGGTAAGAACAGTTTGTTTTTAAAAATAAACGATAGCTCAAGTTTAGATTCATTTGCTTTCCACTATTGAACCCAACTATCCCTTAACATGCTCCACTTACTTTCAATTGATATCGTCAGCAAATAACTGGCTGCCTGCTCAGTTATAAGACCGAGAAGCTCGAAACAATGAAAGGCGCAACACACAGGACATGCCAGAATACTATCGATGCATCGTCATCTTCCACTGATCACCGACCACCTGCCCACTGAACACGACATGGGCTACAAATTCTCAATACCAAACAGAACTGAATGGACACACAGGGATGTCCTGTACCTAGAATCGCTGTTACTTTTCGCCGATGGGTCCAAAACCGAGGACGTGCTGAAGCCTTCTCAGAAGACCTGGACTTCTCAGAAAACCTTCCATTCGTCAAACAGCTGACGTTCTGGCGGCTAATGTAAGAACCTCGGTGTTGATGCCTACATCAGCTAGGACTTGTGATTTAAGCCAAAGCTATACAATTTGGACAGTCTAGTCTTACTTAGCGGTTTCCTAGGCCCACGAATCTAGAAAACAAACTGAGATTTCATGTGAAAGGGTTTCAGAACTCGTATTTAATCAGACTACGACGTTCTGTAGGCCCTAGAGTAGGTGCAGTTTAATGGCCCTCCTTGGTGGATTCGTTATATGATATTCAGGCTAGTAGGTTTGTTGGATTGGATATCACTGTCTTCACATAGATCATACTGCTCGACAACGAACTCTTTATGAATACGAAGTTCCTTCGTTCCTTTCTGAAGTTTGATCTCTGACGCTTGTCCCACTTTTTGGCTAGACGTTAGCACATCAGCTCTGCAGCAGTTACTCTATATCGACTCGATCGCAGGCATTTATCTTTTTCCAGAACAGACTGTCTTCGTCCTTTGATTTTATGTTACAGGTGTCATAAGCAGTTCTTTCTAGTACTCTTTTACTTGCCAGCATCAGTCATGAAATTAGGGTCTTCGCCTTCGAAGGACCATATCTAATAGTTTTCTGGCAGTGGTTTTCGATTTTTGATGCTAAAGTTGCTTCGGAAGAGGTCAGTAGACACGTCAATGACGTTGACAAAGATTTTGATAGGCTCTTGCAGCAGCTACTTAGATGCCAAATTTTCAATGAGTACTTTGAATGTGTTGCCTTCCCTTCGAGATTGGCTAAGTAGATGTCACAGTTTTAAATCCGTCTTAGATCTGGTTGAACTTATGACGTTTAAGCCTCGCCACTAGCTCAGGCTTAAAAATCTTTATAGTGCCTTCCTTCAAAGATTTTGCAGTTTCCCCGCATGAGGTGTTCGCTTAGAAGCTCGGCTTTAGTGCAGCTTGATGCCGCTCTTGTTTATATATGTATCTTTAGCAACCTTTTGTGTCTAAGAAGGAGTCAGCTTCATCTGGCTTACGACGAATGCTGTGAAACTTCCATCCTGCATGTACCTGGTTCCGCAAGTCTTCTGGTATATACAGTTACCTGCTACATATTTACTAAACCCTCGGTCTGCTTTTGTATCTTAAGCTACATATGACATGGGATTAAAAAAATCCTTTGGCTGGAGTGTGGGTTTCGATTAGCTGTGGCCAATATAGTTTGCAGTTTGATGCTTTGTGTGATGCACATGAGCCTAAGCCAGACTGGTACGTGTCGAAGTGTATCTGTGACTATCTGTGTATCTTCTGCGCAAATATCCGTTTTTTGAACGCGAATCTACCAGCCGATAGATAGACATACATACATTATGTTCATTGCGACTAAGGCGATACATACTTTTGTCGGTTAATTTCAGACTCCTTTTGGCTATTCTTTACCCAATCTACCAGTCGTATCTAAACACATTTACAAAGATCATTCGAATGGAAGAGTCTACTTTTAGTTGAGTGCAGCCCTGCTGTGAACCGATTGCCTATATGGCTTAGGATTTAATGACAGTTGTTAAGAAATATTTTTATTTGTAGAGTGCTACATGTCAATAAAAAAGGAAACCCCCCGTTAGGCCTAATAAATTGCAATCCAATTACCAGCCAACGGATTAACATCGCAATAAACCTAGAAATACGATTAGCGATTCGACTAGACAGTAGAAATCAACATCAACATGTTCAAGTTTGAAAATAATCTAATTTAGAAAGGCGTTTCTGTAAATCAAAACCACCTTGAAGCAATTGCATTCTAGTGTACGTCCTACATTTGCACCTGATTCCAAACATCAGTCTTAGGCCAAGTCATCCGTATTTCTCGGAACCATTGCTGTATGTAAAAACCGCACGTAATGTTCGTTCCAATTCAAAGGAGTCTATAAAAAGATATTATTATTAGATGAACACCCGTTCGATATCTATCCCCGGAGACATAGTAGAACGATGACTCTGAATCGAGGAAGAGAGAAGGTAGTCGATTGGAGAATAGGAATCGAACGTGTCCACACGTAAGAGGTGGTTTCACCTCTCTCAATGTATAGTATACTCATTCCCGAGCGCGGCCTCAAGCCTTCAGTATTATTATCGATCAAAGGCATACTCACAACACAACACAACACAATGCATTCCATCCCCAGCCACAGTAATAATAAAGTGTTCAGTCTCTCTCTGGCGAAGGTTAAAGTGGTACACAGAGTATCTAGATGCATGGCCCGGTAGTCGCATATAAATTTCCTCAAACTGAGCCGGACAATCTTAATGGTGGGCGGTGGTGGGGGTAGTTCCAGTTTGGTATTTGTATCTAGATCGATTTTCTGTTACTCCTCATACGATGAGTATGTATGATTTGACAAAATGGGCAAACATATAAAATTCAAATTTAAATTCATAGCTCGGGAGATGCTCTCGCATAGATACTTTGCCCTGCGCGCTCTGTCTGTGTATAATCAATTGCTGCTTGCATCGGTTTAATGCGAATTCAATGGCACATCTTGAACGGAGGAAGCAAGACAGATCGTCAAGTTGCATTACCATAATTTGATGCATTCAATCGGGAATCGGGAATCGGGAACGATGGCCAGAGTTGTGCGAATGCGAGACATAATGCGGGCGAGAGAGTCTATGACATGAATTGTACGACATCAGAATAACGATGGCAATTGATGTTGATTTGATTTCGTATGAGTTGAGATTGGATGTTGCACAATTTTTCAAGCTGATGGGGCGGGGGGCGTGGCATGAATGTGCAAAGATGATTGAGCAGAAGCCAAGGGGGAAGTATGCAAGTGACTTGCTGTTTTTGGTGATTTAATTGAACTGAATTGATCTGTGGTGTTGGTGGAGTAGCTATTGATGGATGTAGGTGCCATGCCATGTTCTGCAAATGTTTGATATGTTGTTAGGGTCAGATTAACAAGGTGTTGATTGATTGATGGGGAATTACAATTGGTTGTGGTTGTCAATTAGGGCAGCGTGTAATGATAAGTTGCTTGCAATCAATTAAGAAAATTGCTGTAATTTAAGGTGGCATGACAAGGATATTATATATTCAGTGAAAGGATTATTTGTGTCGTCATTTGGGTGAGTAATTTCATTGATTTGGTGTACAACGCTGCATTGTTATACAGAAATTATGTTCGTAGGTAGTTAGTCATGACGGGACTCTTGTGTAACACGGTGAGGACGCACATATGCTTAGTTTAATATGAAGTTTCATTCAATAGGAGACGAATTGGAAGGTGGGTGAAGATCTTGGGGTTTTAAAGGCTTTGGAAGCAGTCTCAATTCCTCATTTGTTTTCCAAGATATTGTAAGACTTAAACCCTAACTTAAGACTGTCTCTAAGTGATATGGAGTCCATACTGTTACAAGGAAGTCGCGCTTGGGAAGTTACCCCCACTATCACGAGAAAGATACAAATTCCTGTTAACCATTCTATATGATGATCCTAAGAATTTTCTTGAGATACGATTAGTTTCTAACAAAGATTTCTTTTAGAGAATGAATTTGGAATCACTAGTCACCAGCATTTGATGAAAAAAGTGTATTTTTCTACATACTTCTCTCAGAAGAGGCAGTTTATAACGCTGGTATAGCCTCTCGAGGTCATGGAAGGTCTATTGGTACCATCCCAACCACAATACATGCTGCATTCGTTGTTCGGAAGGCACTGCATACTCTCAACACGTTGATTCATTGCAGTCATGCTACAACTCCTTAAAGAGGTTAGTCACTAGAATGATTGTTATATCGTCGGCGAAGCCAATTATTTTGGAAGATCTCAAGATTCCAAGTTTGAGAACGTTATTGTGTATTAGATTCCACAGTAGCGGACCTAGTACGGAGCCTTAAGGAACACCGCCTGTGATGTTATAGTGCCTAGTTCCATCGTCGGTGTTGTAGAGCAGTATCCTATTTATAAAATATGTAGTCCGCCATTATCTTCTGCCGGTACCCTGGAAATATTGCTGTTTTCCGTTGCATGGATGCATCACAGACTCTTGTCAATCCTCTTGTGATCTGATTCGCCTTGTCGCCAGGTGATCCAAGAAGGGATATATCTTCCATCATTAGCTAGAGCATTTCAGAGTGTGTGGTTTTCATCTTCTTTTCTGTGGATGCAGTGCAGTGGAGAAAAAGCAGTGCCAACGTGACATATTTCCTTGCTTGCCATTGTGGACATATAAGCGAGTCATGTCTTTCCAAAGTTGACGATGACACCGAAGAGATACATTGTATTCTTAGGTTCTTCCTATAAAAGATGATTGATTGTGATTCCTTCACTTTTAAGCTCATTAGGTTCGTATTAGTATTTTCTGAAGATCTTCATTTAAGGAGACGATTTGGTCACATATCTATGTAACTATATGTTGCATTGCCACTCAGTTTTTAGTGGATGCTTGTTTAAACAAGAAAGAACTAGAATAGGTGAAAGAACAGATCCCTGCGGAATGCCAGATTCAATAGCAAATGTGTCCAAAAACACACCGCTGACCAGAAAACCTGGATTGATATACATATGTATCTTGTAGAAAGTTTTCCCCTCATCTAGAGAGTTAACGTTTACGTTAACTTGCTTAGTAGGGTCCTATGCCAGACAAGACGGAATGCCTTTGTGATGTAAAGCGAAACGGGTCTTGATTTGTCAATGTTGTTTGATGGCTGAAGTCCATAGGTGGGCAAACATACATGGCTCAGTAGGTTTCCCGTTGAACTACATCTACAAAACCCATATTGGTGGACGCTTATTAGTCCATGTATAGTAGCAGATATTTCGCTCCTTGTTTGGTTTCGGTTGGATGAATGGAGTTATTCCACAACGAGGAAAATATTTGTAAGGAACACCTGTTAGCTCTGAGCATGGTTTTGAGAACTAACGCTGGTATTTCGTATGGTCCAGTGGCCTTTGTGTAGTTCAGATTTTTATGTATTCGGCCTCACCTCAGGCATCGAGGTTGACTCTTTTGCTATAGTCTGTGGACTGCCTCTAGTCATCCGTCCCACTAATGGCAAAGAAAAAGAACAGAAGTTTATGCTCCATCCAATGACGTCGGGACGTGATTCGCTTGGGTATTAAAATTGCTTTTAGGTTCTGTTTTTGGCTGTGAATTTGTCACAATTTTCGAAAAGCTGGCCATGCCGTAGCAACCTACGTATTGAATAGGGATTCCTTTCACACAGAATGGGAGAAATTTATAGTCCAATTTATAGTAAACATTGAATAAATGGGTTTACACCTTGCATCAACACCAACCATATGACGATGAGCATCATGTAACAGATTGTAGGACATGAGCGATACATCTCTTCAGGAAGACAACTCGTATCTATGCAATGAAATTTGTCAAATACATGAAAAAGAACCGGTCACACAGACTCTTCCCTTCATAGTCCTGTGACAGGCAAGATTTTGGTGTTTGAAACTCGTTCTTGATTGTTGCATTTTGTATATTGGATTTCTGACTTGTACTGCAAGAGAATCTGGACCAATTTTATCATGAAACCACTTAAGCTCTGGCTAGTATAGAAGGGTGGTTGAGTAGTTCTGCCTTCCATGAGTTTGAAATAAAGAATTAAGGAAACCTTGCCAGTTTTATCTCCAAAACTTTTGGCTTTTAGCAATAAATGAGCCATAATAGTATCTGTTACTCGTTGTATCTCTCAAGTATCTGAACTCACTGATGGAAGGTTGACATGCGCGATAGCCCTCAATAGACCCTGTTCTTATCGAAAATCTTTAAAATCATTCACTAGAAAGCGCTTAGTCGTGTTAAATTTAAGGAGCTGCATTAGGATAAGGATATTCCTGCGTAGCAATCAGTTGAATAGTAGATTGATTTGTTGTATTGAAGCAGGTTTCTTCGCCATGAGGTACTACCCAGTGAAAATTTTCCTAATCTTCTTTTACTATCAATGACTCTTCTATGTTTCATCTTCAGTATATGGAAATTGTCACCAAGATTTAAGGAAAACCATCGTTCTAATAGGGGCATCCAAGCGTCCTTTATTTTTAGATTAGTTTTTATATAGCCACAAGCATCCTTCGAGGAGAATCGACTTGGTAAGTGAAGCGTCCATCTCTGCAATCAATTGCCTGACTGGTTTCCTAATTGAGAATACCATCCGTCTCATGTGGGCTCATTTATAAATAATACACTTCATCACACTTAAAGACAATATCTTTCCAGCTGCGGTCTCATGGCTGTCAGAACATTAGACTCATTACCATTTTGGGCCAGATATACCTACACTAGTATCCACTCAACCCGCCACATCTAATAATAATCGAAAACTTTCTCGCAAAATCGCCGCCCAACCTAATCCCCATCCCAATTCATTAATTCACCTCATCTCACCCGAAATCCGATGAAATATTAGCATAACCCCAAAAAAAAAAAAAAAAATAAGAAAAAAAGGCAACCAACTCACAGTTGACCTGTTGCCGCTGTCTAAGTGCCATTCCCCAAAATGTCTTGACTAATGCTCTGATCAATATTAATTAAACCTTCCTGTGCCGTATTGCTCTCCATAGAGCCCAGCCGCATACACAAACACTCAAAAGCAGACTTAATCCGCAGAAAACATCGTGGGCGGTCCCCAACATCTTCCGAACAGAAAAATTAGATCCAAATTTGTTAAGAGCACAGACATATGGTGGACGGACTCTCTCTCTCTCTCTTTCTCTCTCTGTGTGTCTGTCTGTCCGTAAATCGTAATTTATTATTTGAAAAGAATGGCATTAATCAGTTTCTGGTGAGACACAGGTTCGGCGTGAATCAGTATGTGCCCCCAATCGTACTAATAACCCTTCCCCTTGCACGTACAACTCACAGTCCATCCGCACCGGAGCGCACTGTAATTTTCAATTTTCACCATGAAATGTGTAGTATGACTTTCGTTGCGCACTGTAATTCAATAATTTTCCGTAAAATTATTTCTCTCTCTCCTGCCAGAGTTGCAGAGTTCCAATTATCCTTTTTGTGGCGCGAATAAATCTGCATCTCCATATTTTCCTCGACGCGAAGGTGAGTATTGAGCGATAAATCTGAAGACGCGCGCGATTCAAACCACCAACACAGAGCGCGCGAACGGAGTTCTTACATCACAAAGAGTGGATGTATCTATGGGTGTTGAGAGATACAACAACCATGTCGCGTATAATTTTCTTTTCTGTCTAATGGTTGTGTGTGTGTGGTGGTGTGAGGTTCTTCCTGAAGGTGTATAAATTTGTTCCGAGATTCTATAAGTGCCGCGTGGGCAACCTTGGAGTGGTGCGGTGGTGGTGGCTTGTCTACGGGTTATTAGGAGAAACACGATTTTCCTGTCAGCACCTTTTGTTGATGGGTTTTCGCTGGCGCGTCGTTGGCGTTGCGAAACAGTAGAACATGGCCTGTCAGTGATTACAGGTGATGGTGACATGATACCATGGGTGGAAGGTAGTATCTACTAGTCTCAAACCAAAATGCATCCTATCCCTAATGAATGGGACACGAGTTGGATGGAAGTATTGATGGGCTGGCTTGGCTATATTGGATCCAATTATGGATACCAGTCTGGCACCTGTACAAATGGGAGTTGTTAGTTGACTTTTGACCCCCGAGACTCCTTGGGAATTCACAGAACTGTCAAAAATTCAATGTATTTCTCATCATTAGAGTTGAGGGGTATACGTTGCTTTCTTCTTTTTTTTTTTTGTGAATTGCGTTCAACAGATATAGATACAGATACTTTGGTTTCAATTGGGTCGGCAATGCCATATTGTGGCGGAGGAACAGAAATACTTATGTATTCCTTGGTTTGATGATGATTGTTTTGGGCCACTGGGTGGAACGAAAGGTGTGTGGGTAATAATAGGGCTTCGGTTCTACATCATTTTGGAATTGTAATTGAATCACGTAGAAGAGGAGAAGCGTATTTTTGGCAAATTTTACACGTTTTTCGGCGAAAACATGTGTACGAAGCAAATTGAATTATATTAGGGTGGGATTGCGTTGAGGGGAAGTTTTGAAAGACACATCTTTAGAGGCACCATCAGGGTTTTTTTTTATTCTCGATTCTCTGCGACTTTTAAAACAAAAGATGAACGTAGGACGTTGAGGTACCATCCCCGGAATCTTTCACAATTTTGAATACAGGATTGAACTTGAGAAAATGTTTCTAGTCAAATCCAACATATTAGGTTCAATTTATGAAGCCTTTGTAAGCTGTGGAGTTGATAGATTTCAAGTTCGTGGGCTGACAGGGTGTGCCTGATATTCCTTCTAAAAAGTTTGGCTACGTAAGACGATGACTTTCAAGGATAAACATTTCACTTGTAATGCTTAGGTATTTACTGACAGTAACGTCTAAGTCCCTACCCGCAGAGGAGTGGTTGAAGATACGACGAATAGCATGAACTTCTGGCTTTCTCAGAGAATAATGCAAACAGTATCTTTATATAGTGCCTTACCATAAGTGGGTGCGATGGTGCCTCGGAACATTTCCTGGTAGAATGTTGCGACAGTCAGGTCCATTATTTGTGGCTAGTTCCACTTTTTTACACCCAAAAGTCCGTGGAGATGAGGGTACGGATTATTATTATTAGAAATGCTATGGATTATTACACAAATATGAAAACCAGCTACGTACTTTCTTACAAATAATGGCACTACATGGATGGGTGTTCTTCACCTCTTCATCCTCAACCATTCAACCTTAAATCAACATCCAGCAGTCTCCAAATTTATTTAAGTATTCGTGTCGTATCTACCGAATCAGTCACTCCGGTGCGAGTTTATGTTGAATTAGCTTGATCAGCTTTTCTTTCATCAATAAGATCGTAGATTCACTCATTCGTATGATGAACTTTTTGATCCCATTTTTCGTGTATTTTCTTCCACAACAACCTGTGATCTTTCCTTCGTTGGAGGAGTTATGGTCACTCATGATGTTGAGGAATTTAATTTAACACACCCAATGACCCAGAACTGTCTTCTGCCTTTTCTTCTTCTTTAGTTGCTGCCTGCTCATTGCTGATTTTAAACGCTCGGTACTTCAAGCACTGCCCTCCATTTTGCAACTTCTCAAGGGACAATATCTACTCAATTGGCATGCAATTAGGGGATGGAATATTACTTTCTTAAATAAGTGCAACGTGGTTTAGATTTTATAACTCCATCGAGTGTTCCACGTCTAGTTACTTTTAAAGACTCAATTGAGGCACCCTTAGCTTTTCTAAGATTAGAAGTATTTTTCCATAAGGATCAGAAACCAGTTGTTGATATCCTTCGAATGTCTTCGCAATGACTTCATCAGTTCATGACTTTTGCTGCCAGTGACCATGTAAAGGCCTTCAACTTTCAAAGCGATACATTCTGTTTATGGTTTTACGCTCCCCAACAGGTATTCCTTGTTAAGTAGTTTTACTGCACCCATAATCGTAAAGCGCCAGTTCGTTCCCAGGCATTTTGGATCTCCGTTTTGTTTTCATAAACCAAACCAATCAAATATAAATGTGTCCCCAAAAATCCTACCTGATCGAAAACATCAACACCGATCCTTTTTTTTGTCATCCAAAGTTCAGTAGCCATGGTATCATCGATTGCGACCATTATGGGACATTAAACATTCATTTTACATTTATCCGAGAAATTTAACATTAAATGTCAGCCTTATCCATACACACATACACTCATGAAATGCGCGACCTTTTTAAATAAAAAAAATGAATGCAAATGTCCTTTTGTTTTTGCTCATCGATGAAATCAGTCGAATGACAGCATGACAAGTATCGCTTCGATTGGGAACGCAAATCTTTACTTCTCTGACAGATAGACACGCTCTCTTGGCTGTGTTGTCGCGCTGACAGTTTGATTTCGCGCAATTCCTCTTGCCGAACACAAAAAAAACGTCGCGTCGTGACAAAGTGAATTGTGGAGAGAAAATCTTTGGCGGAAAATCCTCACCAACCGACGACGAAATGAAAAGAAAATTTCAATTAAAAATTTCCTAATTATTCACTCACGAAGAGCAGCAGTTGAAGGTGGCGATGGCATGGATACTCAAAGAAAGGGGATACAAAACCGGCAAAAGGAAGCGATAGCCACCAAGATTGATAGATTTTGATAAGGAAATCCACAGGGGACGGGTACATAATCCGCCTTTATTCTATATCCCTGATGGCGAGCACTTACAGATTCATTCTATTGATTCAAAAGTGAAACTCAACACCAAGTTAAGGAATTTTCTCCTTCGGCATTCTCTTGCTCTCTCTCCGTCTGCACGACCTCCATGGTGAAAAGTATCTACACCCGCACTATGGATCCGACGAGCGGTCTTTGTTCGAACAACTATAGCATGAAGGCCAGACAAAAAAGTGCGCAAAGCAAAAATGAATGACATAGCCTGGTACGAGTATTTGATTACAAAAAATTTTTGAAGCAGGATTTTTGCACAAAAGCAATGTCTTGAAGGGCGCTCCACAAGTGCATCGTTGCCTCTGGAGAAATACTCAGAATTTAATTTATCTTAAGATGTTGTATCTAGAGATAGAGAGTCTGACAAGTGATGCGGCTAAATGGTCGGTTGTCATGGTAGTCGTCAGATCGAGTGACATATGAGACTATGGTTTGGACCATATGTTGGTTGTTATTAAACACGATGACGACGACGACGACGACGACGGTATCTGGTACTCGATATTCAGATGCAGTAGATTCAGAGTAATTAAAGGCAGGAATGGTGATGTCATTGTTGATGGTGTTTGATTGCAGATTGTGTGTCTGCGTTGCTGAGTGTTAATGCTTTTCAATTGAAAATTATTATTTACGCCAAACAAATTGGGGTTAAGTTTCTTTGTCCCGTTTTAATTGATGGTAATTTCACTGGAATTTCACTCTAAGAAGTGGTGATTCAGTTGGAAGAGTATTTTGATGTGGTGATGGGCAATAAATCTCTATTTATACTTGTTTTGGGTGGTGATTGCATTTCTCTAAGTAGTGACATCAGCAGAGCATGTACCTAGTATCTTTCTTGGCAGCGTGATATCTGCCCAAAAATAATAAAGGGAAGGATTACAGAGACGTACTCTACTTAGTTATTAGAAACAGGATGTGTATCATCAATTTGTGTTTGAAGTTCCATAACGTGACGTGGTGATCGCCTGAAGGATATCTACGACTTCTTCTATGCTGTAGTGGGGGCTTCATTTGTCATTATTTCTTGACACCTACTTCTTGAGTTATTAGTGATTCAGACAAAGGAATTTTTTGTATGAAACTCTCATGATAGGATCCAGACTTCAAGCCCACAAATACAGAATCAGCATTCAGACGAGTTCCGCCATTTACGTATGATTCAAGACATTGCATCCTTTGCCCAATCCCTCTAGTTAATCGATAATAGTGCAACATATGTTGGCGATGCTTCTCTTAGTTTTCCACAGGGCAGGAGTTTCGCAAACTGGTATATATGCATGTTCCTTGCCCATTCGTTTAGGGCCAGCTAGTCTTGTGATAGACCTTATGATACATCAGAATCTACTAAAATAGGAGTAGTCTATGGTTTCTATTAGGGGTTGAAAGAGGGATTGGAATAGTACCCTTGGAAGTTCAGCGTCGTTAAGCTTTTTAACTTAATCGCTCGTTATACTCTTTATGTCTAGATTGGAACTGAACTACATTTCGCAAGACATGAGGTGAAGAAAATGCTGTTTTTATCCTAAACATTCGTTATAGATACACCCATATGCATAGCTATTCTATTTCACAACTCCATCCCTCTATACGTAAGCGAATTTTCCTAGAAGGCATGTCAACCATTGCCACTCTGGTAAAAGATTTAAGGTTCCTGGGTGACTTTCCAGTTTCAAGATCCTGCGTTAAACAAGATCCTTAAATTTATTGTCGCCAAAGGCGTTACAGTAGTGTGCTAGAAGATCTCCTCAGTTAGGCAGGAGGAAACAGAAACAGTCAACGGCAACGATCTGGCCAGAAAAATTTCGGACATGAACTCCGAATGAGCTGGTGGGCGAACTCTTCCTCTTATTAAGTTGGCCAAGGGATTAATGGAAGACATTTTGGTTATAAACAATGCCTACTAACCACAGGCCATTCTTTAGCGCAAAACAAGTGGTTGAAGCTGCAAAACCGTTGCACAATCATAGGGTGACGGCGTACTACTGAGCGTTCCTTCAAATGACTTCGGCGAAAGCTGTAAAAATGAAGAAGATTCTATAGTACGTCTATCCTGCTACTGTCCAGGCCTTTAAAGACGACGGTTGTCCCATCTGGGCCCAAGGTTTTTTGATAGTCTGGATGATCTAACAAAGATACCACTGACAGATGTCAAGATCTTTATTCCGGAATCCGGATGGTGCAGTTAGTACATAGGGCAGTCATAGTGGGTTCAGTGGCATCCGAATGAACTTGCACATAACCCTTTATAACGCAACGTAACTTATGGTTATCTCTACCAAGGCGAATTTTCTGCTGCTTTTCAAACTGCTTTTCAAAGGTGGTTTGATGTTTTCACAATCACACTAACAAGATTGATGAAAGAGGTCAAGCAGATACGCCTGTGGCCTCTTAAATAGTGCTTTATAGTGCTTTAATATCCTCGACTGCAGCTCTGGAATCACCTATGGATCTATCCCACTAAAGAGACTATCAGCTTATTAGTCTATTAGCACTAGAAAAGTGCATCTAATGACTCTACTACGGATGCTCCATGATTAAATTGATTTCAAATCTCATCTCTAGTCCAAACTTCAAAAATACAGTCCTTCTCAGACGTTGAACTTCTATTATGAAAATATGGATAGAGGCTGTTAATAAAAAACACAGTTTTATCAACTTCTCAGACTGCAGGTAAATTTTTATAAGCCTTCTCAAAGAAACCAACGATAAGAGCCTCATCAGCAGCTTGAACCTAGAAGATTTTTTTTCTGGGCTGTACACCATCATCTTTTGGAGTTTCTATTAAGTACCTCTGTTCTGGAAGAAAATTCAATAAGTCGAGCTTTAAAGATCGGGCTTGAACACATTTTCAGCTTGAGCCTCTGAGCTCCTGTAACTTGGACTCGAAACTTGTTTTACTGGACACTAGTTGCCTACAATAAAATTTCACTTCTAATCTCGGATATGTCAATATAATATGTAGAAGGAAACGAGCCTATATCTAAATTTGTCTAATCCAAGCTTACAAACCTATTTTAATGGCTTGATCTGGAGTTCATTTTTATGTAACTAGCTTCTGATAATCTCTGAATGAGTGGCTTAAAAAATCTTATAGCTTCTCTTAGGTCAAAGATCGCTGCCCAAAATCTAGTGGAGAGTTCCTAAGACCGACTTTGTTTAGAATATACAAATCCTCGCCTTACCTTGTAGCAGATTAGAAAGAAGTTGCTACATGACCCGAATCTTTCATGCGCGAACTTCAACACAATCCACAACTATCGATTAAAGGACCACTACCTTGAACCGCCAGGTGCTTCCAACAGCCGTGTTCATTTCCCCCTTTCCGCCATTTCCTAGTGCAACACAAGTACATTAATAATCCATTTTGCCACGCTCCACACGTTCCTCGAAGCCCTCAATTATAACTCCATATTCATCTCAACCGGAAGAACCTCATAAGCACGTAATAATTGTGATTTACTTCATCCAGTTCATTCAACACCATCAAAGCAGAAACGCGATGACGAACCCCAAGCATTATTGCTGTTGCTGCTGCTGCAACAAGTGCTAAGAGATGTTCCACAAAGCCTCGACGTCGACCACACTTCCTCCTAATCACAACCACCGGATGCTCCAATTATTCGCATTTGCATTGCGAAAACAATGCACAGAAGAAGAAAAAGAAAAACCAAACCAAAGGAGGAAGTTCCTCCATTTCCCGTTGCTAGTTTCCTACGAATCCCAAGCCCCTAGCTTTCCTCCGGACTACTAAGTGTGTCACTGCAGTTTTTTTTTTTTCCTCCTACTCGTTGTTTATAGCAATCGCGGGGAGTAATTTATTCCGATTGTGAAGGGTGACACAGCCCTTCAGTGTTTTTAAATAAGAATATCCAGACCGCAGCAGTGTACTCCAGAACAAGTGGTTGGAATTTTCCAACCTCTTGCACCATCAACAGGTCGAACTTCTGGTTTCCCTGAACGTTTCTCCTAATTAACATACCTCGCCGATATCATGACTCACAGTGCGCAGTAAATTAGTCACCGTGGTCATAGAGGCAAGCTAATAACTCAAAATGTCCAATTTAAGCCTCGGATACAAGTTTGACTCAGCCTCTAGCGCTGTGGCTCTCCACTGAATTGAATTTCAACGTGTGGTGCTTCCATTGTCAGATGTCAAACTGTATCTACATTTGTGCCTTCTCGGTGGAAGTATGTAATGCGATGTAGTGTATCTCAATTATCATTGAATTGGAAATGTGTGTTCCACCGAAACTAGTTCGATCCACACTTGGAGAGACCCATGCGGCTGTACATAGTCGTGTATCTGTATCTGCGTTGGTCTCGTTGATGTCGTTTTGTATTTCGGTAGTTAAACGATCATTATCTGTGGTGGCACTTCAATTGAATTGTACTTCGGTCCGGGTGTCCCCATCATTTACAAATTACATATGTTTCGAGAGTGCTTTCGAGATTTGGAACAGAGTGAGGATTTCTTATAGCTGGAGGCCAATTCAAATGGCAAATTCCTTGAGATTTGTTTTTAATTGGATTCGATTGGGAACAGTGTGTGCTAGTGTGATGATAGCAGAAGTGTGGATCATTTTGGATAATTGCTAAACAAATAGAGAGGAGAGTCAATAAATTTGACCAAGCAGTTGTAGAGACGGTTGCTGGTGGTATGGTCGTGGCGCCTAAAGATGATGTGTGAAGGGATTATTTTGGAGTCTATTATATGACACTAAACCTTGAATGGTTTGAAGTGGGTGAAAGGGAGTAATGAATCAGCAGATAGTGATTTGGTACAAAGTGAATGTCAAGGACCAAGAAGGTTAGGTGTGGAATATGAACAATTCGTGGTTCAACAAATTATTCGAGGAAATATCTACGTAAATTGTTGCTATGGGAGATAGATCAACTTTAAGTTAAGCTAAGTCTAATTAAAAAAGAAGAAGGAGCTATATCATGCCCGACTGAGTGGTCTGAACCCTTGGCTTTCTAACGTACCCCGCATCCTCTGGTTCAGTCGCAGTTATAGAAGTTCTTAACCCGCTCTATCGGTTTAAACACGTTTTGACTTGGGACATATTCTTCAAAAACAGGTTTATTTGGACTAAAACTGTTCATTACACCGAAATTGAACAAAGCCTCCAACCACAGCGCCTTCTTGAAATTGACTCTAAGCTCAAGCTTGTTCAAATGATTTCAAGGTAGTTAGAGGTAGCGATCACGATTACTGGGGACATCTTTTGATCTGAGTGTATCTGTAACCAAATATAATTAGTCATCCGATTCTAGATTGACATATTCGTCTTCTACTTACTTAAGTTCAGCTTTCTGTCGATCGATTTTCCAAAATTGACATTGAAGTCAGAGTTGGCAGAGCTGTTAAGGCTGGCATGATCACTGATCTACACATGTGCTATGATCAGTATCTTTACTAGGTTATCGTTAGTGGAGCTTACTTAATTTCTCGAATAGAATAACTGCTAAGATAAACTGAACTTTTCGCAATCCGAACTTAGACAAGATCGTCTCATTAAAACCTCTCATGACTTACATGTGGGTAACAAGCAGTTAGACTGCGTTAAATTGTCCCATATCATGAGATATGTAGATGAATACGATCCAATACGGTCTTAAAGTAAGAAGTCCCATACAGACTCACTTTCTTGAAAATTTTGGAGCAGTTTTCGAAAAATTGCAAACAGTTGGCCGAATAGTTTGACCATAGATACACGTAACGCACAGAAGGTTTGACAAGAACAAAAAATATGTCATGCGATTCAATTGAGTTCTACTACTATGCCACTATTACTAAATGGTAAGTCTTACTTAATGCATCCCTTGGTATACAATCGCCAGATCTTAAATCTTTTTAACATGTTCATAGTTGCTGCCTTAATATCTTTCGCCGGTTTTGAAAAAAACCTTTCTACAGGTTATAGATACTCGTCGAGTCCGTGAATCTTTGTTATGAATACTAACAGCCACACCTAGTTTTTCATAATGGATAAACTTGCAACGATTTTTCTGTTAAAATTCATTCAAAATCGACGAAGTATAGTATCATCTACTGAGTATCTATCGTTACTCAAGGATTAGTGTGTCAGACACTTGAGTTGGTGGTACAAGACTCGTAAACAGTAGTGTTTTGCGGGCTTATCATGGAAAACCGCCTTTTGGATGCAGGACACAAAAGCAACACGATCCAACAAATATTTTTTTTGTATCGAAAGTTTTATTGGATTTCAATCAGAATGCATAGCAGCCCGGAAAAAAGTCTTGGACATGTAATTTCATCGTGTATCCCTAATTATACAGCTTAACCCTAGCAATCCTGCAAAAGAAAACCGCCACACATTTACATATCCACTTGCATCCATCAATGGGTATCCAATGTAACTCAAAGAAAAAACCATTGAAATGCAAAACTGTGGACAGCAGGCAGTACAAATAACAGACAAAGTGCAACTGGACCGCCTACCAAGAACTGCGGGACACTTTTAGTTCCGTCATCACCACCACAAATTGTTTACCTTACTATGTATCCGTGGATGCAAACTGTTGTGTATGGCGTTTTTGTAATTTTTTATTTTTTTGCATTGTTGCGGTGGTGGAGTAGTTGTAGGCTGTGTTTTTTTTTTAAGCTTGACTTGCGCCACACGGAACCAAAAGTGCAAACCAAAGAGACCACCAAACCCGATTGTCTGTCTGCCGCCATTGGTTTCGGTTTTGTTTGCCCAGATTGCAGTCGCCACCGACCGACACCACGCCAAGATCGAAAGGAATTGTTCCGCCGACTGTTGCCACAAATGGAACTTAATTAATGGTGGGTGTGAATGTTTGATTCTGGTCTGCTGCTCTATGTGGCTCTTTGGAGTGGATGGTGTTTCCTTGTGCTGCTGCAATGGTGCACCGTTGTTAGCTGTCATTCGAATGTCGGATATCGGAGTACGAGTATCTTTCGCCATAGATACATTCGCCATACCACTAAAGCAGTTCAATTTTCAATTACGAAATGGAACTTTTTTTTTCTGGGAACTATCGATTGGCGAAAAGGAATTTTCACTTTAAAGGGATGCCATACCTACCCAGCAACCCTACATGCAAGGAAGATATGTAGGTATATCTCTTGACAGGATTTTTATAATGATAAATGGCTTCCTAATGAATGCATGCTGCACAAGGACTGACGTTGATGATGCCACATAACCACCAGGATAGACCATTAGCGTTCTGGCCATATAAGCTGAGTGTGGAGGCATCCGGAGCGCACTAAACTTTACGAGTACACTCTGAGTGTGGTTTCCTTTTTTCTCTGATCAAGCAGAAATTCGCGCATAAATTATATTTTTATGCCGACGCATTTAGGGGAGATAGATTGAGTAGTGAGTAGAAACAAAAACGGTCTACACTCCACTAGGCTGACGCCTTTGATGCTGCAGCGGCTTTTCGAGACGATGTGGCCGGAGTTCATAAATTTACATTCGTTCGAGAGCGAACGCAATAACTCAAAAATCACTTCGAACAGTCGTAAAACCGTCTAAAGCTGGTATCGTTGGTTCGGTTTTGACCAGCCGGCCGGTCAGTCGGTTGGTAGATACGAGTATCTGCTATACCTACGCAGCAGAGATCAGTCACTACGTTCGTTTTTAATGGAGTTCTAATTTTTAATGGTAATGGACCGTACTTTAGAGATTCGTTTTCCGATTGCAGAAGCCAGCTGATGGATGTAAAATCCATACAAGTTTTGAATTAATGGGCATTCTTTTATGGCTTTCGGATGGAAGGAATGTTTTGAAATATGGATATGCTTTTGGGTGCTGTTATGCGCGGTAGTAAAAAAAAAATTGGACAGATTTTTAGTGCTTTCAAATTTTAGACTTGTTTTGGGATGTATTCCACTACCACATCATTCATGAGCAGAATCGATGATATGTAGCAGAGTAGCACGAGAGTTAAATCGTTTGAGATATTTTTTTTTTTGATTCATTACTTAGGCTCTATAAAAATCCGATCCGCCATTGATCATCTCCGGGTATCGAAACGAATACAACTTTTTTTCGCAATAATTTCGTATTTATTGATATGAACTTGTATTCATTGATGTCAATGAAGTCAGTTCAATAAACAGTCTAAATGTGGAATCCAGTTGAAGTCGTTTTGGAATAATTTAGATACTTTAGAGGTCAATTGACTTCAAATGACTGCAAAGAGGGGTTTAATGACTTCAATGACTGCAGACTGACTGAAAGATGGAAACCCATTTGCTGGACTTGTTTTAGGTAGATGTTGCTATTGAAGTTATTGAATTTTCGACTTATTGAAGACGGAAGCATTCGCTTTGAAATTGAAAACCTAGAGAAGACTTTCGTATATATTAAGAGCTTTGCTATGTTTCAGATGGACCTGTGCTACATACTATTATCAAGTAGCCACGAATGAATTTTGTTAGATATTGCTTTCAAATTTTAAGCTTAGAAAACTGCGAACTAATTTAAAAACCAAGCCACAGCTTGACCTTGGCTTTAGTCTTTAAAATAAACCATTTGTTCCAAATATACGGCATAGTGTAGCTAGGGATTCTAGGATCAGATTCTGCTTTGATGAACTTTAGTCAAACAAAAGTAGTGTTGTGAACTACTTTTCTAAGCCTAGCTCAGTCGGGCCCACTGACAATAGGGAGCTCTAACAAATGAGGAGATTCTAGTCAATGTTAGACTCAGTGAGAAGAGAATACCTTATACAACATGACGAAGATAGCAGCTACTATTACAGTCATTTCGTGGCTTGGGCTTCACATGGTCTGAAACATTTTTATTTTTGGAAAAATCTGCAGGAGTTTAAGACTTTATTTGTCGGCTTGAATCCAATTCATTGCGATAGTTCTTAGCAACCAGCAATGTTGTGAATTCCGTTTCTAAGCCCAGCTTAATCAGACTTGCTGAGGAAAGAGGTATTTTCTAGAGGAGGTTATGGTTCTGGTTAGACTCACTGAGAAAAGTATAGCTTATACAGAATTTTGGACCTACAAGCTTATTTAAAATCAATCCACGACTTAGGCTTATCATGCCTTGAAAGATGTTGACCAAATCTTAGAAATACGTTGGTGTATGCTCTCTACCAATTTATTTCCAGCTGCTTTGGATCGAATGGTAAGCCATCAGGTTCAGTATACTTGTTGGATTTAAGCTTGGATATTACTATCTTCACTTTGTTTTGGTCAGGTGGACGGAAATTTTGGCAATCATCGTCTAGATTGATTGATTCATTCTGCATGACAGCGAGATGTTGGTCTTCGTCGCCGTTATACAGTCTGCAGAAGAAGTTTTTCCATATTCTCAGCACCGACTGTGACTCTACTACGAGGTTTCCTTCTTCATCTCTACAGGCTTGACATGTTCATTTAGTTTAACCTTTTAAAAACTATGAAGGCTTTAAGTCACAAATCACGAAATGGATTGGATCGATGCCAATCAGCAGGATTATTTCTACCGAGCCTCTATCCTCGATTTCTGTAATGTTTTCAAAGGATGTCTCCAAAGGGGCATTTTCTCTCCTCTGCTATGGTCGATTGTAGTCGAAGAGTTCAAGATAGATACCTAGATCCGAGAACTCATCGAAAAACTTCTTCTAGACAGAATCACAGAAAAGGCTAGAATAGTCGTTTGTTGCTGTTTTAAACTCTTTAGTAAAAAAATTGAGACTAAAGCCAAAAAATGATTCATTGGACTTACCTCACCATCGGCATATATGGCGGGAAAAAACCAAACAAGCTTATACTCTGCTTCGACCTCTAAAATGGGCAACGAAGAGCCTGTATAGGCATATGTATGTCCAACTGCAGCTATGAAGGGCCGCTGTAGTACCCTCCGCTACACATAAGAGTCCTGTAGATTGCTCCTGCCAAAGAGTTTAAGCCTTCCCTTCTATGCACCATCAAAACTTCTTTCTTTACTAGTAGTATCCATCACACCTATCCAACTGCCTCTTCAAAGACGTTGTTTCGAACCCTCCCTGTTTAGAACAAGCCTCAAACGCTTCAGCTAAAGTACCGATCTGTTCGGTACACCAACGGATTTAAAATGCTAAATGAAGTGAGTGCAGGAATATAAGCCTTAAATCAGTGGTCCCTACGGGATGTGCTGCTGCCGTCCTCCAAGAATGTTATCAAGTTATCGAGCTCTGCCCAGAGAGTGCCTCAGAAAAAACCTCAGGCCCGCAGCCTCAATAACTCTTAATTCATTTGATTTGGATTCTGAGTCGAGTCTAACCTAGCTTGGAACTATCTATAAACCCTCGGACAGCTTTCTGTTCAGGCTAGTGGCAATACATACTTCAACTACCTTTAATATAAACTCTCTTTAGCTTAAAAAATCAATTGTTTCATCTTGTTTCATCAGAGAACCTGATTTTGGCTAGGCTTCAAGCCCAGGCATAGCATCTCTCACGGAGTTAGCACGAGAGGATCTCAGTTCCACAAGAGGGCTGTTCTTCAACATGACGTTCTGTTTCACTTAGGGTTTACTTAAAAGCCATACTGCCATCGATAAGGTCGAATCGCAACAAGTTTACGCAAAAACTTCATAGTTTATGCTCCAATCTTTGGGAAAGTAGGCGTGGCTGAGTTAAAAAATAAACCATACTCCAACTCGTTATGAAAAATATGATAAATCAAAGCCCTAACGCAATGTATACATCAACAAAGTCCTTGAAACTCGACTTAAGACTGAAGACTATCTGTATTTGACATAATTGTGGGCGTGGTTGCCGGGAGATTAAAAAAAAATCAAATAGTTTGGTGCTGCGTAGAATCAAGGCATGTGTGCACATATGTACCTTGGTAGCATGGGTTATTCAAATCGATCAGTTTTTGTAAGATTAGCATTTGTCATCTGCTGCTCTTCTGATTATATGTCACGACACGCTTCACAGTGGATGCATTCAGCAAAGTTTTTTGATGTAATATGTCAAGTTGAAGTTCCATTGAGTTTAGTATATTCTCTACACATTCACCATTGTTCCCAACCAAGTGCAACTGATCCTTCGCCCTAAAAAAGGATTCGTATCAACTATTAGCTCTAAACTCCATTTCAAGACAAGTAGCTTGATGACTTTATGACCTTTTAGCTGAGGTTCAATGGGTCTACTACATGTGTTATGATAGAAAAATTACACTGCACAGTTCAACACTAACTATAGAATCAATCAAATGTATGACGTGACTGCAGTTAATCAATGCCATACCAAATCCGAGAGTCTACACATCCATAACCATTATAATCCACCCCCATTAAGTCTGTCTTTACAGGAGAAACTCACCCATAAGTGCGGATGAAAAATAGTTCTCCATAACTCCACATGGTATCCCGGTATTCATTAAAAAGATTAATGATTGTCCATTCCAGTTGGAATAGCTTACACTGGATTAGTGACAATCTGCAGAATAATAATGAACCACATGAGAACTTTATTTACAAAACATTTGCCTTCTCCACTGTCGGCGGCGGCGATTAGGTACTCCGCACGCTGGAACTACAAAAAAAAAACAAAACCACAACTCGAAGCAAATTGTTTTCATCTTTAAGACATCATGAGGTGTGGTGCCCTCACATAAACAAAGTCCAGACCAGGCCAAACTGAAAGAAAGAAAAAAACACCCACATCGCACCTGGGATGATTAATCATCATCAGCTGAAAACAAATCCCCTCACCAAAGAATATAACGAACTTCAATCATATCCAGCTGTGGCCCAACCTCAACTTTTCACTCGCCTCGGTCTAAACTGCCTTTAAAGATTCATTAACCCCAGAGCGGTGCGGCGTTACGTTGTTGTATCTGTTGTCGAAGTCAGATACACACGTAAAAGCCATTTGATCTCATCAAATCGAAGGCGCTCTAGATTTACGACTCGCAAGTCATTTGAATTCCTCTACAAGTTCCAGGGGATTAATCACATAGAAAAGCCGCGCCGCCGATAGCTTGCCACCCTAAGGGGGTACCTGGTACTGGTACCTATGCAATCAGCAGTCGTCGACACAAATGCGTCGTCGCGTCTCCAAGACGATAGTTCAACTCGTAATTTCCAATTAGTCCAATGCCATCCTGCGGTCCAGAGCGGTGCTGCTAATATCCGTTGGATGCAGCAGTGTAGGGCTGGAATTTGCCATCGCAAACCTTCGGGCTTAACAACTACTGACTGCTGTTGTGTTCTTGTAAAGAGTGAAACGCATAAAAATTGTAATTACATCGAGCGCGCACTGCAGTTGAGAATTTACGACAGTGCAGTGCGTTCATCTTGGCCACAATGGAACATAATATTATTGCTCTGGCTGTACACACCGTTGAACTGGCTGGTTTGTGGTCTAAACCAGAACTCTCGAAGCCTTCTCATAAAATCAGATGTGCACCGTTGTGGTGCTGGTGGTGGTGGTGGTGGTGGTGGTGGTGCACCGAGGGGTTAATTATCTGTCATGGAACTAATAATTATAGCAGTGTGGTGCTGTTTTGTGCTGCTGTTGGGCCACTGAACTGCGCCTGAACTGGTAGTGCGCGCATGCGCAGTGGAAGTGCGCTCATTTTGCACTCAATTGCCATTGGTGCCACTGTTGCGGGCACTTCCTCTCTGGCTGGCGAGATTGCCTGGCGAAATTATTTATGTTTTTAATTGATGTCCGAGATGATTACCTCGTGAGTGTCATATATTTCATGTTTTTTCGCTCTGCGCTGCCCAGGATAATTGGTCAGTGCAGCTGAATTTGGAGCACCGGCACGGCGGCGCGGCAGTAGTGGTAGTGCTTAGAGGCGTTTTTAAAAGTTGCAACTTAACCAGGAATGTGGGCAGTTTTTTGTTCGAAGCATGAGTTATGACACGGATCAAGGGCGGTGGTAGAGTGGCGTAATGTTTTGCTTCAGATAAAGTGTAGCTTATACCACTCCTACCGTGCATAAACGTTTAGAAAGACGTAGAGACGTGTATAAAAAAAAATTTACTTAACTGCGTCATTTCCGTCCGTGAGCTCGATTTAACTTTAAGACTGGCATGCCTCATTAATTGGTTTTGGTTAATCCACTTACCATAGTGTAGGTATCTATGGAATTGTCGCACTGTAGTTAGTACGTGAATGAATGTTCACTCCTTGTTAAAGTTGTTCCCTGAAAGTTGGGATGAAATCACATAGCACTGGTGATAGCATCTGGTCCATTCACTTTTCCTTTTCGTAGGAAGTCTATTAGACAGTGTTCCAACCAGAGTCTCGCATTAAGTCCCCTACTTCTACAAAATAGGAATGATTTAGGTATTCAGGACGTTTGTGAAGGTTTCCATTTTTTCTCTACCATGGGGGTTGTTGACCATCGAGTTAGTCCATAACCAACAACAATTTGGTTTGGTATTTATGCCCTATCAACTAAGTTGACATATTGAACCACTTTAACGAAGACTTGTTGGGCCTAAGTGTGATTCTTGAATGTAAACCGGTGATTGTTTTGTAGCTCTTTCCGAAGCAGCCTTTATCGTCAACTTTCGGTCTTCCAAGACAGACTGTCATGGCAGTTTTGATCGACAAATTCTGCATTTTGAGACAGCTATAGGTACTCAGTCGAGAACTTCTTTATAGCCTCGTGGTTTTAAAGTCAAGCTTCCATGAAGCAATATGAACTCCCAGCTTCAGAAGCGTTATTCTGAGGCAGTAAAACTTTTCAACTAATAAGACCAGATTTTCAACTAATATATGTGCATAGCTCCATTGAGAGATACATCCAACAACGTTCTGCAGTAAATTCCTAAGTTTTTTTTCTATCTTTAGACTTCCACTGAAGGTTAGGTACCATTCTGTGACATAGAGACTATTACTGTTTCACCAATTCTTGCTTAGGAGCTCTAGCCACTCTATTGGAAGTCGTTAGAGCGTCCTTTTCTCCGCTTTGCTCCGATTCACTCTCTAAAGCTGTTTCCTCTGAAAATTCCAATTATTTTGCAGATCCTCCGTCATTGCGGGATGGGATTTAGCTGATTCTTGATTAGATTATGCATACTTCCCATTCTAGATTCGGTTTTTTTGCCCACTCTGTCGATAGAGTTTCGACCTCATAGTTGCTACCAGAGTTGCTATTAAATCCAACCACTTTGTTCCTTTGAAAATATTTTCGCGTAGATTTTGTTCTATTCCTTGGACTACCTTTGATTATCTCAAATAGTGGAAGACACTCTACAAGTCTTGAACTTAAATACCTTTGGTCCAAAAGAGAATTACTTTATGGATAAACCTTTATAGATGCGACCTAATCCATGCTTGTCCTATCAGTTTTTAGTGAATATTCACTGCGAGCGGGTGTCAAGCGTTCTTCCATTATGTCAAAGGAATTGAGTTCCAGTTTCAAAGCCACCTTTTAGTTTCCTAATCGTCTTGTAAAAATTATGAATTCTGTCTTTATTCCGGGATTTTTCAATCCTCTGGGGGCTGAGTGACTGCGCGTGTTCCTATCGTCCTCCAATAGAGTTACTTTTCCTATCATCGTTTGGTGCGATGAAAGTCATTCTCTCGTTTTGTACTTCAGTGATAAGAATGTATGCCTCAGTACTTGTACTTTTAATCATGCCAGGGGTTAGCTACATCTTGGATGATTCTACGCCACAGACACCAGTGATCGTTGACGTTGATGCTGGAAAAATGTTACACAGTTGCTCTTTAAGTTTAGACTGGCAGATTTTAGAGAGATTCGTCAAGGCATTCTACGACCATAGTCCAACAATTTTCGTGTGACTATCAAGAACACCACTTTGAGTCTCCAGCTATGGGAAGTTTTCAAATTTCCATTTGATAGCCCCACAGATAGCCAATCAAAAACCGATTTTACGTAAATACTTGCTCTATCAAGGCAATCAGCGAGCCTTGCCATGAGCAGCAACTATGTGTCCTGCCATCACCGTTGCGATCATTCAAATGCCAATTGAAATACCAAACATGTTCAGTCCAATCTTTAATGGCCATCATTAAGACTCCTGCAAGCTTTCCGTCTCCTTGCAGCGCGCGAGTGTTGCAAGATAAATCCACAAAATTACTGCCATCAGTTGCATTTATTTCTTAATTGCAATGGAACCATAAGACCGGCATCACCACCACCGCTCTGCCATCATCATCAACTTCTATCCATCCCACTATGCATCCGATTGCCGGTCGTCATCAGCCTTAGCAAACCGATAGAAATCCTACACAACTCCGCATGCATATTAATCCGCAAGTTTATTGCTAGACGACTCTCAGCGGCGTAATTATTTTTCCCCCACAGATCGGTCCAGCTATTTGCAATCGATTTAGTCTCAGCACTCCACATGCTGGGGAGTTTGTAATTATTTTGCTGAATTTATTACCCGCCGAGCAATAATTAAAACATTTCACTCCATATTTGAATCACTCTACCTCTTTGCAGCAGTCCATTTGTAGCCAGATCCCGATTGCAATCTACGATCGTTTGGTGTGGCGAAAAATGTATCTGAAACAGGAAAATGCACCAAACGCACACAGATGCACCACACAGGAGTGGATCCTTTAATTTATTCATATTAATTATGTGAACGCGCACTTTATATCTTTCGAATTGGAAAGGCACAACAGGTTCGATGAGGAGAAATTTGCATGATCACTGGGGTGGGGAACAACAGGCCCGGATCCCATTAATCTGCAGACAAATTCTGACATTCCACTTCGTACTTAATTGAGTAGTTCCATTTGCTGATTGACAGTTTATCCAACAGATAAGTTAATGGACTGACTGTTGCAGGAATCATGTCCGCCTCTGCTGATTGCAATGGCGGATTGACAATTACCTCAGTAGGGAAGGTGTAAGAGCGTGTACGACGACGAGTCAAACTTCGCTAAAAGGGAAAAAATATCTGACAAGTGGATTGGTGGTTCGGGTGATGGAATTTTGACACATTTCTTGATGAAACAGATTTATCGTTTTATTGAATCAATCTGTCGAGGGTAGACGGTAGTGACGGATACATTGATGAGGTCGGTTCGCGGGTTTGGCTTTTTGGATAACTTATTCAGAAAAGTGATTGAATTTTGAGATATGATCCGAAGTGCAGGTGAATGAGCTTTAAGTCGACGTCGGTTATTAAGAAGGCAGAGAAATGAAAATTAAGTGGATATGTTTTTTTTTTTTGAAGGCATGTTGGACCTTTTGAAGCTTGACAAAAATATTTGAGATGCCTCACAACGGCTGATTTTGGAAGACCTTTTATCTCATTTATTGTGCTGTCTCGTGTAAACAAGAGACGATTTTTTTTTCGGATATTTCCAGCCCCACTTCCACTTGAAGTATCTTGCAACTTTTCTACTGACTTTGGCTTAAAGATCAATAAACTAAGGTTATGATCCAAATTTAAAGGAAGAAGTATTTTTCCCTTATGTTTATGAACTACATTTTGCGAAACGGGAATTCGCTAAGTATCTGCGTCTGGAACGCCCATCAAGTTGCACTTAAATCTTCGCTCAAACCTTTGAAATTATTTTGAAAATCGAAAACCTCAATCAAGTCATTTAGTTTTTTTTTGGTAACAAGAGTCATAATGGGATCGCGAGAAATAAGATCACCGATGAATTTCCTAAACAGGGCTTACAAAAGGACTACTCGACATCTTGGGTCTATCTGTCATTCTCTTGGATGCAAACAGACTTGATGAATAGTTTTTGTTGTTTATAAGCCATGCACGGCATTTTTGGTGTTTTTTAACAGAAAACACTGGAGTGGTCACAGGCTAGATGCGCATGTCCTTTTGTACACTTTGTTGGGCTTAAACCTTACTTGTTTTATGATTGCTCAGTTTTGTTGAGATCGATGTAACAGCTTATAACCTAAGCTCTTCATCCCTGAATTCCTTAAACGACTTTTCGTGAATCACGTAGAAATTTCATTCAAACCGTGGATCTGTCTGATAGTCTCTGGACGGATTTTAAGTCTGAGTTTTCCAGTGTAGTACCTGTTACAAACCGTTGACTAAAAAATATGAAATTTTTTTAAAAACATACAAATTTTCTTCATCCTTGTTGATTAGGTAGTAAAGCACGTTAGTTCTGATTGTGTTTTAGTGACAAAGTCCACTGTGAAATTTTAAGTTGCAAGCTCTTCGTCTGGCTTAGAATACTGAATTCGTATTCACTGCAGAAAAGACAATGTTTTCGAAGATAAAACAGTTGGGAATAGGGTAAATCTATTTTCAAGCATCTAGTAGCAAGATGATATTGTAAACATGACTGTGAAGTTCTATATTAGTCCCGAAGAGTCAGGACCATGTGCCTGATATCCTTGCATGCTACAATGGTAGTAGGTGCTAGATGCCTTCAGTGTTATTGTGGCTAATGATTTATTATTGGTTCTTAGTTTTTTTATGTACAGAGAATGCTGTTGATACTTGCCTCCAAAGAGGTGAACCAAACAACTTGTGTGTCTAACCAGAACAAGTCCCATTTGTCAGCTGAAAGAGTGTCTGTTTCAAAAGAGTGTATCTACTACTACTACTGATCTAGCTCTTGTGAGGCCAAGGCCATAGAAATGTGGCCAAGCCCATAGAAATGTGACCAAGCCCATAGAGTGGCTCAAACAACTCAGAAAATTCGCTATGAGTGCAGGAAATTCAGAAAAGGCGAGCGAGCAGATACCGGTCAGGTTACGACACATCTACTGATCGTATGTCCAAAACTACACTATATCCATAAGCGAGAAGATCTCAGGGCGATTTAAAAATGTGGTCGCTTTAAAAAACTAAAAGTCAAATGAGGACTAGGCAACGTCAGAAACCGACTACATCAGTTACGGTCGATAGACTTGAGTCGTCTATGTGTGTGGATGTTGTGGATGCTGCGGCAGTTTTGAAAGTTCAAAAATACTAGAATCTTGATACTGTTTGACGTGATTACCTCAAATGCCAGCGTCACAGATTTGCCAAGAAATCTATTTCTGACACTTCTTACACGTATGGCAGTTCGTTTATTAGCTTCCATTGTTCAAAGATTATATGACATATGCAGTCTCTTACTGTGAACTCTTATGAAATTCCTGTCAAAGATTTATTTCGAACAGTGGCTGTACTTCAGTTTTCTTCCAAATTAGGTAAAACTTCGCACCGTTTCAATGGATTGCAGTACATTTAGTCACAGCAATACAACCAGGTTTGTAATAGAGATACAAACCCAATCGTCTCCATTGATCTTGCTGGTATTGATCTGAAAGATACGCTTCTGTTTTGATCATTCGCTTTGAAGAGTCCAACACCAGACGGTATATGAAACGATACCGTCTCGTGACTTCTATGGAAACCTAAGAGTATATCAAGCCTGGACACTCATTCCTTATTTTTTAGGAAGATCATCGTCAGAACAATACTAGTGAGCGCTATCGTCATTAATTTGCTTCACACAACTCTACCACCATCGTGTCGTCCATCGTTCAAAGAGAATGCCTAAGTCACTTGTCCTATGCGTGACTTTGGTCGAAGCTGCAGAGCTCCATTTAATAGTTTTACTCTTCGTTGTCTTTAGTTACCTTCAACATCCCAAGCATCCTTCGCTTTGTAGAATGCTTTGGTTGGTTCAGTTACACTTTGCTAAGCTCGAAATGAGTTATGGATTCTTGATATAACAATGAATCTCCTATTATTTGAGTGCGTATAGGTTTAGATACAGATAGTCAATTGAGTTCTTGCACAAGAAGTAGCAAATAGAGAAGCGGTTTGGAACTTAGATGTGTACTCCATGGTTGGTGCTCAAAAAAATTCGACAAACATTTTTTTATTTTGTGACTTTTATGACGAGAAAAATTCAATGGATATGGTTGGAACTTGAAACAACAATAACACTATACCGAGCGCACTCTGGAAGGTTCTTTTCATGTGGCAATAGATCTATCCTTGCTGAGCAGCATGAAATAGTTCATTGAAGGGTTAACTCACCAACCTTCGATTATTGGACTTTCAGAAAGTTACTAAGTCTCTTCGAAGTTTGTAATTGTCCCATCGACTATAAGGATCATTGAGCACCATTAAGATTTTGTCTGCGAACTTCTTTTCACCTAAAGTTGACTTACTTAGGTGGCACTATAGTTCAAGGTGAACTTGGGCCTCCACTTGACTTAATCTTACTTAATATCAAGCTTGTATCCAATCACAGAGATCCGGAAATATGTTCTACTCTACTTATGTTGTCTATATCCGCAAAAGGACCTTGTGTACATTTTTTAGAGAGACAATAACCTATTTACTGCCTACACTTCCTTATGTTACCCAGTATCCATTGGTCTATTTTTTTAAAATCCACTCTTTAGTCTATATAGATACTTGATTTCAAACACCTCTCTAACGTTGTAGACATTCCAGAGATTTCAGTCTACATCCGGTGGATGTCTTATAAACGGACCTCTCAGATTAAGAAGTGAGAATGTTTCGTACTGCCTTGAGCTTCTAGACTCAGGATAAATAGCTGAACCTCCTTATAAAATGTCCAACCCATCACTAGTTACTCAATATCAAGCAAACCCTTGTATGACCAATGGTTACGATAATAATTTCCATTGAATTGTATCCTTTTTACTGTCGAAAGACCAATTCGTTATCCGACTTTATTCCAATTACGTGTAACTATGCCGCACAAACGTAACCGCTCAACCACGTTAATCGGTGCAAAAACATTACGTCCTCATAGTTATCCTTTGACAAAATATGTATGCCACGTTTAATAATCCTTTTCGACATATTTCACATCTCTCTCTCTCCCACTTATCGAATTGAATCGATTTTCGTTTAAATTTTTATCGAAATAAAAATTGATCATCCTGATGGAATGCAAATACCGTTGTCATCAATCATTCGTTTGATTATCATAGCCACATACAAATGCAATCATCACGGTGTGACGAGTATCGCATCTATGGTGTGCATTCCCAGTGTGCATAATAAATTTCAATTAAAACTGTCAAAGCGGAACGAAAAAAAACAGAAAAAAAAATCCCAAAAGGACTTTCAATTGAAATATTTGTCGTCGCTATAGTTTCCTTTTTTTTTGTAAGCATTGTGGTTTCAAATGGTGATGCAAGCTCAGATGTATCTGCGAACATGAGCATAGCCAAGAAAATATGAGTCCAAAACCACTTACTACGGTCGAGCACTCCAACGTCTCTTAATTTTAATCCCAAAGTTGACACAAAGTGGTCATTTTCGTAATAATGTTCATGTTTCATGCAAAACTGAGGACTGGTGGTTTTAAGGGGGGGGACACGAGAAAGATTTTAATCGGATTTGTCGCTCAAATGAGGCATAGTCACTAAGACGATGATGCGAAAGAGGATGGACCAAGAACCACCACTACCAATTAATCGCATTCCTCGCACTCGGACATGGACTTAATGAAGAGATTACGAACAATAGGTTGTGTTACAAAATTTATTTACATACCACAGGGTGGTGCCAAGCGATACATTGCACCACCACTGCCCTTGAAGTACTCGACATAATCTGTACCGAGGCGAACCTTCTTTTTGCCGAAATCGTCAATAAGATTTGAATGGCGAAGACTTTTCTCGTCAGGACGAATGACTGTGTGATCACCGCCACAGAATCTTCCCCTTTCACGGGCGATACAGGGATGGCGTCCGTGTTTCGTTATTTTCTTTACTGGCGTCTGTCTATACTGGGCCATTGGATCATCTGGACAAATGTGGATTGTGCAGCATAGGCACTGCAAGTCGGGCTCTATGACTCCGGCTGGATCAGGACAACCCTCCTTGTGCATCGCCTTTAATTGTCTTTCAATCTCGTCCATGCGATCCGATATGTACTTCTTCAACGCCGGTATGTGCACTTTGTGCAATTTAATGCTCAGCATGTCGATAATTTCTTCAATAGTAGACACAACCTCTTCCTGATGGCTTGCGATTTTTTTCTTCAGGGTATCTAATTTGAGAAAACAATATTCGATGGACGGCAGCTTACGGTATTCATCCTCGGCGGTGTTTAGAAAATTGCGAAATTTCACATGCAGTTCTACAAGTGTCGTTTCAATAAGGTTGATGCGCTCGATAATCGGTGTTGTGGAACGATACATAAGCTTCCTGACGAAAGCCGGATTTTTGAGAAGATCACAGGCTATGCGATTTCCATCGTCGCAAGGCGTACAGAGATCCTCACAGTCCGAGCTAAAGCATTCGTCTTCGTGAACGGTCTTGACTATTCTCGGTTTTTTTAATTTAAGCGCACCGATTCGTCCTGGCACTTCAACAGGATTTACATCTTCGAAATGCTCCTTCAGTTCGGCTTCCAGCTTTTCGACCTTAGCTGTGAGTTTGTTTATATCATTTTCTACATCCAAGTTCCTGGACAGCTTTTCATTTGAATATGACTTAGTATACGCTTCGTTAGGTTTGTCCATGCAGGTTTTAAATTGCATAATAGGATTTCGTGCATGGCAGAGCCTTTGTCGGATATCGCTGACTTGAGGGCCGGTAAATTCCACAGTATGCTTTTGGATTTCGAGCCTTTCAATGACGATCTTGAGTAAGTTGTGTAGAATGGCATTGTTGACGTAATCATGGTGGGTTACGCCAAGTGCCATCTTTAGCAATTCCTGAAGTGTCACCACAAGGGAATCCATTTTGGGAAAAGTTATTTTTTTTTTGGAAGATTTTACGAAAGAAAATATATATTAGACAATTTTTTCATCGTAGTCCTTGATGAGTTGAGACTAAATTAAGTGTTTTTTGTTTTGTGTTTCTTTTCAGGTGGTTCTGCCACTTTGACGATGACAACTATGTGAATGTACCACGTTTGGTGCGGTTGCTCGATGAGTACAGCCCCTCGGTGGACTGGTACTTGGGAAAGCCAAGTATATCATCGCCTTTGGAAATTCATTTGGATAGTGTAAGTATTTTGGACTAATCTGTTAATATTCTTTCTTTCTTAAATCATATGTTATTTCCTAGGTAGCACATCATCTAATGCTTCTAGCATAATCCTTCCGTCAAATAATAAGTTTCAATACTAGTGATCACGTCACTGATCACATTTATTCATACTGCTATTTCACACAGCTATTTCGTAGGGCTCCTTTGGACTGTTATTTAATGTTCTTGTTTCCTCTAATGCGTCTGACATGAGCCTTCCGTCGATTAATGAGCTTCAATATATTCCACTACTAGTGATCGCGTCACTGATCGCATGTACAACAGTTCCGCACAGCCCTTTCGTGAGCTACTTTGCACTGCCGCTTAGTGTTCTTCTGATGTGAATAATAAGTCTTAAGTTGTTCGCATACTAGTGATCCCGTACTAGACTGGTATGCCGCTCGATCGCCGATACGATCCACATATTTTAGACTATAGCCAGTGTGATATTTTCTTTTAGACTACTCAGCAGTTTAACAACCAATCACCACATAAGTCAACAAAATTCTCTACACCTTCGTTCCGCTTGATCTCATACTATTAAGAGCATAGGTGAAAATATGCCACCCTGCCTGGCTTTATGAACCGCAAAGTGTACCGAATGGCCATATTATTTCCTCATGAGCACCTGAAAACCTTAAGAATCCCAATGGACTTGTAGTGTGAGCAGCTGGTGGTTGTATCTTTTAGGTGATCAGGTACCGCTTGCGGGCAAAGTTCACCATATTGCAAACCTGAAGATCTAGAATCGCAATACATATATGTATCTCTCCAAATTCATTACCCTCTTGATTGCAGTAAATCACAAACTTCTGCTCTTTGGCTTCTCATTTCATAAAATCCTCATATGCACTTCATGCTTCCTTATCTAGCTACCTCCATCGATCAAAAAAAAATTTTTTTCCATACAACTAATGGCTCTCCAGAAGTGATCTTAGTTCTCAGCTCAGTTCGCTTACCAACTGCGCGATAGCATCTCGAATTCGGAACCATTAGTTGCGGATTACTTCACTTTGTGGTACGGCGCACCCGATGCCGCATGTAAATGCACTGCACCATCACTTAAGTCCTCTTAACCGGCCACTGATCGTAACTTATGGCCAAATCAATATATTTCCTCTTTATCCGCCGCTGAAACGTGCAATCACTTACCGGGCCTTTGACTACTGGCCATAAACCGCTTACCGGTTATTATCCTCCTCGCTGATTCTGTAGCAGCAGCAGCAGCAGGATCACTCTGGGAATCTGGTATTGTGCGGAGATCTCCTTAAATTGCACATTTTCCTCGACATGCCATTAATCTCCGTAACTGTGATAATCCATAATCGAGTCATTAATAATTGATATGATCGAGGAACTGCAATCCAATGGGTCCCACTGACCATAGGCAACCTTCTAGTATTTAAAATTTTTCATTTCTCATTTCTCATTATCGACGAATGCGTGCAAGGATCAGGCTGTGAACAGGAAGTGTTACACGTGCTGACAAATGGCGTACCATACATCATGTGTCACTTTGTCTGATCTTTTCAATTAGTGAAACGCCAGTGTATCTGTGTGCAACAGGTAGACACAGAGTGCGTTAATCAAAGCAAGTCTCACGCTTTGTTTTGATGTAGGGTGTCAGGTCTTGGTTTTCGCCTTGGAATTGAAAAACCGCTTTTTAAATTGAAAAGAACGATGTGGGACATTGTGCCCATTGTTTGTTGGATAGCGACCGACCAACGACGCATGCCGTACGAAACCACAGAATGAACGTGGGCCTTGTGGTTGGAATTGTGTTTTCCTGATGGGCATGAAAAATTGTTCCGATTGTCTGCCACATATCGTCCACAATTTGACGGTTTGTTTTACGCTTCAATTAATTTAAATGTACCACACCGCCTGGCCTATGTATGTTTGGATAAAGGGTCATTGTTTCCATACGAACCGAGTGTATGTACATGTACATATGCGGTGTGTGTAGTGTAGAGTCAACTTAAATCACTTCGCGAAATGATTAATCGATTTGGAAATGTTGTACCAGCATAACATGGAAAAAATTGTTAAACGAAGTCAGAAATTAATTGAGAATAAACATTGAAATGAAAGGAGGACGGGAGAGAGCAGAATGTATTACCGTCGCACAGGGACGGTGGAGATTGTCCGTGGAAATGGTGGGCGAAAAGGGCGCGTTCGTGTCGGTAATATTGCGTATCTGTTGGTGTTTTCAGTCATTAGTTATAAGTATACGCACACGTATGTATATGTCCATACGAGAACAGGTACATATATATGTATGAATTATTCGTTTCTATGAAACTTGTCCTTTCACTGGTTGATTTGACAGATGTCTGACAAAACGTATCTATGAGTATCTTTAGTCAGTAAATTTGTATATCCTCTCGCATACGTAATTCAGGGTATCTGTACGTGAGCTGAGAGATGTGAAATGTTCGTCCTTTCGGAAAATTTTGTCTCTGTCACTGGCGATTTGACAGATGCCAACGAAATAATTCGATAACGCTAGAGCATTTTCGATTGCCTCAATTCAGCGTTGATTTCGAGCAATTTCATGCTGAGTAGTATGCTAGAGCAAGAAAAATCTTGATGACGATCCTGCACCTACATCCATAACAGATTCTCAATGCTTATTCCAAGTTGGTTAAGGTGTTCTTCCATTTGCTCATCAAGTTTAGGTCGATTAGTGGTTCTGGAGTAAAACTGGAAAATCTCCAGGTCACAGCTCTGCTATTCGCTCTTCATTCCGTATACAAGCGACGTACATGCGACTATAGATTGTGCGTTTTATGCTTCTGGACTATAGTAGGACTGGAATAATGGTGGTTTTATGTTATTGTTTTCGTGCTGTCTTGATAGGGAACAGCTACAACCACGAAGAGGCTTCGTTTTGTCGATGATGATATATCCAAACAGCACTTCAACTGGAATTTGCCCAAAATTTCTGATGGCATTGATGGTCTTAGTAAAATTTTGTCGAATCTTGAGGGAGCAGTGTCTATAGTCACTCTAGACGTGCCACCACACACACATCCTGTCCATCCCTTTTGACAGTGTTAGATACAGTCTTGAAATACGTTAACAGATGGTGGGTATCAATTCGGTTTTACAGGGTCTTTTCCAGAATTTGGAGCCGATTTCCTAGGCCTGATGTCACATGAGTGGTTTTAAGTTTTTTTTTTTCCGGATTACACTAGATACGATTTTGTAGCCTATGGTTTATACGACTCAACAAGACGTGTATCTGCATTCCTCGGGTGTACGTCAGGCACACTTCTTTGTTGTGGATAAAGTAAGTGGGTCTTGGATTCCATGCATGAGGTATTGTTGTGAACTTATTTGTCCCAAAACAAGTGTTTAACTTGAGTCTCACTCTAGCCACGTTAATTTCGTTGTGGTCGGGATTATAGTTCTAAAAACGATGAGACTGACTCTCATTGGAATTTCTTTCAGATTTTAGACACTGTCTTCGTATCTAGTAGCGTGTTTCCGTTCTTATTCTTTCAGATATATGTATATACCTTGTGACAACTTGAGTGTGGCTAGTCTTCCTTAAAAAAATTGATTCCCATCTCAGCTTAACAGCTTAAGTCTTGATTACCTTTTCCTTCTCTTGAGCAAGTGATTGTGTCCCTCATTTTCCATGACGAAGAGCTGTTGAGCATGTCTTGTATTTTGTGTTGTTTTTGGGCCGTGCTGTGTAGTTTTTCAGCATTTGATTGAGAGTATTTTGATAGGTAAACGATTGAAGTCTGGGCCATATACATATAGTGGTGTCTCTGATGGATTGTTGATGATGTTGCTCCAACTAGACTTCTAGATCTAGGCAGTTTCTGAGTCATGTAATAAGGAAATATTCCGCCAGTGGTTTCCAATGTCTTGGCATGTCTTGAAAGGCAAAGTTACGCCTACATGCCAGAGACTTAACAAAACATGAGACAAAAATTGCATAAAAATGAAATCCTGAAAGTGCAGTCTTAAGCAAGACGTATCTATGTGACTACCGAAGGTGCTATTCAAATAATCAATCCCTTCAGACAAGTTCTATAGCTTATACGAACCTATAGAAGTTATATGAACCACAAAGTTGGCAATAGTTTAAACTCTAGACTAGTTATTTAAAAAGCACCTCTACCTGCTTTCGTTCAGACACAAATTTCTTGCTCAATGGCAAGACAACTCAAAATCATGTCTTGTTCTTCTAATCATAGAACTAAAAGTGTCAGGCTTTGATACTGTAATAGCAAATGACCTAAACCGTTCTTCATAAAATTAGCGCCCAAATAAGGCCCAATCTTTACTCTTAATTTCGCCACTGTTTGTGCTACCAACACGCTCCATTAATAACAATCAGCCATCCACTTGCGGTTGTGGCCTCCAAATGCAAATGGTAATCGCATGATCTTCTGCACAATTAATCCTTCAATCTTCTGTATTTTTTGCTGGCTTCCTTCAGCCGATTGGCTTTCCCCCTTTTTTTAAGGATTAAGCCCAAAACACAAGGAAAAAATACATTTTTAATCAAAAAACCTAATTTCGGACCTCTACACCCATCTCATTTCGTTTGTTTTAATTTTTTTTTTATTTTTTGCAGAAGAACTCATCCGTGCCGACGAACAAGAAGATCACATTTTGGTTTGCAACTGGCGGTGCAGGCTTCTGTCTGAGTAGGGCGCTCACATTGAAAATGCTACCGATCGCCGGTGGCGGAAAGTTCATTAGTATCGGGGATAAGATACGATTCCCTGATGATGTTACAATGGGATTCATTATCGGTGAGTAGTAGTTTGTCAGGTTTTTTTCATTTTATTTTTCTGTCTGCGTTTTCAGTTTTATATTTATCGATTTTATTCTTATATTTCTACAACAGAACACCTGCTGAAAGTCCCCTTGACAGTTGTGGACAATTTCCATTCGCACTTGGAGCCAATGGAGTTTATACGCTCGGATACGTTCCATGATCAGGTGTCTTTCAGTTATGCACGCATGAAAAACGAATGGAATGTCGTCAAGGTCGACGGGTTTGACCTAAAAACTGATCCAAAACGTTTCTACTCGTTGCACTGTCATTTGTTTCCTTATTTTAGCTTTTGTCGCCCAAGGTGATTAGCTGTTGAATTAAAGTAGAAAGGACACCTAAAGGAGTGTATGTATATCTAAAAAACAAAACGAAAAAACTATTTAATTTATTCTGACAAACAAATTATTTGGTGCCCTAATTGTATACTGTTCCTTATTTCCTTGGGTGCAACTGTATTTATTTGTTTTTTTCAAAAAAAAAAAAATATCCCTGTCGAAAATGTATTATAAAATGTCACATTAGCTTAAAAGTGGTTCTTAAATATTCTTTTTAATTACCATAAACAATCCACTAAGGAAACAGGTTAGTTTAAAACTAACATAAATTATGTATCTGTGATTTAAAAATTTAAGATTTTGTTTTATAAAAAAAAAGAAAATTGTAAATACGTTAATTAACAAAAATAAAAAAGTATTTATTTGTTTTTTTCCCATTTTTATTTGTTATTATGAGAATTTAAAAAAAATAATAAAACAAAACAATAACAAAACAACAAAATCTTGCCTTCCAATAATGTAATGTTAGTTAAAAATAAAAAGAAAACAGTTTCTTGCAATAAATTGCAATACCTTCTAAAGATAGTTCTTCCACAAAACTAATAGAACAGAAAAATATTTTCTTGTGCTTCCCCCTGTAAGTATAGAAATGTTTATGTAATTGTATCTAGTCTCTATAAGAGAAGAGTTTTGTTTATAAATAATGAAATGCACGATGTTAAAAATATGTTAATAAAGAATAATGTATAAGAATTATTAAAAACAAAAAGAAATGTGTTGTATAGTTTAGGTTTATAAAAAATAAATGTTAAATAAATGTTGTATATATGAATAGCCCCTTTATATGAATTTATATAAAAAAGTGATGGAACTATATATATTATTGTTATAAAGATAAAATTAAAAATTGTTTTAAGAAAAATAAAAGAATTTAAAAATATTTAAGGATTTCTATTTATTGTTGCCTTTACATGGTGATACCCCTTTTCTCTACAGACATGGTCGAATAACGTAAGTGGGAAACATGGCTGTAATTAGTTTCTTGGTCGATAGCTACGACGTTTTGAATGAAGCTATTTGAAGCATGGACTATGGAATGGAATCCACTGATATGTACGATTTGAAGGTTCTTTGACCTCTTCTTCAAATGACGTTCTAAGGAGGGGTTACTTAAGTCTCTTTAAAACAAGCGAGGTTTTTTCAGGATCTGTAGTATGGGTGAACTAAAGCAGAATGCTTAGAACGAGCGGTCACCCAATAAAGTGGTATGAGTTGAGATCGGAGGAAAGAATTGATCTAAAAAGAAAAGTGCCAACATCATCCTAGATGAAATATGTGCCATAGATACATGTGTATATAAATCAATCTTGACAAAAGGTACAGTAACTCCGAAATGACTGATACCAGATAGGCATGCTGTCATTAAGGCTCTATTTGAGTATGGGTCTTTGCATCTATACAAATTAAAAATGGCAGAAATAATATAGAACCTCTACTGGATATCATCTTGGAACAGAGGACCACAAAGGACTAGGTGCATTAGCAAGGCAAGATCAGCAGAATTCTTGAAATAAGATTTTCAGTTGGTTTCAGTTGGAAAACAGGGCAAGAAACTAGAAAAATCTTTATATTTTAAGACAAGCTAAGAATTTCCTGGGGAACTATGCCTAAAAAGGTTCAAAGCTTGCATTAACGTAAGATATACCCATCAGAGGCAAGTGTCGCATCGGCAGTTTATGCAAAGCTCAACATGCATATCTCAATGGTAAATCAGAAGAAACTGCATTATATGATGTTGAAGGGAAGATCGAAACTACCCTTCATTACAAGGAACATGCACTAGTTACATTCTTAGACATAGAAGGCGCTTTCAGTAACGTAAAGGTGGAGATCCATTAAAAGCACCCTGGAAACCAACTGGATTTGCAAAGTGCTCATCTCAAGAAACATCAATTCCATTCTCGGTTATAATTCAATTAGGAAATTATTTACTAGAGGAACCTCTTAGGGAGGCGTTGCTGCCTTCTCTGCGTGCTAATCATTGATAGCATGCTGAAGGAACTAACACAGGAGTGGGCGTCACGGCGGATGATGTAGTTATTTTAGTTCAGGGAAATGATGGAATCAACTCTTAACAGTTTTGAGAAATGGGTTATAGATTGTGAACTTCACGTCAACCCGGACTAAACAGACCTAATACTGTTCAGCAGGAAATACCAGATACTACCCTTCAAAATGCCTAAGGTAAATGGGGTGGAGTTGTCCCTTTCGGATTGCTCAAGATATCTTGGCATTGTACTGGATATGAACCTAGACTAGAAACTTAACATACAGGAAAGAGTCCGCAAGGCTTATAACGCTTTATTCATTTGCAAGAGAAAAGGGGGGAAAAGTAGGGCCTGAAACCAGGAATGATGCACTGGCTATATATTATGATAGTCAGACCTATCCTTACATATAGGGTTTTTGTATGGTGGAAGGGCTCACAGGATACATTGCCCATGGTACATAGAATACTCCGCATTGCCATCACTGGTGCTCTGGGCACTACTCTCACATGCACTCGAGATTTTTCTGTATCTTTTACCACTTGACCTACAAATAAATCTACAGTGCGCTTTGGTTCACTAACTTAGGTCTCTTCAAATCCAAATTTGAGCGAGGAGGACATCACAGATCTACTTTGTGAATGCCAACCTATGCATTGGAGCAGACTTAAGCACCTAGGAAAATACTTCTTTGTTGAATACTTCGCCAACAATTGCCACAACAGATCTCAAGGAGCTTTAGATCATTGACCTTAAAGTGCGACGTTACAGACCATCTGCAGATAATAGCTAACATTTGAACAGACCCGGTTTTTAAGATTCCCGATACCACGTGCAAGAGATTACGGTATACCTGAAGTTTCAAAGGTTAAGGTTAAACCATGCACGGGATTACCTGCGGAGGAGAATCGAAGGAACGAATCTATACTCGTTCAGATAGTCAAGCACTGCTAAAGGCCCTTGAATTTTTTACGGTAAATTCTAAACATGTCTGGGACTGTCTAATCAAAAATCTTGTGAAAGGCAACCTTTTCAGGATTTCAGGATGACATTTGTATACAATTGTCTCTATCCTCTCAAAAGATTGGAGTAGACTGTTTTTTATGAGATTTAGGTTGATGAGAGTTTGCCTTGAAAGAGCCCTCGAGTTATAAGTCCTTAGGTCTCAGCATTGCCAACTTGCTGCATACCAGTTTCATTCCATTTTATTTAGATTTAAAGGGACATTGGTTCCGTCATATCCCTTGCGTCGAGGGATACGTTGAAGTTGATGCATTTGACGGAATTGACAGTCCCATTAAATCTGACGTATCTATATGATGACAGTCTCTTATGCCTGAATATATCTACACCTGTCAACGGATACAACGGATAAAAAAATTTGACTCTACTCTACTACTCTATCCATCGTATCTGTTGTTTTTAGGTTATCTACAATAAGCAGGCGTATATTCTATCCAGCTGTTAGTTAAATACGTTGACGCAACGGATGTGACAGATTGTATAGCAAATAATCGACAAAAAAGTGTTGTAAACTAACAAAGAACAAATATGATGAGATAGTCAACCGTCAGTACCCTGTTTATCCTCTAATTTCCTTGTCCATGAACACGTGTGAACATTGTTGCATAAATTACTTCTGACAGTGTGAAGTTGGATGACTTAGCTATGGTCCACATGACCTAAGCTGTCAAACCAATGTGTTGCACTTGATTATTAGGTCTGTTCGCATACCCTACCAAAATTCACGAAATCCTGTTCAGTCTGCTCAGCATTGGATGTTCTCTCTTTTTAGGGCTATTAGAGATTATTCATCAAATTGTTTGTCCATGATATGAGCTACCAATCTGCCTGTCAATCTACTTTACACAGATGGGAGATAGCTTACCATTTCTTCGTAAAATCTTGTACGTCTTGTATCTTTAACTTATCACCCCGTCCATTTAGCTTCATGTCACTTAAATTTAAAAGTTCCTCGGCCTATTAATCCTGTTGGCAATATGTAAATCATCTCCTTGTGCTTTAAAACCATTTGGTGGGAAATCTGCGTGCAAATTTGTGCCTATATTCCTCAAAACTTCCTTGGGCTCTGCTTCATTAAGATTAACTTTTTATTCATTCCATCTTACAGCTCAATGTAAGGAAATACAGAGACACCGCGGAACCAAAATCTGACTTTTAATTAAGTCTTGCCTTGAAAAATCCTCACATCATGATTTCCTTTGTCGCCTTCATTTCAAATACAAAATTCACCAACATCCGACAGAATGGTTCAACTTGATTACCACATACACGTCTTCCCCGACAACGACGACGATTCAATTTTAAACCCTCAACCCAATTAAATGTCCGCCCAAACCCAATGCTGACATTTGATGAAAATCCCAAAAAGATGATATCGGTCAGAGACCAAAGAACATTATTCTACCAAGTGTCAAGTTTCGGCCACACAAACGTTGACACTTTCAATTAGAGCTCAACAAGTAAGAGAGTGGGTGCGGTGCGGTAGTGTGCCAATGTCCTTTGTCCCGTCGGAGTCGTTCCCGAAAAGTGTTGCGTGCACAATTGAATTGAATTTCCACGGCACGTTATCCACATTACACCTTATCAAGTGTCAAACGCTGTTCGCGAATCCTCCTGCAGAGAGAGAGAGGAACCGTCCTTAATCCTAACACCCAAAACCCACCACACGAATGTGAAATGTGTCGTGTTCTTATTAAGTCTGAACGCACCAACCATTCACTTGTGGTATGCATGTGACATGTGGGGATTAAGAAATAGTAAGTGTTACGCGGAGACATCAATCAAAATAAGGGGTGCTGTGCGCTGCAGAAAGGTGAAAACAAGATTGTGGCCCCTCAATGTGAGACTACATCGCAACTGAAATAATACACACAAACAGACAAACAAAGCTGGTTGGAAGGATTGACAGCGGAATTGAGTGCTAATGCCGCAACGATGGATCCTTTAATGCACCATTTGACGGGACGATGCATGTCGGCACGATAAGCTTCCGACACGAGCTGCCAGAATTTCCATCATAATTAAGTGGAATTTTTAATTAGTCAGCCTCGCTGATGGAGGAGTGGCCGCGAGATGTGTTCTCGTTCTGTGGTGAATGCCAAAATTAAGTATTTCGTCTGTCAGCGAGAGGATGATTTGAGACGAATTTCGGGAATTTCCAGAGCCGAGTGGAAGTGTTTTTTGTTTTTTCAAAAGGATTATGCATGAAGGAGAGTGTCGTATATTTTGAACGGTTAATGAGATTTGGTTGCCGACACGTCCATAGTCGGGTAAAACAAAGGCTACTACATTGTATTCGAACGTATAAACAAAAATGCGGCGAGACGATGGGTTCAGAATCAGCAGATAAATTGATAGATGGTTGCCTTACGACATCGGGTCATTAACTCATGTATTTTCAACCAACTGTTGGCCAGAGATGTGAGGGCATTATCTCATCTTCATGACTACAAATCCTGAAGTAGATGTGGACTGAGTGGCTCGCAGTCGTAGTGTCAGTACGGCAGTTTAAGCTCATGCATCTGTGATGGCAGTTTAACACTGAACTACCCTGGTCCTCTAATCCATTCAAATCTACTATCCATGAATTTATTCAACACCTCTCACACAGGCACACATAGAGCATTTCAAAGAGAAGTTTTCTTCAGATAGACCAACTCCACTTGGAATTGTCTTGGTGACCACAGAAATGTTCCTCCTCTCACAGGAAAGACGCTTTTAGTGAATCCCTAGTGCCTATCTTTAGATCCATCATCAGAACTACTGCTGATGTCAAAGGCCTTTACTTGCAGACAACCAAATGGATATGCTCTATGCTTAGCGCTCTAGCATCCGCGATAGCTTGGTCCTTAAAGCGGAAGTTCGGTCTTCCTTGTCGTCTCGAACCTGGCGGCTGTGATTCGAAGATCCTCTTTGCTTGTGCATTATTGTTCTTTCGTTCGATGTGGCCGAGCCAGTGTAGTCAACGTGGTTTCAATAATTGGACTAGGTCCACATCTTGGTGCAGTTTATAGAGTTGGCGGTTGTATCTTCTCCTCCATTCGCTCTCCTCCCATACCGGACCGAATATTCGACAAAAATTTTCCTCTGAAAGTATTTAATATCTGCTCTGCTTTCCAACTTATCGTCCAGCACTTGGCTCCATATAGCAGAATTGGCAATTCTGCATGGTCTGCACATTCTGCATAGTCTGCACAGGCTGCATAGTCTGCACAGGCTGCATAGTCTGCACAGGCTGTATAGTGTGCACTGCACAGTCAACCACCAGAGATGGTGGGTCTCGACTTCAAATTCGTTGGTCTTTTCCAGGATCTGCCTTAGTTTGAAAATTTGATCGATCGTCGATCTGCCGGGCCGGAAGCCACACTGATGCCCAGCTTTCTGTGCCCATTAGTGTGCTGCAGAAAAGCTTCAGACGTTCACACAGTACGTGTGACAGGAACGTATATGCGACATTAAGCAAGGATATGCCTCGGTAGTTCTTACAAGATATAGGATCGCCTTTCATGAAGATGGGGCATACTGAGCTGATAGTCCAGACATGGGCATGGCTTCATCCACCCACACTCGGTTGATGATTAGGTGCATGCACCCTACCAAATCTTCACCACCAGGTTTGTTTGAAAAGCTGACGGCCTTGTTGTTCTTCAGATTTTAGATAGCTGAGCCAACCTCTTCAAAATGTGGGAAGGGGCATGGCTTTTCCATTGACTGGATGCAGAGCCTTTTTTGTCCTATCACTCTCTCTACCTGATGCGCATTAAGTAGCTGCTGGAAATGGTGCTTAAAGAAGTCTACTATTCCCTGTGCTTCGGTGACTAGGTTTTCTTCGCTATTTCGCCTTCGGCGAGACTCTTCGCTATCCTGATTTGTAACGTAATGTTGCTTTAATGCAAGGCGATCGCTGATCGGCTTAAAGTCAATTATCATTGAATGTAGTCTATTGCTCACGACGAATCTGGATCATAACATGTCCAGTCTTTTGTGACAGTAATAAATGTCGCAGGACATCGACAGGTTGACGCAAGCCAGTGTCTAGCCTTTTCCTACAGCATTCAGCATCCTAAACCACAAATTAAATTAGAAACCTCATCTAGACAGAATCACTAGATTCATTCTAGAGCTCCTCTATAATGATTACGAGAGGATTACAACCACAGACGACAGGAGTCAACTCACCATCATCACCCCAAAGAAGAAACACATCGATCCTATGGTGAGAAGAGGCTAATCAAATGTGCACCCAGTCCGAACTACAAAAGCTGGCCTATGTAGGTACATATGTCGTACATAGTTACATACTTCGACATGTGGTAATTCTTGAAAAAAATCCTCTACTATCCTCACCGGCACAATGCACCTCGGACTTCATGTCGAATTTTTGGACCTAACTGCAATAGTTTGTGCTATTTGGAGACTCTACTTCCATCTTCCAAGAGGTTCGTGGTATCGGGCTCTGTATCAGGTAGTGCCTTAAAAGAAATCTCCGAAGATCACACATAGAATTTTTATCAGATAGCCAAGCAGGTCTACAAACTCTCATGTCCTTTCAATTTGAGTCTAAGCTGGCTTGGAACTGTCTTCAAACCCTTCTATAGCTAGTTGTACACAATAAAATCACATTATCGGGGGTCAAAGGATATGCCATATATCCTGGCTGGCAAACTTGCCATATCCATTACCCAGTGTCCAGTCTTCATCAACTGGTGATTAGGCGCTTTAGTGGCAATGTGTTCATAAAACAATTTTCCCTCAATTAGTTGAGACACAATCCATGAAATCACAGAAACAGAAACGAGTCCAAAGTTTCAAACCATTGCATGGAAAATTGCTACTTTCCTTTTGCCCTTCTCCCTTTTACTTATTTCCATGTTAGAACTGTTCTTATTTCTTTGAAAGTTTGACGACATACCCGTCTTCAACTTTCCCTCTAACCAAGTCACCCAAGGAAGGGAAGTCTACCCTCCTCAGTTTCTGTATCATATTCTAATTTCTAACTTTGTGATGCTATTTTCCAATTACTGCATCCGCCACCCTCTCTACAATCTCAGCATTTGCAGAAAACTTTCAACTCATGTCGTTTTTGAAAATCCCTCCAGCGACGATTCTATTTCATTAGAAAGCGCAAAAATCATTTAAACAAATATCTCCTCGAATTGAATCCTTTAACTCGCAAAAACTTCCACGAAAGCGACATAATCTCTGGCAAATCTGCAAGAAACATTCCGAAAACCTGACACACACCCTCCTCGCTGCAACATAATTAAATTTATAATTTCATTTGTCAACACGAGCTGCACAAGCAAAGTGCTGGATAGGATCCTTTCATCTCTGCCATTTGGGAGTCCTTTCAAAAATTTGTCCCATTTCTCAACTTCTGCAATAAATCCCATTCGAGGTGCCTCGGCAAGAGTGTCTTCCAGGGGGGAATTTCCACAACCAACAGGAATGCACCCAAAATCTTCATCCATCATTGTCAACCAACCAAAGTGACATGCAACCCGCGACACACAGTCCACCAGACAGACAAGACATTCGTTCTCTTCCTCAGCAGATGTAGTAAATGTCTCCAAGCGCGCGCTGTAAAAGTAACACAAAAGTACGTTGCTCCTTCGAAGTTCACTCATTCATTTACATTCAAAAATTTTTTCATTTTTTTTTAAGGACGACTTCTAACGAAAAGGAGTATAAAATTCGGCGAGAGTGTTGTTTCCTTCGCGGTATTGCGGTCACCCCTGTGCTTCCATCGAAGCAAGTCAGTAACCAGGCCGTAACCAAAATTTGATTATGCTTACTGCCCGCCAACATGCGCTGAGGCGACAAATGAAAAGGGACGTCCGCCGCATATGCCCACAGCAATTTGCTGGAGTGAGCTCTATGAACTGTAAAACATGGTCATATCCAATGAAACCTTCAATATTGTTGAAATAGAATCCAAAGCCGTCGATGTCGCCGCCGCCGCCGCCGCTGGGCAATCGTATTCCAATCGGAATTGAAATCCCCCCTTGGAGCGTGGTGGAACTGCCTAACACTGGGTCTGGCTGTGTTTGTTGTCGCTCATTGTTGCAGCAAACGATTTATTGAGATGGCAACCAAATGAATTGGAACTGATTTGAGTTGACGCCCGCCATTCACTGGTATAGTGTATACGATGTGGGAGAGGTAGTATTTATAACCGCTTCTGGGGATGTAGTAGCTTTTGCTGTTTATTCTACTCAAGACAAACAAATTTCGGTTTAGATACATAAAGTGTGAATAAATATAGTCAAATGTTGGGAATGTTATGCCCGGAAGGCAATAAAGTGTCCATGGTGATGGTAGATGCAAGGATTGTTGTGTCACGTTGGTACTTCATGAGGTGGTTGTAAAAATTGAAAGTTCATTCTACCACAAAGAATTCATGGTGGGGGCTTTCCTAGTCATAGGAGTCTCCAACAAGGTGAAATCTGAATCTGTAGGTCTAGCTTTGGTCCAACAAAGAGAAGACCCAAGACGAGACGAGGCACATCAACTCAGAACTCTGAGAGAGCCAAGTACATCCACTGATCTGAAGTGGTATCCCGCAAGGAGGGGTCCTATCTCCTCTAATATGGATATTGGTCTGAAATTTTTAAGAATCTAGAACACAGTGGGGTCCAAGTTGCTCCATATGCGGGACGATGTTGTCATAATGGAGATAGACAAGTTTCTACCCATCATCACCGAACTACTACAATCCACCCTCAATACTCTACATAGATCGAAGGAAAGATGTCTCGGGCCCTCGAGAATCAACGGTGCACCACTCCAAATCTCAGACATGGTGATGTAGATACTTGGGTTGTATACTCGACCGAAAACTTACTTGGCGAGAAAACACAGAAAGGATGAGCGTATGACAGTTTGGTGTGTCATATGTACAGGAGGTACCATCGGCCCAAAACGGGTGGAATGTGCACGAGCTATCATCGGAACCCGACCTTCGTGACTGTCAATGGGAATCGTAGCACGCTGACACATTTTGTTGGCTCAAATTGGATGGAACTAACCTATTGGAACTGCTTCTTCCGAAGGCTTTTGAAACGACAGCTTTACAGGAACCTCCCTGAGACGATTCAACTCCAAAATGTCTTCCAAAACTTCGTAAAAACTTTGTCAAAACATTTGCCAATATACTACGAATTTTGAAGACCATTTACTCCCGCTCTGACTCCAAGTTTCGATTTCATGCAACTTCGGCAATAAAAAATAAAACAAAACTTGACCCGTTCACAATATATTTTCAACATTCACAGGATTCCCTTGCATGGAACCGGAACATCCGGTGCCAATCGATACATTCCACCGTCCGTTCCCTTGACGTAATCAACCCTATCCCTACCAATAGTCAGTTTGGTCTTGTCTCCAAATTCATCGATAAGATTCGTCTTCTGTAGACTTTTCTCAGCGGTGCGTATGACTGTATGATCGCCGCCACAAGCCCTGTCCCTATCTCGAGGAATACACAAACGCGGCTGTTTACCTGGCATACGTCCAGGCGTCTCACCGTGAACAACATTGGCCAACAACGGAACTGGATATACACGATCCCTTTGACATACCCTGGTCGTACAGCACAAGCACTGCATATTGGTCATAATGACTGCAGCAGCCTTAGGACACTCCTCCCTCTTGATGATGGCAATCAGTTGTTTTTCAATCTCATCCAGGCGGGCCTGTATGTATTTCTTCAACGGTGGTATGCTGTTCTTATCCGTTTTCGTGTCCAGAATGTCTTGAATCTCCTCCAAGGTCGTGATAAATTCTGCCTCCTGCTTGTCAAGCTTTCTATTAAGAAAATCCATTTGCCGCAGGCACTCTTCGATAAGCGGAATCTTTTTGTATTCGTCTTCGGCGATGTTTAGAAAATGTTGAAACTTGTCATTGATTATCCTAATCAAGTTTTCGAACTCGAAGATACGGTCAATAACCGGTGCTGTAACACGACGCATTAGCTTCTTAAGGAACATATGATTCTGAAGGAGGGCACAGGCGATAAGGTGCTTTTCGTCACACGGGGTGCAGATTGCTTCGTTACCCGAACTATCAGTATCGCCAGTGCTATCGGCGTATATACTTCGTACTGGCCTTTTCCATTTTATGGGACCAGCAGCCGGGGCCAGTTTACACCGTTCCAAGGCTTCCAAGTGCGTGGTTAGCTCACCTTCCATTTGGTGAACAATGCCTGTGAGTCGTGCTATTTCATTCTCCATGTTGGTTATCTTTTCGCTGGTGTAGCATTTTTCACCTTCAACATCGTCCTTACAGGTCTTGAACTCCATAGCGGGACAGCTTGAATGGCAAAGTATTTGACGTAGGTCCGTAACTTCTGGGCCAGTTATCTCTACAAAGTCTGTTTGTACTTCGAGTTTTTGAATGAGGATCTTGAGAAAGCTGTGCAGGATATCCATGTTAAGTTGATCTGGTGTCGTTGTGCCAAGCGCTAGCTTAAGCATTTCTTCTAATGTCATAATAAGGCACGTCATTGTGGGGGGTTTGTATTTTTTTTAACGCGTTTTATTTTGAATATCCTAGAAATTTTATTAAAAATTTTATTTTGACAATGAATTGAAGTGAAGTGTGATTCCTGGCGAGGAACTCTAAGGATATATTTGTAGATCAGTTGTGTGGGGGGTTTCCAAGGTGCTCTGGGTTTTTGAAGAAGGGTTGTAGGATTTTTGTGTCTTGCTTTTGAAAATTTAGATCTTCAAGTTAAGGATATGATTACTACTGCCGAATCCAGTCCAGGAAATAAGTATATCTGCCCTTGGATATGGACGGGACATCCTACATCTGAACACCGTCAATTTAAGTAAAATTTGTTGCCAGAGACATGTGGATCATTAAAGTCACAGACGTTAGCCTAAAAAGCTGAATGCCGAAAGGCTAAGTGCACCAGAACTAATCTCTTAATGCTTGCTGTCTAGATAAAAGGTTTTTCAATTGGGACGCCATTTTTCCAATAAGGTCTCTCGGCTTTACGTGGAGTTAATTGCGGTTTGTTTGACATGTGAATGGTATCCTTACTTCCCATTGGGGATCTCTTAACAATGTCAAAGCACAAGCTAGATCTTAACGGCTATCATTGGTATTGGATGGAGAAAATACTAAAACCCTGACCTATCCATGCTTGGCTGGGGTAACCACACAAGATTGAATACTGTCACCACTAATGTGGTTCATGGTAGTGAATGAGATAGAAGTATCCTGGTAAAGACCGGTTTAGCGTCATGGTCTATCCTATATTGAGAAAATTCCTTAACCTTACAAATTGGACAGATAGTTTGGTCTCAGAGTCAATCCGTCTATGACCGAATTAGTTTTGTTCATAAGAAGGTACAAAGGCATTAAACTGCAATTCGCAAACCACAGCTGGAAACTGAATTTCAAATTCGTACCAGAAGGGTCTCGAACGTCCAATATTCATATGGGACCGATATCGGGTCTTCAGCTTCGAATTGTCCATTTCATATATAAGATAGGAAAAGCAACAGTGCCTCCCGCAGAACTATGTTCCACTTGCTTTCCTTGACATCTTTGGGAAGCTGATAGCAGATTGAAACCACGATTCTAAGCTTCCTTTCTCACCTGACGCCTATAAATCTTCATGGTTTTCAGCATAAACTCGGATCCAGCATTCGTCTTCTTCGTTGCCTCCTCTAATGCCTTAGGTGTTCCATTCCTTAGAAATCCTTAATTTTTTCCATTATAAGAACTGACGTTCTTTTCACAGTTCTTTTCGCAGTTTTCACAGTCCTCGCCAACGATGATGGAATATGTTGACATCACACACACTAATGACATCACACTGTGTTCTTCCGGTAATGTCAATACCTCCGGCCGCGTATGCAAGGAGTTGCGCGGATTTTTGATGTTGTCGTGTGAGTTCTGGACAATTCTTTCAAGGAAGATGTTGAAGATACCTGTCAACACGTCGCCTTATCTAAATTCGTTTTGCCATCAAAAGTCTCAGTGAGGTCGTTCCCGATCTTAATAGAACATCGTGCATTCTTCATCATCATCCTGCGCAATCGGACAAGTTTGGCAGGGATTCCAAAACTAGACATAGCTCGCGTCATAGGCGGCCTTAAAATCGATAAAAAGGTGGTGAGTATCGATTTTCAATACCTGGATCTTTTCCAAGACCTGGAGTTAGTGTCAAAATTTGGACGATGGTGCATCTTCTTGGCCTAAAACTGCACTGATATGGGCCAAATAGTTTTAAGCATTCACAACAGTTCAGTTAAGATATTGTAGGCGACGTTGAGGAGATTTAATCCTTTATAGTTGGTGCAGTTGAGAGACTCTTGAGAATCGGGCAAAGAGTGTTTTCATCGGGGATACTTGCATCTGACCGTATTTTGCGGATGAGTTGGTGCTTCAGTAGCTACTTATACGTTGCGAATGCCTGATAGTGAAAATTCTGTTCGATTCTTCTACTAGGGATCCCTGTTTATCACTGCTTCACGGCTTTGGTTCTGCTTTTGTGGTCTTGACTTGTTCTTTTTACCTTTTGGTAATATCTACGACCCTCATTCCTGCAATAATAGCATCTCTTTATTTCCTCGATCGCGCCCTTCTTATTATTATTCATTTACCTCCTGAGAAACCGGAGTTAATCCCTTCTGTTTTGCTCGTAGAGCTCTCGAGTAGCTCTAGTCCTTCTATACAACACAACCGTTTTGTATGCGTCAAGATTGAAGTACCAACTTAAATCCAATAATTTTGGCAATTTGTGTTTGCCAGTTTAACGACGGGATTTTGTTGCTCTATATACAGTTGGTAAAACAGCCCTAAGCTGTTTATGTCCACCATCCCATCAACTTCACAAGTTCTGTCTCTATGGTTAGTCACTCGTAAAACTCAACAAAATGCATCACTAAGACCAGCACTCCAACAGTTATCTGCCAGCAGCATGTTGCATTCCACAAAGCTGCTTTCTCGTTTCGAAGAAGAAAAAAAAAAATCCAAATTGAATTGAAATCACAAAATCGACTTCATTTCCCCATTTGCAGTCCTCACCACTTCCTTCAGTGACCATCCCAGTAATGTTCACCAAGAAGCAAAAAAAAAAAGTTTCAAATTTCATCAACCAAACTCAACCGAACTATCACTTTTCTGGTCCATCGAACATCAATTTAATTTCCAATCAAGGACACAGGCTCTTCCTCTCTCACTCTTAACTCTACACACTTCAGTTAGTTTCACTTTGCTCTCCAAAGAAAAGTATACAAAACCCATCCTCGGACTTCGAAAAGATACATAGATACATCCACACTGAATTTTGTTGGTGTCACCAGATGGACACTAGCCTGACCAATAGACCGTTCACTACAGTCACCAAGGGAAAATATCCTTAAAAAAAAAAAAAAACAAAAAAAAAAAAAAAAATGCCAAAACCCCTTACCAAAGTGAAACACAAAATGACCAGAAACTTTCCGTTGCTCCAGTGAACAACACAAAAGCAAAGGAAAGTTTGCCACTCGAGTGCGTTGCGTTGGCGGATACGATATTCCTTTAAAAAGATTCTTCACTTCTCGGCTTGTGAATGACATAATCTTGACGGTCTCTCTTCAAGGGAAAATCTTCACAACTCTTACCATCGCTGCCGTTGGTTAGATGAAGTTTAGATGGCGGTTGAAGTGCCCCATTCCCTGGGGAAATTTGATAGTGGCCTTTAAATTGGAGCCATTATGTGGTTCCAAGTGGTTCCGGTTAGTGAGCAAAGCGAGCGAATCATGTTTTGTGTCTTAAGTGAAATGTGGTTAATTTGATTCGGCTTAAGACATCACTTCCAGGCGATTTGAGCGAAACAAAATAATTAAAAGTCTTTGGTTAGAGAAGCCGCCGCCGCACATTTGAAGGGATAGATTTTATTAGAAATTATAATATCATACTCCGGATGTAAGGGTAGAGATACGTAACGAGGTCATGGGAATTTGTCCACAGATTTGACACTTTTATCATACTATGCGGTGTATGTCGGTATGAACCTTCTTTCGTAACGTGGGAAAGATTCTGGCATACTATACATATAATAGGAAAGGTAAATACCTAAAAATGAAGCCTTTAAGGAATCGGCAACATACCAACCGAAAAATTTGTTCTACTTAGCCAAGCTGTGGAATTAGATTTTTAAGTCGAGATTTCTATTTTTCTGTTAGGGAGGGAGATAGAGATCCAAGGCCCGATTCCTTCCACGTTCAAGCAATTTGTGTGATAGTTGCTGTGAAACACCTAGAGGGACAGATGGCAATCAGATATGGAATGTGCGTCTAATCTCTACGGCGGATTGAAGTTTTTTCTGATCATAATGTTATATCCATTACGCATAAGTAGACACATGCAAGTAGATTTGCTATGATTTTTGACTTCCAAAGATGCTGCACTTCGTTGTATCCTTTAAGAAACAGTTGACTTCTAGGGCGTCATAGTTACTAATTGCCAGAACTCTTGCGATATCTGCAAGATATTTTGCGGTATCTGCACGGTTTCTATTTAAAAGTTCTTGTGATCTATTCCACTGGTATTTAGGCCACATCTGCCTGGATATGACACAGTTCCTCACCACCTGTCATCTACTGTCAGCTTTTAATAGATAGTATGCAAAGATTCTACCCTTAAGGGATCCCAGTGGGACGTGCATCGACTCCGCTAGGCAACCATAAAGGGCAGATTCCCGCCTTGCTAGTTCATCACATCGCTCATGTCCCTCAATGTTATTTGATTCGGCATCCAAAGGAGGCTAATGGTGAACTGATGAACTGATGACCTAGTGAGGCAAGCTCTTCTTTGCACTGTTCTATGAGCTTCGAAGATGTGGTAGCAGATATAATAGTCTTGATAGCAGACTGCCTGTCATTGAGGATTGCTATGGTGTTAAGGGGTGTGGTGGTTGTTTTGCTTGAGTAAGCGGCAAACTTCGCGTACAGCAAGAATTTTCGCCTGAAAGATGCTGCACGAGTCAGAAAGTCAAGTAATCGGATAATATCCCCGTCCCTACCCCACAGTCCATATTAGAAACGTCGGTGAAATTGTCGAACTCATTTGTCACTTCGCCTGAATCCCACGTCATTTCTGAAGTTCACTCTGGGAGTTATACAGTCGGTTAGATTAGCTACTAAGTCTCGTGGTAGCATCCTGTTTCTCTTAATCTGACCGCATTGCATGAAGATAAGAACATAATGTGAAGGTCTTGTGGTAGAAGGTGCAATATTACGTTTAAGGCCTCGGTTGGACTTATTCTCACGGCCCCCGTTGCTCCTAGAGCCGCAGTTCATTGCACTTTGTTGATCAGTTTGTATGTTATATACTCTCCTATCCAAAGGAAAGTATAGGACGCACCACAGCTGTGTATATCCCTATGAGCATATTCGGTCGAAGTCCCCACCTCTTATTTAAGGTTTTTCTAAGTTTTGGGTTAAGTACCACACCTAGGAACTTGGTACTGGAGGATAAGGAGAATAGTTGATTGTTTAGCCATGGAGGCGTGAAGGTCGGTATTTTGATTTTGTTGGTAAACAGCATCAGTTCAATTTTGCTTAGGTTGTCGCTGAGTCCACATCCATTTGCTAATCTTGTCCAAGGCACCTTCCATAAACCAGTATTACCACATCATCCGCATACGCGACAATGGTACTTGCCCAAATTTTCCATTTCTTCGTAATAAAGGGCTTAAAAGATTGCAATATCTAATGTGGAGTCTCCTTGTATTCAGTGCTGTATCTCCAAAGGTCTTCATCTGATATATGTACATCGTTTTCTTACGTTTTCCTTGGATTTAGAGTGTCTCGTTAGGAAACTTTTCTAGTTTTCTAGGAGTCTCTTAGTGTGTTTTCAAAGTTTTTTTAAAAATCAAGTTTTTTGCGAATCAAACCTATAACCTTCAGTAGTCCTCAGTAGTCCGATGCACTAACCATTGAGCCACGATGTCCATCCTTTCCCTTCTCCATCCTCCTGACCTCACGAATGTCTTCTATTATATGTAGAGAACAGGTTTTCTTTATCTTGTTCATGTATCTATTGTTCCATTCCTGGAAATATTCATATCTAGAGATTGCTAGAAAGGGACATTTTTTGAGGAATAGATACGTAAAATTCTGTGCACCCTAAGTATCCTTATTTTTACCATTTTAGGATCGACTCGACCTCGAAACTGGATTTAAAGTTTGAATCCTTGGAGAAAACAATCAACTTTCCTTTTAAAGTTTCATGCCGTTATCATCAGTTAAAATAGAAAAAAAGTCCCAATGTGGTGGAATGAGGGTCTGTCGAATCTCAGTAAGTTGATCAAAGTGATCTTCAACCTCTGCTACAATCATAACTTCTGGCAGCCCTATGAGGATTGTCTAAGAATGTATAAGAAGTTCATTAGAATGGCTAAGACATAGGGATGGATGGATTACTGTCAATCTATCGAGGCCTTTAAGGACGCTGCTCGCCTTAGTGAAATTCTGTCCAAAAGACACAGCAATTCGTCCTTCCTGAAAAAGTTGGACGGAAACTGGACTAATTCTACTGCGGAACCATTTGAACTTCGTATGAGAGTACACTTTCCAAGTTGCAGTGATGGTGATGCAGAACAAGCTAGATCTGTTAATGCAACGTCGGCAGTGTGGAATAGCATTACAAACAGTATCTCGGCATAGTAATTTGCTGGCTTCTACCGATTTATAGAAGCAGCTTATATTTAAATCATGTTCTCAGTCGTGGACGCATGTTAAAGTTGTTTTCATTTCGAGAGTGAGCCGGCGAGATCATGAATCCGCGAAGGATTTCAGACCTACTAGCCTACCCTCTTTTGTACTGAAAACTTTAGAACGTATCCTAAATCGTAACGCCCGCGAAACTTTGAATAGTCCTCCATTGTCCTCTTCATGAGGGAGAGCGAGAGAGCAACCTAGCGCTAATTGGGTTCTTTCTCCAAAGAACGGCCACTCTACCTACCTACCTAGGATCGTTTTATTTTCAATTTAATAGACTACAAGGTCTAAAGGAATCAGTTTCAGAAACACCTACACGGACCTTTACCTTGGGCAGGTCTTCATCTCTCCTGTTATGCTGAAGCATGACGGTCTTTGTACTTTATTGAGTGTCTCCCTCATAAGTGACTAGCCTGGTTCATGCAATTGTTCCATAGTCTCACAAGGGCTACATGTCGCATGATACTAAGTCTGCATTCGAGGAGTGTCAAGCTTCATGTGGAGTGTTTTCGCAGGTCTCGTCCATGCGTTTTTTTTTTCACCTGAGTTTACTATCTAGGTATAGTTCCAGATATTTATTTCATTACCTTGTATCAGTATGATGCTCGTCGAGTGACTGGTTGTCTGCATTCATTGAAGTTTTCTCTTTCTCGGTGATGGTATGGTGAAGATGAAGCTAGTTCTTCATTCATCTTTGCTTCAGGACACCATGTCAAGACCGAATTTTAACAAGTTGACCTTAAAGAAAGGATTCGAAGAGATCCAGGGCTTCTTAACATACAATATCAAATCTGGTCAATCTGGTCTTCGGCACAATAACGCTTGAAAGGACATATGGTTTTGATTTTCTCATGAAATAACTATCTTCATGAATGGAAGATACACCACAACCGCAGTGAAGTCTAGAGGCGAACTTGTTACCGTCATAAGCCTACCTTGGATGTGAATCAGAAGTTCCTGACTAACTAGAAGTTCTGTTGCAAAGAGTAACCTATCGGCCGTGGAGTTAAAGAAGCATTTTGATGAGCTTAATGCTGCCCGTACCGGGAAGCCAAGGCCAGTGAAACTATAAGCGATGTGTTGAGATGAATAAAGAGAAAACAGGGCTTGCGTAGGGGTTTTCTTTGAAGTATCTTCTCATAAAAACCTCCGGCAAAAGCATACTATATCAAGCTGTCATTGCGGAATATGATAAATTACATCATTTCCATTAATTTTCTCAAAGCTAGCACTTGGATGGAAGATGAAATGTCATGTTCCTTAAATTTAATTCCATTTCTCATACCTGGCCGAAGTCACCCTAAACTGTAACCATTTCCCAAGCAAAAGTCATTGCGAGCTCCAGCCATTTATAGAATGTGGATGCCATTCAATTAGGATACATACTATTCACAAATTCCATTTCCACCTCCAGACCATCAACAGCAACAAACGATTTAAATATGCAAATTAATCTACGCTGCTCCCTTCGGATAGAGGACCACTCCCGTGGCGTGTGTCTTACGTCTGGACTTCGTGGCTATTTCAGTTTTATTGGTCCACTTGGACGATAATCACCCGAAGCCAATGAGCTCATTTAATTCTCTCTTCCTCTCAGGATAACAATCTGTGCAGTGGAAACTGCAGTTCAATGCGGAGGTGGTATGCAACCATCCCTATCTTGTTCTATGGAACAGTGATTCTAGAATCGAGATTCTTATTAATCGTTGACGATGAGTGGACCGGGGGCGGATTGCTCCAAATATGGTTGATCACTGGTTGATTTCTATTGCAGCCTCACGTCATCTCTAAGCCGCGCCGGCCGCCGCAAGTGATTCCATTTTTAGATCTCGTAAACTAAAAAATAAAAAATCCCAGTCCTCCAGGTTCCTGCCCCTCCCTGGTCCTGTGGTTGTAGTCGCTGTATTGTTCTGTGTGGCGGAATAGCAATTTCAGCAGATTGAATGAATTTGGATTCACGTGCTGGCGGTTCTAGTCGAGTGAATTATCTCGGCGTTGCGTTGTAAGTATGTGTATCTGGAACAAAAGCCAGAGAGTAGGGAAAAACAATCTTTCATCCGTTGGAACGTGTAGGAGTTGTTGGTGTTGCTACTCGCTTGGCGATGTTTTTGTTTTCTTTTCGGATTAATTTATGCCTTTTGGGCTGGGGATTTATTAGATAAGGACTTGTTGTTGGTTGTGATGGTTCTGGCGCGCGGTTTTGCATGTGTGCCTGCAGTCATTGTTTACGAATGTATGGACGTTATGCAAATTCTTTTGGTTGTCGTGGGCGGTTGTGGGTTTTTTTTTCGACCATTTTTTAGAACTGCAAAAGCGAATCGAGAAAAGTACGTTTTTTTCAGGTAGGACTTTGTATCTGCAGAAGTGAAGTGAATGCCCTTCATCGGGCAAATCGCAGAGACTAAGAGTGAATCTGCGTACAGTTAGTGGGTAGTGTTTGTTTGGTTTAGGTTGGTTGTTGGTGAGTGGGAACAGGACTCAGTGTGGACAGAAATGTCAATCATGCATAACACACATAATAGCGTGTATCATCCTCTCACTCTGTAATATCCAGGAGGAACAATATTTTTGTCAAAATGGTGCAACTTGGACTCCAATAACCTTCAAGTCAATCAGATAGTGGCTACAGACTCATACCAGTTCCAATGCCAGAAATATGAAGTAGTTATTCTAAGGCCCCACTTCTATGGTTGCAAGAAAATACTTCTTACTTCAGATATACACACCTTTTGGGAAGCGACGTCCATACCATTTGCACGAAGGATATTACAACCAAGGTTAGGAAGGTTATATACCCTTTACCGTATCTTTTAGTACTGTAGTCGCTTTACGGTTGGTTTTTCAACTGATCTTGACTAAATACGATTTTTTGAAGTGATATTACTTTATAACTCGGTTTACAAAAATCGGTGTAACGAAAATCGGTAGGAAAGTACGAAAGGAACTTACTGATGGATTTCGTCCATTTACATAGGTATCAATGTGTGCAGCATAGTCCCCAATATTCCCCTAAATGTGTCAAAGAAGGAAGGTATCCCTAAAAGGTAGGGTGGGCGCGCAGATATCTTGTGTGAATTTCGGGTACACAGTCGGCAACAAGTAGACAACAGGGTGTTGTAGAACTTTGGTTGTAGATGGAGACTTGGGCTGCTATGTTATGTGCTAACGCGTAGATGGTGCACTAGGAGTAGGCTTTCGATTAATTTCCTAAAAAGTGACATTTTTCTCTTTAGAGAAGCCGGACTTAAACAGTTCATCAGTATCCAGAATCTGGACCTTTAATGAAGCCAAGTATCTAGGAGTGAGGTTGGATACACAAATTTTTTGGTCATAATATGTCAAGTCGGACATACCCAAGGCACTGAAAGTTTTCGTGCAGTTTAAGGGTGCTTTGTGGAGGATGAGGGTCATATTATTAAAAAAGATTCTTTAGATCCAAACAGCTATGAAAAGACCAAAATCAATCAAGAATCCGGTGCTGGTGTCTTCGTAGAGGACGACAACAAAAGACTCTTTGGGCAAGTGGCGACCTGCAGTAACCCAATGGCCAATGACTATATTGTAGGGATTAGGTGGATAGCTCGAAGTACCTAGGTGTGTACGTATGTAGCGGCTGTGCTTATAGACTTGCGTAACTCTTCTGGTTCCCAGGTCACAATAAGAAAAAATGTTTAGAAGTGCATGTGCACCAAGCATCTTAGTTTTTATTCAGCCACGTATGCAGTTGTCTCATAAGTTTATGCTTCTAGTTCCGATTGATTTATCCTTATTCGAGATTATTGGTTGGCTCGTATACACTGGTTTTTTTCCGCTGTAAGGAAGTTTCTCCAACCCACAGCCCTTAAAATAGGTGGCCAGGTCTTTGATGAGAACATCTATGACAAAAAGCCGGGTGTACAAATGAAACTCTCTTGTGGATGCAAGCGTTGCCGTTGGTCCATTAAGGGATTTTCCGCCACCGTCTCTTTTCAAGACCCTTATTGACCTGAGCTCCGAATACGTCGAAGTAACTCAGTAACACATCTTGATTTCAAACACAAAAGTTCCTCTACTGCCCGTCCTCCTTCTCTTACTAGACATCTGAGACGAATGTTACGGCTAATTAGGTCAACAGGGCATGCCTCAATTGGCACATTCGTGCCAAAGCTAAACTATATGTTCCTACGCAGGTCCGAGTATTCTAATCCATATGAGCAGTCAGACTAAGCATACGCTTAACAGAGTTGGATATCAGATAGCTATCCAGAATGCACCACGAGGAGATGACGATACGATTTTGTTTATCCTGCCAACAAGCCCTCAGCAGAAATAAAATGGAGAATAGTTCTTGTCAATCGCTGTTTCTTTGAGCTGAACTTAATCATCCTAGTCCTACTTCAAGGAAAGTACTCTTCTACTACTCCTCGGTCGTTTCGAGATAAATTCTTCGTACGATATTCGATCCCGTTCGCGTTGTCAGGCTTTGGAGAACGAGGTTCAATGGCGATCTATATGATCTGTACCGTGACATCAATCTACTCAAAAAAATTGCTCATTAGTCGCCTGAGATGTCTAGGATATGTAGAGTGAATGGACACTAGCGCTCCGGACCGCTGAGTTTTCGAATCTAATCAGGAGAGACAACGCAGTAGAGGACGACCTAGTATTAGGTGGCATGCACAAGTAGAAGTGAACCTCACATGATTTGGAATGCATAATTGGAGGAACTTAGCTAAGGACCGGTCTAACTGGGCCCAGGTTCACCCCAAACTGCATCACCACCTAAGTAAGTTTGTCCAGACTAAAAGTATTCAGCATATCGTCGTATTTTGGCAGGCTACAGGCTCCCTTCATCGCACATAGTATCAGGCTGGACTTTGTGGCGTAATACTATGAATGTCGAGTGGGATCAGATGATATCCTATGTATGCTAAGTGACCTAATAGAGGTAGTTGTATCATAGGTTGTCACTAGGATCTCTGTGGATTCATTATAATTTGTGAAGAGAGAACTTTTTGTAAGGAAATAGATTCTTGTATGGATGGAGCTCTTCTAAAGCCATGCTAATGCTTTCCTGATACAAAGACATTTGTGTACCTCGTTCTCATAAGTAATCTACTACACATTGTGCTATCCCTATTATTAGAAGAATTTCATCCTTAGATACAAGCTCAATAGCTTAGGAGATACTATTCCTCCTTGTGGTGTGCCTCGGTGTGCTTTAGAACATTGATCAATCGAAAATAATAGAATTTATTTGAATGCTCTCTCAAGATCTAGGAATGATACTGTGATGAAGTCCTTGAGATAGGTTGATTTTTGATGTGACTCCTAAAAACCTATACAATTCCCATAACAGTTACATCGAAATAAACAGAAATAGTGGGATGCTATTAGAGAGAACAGAAGCTTACAGAAGAGAACAATGGGATCTACTTGAGGATTCACCTTCAACGAGTATACGTATTCAGTCCCAGTTCTAATGTATTAGGGGCTGAAAAGACTGTAGAAAGAACTTTAGTCCACGTATGTACGTATGTAGTTCCTAACAAAAAGGAATCTGATTTCTGAGTCTCCTCTAAAGGTATTCTTCAAGGACTGCAAATAAAAACTAATCAATTGGCAAATAAAAACCACAAAAGCCTCCGGTACCCTCTTTACTATTCCCAGCACACTTCTTCTTTTCCAAATTTTGCTTCATATTTGCTATTCAATTCTACCCCGCTAGGTTCATTGCCCTCAGTTCAGATGGAAGATACGTTTAGATACAATATTACATTCTACAAGGACTTATCATTACCCTCCTGGGTAATAGAAACCCAAAAAAGATTTCAACTTTTTTTTTTCCTTTTTTCTCGGTAGCTCTAGGGCAAAGTAAAAGAAAGATAAGACAGTTACTTTTCCACCGCAATGCCCCAGTCATGTCGTTTCAAAAAGTCAATATGTCATCCTTTCGTTTTCGAGTCTGCCCACCCCCAAGTGATGCATCACAATGACGGATGGTAATATCCTTAGCCATCTGAAGAACTCATTCATTCTGGTCACGTAACCAGAATATATATTCCTATTTCCGTTTCCTGGCATACAATGCCATCATTTGAGGCTTCCTATTCCATCAACTTTATCCTTTTCATTAGTATTTCACAGAATCATTCTTCATCTCTGCTCCACCATCTCTCCGGCAGTAATCTTCTCCAGATAAACACATCACGCCGCGCCGCCTGTAACAATTAGAACCGAAATTTGTATTATGCGCCATCACAAAGCCCCAGCAATTGTGCGATTACTATTTTCTCTCCCGCCATTCATCCATTCATTCATCTCGCTGTTTCATTACCTCAAAGAAAAGATACAAATGTATCTATCGTCTGTGCTTTGTGCTTATCCGCTTAAAAAGTGCCATGTAACGATTTCTAATGGATTTTGAGTTCGTTTCTCGTCAGTTTTGGGGGATTTTCTCGAATCCATATGATGATGGTATTACGCGTCTTGCTGATAGTAATTAACATTACACGCTGTCTTCGCCCCCACACTGATTCGATATCTTATTCTCTTCTATTTTTCGATTTATATTCTTCAGTCGTTTGATTGAAATCGGTTGGATGGTAGACATCCATGTACATACATGCCATGGCTGTGGGTGACCTTTTGTGGGCGCATTTGCCTAGGTAGACCTTTCATCGGAGGTATTATTTCGAAAAATAGAATTCAATAAAATTTTGTGAAAACAATTGCCCAAGGGGGAAAGATGATTGACAGGAGAAAACGCCTCCTGAATTTGTTCCATCCTAATTAAGTTGTACAGCTCTACGAGGACGAGATCTGGCAGTTCAGTGAACTGTTTGAGTAGACGTTCTATTCTAAGAAATAGTGGAGTTCATGAAATAAGTAACAACAAGTCTTTAAAGCTTCTGAATCGTTCGCAGTAAAAGGGTGGTGGGATGTGTGGAACTTAGAAAGGTCCTTCTTTCAGCACAGTACTTATGTTGTATGGCACTGTCTATTTAAAATGGCCCTCGATGGGGGTGTACTTCGATTGCAAGATTTCTATTGTGCTGTCAGATAGATAGTTTAGAGAGAGAGTTCCTCTTCCAGATTTCAAAAGGCCCTTTTATATTTAATACTGACTATAGTAGCCTTGCTATGTTACATTGGTACAAGTGGTGGTTTACATCATTTAACTAGCGACATTTGACCCGTGATGTCCTTGATGCTTATACTAGTACACACCAAAACGGGTCGAAGATCTAACACCTGATACGAACAAAGGCAGGCTAAGCAAAAAGGCAACGTACATATTATTCATCGATTCTAGAAGTATGCAGTGTCTTTACAGTGAGTCCTTAGAGTGTCAGTAACAAATCACTAGTTTGTAAAAATTTCAATTGTCAATAGAAGCTTTACTCGGTGGCCCAAGGTCCTGAAATCGACTTCTGAGCTCTTTGTATCCATCTCCTTGAATATTCTATTTCCAGAGATCCCAGTGTGGAAGCCGGGCTAGAGTCAACTCCCGTGGGTGTGGAAACAGAACGTCACCTTGCGAGCAGCCTTTGCCTACCCCGCAATAACATAGTGACCACAGTCCGCTCCTATCTCACAGGATTTTCTACGTATGCATGCTGCATCGTAGATAGAGGGTGCATTCTCAGCAAAAACCTCCGCATGTTAATCTCGATCAGTCTCTCCATGCTTTTCAGCAGAAAGGTAGCCAGGATTGTTTGTCTGAAGATCTAGGCAAGTGAGCACTCATATTTCTCAATTTTTGGTATAAACGCCGCTCTAACTGTTCGTCAGGATGTAGAAATGAAAGGCAGTGCCAAACCTGTTGCAGGAAGGTGGGTTCATCATATTGATACGATACGATACGATGATATGAAATTCTCAAATGATGCCACAGCGTGTTTAATAGCCTCCCATGGCTGGTAAGTGCACCAGAAACGCCGAGTTTTTCGAATAAGATCGGACTGAGCAGATCAAGCTGTGATCTGTTGTTTGCTTACCTGGAAGACTGAAAGTCTCTAGTCTGGTCTTAGTGAAGGTACCATACAATTTTTTGATTGACTCCGTTTTGGTTGGTTTGGTCCTTTCTAGAATCTTGGGAACCAACCTACTGACTTCCACAAGTATGCGATCTTTTCGAAAAATCTCTGTAGGCTTCTTTTCTTAGTCTATAAAGCCTGCGGGCCACCAGGATTTACAGGAAATTTTCGTAACCAGTTCAAAACATCTGGTTAAGATACATCATCTTCAACTTCAACCTCAACGTTCTGAGCTTATAGAGGTTTTAACAGATTTGTTATGCTGGACATGGTCATGGAAGCAAGTCGCAAATATGCATCCTAAAATGATTTTTCCAACTCCGGTGACTTTCTGTAACCAGTCCTGTGTCTGACTTTCTATACCTACTCCTCGGTAAGAGCCTCGTGACTTTCTATAACCAGTTTCGTCAGACATTGTATCCAAAGCAGAAAGTCTAGAGGTTGCTCATATTTTGTAAACAATGACTTCTTTGACAACATTGACTCTCGACCTCTCTAGAGCTGTAAGCCTAGGTGTAGTTAATCTTCTTTGCACGTGTCCTTCTCTCACTGGAAGGACTTATTCCATAACTAAAGTTATCTGTCCAATTGGCATTAGTGCATAGTTAAGTCACATTCACCTTCCATTCCTTTCACATCCGGGATGAAATTCCTCCACAACTGGTACTTCCGCTGCATCCATCTGCATGCCGCTTCCAAGTACCTTGCTGCCGTGGATACCGTTTTAATTAGACAATTATTCAAAATCAGTTAACCTGTTGCTCGCAATTACACTCTGGACCAGTTTTCTACTTCAATTAACCATCCCGCCTCTGCATGGGCATGTCGGGCTACCAGCAAGGTGTGAAACTAGATTTCTCCACTAAGTACGAGTATGTAACTCTGCGTACATTGGAACTGGTTTGGTTCTGTTCTGTTCTGTTCTGTCTCCTAACCTAAAGCAACTTCTGATTTCGAGATCCCGATCTTGCGTGCATGTGTGTTTGAATCTCCTTCGAGGTGCCAAAATGAAATCATGATCATGAATCTGGCAGTTTGCAGTTCAGAGCGGTGGACGTCGTTGTCGTCGCCACGCCAGAATAACCATCCAAAAGGGTTGCCCTGCTCATGCAAGTCATTCCAGTACCAACTGGGCTGTATCAATTAAAACTGATCTAATGAATGTGTGTGCCCATGGATACATGGATATCATCGCGCCACTGGCCCTCCAGCATCCGCCTCGGCATGAACATCTCATTTGGGGGCTGATGCTGATGATGGCTCGCTCTGGACAATTCGCCTGCTCGTCTGTCTCGTGAGCAAAGGACAGAGGACATGTTATCTCGGGGGCTGATTCCTCCTTGTCGTCGTCGTTGTTGTCGCAGTTACAACTCGAATACATGACACAATGTTGGCCATGGCTACCCATTGGCCTAAGGCTTAATTTATGATAATTAATTCGCCTTAAGAGATGCGCGCTGAGGAAATTCCTGACGTCGCGTCGTCGTCGCATCTCGCGATCGTCTTTGGTCGATTTTTGCTGTTCATCAATTAAAATTAACAAGAGAGACGGCGATGAAATGGGTGCTAAAGGTACACCGTGCTAGTGGTCAGTTATGCTGATGACTGTGATTGTGCGGTTTCGTCCTTATCGATGGGTGGTTGTTTTTCTTCTTTGCTCTCCTCCTGCAATCTGATAATGAACGGTGGCAGAGTGTGGTGGCCTTTATGTGTGTTCCTTGCAGAAAGGGCGCACCATGCGCAGACATGTCATTCAACATGATGTCCTATCTTAATCTGCATGGTGGTGGTTAAGTCTTAAAAGAAAAAACTGTTAATGAGGGTATTTTCGACTGCGATTTCTATCGGTTTAGGCATTTTTGCATTTAATAATGAGACATGCAAAGTGTCCTCTTCGATGGGAGGCGTCGAATAGATGGACGAGATATTGGAGGATTTACATATTGTGTGGTGAAGTATAGCACGCTTCCTTGGAGTTATATTAGCATCTCATCTGTTGGTGAGGAAAATAAATTTCATTTATCGGTTATCAGCTCCATCTATGAGTAAATAGAGAGTGGTGGTTGTACAAGATGATCGTCAGTTATTATGAAAAAAAATTATTTGTTGCATACAAATTGGCGCATGGATTTAGAGAGCAACTCAAAGATGATTTAAAAATTATTGTCATCATTGATGTGCAGTGTACAAGATCGACGGACTATTAGTTTTAGTTGCCTGCTTCTTCTTCTTTACTGCTCTACATAGATCCTTTGCGTAAAGAATGTAATACACGACGACTTCCTTAAGATGAAAATCCCAAGGCCCACCAAAATGGTAGTCCTCCCTGATGATGAGACCACGTAGGAAAGACAAATTATCATTGGTCACAACTAAGGGTATCCAATTTAATGGAATGACCACAAAGATGGGACTTCTCATTCAGTCATGGAGGAGGCTCTGAACGAGCCCGGAATGTGATCAATTTGGAAGGATGTTGTCTTTGCGTATTTGAAGGCTCTTCCTTCTTAGATTCATCAAAAGAAGTGCATATACAAGCGGTCTTAACCAAAGCAACTGAAGTCTAACTGGAGACGGTTGTTGTGTAGAAGTAAAGGATCTCAGCTTGGTTCATGGTGAGTGACAATTTCTGTTTAAATCCGTAAATATCAGCCAAGAAAATGTATCTGCGAACCTGGTAAACTACTAAGGTACACACAGAATGTTAAAGTCCTTAAATGTTCCTAAGCCTTCATCACGTGCAGACCCTTTTTCCAATAAATAATATTTTCCAATAGATACGCCCTACACCTATTACTTACAATTACTCCATCTGAAAGTAAATCGCCTTAACTCCTCCACTCGGCTCCTTTTTGTCCCGAATGCCTCCTTTCATACAACGTGCCCCAACAGATGTTTCTGTCCTCCCAAATCACTTCAGGATGCAACAACATGAGTACAGAAATTATTGTCAAGTAGATCACTCGTTTGGATGGTTGACAATAAATTCTACTCGGAACACTTAACCTTTTCCCCAGCGCGCGTGCATGTCTATATGTGTGTTTGTGTATCCCAATATTCTTCTCCCCGACAGGACATGACATCAAGACAAATTCGATTCGTACTATTTGTCTCACCGTTCTTCGAGAGCAAAGAAAGACCAGAGAAAAAAAGTACTGTGCGCCTTTGCAAATTATTCACGGTGATGCACAAGCAAGCACATTATACGAAAGCCACTATCAAGGCTGCCATCCTGCCGTTGCAGCCTGAAAGTCCTTCCTGTGTACCATCATCATCATGGTTATGGAGCAGGAAAAACTGCCTGTCATAGCCCCAGCAGAACGGTTTCCTATTCAAACACGAAAGGACAATAACAAAAGAAGCGGAAAATTTATTCCTTCTCAGCATTGTGACCAGGTTCAAAAGGCTGGCAACAGTTTTCAGCCATATCTACCAAGGGATTAAATAAGAAAAAAAAAAAACAAAAAAACATAAAATATGTATTCGTATATATTAAACAAATAATGGCTGGCAAAAAACCATCAAACGGCCCACGCATACATACATACATATACACAGAGTGAAAGGATATACAGAATGCGTTGAACAGAACACTATGCCACTGGTAGTAGAAGTAGAAGAAGCAACCATCCCAGAAGAAGGACAAGAAAAGGGTTAACTTCAAATAAAGAGCCTGTGCATGACAAAGCTTCGTGCCTGCCGGCGTGGCTGATGTTTTTGCTCTTTTGAATGTCTCCTGCAATGCACAGTGTTCTGTGACGTTGGTCCATGTCCAAGTGCCTCCACCCCACAATGGAAAGATATGGGTCATGAAATCAGTGCATGGCATATCCATTCATTCGAAATCGCATAATCAGGTCAGTTGGTGGAGTATACATTACTATGGTCAGTGTACAGGATGAGCATTCACTTGGAACCACCTTAAGGGTACTGTGCTCCATTGGGAAGAATCCTTTCTCTTTGGATCCTCCGTAGACAAAGTTTTCATAATTAAATTTATGGAAAAAGTTTGCGCCCCTGTCAGGGGTGCCAAACGGATGTTCTGTGTTCAGGTAGCTTGGTTAATTAATTTTTTAAGTTTTTTTTTTTTTTTTGTGTTTTGCAAAATGTAAGTACAGAAGCGGAAGGGCAGAGGACGACCAAGAGTTCAAACGAAAGGCAGTTTTCCAAGTGAATTTCCTTCGAACAAGAGTACCTATGCTAATTAAGCGATTCTTGAATGTTGGTAATGGGAAAATATTTTTTTGTTTGTAGAGACTGAGCTTGAATTTCAAACTTGAACGGAGGTTTACTGCCTTTGTCTGTTGTCTGTAGAAACATTATCTTATCAAAGAAAAGCCAAATTAAGCTTGGAACCAGAGAGTACTCCTCACCTAAAAAGGTCTCTTTTATCAGAATAATCTCTGCCCCAATATCACAAGTCGACTGTATACATATGCACAAGATAGTACACTTTTGCCAGAGCTGCTTACGCATAGAATAATTGGTCTTCTGTATGAAATTGTATCTCACCGTTCGTTCTTCGTAGATGGTGAATTTAGAACGGGGATATCTGCAGAAGCTGTGGAGTTCAGAAGGAAACTATGTACAACATCAACAACATCTGCTAATTTGTCATTGATTTCATGACTGTACAGCTTCAACGGCTACACAAATGGTTCAAAAATTAAAAAAGGTTATGATGGTCTACAAACCTAATTTTCGGCACAAACTCTACCCTAGGAAAACGGTGCTATTTCGGTGGATCCAACCTCCGTTTTAAGAATCAAGCTATCGGAAGGGCCGGGAGCCCGTTAAGTAAGTTAGTATTTACAAACCTAATTTAGAAAAAAAAACATCTTTTAGACGGAAATGATGGTTAAAGCTTGTCTGGAACCAGACTAGATCGCCTAAGCAATAATAATATGGTCACCGATCCAAGTCACAAAGATTTCGAGGACCTGATAGTCTAGCAAAATACACGCATGCTGAATAGACACGAGACCTTCTGTGAAATATCAACCAGTCATTTGCACTTTGCTATCATAAACTGGCAAGATAATAACCTTATAAGTTGAGGAAAGAGCATCAACTCAGCTAAAAGGTGAATTGAAAATGAGGTCGATAATACTACAGATACAGCTCTGTTGAAAGGAATCATCCCCAACGAGCACCACTTGACAAAGATTTCAAAGCTAACCTCAGGAAGGTCTCTCGAACACAAATTATTTAGATACAGCTGAAAAATCCAGACTTTTGTTTTAGGAAATCAAGCTTAGTCGTCGACTACACGTTGATCTTTATTTAAGACGTAAAGATGATGGATATACCTTAATCTAGCAGAAACTTAAGCACTACAAATGTAGAAAGTCCCATCAAGAAGCCGGGTTTCAGCAAGAAAATACAAGGTACAATGGGAGCATTTACCATGTAAAGCAAAGTGAAGAGTCCTTGCTGTCAAACATACTTTCTGATGGTAGACACGCTGTCTTAACCAATGTAAAGCCGGACCGTACGTTCACAAAGAATGTGCTTAGAGGTTTCCTTATCTTCCAGGAGTAATCGACACTTGGTATATCCCCGCTAGAATATGTCCCCATGTAGAACTCGTAGGTTTAGGTCAGGTTTAGTTTAGAGAGGCTGCACTAGTATGCAGACACACTTAGACAAATAAAGCTCCATTGTGATACCATGGATCGCACCATTTGGCTATCCGGAACTAATGAAAAGAGGCCTAACCTTTTGGCATGTTGGCCTATTAGACAGTGTCCAGTAAGAACACCGATAACGTGGCTTATCTATGATCGCTTGAACAGGACCAACTCAGCACTACGTTTTAAATCAAGCCTGGGCTGGATCCGACTTGAAATATTGCAAGAAGAGAGATTTTCCTATCTAGAATGGGTTTTACTAAAAGAGTCCAGTTTTATCTATCATTACAATTGGAACTGTGGTGTGTGGAACTGTGTAAAGTGAAAAGACCGGTGGTAATGCATTCGACTTTGATCTTGTGTATTCGTCAGAGTCCTGGTTTTTAATGACAAAATCTACATTTTTAGGCCCTCAATCTTAACCTTTAAATTGGAAAGAATGGTTGGTACACAGATTTCTTGAAATCCAGAGTAATGTTGATAAAATTTTTTTTTAATCTGCCCCTAGACACGCCCACTTTAAAAAAAATAACAATTTTTTCAACTTTTGTACTAGAAAGTGAAAAAAATCTTCAGAACACAAAACATAGATATTAATCGTCCTAACAATTCACTTATACATTGTATAGGGGTATGCCTACTTTATATTAAGTGGTGACAGCCACGTCCAGTTTTCACTATGAAACTACCCTACTTTCAATCCTGATGTGGGCCATCTGTTGGTTTCTGTTGGAATCACATGTTATTTTGACACTGACAGCTCTTATGCCGCCAAAAATTTGGCAGAAACTCAGTCTTATAATTTTGCGGTACCTACGAAATGGATCGATTTACGTTTGAAACGCTTTAAGGTTGGTTTGCTGGTTGATAACCGAACATATTCCCGTGTTCGTCCTGTGCGCTTAAAGGAGCAAATTCCAGCTTTTTGCACATTTTAAACATTTTTATGAAAAGTGGTGATATTTTTACTTTATTCTAAATTTCAGACTTTGAGGTTAGTAATGAAATATAATATCGGCCAAATATTCACCTCGTCTCTACTTACAAATATGTAGTCAATCTTTTGATCAAATTTTTCATCACGTTTTTCACAATTCTTATTGTATTTCGTAAAGTTTTCTTAAAGTCCATGAATCGTTGGTGAAGCATTGGCTTAGACTTTATCTGTAACATAGCCTCAAAGGAAAAAGTGTAATAGTGTTCCATCGCACTATCTCAGCAGACTATTGAAGTCTCCATTTCGACAATTACACGTCCAGGAAATTTGTCACGTAAAAGACCCATTGTTTCACCAGCTGTTTGGCATGTGACGCCGTTTTTGTAGTAAATTTTCACTATTTTGATGCGTATTCCCTACTTCCCTCCTCCTTATTAAGTAACCTCCTAGTTTTTACTTACCAAGAGTCATCGCACTGATAGGTACATGTTACAATTCAACAAATGGTGTGAAATTTAAAATGCCACCTCTTGTTAAATGATCCTTTAGAACAACAAAATTGTATTATTAAATTTCATAACGGATTTTCCAAAAGGTTCTTCTCTTGATAAGGTAACCCGAGCACTTCATCTCGCTTGACTTCGTCCTTGTGAAACAAAATTACTTGCTATTCTCTATACAAATACTCATGCCACGCACAAGAACCCTTCTAAAGGAGCTGTTAACAGTTTAAGCCCAACAAACAAAAAACGAAAAGCATCTTTTTCATCTTCAATAACGGAACCCGTTATATTTTATTTTATATACATATATATAGGTATATGTATTTTTTTTTTCTTAAACATCAATCATAGTAGCAATTTGGTACGAATCAGTGATTCATAAAAATGTGCGCCACCCTCTACCTCTAAGGGGGTCTCAATCTCAATCTCAATCTCATCCCATTTGGAATTCGGATATTTCATCTTCAAAAGAGCATGATCCTTTGTTATTTCTCTTCCAATTCAATAATTCACACCCCGCATAGAGCAGAATCAAAAAAAAAAACAAAAAAAACGGAAAAGAACTGAGGATTCCAAAGAATTTTCCATTGAAATCCTTAACAACTCAAGCAAATATTGAATTTCATAATATTCTTTGGAGGTTCGTCGGTCCCGAAAAAATATCGGTAAATAAATGCGGTACCAGTTAGGCTATACTTTACCACTCGGGAGGGTCCTTTTTTTCGTCCTCCCTTGGGTTTAAAGTGCCCCAATTTATTATCAAATCCCTTTTCACATACACTAAGGGGTGGAGAGAATAAAAAAAAAAAATTATGAACAACACTTCAAGCCTTAGGTACATGTATGTATATGTATAGCGTCATCCCGTCTGGTTGATTTTATAGTCGTCCTTGAAAAACAAAAAAAAAAAGGGTTTTCGTTCTCCCAATGATGGCGATACTAATGGTGATGATGACGATGACGACGACGATGCTGTTGATGGGATTGTGATTTATGACCAACGTAATGGAATTTATTACCAAACGCGACGCAGTGTTTATAAACACTTTCCATACTCGTTAAATTGCCAAAGGATATATGTACCTAAAGGCATAGGTGCTTCGTAGTATATTTTAAACATCAGCATTTTATTCACGCACCCCAGTTAAAGACCTGAGCAAACTAACTCTTCTTTGATTAAATTTCGTTAACACCCAAGCAAATCCTTGTTTGTGTCCTTTTTGCTCATTTATTCCAGTCATACTCGTAACTCGTATGTACACAAGTAAATCGTAAAAACACAGTGCGAACAGAGTGGCGTTATGTAAGGGACATAAATTATGGACCATTATCTGAAATATAGTGGATTTAATAGGGATTCCTCAGCAGGACTTACAGCCGGGGGAGGGCTGTCACCAGATCCCCCCCAAACCAATGCTGTGTCAAATATTTCCTTCTCTTAACTTCGTTGAATGGAAATTTATGGATGGTTACGTGTAGTCAGTAGTGTAGGACTACTAGGTCTTCGGAGTTTGTTTGTGTATCGAAATTGACAAATGAAGGGTTAACTCATCAATCTTCCTGCAGAGTTGCCGGGATGGCTGCACAACCTACCAATGAGAAGGCCTCTAATATATTCTCACATAAATTGTAATATCCTTGCCATTATACTCGTGTAAACATGTACATGTAGATAAATTCAATTAGAATTGATGAATGTGCGGTCGAGATAGGTTCACTTCGAATCGATGCGGAGAGATGGGAACGAGGCGAGGATTGGAATTTTTGTGTGGCAAGCGTATCATGGGTAATCAGTTTCGACAGTAGATGAGATGAGAGAAGATGGGTTAGGGGTGGGTGAAGAATTTCTACAGATCGATACACTTAGAAGTTTGAGAATCCTGTGGTAGCATTTAAATGAAGTAGCTAAGGTTGAACGTGAGAGGTGTTGGAAGTTGGTTACAAGTTTATGATTTGAAAATAGGTTCGTCCTTTTCGGATTGTATAGGAATAAGGAGGATCCTAATGAACTTGAACTTGAGCTTAGGACTCAATCAACAAGCCTCTCTAATAAGCCCGATCCTTGCCTATCGGTTTCCAGTTAAGTCCGCCTATTTGGTTGACAATCCCTTCTACATGTGCGTGTTAATTAAGACCACTTCCTCAAATGCGTTGGTCCTTTCGGTTGAAGAAAAATTTGGATAAAGCACGACAAAGATAAAATCAAGAAAATTCTTGCGCTTGAAAGAATGAAGTTACCAGCCAATAGCTCCTGGCAGCCCACCTAAGAAAAATGCGGCTTGATACAGATAACCTCAGAGAGGCTCAGGCTGTGGCGATACAGATGCAGAAATCGTCTGTGAATGCCCTAGCCTATGCAGAACTAGGAAAGTGCTCCCTGGCGAATATTACTTCGTAGACCTGAGTGACCTGTAAGCAAACCACCATTAACCATCCTAAAATTGATAACAATCCCGGGATAGTCTAGATAGTCTGCATTGTAAACTCAATTATGTAGGGGTACACTAATGGATTCTTTGGAATATCTGAGTGTTACCTGCATATGCAGTTACCCCTCCTATCTCAACCAGCAGCTGGCATCTTTTGTCTCAATACTTAAGAGCTCTACAATGATGTCAATATCGTTCGCGACATCTTGTCGAAATCCTTTTTTAACATCGAGGGTCTTGTCACACTTAGACAAGAAAATGTCCTTTGTGATACCCATAGATGTTTCCATTTTGGCTACCCAGGGTTTAATATGTAGCGAAAGTTCCTCATGACGTCTAAGGATGCCAGTTCGGGGTCATTAAAGAAAAGAACGCCTAAAGGGAGGAGTCTTTTTTGGGACAAGTGCCCTCTTCTCTGCAACTCCTGCAGAAGTAATTTAAAAAGACTACCAGGCTTTTCGCATGTTGGCCTGTCAAAAAGTGTGCCATGAGGATACTGATTAGATTACGTAGCTGATCTTTGATAGTTTAATCATAACCAACATGGCACTATATATGACCAGTCAAGCTATTTTCCTATCTGTGTTTAGTCGTGCTGAAAGCGTCCAGCTTCTATAGATGTTAACATGTAGCGAGGGCCATACCCAACTTTTTTCTTTTAAGCAGCATCCTTAGAGCCATACCATTTATAGCAAGCTGGTCAGCCCGCAGTTTCCCGAAATATGACTATGGCTTGGTACCCATCAGAGGTGAATTTTGAACTGCTCCCTCATCTCCGAGAGAGAAAATCTGCAATTTTAAGCGGTTTTTGACGTAAAAGAGCATACTTCCCGGGACTTGCAGACCACTTGACTGTCAGTGAAAATACTAATATCCTGATAGATATTGCATAACTTTTAAACCAGGGCAAGACTTTCTTGATCAGCGCAATTTTCGCCTTAAATATCCTTTCCATAGGAGACCACTCCGCTTTCAGTCTTGGAGCCGGTTATGAACTGTCATCCAAGGTGGCATCATTGTACCATTCATCAACGGGTACGGATGGTCATCATTTGGGCTGAATGGACCATTTAGCCTGACAACAGGATGTTGACCTTCAAAACAGTTCTAGTCCTCCAGTCTGCAGAGAGTGTTTGAAGTATTCGCAATACGCTTGCCTACTAGATCCTATCCTAGGTCACGAGGTCAACGAGGAAGCTAATAGGCGATGGTATCTAATGCATACATGTGCTACAGTCAAATCGTTTTGGCCAGTCTATGACAAAAAATGATCTGCAAATGTCGTGAAACTCAGTCGCAAGGATATTCGAACCGCTGTTGGTGTCATGACAGGATACTGTGTGACAGGCAATTACAAAGAACGGTCCTAGCCATTACGTAAACACATAACGACTTCTGTAGGAAATGCAGAAATGAAGAGGAAAGTCGAGTCCATTAGTTACTGGCTATGCGAGCTTCTTCCTTGCGGAACTAGACGGTCTAAAAAAACATTGAGCTCCTCCTACAAACTCCTGATATTCATACACGTAGCTGGGTGGTTTAGTTCAGCGGTCGATGACTGAAATTTACGTCCTCAGGGCTCTTATAATTCAGTACAATGGATACATTTCTAGTTCATTTACCTAACCCTACTTAATAAAGTATTAGGCAATGGTTACGTGATGAACTTTAATTTACATAGATAGATGCAGATCATGATCTGAAAGTCCTTCTTCTTACTACTTTTGCTGCAGTCAGTCATATTAAGATGAGTTCTTAGAACACCAAGTTTTTTTTGTCATTTTTCGAGTTGGTTTGGTGTTCCTTATTCATTTTTTTTAGAAATTCTTCCTTCCTTTAGAAGTTCCTATTATTTTTATTGTGAGTGGGATGCCTTTGATATGTCAAAATACTCCTCTATACCATTCACCCACACTGCATGACGAATAAACACTAACCGCCGCAGCTGTTTCTAAATGTCATCATCCTTATATCGAATTTATGAAAAAAAAAACATATCTCAGAGCATTTCCTAGAAATCCTATTTATAGAAGGTCCCTTCCATCGACCACTAACAGAAATAGAAAACAACAAAACAACCAATCATCCTTTACAATCGCCTATTTATAATTAGCTGTCTTTATTCAACTCGTCAAATTATATCCTTCCTGTTGATTAGGAATATCAAACCTGCCAACCACACAATCCAAGGCTTACGCAACTTCTTTTCCCCCAAACTAAGCCTTTTAATTTACTGCAAATTACAATTCCTTAATGCCTCCTCAAGAAAACCACATCAAAAGTCATGAAATACACAAAACAATCCCACAAAAGGACTCATTTCATTTCTTAAAATACACTTTGAGATTTTAAATCCTCCTCCAACTCCTCCAGCCACACGCACACACACCTACACACCGCCTCCCTCTCAACAACAGCTAACTAACTTTCCAAATAAACTTAAGCATCTTAAACAAACAAACAAAAGACATCAAGATTAGGTCCAATGAAAGGACGAACTTTTCAACTTCAAAGTTGTTTTCCACCTCCACACAATTCGAATGCGCCATTGTCGTATTACAATACCAGGATAAGAGTGTTGAAGGACTCTCTCAAAAAAATATATATGTATATGCAAGAAAATAATAATATTCATAATCAGGACAATAAAAGGTGAGTACTGAACGGGCAGGACCTCCCCGACAAAACAACTCACCACTTGTTTGGCTCGGTCTTAGCCATAAGCCTCTACGCACACTTGCAGAACCCAATTAAATTAGCTCGCTTGACTTGAAACACAAAGTCAACGTCAATTGCCTGAAGGTAATGGAGGAAGCGCGTTCAACTATTCGTCCTACTACACCCCAAAAAAAAGGACGAAAGAAACTTCTGTTTTTTGTTTTTTTTTTTGTGTGTTTTGTTGAGAAACGAAAGTAATTTGAAGTTTGTCCTTACAAAAGGGATTCACATTCATACCAGGACCAGTAAGAAAGTAATTTTTCGAATGAAGGCCGCCACCATCGAATGAGAATAGAAATGCGTGCCAGTCCTAAACGATGCTAATTTGGCTTTCGCCGAATGTCTGCGTGTTTCAGTTTCGCTTAATTAATGTGCTGGGGTTGAAGTAATTTTAGACGGAAGTCCTTCGCAATACGCTTGCCTGACTATTTGACGGGCACGCCGATTCATTACTTTGAATCCTTTTGTTTACGAAACGACCGACTCCGACGACTCCGGCTGAATGGGAACATTGCTAAGAATGTTTATTGGAATTTTTAGACCATATTTAACGTGATTTTAATGAAATATTAAGGGCGGCGTTACATTGTTAATTTAGTCAGAAAGGACGCTTAAAAGGGTGTATCAAGTGACACTTTACCGGAAGTATTTTGTCAATATAGCTGAAGGGTGATAATTTGAGGAATAATTTGCTTGGCGAGGGTAGTAGAGGACGCGTGTCTGTATATTCGGTCGTACAGGGTGGGGTAGGTACCATTGACTTTTAAATCTGAACCAACATGATAACGTTTCACAAAGTGTTGTCCTTTAAACGAAAATATTTTGACTTCTCTTAAAGATGAAATTCTACACGGTGTACTAAATTTAATGGAGTCCAACAGTTTATATTTGAAATGGACTGGAACTCGGAAATATTTGCAAATCCATATTTGGTCTTGTCATCCCTGTCAAACTCATCTGAATGACAATAGTCCTCAGACTTCAGGATTGACGTTTTGATGTCAAAAAAGGATTTAGGCCAGGTGACGTCCTGTCATGTGACTTCTTCCAAATCATAGTTAAATGGATTGTGCGAAACTTGCGTATGTCAATGACATTGACATTACTAGCATAACTCAGTGGGCTGTCATCAGTGCTTTCGCGAATGTTGAGACAAAAGCTGTCAAAATAAATAAGTCGATTGTAAAGTTTATCCGGAGGGGGACAAAGATGTACGTGGTCGTTAGATGTGGTAAATTCTTCGTCAGATATTCGAACTGTGGAGCCTAATAACTTTGCTGACAGCGAATTCCTGACGGATATGACTTGAGTCGATAGCAACCAATCTGCTTAGTTTTCAAATCTATTCTGGAGGCATATTCTTTAAAGTTCTGTAAGTTACAAACTGCGATTGACTTAGGACACTTAGGATAGAGTGATATATGTATAGGCAATGGTACAAGTTAAGCAGAATACTTTCAAATTGTGGGAAGGATCAAAAACTGATGAAGACCGACTTGCATATATTGAGCAGCTTCTGGGCATCCAAGGGATCAGCCACTAATCTTCTATGATCAACGAAACTCTTTAGCAAAGCGATCTTCAAGCTTGTTGAATCCGGAAAAAAAATATGTCACATACATAGCTTAAAGAGGATCAAACGCTAACCCGGAATGAATATATCGAGAAGCATTGAATAGAGTATTGGGAAATTCTTGCATTCAGGACTGGTTTTGGTTAGAATCTGAGCTTGGACAAGGCTGTAATCGAATCTTCACCGACAACACTAGACTTCACTACTCGTTAGGCAAGCATGCCTCTGTTTTTCTAGCGGAGATCTATGCTATCCTTATGGCTGCCGACTGTATTGGTAAGAATAGGTGGAGGGGTCAGAGTATCTGCATCTGTAGCGACAGGCTTGAGGCCTTGTTATGCAAGAATTCTTTGAATTCGGTCGCAAGGCTGAACTCTTTGACTCTTGTCTGAGTTCCAGATCACACTGGGATTGCGGAAAAAAAAATCTCCGATTAGATTGCTAAGCAAGGCTTAGAGGATGATTTCTCAGGACCTCAACCTACGTTGGGTCTTTCTGCATCCTCGGTCAAGGCTTCTATTGACGATTGGGTTTCCTATGAACATAATTGTGTGTGGCACGGCTCTCCAGGATGCATGCATGTTATGTCTCGAGAGATTGGTACGCATCGTAGTAGCCATTAACTGACATAGAGTTCACTTAGTTGGTCTATAATACTTTGAGCGCTGCCTGACTACCTGAGGAGATATGCATTCCGGTGCCCCTTAATACATTTTCGAAGGTTAAACCTAGTGCATATCTCAGTGGCATGTACTGCAGTCTGAAACACAGTGGAACACGCGCAAATAGGTATCGAGACTTTTTTGTAGGGTTCAAAGACGACAAGTCATTTCTGCAAATTGACTAGAACAGTATCGATGTCGCCTACTCTCCAGCTGCCCTGCGTTATCATCTGGTAGAAAGTAGATTCTGGGTGGATACGGAAGAGGAAGTAAATCTTCAAACCAAGAAGGCATCTGGAGCTATTTTCGTGGAGTTCAGATGCTGAAGAACACTTTCTGCGGTCTTGCCTATGGATACTCACTTGAGTGCAGAGGGGTAGACAGATCTAGCCAACCTTAGTGGGTCTCTCTATAGTTTTGAGGACGCTTGTGAATGCTTCTCAAAAGGATCCTCGAAAGCACGAATGATCAGACTAGACAAGATTAGAAATAGGTATGTAAATGGAAGCTGTAGAGCAGCACCAATAGCATCTCAGTTTTGTATCCAACCAACTCATCATTTATCATTCTCTTCCATAGTCCTTATCCGATAGATAACATTATTAGTGAAGTATCTATCCTTAGCCACACGTCTTCAATCCCCATTGCTTTGGATTTCTCGCACTCCATCAATTCACCATTAAAAGTTTATCTAACCAAACTTAAGAATTATATTTGCAGGACTACGCTACTGATTCGAAACGTGAAAACTTAAATGAATACTCAACCAAACTCCAAACGAATGCTAACTTAAAAATCTCGAATGCCAAACAGATACTTAAATCGCAAATAAACTTAAAACTTCATTCCGTCCAACGTAATCTGATTAAAATTCTACAGCAAGGAGTCTGCATAAAGTTTTCTGTACGTGCAGCACTAAAACACATAGCACCCTCTACGAATGGCGAATCTAATCAGCCGAATTGAATACAACACAATTTAGCCACAAATAATAAAACACTAGTCGGCCGACACCCCTCCATGGTACAGATCCTTTCCGACAATTCCCATTGACCCAGAAAACGTACGACAACTATTTCACACGACGCCGTCGGCTATCCTACACAATCACCGCACGTATCCTTTCACTTATTTTTTTTTTCTTTTCTCCTGCTGCTGGTGTTTCATTTTTGCTCTTTCGGTTGCTGCAAGTGTTATGTTTAGTTAGGTCAGTGCATCTTTGGAAAAGTGAACGTGAAGCTTCCGACATACTAAGCTCACCATGAGTCTGTTCCCATGTCCCACCTTGTACTCGTACCTGAAGGCTTTTTTGGCACAGCCAGACATAACCGCATTTTCGGCCAAATCTCGTCCGTCCATCTGCATCCACCAAAAAAAAAACAAAAAAAGTTGAACACGAAATATAAATAAAATTCAACCCAATCTATCCACGTCAAGGATTCAAGGACTCGACGTTGCTGTAGCTTACCCAGCACTCTTGTGTTGCTCTCCTCGTAGCCCCATGTTTGTCCCACATTTGGGACTGTGTACTTCTTAGATTCTGATGGCATGGCAGTCGAAATGCTGTGCAGCACAATGCACGTTCTTCTGTGTTCTTGGTGAAACTGGGTCTCTAGGTAAATGGGGCTGACATCTCTCGTTAGTGCATTTCTCTGGCTAAGATGTCATTTTTTTTGGGAAACGTATCTTATTTTACGTATTTTACTTTTTTTTCAACATTTCATGTTGCGCATATTTGTTGTCCTCTGTTGACCGAAATGTTAAGCAATAGTCCCGCATGTTACAGGCAGGAGACGTTTCTAGCCCGGGAATTGCAACAAAGGTTGATAAGTGATGACCTTCAAGTTGAATTTGGCAAACGGGCCAGTTGGCATTTCGTTTGATGGGAAAGTTTCTTTTTTTTTTTTGTTTTGCTCCTTGCATCCATCTGACCTAGTTTAGGGTTGTGTGTGACTGTAACTGTGCCTGTGCCGTGTGTAGAAGATGATTGGACGTGTTAAACGGAATTATCGACTTGGATAGAGTTGGTCACTTGGCCATAAAGTTCAGTTGCCAGGAAACAGAAAAGTTTCTCTAATTGCTTTTCCATGCTGTTTTATGTTTGTGCAGGGATTGGAGGTTTGTGCAAGGACTGGACGTTTGTGCGGAACTTCAAATCGCCGCAAATTATTGCATTTGATTTTTTTCGTCTATAGGGTATAGTTTAAGAAGTAAGTCCCAACTGATTCATGATTTTTTTCATGATCCTGTAAAAAAGAAGCTAGCTCATCGGTATATAGTATAACACTTTATTTGTTGGATTGCTTACAGAAGTTGAGTTGAAAATGTGGAAGCACTGCGACTCGAAAAATCGAATTGTTCAAAAAGGTCTAAGGTTTAAGCCAGAAACTATGTTCCACATAAAATACTTCTTTAAGACTTTCACAGTAAGGATATCCTTGCTTATGATCTCCTTCTTGTAATAAACAGAGGCATGCCTTCGAACCGTATGTGTTCTGCGCTTTCAGTCCCTTCTAAATAGGGTTCTCGTCCCATGTCCTAAAAAACACCAAGCAAATGTCTAAGAGTCCTTCATTGAAGTAGCACCTACTGTTGAATTGCTAATTAGCGAATTAGAGCCACCGCAGTCGAAGTATTTGAAAGCCCTATTGCCAGCTCTTGGATATGCCATTTAGGAAGTGCTTCCGATGCTGCGAATGGGAATGGGAATGGGAACGAGAGTTTCCTTTCACTACACAATTAAACAAGATAAGTGTCAGTTGGACTATGGGCCAACGTAAGCAATGATGATATGTTGACCACATTTGCTTGCTATCGACAAAAGACAAATATTGGATTAGGGAATGTGAAAACGGAGGCTAAGAGGGTCCACAAAGAGATAGATTCTGCAACCTTCAATGGAGATTCTGGAGCTATACAATCGACATCTTAGGATTACAGATATAAGATAGATTGGATGCTTGAATGCGGTTGAGTAGCAACCGCCCAGAAATACTACTTTGTACCTACTCTACTCTGAAAAAACCAGCTAAAGCCGTTCCCAAGTCCGGTGTGGGACTACTGCTGACTCCAATGGTACACAAAAGTCTCACACCGTGGATAGACTGGATAGATACTATTAACACCCAGAAACGGATAATTTTTTTAGTCAGCTAAGCCCCATCCATAACGTAACACCAAGTGGGATGCAGATCGGAGAATATCGACTTAGAAAACGAAATGACAATGGTGACCGCGGAATTGAAGGTGGTACAGATGGTGATCTTAGGATCCATGAGAACATGAGAAAGGTTAAAGAAATCAGGACTCTTGTCACCAATATATTATGGACATGCCTTCATCTTGAGTCGATGGGTGGCTAGAAACAAACTGAAACTGACTATACGTTCTTGATAGCCTTGGATCGACAAGTCAAGCCAACTCGTTTCGACTGTTCTTCAATTGCCGTAAAAGCTTCGAAGACAGTGCACTGGGAGCGACCGAAGATGTAGATGTCACCTGCGTATCCCAGAAGCTGGACAGATTGGTTGAAGATAGTGCTTTCGGTGTTTACACCTACTTTGGGCACAATCTGTTGCAGCACGGGATTAAAGAAGTCACATGATAGCGCAGCTCTATATACCGTGTGTTTTCCAGCGTCACGGTACACAGCTGGATCAGTTTAGCTTGGTTCGCGAATTTGCCCATCGACTTGTAGAGCTCAAAACTATGAATGCTATCATATGCGGCTTTGAAGTCGATAAAGAGTTGGTGATGAATTTTTCGACTTGAAATTCGTTGGGCTATCCAAGATCTGCCTTAGTGTGAAAATTTGGTCTATCATCGATTTGCCGGGCTGGAAGCCGCACAGGTACATGCCGATCAGTTCGCTGCAGATAGGATCTTATATGCAACATTAAGCAGAGATATGCCTCAACAGTTCTTACAGGACATAGGATCGCCTTTCTTGAAGATGAGGCATACGGAGCTGATAGTCCAGTCATTAGACATGGCTTCATCCACCCATACTTTGTTGATAATTTCAGATTGGAGACGTTGTGGGTCCTTTCTTCTTACACAGGATCTTCTTCTCATCCCTTCTTCTGTCTCGATACTCTTCTCTAGCTTGCCCTTGTATTGCGCTGTAGCGCTTGCATGTGCGCATTTTCTGTCACCTTTATCACGCACGCATTTGTCACCATACCAAGAGCTCTTTTTGGGTGGTTGCTGGTAGCCTATGGAGGTCTCTGCTACCGCTTTCGTGATGACGCGATACTGGTTCCACAGATTGTTGGCGTTTGTGGATGGTGAATGCACAGCAAAGAGTCTCTCGCTCAGGAGCTCTTTGTAGGCTCGCAATCGCGATCGTCCTTGATTCACAAGCGAAATAGCTGCGACAGCAAAAAAGGACGAAGGAGATGATCAGTGTTCCAGTACGAATCGCTAAAAAGATCATCAGAGTTCCAAGCAATACCTTCCGAAGAGCCTAAATGGTTTGGTACTGACTTCGGATATGGATCAGCTCAGAAGATGAAGGGAGTATTTCGATGGGGATTTCAACAATTTTGACGGAAGTGTTACTATCTTATACCCAAGCGACTTATATGCGCATTGGTCCTCTTGGTTAATCGGAAACCATAGGCGCAATCAAAGAAATAAAGAAATTTAAGGCGGTGATAGTCCTTACAGATATGAGTTTTCATATCCAAATATACTTGTTCCAAAGATTTCTATGTGGCAACTAATATTTAGAAACGAGACAGCCCATCATGGGCTTCCGACAAACTCAGTCCAATCTCTATTTTCGACCAAAATTCTGCATTTTATTAAGATTGTTCAGAGGTTTAGCTAAGTATTTTAAAGGGTTTAAGAGAGTGCTGTCTATTTCCATTCCACATCAACTTATACTCTGCTTTACTGTCATTTTATTCCAATGCCCATGAACAAAACACGACTGTGTCCTTCCTAAGCTAAACAATAGACAAGATGACTTCCGGCTTTTAACAGCCGACTACGTCCGACAGTCTGATAATAATTTTTCATTTAACCCAACACACCTGTATCTCACCTTCTACGACCACTATCACAAACCAGGATCATGAAAACTCATAAAACCAAAAAGTTCATTACCCCAAACTTCAAAACTTAAATAACTTTCCAACTTCCAGGTTCCAGCTTTAATATCGTGTCGAGAGTAAATTTCCGACCATTAACGACCTACCCCATTGAAATCGTAAAACTAGCCCCTAATTTGGCACTTATCCAGGTGCATTAGCCTCAATTTCTCATCAGCAAATCCTCCTCTCATCCACCAACAACAACGATAACAACCAAACCCAACAAAAAAACAAAAAAAAAGGACCATTTCACTTTGCAATCCTCATTTAGCAATAAAAAAGTAATATGCGCTCTTTTGACAAAAGCTCATTAACATACCTTCTTCTCCTCAATAGAAATAAAGAAGTAGGAACAAAAAAAGGACACCCTGCTAAAAATGGACCAACACAAAAACCAGAAAGAAAAAAAAAGCAAAAAAAAAAAAATAAACTCGGAAATTGTATTTACGACAGCTAAATTCGTACTCCCCCTTCTCCGACCCACCGTGCCACCTCCAGGCGGCGTGAATTCCTAACCCAGATACCATTCATAGTCTCAAAACTCTCAACAAAGCATCTCTAGCCCTCCGGTTCCCGGCTCTTCGACAACTTTTCATCCCGCATCAACCAACAGTGTTTTTGCATTGCAAGTGTATGTGTGCCTTCTGTTGGGGCGGCGGTGAAATGTATTTCATTATCCCATTTGTAGGCAGCTTCCAGGACCTGTTCAAGGTCACATCTGTCAGTGATATACGAGAGCCAAAGTTTGGGCAACAAAAACGGCCTCCTACACACAATCGTACAACGTACACACAGTCAAGCAAAAATTCTTAAGAAGAAAAATAGCTGTAATCAGCTACACACATACAAGTAAGAACAAAAAAACAAAAAACACAACATCGACCCACAAACCCAAGAACATACATATCCTCTCTCTCCCAAGATGATGGAAATCTGCACGTGCTACTGCTACTCCTGCTGCTGTTTCTTTATGGCTATGTCGTTGCTCCTAGGTCCTGTCGTCCTGCTGTGTGTTATACTGTATTGAATGGTAGAAAGTAAAAATTCGCGCGAGTGTATGTGTTTCGTAGGCATCCTGTGAGCGTTAAATTTATGGCATAAGCTTCAGGCAATCCGCTTACATGAAAGGAATTCGTGGTAATGAAGGTATCCTGCCTGAGAGCACACATTGTCGAGAGTAGGGAATTGAAATACTGGGAAATTTTAATTCTCGCTACATTTGAGGACTGTCACTGTGCGCAGACGCATCTCTTTTCATCCACTTCAGTTCAGCTCTCTTGTAGACATTTAACCTAGTTTTGAGAGGATAAAGATGTATCTATGTACACCTTTAGGATGACATTTACAATTGTGTATCCTATTTCGAGATGTTTTCTACGTTTTGAGTGTTTTGTCCATATTAAATGGATTGTTTTAATTTTGTACAACACCAGGCTGTCGTCATCGTCGTCGTCGTCGTCGTGAGCTTTAATGGGACAATTTAGGTTATCTTTGGCAGCAATCGCTTAATGGAGATTTCACTTGGATATTTTTAGCACCAAGGGATAGACTTTGATACTTCCCTTTCACTTTTACGTCGCACTGTAAGGCTTAAAATACCTCTCCTCAAGTCCATGGAGATAACAGAGCCTTTGAACATTTACAAAGTGCTTTCCTGTTTGACGAATACCTACCTCCCTACTGAGTGTTTCAATACTTCTCGGGTGTAGAATGGGTCCATGGCAGCTATTAATTATGCTTTGGGATTGATGTAGACGGAAGAACCAAGTCCATGGTTTCAGGTGTAGGACCTATCGAATTTCGATCATACCTCTATGTATGACAATGCATGTGATAGAGTGTCCTATGGAATGAAATCAGCAGAAGTCATTGTAACAAGTATAGACTTTTAGAATTAAATTGCGATAGGTCTCTAGGTAACTTGGGCAATAAATTACGCTTGGATAAAGCTGTTGTGTATAGACGAAAATTGGTTTCTGTCTGAATTGTGAAGAAGCTCCTCGATTCAGGAAGCGAAGGTCCTCACAATGTCCTCCTCACAATACTCGAGTTCATGCGATATAGACTTGATATTTTGGAACTAAGTGAAATGACGTACTTAAAGGCGGGCTAGTACCAGTCCCCAACGCGTGACACTGTACTATTTTATTCTGTAAGATCATCCGGAAGCCGGATAGAATATGGAGCAGGGCTGCTATTAACATGAACACCATGCAAGGGCATAATTTTCTGGCAGCCTTATGGTTATAGTATTTCGACGACTGGATTCCATAGTAGAGTGGAAATGTCACCTTAACAGTTAAGAGTTCACAGCTCACCACCATCAAAGGCGTAGAGCATAGCTTTAGATACCTAGAGGATCGATGAACAAAGTAGCAAGGAGCGAACTAGAGTCCCTAAATCGCATGAACATAGAAGAAATATAGTGTAGCTGGTTACAAATCTAGAAAGAGCTGTATGCTGGTGCGATAGAAGAACCATTTACAGAATCATCAAAGAGTAGATAGTTGGTCGTAGCTCCAGCCAATATCTACTGAAAGATTTGGGCGGTTGCTTGCTTATTTTGGGTGGGAACCCGGTCAAAAGATTGAATCAGCATTTTGGTAGGTTTTGAATGGCCGTATGCTAGCAATATATCCTCAAATCAGATAGAGGTGTCCGAGATCAGACGTTCTCGAATACGTACCACAATCTCTAGTAAAGTTGAGATCAGTGTTAGAATCCAAGCACTGTAAAGCAACAAAGCGGTAGGACTGGACGATATAAACGCAGAGATCTTACGAGTAGGGTCAACAATCACATCTTAGATATTGCTCCAACTTATAGCGATAGCTTGGGAAGCAAGGAGCTTGATGAATGGAAGAATGGAATGGAAAGGAATTAAGTTAGTGTAGTGCGAAAACTGGAGGGATAGCGGTGTCCTGCTGGCTAAGGTAATGAAAACAAATAATCCGGCGGCGAATAAAACAACATTTTCAAGACAAATTCGATGCCAAAGATGCAAGTTCTACATCAACACCAAATGATCCAAATGTTACCTTCCACACAGACGAATGAAGGTTGTCTGAGAAATTAGAGATACAAAGTGGGGTAAGACAAGGCTGTACTCTTCAACTATATTGTTCCTATCCGTGATCAGGAATTTGCTTCCTGCTGCTCGACGAGAAAAGGAGCAATTCGATGGATCCTTACACTTCAACTCAAAAAACTTGAAACCTCTACTCCCTTACAGAAATTAATAAAATGATACCAACTGTGGAGAAGTAATCAGGCATGTTGTTGGGTTCAAAGAGAATACCCCAACAAATTTGTAAGGTTTTGGACGAACGTATCAGCTCAACTATATACTGTTGGAGAGTCGGTAAATATAAGTAGTAGAGGATTTCTAATATCCTGGACGTATTGTTTCGATCGATCGATCAGCAGAATCGGCAAAACAAACTCTGCATGGAACATTGTCCAAAATATGGTGAAAATATGCTGTTAGCTTAAAATTAAGTTAAGACTTTTCCGGTTTAACATAGTGTCCTTGTTTTTATGTAAATACAACACGTGAAGAGTAGCCACTATTAATAAGAAAGCTGCAAACGTTTGTTTACACATGCCTTTTGGCCCAACTATGTTTCTAACGAACATATTTACCCGAGAAACCTATAGGGACAGCCATCCAATGACAAAAGTGACAGTATATTGATCATACGTACTGAATCAACAAAAGGATATCACACAGCTCATAGAGTTCCTGTTCTAATCTTCTCCTCCATGCGTATGGGATTAAATATTCAACGAAGTATTTTTCCTTTGAACGAGTCCAAGATCTGCTCCGCTTTCTTGCTTATTTTCCGCAACTTGGAGCTATATTATAAGACTGGAAGGATGAATTTTCTGTAGAGCATCACCTTTGTCCTTATTGGTCCCGGGGCATCTCTCTCATAACTATGGTTTTTTTTTACGTGAACGAGCAGTTATCCTTAGGTAAAACCGCGAACTAGGAGGCCGTGTCCTTTTTGGTCCCCTTGGACAAAAGTGGTGTATTGTGTCAGAGAGGTAGTTCGCAACTGGAGACTCCAACGTTTACTACCTTCGTTGCCTTCTGTTGGTAGGAAAGAGTGCCTTATTGGGAACATTCTTTAACCCCTTTCTCGTTTGCTGCCACCAAAACCTTCCCAATGGGTTAGGACCCAATGTCCAGGCGAGGTACTAGGTCCGAGCTACATCCTGTTAATGTAAGAGTAGGTAACTATGTTGATTGGAGCCAATTAAATTATTGGCAAAGGGTTTTTAGTCATTCACAAAATAAGATAAGATCTTAAAATTGTATTCTTTGGTTGGGTAGATTATCAGCTCTGAAATAAGCCTATATCCCGTTACCCAGCACTAAAGATGCTAATATCCTCGGCAAATGTAAACTTTCACTTCATCCTCCACGTCCGTCAGTACCTCCACGTGGAACATGTTACAGTGATCTGCTAGGTAGAACAAGCACTCGAAAGAAGTCACTAGAAAAAAAACCAAGCCTGACTGTAGTCTTTTCAAGATGCAAAGAACGCTTTAAGGTTTTTCAAGAGTTTGGATGACTCAATGGTTGTATGAAGAAGACGGTCATTAAGGAAATCATTTAGCCCAATGACAGATGACATTCTTACCGAAGAATCAGCAAGTCCTGCGTAGACTCTCAGAATGGGCGGTAAGTCTTAATTTAGGTTTCTGAATGACTAGTTCCAGACAATGTTGGAAGTACTCTTTCACAAATGGCGACATTCATCTCACCGGGAATGACGGAGATTTTCACTAATAGGTAGTGGACCAGCTATTTCCTTAAAATTTTTCAAGAATACAACGAATTGTGCCATTAGTTACGTGATTTTTTCGACCATACATTTTGTGTAGTGCATAGAACTTTCGACAAACAACCAGTGGATTTCGCAAATAAACTGAAACAGTTCATATGCATTATGCAGTTGTATTTGCTTTCCATAAATTGTGAATTGTAGTGGAATATATCTTTTGAAAGTAGAAGCAGAATCTTTTCAAGTGTAGCCTCAACTACAGCTGATTCTGAAACACTGTTGTCCTTTTACGCCTTTCTCAGAAACCCATGACCGATGCAAGAATGCACCTACAGCAAACCAAATACAATTACTTTATGTATTTGAAGGCATACATAGATACGGACATTCGGAGAACCCTCAGAAAAGTATCTTTAACATTCACGTACAACATTGTCCCTTGGAATGGAAACAAACAGTCGAAACATTGCAAATTCATATTAAGGAGCAAACTTTTCTGTCACTTCTGCCTGTGGCAACTTTTAAAAACTTCATAATTTCATAAATTACTTAGTCACACCAACCAAACATCGACTATGCAAAAGAACTTCGCAAAGCACTATCCATATTTCACCTCCTACATCGCCATGGTATGTATATCCTTATTTAATGTTGACAAGTTATTTCAGCAGTTCAAGGAAGAATTTCTCTAAAATAACTTCCACTTCTCGCCAAGAAAATTTATGTGTGACTCTGTGCTACCGAAACAATCGAAATTAACTTTTCCCCCGGAGCTCAGGGCAATTATAGAAAAGATTCCAAGACTATAACTCCTCGATGTGTAGAGCAACATCAAAAAGTTAACCAATTAAACATCCCATCAGCAGAGCGATGAAAAGTCCTTAACTTCTCGGTAGAGTACTGAGTGAGTTTCCACACTCGGATGAGATCGCTTATTACACTCTTGCTTTCGGTTCACTGGCTCATGGGCGAACCACTCAACAGTGCGCCACAAACAGTGCCATGGTGTAACGAAATTAACTATGAAATGGAAACTATTAACACATCACCCCCGGGCTCGACATGCACACCTTAAACGTATTACCTACAACGATACAAACCAGAAAGAGAGAGAGAGAGAAGAACAAAAAATGCACACACCAGCCGCCAACCCGCAGGATACTTGTGCAAAGGATAAAGCATTTTAAAGTTTCAAAAGATAATAGCGTGCTTCCTAGTTCACCAGAGAAAACGTTCACCACACTTAAATGATTATTCAATTAAACCCAGTCCTGACTTCCTGTAGCACGGTTGGAGTTTTGTGGTTTGCTTCTAATTTTGCAGCACCATACGGTAACTTTACGCATCCTGTCGACTGTCGACGGGTGTAATACGTAGTTTTAGAATTTTGAATGTCCTCTACTCCCATCTGAATGAGAATAGGGAGTCCTTTCTATGGATCACAGTTCAAGCATAACATTTAAAATTCGATTCGTAATTGGAGCAAAGGGAATTATCCCCTGTCAAATGGATACATTACTCCTTACATGAAGGACGAACAAAAACAAAAAAAAAAAAAAAACAAAACAAAGGAGCGGAAATGAAAGAAAAGTCCTTCTAGGTTAAAGCATACGCCCCAGCGCTTTCAAATCTGACAACCAAAACGGATCCATGAGCTGTCAATTCGATGTGGGTGGATGGAGAGCACATAGGTACATGCATATGTATACCGTCCCCCATATAGGCTGCCAGGCAGATAATCAAGGATGTGTACGCTAATGAATAGGATTTGTGTGCTGTTGGCGGGTAATTACCCGAGAAATTTCGAAGAGAAAAGGAAATTTAAAACGACCGCCATGTGTGTGTGTCTTTATTGCGGGAAATTTTCATGTGCAATCGCAGTACGAGAAAGTTTCTACTAGTATTTGTATGTGTGCCCCCAGGAGGGTGGAAATAATTCAAGCAAATTCGTCTGTATGCTCAGATGAGCTTTAAACCCTCGACTCGAATATAATTTCTGTTTTAAGGGGGTGTCACAATCCTCTCTTAATGGCGGGAAATCCCTTTCGCGAATAAATGTCAATTAGTGTGTTAAAGTGAATCCTTTGAACTCGTGTGTTTTATGGGTGCTGGTTGTTTTTTTTTTGTTTTCTGTTTTCAGGGAGCAAAGGAATTCATTCCATTTATACTGATTGTGTGGTAGGAGATTAAAGGCTTTATAGAGGTCATTACAATGTGTTCAAGGGTAACCAGTGGGTGGTGGTGGAGTGTTTTAAGATTTTCACAACATATGCTGACCATTTTAAGGACAACTGCCTGCAGTATGGTGTATGGAATTGTAAAATTTCCAGTTGGTAATAGAGTAAGCCGGATGGCCTTCAATGCTGACAGCTGCAGGAGTAGTCTGGAGAACTATAGTCCATAAGTCTAAGGACCTGTTAATACACCTAACAAGGTACGATTTCCTGTCCCATAGCGAATAGGTTCAGTTTTGGTACTGTTCACAAACATGAGGAAGGAACCTGGATTCAAAAGTCCTTCTGTTGGAGGCATTCTAAGAACGTCTGACAGCGCCAAATATTTATCAATGAAAAAATAAAGAAAGCCACGATAGTACCTACTCTACTCGTGCATTAAATTATTCGGGAAAAATTAGACAATCATCACCAACATCATCCTGTGGATGCTATTGGAGGCCTATGCTCATCTACGACAGCCTTGTGTGGTTCCACGCCATCAGACAGCTGAGGACCGGACATGTCAGCCCATACTATGACTCTACAAGGATATGTAGGCACTTGTGACATCAATTGACTACACAACGTCATACCTGGACTTTACAAGACTTTTTACAAGATTCTGTCCGAGTAGATTCAAGATGGGCAGGTATATCTTATAATTCGCTGATCGTGCCAAATTCAGTTAGACTACCGTACCTACCACAGTAACGTTTTCTAAGGTACTAACAGGTACTAGCAGTGGAAAAAATTCCATCTACCCCTAGGGATATCTATTGGAGTGACCACTGCCCAAAACAATCTACGGTATCATATGAATAAGACGTCTATACACTATAGACCTCTGCAGAAGCTGGGGTGAATAGGAAATTCATGAAGACACTAACCACTTTCTGTGGCATTGCCCAAGCTTTCTTCACTTAAGAAATAAATTCCCCGAAAGAGGAAGTATAAGGCTATTGTATCCGGAGAGTAAGAGGGTGACCCACCCACCTTACACATCGGCAGCACAATGGATCTCCTCTGGTCTAAGTGCATTTTTCCCACCGAGGGCCGATCTAAACCAACCAACCATTGTATCCGGACAAAGATAGGATTCTGAAATGTAAGGACGCTACTCGACTCCGGAAGCAAAAGTTCGCTAAATGCCAGATTCCTCAAACCCGAACAAGAGCTCATGAGCTATAGGCTAGACATTTTGGTAAAAAGCAAAACACCTATCAGATCGTTATGATTAGAAGCGGACGAGTACCAGTCCCCAGCGCGTAACATGGTACTACTATATTTCGAAAGACTATCCGAAAGCCAGTGGGAAAATGAAGTGGGACTTCTGCAGCCACCAACAGAACGTAAAAGTCTAATATCCTGGCGTGCTTATGGTGATAGAAGTAGGAGTAAAGTGCGAGGTGTCACCAATATGACATGTAGGAACAGTGTTACACCCCAACGCATGGTTCAGCTGATGACGAGAAGGAATTCTTCATCAAAACACCAAACGGAGACATTGTCATAGTGATGGAGGACTTGAATGTCAAAGTAAGAAACGACCATGAAGACACTACCCATTTCCTGTGACATCGCCCAACTCTCATGAACCTAGGAAATAAATTTCTTCCAAGCCTATGCAGGTAGGCTTTGAAGTATCCATGGCCAGTAAGCATCTGGGTCAGGTAGAAATTCAGCTCCCACATGCGTCCTATTAATCCAAGTGCCTATGTTGGGGATCAATTTCTGCATCCACCTCCCTTTATCAGAGTTATACCATCTCTCCTGCCATTCTTCCAGAATTATCCTTGGTGGCGCTTCAGTATCCCTTCGATTCTTCGCTGCCGTAGTCCCGATAGCATGGTATTTCCTTTGCGCTTCTCAAACAATAAAATCTATTGGGACCATGCCAGTCACTATAAGTGCCGTATCGTAGGAGGTTGTTTGGAAGGCTTTGCATACTCTCTGTCTTACTCTTCTTCCTTTACGATTTCATCTTCATGGTACCAGCCCATATTTGGGAGCGGTAGAGCATTATTATCGATGACGCAACTCTTGGTAAGAGCAATCTCTTCCTCTACGCCGATATTTGGCGTGATCCTTGCCAGAGCAGCCGTTGTCTTTGTTGCCTTTTCAGCTGTATGCTGCAGATGTTGCTTAAAGGTTAGCCTTGCGTCTAAAGTAATACCAAGGTACTTCAACTCTGGTTCGGAAACTATAACGTGATCGCCCACGGTTACTCTTATAGTCTCCATGACTCGCCTTCTACTGATGAGCACTACTTCTGTCTTTTCTTCAACACGTTGTAACATGCTCCAGCTCCTTGAGGTGTTTGGTCACTATAACGATGATTATGTCGTCGGGGAAGCCAATTTTTTAGGAAGATCTCGGGATTCCAAGTCTAAGAATGTAATCTTATATTAGACTCCACAGTAGCGGACCAACTAAAAAGCCTTAAGGAACGCCACCTGTGACTTTATATTGCCTCGTTCCATCATCGGTGTCGTAGAGCAGTGACTTATTCCTAAAACAGTTCGTCATTATCTTCTGCAGGTACTTTGGTATTCTCTTTACGGTAAGAGATGTAAAGATCTTGCGGTGGTTTATTACCTTTTGGTAGGAGGACCAGTTTTTGTTTCTTCCACTGGGCAGGTTGTGTTGAATATATCTTTGAAGATGTGTGGACATCAATTCATTGCTGTGTTTAAGACAATGTTGGGGAATCCATCGGCACCTGGTACATCTGGTCCGATCTGGTCTTCCGACAGATCGAATATGGAACCCAACACCAAAGCCTCTATACCTAGAGCACGTAGACAAGCTTGAACTCTAGATCCTTTGAACGAAGTTTTTCTTAAAATCGTATCAAGGCTAAAAACATTGAATAAACATACTACGTCGTGTCTAAAGTTTTAAAAGGAAGCTAGGTTCCTGAGCTGGGGTATGGATACAAATCTGGAATCTTTCGACAAACAACTCAGTCCTGAACCTGATGGAATGGTTTGGAGTTTCGACTGAACTGGTGATAATGAGCATCCACATTCCTGCAGCCTAGTATAACCAACGTCGGTCCAGACAAAATGAATCACTGAAACTTCTGCATCACTGTAATACTACTATGTTTCTATAGCTAGTGCTAAATACATCGTACTCTAGTACTATCAACGTGTGGTGCCTTTTAATCTGAATTTTCATACATTTGCTCGAGACTTATCTTACCATTCGAGTCTCATGGATATTCCATATGGAGATTTTCCCTTTGTGCCATATTTCCATACTTCCTGCTGTGTTTGGAACTCTCCCAACAAAATGTCTCCTTGCGTGTCTTACATCCTTCAGCCTTAATCTTACTTTAGACAAATAGATAATGAAACAATTTGAAACCCGTCACTTACAAGTCATATCCCAAATCAGCATTCCCCATTCACATCATCAGAGTAGAGACTTATTTGACATAAACACGAACCATTCATGACTGACTGTTATTTAGTCCTCTAAACGAATCGAGGACACGTAATTCCTAATTATTCCTCCCAAATATCCTTCCATTACCATGCAGCCTATGTAAATATCATAACACTCTGCACGATGAATTTATCACCACTCCAAGGGCACATTCATATCCTTCGCACTCAATTGCCAAATTTATCACAATTAAGTCTGAACACAGAAAACTGACACAACAACCAAACCAAAGCATAACAGTTTCGAATAATTCGCTTCCATTCCATGGGTATGTCGAAAAGTTTTTTTTTTTTTTCCCATCCAAGGCTCAGTAACGCCATTTGTACCATTAAGCCATGAACAGAGGCATATTTCGCCACACAATATTGCTCACCCCCTCTGCATTGCAAATCTCACACACAACAACTCAAATCAGAAACGAAAACCAAATTACCCCCAATCAGGACCTCGCACTCGCAGTTGTTTTCGGTCTCCTTCTCGTCCTAGACTACGATAACCGCATGCTACGTATATTAATTTCATTCAGCAAAACAAACACCCAACTCGTTCTCGTTCACAGAAAACCACCCAGACATGCAATATCTTTTCGAGTTCAAGGACATGCGAGTGTTGATAAGCTCTTACACTCCCCCTCAAGGCAAAACGAACCAAAAATAAATAAATATGTATATTCATCAAATTCAAGGCTCACACACACACACACACACACACCATCCCATCCATGCAAGGGTACGAGAGTAGGTACACTCCTGTTGGTTGTTGCTGTCCAATTGCACGCGTAGTCACGCTTACGATTATTTCGCAGCGAAAAGTCGTCCTTTCTCCTCGTTCTCTCCGTGCGTCGGAGGGTAGACAAATGTATAAAAAAAAAGAAATGAAATAAAATTTCAATCATTACGTCTAGACGAAATAAAACCGAATTTCATTTACTTATTCCTTCGGGCGGGTACGACTGCTTGGGTTTGGGTTCGTCTTACTTTGGATTGTTTGTGCGTATGAAGCTTATCAGGAGTCCTTTCATTTTTTTTTTTTTGTTTGCCAGCTTCAAAGGATCTCAGCGGCTGACACTGCGTTAACCCTGATGTCTGTCTCTTAAAGCAAGGTGAGCATTATACTGCAAGATGGGTTGAAAATCTTGAATTGTCAGCGACATCGACTTCAAGGATAATGGGGATATTTAATTATTTCACTGGTAAGGGGATGGTAGTAAAAATAAATTTAACATCACTTTGGAAAATCTTTTTTGGAATGGTTTCGCTTTAGTGTGAAAGATTTTTTTTTATTTTTCTTTGAAGTCATTGTCCTTTTTGTAAAGGAGTCGTTGAGGAGAGAGCAGAGCAGCAGGGTGGTTGGTTTTTATGTGTGCTTCAAGTGTTTTAAGTCGTATGAGGGTTGGGGCTTTAAACTACCTTGAGGTGATACTCATAGAAATGGAGACCCATTCACATTGGTGATGCTTATACAAAGAGTGGTAGAGCTTCGATAAGGTTAAGTACCTGACTCGTCTTAAAGAGGTCTTAGACCAAAGGGTAGGTAAAACAGGTATATAAATAGAAGAAGTCAGGACACTCACAAAGATGGTCCTTCAAAGGATGATAATAATCCAGCCAACGACATCCTTGGTTATATGTTGCCGACTGGAACGATCTTCCAAAGGGGTTGGTCACCCAATCTCCAGTCGAGGTACTAGGCCCACAGCAGCCACCAACGCTGAGCTGTAGAAATTGACAGTGAGAGGCTATTGTGAAAACGCTTGTACTGTCATATAGTCACATCACTACACTTTACCCACCAATAGCTTATAGCCTTGCCTGGGATTAAAAGGCAAATCACAATCAATATCCTTGTTCCGGTGCTTGGGAACATTTATTTCGTAAGCATGCTATCGAAACCCCTTATGTGAAACAACTTATTAATAATTCAATTTAAGTAGCTATCATTACCAAAATACACTTATCGGTATCATATGTTTATTGCACGCGATTTTTATTAACATCACCATAAAAGAGAAATACGCCTCGTTTAACACAAATGGTTCCCGATCATCAATCAATTGAAAGGATGCCTTTTCGTACACACAAACTTCAGTTACGAAGTGTTTCCTTTGAATTTCATCTGAATGGCTGAAGAAATTTTTATGTTAATCGTTTAACTTTTAATTGCGGAGAATCCTTTTAATGTGCCTGCAATAAGCTGCTGTTTGATATGTGATGAGGATACTTCAATTAGGTGCACTTTGTGGCTTGTTATGATGTTTAAATTGATTGACAAAGGACACACACAAAGCCGATGTCAATTGCATTAAAGTGGATTTAGATAACAAAGTAATCCCTTAGGCATTAACTCTAACAAATTGCTTTTTCCAATAGCACTCCTTTAGCATCATCATCATGCGTTATTTACAGATATGTCATGTCATCTTCGAAATATAATTTCAATATTGCCATACCATCTGAGACATTCAATAGGACCTTTCACGTCTAATTTATAACATCTAACCCTTCTGCAGCACATCACACACAACTTTATCATCGTACCTTTCGCTAAAGATATCAAATATAATATTACATATTTAATGTTATGTATGACTTCACACACATACACAGAGAGAGACCCACAAGGGACAACGTCATCATAAACCTAAAATACACCATCATGAGCTTTTGGAAATCGCTCATACAAACAAATGCTTTATGCCTCTTTTTGGACATTTCACATTTATACATGTGGCTATGTATGCTGTACATCCTGTGGGATATTATCGTTCAGTCTTCTCAAAGGAGCACATTTTCAATTTCATCTGGGGTTTTCCTTCTCTAAGGATTCCAACTACCACCACTGCCAGCACCCAGTAATCGGAAACAAACGTCCTCCCATATACAAACACCAAAGGAGAGGAGCAAAATACCTACCAACGTACGTCATGTGAATTTATAGTCGACACTTTATGCCAAATACACATTTGTTCGTCCTGCTGAAAGGAAAACCGTTACGCAAAAAAAAACGTTATATATGTGTGTGTGTATCTTTTTTTATCCTTATCTCTCCATTCCGATGCCGGTCGCGCATCCCCAGCAAGTAATGAACGATGCGAGAGATACTCGTAGATAAAAAGGACATTCAACGTTGGTACTACTATTTACCCAACCAAAGACGTATACTGCAGATGGAGGCCTATCTTGTTTTGCGCAAGAAAAAAAAGGGTTCGGTACAGGTGCGCCTCTGTAACCGGATCCTAAATTTGGAATAGAAATATACAATTCGCGATCGTATACGTATGTATGTAAACCTACAGTCGCTGGATATTGTGTTCTCCGTGTGTTCTCGTGTTATCCTTTCGTGAGCATAATGAGATTCGTCGCTTTGGATGTAGTCCTTATTTATGATTATTTCCATAAGATGGCATTACAATTTGTTTAAGAGGGTTTTCGGCGCGTACCAAACAAATTAATGTGATTATTATGCATACGATGATTATTTACCGACGATAGACGTGCGTGTGTATCCTTGCGCAGGATGGAAGAAGATAATATAATTAATGTCGGATGTTATAAGCACAGGGATTTGTTAGATTGCGAGGAATTTATTTCGTTTGTCGTATATGCATAGTTTTATTTATGACATCATTATTTCCCATTACTCTAAGGCTCTAAGGATGTGAGAAAAATTTGGTGAAATCAGCATCATACATAGGGATCTACATCATTTATCAATCCAAGTGTCGTTGACTTCTCTCGCGGTAATGGTGAAATGAGTGAATATGACGGGCTAAATGGCTAAAATGAAATATGACAGAAATCTATTGCAGGATCCGTAAATATTTACTTAAACGAGTCGTGCTACAGTAGGTTGTACATATTTATTAACTTTGCTCCAAAGGTACTCATTCCAATGAACTTTCATTCGAAGTTAGTAACTTTACCAAGAGGATACAGTCTTTCAGGAACTACTGGAAGAGCAGCTGTACAAATATTTTACATCGCGAGACTACCATCAGACTATCAATATTAATTTGCTTCCCTTGGAATATGTTAAGTTTAAGCCTTGGATTTCTTACTTTCTCACCTTATCATCGCCTTTTATCATCGACAATCCCAATTACCTTTTTTTTTTTATCCCAATTAGCTCGTTAGACTATTAGATCCTTGATCATCTCGAACTTAAGGCAACACGGTATAAGGACAAGGATTTTGGTACATCGTCGGGTAGGCTTTCGTCAGCTTTTATGTCGGCTTTGCGCAGGAGAGCCATCCCGAAAAAACTAATAGCTATTTTCATCTTACACAATAGTAAGGCGTAGGAGCATTTTGAAGTTCAAAGTGGAGTACGTCAGGGATGCATACTGTCACCGTTGTTGTTCTTTATGGTTCTCAGCGATGTACTCCGACGGAAGGTGACTATGGCATTTGATTGACTATAACTTCTTACCTTAAACACCTCGCTAACGATGATTGCCTACATTTACATTGGATAAAGGACCTTCATCGGAAACAAAAGCCCTGAGCACTTCTAATAGCCAGACTCAACTCAACATTGCTGGACAGGAAGTCGATAAATTAGACAACTTCCTATATCTAGTGAGTGTGGTCTCGGCTAAGCATGAACCCAAGTATCAGGAAGGCAAAAACTGGGTTCAATGAAGCAGTATTCCGTGAGTGGAGTATTTGAAGGTGAATACCTCTAATGCACACAAGCTGCACACCTTCGAATATAAATGTCTAACAATCAAATCCTTAAAATTTGTTGCTTCCAATCGTATCTGCTACTAAAGGCTAATAGGTTTACACATTCGCTCGAAACTAAGTCCTAGGGACATGTCCTCAGCCCAACACGCCTATACTTACGGCCGATCTGTTGAGACAGCCCTGCAAGAGGTGGTAATAAGGATCAAAAGTTCATTCCACCACAAAGAATTCACGCTAGCGACCTTGCTGGATATAGAAGGACCTTTCAACAATGTAAAATCGATATCAATACGACTACTACTGGACCAACGGAGCATGTACTCTGTAATCTCGTCTCGAATGGAATCTTGAAGAAATTAGAACGAAGTGGGTCAAAGTTGTCGTATATGCGGATGATGTTTTCATAATAGCGACATGTAAGTTCATACCCACCATCACCCAAAATACTTCAATCCGCTCTCAATACCCTACACAAATGGGCGGAAAGATCTGAATTAAACTTTATCCCCTTGGAAACAGAGACGGTCTCCTCCACTAACAAGAGAACAATCCGACAGGTCGTGCCCTTGAGCCTGAAAGGCACACCCCTCCAAGTCTCAGATAAGTCGAGATACTTGGGCTATGTAGTCGGCCTTAAGCTAACTTGGAAAGAACACGTCAGAAAGGATAAAGAACGCATCCACATGGAGCCCAAGCCCGCCATCATCCACTGGATGTACACAGTCATCGTCAAACCCATTCTATCCTATGGGTCCCCAGTCTGGTTGCCCACAGTAGATAAGACAATGTAGCTTAGACCACTGACCAGAATACAAAGATTAGAATGTATCTACAAGCACAATCAGAACCACGCTAGCTGGAGCCCTTGATACCATACTAGCACTGATGCCATTACTTGCTATTACACTTGAAGCAATCCTTCTTTTGAAAAGAAGGCGGTCACGGTCACGGTACTATTGCATGAGAACTATCCACGAAACTGCACTCAAGCAATAGGATCGACATATATGTACATCAACAGTCAAGCCGCCATCTCCTCCACAGTCGTCAAATCCAAACTTGTGCACTTACAGCAAACCACTAAATTACACTCCTTTGGGTTCCAGGACACAGCGGTATTCAGAAAGAAAGGGGTCCGGACAAGACCAGACAATGATCGTTACCTCTGTTCTACCTAATTACCTCTTGTTAAATCCAATTTAGATCAAGCCTTCGCAAGACTAGCTAATGAGAGATGGAATGCATTCTCATCATGTCGTGTTTCCAGAAAACTCTGGATAAAACATGACAATGCCAAGACCAAGCAAATTTTAGCGCTTAGCAGACCCAACTTAGCGCTCTTCACGAGGATTAACACCGGCCACAACCTCCTGGCGGCCCACCAAAGAAGAATGCGACTAGACACTTTTGACCTCTGCCGAGGCTGTGTCGACACGGACACAGAAAAAAGACCATCTCACTTCGTATGCGAATGCCTGTGCAAATCTAGGAGAACGGCCCTCGTGAATACCACTTCGATGATCCTGAAATTTATAATAATATCGGGTAGATCCATTAGTGATCCGAGTGCTAGATGAATGTGCAACCCCCCTCCTACCTATCTACCTTCTATCTCCTACTAACAACTATACCAGAGAACTGGCCAAGAACCTATAGACAATACTATACGAAGGACAAAGTGGCAGTGATTTAGACACACCTTATGGCGCGAGGATAACTCCATTGCAAAATATACCATGCAGCGGAATGCGTTCACCCAGGAAGGCAGAACTGTGGAATGCTCTAGGCAAACGTATGACAGAACAGTTGAGGAGCAATCAAGCTTTTTGGATATAAGTTGGAGGCAGTTTAAACGCATTGCAGTACTCCAAACACGACGGCGCGAAGGCAGTCTTGACGCCCTATACCCTCGAAGTGATTTTAGCAAGTAAGTAAGTAAGAACGTCGGCCTACTACATAAACCACAGTTTGCGGATCTCCTGTATTGCTGCATAGGACGTCTTTACTAGGTATGATACAATGGACCATCTAAACAGTCAATTGAGACTTCGGCATCTAGATTCCATCGCTCAATGGTTAGTGCATCGGATGAATGAGTTCAAGGTTCGAATATATGTAAGTGAGGTCCCAAATCTGTCGATTCCACATCGATCTCAGGAGTTGGGCGTATCTATGACCAGTTTATGGCGAATTTTGTGCAAGAACTTGGGGCTGCATCCATAGAAGATCGCTTTAACGTAAGTGCTGTAACTTCAGTCCTGAACATACAAGAAAAAACCCCGATTTTTATCAAAAGATCATTCTGAGTGATGAAGCCCATATCTGGGATCGGTACCAAGATTATCGTATTTCCCCAAATCCGCAACCCGAAGCCATTGAATGGTGGTGAGATCATTGGCCCATGCTACTTCTTCAATGAAGCTGGCAATACAATGGCAGTCAATGGAAATCGATACCGGACCATGCGTGCGACGAATTGGAAAAAAATGAATTAGATTATGTGTGGTTTCAAGAAGACATGCCACACAACTCGCCCAAACAATCGAGTTATTGAAGTCGAAGTTCAGTGACGGTGTTATCTCCAGAAATGGACCAGGCAATGGGTAATTTGACGCCTCTAGAACCTTTTCTTTGAGGCTATGTCAAGTCCATGGTCTATGTCAATAAGCCAGACGACCTCAAGACCAACATCGAACACCAAATTATCGGCATATTATCAGAGTTATCCAAAAAAAATTGCGTTCAGGCGTTTCGTGGAGGACATTTGGTGTACAACCACCAACCATTTAGTAAGTTCACGAACCATTTGCTATACAGTGTGAAATCGGTTCACTTCTAAGGTGAAAATTAAATATGGCGTTCTGAAGATTAATGTTGGAAACTTAAGGGTTGCAGTGCTAAGTAATAGGAAACCAGAAAAACCATAAAGGATTTTCGAAGAACTGGAGTGTTTAACGAAAAAGTTTTGGAACTTTTATTACAACTTACTCCTGTCAGATTGTTTATTACCTCGCGGCCATGATGATGGAATTCCCTACGTGAATGACAACACAATACATTCACAAGTTGGGTCAAATATTTGCGAGAAAAATTTCAAACAATCTCAGCTGTAAACAGCACAACCCAATGAGACTATGACATATTGTGTATTGTGTGCACACAGTAGGTACTCGTACCTTTCGAAAAATTTTTAATCAAACAACAAAGTCATCACATTTTTTCCAGAATTAACAAAGACGAAACCGACGACTCCATCAATTCTCTCGGGGACACCCCAACCAATGTGGTGTTCGAGCTCCTTCATCGCTCAATAACTTTTGCTTCTGCAAATTGAAAACAATACATCAAATCCTCCTTAAAGGGATCTGAAGGATACACGTCTCCACCCACAGAGACAGCCTTCAGAAGAAAAGTAGGTATCTATATACATACATACAGTTATCCCTCCCCACACTATAGTGTCATTCAACGAAGATGTCCAACTTCAAATCCATTCAATCCTCTGGCGCTGCGACATTGAAACGTAAAGTGAAAAAGTTTTCCTTAACGTTTTATTGTTACCGGTATACATCATATCCTGGTTATGATATCTTTCCCTCTATTCATTGGTATACAAAAAGTTTAAAGCCCCCCAACCTCCCACCCAGCACACCCACGAAGTCTTAAGGACATTTTGGTTTACCGGACTTTGAATGTGTGAACAGTGTGACGTGGTGTGTGGGTGGGTGCTGAAAACTGTCAAGGAAACTTCAATCGGATTTTTGATTACCTATTTCAAGTTTCTTTTGTATCCTTCTCGGATGACAGGAGACATTGAGCCAATGAACCTATTTCCCCATTCACCCTTTTGAATGAATGTTTAAGTTACAAGCTCAAAGGGAGTCTATTCGGTCGCCAGTGGAGTTGCACGTCATATCCTGTCAATTATGTTTGTGTAACAGTGCACTTTAGAATGCATTCGACAATCGAAATTCCATGTCAAAATGGCAGCCATCGTTGTACCGTCGTCTGTATATCCTTACAAAGGACGACACATGCAAGACACACAATTTCATTACAAAATCCAGCCATTCTATGAACCATAGAACGGAAATTTGGTTTTCTCTTGTGAATTGCCATCGATTGAGCGAGCAAGGCGCACTGAAGTCCTTGCATAAAGTAAAATCGAGGAAATAAAACGCAAATCGAATTCTAGTTCATATTCATTCGCAATCGCAACGGTTTAGGAGAAGTTGCCTTTCTTTTTTGTTTTTTTTTTACGAATTGAAAGGATTCCTTCGTTGCTTAGCGTCGGTATTCAAAGTTAGTTCAAGTGCAGGACGAAAAAAAAAAAAAAAAAATATGAAAAACACAACCCCTCGAAGGCACTTTTGTATGTTACATCGGCGTTGAAGTGAATTTACCAAAAAAGGAACAAAGCCATACCGGCTTGCTATATACAGTTGTATGTGATGCAACAAAAGGACCTCTGCGCTCTGTGTGTTGTGTGCAATGCAAAGCAATTTTTCGTATCGGGCGCCAACGTTATTCATCGGTAATCGATGGTGAACGGTGTGTGAATTTAGTACTGCACACACATTAACTGCACTAAAGGGGTTCCAGATTTTTTTTTTCTACCCCCCGACGACTGGATTACTGGAGGCAAGGACGCCTATTTGGATTTTTTTTGGGTAAACTTTTATTTTTCACCGCTTAAGCACTTTTTAGTGACTTGGCAGCGGATTTAATGTTGTGGAAAGCATGATAAACCTGCAATGGAGTTTGAAATATGCGCGAGTGTTTGTGAAAACAGCTCCCTTTGAAGTTAACACGTTAACGGTTTTCCTTTTTTGGTGAATGCCAGTAACTATTGACTGCAGCGCAAACGATTGGATTGGAACCGATTAAGGCAATACTTTGTTGAAGAGAACGAACGCTTCCAGGGAGAGATTTATTGGCCTGTTGGGGGAAAGGTTTAATGTACATACGTATGTACATGATCGGTTGAAAGCGTTGCATTGTTGGAAGGTAAACACGGAGTTTAATGAAACCGATTAAAGTACTACCAGGTCTTACTTTCATCATCAGAATCATCGGAATCTTTCGAGTATAAAGAGGAAAACAGAAATTAAAAGAATATAAGGACCTTACATACCTAGACCAAAAAATGTTAATACATACCTAGACCTTAAGAATCAGTAAATCTGAGGGCTGAATACAACCCAAAAAATGTATCTAGGCAAAGCAATGGCAACACAATACCTTTTTGCACTTCGTAAGACCTTTTTCAAGCTTTCGGCTTTCAAGAGATGTAAATAGAAAGGTTTCAAATGGATATTTGCGTATACGTATGTTGGTGTCTCCTCGGATTCGCTTCGCTTAGTTAAACTACCGAACCTCAGCAGTATTTTCAAATCAGAGGTCCAAAGAGTGACAGTAGCTAGAAAGACTGCAAGGGCAATACCATATCGTGCTACGGCATGTTTCGTCGACAGGAAGGCAGGAGTTAAAGTCATATCTGCTGCAAAAATCAAATCAAAGCTTGAAGTAGTATTACGAAGACGGAAGCTACAGAACATAATGACGTCAAGCTCTAACATCCTGTCAACCTCGACCCTCTCCAAAAGATGTACACGAGGAAATACAAACGTTCAAAAAAGTGGACTTATCGACAGGCTAACGATACGCCTCTTACTAAAACTCTTGCCAATAATTCAATAAGAATCTCTGTGAAAAAAAAATCTTTAAAAATCTTTTGGAGGTTTATATTGAAGCTTTTTCAGATTAAGGTTCAGTTTTAAAACTTCAAAATGGATCCTTGTCATACTATTTCCAGGGTAAAAACTCGCTGCCATACGTATTGTTCATACTATAAGCCATCCAAAATCAACTAACGACTATCTACAATGGCAACACTTATCGCATTGCATTTGACGTAAGAACTCACACACCACGGGACCACATTGCATATGACGTCAAACCAAAACAAAGTCGTGGACGTATACGTAACCTGTTTCCATACCGCGCCGCATACACATACAGCATCCTAATGCAGGTCAAAGAGAACCCACAGCCAAAGAGTGTAAGCGCGCCTAAAAGAGCGCACCTTACATATCATCACTTTACATCACAGCTGTCCGCCGCCATGGCAGTAGGTCAAAATGGCGCATGCTCTTGGAGCACCCCCACCGATTTGAGTCGAAAATTTCCCACTATTTCCACCCCCTCCGCGAATCGGAGTGAAGTTTAGCGAACACAATCCCTATTGTGCCAACCGTGGATAGATTCCTCTGCTGCTGTCGTCAGTCGAGATATGGTTTTGAACGCTTCTGCCAACCAAGGAGCAGCGCGTCCCGCATCTGGTGTTGGTCAAAGTGAAAAACGGTTTTTGCTTTGCTGCCTTCTAATATCCTTGTTTTTTCTGTTTGCTTTGTGATTCCGTGTCTAAGGACGACGGACGGTTTTTTTTTCTGTTTCTTTTCTACTTCTCTTCTCATTCGTTTCCTCGGAAAGGATTACCAAACAAACGGAAAAAAGCAAATAGAAAAAAAAATGCATTCGAAGTGACCGTGAAATAGTGAATAGAGCACAGAACCCGACCCGAGTACGGAGTTCTCCTCTGACGTCAGTGACGCGGTGACGGTAGTTTTGATCTTGAAACGTCGTCGTCGTTGGGTGGGTTTCATTGTGTTCCTTTCGTTTTTTATTTACACAGCAATAGAGTTGCATAATCTCCTTTCGCAAACGAGTGCAGTCAGCACAGCACAGCACAGAGCATAGATCCTGTCCTTGAATCCACAACGGCAAACACTCCGCCCGAGTCAAAGGCAGTTTGAGGTGTGTGTTTGATATGCGGGATAATTTATGTGTATTATTATATCCTTTGGGTGCAAATCACTAAAAAAAAGGAAAAAAGAAAATAAGAGTAAAAAAAATTAAACAAACACCATTCTTGTGTACGGTGGATGATGACAGGCAGTGTCATGAGCGTGCCTCTGTGTTCGTGGGTGTGTGTGTGTATATATTTTTCCTATGTGCTCAGTGTGCGCGTTTGAATGTAGGTCCTTTGGTGAAAATTAGCATGGCATTTGTGTCCTTGAACTAGTAATCATCGCCACGAAAGAGCAAGTGAGAAGGCGACTAAAAAAAAAAGAGAACAAGAGAAAACACAAAAGAAAGAAAACATTGTACGTACACGTATAAATTTTAATCCTTTCTATCCCCCAGCAGGATTTACGTGAATCCAATGTGAGTTGAAAAAACAAAATGAAACTGAAAAGTTAAAACATTGTTCAAGGATACGTTCACTGTTCGCCATGTGTGTTTGCATGCGCGTTCCTCTCACGTCAAAGGTCATAAGGTATTTTAATTAAAATACACACACACACATTTTATACCGTTTGTGCAAGGATACCGTGGGTGATGGTGGAGACGTCAGGCAAACAACAACAATAAAGGATACTGTTACTTTTTTTTTTTCTGTTTCTGTTTCTGTGCCGCAACAGTGAAAGTTTACTCTAAACGAGAGAAAGCAGCTAATAGAAGACGAACGAAACAAAAAGAAAAAAAAAACCAAAAGTAATACAGAATCTCATTGTGAATTGTGTGTCCTCTGACAGGATATTTACTCGGCTGCTGTGTGTTATGTAACCGTATCTTTGTGTTTGTGTTGTGCTTTAAAGAGAATCTGCCTTTAGTATCCCGATAACAATGGCGAGATATCTGTTTAAAACTGCTGCTGCTGGTGGTGTTGCTGGTGCTGCTGTTAGAGAAGTGCTCGGCAGGACATAATTCCTCAGTGGGATTCTGTGCCAAGTGCAGAGGCTCAAAACAAAAAGTCCTGCCGTGCTACATCTACTGCCGCCGCCGTTGGGAAACAGGGGAGAGCGTACCAATTTCTAAAGAAGAAAAACTCGGCACAGTTTTGTGTGATCCCTTCCTCCTTCTCCGCCCGTCCTGGCCGGTGTGTGTGTGTGTGTGTGTGCGAGAAATGGTGTAAAGTGTTTCTCTGAATGTTTTTTGAATTCGTTTGATTTCGCGTGCGAGTTCTTTTTTTCTTTCTTTCTTTTTTTTTTTGTTGAAGGATATGCGCTGCAAAAATTAGGTTAAAAGTTCGACTAAGAGTGCGGTAGTTGTCGCGGTCCTTGCTTTCAAATTAAATAGTGCATAGGAGGTTTAGTTTTTTCTTTTTGTTTGCTTTTACTCATCAGGATAAGTCCGTTTCTTTCCATGCTCATACCTATATGGAATTACAAACTTACGAGATGTGCGCGAACTAGGTGCGATAAGTACGAATAATACCCATACAACTGGCTTGGTGTGCAAAAAATGTATATTTATAGGACTCGTTGCTGATGTAATTAGAGAGAACAGGGATTACTATGTGTCTGAGTGTCCTTAATGAGATTGACTTTCCACATTGGTCTGCAATTAATTGTCGGTTTTAGAAAGGCGGTGCGCTTCTGATTATGGTGTTACTATGGGAGGATTAGTTTCGAGGAGACTCAGTACTGGAATTAATTTCAATTACCGCCTGGACTTTGACAGTTATTTATTGGACTATTAATAGCCTTTTACAATTATTTATGTCATTCGTACGAATGGCGAATGGCAATTAACACGTTATGTTTTCTAATGGAACTAATTATCATAAAAGGGTCAATTCAATTGGGTGGGGTTACCTTCTATGTACATATTTATATAATTGGAGCATGAGCTGTTGAAGAGGATGTCTGCTATAAAGTGTGCTGTAATAGTTTTACAGAGCTCACACAGTCGATTTGGAATAGATTACGGCACCATTTGCTGTGTTTCGAAAATTAGCATCAAGCAAGAGGACATTTAAATCGTAATGACTATGTAGACTACAAAGCATTGGATTTTAGGGTTTACTGATGAATTAGGGGCAGTCCTTTAAATAGTTAAACTGTTGGTTTGTATAACTCCATACTTACTGTGGAGTGACAGCTCCTCTAGAGGACCATCGAAAAGGCCAGCATATGAATCTTTCGAAAACAGCATGATTATACAAGTTTTTGATTTTAAAACTTTCTACAATGCCTTCAAACATTTTTTGATGTAGGTTCTACTTTGTTTTCAAAATTGTTTGGCTTTTGCCCAAAACTGAAGAAAAAACTTTTTCTGTATATACAGAGGTATACAGAGATGCATTCAGATTGAAAATACTTCTGACATATCTTTTCCGGTTGGACAACTTTTTCGCCAAAGAGGAAATGAGATGTCAGAAACATATGGTTTCCAAATATCGCATCGCTTTTGGTTAACCCTTTTTCTTCAGAAAATAATTTTGTATTTTATTACCTTTAAGTAGGTGGTATGTATTTGAGATATAGTTTGAGGTTTTTGAAAGATACGGAGAATTTACGAACATGTACAGAACATCCGAGAGTATTTACATATGTAGCTAATCACTACCCTCTAAATGCAGTAAAAATGTATAGACAGTGTTCGAACCGCTAGAAAACCTGTTTTGAATTTATGTAATGTGTATTTTTTTGGCCTAAAAACAGGTGAAGTTTATTATAATACTGGCAGCCATGGTACCTCTATTAGTTTGGACACTATCCATGGAGTAATGACACCTAAGAACACCCTGGTTTCAAACCATTATATTCAAAATGTTTTCAAATATAGAAAAAAAGACTGAATTTAGTTTGGAAAAAATGCCAGAAACTTTAGAAATTACGTCAGACAGATATGGAAAAAGCACTAAAAAGTAAAATGGAAGGCCAGACAAGAAACAAATTTTGGCCTAATTTCCGAACTAAAATAGAGTACTCACGAGAGAGTGAAAAATATCCTCATGCTATGAATTTCAGTGCAAGAAATTTCTTTGCACTGATTTATGAAATCTGACAATCTGCCAAATCGCTTGTGTATTTGTATACCTTTGACCAGGGCGTAGCTACCTTGAGACAAAGAGGGGTACCTAGCCCCCCGAAATAGCCAAACGAGAAATTTAAAAAAGCTGCCTAACCTGGAAAAATTTTTTATTTGAATGCTTCTTCGGAGGTTACTTGATATTATAATTACTCTTGCCACAAATTCTTTGGCATTGAGATGACATCGAGAGGATTTAATTCTGGAAGGATGTCCCGAGGTCCTTTCCCATCTAGCTACGCCACCTTCGTTTGACACTTTACGTCTAAAAAGTGGCCAAATGTCGTTGATTTACTTTTTCGTAATTTTATTACTCTCTGAGAGAATTCTACCTCAGCTCCTTAAAATTTCACAATCTATGAATTTTGGTGCTGAAACACAGACCTAATGGTACCTCACAATAATTCATAAACGTTTTTATAAAGACTAGTGCGGCACCTACCAAATATTACTGACCAAACATTAGACGGATGGAAATAGCCCTTGATTAAGGACTCAAGTTCTTGTTGAGACACTCTTTAGAATGTGAACATCCGTCCCAAGTACTGTCAAACAATTTCATCAAGAAATGTATCAAGAACAAATTTCAATAGTACCTTCCCCGTGATTTAAATATGATATAAAAAATTTTACGCGCATTTGGAAATCGATAAACAGCCCTTAACCTTTCGAAGACATTAAGGGAGATTTTAAGATTTTAAGAAATAAGTAGGGAAACCACAAAATCATTTTCTGGTGAATCTTTACTCGCAACAGACTTATTACAAAGGCTGTTTCATGAGAGTAATGATGTTTTGGTCCACTTTCTAAAAGAATGTTTTGCTGCTTTTATTCCATAAATTGTAAATTTAAACAGCGAAGTCGTTCATCCTAAGGGCCTCTAGTCAATGCCTTCAGACAAGGCATTTAAAGACAGCCTTTTTAGTGGAATGTACTTTCTAGATCTGTTCTTGGGGTACCATCCCTTTTGAGTTTAAGCTTTCAAATGATTTCCACCAAATATACATACATATGTATTTATTCTTATTAACGGATTTGAACAACAAACAACTGGAGAACGTGCTTCATCAAAGAAAGAAAAAAATAATAATGGTCAGTAGATACAAGTTTTGACTAAAATCGATGTCTTTCAAAGATAGCTGTTTGAACAGTGACTTCAGCTCCCTTTATTCAAATTTATTTCATAACAGATGTAACCTATGTACATAGACCTTTTGTGACAAAGTATAATATTTAAAGTGTTGATACACTGACTTCTTACTGTTGGTATAGCTTCTTAGCTCTTGCGTAGTTCCTTTTTAAAATTCGAAAAAGTATTATCTGGACTTAAGAAATATGTACATAGGTACCAAAGACGTGATCAGTATTGCCAAGATGATGTTGGGATAGTTAATATTAAAATATGGATGAATTTAGTTAATGTATCTCGAAGCCCATGTTTACGCCAGGCTGTATCTTCCTCCAAATAAATCTAAAAAACTACAGTCTCAAAAAATGTTCATTCATTGGAAAACTTTCATACATAAGTAGAAAATAAATATTCAAAGAGATCTTCAAATCATAGGATCGGGAAAAGGACCCCAATAGGCCAGTGGCCTGTGATAATGGGTACAATTCTGGTAATATCTTATTTTGATTTACCAAGTAGCTCGTTTGACTTAGGTTTGTTGTAAATAGGCCATGTTTTTCTTAATATGGCACAAATATTTAGACTGTTACACCCATGATTTGCAAGGTGAAAGAAGTGATGATGTATATTGCCCTTAAGAGCCGACCATCAGCTGGACACCCTCATACTTACTGTGCCCTGAAACCCAGATGAGTATAATTATTGAGTGGACACTTAAGTTATTGATTTCGAGCCGGCATTGGTCTACCAATTTCAAGGATGTGATTTGTTAGCAGGATGCGTTTTGATAGCAGCTTGGCTGTCTGGAGAGATAGCGATATTGTGACTAGCTGCAAGGAGATACATAGTATACACATATATAGTACATGTAGTTCAATATATGGCAACCTTTTTATTCTGTCTACTCTTTAAAATTTTTTTTAAAGTTGTTCTACAATTTTAAGCTAGGATGTAAGCATTTGAAAACAGATACAAATATTTTGCATAACAAGCCCGTATAGGTCCCAAGGCCCAAGGTTTACATTTTTATCATGGTGAAGTTCACGAACGAGCAACGTTTGGAAATTATTAAAAATTGGCATCTATTGACTTTACTAGTAGCATCATAGTCAATGAGCTAGATCATTCACTACTAAATGGTTTTTCAATAGGGACATAAAAATTTTGTATTTTAATACAAACGCATTGTTGAAATTTTTTTATGATCTGTCAATGTCAAAACGTCAGTCAAAATTTATATGTTTATCATGCGGAAGTTCACAAACGAGCAACGTTTGGAAATTATTAAAAATAACTGCCGAAATTCCGAGTAGGGGGTCGCAACTTTAAGAACGATTACTCCAAATTTCGGTCGTAATAATCGTTCCACCAGGCTGTGCATGCTATTGTGGATAAATTCAAGTCAACATATTCACTATCAAATGTTCCTGTGCCAGTGAGACAACGCCACGGTCGAAGTATCGAAAATATCGCAGCCGTAAGTGCTTCAGTTCAAAATGAGCCGAATCAATCGATTCCACTCCGTTCACATGAATTGGAAATCTCTCAGTCCACATTGTGGCGAATTTTGCGTAGTCTGTAGTCTACCCTTTGAAATATGATATAAGAGTAGTCATAGGCTGTTTAATGGCCCATTGAATTTTAATTTTTGAGATACCAGCACTATTAAATTTTGTGGAAGTCGATGAGACCGCAAAAAAGACCTTCTTATACATATACGTTCTTGGGGTTATTACTTTCTGACTTTGGTTATTTTTTGGTATTTTTATTGCAAAGAAAGGTATCGAGTTAGTTTCCTTAACATTACATGGCCACTCAAACCATTTTCCTCGTGGCAGATCTAACAAAGCCAATACAACTGATTTAAGAGGACTCACTTCATCATCAAGTAGATTGCTGTATGGCAGATGGATATTCGTAATCAAAAACACTTTTTAAAGCCCTTAAACGTCCTAAAAATTCTTCTGATAAGCCTCAGGATTTTATTTGCTATTTGAGCGGAATTGAACTGTTCTGCATACTCAAGGCTGCCTTATATTTTCGGAATATCATTCGATTTTAGAACCAAACATAGTTAAATCTGTATTTGTTCATAATTTTATGTTTCGAGTATTCGAAAAGTGTTAAGAAGTATAGGGTCATCCAACAAGAGGTGTTTTTTTCAATCAATAGAAAAATGCAAGATTTTTATGAAAAGTGGTGAGGTTTATATTTTATTCTAAAAAACAAACCCTGAGGTTAGTAGTAGCATACAAAATCGTCCAAATATCTACCCCGGATCTGCTTACATATAGTCCTTCTTTTGATGAAATTTTTCATCACCTTTTCCCATAATTGCGGCATAGCAGGTCTGATATTTTCTTGAATATCTTCAATACGAATCTTTGGTAGAGCATTTACGTATAATTTATCTTTAATATAGCCCCAAAGGAAAAAGTTCAATGGTGCGAAATCGCATGATCTCGCTGGCCAATTGAAGTATTCATTTTGAGAAAACACACGTCCAGGAAATTTGTCACGCAATAGAGCTATTTTTTACGAACTTTGCGAAACGTTTCGGCCACATGTTCACCGTTTTTACAGTCATTTTTCACAATTTTAACACATTGTGCAAGTATGTATTGATTCATATTTCCTCCCAGTTAGTACTTATCAAAAGTCATTATTTGATAAGTATAATGTACTAAACAATAACTATTAATTGTTAACAACTCAACGATGGCGTGAATGTTAAAATGACACCTCTTATTGGATGGCCCCTTATTTATGCTTCAAAAAGTATGCTTTTATCTACATACTTATGAACAAGTAGTGTTCAAATTGAAAAAAAAAAAAAAAACAAAATGGACACTTTAGTTTCCAAGCGGGAGCCAGTAAGGCATAAAATAAAATGTATTTAAAATATGAGTCCTTACACTACCAGGAAATTCCCTCAGTTTTAGTCATTTATTGGAATTTATTCGTTTTTCATAGAAAACTGAATAAGCGCTACGGGATGAGGTACTTCCAACATCAGCACTCACAACATCGAAACTGTCTTTAGTGACGAGCAAATAAAGGTCAATTCCAAGGCAAAAGGTTCAAAGGCCTTTGCACAAGCATTCTTGAATTTAGTGCCAATAGCATGATTGGCAAGGGCATAGTAGACTGCTAGGACGTCAATAGGTTTACCGCACTATTTTCTCCTGGAAAACGTATCCCGTGAATTTCTTAGTCTGCTTACATCCTAGAGAGTAATGCGACACATAAAAATATTTTCAAAAAATTCAATCATCAAATTCAATCCAGGTTCAGGATCTAATAATCATTGGATATCTTATTCTCCACGGTTCTAAAGTTTTTTTTAAAGTTTTCGACCGAATTCAAAGAACTATTTTAAAAAAAACTCAAAATACGTTTCCGCTTGAAACGAAGCCATAGCTATTCGTCTTCAATAGAATAGAGAGTATCGGACATACATATGTTTGATTTTATAGTCATCTGTCAACATTTGACTGTTTTCTCTTAGCTGAACCGTGAGCCCGAACCAGCCCTCTCTTTCAAATATTTGCTTTGTATTTAAAACGTAAAATACACTTTCTTTTGTGATTTCTTAAATCAACCACTACCCGAAACTAATTAAGTAATGTCACACCGAGTGAAATACACGTGTCCTGTCGGCATTATTTATTTTTACGTCGTAACCTGTGTGAATACCAATTAATGGTCTATTAAGTAATTATTGACGGTTATGCATATACAATCACATGACATCGACTAGGTGTACTATCTATTCCACCAAATCTATACATTAAATGGCGTTGACATCCTCTACACTTATATTACCTTGTAAAACACTTTAGTGGGGACTGGTTGATTTCGTAAGAAGTGTCCTTATAACGTTTCTAATTAGTACTCACAAGTTAACCACCAAATGTTACTTGCTTTACTCATCTAATTAAAAGTAACAATCCAAACCAATTACTGACCAAAAATACCCACAAATTAATTGTGAGTACAATAATTTATAATTAGCCACAAATTATTTCAAAATATTTACACTAAACTACGCCTAGTAGCACCATAATTACTGCACCACTCAAACAATATATATTTTAATTCTACTCAAATACTCGTATATTCCTTCCAATTCAGCGGATTCGTTGTTCATCTGCAAACAGTTATTATAGCCGAAACAAAAAAAAAATGATACATAACTCATTACAATTAAAAAAATAAAAGTGTTCATATAGCAAATTTAATTTAAAAAAAAATTTAATATAATAAAAATCCTCACTGCCTCTTAAAATTAAAAGCGATTTAATAAAAAATTAATAAACATCTCCATTAAACGAAAAAAAAAAGAAAAAATTAATTCAAACCTCATATCTGTGTATGTGTGTAAAATTTCAATTAATCAAATAGTGAAATAAAGTTTTTTTTTTTTTTTTTAAATCATATATCGAATAATAAAATAGTGTTTCACTCTAGTATAGTGCATTAGTATAATGAAAACCGGTACAAGTACACAGCCGGATTATGGGACTTACGTAATCGCATCGATAGCCATCGAAGGGGATTTTAATCGACTCCGATAGACGAGGTGACTCAGGTGAAGAGTAATTGAAAGCACCCGGTAAAGTTGTTAGTTTTTCGCGATTTCCACCGGCACACCTCGCGCGTGCTCCTCGGAGAAAAGTGCAACTAAAGCAGAGAACCTTGTCATTGGATTATTGAGAATCAGGCGGCGGGATTAATTCGGATCGGATCGCGGAGGACGACAACTGAAATGAGTGAGTGTCATCGATTTATTTTATTTTTTTTTCTTCTTCTTACCATACACTAGAATATTGCACTTGTACTTGAAGGGGGATACATATGTACATACTACTCGTATGTATCTAAACTTGAATATGATTTCATCCCAGTAATGGTACAACCGCACTACACCGGGATTATCCGAGAATAATGAGTTTTTCCTTTTGGTTCCCAACCCCGTGGATAATTATGCAGGATGGGGGGGGGGGAAACCCTTAAGGAAACTCTCAAGGGTGGGTGGTTGAATAAAATTTGTATGCTGCTGCCGTATTTTTGTGAGTCCTCTTAGTTTTTTTTTTTTTTGTGCAAATTACTCATGCTGGATAGCGTTAACGCTCCATGTGAGCGTTTGTGCTTTAGGGCATGCAGCACAAGTTTCGATGAAGATGAAAGCAAACATAAGGGGCGTGTTTGCATAGCGATTGACAGGGTTTTTTTTTTCTCCCCCTAGAACAACAGAAGGTGGGGAGCATAATTTTTTTTGTTTTGTTTAACTTCATGTGGGGGGACAAATAATTTGATTAAAAATAATTCATTGTAGTTTAAAGTAATACATATACAAAGCAATTTTTTTTATCATAAAGGATGTTGTATAAGGTTTTTTTGTGATAAAAATTCTAGGCTTCTATGTCAGAGTTAACTTGGAAATTTTTATTTGACCTAGTAACTCCATTTTTTATGTGAAAAATTTGCCCTACTAAATGCGTTGTATCTTGCTTGTAGATACTTTCATAACAACAGAGTTTCAGGAGCATTCACAAAGGCGCAGAAAAGTAATTTTTAAACAGAAATGAGTTAAATAGAGATTCTTCGTCTGTAGGTTTCTTTAGATCATTTTTGAATGAAAAATCATCAGTTTCTTTATCAACGGGAGATGTTGCCCTTAATGGTAATCAGTTGATGAAGCGTTGATATCTTTGATTTATTTTCTCATATTTAGTCTTGGACTAGACGTATCTTTAAACAGAATTCGTCTCTTATTGTATGATCAAAGTGGGGCATACGCGACTTAAAGATTTCGAAGGCGTGCAGCAATCTTTCAGAAGTATTCGATGGAGGGATTTGTTACCATAATTTCGGTGTGAACTTTGGACTAACTTTCTTTAATTATTTAAGTACAATACTCTGTTAGCTGGTCTGGCTTCTAACCGAAGTCGTATTTCTTTGACTGTCGGGGTTTTGTGTCAAGGAAAAGAAGTCTAGTAACCAACTTGGTTTCAGTGTCATAGCCAATTGCGATAGCGATAACTGGGAAGTTCTTTCTTATAGTTAGAGACCTGATGGAATCTGCTGCAAATAAACTCGCAAAGTGGACGGATAGTGTCGGTACTTCTTCGAGGATCTTAGCGATCTAAATAGACTAGACTTGTGCAAAGTAAAAGGCTTTATCACAGGGTCAAACTGGTTTAATGTCTTAACGGCGAACCATACTTCTTCAGGAGTCACAATGGACCTTTTTTTAGACTAATTGTGTGCCTGCTGAGTGGGTACAACCACCCAACTCAAGTCCAACCATCAAGGTCATCATTTTAGGGCGATATGCAGCATTCATTCCACTTACTTAATTCTTACTGAAGATCTTTGCTATTACAAGGTTGTAAGCTTTAGAGGGGTGCTAACTTGAATCTCTATGGAAACATGCAGGGAAACTAGACCTGGAAGTAGATAAAAAGGGCTTCGGGTGAAATTAGTAATTCTATGGCTGTAGTTAGATTTTTTTCTATAGCGTAAGATTGCAAGAATACAATAAAGGATGGCTTCGCTGATAGGGCTTATATTTCCTTTTGGATCTTAGGTCCTCTAACAGACCTAAGCCAGGTTTCTCTAAATGTACTTCAACACTCTCCAACTTTTTCTTAGTTGTCGGGATGCTTTCTCAAGTATACAAAACTCTGTCTTTCCACTTTGGATAACGCATTAAACTGTGTAGTAAGATATGCAATTGTCACCGTTCCTTATGGTGCGATCCACCACCAATTCTGTCTTTAAATGATGATGATTTTTGTAGACATCGAGTCTAGACCTTTTATCGGACATTGATTCTGTCTACATATGTATATCCACATGAAAGCTCCTTTGTGATTCTACATATAGGTGGTAGGGTTTTTGCACCTACTTGCTGGTTTTTACTTTACTTGTGACGTTGTACACTATGGTGCACTTTTCTCATTTTCCTTCTTATTTGAAACCTTTAGTTCGCCCATAACTACTGCCAGGATTGCTACTATGCGAGTTTTAAGTTATTCATATTTGTCGAACCGTTTTCATGTATCTTCGGTGTGCTGAGAGCACTTCTTTCAGTGCGACAGTCATTTCTACTTCAAGGTCCATTGGTGTGGTCTTTGATAGTTAAGTGTAATGAGCGGCTGATGGCTTCCACCTCTTGAGAGATTAGTCTGTCGATGTTCAAGATTTGTCTTCGAATGGATACAGTATGTGATTCTGTATCAGCCGGATGTCATGCCATTTCATTATGGATACCCTGTTTAGGATATCCAAGAAACAACTACTTTAAAATCGACGGATCGTCAAATGCTCGATTTGGTTGGACATTACTTGTCTGTTGGTTGACACCCACTTAGCAGCAGGATTGGTTCTCCAAATTGGTGGCACCTTTGACAAACCAATTTGAAGAACACTACACTATGCTTAGCACTGTTATTTCGGTCGCCAAGGCCATACTTCCCGATAGTGTGACTGAGTTCTTTCTTGTCGTTAGCAGTCTTCACATTTAATACGATGATAATGTCTTCGTTTGGCTGTTGAGTTGTTCTTTTCATCCTAAGATGAAAGCTATATAGAAGCATATCACTGTATAATCATGACGCGGCGTACTCTAGTCTGAGAGGGATTAGCTATCTTGCGAATTTCACAATGTGTTCCCTTTTAGGTTCAGATGGCTTGGCATACGAAATTGGGAATCTTCCTCTTCCTCAGGTACTATGGCTAAAAAAGTCATCAACTTGTTATCATTCGTTATCATTTAAGGAGTTTCCTTAGTTAGCTTATAGCTTAGAGTTAGAGCTTAAAATTCGGTTAATCAGGGTGCGAACTTATGATATCTAGATTCGAAACGCTAGACTGGTGACAATTGTAATTTTAGCCTACATACATGTATAAACTCTACACTACAACTTGATAGTGCAGTCTTTTCCACTAGTAAGGTACGACCCTTTAAGTACGCATTAGGTACTTCGTGTTGAATTTTTTGGCGGTCCGCGAATTTTTGATAGTCAAAGAAAATTATGCATTGTTCGATGCTTGTCTGTTCCAGTCCAGTACCTCTTGTTTTTAGTTCTTTTCTGTGAACACTTCTGTGCCTGAATAGAGTAACATGCCGTTATTTAGGTTGATGTCCTTTATCTCCCTAAGCAACACTCAACACTTTTTAACTTGTATACTACTACTGTCGTTGTCGCCATAAAAGTCGATGCCATTCCTCAGAAATCTTAACAAGGACTGCTCTCTAGAAGTCTTGGCAATGACTGGGGTATCTTAGAATAGGATTTCATTGACTTGAATTTCCCTTTTTTTTTAAATGCCTCTTAAATATCTCCTCTCCATCGCATCGTGAACCTTCTTTTATTCCCTTAATCCATAATTCACGGTTTACCGGTCATTCTAATAAAAGTTATATGCACCCTACTTATCTGAGATGTAGCCCCCATTCGGGATGGAAAATTAAAATCCACTGAGGCATTCAATTTTCATTTCTGCTGTCAAACCATTTAGAATATTACCCAATAAAACAGAAAGCTTTACCTAGGTAGATGTTTTTCTTTTCTATTTTCTCCTCTGTTTCCAATTCCATTGGAATGGGAAAATAAAAGACAAAAAATACTCGCAAATCAAATAAAACAAAAACGAAACAGAATTGAATACCTACCGTCGATGGATACCTCCCCAGATATCCAGATTTAAAATGAGGTATGCATAGGTAGTACTAAAAGTAGACCAACGACAATAAAACTGAAAAAAAAAAAAGAAGACTTTTCGACACCTTTTGCCATGCCGCAACCCTAGCCATTCCATTGGCATTATAATTTAGGTCTTCTCGGTAACTACCAACGATCTATCTAGCCATCGAAGCTAAACTAATGCAACCCTCCACCCACTGCAACCAGTCTACATCAGTTCAGTGCTACTTCGAAGTGAACCACCCGCTGCCGCCATGCCCAACACATGGAAATGGAAGTTAGCTACCTACTCCATGAAACCCAGAATCCAGAGATATCTGTAAATAACTATTTCATAATTTTTGAATAGTTTCTGTAGTTGGTTTTTGGTTTTGTTTCCGGAATTTATTTTATTTTTTTTTTTTTGTTTTAGGTTGGCAGTTGGTATCTAGTTTTGATTTTCATTTCATTGTGACTGAGTGGGGGGGTGGACTTTTACCACATGGTTTGTTTTTCAGTTCCGTGATGTGGTGACTACTGGTGAAGAAAATTAGGCTGAGGAATTGGTTGTACAGAATTGCTCATGTGGACTCTGGGTTTGTGGAACAATATACATTAGTAGGAGTATCGGTAGTATCCTGAAAACTATTGGTCTGCAAACTTTTGAATACTCTAGTCAGTCATTGTTGGACCAAAACTACCCTAAATTCGGCATATCCCAATAGTTTACTTCACTGATGAAGTTGTAAGCCTTGGTTGGTTTGTGGTTCTTCGAGTTTACCTTTTCCAGCTTATACCAAATTTTTTGCCCAACCAATACACAACCCTTACAGGAGTTGTACAAGTTAAAAGCAAAACACATTGGTAAAGTCGGTCGCATTTGTTTTTCCCATTTGCATTCGTCGAGATTAGCACAACGAAAACACATGGTGTGGCTAGAATATTGTCGGGAGGTGGAGGTGTCTGCTTGAAGAGATTTTCAGACACCGAATTCTATAGAAGGATGGTTTGTGTTTCGTTGTTTTTATGTTGATTCAGTGTTTTTTTTTTTTTTTGATTTTATTTTTACCAACGGATTGAGGAAAGGAAGTTCACTTACCCCATATTAGTTTTTCCATTGTGATTGCACATTTTTTGTGGGGGTAATGTGTCGTACTACTCGTACATTTTGTTCTATTTGAAGTAAAATCAATATTTTGATTTAAATACGAAAAGCCAACATGAATTTATGAGTATGGAGTGGTTTATACTTAGAATTTGGATTTGAATTTTACATATAGTGCGGAGCAATGTTCTTTCTTAAGCACGTTATGAAGTTTTGCAAATATTCTTAGGGAGCGTTCAGAACAGCTGCTAAAAGTGCTGATATGAGAAGAGGGGTTGGAAGCTTGGTTAAGATCGAGAAAATATGCCATCTTCATAGCATATCCAACTTAACGACGAGGACACTTGGGACACTTTCCTTCAAAGGAGTTCGTCAAATGTTTAATCCTTTTATTGCTGACTGTTTTGTCTATGCGATTTTTTTGACGTGTGCCGCGTTAGAGCTATACATGACCCCAAGGATAAGCTGTTTTTGGTTGTCTAAGATGATGAACGTAGTTTTGTTTGATTTGTAAGCGTTCTTACCATGGACCATGACCTGGAATGGGGTGCAGCAATTAACGCGTCAATCGTGCTAGTACTCTCATCAGAAATACGAAGTTTATTAAAAGTCTCACCTTGTTGATACTTACTTACTTACTTAGGTGGCGCTACAGTTCAGGGTGAATCTGGGCCTCAACCAACAAGTCTATCCAGTTAGCCTGGTCTTTGGCTAACTGCCTCCATTCGGTTGAGTTCTCCTTATACTTGTTTGCGCCACCTAAGGCGAGGTATTCCTCTACTGCGTTGTCTCTGCAGGTTTGTTTCGAAGACTCTGTACACTGGAGCACTGGTGTCTATTCGCTCTACATGTCCTAGCCATCTTAAACGACTGATGCGCAGTTTATAGACCTAGCCTAGGTCGATGTGGCTGTATAGCTCGAATAGCTCAATCGCGCGTTTCTCGTGCTACTTTGTCTTGTTTCAAAGAAGCCGATGTTCTGTCTATTTCTTCTGCTCGTAGAGCTCATGAGCAGCCGTCGCCCTGTAAGCCTTTTGTTTAGCGTCATGTGCCTGTCGGCACTCTTCGTCAAACCAGGGGTCTCTTGGTGGTGATCAGGTGAAATCCAGGACATCACTTGCGGCACTTCTGATGGCATGTTGACAGCGTTGCCACTGGTCTTCGGCACTTGATGCTGGCGGCATAGGAGTCGCTGAGAGATTTCGGGATACGCTTTCCGTGAACATTCTGGCGGTCTATAGCGATTGCAACTTTTCGACGTCAGATCGTTTCACAGTAGTTCTTATAAGTTCTGGCGTTTATGATATTTGCATTCGTAGCTTGGCTCCAATAAGGTAGTGATCCGAGTCGATGTTGGCTGCTTGGAAGGTTCGGACTTGCGCCGATAGCAGTGTGATCAATTAGGGTGACCGTTTCATGATCAGGAGAGTGTCATAACCCCTTGTAGATACTGATATGAGGAAACCGTGTGCTTCCTATAGTGACGTCTCGCCCCGCCGCAAAGTCTCTAAACCTGAATCCGTTGCCAGACGTGGTGTCGTGCAGGCTATGCTTACCAACTGTCCTACCAAAGATGCTCTCCTTTCCTATCTTGGCGTTAAAGTTGCTTAGTACGATTTTAACGTCATACTTAGGACATTGCTTCTTTGTACATATGCTTTGTTGAGGAACTCGTGGAACCATTCTTTGGTGGCGTCGTTCGTGTCCTTTGTGGGAGCATGACCACATATTAGGCGTATGTTCGCAAAATTAGCCGTCGTCGTCATAAGACGTTCGCTAATGTGTCGAAAGCTCAAGACTTCTGCCAAAGTCTGCCCAGTATAACGACTCCACATTCGAATAAGTGTTGCGTCTGCTCCCTATAGCAATCACTATAGTATACGTCACAGATTTTCATCGTCCTTTTGACCAACCCATCCCATCGTAATTCGTGTATGGTGGTAATATCTGCATTATACCAGTTTAGGGCCTCTGCTAATTGTTCGGCTGCATGCGACCTGTTAAGAGTCCAAGCATTCCACTTGTAGATCCGAAGGTCGTTATCCTCGTTTCGATTGTTGGGGTTGTCAACAGTAGGGTCATCCTTCTCCGACGCACGTGTTTACTTCGTAACTATTGTTTTTTTTTACGTAGTAGGGAAGATACCCCGACGCGGAACACCCAACCTTCAGTTGGTAGCCCCCTTTTAATACTCCTAGATTAAGTGCCAGAATTTCCGGAGTCAGTAACTTGCTTCGGGGATACGAGTGCTACCGTTGGTCCATTAAGGGTTCATCCAACAACAGATAACTTGACACACCTTGCATATTCCCCATACTCTTATAAAAATTAAAATTTTATTGACTCACACGAAAATAACTTCTACATCTATTGGAGAATATACCAGCATCATCCAATAAATGTAATAGTTGAATAATTTTCTGTAACTTCCCCGGTTTAGTCCTTACCAATACTGAACACACATTTTCCAGATGCTACCCGTACCCATGTACAAACGATACTCGAACTCCCTCAACCAACACCGGAATTGAATGCATCAAGGACTCTTGAAAACACAAATCGACTGTCCAATCGAATTCAGTAGTTTATAGTTGCCATAATTTTTTAGTATTGATCCTGTTTGACATCAAGTATTAACATTTCCCATGTCATGTTTACACGAACAAACTCCGTCACGACATACAGAACACTAGTTCGGGATCTCCTTTTCCTCCCATCATACAGAGAACAGTGTGAAAGTAACAAATGAAACTTATGAGAGCTTTACACAAGTTTCTGCATAGAACATGTTTCGAGTAGACATCCAGTCACCGGACACTGCACTCATCCTTATCATGCCACTCGTTGTCCATGCAAACTGATTGAATCAATTTGATTATCCTTTTTCTGAAGTGTACGATGGAATTGGACGGGTGTATGCTTGCCAATAAAATATCCATAAAATCAAATAAACAATTCTGACATCTAACCCAAATGGTGTGCGCTTACATCGAAAAAGGATTAAGCAGAAATCTAACACACAGACACAGAAGGATCTTTTTGGGGGCAATTCGACAAACACAAAGCATTTTGTTGTGCCAATCATGGTAATGCAAACTAAGAAGAGCTTAGGAACAATTCTTGTACACAAGACCGGATTTGAATGGGAAATGTTATTTTGCAACAGACTCGACTACAAATAGTGAAATCCTTTCTCTTGTTACATAAATAAATAAACTCAAACGTTTTGTGTATACGTGTATCTGTGTGTGTAGGTATAGTCTGTTCATTGAAGGGCAAGCAGGCGTGAGATTGAGTTACTTAATTGAACAGGAGAATTGAGGAATACGTAAAGATATATAGATAATTGTGACAGGAAATCTACGTAACGACTGGAGTAGGGATGACAATGTTTTCTGGTTCCATGTGCAAGGATTTAAGAGACAAAGTTTATGGGGTGACATGACAATGGGGAGTACATTTATAAGACATAAAGATGAGGACTGTTGTGAAGCATTTAGGAATCTATTTAAGGAAGTGGATAGTATTCCATTAGACTATCTCAAGGAGATGCATGCAGATGCTTACGATGGTTTCTTTTCGAAGAAAATGTCTTAAAGTGTAGGAGCTAGGACCGAGAAGGTCATGGTATTGATTTTCAAAACTTAAAGTCAAACCTTTTCTTTTATAAAAAAAAAATCTTTCCATTAAATAATCATCCCATGAATAGCTTATGCAAAGTGGCAATGGCAACAAACCCACAATTAAAGTGAAATATCTCACTGCTAGTTAAAACATCCCCTATATGCGTGAAGAAGGCGTAACACACCAACACATCCAACAGCAATAAAATATTAATTTACACAAAAATTTAATTAGAGCCTAATTAAATACCTTTTATGGTATACAATTACGAGCTCATAAATTGCTCTGGAGTTCCTTTTTTTCGGACTTTTTCTTCCTGCTTCCGTTAGGAATTTCAAAATTTCTTAGAACACAAAAGGAGAAGTTTGAAAATTATAAACTTTACTTATACTTAGTGATAAAAATACGAAACGCTTAACTTTGTGTTTTTGGGGGTTGTACACGCCCACGTCAGTCTTTTGACGAAAAATTCACCGGAATTTCACTTCGCTTTTGTTTACATGCACAAAGTTTGTTGGCGGCTGGCGGGTTTGTGAAAGGAGTTGGGGTGTCCTTCACGGGTTTTTTTGGGGTATTCCCTTCACTATTTAGAAGGGTGGTAAGGGTTCCTGTTTTTTTTTTTGCATTTTAGGTGACGTTATTATCCGCTCGGTGGGCTCTCAAGTGTACAATTTATTTCGAAAAGTTTTATTACACTAGAATAAGCAAAAGTTCAGCAATTGCCGGCGGACTTTTGTTTTGGTAAATATTTACTAGGGGAGGTCTTGGGATTATGTGGGCAAGGTCAGGAAGGTTTTAATTACAATTGGATTCGGTGGTAAAAGGTTAAAGTTCAAAACTCATTAGAAAGTCATATCAATCTAGGAAAGCGTGGTTGTGTTTTGAATAGTAGGTTCTCCATTCTAGGCATTAATTTTACTGTTTTGGAGTTTTGATACGCTTTGTGAGGGGGTTGTACACCTACATATTTGCATAAAACTTCATTTATATTCTAAGTCGCCATTTTTTAAGGGAGTTCCAAAAAATACATTGCCTACATTACAATCGAACAGCGCTCCTTCTATAGGAGCTTGTTGCTTAAGGAATAGATTCAGTTCGTCCTGTTTCGCTGGGTGACTTGTTCATAGGACATAGAGAGGAGGTTTGCCAATTTGTCTGATTTTTAAAAAGAGTTGAGGTCTTCATGGAAGAAAATCCCGTCGTTATTATTTAGACAATGGTTTAAGGAGTGGCCGCGGTTCTACAGAATGAATGGAAAAGTTTGAGATAATGTCGTTTTGTAAACATTACGTAGTAAAACATTGAAAACAAAAATTCTTAGAAGGAGACGAGACGATATGAAAAAAATTTGACTACGCTTGCACTTTATACTAGTTTTTTCGTTTGATTCTACTTTTTGATTCTCTTTCGATAAAGGAAGATAAAATACTTTGTAGATTCTGTAAGCAACTATGGAGCAGAAGTTCAAGGCGACACAATTCTTTTCTCATATTTTACGGGATATAGTTTACCGATGTAAGTGTCTTACAAACTGCTTGACTGTCGTTGGGTAGAATTTCATCTGAATATTGGATGGTACATGAATGTATCCACTTAAAGTCTTCGGAGAGGTCCTAAGAAGTCTTTCAACACCTTCAGTCTAATTTCATTGAAAAACATATAGAGTTTATTTTGGTACATATAAGTAGTCTGTTTGAAAAGTCACCACTTCTTGCAGAATCAATTGCGAAACTGTGAAACGATAGTTATTTTGAAAACATCGTTGAAGATTCTGTAAGCAGAAGTAATAGACCCTTACAAGATTACACCCTCAAGGCATTCATTTTAATAAGAATCACGTCCTAGAAATTGTGGAATTGAGTTTGTTTTGCAGCCCGCGGTTGTGATTTTTATATGGACCTTTAAATTTTTTCAGACAAGTTCTAGATTTCTTCTCCCAGTAAGTACGTTTTCAATGGGAAGGCTGTCATACCAATGGTCCCATTTCGGTAACGCATAGAATGACTCAAGGTATGTTGTATCAGCTCAAAAACACTTTTCATCAAACTGCGTAAGTCGCTGCTGGTTCAGACAAGCTTTGAGAAGAAACTAAGATCCCTTCCAGATGGTATTCATGGGACTACTCAAGAAGGATGGTGTCAAATAAAAATAAGCTACAGCGTGGAAATTATTTTAATCCATACATGTCGACTTAGAATCCTGGAATCTAGAGGCCTAGATATTTGTTAGATCGATGCACGATCCATTTAAGAAACTTTTCCCAGTTTTTAGAATTTTTCGGGAGTCATGTGTATGGCTACCAGACTACCAGACCACTGCAGGGTATTTCTAGCATAAATCACAGAAGACCGATAAACCACTGCCTGACAATTAACTCGATAGAGTGCATTGCTATTGTTTTCTATATAGACAGGCAAGCACCGATAAAAGTCTTGGATTCGCCGATAATTCGATCCAAGTAAGTAAAGCAATTTCGTGGATCTCTTAACGAGATTGGTGTTAGATGCGACGTATCCCTTTGCTGGATTCTAGGAATATTCAAGGCAACTGCAGACCGTAACCAGCTTGACAGTAGGGGAAATCGTCAGCACCTATTAAATCAATAAAATTTCAATTAGATACCATAGCCATTAGAATGGCAAACTGTATGTGGAACAATATCAGCACATGTCTCGCTTCTAAACAAATCTGACCAGAGCTGGAGTGTAAGAAAACCAGTAGACTTCTTTCTATTAATAGAACAAAACTGAGAAAGATAGTTTGGGATTGTCTGGTAGGCAGACATGCCAGAAGACTTGGTGCTTCTGTAGAAGCTGGAGAGACGAGAAAGAGGAGAAAATCATGACACGTTTTCTGTGTAATCCTTAAGAAAAATAAAAAAGCCATGTATCCGGGTTAAACTGGTTTAATGCCTAAACAGCGAACCATACCTCTTCGCCATGGATTCACATAGAAATTGTAGGAGAAATTGTAGGATTGGCTTGAAAAGTTTTAGGTTCCTCAAAGAAAGGATATTTACAAACTGTCCTGAGAAAATCCACCAGTTACTACTTGACACCCATGACCCAGGCAGTATCTGCGATAGTGAACTCTACCCAGAGCTCTATTGAGGATGCACAATTTCTCAATCTTTTCATGACGATAGCATATCTAACAGATTGTTCAAAACTTATTACATAAAATGGACTCAATTCACAGTTTCCCGCGGAAAACGAAAACTTTTGCAACGATTGTGAATGGTGTCAGATCCTGGAAATTAAAGCCGACCTCATCCCAATTCTTCTGGAGAATCCCAGATACCATGGTGAAGTCATTTCTGTTCTACAGAGAGCTTTAGACTGTTATAGGTGACCATCGGAAATGAAAGAAAGAAGGTCTCGTAACGTTACTAAATTTCTAAGACTGGCTTATAGAGGCCTCCAAATAAAAATTGTCCCAATTGACATTCACCAAATCTTTCAAACGGATGAGAATGAAAGGCATACGCAACTACATACAATATTCAAACAACACAAAGGGCCCTCGATCTCCTATAACACCTCTTGCATATGAACAAGGTTACCGTAGCCTGGAATCTAAGTTATGAAAGTTTTGCAGTAATAAACGAGTTGACTATCCAGCGTTAAGGACGGCATACCATATGTTCGCCGTCAGCCCTGTTTTGGTGGTACTCCAGTGCTGTGTCCACTCCAAAATAGCAAAATGTGAGATCGACATACACGCTGAACACAAGGCCAACCTTAAGGGCTTAAGCCAAGTGAAAAATTTGCTCTACCCAACCAAAACAAAACCAAAAAATTATTCGAAATCAACAAAAAGGAGCTAAGAACCCTAACAGGTACCCAAAGGGACAGATAAAATCTGAATTTGGGATTCGATGTTGATCCTGAGGTCGTCGTTTAAAACCCCGGGATTTTTCTTGTTTCTGACAACATACATAGCTGCAAAGAAAAAAGTCCAGAGGCGTCAATTACATGGACGAGGTCACCGAATTAACTGGTCGATGTGTGGAGATAACATGGTCACCGAATTTCGACTTCTATGACTCGATCGTTTAGCCAGCTGTGTGGCATGTGGCGTTGTCTTGCTGAAACCACATGGTCACCGTCTTCTAATTTATTCCAAAAAAATCAGTCAACTGATGCGGTAGCAATCTTCATTGACTGTGACTGTGTTGCCAGCACCACGATCTTGCATGAAACTTGCACCAAATAGTCAATTTTTTTGGGCGCAAAATGATTTTGTGAATGGCTTCGATTTTCATTACAAAATCATACGTAAAGTTGTTGGTACAAAATTAAGATGATTTCTTAAATCTTGTAGAAGCCTCTGCTTTTCCATGATTAAATATCAAGTAAGGGCGAGTTGAAACGTCGAAAGAGACCGCAGCTAACTTCACGACTAGCTTTGTAATCCCAATGGGAAAATGGGGCATCCCAATTGAAAACTGTAAGCAGTATCATAGAGAATGGGTGCTCGTCCAGATATAAACATACCTTTATGGCTTCAATTTTATACCACCCATTACAGTTATGTTCTCGTTTAGTTATGAGAAAACTAAACTTTATTTTGTTTGAAATGGAACCTATTTTCAAACCTATCTCAATTTTGTTATTTTATTGAAACACAATTCAAAAGGACTGTGATTTTATCCCAACACTTATTAAGTCCCGCATTGTGTCCACAATGCTAACTATTCTACTTCCCCTTTAGGACACACTTTGAGTATAAAACTAAACTCATCAAAATCCTTATCTATGCACATACACCAAACCAATAAACCGTACCCCTATTAAATCAGCTAAAATGCCAACAAAATTGTATCCATCAACACTCTTTGAGGTAATATAGCCTAAGCCCAACCGCTGTAAAACTATAAAATATGTTAAGTGAGTCATATTTTTAGCTTCAAACTACATGCACGTGACACATAACGATTTAAGAAGATTGTCATTACCATGAGCGTTGTTAAGAAATAAAAAACTTTGTCGTCACCATTCGTGTGCTGCCGCCCCAAGCACGAACGGGTATTCCATAAAATCCAACAAGTTTAAAAGAGCTCCACTAAACGAGACCCTCTTACTCCACATGGCTCCAAGTATGAACACACTCCTTAGTGCACCGCCATTACAATGCTATCATAACCATCCGCCATGAGTAACACAGTTCCACACTATAGACACCCTGAAGAAAAAAAAAGAAACGCCTATTAGCCTAATTTACTGTAATTTTATTGCTAAAAAGTTTTTATTTCAAAAAAACTGGCTTGAAGGAGATCCTGAAGAAGCGACGACGACGGGAATAGAATGGGAAAACCCCTCATAGTTCTGTGTGTACTTTCGTCCTTTGTTTCATTCAATCTTCTCTGGTAAACAGTGATGAGCAGAGCAGCACCCAAGCCAAGATGAGGAAAAAAAAATTCGGAAAAGCACTTAAAATTAAAAAAAAAAATTATTCTAAACGGGAAGCTAAAATATGATGGAGTATACGAGTACATACCGCCACCTATCTATCTTTAATGAAAACTTCTCTCAACAAACTACCCCCTCCGCCTCCGTCGAGAACGTTTGGAAAATTTTTTTCAAAGAAATGAAAATAAATATCCTTTGTCCATTGGCCAACATAAAATTATGAAAAACTCTCAAAAATTCTGCGTTAGGAAGGAAGTACTGGCACCCCTAGCAAAACAAAAAAAAAAAAAAATCCGCCCCCTTAGACCACTCAAAACTTTCTCTGTAATTCACTACGATTTTTGCCTTTTTGGCATTCAATTTCATTCTTATCCGTCCAGCAGTACGATGGCCTCCTTCGAGTTCGTACCTACCCAGCAACAGGGTGGATTGTTGATGAATGAAAACTCCCACCTCACCCCCTAACGCAGCGGTCGACTTTCCGGTCAAAAGGGGTGGAAGGCCTAATGTTGTCGCTAAAAGGCTTTTAATTAAAAATCGGTTATAATTTCAGTTCTGTGTGGTGAAGCAGTTATCATCAGAGAGTTGAGGTTTCTTCTATTTTTTTTTCCTTAGTCAGGCATAAATGGAATTTCAAAATCACGGTCTAATTTTGGGCCAATGGGGCGTGGGTAGTTGAAAACTTTCCTAAAACTGTCAACGGCATACACTAATGTCACTTAAAGTTTATTGTGCATCCCTGACCTGGTTTTATTGTTTTTTTTTTTTTTTTTTGCAAGAAGACGACCATCTAGTGTGTTGTTGTTGCGGATAGGAATCGACCGACTTTGGAATTTCTTATAGGGGATGGATGAGGGTGCATTTCTAGGGAAAAACTGAGTATCGGCTTAAGGGTGTGTTGCATCCTAACCCACAGATTCGCAGTGTGCTCCAGATCCCCACATACTTTGTACCCACTCCGGAAATTGATTTTGCATCATCATCACTGTTCCGGGCGTACCGGACACAAACGGGGTGGGGGAGCACTGTAAATTGATTTTTTTTTTTCGTCCTTTTTTTTGCATAAATAATGGTTTGGTTGATGATGTACCACGGGCACTCCTTAATTTATACGAAAATCAACTTTTGAAATTAAAATAGTTGCTGCGGGTGAAAGTTAGTATAAAAAATAAAAAATAAAAAATCGAGAATTTTAATTCCGATTAAATTATGCGCATTAATTTTGCACGTGCTGCCGCCACACACATGTTCTCGGTGCAAAGGGGGTAAACGATACGATTACACTGGAATTCGGGGTATCGAAAGTTCGAAAGTCACTATCTAGATGGAAGTAAAAAATAGTGCTCTGCCACAAAACATGGAATGAAATAGTTTAGGTTTTATTTATTTCATGCTAGTCATAGGGTAAGTTGGGTTGGATTGGTGATTAGAATCGCTGCATCATGAAGAGTATGATAAGCAGTATAATTTCTTCCCTTAGATGAATGCAATGTGATATTCCTGAAAGTCTGGTCTGTGATGAATTTCTTGTACAATGGGTCCTCGAAGGATTCGGAGAAAAAACAGAAACAGGGAGACTTTATAAAATACCCTAATGGTTTGGGTCATGTCAATCTAATAGGAATCCATGACCAAGTCCTAACGCCAAATTTACCACAAACTGGTCACAGAGATACTCAATTCTTGAGATCGACGCGGAATTGACAGATCTGAGACTTCACTTACACTCGCGGTTGCAGGCAAAGATTTCAGTACTCCTTGTGTGTCTTCATCTTGTTGGTACAGGGACTTCATGAGATCCCCTCTTCGCCCATCCTGAATTAGTGGATTCCATTGCATTGCATAATTGGTAATGAAACTGTCTCCTTACGCCTGTCCAATCCACAGCCAGTTTCGTTGTTGGATGACTGTTTATTTATTCCTCACCAAGTCCTTGGCCAGTACAACACCAAAATCCGTAAGATATTTCGTTGGAAAGTACGAACGATTGTAGCTATCTTGTGGCTGTATCTCCATTACAAGCTCATTCTCCACAACTCCTACGGCCGCGCTGGAGACAATGCCAGATATTCATCCTCTGGATATCTATAGGAAAGAGGTAGCAAAAAAATCACCACTGCGACTAAAAGAGTCTTCGAAGTCGCTAGCACCCTTACTCCTAGCTTCCCATACCTTATTCCGAAACGACAGAATTGACCGGAGAATGCGATCACTAATAATCCTGAATTGATTACATTGATTACTCTAATGGGTCTAAGACAGGTGACGATGCAGGAGCTGGACTGCTAGATTCTTGGTCATTTACACTTTTAAAGTAATTGGAAAATAGATGAATTAGTCAAAAGCGTCACTAAGCAGGGTCTCTCAACTCAACTGGAATAGTGGTGGAAAATTGGCTCCAAAGAATCGATCGCTGGGTCATATGAACAAGATCGAATTCCATACCCAAATTTAAAGTATGCACTACACTTGAAACAAATTTCAGTCCGATATCTCAATTATTTTGTGTTTTATTGAAATAAAAAATTGTTATGTCCTTTTTACCATGACTACTCCAGGCAATTCGCAGATCCAACTCCAGTTTTTGCTTTGCTTTCTCAGTTATTTGTTCGCCGTAGTGATCTCATCCTTACTGAGAGTTGGTATACCGTATATGTATGTACGTGTTTGAAAAGTGAATGTTACTAGATCATGCCCTATCTTATTTCAGTTCAGCACGATCAGTCCGAACCTACTTAACCTTGAGTAGTAACACTAGACCGCTTCGTACTTTCAAATTCAGCCTAAATGTATGCAGCAAAAACTATACAATAAGTTACCAGGGACCACCAAGAGGATGTAGACTAAACACGGAGCAGTTAATAGTTGACAAACGTTGGCATTCCAACATACGAGTACTTGGCATTTGTTCCACAGCATTCGAGTCTCCATCGAAAGGAGCTCCGAGTTTTTAGTATTTACTTATCTTATGAGTTGCTTGGTTCGTGTCATTGCTATGGATATTTGAATTTTTCAGTATGACGTGGTGTCATTGTAAATTTATATTCATGACAATAGATTGATAAGAAAAGTATTCCTAAAATTGAATTTCCCAACCAAATATTCAAAATTAATAGGATACCCCACAGTCCATCCCCAACTAAAGTGTAGTCTCTCTATATGCGTTTTTATGTTCCACACTAAAGTTATTCATCCGATAAAATGTCGGCGATTTAATAGCTTGTGGTTTTTGAATATTCAATGGCCACGGATTTATCGAGTTAAAATTGTTATCCCATAATTGCATTTCCCACAATGTGTTTAGAATTTTATTTCGGGGAACCATTTGCCAGCTTTCCAAAATCAATTAGGTCATGGGTGGGCATACAATCAATGTGCGATTGAAGTGGTGTTTTCCATGGAATTGAAAAATAATCGGTTTCGAAAATTTACGGAATTTAATAATATAATTTCCATGAATAGCAATAGCAACAATGGATAGTTTCCACAGAAATCATAGAATATTTTGAAATCTTCGATCAATGGCAGTTGCCAGGATATACCTACAAAAAGTACGCCTTCTAGTTGGAATAAGGATAAGGTGTATAATCAACCACCCCATCTGCCTTGCTCCCACTTTGATATTAATTAACTAAGAATTACGTTTGCAAAGAGTAGGGATGATGAAGGCGATGATATAAAAAGGCGAGTAATTTAATTAACTGCATCATCTGACGTCCAATATTGTTTCAGTTTTCATCGTGAGATACCTTAGAAAGGACTCCATACTCTACTACTGCTACAAAGAAACGAGGCAGAATGAATTTTCAATTAGGGATGAAAAAAATAACCAGACCCCCTATAGACAGTTATAGATCATAAGATATTAATTCTGGTGTTATATGTACACACAATCCGTGCCAGCATGTAAGGACGACAACGACGACGACCGACGATGAAGAAAGGAGTGTGATGTGTGAATAGTTGAAGGGATGAACTCAATTACATCCGTTCTCCATACATACCTATAAGTGTGTGTGAGTGTATCCCATCCAATTATTGTTATTGAAATCCACAGGCATTTATCGAACTGGATCCGATAAAAACTGAATGACAACCTAAATGAAAGAGGAAAATGGAACGGAAAGGGAAGTAAACAGAGTAAGAAAAGAAAAAAAAAAAAAGGTGTAATGGAAACTGAAAACCCTTTTAGGAGGCACATTACAAGGACTTGGGGTCGGAAGAGGGGTTAGCCCCTGCCATTTCAACAAAATCTTTCCCTTCTTCCATGCATGTATGTATGCGTCGTTCTTCATACGTCCACCATGTGTAGGCAGCTATCAACAACAATGACCATCAAGAGAAACGATGTCTCTAAATGGGTGGGTGACTGTGAGAGGCTCACCCGCAATTCCCAAGAAAATATATCCTTCATAAGCACACACACACATACTTGAGAGATTGTTTCTGACGTTATAGAGGATTCCTTTCTGGTTTTCTTTTTTTTTTTTTGTTGCTTTTTCTCTGTTGTGTCTTGAAGTTTTCTGTTCGCATTCCATTTTATTTCTCTACGAGAATATTTATTACATGTGTGCGCTCTCATTGATATCCTGAGAGTCCTGGATTTTTTTTTTTTTTCATTTTTTTCCTGAATTGCTTCGAGAATCGAGAACGCAAAACAACTCATTCATCATCAACAAAAGCAGAAGCGGGTGCTGTGTGCTGTGTGCTCAATGGATAGAGGTTACAGGGTGGTGCTGGTTATGGTAGTATGGTGGTATAAGCTTCTGCTGGCCTGAAATCGTAAGTGTAAATTTGTTCTCTTATTTTATTTATTCTTTCGTTTTTATTATTTTTTTTTTTGTTCTTTTTTCTTTCCTGCTAAGTGAATGTGGGTGTGGAAGTAGATTTTTCATATCAAGTTGACAGATTTGGGACATTAGGCACAGACCTCATTTGAAGGCGACATGTTTTCTACGAAATTGTATTGTATTTGATTTCAATGGAACTGAAGTGACTTTCAAATGAATTTACACTTTTTAAATGGAGAGATGGAAGGTAGCTACATATTGTTTGCGTATTGGAGACGTTTTGTTATGAAAAAGTGGCTAAGACGTGATGTTTTTGATCGTAGAGACTTTCAAAATAAGCTTTGTGGAAGGTAAATATTATTTAACCTGTGGCAACCTTAAAAGAAACAAACTTGTTGAAAATGTTGGTATGAGATGGTCTTTTGATAAATTCTATAGAGCTGTGAAGGTAGGTAGGAGTAGGTGGATTTTGTTTTGAAAAATTTAATGAAGTTCCCAATTTTTTATTGTGTTTGTTTTATTCGGATCTGACCTTGCAAAACAAAATGAAAATATTTATTAATATTCTCGTGCGTACCATGTAATATCCCTCATAATCTGGAAAACCCTACAAAATTGAGCCTAACTAGTTTTTAGAGGAGAAAGGAGGTTAAGCCTGTTGGCCTTAAGGTCTTGGAAAGTGAGTAAGAGACTTTTCCTGATTTTGGTATAAAAACCACTCGATCGATCCCCAGACAATTCTTAAAATTTCTTTCACGGGCACACCTCTTGCGAATGTCTGATAAATATCCGAGAGTATAACTGTCATGAAAAGTAGGCCCCTTCAATTCGTTAAAAAATTCGTTGTGAGAAGCTAGGTCCTGGGTCCCTGGGTTCCAAAAGAGGTGGCGGGACATAACCACATAAAAGTAATGCACGGTGATATGTCGCCACTGAGCCTTCGTACATAACATTTGAATCTCCTACGGATCCATTGTGCACTGTCGTCGGGAAACCTAAACGGGAAAAGAAAACCAAATTATCAGTGGCTTTGAGATGACTGTGCGGCTTCGCTGAACTATCCCGAGATTGTTCTAGAGGTACTAAAGGTAAACCAGTATGGCTTCCGGCCCGACAGATCAACGATCGACCGAACTTTCGCATTAAGCAGATCCTGCAAAAGACCAACAAATTTCAAGTCGAGGTTCACCATCTCTTCATCGACTTCAAAGCCGCATATGATAGTATTCATCGTCTTGAGATCCACAAGGCGATGGCCGAATTCGGGTTCGCGGCTCAACTGATTCAGCTGTGCCACGGCACACTTGAAAACACGCGGTGCAACGGAAACAGTTCTTCCGAACTATTTCAAACATGTATTAGATTTCGTTAAGGTGATGCGCTATCATACGACTTTTCCAATCTCGTGCTGGAACAGATAGTGCGCAGGGCAGGTGTTAACACGGAAGGCACTATCTGCAACAAATCTGTCCAGCAGCTGGGATACGCAGACGATATCGACATCATCGGTCGCTCCCAGCACGCCGTCTTACAGGCTTTTACGGCAATGGAAGAACAGGCGAAACGAGTTGGCCTTGAAGTGAATGAGGACTATGCAGACTGTGCGGACTGTGCAGATTGTGCAGGCTAAGCAGACAGTGCTGACTACGCAGATTGTGCAGGCTGTGCACGCTGCGGGTGCCCGTTAACTAAGTAAGTATTTGCCGGAACATGCCGATCAGGGATTAAGGACCTAGCTTCTCTCATTAATTCGTGATGTGTTATATGCTTCGGTCAGGTTTCACTATATAATTCTACTTCACGTTGTCCTTTCAATTCGTTCGTTAGTATTAAATTTTCAAATCTATTTATTGTCCAAGTGCTTTCCACTGTCAAAGATCCTGACAATATACCCCCACTCTCCGTGGCCCATTAGCAAAACCAATGATGCCAAACCAAACAATAACAAAAAACCAACCCCTCCTAATCCAATCCTAATTGCGTCATAATGGCCGGATTCTGTCGCTACCCAGAAAATCCCATTCACATTGTCTGCATTAAATGAATTATTTGTAAGTGCACTCGAAGCTCCAAAGCCCGATTCCGCCTCGAAAACCAAAACCCCTCCGAAAACAATAAATGGCCATCTTGCCACCGAGGCAAAATAATTTAATGACAAACTAACCCATTGTCTTTCATTATCTTAAGAACCACTTCGCTACCAGAGAGAGACCGTCTCAAAATCACAGTTATACTGGAAAATATTAGAGAAAACTTACAAATTCCTTATCCTTGTCGATTGTAGTAGTAGTCGTAGAGAGAGTATACTTCTGGTTCCCTGCTGTCGGTCGGGGTAATGGACACGCTTTAGTCACGCAAACTCTCGTTATGTCTGCGCCGTTGTGGAAAATGGAAAAAGTTTTATCGCCCATTTGGCAAATCACTGGCAGCCATTAAGCCATTTAGCAAAGGATCACTTGTAATGGTATTGTGTCAAAACTTTGCTTTCTAAATGGCACTAGCAATCAGAGTCCAAATGTCGCCTCGCGATGCATGGACGACAATCAACTGTTGCAGCAACACACTCACAAAAAAAAAAAACAAAAAAAAATCAAAACAAAAATCCTGCCTATCTGTGTACAAGTATCTATGCCAATTGAAATTGGTAATTCCCTGTGCAACAATTCATTTGAATGTGTATTGTTCCGGGCATTCGACTTTTTCGCCCGTTGTTGTCTTAAATTTTAATTAATGCAGCAAGGACATGACATTGATGGCAGGGCAGGGTTCACAACACAATGCACAGGCTGCAGGACTCTGCTGCAACAGAAATTATATTAGCCTCGTTAATTGATTGCAATTTGTCATCCAAAACCGATGCATCAAAGGTGAATTCGATTCAATTGATATGCGATGCAGTCATTCGTATTAGAAGGACTAATAGGGGCGGGGGTGCGTTTTGGCCTAACATAATCAAAGTAATGTTAGGCCCTATTGCGCATTTGTGCAATGGGATATGAGATGTTTGTGTGCGTGTTTGTTTGGGAATATTGCCTCTATTGGTTGAATTTGATTCGATGTTTGAATGGGAATCGTTGCGGTAAATTGCAGATTTAATAAAAATTCAATCAAATCGTGTGTGAAATTCTGAGGTAGATGCAGTCATTCAGAATTTAAGGATTTTTTTTTTAATTTAAATATTTAAGTCTCGAAAAGGATTGCAGCAAAATTATTCGAAACACAAACTCATGGCATTGGTTTTCATTGTCGGTTTAAGGGAATGAGTTAAAGTTTTAGGAAATCGATTTGTACTTATTTTAGGAACAGCGCTTTCGTTTGAACTATTATAGTAGTAGTGAAGTGTTAGAGCACTATCCCGAAGAACTAAGAAGACCTTCATCAACCCAATCCTGCTTTATGGCGCTAAACCTTGCACTCTATCTAAAACCGATGAAGAATCCTCAGTCATTTCAAGAGAAAGATTTTTAAATTTTCTGTCCCGTTTGCGTTAACTGACTTTTGAGGAGGAGTTTCTTCAACGAGCTATACGAGCTTGAAGTGCGCAACTGAAGGCAGTTAGCCAAGGACCGGGCTAACTGGAGAGGCTTTTTGGTTGAGACTCAGGTTCTTCCCGAACTGTAGCGCCACCTAAGTAAGTAAGTAAGTAAGTAAGTTAACGTCTTCGATATTTATTTAGACAGGACACAATCGTATTGACATTCCAAAGTCTCAATCTCCTAAACCTATCAACGCTCTTGTTGCCTATTACGTAGCTTCGATTCGTGGCAAAGTGTACTTCATTTCTGGAGTTCTACCTTTTTGCCATCAACCAATTTACAAACTGATACTTTTAGCCTTGACCCAAACCGAAGTAAATTATTCAACAACAGATGTCTCTCTCAGTCGCAGTTGATAAAACCACCCACTAACGCTTTTCAACAAAAACAAATGACTACATAAACTCTTCGTTTGTCGACAAAAAAAAAGAAAAAAAAAAAGAGTACTCCATGATAATCATTTTCCAAATTCGCCTCCTCGCCAAACATGATGAATGATTTATGCTAAAACTGAGAATGAAAACTCCATTTGCTTCCTCATTTTGCCTTCGCCCTGCTCATTTAATTTCAACATCGTTCCAAGTCATATAACAATAAAAACAAACGTTCCTTCTTTGGCCCTCCGTTTCGTTCGTCCTCCCGATAGGGAAATAACAAAATTATCTCCTCCCTAATAGAATTCACTGGTTTATCCGCCTTCTTTCCAATTCAAAGGAACCATTTCCATTTTTTTGTAGTAAATGTTTAAAATATCCTGCTTCCTACCTAACACCACCCACAAAAACACCACCACCATCAGCACCATCGGCAACCATCGCCAACCATCAGTACTATCATTCATAGCCCGAGCAGCATATTTCCATATTTCTGCTTCACAGCACGACCAAGCAAATTCCATCCAATTCAAAACGTGTTAACTCAGTCTCTTGCCGTATCCGGTAAAGATGTGGGACTTTGGGATCTCCTACCATCCAACAAACGGGGCACCACACCGTGTGATCCTTATAAAAAATTCACAAACAAAAAAAAAAAAAAAAGAATTTACATAACCCCTCTCGGATGAATCGATTTCAGTGTGGCCTCTCCTGTGGCACGGTGAAATTTAAATCAATTTCTACTGCCTCTACTCCAAAGTTTGCAAAGCATTTTTGTTTTTCTCACAATTCGACATCGCTCTCGTCCTTGCGCGAAGGAGTAAAGGTTCCTTTTTGTTTGCCAAAGACTTCCAATTTGCTGTGATGTGTTTAAAAGAATTTGATCTGCTCTGCTCTCACATTATTTGCTTCTTGTTCCAGATGTTTGGATTTTGCCTTGCCGTTTTGTCGAAGTAAACTATTTTACCTCTCCGGTGAAGCATATCCTTAAGGACGATTTAGAGAAATCGATTTGCCATTAGTTTGCCTACATCTGCTTTTGTTTTCTGGCAATTGAAAGCAGCTAAGTCGTCGATTTCCAGCCGATAACCAAATTGAAACGAATAAACCTTTCGCATAAATATCCTTACATCGAAAGGATCGTATATACTAACTAGTATGTGAAGGGAGGAGGAGGAAAAAATTACATTAAATTATTTTTCGCATGAAAATCCAAATTGAAAAGCAAAACCAACAACAAACTACGCGCGCACACATTCAAATCAAGTCGAATCGAAACGCAAAAGCGAAATGCCATTGTCCCGTGGATAAGTTTTCATATTTTATCCTAAGACGCCAACAAAAAAGGACACCAATGGAGGAAAAGAAAACAAAACAAGAAAAAAAAAAGAAGTAAAATAACAAATGCCCCCCCGTTCTTGTGCGCTCTGGTTGTATACTTTTTTATACTATGTCGTTCCTTTTCAAGATCTCACTAGAATAAAACATGTCCTGATTTTTATTCTAGAGCAGTATCCTTTTGTTTCCTTCGTTCCACGGGCGAATGCGAATGGTATGCCTCGCTATCTCATAATTTATATTCCCAGTGTAAGACAAGATAATCTACCTCATTTTGTCTTACTCGGGCGAGTACGATGGGAGGACATTTCTAGTTTGCTTGCCTTTTTTTTTTCTTCTTCTTATTCTTCTTCTATGCTGTGTATATCCTTGCACTTGTTTTCATTCTTCTATTTGCGTTCTGTGTGTATGGGAATAGTACAGAAATACATTGAAAAAGAAACGAGAGAAGATTTAGGAACTTGTTAGGATAATTAAATTGCATTTTTATGTTAGTGTAAGAAAGTAAAAACACAAGGATAACAGCAGTGGTGTTGCGAAGAGGGCGAAGAAGCAACGAGGGGCAAAAACACAGTCATTTTGAAAATTGAACAGTTCTTGTGTGTAAAGTAGGAGACAGCAGAGCGCACAAGGATGTGAAGAGAATTTTCAATTTTCTTAGATAAACAGGAAATGAAATGCTCTTTACAAGTAGAGGGTGATACATGTAGGTTACGTGGATTAAGTGAGATTGCAAAGCCCTTATTTTATGATCCGTGTCGGTTGGAAAATGCTCTAACATTCACGAGTAATAGAGGGAAAACTTGAAAATAACATTTTCAGGTTTCGCTTCATTATAATGAAGACTAGTTCAGTACAGGCCACAGGAGAGGTGTTCGTTAGCTTTTTTTTACATTTTAAATTGATAAGACTGTCTAGAGAGGGGTCTAAGTATTGACACACGCAATTACCAATTGCAATTACCGAGGCAACTTGTCTCTGGGTGCATATTCATATTTTTAATAGTATGACAGCTTGAAGATACTTATTTATAAAATAGCAAGTACTAAAGCAATTACGAAGTGTGAGGCGATTTACTTCCTGTGCTTGAGTATCCAGTGAATCCTTGGTATGGTTGAAGGGGGTAAGTGAAATTTTATAGAATTCATGGATAGGATTAACTAAATTGGAATGTTCGACGTGGGGTCATATACTTATGAGTAGTTAGAGGGAAATATCGAAGACTCTAATAAGTGCTGCCTACTATTAGGAGTTTCGTAATATGTAGGATAATCCAACACGAGGTGTGATTCTGAATTTCGCCACATTGTTGAACTGTCAAGACTAAACCATCGTTGTGAAGAATTTTGATAAGTTAAAACTAGGAGGAGGTCGAGACATGCTCGCATAACGTGCTCAAATAGTGAAACATCACTACAAAAACCATGAAAAAATATCCAACAACATACCACACAGCTTGGGAGATAATGGCTCTATTGTGTGACAAATATCCTGGATGTTCTCGAAATGGAGACTTCAATTGCCCGCCGAGATAATTCGACTTAGAACCATTGAACTTTTTCCTTTGGGGATATGTTAAAGACAAAGTCTACGTCAAGGCATCACCAACGATTCATGTCCTAAAAGGAAAAAATCGTAAAATTCATCCGCAACTATGCGGAAAAATACAAAAAAACAAATTTTTGGCGCAACAGGTCCATGGGACCCAGGGCCTAGCTTCTCACAACCATACGTGTTGTGCGTGTTATATTCTTCACATGAATGGAAGGGGCCTACTGTTTAATGCCGGATCCGAACGGCAATTTTGAGAAGCTTTTTCATGACAGTTTTACTCTCGGATGTTTGTCAGACGCTCGCGAGAGATGGGGCCGTGAAAGAAATTTTAGGTGTTGTCTGGGGATTGAACCTGGAACCCCTTGCTCCGTAGTCCGACGCACTAACCACTTGAGCCACGGCGCCCACAACTATGCGGAAACGTGATGAAAATTTCCATCAAAAGAATGACTGTTCGAAAGATATAGACAGTGTCAGAGATCGTGGGTTGTATCTTTATTGACTTCTTCATCTCTGCGTCGATGACATAAGTCTTCTTCCGCTAGTCTTAGTTTTTTTCATGTTGTACCGTAGAATGTAATGCATCGTGATTACTCATATCAGGGTAGAAAGTGATCTCCTATCCTTTTGCATTATTCTGTCGGTCCGACTCTTACTGAAACAAGGCCATATACTTCTTGTGATGACACAAGTGTCTAGGGAGGACCATTTGATATTAGCCTCCCTAGGGGCCTTAATCCATGTTTCGAACTTCAGTGAACAATGCAGGATTAGCACCGAGTTGTCGACCTATTCTAATGTAGATTCTGAACCTCTTCTGGCCAACTCGTCGGCCTTCTCATTACCTGAAATATTTTCATTTCCAGGGATCCAGCAGAGGTGTTCCAAGAAACTTAAGCTCTTCACGACAGCACTTCATAAGCTTGGATTTTATTTTGACAGCAGAAACCGATTATATTGCAGACTGGGTGTCGAAGAACAAGGTGATATCTTTCTGTGGTATTGCCTTCAACGCAGTCTCATAAGCGGATATTGCCACTACTAGGACCTCTGCTTGGAAAATACTGCTGACTGATTTGGATTATTGTTCAGAAAAAGTACCTACTCCTACGCCTACATCCATCTATAAAACAGAAATGGTACGTGTACAGAGTATGCTGACCGCTTTTCCATTCTTCTCTGCTCGAGAACTTGTGAAGGGTCTCTTGAAATCTAGGTACGGAGTCAAGCAAACTATGGTGGGAACATTTCTTAGATATTTATTCAGGATCATAGAATGACCCATTGTATTTGGTCTCCAACTATTTGACTGACTTATTCTTGAACAATCTTCATCATTGTCTTACCTTACCACCCGCATCCCTTCTGCGCCTCACTTGTCCATCGTAGAAGGGACGGACTCTGCAGCGGGTGATACTAGTGTGGATCTTGTTGCTATTCCTCCTAAGCATTGGCATGGGCATCTCTGTTCCAAGTTCCGAATGCTTCCCAATTTCAATAACCTAACAGTTGTCGCTATAGACCTCAGGGTTGAGGTTCCTCACAATCCTTTCTCTGGAAATTTGAAGGCCCGAAATCAGAATACCCCCTTTCAGTCTCGTAAATTCGAGCAAGTCCTTCTTTTCGACTACTCGGATGTCGGCGTTTGCCCATGGGGCCTGCGTCACAAAATAGTGACAAAGGACTTAAGCCAGTTTAGAGTGAACTCGTTACTACAACAAAGAAGCTTTAATCCCTTGAAGGTGGTGAGCTGCTGAAAGATGGCGGTTGCTCTCTGGTCATTCATTCGATCAAGAATGCGAAACACCATCAACATCTACTGATCTTTGGTTAATCATTTAACCAGGTTGTTATAATCGAAGATTGCCACCTAGAGGTTAGAAGTGGTGTTGACCGTCAACTTAGCTTTCTAATCTTCCTAACTGGGAGCGACGTCGAATCATTGTACCTGCCTCTTTTGGAACGGCCTTCAACAGTGGATGGCAAATGACTTTTCATTCTCATCTCGAACAGTCTTCTGGTCGTTCCCGTAGACTTTCCTACGCTGGTTTTTGGACCGTCCTCTATAGCTTCGAACCAGCTCGCAATTTCACTTCGTTTGGGCTGTGAACCTTTATCCCGACCGAATGTACGCGGCATGGGTGCGTCCGTGATTAAAGTGGATTGCAAATGGCATTCCCTCTCCAGTTCCTTAAGCAGTTCTGAATATATCGTAACCTATTCAGGGCCGTCTTATAGGAGCAAGGAACTGGGTCGAGCCTAGGAAGATTCGACTCGGTTATTTGCCGAGGTCTCATAGTGAGAGAAAAAACGGGTACACCATATTTATCGAAAGAAAAGATACCCCTTTGCTCTGGAACGGCAAAGAATCCATTGTCCTCTTATACCGATCCTAGGATGTAGCAATTTAAACTGGAATTGTTAAAGAATACATAAAAAAAAATTGTGGTATCCAACTTCTTCTTTATTAAGTTTGGAAATAAAACCCAATGCTCCGCTGCACTCATTTCCAAAAAGGACATCCCTTTCTTCATATTATGATATGTAACAGGATATCTCCGGCAACAGCTACTGTCTCCCGGGATCAATGAAGCTTGCATTCATTATCATTGGATTACGTCAATCCAAAGCCATTTGCTTGTGCATCCTTGCAAAGCATCAAAAGTATCGAAACAAAACTTTTCTCAAGAGTATTCCCTTCTATTCCTCTTTTGTTCAAAAGGATTCCATTCATATCTGACCACTTTAAAAAATATACTCTTTTCTTGTTGGCAACTTTATTTTGCTTTTAATTTCCTTCAAAAGAACTCATCGTGCATCCTTCCAACTATTGCAGTCGTACTGTGCAACTATATACTATATTTCGTTCACTTGATCTACCCAATTCGAATCCTTTTGTTCACAAACTTAATTGCAGTATCACTGGCAAAAAGAAAAAACAGCGACTTTTCACAAAATAACATTCGCCGGAATGTAACTCTTGCTTCGTCTAAATTGCAATCTTTTGTAGCAATTTAAATGGAGAACGAACTAACTACTAATGCTCTGTCCTGCATAAAAAGGAATGACTCTCCCATAAGTCCTTTTCAATTTCTCTGCACTTATAAGCCCCTAAAGATATTCTCCGTTGTCCGCAGTAGTAGACATTTAGTAGACATCTGAGAACAAAACCGTTGGCTTATACTTGTAGTTTTGTGTGCAACTCCATTATATAGTGACGACAGATGAGACGAAGGATGACGAGGACTATTCAGCCTATCCTCCAGTGGGACTGTGTCACACAATTGGCATGTCTTTGCCAAATTGGCATCCGGCTGCTCTGATGTTGATGTCCCTTCCCCCCACAAATTTGGAAGACAACAGTGCCACAATTGCATTGCGAGGAGGGACATAGAGACAGCATACGGACAGCACATCCCTACAAGGATGTGCCATACAAATGAAGGCAACTTTTAGTTAGGAAATGAACAATGTAAGTAAATCGTACGTAGTACAATCCCAACTCAAGGATATTATGTATCTCTCTGGATTCATCCTGCCACATCCATTCACTGCGAAAGGATTGAAAGTCTTCTTGACATAAATTTGAAAACCAGGAAGATCCTCCACTCCATAGCTGTGTGTGTTGGTCTTAAAGGCTGTCTTGTGTTCCTCCATAAGGGGAAGGTCTTCTTGAGAACGCTCAACTTGCATTCCACGACTGCAAGAGTCATGATGACGAAGATGATGAATGATGGCGGTCGTATCCCCCCGAGGACTGTTTATTCAATTGAAAACCGAAATGAATGGCAGAACGAGAAGAAGAAATTTGAATAAGTGCAGAAGTATTCCTTGCCATTCAACCGGCAGAGGATACATCCGTTCACGACCAAGGACAATGGATGAGAGAACGTAAAATTTATATATTTGTTTTTTTCCTTTCAATGGCTAATGGGAGTGAAGGCGGCCAAAGGAATTGCGAATAATCGAGGACAGGTTGCACTTCTTGCTTGACTTCCTCTCAAATAAACGTGTTCCTCGTTTGAATGCCGGCCGCTCGTAAACAGGACATGCTCCTTTGGGGCCAAACGAAACGAAAGTTTGTTTTCGACTTTGATTTGTGATAATATCTGAAGGACGCCGAAAAATGTCATCGGAACCGGTGTGGAAGCAGGAAGCAGTCTTCCCTCGATGGGACTGTGTTTGTTTTGGAAAACAAGCCATTTGTGCTGGAAAATATTGTGTAGCCTTTTTTTTGGGACTTGTGTCGCGTCCAATTTTCGAGAATTTATGTGTTTTCGAGAGATGGCAGTTTATTAGGCGGAAAGAGAATTGCAACGTTGTTGCACTTTACCTTCGGGGAAGTCGTCGAGTCGTGATTCGTGAAATCAACGGAGTCATGGGGATTTGTTTGTTCTGTTACGCTGCTGTAGTTGCTTGTGCTGTCGCATGGAAAAAGTTGTGCAATATCTCAAATCTTTTTTTCTTTTTCTTTTGGCATAGTGTCCTTGGAAAGTCCTTCTGCTGACGCCGCGGGTTATATATGGTTCTCTTATCTAAAGTGATGCATAATAATGTGATGGTCATTATTTTTAGCTGTGACTTTTATTCAATTTGTTGGAGAAGATGTGAAGGGCAGTTTTTTTTTATTACTTTTTACAACATTCGAGGAAAGGAAGAATTAAAGAATTAGACGGTGATTCTGCAGAAGCACAAGTTCCAGTTTCTATGAAAGAGTGAATCTTGAGTTTTTTTTAGTCAACCAAGTGGTTCCTCGTTAAACAGACAAACAAAGTTAAAGAACTAAATGTAAGCAGACATTAATTGGTATGTCCTTAGAGCAATCATGACTCTTCATAGTTTTGGCGTTGTAGTCTATCAGTAGGAGACTTACGAAAGTTAGACACACTCATGGTGATGACTAAAGTGATTGTATAAGGAGTGAAAAGCAGTCCATAAGTGGCATGAAGTCAACATGAAAGCAATTTTTATTGGAAATCTACGAACAGACATCAAAAATACGCTTGGACACTATTTGATTCCGAATTGAAATTGAGGAATCATGAGGAATCGCATCGTAAATGGAACTGTTTCAGCACAATTCGTCCTGTCATTTCAAAAAAGAAAACTGCAGGTTATTTGAAATGATATGGACAGACCTCATAAACCTACATATAACCATAGTTCGAGTTTTTGAAGCTGTCATTATGAGAATCATCACTTTTAGACTGCAGACATGTGTGGTCCATGATGTGTTTTTCTTGTTTTGTCAGAGATCTGCTACTTAATTAGACTGCACACCAATGAAATAGAAACATCCAATCTAAGATTTGTGGAATGATGAGACCGAATCCAATGCCTGACATGGATCTATATATTTTATGTCATCGCCTATACATAATTTCTGAAAAGGAAAGGAAGGGCTTTCCTGAACCATTTCGAGTTCAGAAAATATTTAAAAAGGACTTTTCTGGCAACCGACCCAAATCATGCGGGGAATATTCTTTGAAGGCTGTCTATCTTCGTTTACAAAGTAGATGGATCGGTGCAGTTTTGTGCATAGGTATAGGCATCTATGAAACAAAAGCTCATTCTTTTAACGTGGACTGCCAACAAGTTGTGGCTCTATATGGTGGCTGTGAAAAAGTGTTTGGTCTGCTAGTTTTAAGAGTTTAAGAGTCTCATTGATTGAGTACTGAGTGGTCGTCACTTAATGGATCTAGATTTTCTTGCAGCTGATTATCAGACTAAGCACGTTACCTGGATCATCATTCAAAGACATTTTCCCTCCAAATCAGTAGTAGTTTTGTCACTAGGTCGCGCAATAGGTGTACACACGCTTCCTCCAGTGGCTTAGTCTGCTTCAGGCAATCCCTGTCTGAATAACCAATCACCGCACCGACTTCATTCAGATGTTGTGCACAGAACTCCCTTAAAGAAGATTGTAGGCCTCGAGTTGGGCGCCAATATATATATTTGTGGGTACATAGAACAAACCAATTTTTCGAGGTTTCTATTTTCGTCAAGCCTTCTGTAGTCAACTATAGCAAACAACTTGATACCTTCTGGAAATACAGTTTTAGGTAAAAGTGTTGAGTCGTTCAGTACTGGTTGAAGATCATAGGATTCGAAGAGCAACTAAGAGGATCAAAGGACAAAAATAGTAAAAGAACAAGGTATCGGGCTCTCTAATGTAGCCGTCTCATTGTAAATAAGTTTTGTGTAAAATTTCTCCAAGAAACTGGCGAGAACATCGGACCGCAGCAGATAAGTATTAGAGACTGCGATCTAATGAGTAATTCTTCGATCATGCACGCGATTCAAAGTTGTGTGACTAAGTCAAGCCTCCGGATAGGCAACCATCAATATCTTAAACTCTTTCAAATCATAAAATATGACCAATGTGACCTCTCAAAAGTCTAACATCAATCACCATCGGTCATCACTTGCAAACAAACTCGGTAAATAACTACCTGGCTTAGCAGCATTTGTGCATTTTTGAAGCCAATCTCGGTGCTCTTACTAAAGAATGTAGACTTCTTCATCTTATCTCTCAAGTCCTCCAGAAAATGAAAAAGCAGCCCCGACTCCTGAAAGCTTTTCTTTTGCAGTATAGAAAGATAAGCAGAAGCTCCCAGCTTACGAATTATCATCCCCAGAAACCATCCGACCCTACCTGATAGATCTGAGGAGCCCCTGAAACACAACTAGTAAAGAATTCGTTCATCTCTTAATAGAAACCTCCTCTCTTTCTATCTCATCTTGCAGAAATTTCTTCTATGACCCATGCTAGGATTCAAACCTTTTAAGTCATCAAGATCTGATGCCATGATGCTATAGTATTTCCTTGTCTTAAGGCAGTCTTGTTGTGTCTCGAAACAAATCCAAAGCTAGCTCACAAAAGTAGCATCCACAGCTTTATAAAAATCTTCGGTGGATTCAACTAGGATTAGGCTTGGTAGTGGAGTTGGCATCAGAACGAATCTGTTTTCGCCTGTATCCTCCCACAGATCTGACATTTAAACCAAGACCTTGAATCAGACTTGGGAATTTTAAAATTTAACAACCTCCACCAGTCATGGTTCAGTCTGTGTTACAAGTTGCCTATGTCGACCGACTATCTCAACTAGAAGACGGTTCTTCTTATTGCCTACATCTTCGGTCTTTTTGGCACACAATTTGCATAGAGTTTACATAAAACTGGGCTCCTTCATAGACGACTACATTTCCTGGTTGACTCTTAGCCAACTGCGTATCCTTGAATCAGTGTTTCAATTGTCATTGGTCGAATTCTTGGATTGAAGCCAAATCCTTTCACATCTTAATATTGTAGATCTCATACCACTAGCCGATTGTATCTTTCAATTAATCCCCTTCCCTGCAGCGCGCGTTCTTTAGTTCTCAAGAGCCAATATAATTTTTTCTCTCAAAGGACTTCGATGTCAAAGAAAAACTAACTCCTGCAGGGAATGTGTATCTTCTTTGTAAAAACAAAGAACTCCTTCATTTAATTAAAACAACAAAACAGGAAAAAAAAGAAACGCAACATGAAACATTTCTCTATTCCCCTGGAACCCTAGACCGTTCGTAGCATCGTAGCAATCCGCTAGCTATTGATTCATCTCTTATCTTATCGCATCCGACATTCCCTCTGCTTTTGCACAAATAAAACTTGAATCGCTGATTGGATTTTATTTCCTCATCAAGATATCACGTTTGCCGTTGCGTTGCCTTTGGCCCCGCAGTAATCACATCTTCTGATTAGGGGAATCCTTCTTTCCTCCATTTCCGTCGCGTCGTCGTCGTCGTCTTTTTCTTTTCAAATCTATCGAAAGCAAATGAAGATAAATTAGGACGACATACATACCCGTACCCGCAAGCCATTGGGATACAAAATGAACCTGAAAATTATTTTCAAATCACAAAATTGAAATTGAAACGAAATCTTTGCGATAAAATTAAAATAAATTGTATCCCTTTTGAGTTGGTGAATGTCCCGATCCCGATGCCAAACAGTAGTCAATAGTACTCCTTCTATAGAGAAAGAGCGAAACACAAAGCGTATCGTGGAAACCGTATCTGAGCGTCGCGTGGGCTGCATACTACTGTCGATGAAGTGCCTTTCAAGACTTCTATCGCGCACCACGAGTCGATAAGGAGAGCCAACACATTTTCGTCCTTGTTTTCTATTTTTTTTTTTTTTTTTTCCATTCCTCCATGGAAACGTTTGTATGTAGATTTGCGTCGGAACGGTACCATTCAAATTTAGATTTCAATTTGATTCCTGTCTTCATTCGTTCTCTGTACCTATTGTAATGGTAGCATTTGAATTCCTTGTGCAGGACTGCCCGCCCACCCGTTGGGTGGTATAATATTTCAAAAAGAAAACGTTTCTTTTACTCCAGCGTGTTCAGTGTTTCCTTTTAAATTCATTTTCTTTGCTCTTTCGATTATGAGCGTGTGGATGTTGCGGGCAACGACGGAACTCGCTAAAGTTTCCTTTTCCAAAGGATGTGTGCCTCTAGGCCACACAGACTACTACGACGAGGACGACGTACGCAGCTTCGACTTTTCAATTCATTATTATTTTCAGTGGTAAATACACTCGAGGTGATTGTCCTTTTTTTTTTTGGCATTCATCGTGGAAAATGCTATTAAGATGAAATGGTCACCATTTTAAGTGGTCTCTTGTCATCACAAATTTTTTTTTGAAATATTCTTTAGAGTGGGAAATAATAAAAGCATATGCTTCAAGGATAATTCACTTTTGTATCTCAAAAAGAAAGAGACTTTCTTAAACTTAAAAACACACACCTACATACATACAACGATGTACAGGAAGGAGCGTCCTGAAAATCATCGTGTTGAATGATGGAACCACAAGATAAAGGCATTTTTTTTTGTGTCCTCATTGTGATCTATTTTAAATGAGGAGAAGATGGATGTCCTTGGGAAAATGAATGAAATTGTATTCCATTCATTAAATTCTCTGAGCGTTGGCGAAACGTTGTTGTTCATCTTTCTAGTCTCGAAGCTGATGTTCTTTACATCAGTGTGGGACAAAAGACTTAATGTTGTGTCATTAAGGTTCAGTGGAACAGGCATACATGTACCAGAAAGTAGAATAAAGGAGAAGGATGCGAGGATGGGAATTCTCGGCAATTCTTTCACTCGGGTGAATGCGTAATTATGCAGAATATCCATTAGCTGAGATCCATCATCCTGTGAGAGGAGTGTATAAGAGTGTAGGAGCATCTTAGTTAAATGAGATTTTTATCTTTTGACTATTTGTTTCCAAGGATAATGGAAATTGTTTTTGCTTTTCTTTGAGAGAATGCGGGACGTAAATATGTATATTATTTCGAGTGAAATTTTTTGTGAAATATTTTCGATGAGCTACCTTGTATTTAAGTGGGGGACGACTGTAATGAGATGATGACAAGCTTGGTTGGGATAACTTGATTTTCCATCTTAATCATCCTATCAATTGCCTATGGTTAGCGTTGGCAGGTTAATACCCTTTGCACGGCAAAATGTGCCGACTACATATTTACGGATTGACATCAGATGGTACCTGACCTCAATTATCCTTAAACGTTGGAAGGGTAAGGGTGGCCTCGAATTTGTCTTGGTACTTCATTTTCGCTGAATATAACGATATACTATGCAAATCGATGCAATCCAGGCCTTCTTCGTACGTTCGGGTATACTTTGGAGATGCGGTCCATAAGTGCAGTCTCCACAAAGGCCCATTGCTCGTCAGTGAGTTCAACCTCTGGGTTGCTGGCATCAACGACTGCAACTTGGAGGTGTTTCATAGTAATATTTACTACGGGTTCGCAGGACTAGAAGTCCTTGGCTTTTTCCTCTCAGTGTTTGGCGGGGTAGTTGACTTGTCATGCCTACCCAATCCCATTTGATCCAGTTTGCTTTTTTCTCGAAGTAGAGCGGGGTTTGGACTCCCATGACGCTGAGCCTGTCAAAGATTTGACTCTTTTTTGGAATCTCTACGCTCTTTACGCCTTCAAGTTTCTTTGATTCCTTAGTAGGAGGCTTTCCTGAGCCGACGTATTTCTTTCTTTTCTCTGGGTAGTTTGCTACTTGACCCGTATATTTACTTGGCATTCTCTGCAGCAGCGAGGGGAAGAGGGGTCTTTGAAGTCCTTGGCCGCGAACCTGCGTATGGTCCATTTGAAATTCTCCAGCTTCTTTTCATCTGAAGTGGGCTTTTTAATTGGTTTCACAGGATTTCTGATCCTGTGTGGCACTACTAAAAAAAAAATCGAAGGGCGTCAGAAGGTTATTCTGACTTAAAGGCCTTCAGCCTAGTCGATCATCAGCACAGGTCGTATGACACCTTGAACCGGCCCATATGAAGAGAGAGAGAGAGTGGAGGAGGCTTCTTCGATGAGGACTCCTTACAGTATTAACAGAGGACGCGGAAAGACCCAGCGTAGGTGCAGATCCTGAGAAATCATCCTCAGGGCCTTGCTTAGCTATCTCATCGGAGATCTCATTTCCCGCAATATCAGTGTAACCTGGAACCCAGACAAGAGTCAATAAGTTCAGCTTTGCAACCGAATTCAAAGAATTCTTACAATCTAGGGGTTGACCAAGGCCTTAAGCACAGCCTGACTGTCGCTACAGACGCAGGTTCTCCGACACCGTCACCTATTTTTAACAATGTAATCGGCAGCCATTAGGATAACATAGATCTTCGCTTTAAAAACAGAGGCATGCTTGTTCCACGAGTAGTGAAGTCTAGTATTGTTGGTCCCTTGACTGATTTTGGAACCATCCGTGAAGAATCGACTACAGCCCAGTCTAGGTTTAGATTCTGGCCAAAGCCAGTCCTGAACGCGGGGAAAGTCGACTATGAATTGGCACAGCAGCCAAGTTTATGATGTTATTGCATCAGACGGCATATGATGGAACTAAGGTCGTAGGATAAGTGTCGAGCAAGGTAATCGAAACTGTAGGTCGGATGATACCAAAAGCCATCCCGACTAAGACGGTAGATTACTTTGATAGTACAGCCCATGATGATAGTATCAAGGGGAAGTTAATCAAGCAGAGCCAGAGGTACTCGGAAAAGATCCCATGCAACCGAGACATGCTTTTCTTTGAAGTTTCGTGCAGAGAGCAGTCAAAGCCCACCGAACAATCGACGAATAAGCTAGAAAAGGTCTTATCATAGCCATATAGAGCCAGAAGAGCTTTTTCGTAGATAAGCCCCATGTCTTGCCGAAAGCACCATTACTCTGCCAGAAAACTGTCAACGCCTTGGATGTCTTCGACTTGACATGCTTTACCCAAAGAAGTGTCAGAACAGTTCAACGTCAGTTTTCAAAGGATTGACCGAAAGACCATTTCTAGTGCACCATCCATCGGCGATGTCTAACGCTATCTGCAAGGCTATCCAATAAAAAACTCATTTCTATAGTGTCCTACCTCCTCTAGTTGTTTGACTGCCTGAAGTCAGCACTAGAAGATTGAGTAAGTCAACGTGACGTAAAACTATGAAAAATGCACTGCGATGAGCTGGACAAAGATGGAACACATTTCACAACTACGAACCAAATAGGACACTTGTTCTAAGGGTTGTCCTTCGTAGGATTTTCTTCTTCAAAATAAGAGCTAAATTCGATATAACTTTTCTTCAAACCTTCCAGAATCATATCCCAACTCACAATTTAAAGATTCGCCCCACAATGACTATCCCTTCTACCCGCCTTTTAAAGATTTTACATCAAAAAGTCCTCCACCAGACACACACACACACACACACTACAGACAGACTCTCATGACGGAAGTGACACAAATACAAAATTGCGACATCAGCAGGCTAAAGACGTAAATAGGTTAAAACCATTTTCTGTCAATCCGTCCCCATTAGGAGTTGCATGCACTTTCCACAACACTGGTTCCACCATCTGTGTACGCGCGCCTCTGTAAGTATTTCATGATGCAAACTGGAGAGGTGGGCGAAAACAAAAAAAAAAAAACAACGATTCCACATGCTTATCGTCTTCCCTAGAGTTTCCCCCATCCACCCCAACTATCCATATGGTGAGGATTTTTAATTAAGACACAGCTTCTCAAACAGGAAAAAGACTTTATGCAGATGCCATTCATTCCTTGCAACCAACCACCACCACCATCATCATCACCATCACCATCTATCCATCCATCCATCTATTTACAGAGTAAACTTCAACTCCTAAGCAACAGAAGTATACCACCAAGTCCTTAGAGTGTTGACAGCTAATTTATGCCCAATACCACAAAACCGATGAATGGCTTTTTTAGTTGCAACTCTTTAGTCCTTCATTTTGTACTTTGAGTGAGTCCTTTAAAATATTTCTTCTTTTTCAAGTCTATGTGAGTGCGCGGTATGTCTTGTGGTGTACGGTTTATAACCCGGACATGGCATCATCGTGTTGTGTGTGTGCCCCAGCGGAAGGCTGGCAGACTTAATGAGTAAATAATTTTGAGGACTCTTGATGACATTTCTAGAAGGACACTCAACTTCGTTTTAGCGCAAAAATGTCACAGTCGAGGGAAGCGCACACAAGTTGAGTTAGAAGGCGCAGCCCATCGATAAGTGCGATCCTTGAAGTCAGTAACCTCAAGGAGTCAGGATATTCTACCTGCGTTTATTACGACTACTTAGTTTCAGGACTATCGTACGGTACGGTGGTTTGGGTATAAAATTGTTTGCCGGCGAGATATGTATACTCTTGTCTGTTTTTGGTTAGAATTGAGTGAGTGAGAGAAAAAAAATCCTTTTTGCAACTCATAAGGATAATGTGTTGACAGAAGTTTGCCATTGTGTAAGTGTTTTCTTTTTTTTTTTTTTTTAAATGCGGTTTAATGTACTTTTATTTTCGTCTGTCGCCTCGTTTGCATGTTTATGAAGAGGCTTTTGCTTTCGGTTTTGGTTTTGCTTTTGCCAAAGAGGAAGTTTCAGTGTCTCCCGTGAAGCCATATGCGGTGACATGCGTTGACACGTAAAAGTTGCCAAGGGATTTAAGGACTAAGTAGACGCACTTTGTGACTTGAAGCTTTAAACTTTGTACAATGCCGAGAGTTGCAGGATTATATGTCTAGAAGTTGTTTTTTTTGTTTTTTCATTTCTGTGTATACCTACATAGGCAACGTGACATACCAGACGTGAGGGCACGCGAAGGTTAAGGGAATGTGGAGGATTAAGTCTTGTCTGTGGTTGAGTATTTGCGGTTAGAAGAGATTACATCGAAGGATGTTGTTTCGTAGGTCTAGTTGGTTGGGGTGGGGAATTTCGAGTGGAAATAGAAGTAGGTGTTGGGTGAAGTTTGTCGGTAAGTGTTTCATGGGTGGTTACTGTTGGTTTATGATGACTAGTTTCCTGTTTAGAGTTGGTCTGTGATGAGTGTGTATCTATTTTGAGGTCGGTGTGGACGATAGTCCAGTACGTAATTTCCGGAAGAAGACAGCTTACGTGCAGATACATAGTTTGAAGACTACCAATGATCAATTGTGGTTGGAAATTTCGAATCTTTAATCATGTGACACTTGTTTTTACTTCTTAAAGTAGTATTCTATCTATGGAAGGAGGTCTATTGTAAAGTCTAAAAATTTATTAACAACCGTTCTATAGTTGACGTAGATTTTTTGAGCCAGAAAGCTGCTTCAAGAGTTAAGACCAGTTTGGGAGCTAATTGACTAGCAGAGAATGTATGTTCGAGTATACAGATGTACCTTCTGCAAATCTCGCGTTTAAAGGATTTGAGATCCCTCCTCTGTGTGTCACGTTTATTGTGATATATAACCTGGTTTGAATTTATGGGTGAGGTCGGATCTTAGCAGATTCAGGAGAGATTCAGGATTCAGGAGCAGAGATGCAAACAAGCAGTGACCCAATCCAAACAAATGCAAACATGGCTATGTCATAGGACGGTAGCATGTAACAAAAGCCTTTGACACAGTAAGCCTCGAATAAAAGGATGCGCGACATACTAGAGTCATCAAATTTTAATAAACACTGACCTTCAAGCTATCTCAGCGGCCTACAAACATTGCTGGAGTTCTGAAACGTCAGCTAAGAGTAAAGGAATATGAAATAAGGTGTCCCGCAAGATACTCTGTAGTTACCCATCCATTACATCACAAAAGTGCCACCCCCACCAGATGACATCATTAGTGGAACATATCAATGAGCACATATCTGAGTAATCTGGAAGGGCTTTCTAAAGACAACAACAATCACCAATCTTCTAAAAATAGACCGCAACTCTGTTTACGTCCTGTGTGAAGGACGGAAGGCAGACATTCCTATGCGCATTGTCAAATAACCTAAGCTCTTAGACATCACATTCCACGAGATGCTGACTTTCTAAACAAACGGCCGAAACCATGTCATCACACGGAACAACCTAATCAAGCCGCAATCCGGCAGTTCGTGGGAACACAACAAAGAAAAGGTGGTTAGCGCCTGCATGGAAACTGATCATTTTGTGTTCAACTATGCCCTATCCATATGGACACGAACTGGACGAGCCAAGACTGAAAGTCACCATGTAACATTCACAAGACAAAATCCATCGCGCCTACCACGGAAAATAAGGATAACCCTAACTCAATTCTACTAACTGTCTCTCATTGACCCAATCATCGAAGATAGATTGTGTTCAGCAGGGACACACTTAGACCAAAAAGAAGGTCCATTGTGATATCACTATGGAAAAACCGGATTACCAGCAGCGAAGACCTACACGGAGACTTCCCAATGGGACAGGAGGCAAGGCATTCAATATCGGTGTAAACCCATTCCGAATAAGTATGGCTTACCGACATTAAACCGGTTTAACCCAATGACCTGAAGACCTTTATTTTGCCTAAGTCTAGTCTAGCTATATCGCTAAGATCCTCGGAGAAGAACTCGCCTAGGGTTTTCCTTCTCAAGACCAATAGACCAGGACAGGACTCAGAAGATTTGTCATGGCTTGTGTCTCTATAGCTTCCACAGAAACCATTGAAGGAAGCAAAAAGTCTTAACAGTGGCCTGAAACCTAGCACAGGGATACGTCGAACCTCTGTACGAGAGGTTCTAAGGGCGCTCGTAGCGAGTTTATTTAGAGCAGCCTTAATGAGGCCTCTAATTGTAAGAAGAAACTTCCATGATATCGCTATCGCAATATGGTTCACGTAGACTATGACGCTGCACCCCTCTTTAACCAATATTAAGAGTATCTCATTCACTACCATGAGTCACAACAGTGGTGATAATACTCCACCCTGGGAGATACCCCTGTACACCAACCTTCTGATTAGATACCACCCCAGCATAGTAATCTCTACCGATTTTCCCTTACGATACGCGTGTTGGGATACCGATGGGAGATGACTATCTACTTTAGTTCTAATGTGGATTTCGATCAGACTATCCAAAGTCTTTAATAGAAAGGTGGATAGGCTGACCCTATTTGTGAAGTGCTCTAGTACCATTTGCCTTACCTATTCTGGAACTCTTTTCGTCATGATTGTTCGCAGGATAAACGACAAGATGTCCAGCTTAAATATAGCTCAATACTCTTTTGTCCTTTGCATTGCCTCTATAGCTTTTCTCGTAGTGCTACCTATCACTTTCTCAATAGCGTCCTTCGTCAAGCGAGCTTTTGGAAGCCATAATTGTGCTCGGCAAGTCCATTTGCTTCCTCTATTGCCGGTACGAGCCTCTCACTTACAATATGCCTGAAGCTTGATATTATTCTGATTAGTTTCGACCAGTTTTCTGACTTCTATCCAGAAGCGGACACACATGAGTATCTGAACTATGTCCTCACATATTCATTTTTGCCAAGACTGACTTTTACCAACGATAAGTCCATTCCATGCCATGCCAGAGATAATCGAAATTACATCAATCTAATCCGAATCCATTCAAAATATGCATTCTGTCGATGCCATGGATTTGTGCATACATTTGTTGAAACGTACCCTCAAGTGAGCACCAATAACTTGGCCATCTGTCGAAGTCCCCTTAAGGATTATAATCGTAGGAACTTTTATCCAAGTACTCCTCACTTCTTCCTGTACAACAATAAGTGCTCCATATCGATTCCGTACACAACCCTATCTAGTTCACCCATTGAATGCTCTCATCAGAGACTGGAATGAGAAATGAAATGATCCAAGTCCTCAGTTGGTCACGCATTGTTTTCAATTCGTGAAGCGGCCTAGATTACACGAAATTATCACTCACCCGAAAACAAGGAGGCAAACTGGTTCAATCACTTTCCACAATGGGCGGCCGATGACGACGACGACGACGAGGAGAACGACAACGATGAAGGGGTGTCGACCTCTTTGCATGAATGATGTGCAGCTGCGCTCGCATTATGCAAACCATATTCTAAATGCAAAAACCACAAGTTTACTATACCTAGTAGTGGAGCAGCAGCAGTGGAGGAGCTGGTACATCCGCATGTGCATATACCCGTATAGAGCGCCCTGTGTCCTGCTTCCTGATCCATCCATCGTGATTACTTAGTGGAAATCTCCCCTCAATCGTTTTCACATCACGGATCCATGGCCTGCATAATGAATGCTGGTTGGCTCGGATCCAATCTGAGATTAAAATTCCCAAAACGATTCTCGAATGAGAAAGTAACCTTATGCTGTAAACCGCCGCCGCCGTTGGTTTTTCTCTTCTCCTCTTGGTTCTGTTGGTTTCGTCCTGGTTCGTATCTCAGTACCAGTACTACACACCGGTGGTCTTTTCTCTTTTTTTTAGAGCATCTATCTGCATTGGTGACTTTTGAAAGGATGATGCAATCCTAATTGTTTGGTTGGTATAACAATTTCATTGGAAAACTTAATTTGAAATTTAAGCCACAAATGTCCTGGAAGACTTAAGGATTACATTGCTTTGAATAAATCACCCTTCTACCTTAGACCAGGATTCGTCTCATTGGTGGTCATGCCACGTTCTCTTAGATCCACTTCTTCGTAAAGAGGATATCGTATAAGTAACAAGCTACGATTGCTCTTGATTTTCGTTTCGTCTAATGCGATCCAATTATCCTGGAGGCGGAGAACGACGGGCGACGGTGACGGAGGGATAGTGAAGGATCCCATGGTAGTGTATCAATGCCACAACAAATGAGATTACTGTCTAATTGAAGTGATGGGCTTGCTGGTGGGTGGGTGACCAGGCCACCACTACTCGTATTAGGTCGTATCGGTTTGCTGAACTGAATATCCTTTTTTTTTCTTTTTCTATTTTCCGACACCCAACGTCATGTGTAGTAGAAGAAGTTTAGTCCTACAAGTGTTTGACTATGTGTGTGCATATCTTATCAGTAAATTACAGTTAAGTGCTAACAATAGTCCTTTCTCCCTGAACATGGTGTAAAAATAGAAAAAAGAAAGGAGCACACTGAAGGAATATGATCAAAGAAGAGAGCACCAAAAAGTAGCAAGCACACACAAGGACGACCTACCGCCGCCATTCAATGTGCCAAGAGGATAGGATAGGACTGGTGTCAGTACTGGGTGTGGTAATAATAGTGTAGGGGCACCAAATCTAATGTTTACCCAAAAATCCTTTTTTAATGAAAAGGAAACTCTGGTCGTTCTTTTTCTCGTAGTTTTCGTAGTCGCTTTGTTGCTTTTCTCCCTTGGGTACCCACTCAAGCACACACACACATATGAGCAAGTACACGCATATTCATACATATGACTGTGCAGGACGACACCATGATGCTATGTCAGCATCTGTTGTTATCTTGTCCTGGCAGTGATTGTCTTTCTACATATTCGCCAAATTTCGTTTTTTCTGTTTTTTTTTTTTCTTCGTTTCTCTTTGTCCTTCTGATCCTTTTGTACCATCAGACTCTGTTGCTGAGTGCGGAGAAAAGGACCAAAAAGGTGTCGTTTTCATTTAATATTTGATGAGGGTGTCTGAGAGAAGGGAAGGACATAACACCTTCGAATAACACCCATATTGACTTTGGAAGCGATTTTCTACAGGCATAGTGGCCTTAAGCAGGCACAGCGAGTGTGGAATAATTTTGAATAATTTTCAGGATCAACCAAAGTGGATGGGTGTATGTATTGTGTAGGTATGCGTGTATGTTTGGGGAATTTTTTTTTCTTTTCTGCTTACCTCATGTTTATTAAGTTCAAATTTTGGTTTTAGAGCTTAGTGTGGTTTTTGGAGGATAATCGGGATGTTTGTGTTTTAGGGGAGAAAACAATGTGTTCAGGGATTTTTTCCTCTTTTTTTTTTTGGTTTTTGTTGGGTTTTACAAACTCTTGCTAGTGGTTTTTATAGACTTTTATCGGGAGTAATGTTACGTATACGCCATAGTAATTGACTTTTAAATCATTTAGTGGAAACGGATTGAAAAGTAAAGTTATGTAAGTCCTTATCCTTTTAGAAGTTTTGTTGTAATGGAATGAGTATTCACTGGGAGTACATACATGAATTCAATACGAGTACAAGAATTACACTGAATATTGTAAGTAAAGGAACATGATGAGTTTTCATAGTTTGCGATTGGAACCATGCAAATTAGGCCCAATGATATCTTTGGTCTTCTGGACTCCAGATACTTCGAAAGCATTACATATCAAGGAAACATAAAGTAAGGGACTCAAACTGGTTTTCAAGAGGAAATCATAGGCTAAGTCATGAATCCATCATACCCAATCGAATCTAGCCTAATAACCCCCATATTGACCATAGCGGATGAAGGAGCAGAAGGACTCACAGAAAGCATCTGTGTCCTTCTGCACGCCTAAGGTACTGATTAATAAATTTAAGTAATAATCACCACGTTGTCTTTAATATCAAAGTTTATAGAAGAAACGTACACAACTGAATAAAAACAGCAACAAAGCGAACCAGATTATTGGATTCTCTTGGAAACAACTTCACCAGCATTTCAGGTTAAATTATTTCTCACTCACTTGAAGGTGGTCTTATGAACAGGGACTTAAAAAAGTAAGAGTTCCTTTGCAGCATGCAGCACAAGAGCTTGTAGTTAGTTCCAAACCAAACTAGGTAGGTAAGCATGTAAATGGGTGCCCTTGTGCCCAAGATTTGTCAACGGCTCACTTAGACTAACTAAGACTCCATTGTAAGACCCCCTGAGAATCTTATTTCAGTTTTCGACGACTGAAGTAAACTTCCCAGATATGTGTATGAATCTCAGGAGTTTGTTCAGCTCAATACGTCGAAGATCGTCCAGATCCGCAAGGAAATAGCTCCCAAGAGTGTCTTCACTTTTCTTAGCTAGTGATGGACAATCACATAACAAGTGGCGAATGGATTCTATTCGTTCCTGCAGTTCCTACAGCAGTTGTTATGGAGTTGTCCTAATCGTGCTGCATGATTGTCTATCGTGCAGTGTCTTGTCACAACACTAACAGCTGTCCGGATATCCCTGCGACTGAGTCTCATGAGATCTGCAGATCGCTTTTTGTCATAGACTTTATAGCCAGTCTATGACAAAAAGAGATCGATTTGCCTGTAGCACATGTATGTAGTAGATACCAGCGTTTGTTAGCCTCCTCGTTAGACTGGATGTCTATTTCCCTATTCAAGTTGCTCAGCGCTGCACAAGCCTCAGGAAGGGCGTGCGAAGAGCTTAGATGCTGGTATATCCACGTGACCTGATACCCAACAGTGATCCATCTTATTGGTCACTGAGATATCATCCAGTCTTTTGATGCACATTTTAACGAGTTTGGACCTTACCAATGTTGACTGTAACGCTTTTATGGCAGCTTGACTGTGGTTACTGATTGTCTAAACTGACATATTTCCCTCGATAGTCATGTCCACAGCCTGTTTTACTGCAATAACTTCGACTTGAAAAACGCTGCAGTCGTCCTTAAGTCTGAAGGACCAATTTGTTTTTCGAGACTCTCATTAGATGCCAGCACCAGTACCTACATACATCCATTTTGGATCCATCGGTATATGGCTAGGTCATTCTTGGTACAGACTGTACCATCATCTCACTTGTAACTGCTAGTATTTCTTTTAGCGAATCTCCGATTACAGTTTGAAAGTGGGAAGATATAGTCCGTTTTTGTCCGGACTCTCGATATATTCCACCGCTTCAGAATTGAGGCATGACCATAGAGTTAAAGTAACCATAGTCCGGCTTCCGCAATAGATATCGCAATAGATGTCAAGTCGAAGAAGGTTCAGTATTGTTTCCAGTGCTGCTGTAGGCATTGATCTCATCGATCCCATTACCCCCAGACAGTCTGCCCGTTGAATCCTTGTCACGCTTACTAGACGATATTTCTTCTCACGCGTCAATTATCTTGTGGATTGTTTCGGTCACATTGGTCTCTGGTATATGTGTGTCAGCCGGACAGTAGGTCCTTAAATCCAAGGAAGTGATATTTCAAGAGATTGTCTAGCATATTCTCATAGGAGTCTGTCCAGTTGCCGTTATAGTTCTTGATAGAAGAAATCTGTGATGGAACCTTTGTAACGACCTTTCTCAAACGATCTGCTGCGGTAGTACATTCAATAGAACCGCAAAAGCTTCTCCAAGAATTTTTCTTATCGAATCTGATTTCTAATTTGAGAAGCTTGACGTTCTCTTTATGTGGTGATCCTAGAGTATAATTGTCATCGAAATAATATGACCTTTCGAAACGACTTCCGGTAGGCAGTGCCTTGATAAATTGGTCAAAAATCCTCACCATTGATTCATAGACTTCTATATATGCTTTCCTTGGTTTGTTAAAGTTTGTGAAACTATTCCTATACACACCCTCCACTTGAATCTGATGAACACTAGAAATACTCATGACTTTAAAAGGATCATATCTCCTATTTATTTCAGTCCAAGTAGCGAGAATGACTTCTCTGATTTCTTTTCTGAAAACTATAAGAAACCCCTCAAAGGAAACTAACAACCAGCAATAAACTGGCGTAACGACGCGTATACAGAACTAGCACACTCATCACTGCGTAATACTCACACCACATGTTGCTACATGAAGGGAATATCACAAAGTATCTGCAAGCAGCTTAAATTTTATTGAAAACTATGACTTCTTTCCCATAGAAAGGACACCACTGCACCACTCGTTGAGTCTCCATCTCCAAGTCATATCACACCAGCAGCCACCGCACGAAATATGCTTTAGTCGTCTGAAGATGATGAAGATGTGACATGTGACGTGGGAAACTCAGCATCTTTTTACGTCAAAGAACATTGTATCGTCGTATACATATATATATGTACATACATATGTATGTATTCCTGTTGGAGTATATATTTTGAACACAAAGCATCTACACCTCCTCCGGTCCAACGTCTGCCGTTGGCCATGGAATTCATTACGTTGTTGGTGAAATTTTAGCGACGAAAATTTATCATCAGCCCAACCTAGTGCTGTAGCAGGACGTATACGAGTACGTGTATGTGGGTGTTTTTTTGTACGCCAAAGCATATTGATGTATAACTGGGTAAATCCCTCTACAAGTTCTACTTGTTCGTCTTAAGCGCGAATGTCGGGGGAAAATTCAAAATGTTTCTAACCCCTCTCCGTCCACCGTATAGTGCCATCAAACTACCTAGTTCTACCGTTTCGTGGAAACTCATTGTTTTCAACGAAAGCAAAGGAACAAAGGAATCCCCAGTACCTCTCTACTCTATAAGTACAACAACCATGGCTATGTATGCGAGAGTAATAAAGAAAAATTACTCCACTTTCAGGAAATTGCTGATAGAAGCCCTGTGCTCCAGTGCTCATGGTATAGAAACGTTAAAATGCTTTAATTTTCTACGCTTCTGGGTAAATTGTTTTCCAGAGAAAATTGAATTTTGGTTAAAACGAAATAACACATCGATCACGTGCTTACCTCGGGTAGAATATCCTCTTGAATGTCTTCATCAAGAGATTTTCCTTATATACAGTAGAAAAGATTCTATGGTTACAAAACAAAAAAAAATTTAAATTAAAACTAATTGAGGACATTAAACTTCCGGGGTTTATTGAGAAAAGGCACCGCATGCATGTATGCCCTTATGAAAGGATAATTATACAAAGAGCACCTTAGTGTGGAAGGCATTATGTTTATGCTGATGGCTGTATAATTTAAGAAGAAATATTATTAACAGACGGAAACTCATGATTTTCAACATCGAACAGGGATACTAAGCCAGTCCTGGATTGCTTGGATTGTAAAGTTTCGTAACAACACTTGATTGACATAGAATCCACTAAGTTTGACTTTATTGCTGAGGAGCCGCTTGACTATCTAAGAGGATATGTATTCAAGCGGTGGGCGCCGTGGCTCAAGTGGTTAGTGCGTTGGACTACGGAGCAAGGGGTTCCAGGTTCAATCCCCAGACAACACCTAAAATTTCTTTCACGGTCCCACCTCTCGCGAGCGTCTGACAAACATCCGAGAGTAAAACTGTCATGAAAAAGCTTCTCAAAATTGCCGTTCGGATCCTGCATTAAACAGTAGGCCCCTTCCATTCATGTGAAGAATATAACACGCACAACACGAATGGTTGTGAGAAGCTAGGCCCTGGGTCCCATGGACCTGTTGCGCCAAAAATTTGTATTTTTTTGTATGTATTCAAGCGCTCTTTGTTCAACCAAACGCAGATCTCAACAGCGTGAACTTCAGCCTGGAACAAACTAGGATGTGTTCACATTGAAACCGAAACCAGATTCCACCTTCAGTTCGATGGTCAACCACACCAAACTTATAAGATGCAGTAGTGGTTCTCCATTAAGGCCTAGAGAACATGTCACTTTTTGGAATCAAGTCAAGTATTCTCTGCTGTTCCACAAGACTACCTGGTTTGAACTTTTATTCTAGCTGCAGTCTTTCTAAAAAAAAAAAGAGTTGTGTGGACTTGAGAGCCTGATGAGAAAATTTTGTGGTAACGTAGGGTAGATGCCCCAACGCAGTCATTCTATGTAGTTTCTCGATTTTCCATGTCGGTGTTCGTTCAAGATTTCCTTGAAACGCTGTGCTCCTTATATCTTTTTGACGAGATGGTCGAGAGCATTTTCCGTGGACCTGACCCAAGTACAAAGGCATAGACAATTCTAGCCAGTCTCTAATATAAACTACAATTAGCATCTCCATAGATTTCATGATGATGGATGCTGCTATTAAGACAGCTCGCTGAACATGATGCCTGGCTTGGATGTTAAGATTACATTTACCTACATTACCTGCATTTACAACCTAGATTCTCGCAACGTGTTTGCAAAAGAAAGGCTCTACTAAGCCATTGGTATGGCAAGATACAATTTCTCTACATCAGGACTGCATGAAGCAAATGTAAGACGGGGCAGTCATAGTACATGCAACTATGTGAGGAAGATGTGGACATAGTTAAGCAGACGTAAAACAAAAAGCCTGATACATACATATCAACCGACTATCCACTAGTCAAGCACGCCTTGAGGCTTCGAATTCCGGCCAATGACCTCTGTCGTAGCTGTATGTAGCTGTATGTAGCTGGGTTGAAGAGGAGGAGGAATCACCATTTCATCTACTCTGTTGGACCAAAAATCAATTTGATTCCTAGAACAGCGGAACTAACCGACTAGTGTGGTAACACAATGGACCTCTTTTCATCCAAGTGTATCCCACTGTGAGTGGATGCTATCCTCGTAACCTAAACCTAACCACTGGATTCGGAAAACCTCAATTATCTGCATAACCTTTGCGGTAGTCCCAGTTAAACATGATATTTCCATAGAATTTCCAAAATAGCAGACACTATACGAGTATACTCACATCGCTGTCGAGGACATGTACCATACACACCCGTAATGGTTATTCTTTTAATTTTCTCTTTCCCGTTTCTGTTTTAATTTTGAAGTTTTACTGCAAACAAACAGACCATTTCAAGCGCAAATATTATCACCACAAACCCATTTATGCGAGAACTCCTTCGTACCACTTAGAGATGGGAATTCACTTGGAGGACTTTTGGGGTTGGGTGTCGGTTAGTTCCCATTTGCCATATTTATACCAATTGCATGTGAATTACTACAACTGCTGGGTTAAACAAATGGCGCACTTGGCATACAATCCTGCGGGTTTCATTATTCTGGCACAACATTTGTGCATATTTCTTCTGTTCACCAAACGGAAATAGTAGTTGCTGCTGGAGGGAATGAATTTCTCTCTGTCGCTAGGTTGCGAACGGATTTTGTGGAATACAATTCTCACCTTGTTGTGGCTCCAACCAGAAGGAACAGAACAAAATGCCATCCTGTAGAGAGAGGCTTTGCACCCGTATATGTCTATACAAGTGTGTTGTTTGGCAATGAAAAGCCCCATACATAGAGCGCGCAGCCTGTGGTACCATTATTTACTGAAGAGTGTCATCGGAATTAATGGATCTCGAGGCCTAAGAACATATTATTCCATTAAATTGTCTATGAAGTGTGTTGCAGAGTTTATAACAAGAGTGTGTGCTTGACAAATTAACATATACCTGAAGGATGTGGTAATGAAGACTTAGATGTGGCAGTGGCAGTGACAGTGGCACACAGGACTTGTGAAATTAGCATAGCAACTGTATAAGGTTGTCTTTTTTGTTTTTTGTTTTAATCAAGAGGAAAACGTAGTCATAACCAATTTCACAAACAGAACAGATAATGGTAGATTATTCATTTTTATGGCCGCAAAACTCATTTCCCAGGGCCACATACGCTCCGAATTCAATTAACGAGCCACAACTGGGTCTCCCTTCGTGGACAAATGGTGGCCATTTCTTGTGTGCTTTTGTGACCCACGCATAAATTACACTGGACAGCATAACCTAAACAATTGCCAAAAATTACTCCTTAGCATTCATGCAGCACACGCTAGTAGCCCGAGGATAAATCTCTAAGCCCCCAGTGGTAGTATAATCCTGCCATCGCAGCAAAAATGCAAATTTATCTCCCCCACCCCGTGCTCACTACTGGGTCGGGTTCGGGTTATATCGTTGTGACCACCCACTACCTAAAAGAAATGGTCTAGCTGTCGCAAAATTACAGTTCACATTTATATTCCCAGCCCCACCCACCCCAGGCCCAGAGCTGGACACAAGCACAATCACCACCGGGAGGTATGTAGGTAGAAGAAGTCTACACACGCAACGCGACGTATACCATCGCATCGCAGGTTGATACGATGTGGGACACAAAGAGAAATAAGATCAGGACTAATGGATGCTCGTGCCAAGTTGCCACTAGAATTCATGATTAGACGCGACGGAGACTATTGTTCTATGAGAACATCCCCCCCATCACACAGTCGTCCTCGCAAGGACTGCATTTGGTGGGAAAACCTATTTGTATCTCGAATATCGGATAATGCTCTTTTATTTTTCACACACCCTCAATGTCAGGCCTACCTACCTACATTTGCTGTCATTAAAGATTCATACGCATTAAGGTATTCGATGACACTTGAGTTTGGGTTTCAGTTCCGGTGCTGCTCTTGCCATTTATCTGTCAGATAGCTATTGTTATGGCATATTTCTGTATTTTTTTTTTTTTCCTCCCCTTGTTTGGGATTAAGGTGATAATCTGTTGAAACAGATAAAATGTTATGTGAATGTGTGTTCAACACGTTTCTCTTTGTCGAAGGATATGTATGTTCATCTGTATCTGTAAATGATATTGGATTCGCTTGCGAACCATTAGCGTGACGATTTTTGCATAATAATGTTTGCTTTTTTTTGTTTCTTCTTTCTTTTCAGGTAAGTTTCGATTGATGTATTTATAAAGGAATTGATAGATGACAAGGACGACAACGAGTGGGAGTCACAAAGACGAGAAAGACAAATAGGTGAGAGATATCGTTTATTTTAATTTAACGAGTTTCACTTTGAAATTTAAAGAAAGGATTGTAAACAAATACTTTGAGATTCTGTGTTCCTGGAATGTGGATTGTAATGAAAGAAATAGATATCCATCCGTCATTTCGTCGGGTGGAAATGATTCAAATGTGCAATGATGCCTCGTAGAACAACTTGAGATACATTTTGTTCAGAAAAACTTTGATTTACTATTGGCATATTCGCATTACTAAGTTGCGAAAAGAATGATAGAGGATCACTTACATACACGTGCATTGGCCCCAAAAAGAGAAAATGTAGCCAGTGGCATTCCAATCCAACTGAACATAGACGATTCAGCTTGGTGAACTTCTAAAATAGGTGCAACTCTAAAAATGAAACAGGGAACAAAACACATAAGATAACCACCTGCAAACGTCTTCAATATCCCAGCAAATCACAGTAGGTCAAAGAATAGAACCCTGCGGAACGACCATGGCAATCAACGAAGAATAAGACTTCTAGCTTTATGTCGACAGTATTCTTTTAGAATCTAGTTCAAACAACAAGCCCTTTAGAACCCGTTTATCACCAAATCGTCAATTGTGTAACTAATTTTCAAATAGTTAGAGATTACAAGAACTGTTTAACTTTTGGTGAGTCTTAGGTCACACTTGGATCTGCGGGAATTTTATGTTCATTGAGATTGCTACACACGATTCAGAAGATGGCTTCTCTGCACCTAAGTCTGCGCTGGGGTTTCTAACGTTCACGGTCAGGATCATCATTGACGATTGGGTTTCTTGCGATTACAATTTTGTGTGGCACTGCTCTTCAGGATGCAGGAAGACTAAACGTATAGTTCCGGACGTCTGTAAGACGGTATTCCTGAACCAGCCCGTTTTTATAATGAATTTGTGGGTTTTAGGTGGCGTGTTTGCAAGTTCCCTGAGGTCGTTGAAAGATGCTTTTCCAAGAGCTGAGTAATCTGGTTCTGTTGAGGCTTGGGCATTTGAGTAAGTGTGTTGTATCTTCCTCTACCTCTGTGATGATTCTCATTCTTCTTAGAAGGCCCGCTATTGAGGTGTGGCCTGTGAGGATGCCTATGAGGAGAGTCAGCTGTGTCAGCGATAAAAGTTCTCTTGTCCTTTTTTTGTAGTATTGGCCTCACAGTTTTCTAGAGACGTGGCGTGAGATGATTTTGGACATAAAAAGACTGATGGGCACTAAAACCGAGTGGTCTGCAAGTTGATCGTTTAATTTTGAGCTTTTTGTCGCTAGCTCATCAGCCATTACTTTGCCGTGGAAGCCTATATGTTCTGGAATCCAGGAGACCGTGATGTTGTTTATGAGTTAAAAGATTTGAGTTTCTCTGTCCATCTCTTGACCAGTTTTGAATTGGTTGTGAGGGAAGTGATGGCTTTGATGTCTCCTTGGCTGCCTATGTAGATGTATATATATGATAGGTCCCGTCAGGCCTCGGTTATTTCATATATGTATTTCCGCTTGGAATAAGCTTGTGTGGTTGGCAAGTTTTATGAAACGGGTGATTTATGGTATCTCTAAGAATATTCATGTGCCAGTACTTTCGTCCATTTTTGACCCATCCATGAAATTGGATGTGGAGGAGAGTTTATGACCTCACCATTTCACTTCAGTTCCAGAGTAGTAGTCTTATTCCCAAGACTCCTCCTTGGGGTCACATGCGAGGCCATAGTGTGTGCTTGGTTATAGCCCAATTCAGTTTTCTGCAATATGCATGCATTCTATCCAATCTGATAGGGTAAGATTTACATGCGTCTGGGGCGATTTTCCAATGATTGTAACCACTTCGTGTAGCGCTGTCTCTACTGATCGGCCCTTCATATAGGCATGTTGGGCAGGTGAGACGTCCCTTGGGGTTAATTTGGACCGAATGTAGGTATATAATATTCTTTCAAGGGTTTTGAGCAGAAAAGATGTTGGACTGACCGGGCTAAAATCCCTAGCTGTGGTGTGACTGGGCTACCCACAAAAAAGCACACATTTATGGCGCAGCAGGTGCATGGAACCAAGGGCCGAAGGGTAATTTTTATTTTTGAGAAGCTTTTTCATCATAGTTTTAATCTCGGATGTTTATCAGACGTTTGCGAGAGGTGGGACCGTAAAAGAAATTTTTAGGTGTTGTCTGGGAATCGACCCTCGACCACTTGAACCACGGCACCCACTCTGAGCTTTCCCGCCGTGGGATAAAAATGACATTGACTTCTCTCCATGATTGGAGTTCATAGGTGCAACTAAAGTAACCTATGAAAATCCGTGTGTCCCATAACACGAAATATGTCTTTGAGCTTTGCAGCATCATAGGAGTACCACAGTCGGGTCTTGTCGATTTGTAGAAGGAGAAAGTGTCAATGGTCCATGCTACTTTCTGTCCATCAAGAAAACTGCCGATTGTGTTTCATATGGTATCATTAAGCTTCTGACCCTCTCTGTGGGGTGTAAGTTGGTGAAGAAGCAGCCAGTGAGTGAGTGAGTTTCAAGGTATTAGAACTGAAGACAGACCAAGTGCCGTCCTGTTTTCTAAGGAACCCCGAAACGGTTTGAACCTTTGCCAGGACTTTTCTGAGTCTGGCAGCGTCTTTTGTGGTTCATTTTAGTTAGATGTCAATAAGTTATCATTGTCGATCTTACATCTTTTGAAAAACAAAAACTCTTTCAAGCATGTTTCTCTTGATAACCATTCCCCAGGTCGATAATGTAGCCACATACTTATGTCTATTTTAGATGCAACATTGTCTCATCATTACCCGGTCATTATTTTTTACTTTCCAAAGACAAGAGCTTACATTCTTCCCATTTCCAAGCATAAGTCGAGGGAATAAAATCTGTAAACAGTGTAAACAAATCCCACTTTCTTTCCTAAGTACGAATGATCATCCCTGGAAAATCCAACTAAAGATAAAGATATTTTTATTTTAAGTAAAATTGAAATAGCATTTTTTAAATGGAGTTATTATCACACGCATAAATCTTTTAATCCTTTCCAAGAATAAAACAAAAAAAAAATAATACTGCATCTGCAAGTGAATAGAAAATTCAGTGAATAACTCGTAAAAAGTTTCCTTTGCTCAAAATCCCTTTTTTTTTTGTTGTTTTTTTGCTTCCATTTTACCTCCCAAAAGTATTCGCATTAACAGTAGTTGTTCTCTTGTTTTTTAATGCATTGCATAGTACAAAGTTATTCTGGCAGAGCTTTTAATTTACAATAACAATAGCAAAGTATTTTAAAAAATCATTCATTCTTCGTTGCCAACAATGGTGTGCAGTGCACAGCTTCTACTTGCACCCCGCGGGGAATTAAGTCAGTTCTTGTTTTTCTAGGAAACAGCAAAAAAAAAAAGAAGAAAAATACGAGTATATGCGAACCAGACCTTAGTTCATCAGAAATGAAATGTTGCGCCATGCCTCATGTTGTTAGCCCCTTCTCCTCTTCCAGCGTAAGGCATAAGGATGCCAGGCAAATGCTGAAATTACTCATTGTGGGACATAAATCATCTTACAGTACCTTGGGTGACACACTGACGCTAGTTGTGTGTCACCTTTCAACAGAAAGGCTATATACACTTCCCATGGCTTACTACTTCCACTTGGAAGGAAGAGCATCCACCGTCACTTCCGCTCTATCTCTCTCTATCTCTAAGTACACACTGTGTTGGCACTATTTTCTGGGAACAATAAACTTAAACAAAACTCAAATCATGAAATGGTGACTGCTCCACTATAAGGATTTACAAGTCACACTATCTCTCTGATATGTGGGCTTGTTGTCGTTGTCTATATTGCCATGTATGTATGTATGCTGGCGCTTCTCGAACAGCTACTACTGGGAAGGAGAACTGTGGCTATTATAAATGAGCTCAGTGCACATGAAGTGATGTTTTGGTGTGCTGTTCATTATCCACTAAGCTACTCAACTTTTGTTTTCGAAAATACCAAGAGTTGTACGTATATTTACGTGCTGGGAGTCGACCCTTTTCTTGTGCTTCGAACGAGGTTTTTTTTGTTTTTTTGTAATGTCAGCCTAGTTGAAGTTATTCGTGTGACTTCTTGACCTCATTGTGCACGTTTACCACTTTACTGGTAGTTAAGTGTTTTTTAAAGTGCTGTATTGCGGTGGTTTTAATCACTTATTTATTTATTTATTTTAAATTTAATAAGCAATAGAAAAATTTGATGGGGAACACCTGGAAACATCTGCAGAGGTAGCATAGAGTCCTTGCATTGGAAAATATGAAGCATGTTCTACTACTATTCATTCGTTACATGATGAATATCAAACCTGCCGAAATAACAGGAGCCATAGAGATCCCTGTAAGAAATTGATGTTAGAGACTTATACGACCTTTCTCGAGGAATCCAGCATACATAGGAACAGAAGCACACCGATGTAGAAGGTCAGTTCCTTTTATTTCTTTATCGGTTCTGTGGTGCTTCCAGTAGGCTCTGTCCAGAATTCGTATATCAAATCTCCTTTCTCAAAAAAGCATCGGGTTCATGTGATCAGTTACCGCCTATGCGTTGGTGGCCTTCCATCGAGAGAATCGATTCCTGGCCATGAGGGTTCGATGATCATGATTGTACTGCCTTCAGTCTTACAGCTATTTTGGCCGCCAGACTGTTGCAGTACAAATTTAGAGGAATTAAACTCAGCATGGTCTCCATTGCCGCTGTCGGTGTTGATCGTATCTATGATACCGATGCAAGCTGCCTTCTGTATTTATATAAGGTTAGAAACCTGATTTTGCTTCCAAAGCGCCTTTCACCATACTAGTGAACCATAAGTACGAATGGGTCTTACAATCGCCATGTACAGCCAGTATACCACTGGTTTGGAGACCATGAAAAAAAGCTACACTTGCTTTTCTAATCCGTTTATCGATGTTGTCCTTCCAGTGTAATCTGGAATCCAGACCTCGAGATTCTGAGTTCAACTGCGCTAATATTGAGAGACTATCTTCGCTAATCCTATGGGGCGGGTAAAGGTAGGTATCGATCTCTTCCTAATAAAGAGCACCACCTCCGTTTTCGACGGGTTGATTCCCAGTTCTTTGCTGCCACCCCAGTCGTCCAATAGTTGTAATGCGAGATTGAGCCTTTAACTTAGGACCGGAAGGAACTTCCATGTGGCCAAGATGACCACATCATCAGCATAGGCCGACACAATGAAGGCATTTTTCTTCAATCTTACCAGGTTCTTGTCAACCACGAGAAGCCAAATTAGGGGAGAGAGAACTCCGCCTTGGGGCGTTCCTCTGCAAAACCCCCTTCCGGATAGTTTTATCTCCCAGTGTTCAGTGTATAGTTCTGGATCTGAGTATCAAGGCAATCCAGTTGCAGAGTCCAGTGTTTAGTTTTGTCGTGCGTAAACTATACAAGATCGCAACAGCACTCACATTGTTGTGCATGTACCTAAGAAGTAATAGTTTAACCTACATATGTATCTCTATCCTTAGAATGCACTCTTCTTTTATTATCCTGTTTACAATCGATTATATCTCTAATTTGTGTTTGGTTGGATATACATTCATACATAGTACGACAATTTCTAGTCAATGATTTACAATTCATATTGCTTCATTGTGCACATTCGGTAAGATGGTGTCCTGATCAGAAAAGTATATAGTTCCCATTATGACGTCTACCCACTCCAACTCCCTTCTGCAATCCTATCCATGTACCTTAACATGAATCGATTTACAACCAGAATATATCCAACAAAAAAAAAGAACCCACAAATCTTTAATAAACGAGACACAACATGTCACATGATGTGTTCATTAATGTTCGAAAAAAATAACAGGATACCCTACCCATCTATTGAATTTGTTATTCCGCCTTATTACATTTCACTTATCCCAAGGAAAAAAAAAAAACCTGTCCCTACACACATCCAACACTCATTACGATTCACATCCCCCAACTGCCATCCCCATGATATAAGACCAATCCTCCCTTAAAAAAAAAAACCGAAACACCTTATATCTTATTTCTCGTCATTAAATTATCTGCCAAAATTTTTGCCGTAGATATAAATTTTCAAAACCCAACAGCCAGCGCACGGACTCGCAAAGATGAAGAAAACCTCCTCCGCCCAGCATGTCCTTCTCAGATGCTACATTAATAACTGGTCTGGCTGGGGGTACAGGATACGGGAGAAGTTTGCTTTGCTGGCTTTCGCCAGGCAGCACACCATTTATCAATATTATTAGTACCTGGGCACACATTTTCGAACTTTGTGGGCGTGTCTCCTATTGCCGTACGGACACTTTGTCTTCATATCGATTCGATAATAAATTGCCATGGAGTCAGCAATCATTGTAGGCGGCCATGGCCAGCCAACAGTTTGAACTGGCCAACGTGGCAGGACGAGAAGTTATGGACTCAAACTTTCCCAGCGTCCAGTGAAGAATATTTTGCACAATGTTATCCAATGTGCAGTGTCGAAAAACTTTGGTAATTTTACAGGCGGCATTCGAGTATTTATTTGTCTACGTGTCAGCCTTTGATAGGGCCAAGGACATGAGGAATGGCATAAGCGAAGCAATTTAAAAATTGTGTTGTTATTTTGTTTCAAAAAAAAAAAAAAAAAAGTTGTATTTATAATAACATAACAACCAATTGATCAAGCACGGCCTCTGGCGTTATCCTTTTTACCCAGAAACGGAAACATTCCGAGCATTTATTTTCAAATAACACAATGACATTCGTTATCTCGACAGTAATTGCATAACCCTTCGTCCACCCACTATGTCATTTAGCAGGATTCGAAGTATTTTTTTACCCGCACCCTACACCGTCACACTTTTATTATCACTTTGCTGGCGCATTTAAAAAATATTTTCCGATGGTAAAAACTAATTTTTGTCGGGTTATCCTGTGGAATTTATCGCCGCAGCATGTAGCTTGTCACTGCCTCTGCTGGCTGACAATATTATTTGTATATGTGAAAATAAATTAATAAATAATTCCGGTATTTATTGCAAAAAACAAGGCAGTTTTTATTTTGCAAGCATTCCGTGTTCAACGACAAACCAACGACAATGTTTTGGAAAGGATAACTAGACAGCAGTAGCACGATGTAATGTCAGGCATACAGAAACCGAGGATATACGAGAAGTATTTTCTGACAGCGCTTTTTTCCTGTCACACAACAATAACTGCTGTGTCACCAAAGTAAGGAGAAGGTTTATAGAATACAGGATTGAATCAATATACAGTAGCCTATGGTGTGGTACACACTTAAGGCCTTTTTATGGTCTCATAAATGCAGTATGGCCTAAGAAATTACTTTGGTATGATATTCTATTCAAATGTCCTTGAAGTTGGTATGAAGTATTCTTCCCAATGAGGGAAAGAGTTGCGTGGAGAGAGGAGAGTATTTTGTTAAAAAAAAAAAAGTATGGGGAGAGGTAGAAAAAGGATAACAGTGTCATGATCGAGAATATGCTAATTTTTGTCTGATGATTGCATTGATATGTATACACCTAGACCACATCCTTCGAAATTCATATAATCTGGAACTGGATTGTTTTTTGAGATATGTATTAGTAGCTACCGACGATGGAACGAGGCAGTATAACGTCACAGGCAGCGTTCCTCAAGGCTTTGTATTTGGTCCGCTGTGGAATCTAATGTATGATGACGTCCTCAGACTTGAAATCCCGAGATCTTCCAAAATAATTGGGTTCGCCTACGACATAGCAGTCGTTGTAGTGAACAAATTCCTGGAGACTATAAGAATAGCCTTGGGTGATCGCGTTGTGGCTTCCAAATCAGAGCTAAAGTACTTGGCATTACTTTAGATGCAAGGCTAACTTATAAGCAGCAGCTGATAAGGCAGTAAAGGCAGTATGCCAAATACCGAATGATCGGAACAAAGGAAGAGATTACTCTTAGCAAGATTTGCCGGATCAATAATGCTCTATGGTTCCCAAATATAGGCTGGTGCCATGAATATGAAATCCTACAGAAAGAAGACTGAGACAACTTACAGAACCAACGACTTCCGAACAATCTCCTACAACGCGGCATGTATAGTGGTGGGTGGCATGGCAGCAATAGAACCTCTTGCTAAAGAACCGCAACAGAAATACCTTGCCAGCAGGACAACGGCAACAGCGACAAGTCGAAGTAATACTGAAGTAGCACCAAAGATAAATCTGGAAGACTGGTAGGAGAGATGGTGTCACTCTGATAAAGGCAGGTGGACACAGAGATTGTTCTTAGTGTGTGCTAAGCTTAAGAAACACAACTGCAATACTTCAGATCATTTCCTTTGTGATTGTCCTGCCTTTGCTTGGATCAGGTGGCAGATCTTCGTTGCTGATGTGGTAGGTCCTCATACAGTAAGTTCCTCATTTATAAAGTGCATTCTCGGCTTTCTCCGACAGACCTGAATCTTGGTTCCTGGTAGTACATCGGACTAGTTGTGGGAAGGTACTTCGTGAATGGTTCCAGAATCTAGTACTCTAGGGTCTTATTTAGGGCCATTCCCAAATATTTTTAGTTTTTTTGACCAAATTTGACTAATGGCTGCATGATACTAGGCCTCTAGTTTTGACCGCAAAGTCCCTTAAAGCTTCTGATGAGAAGTTATGGGTTCCGATGTGACTTGAGAAAATAAATTTCAAATCCTATGATTGAAACCTGAGCTTCATTACACCAAAATTCATTCACCAATGTAGATTGACGAATTGGGACGATCTGTCCTCCGACAAGTTTTGTTGCCTTTGCACAAGTCATCACAACTTCTTGGCTACGCATAACGACTGAATCGCGAATACATCTGGATATAAACGGAAACAAATCAAAATCTTATTTTCATCTTCAAATGAATGTCCTATCTGAACTCCGATAAACAGAAAACTGAAATAAAAGGACAATATAGTCGTAAAATGTATTGGCTATGTACATAATGGTCGTACAAGTAATAAGCAATTTCCCTTAATCATCCTTTTCAGAATACAATACGGACGCGATGGCAGACGGGACACAGTTCTAAGTATGGAATAAATTAAGTAGTTATACACATTTAGGAAATGGGCCATCTCTATCTATGGGACACTAACCTAGTGTTCAGCTACAGGAAGAGAGAGCTTTTCTAAGGAATAACTATGCCAATAATATTAGTCTCTTTGAATCAATCTTATTGACCAGTTTACATGAGGAGCTTTCTGTCAGCTAAAAATCTATAATGGCATACTTTGCGACGTGTACTTGTGCCGTAATAAGTAGTGTAGTTGCCTAGGTTGGATATAGGTGAAACCACTCTCGCTAGAAGTAGACTTAAACTATCCATTGATCCTCGCCTTGATACCCACTCCCGGCTAACATCATAGAAATAATCTTTGAATAAGAGTCTCGTATCAATCACGAAGCCTAAATATTTTATATCCGACTTAGATGTCATGGTATGACCATGATCACCTACTGTAATAGCGACCGTTTCCATCTGCTTCCTTCTACTTAGAGGGGATAAGTTTTGTTGTCTTCTCTGAATGTATCTCCAATCAAAGCATCTCCTTTTACGTTCTAGTTTCAGTGTAGGGTCTTTCCTGCGGAAATTATGGCGATCACGGAAGCGATGTCCTGGTTGCAATCAAGTCCATGGATTCGTGCTCTTTCAATGCCATTTGTCTCTCTCGGATATGACGGAGCAATCATCTATGTTGGATGTCAGCCCATAGAGACATTTCGGGTATCTGCTGGACTGAATCTGCCTAAATGGCAAAAGCTGGGTATGCCCCTTGCTACATGTAAATATCTACTAAAACTGGACACTTTCAGCAGGACCAACCAGAGATGGGAAAATTGTTCGACGTGCCATATGTCAATCTGGAAATCAATCAATCTAGATCTGGCATAAGCAGGATCAGAAACGTAATACCGGGTTGAATATGCTAAAGGCTGAGCCATTTTTCAAATGATTTTTGCAGGAATTGCATGGCCGAAGAGGAGAAAGAAACCATCTTCCACCTCCTATGCATCTGTTTGGCCCTGTCGCAATGAAAACTGTTCCAATTAGGGACTGTATTCTTTAATAATGACCTCAGCAAACCGACATCCTTAGACGTATTGAGCATTCTTATCTCCGGTTACTTTTATCAGCGCCTAGGTAGCTAAAGTGGAAAAATCCAAAGTATCACAAAGGACCTCTTCTGGTCTAAGTGCTAGGCCTAAACTTTGGTCAATGCCCATTCAGATCCCAGAATATCATTCGGAGCTTTGCTGAGTTTTTTGTAGAATAAATGGCTTCTTTTTCTTTACATACTTCTTCAGACATCCCCACACAAATTCTAAAGTGGCGTCGAGTCAACTTATGGCTGCTTGGATGCCTAACTCCATTTAGTGTCTTGAACTTAGTCAGAACACTCCTGCACCAGGTCATTTCTCTGATCTCAATTCATCAGTATAACACAGTACAGGGTGATTGCCCCCGTTGACTCCAAACGCATTACTTCAGTTATTCGTATTGCTGAACTTATTCATATAAGGAAATCCTTATTAAATTCAACTTTCCTTTTACACTACTGACATCTATTTGAATGTTCGAGGAGTCGAATCCAATGTACTTCTTCCTTCCAATTCCTTCTTTTGTCATTCTTATTATCATTTTACTTGTAAGCTGGTGTTGATCCTCATCGATTCAAAACGCAATCAACTCCTGTATTGTCATTTAATACAAAAGGTTTCAAAATTTTTCTCATAGCAGCTTTTTTCTCTATTCTTGCTAAGGTCCACAATATTAGGTCAAGACTAGGATAATGGAATGAGGTTAAAATTTCCAAATCGAAGCTCATATAAAATTGTCGCTAAACAGGAGTTTGCTTTCTAATACAACACCTTCCCCATCACCCGTCAGTCTTAAGTTCTAAGGACACTCGTGAAACGATACTTTTGTGAAATTAAGGACTATTTTCGAATCCGAACGAGTGACTGAGTGATTGGTACAATCATTACATTTTGGCTACTTTGCGACTCAAAAAAATACAAAATGAAAATACACGAATGTGAATCAACTTTGCAACTCTGTCAAGGCGAGTCATAAACGAATATCCTTTGTAAAATAAAATAAATTAATATACTTTTCGTTGGGTCGATCTCCATTAATTTGTTTATCCCTGCCAAACCAGATATGGAATAAAATTAATCTACCCTATGCCCGATGAGCCATAAAAATGCCTCAACATGGTTTTATTTATTTATTTTTTTTTTCACTTCTTTGCATTCATCCAGAGCATATCCTTATCTGGAAATAAAATATTTGTGCCGATTTTTTTAATAAATTCAAAAGAGAAAAAAAAATTAAACCCGAAACGGGAAAGTTGACATAAAAACAAAAAGCACTGTCGTTTAATTAAGTTGAACGCTGCACGTGCTGGCATCCTATCCGTGTATATAGTCCTTTTCATCCAGCTGTGAAAAAAAAAATGGTGTTAAATTTTGCAGGACAAATAATGAGGGTGTGGGATAAAAAGGAACGCATCATTGCTGTAACTCAAATAAGGACATCGCACTCCAGCCCATTCCCATGAAGTCATTAAATTGCATGGTTTCAGTACCTACTTCCATTCGGGTTTCAACTCTTTTCAATCTCCGGATCCTTGTATGAGATGAATCCTTGTTTACTTGCACTTCGTTTAAATTAAATTATACACTACACGCAGACTTGATATACATCTGTATGGCGTGTATTATCCTGTTGCACATACTTCCTAGCATTATAGAGGACACTTTGATACTGCTGCTACTGCTACTGCTGCTGCTGCAGTGAATGCAGTTGGCATCATTAAGTCGCGCGCTCTCTCTCCTGAAAAGGATATATTTTTTAATAAATTAATTTACACCCACCCCTCAACAGCAGTCTGTGCTCGTTTTCCAATTAACATACAGAATGTGAAGGTGGCTGGGTGGCTTGGCTTATTTTTCGCCAAGTTTTAGTGATTCCCACAGAATGGGCGGCGTCGGCAGGAGCGAGGACTTGAGTGTAAATGCGTTTCGCTGGAAGGATATCACCACAAGCAGTGTAATGAGTAATGAAGCTTTCTCCCAGATAGTAAAAATAAAATACGAATATGATTTTTAATGTAGGACTCTCATGAAATTTAGCATACATACGTATGTATGTATGTATATGTACGAGTATGGTTTAATTATGGTTTTATGTGTCACAGTAATCAGTGATAATGGGACGCTACACTTACCTTAATTTGGCGAGATGGTCGCGGGCTGCGGTTGTTAAAGTACTGGAATTATCCCGTGGTGCTTAAGGGTGTATTGTATTATTTTGAAGGCCACTAAATTGCATAGTCATTGTGTCAGCTTAAGTTTATAGCGAGTAATGAAAAGCTTGAGCTTGTATGCGAATCATTATGATCGCGATAACTGCTTTTAGGGGGAGTTGTATTTAGATGAATAGAATTTAAGTGGCGCATGGCTTATATTATCCCCAAGGACATTGATTGTTGGTAGGAGTATGTAATTCTATATCTCATGCTTAAGACGCAAGTATCTTATACAGAGCCTTCTTGTTTACAATCTGTTTTGGAGCAATGAAACTAATGTGGTCCATTGTTGTTACCCCAGCGACAAAAGCCTAAATCAAACTACAAAATTTGACCAGGCACAGCGAGTGAACTGTTTTTATTTCATTCTCCAGGATACACTTATGTGAAATGTAAATTTGTGAGAGTCCCTATTACTTCGGTGGTCCAGTATGATACTCCAAATATCTTCAATTTGAGCCGAACGCAGGAGCATTAAGTTTCATCGTATGAGGCAAAATCATAGGCATCATGCCACACCCCACAACAGACCTTTACCAAGTACTTTTGATTTGCACTTTTACATGAGAAATCCAAGTTCCTTGTGAATTTAAGTAGGAAGGGGTTTCAAATCTTGACCGGTTCCATACGTGGTTATTGACTTTTAAGACAACATCTCTCCCAGTGCAACTGATCAGCGGCCACATGCTTAGTTCCTATCTTTTCACATGTGTCTGCACTCAAGACAATATACATAGATTCAGAAAGGACAAGTGTTCCCTTCTCAGTCTCCATCTCCTGGACAAAACGCAAATAATAAGGCTAAACCACCTGCCACAAAAGAAGTCACCACGATTGAGTTTATGTTATGCCCAACGAGAGCCACAATGTCCTTGTTATACTTAGTCCTACCTCGAGTTATAAGCAAAACATCAATAGTAAGTATAACTAATACCCCAATCTGGGGGGGTACTATCAGATTAAGGTCCAACAAAACGAATGTCTAACTTCCCATTTAAAATGAAAAGTTTTAATTAAAATTAATGCGAGATTTAATGGAAAAGCTAAACATCTTATTTACTCTCCGTCTCTCTCTCTCTCTGTGAAAGTCATTTAGAAGATCGATTCCCAAGAAAAAGAAAACCGAAAGCAAGACCGAAAAATTCCAAATACATCAATCATCGTTCCTTATGCCAGCGCACACGCCTTCGCGAAACTTTGTCCAACGACCGACACGCTTGAGAAGAAAACCCAAACCCCGAAAAGATTACATGAAAATTCATTAAAATTCCTTTAATCCCGGAATTGAGTCCCAACACAACCCACCGCCGACGCCTCCGCCCTGGAAATCCCTGCACACAAAACACATCCTTTAACACAGCTTATATCATCATCTTCTCTTCTTTTTTTTTTTTTTAACACCAACACTGCTAATCCATTATGAACACATTAAACGACCACATCCGCCAATATGGTGGTCTTTTAATGCCGCGCACTGGCAGGACTCGCGCACCCCCCGCGCTTGGTGAGGGAAAACACTTAATCGAAATTGGTTTCACTTTCGCTCCAATCTGAGCGAACGTTGCAAAACAACAGATCCGGCACAGAACCCTCTTCGCGTTCAGTTCCTTTGTGTGCGATGTGCGTCGTCCTCGACGGCCAACCGGTGTGTGTGGTGCAATTTTTTATTCATAAACCATTTTGCCGCATTTAACTTCATAACTTCATTGGGAGCGTTGTTATTTAATTCTGCGCTCTCACGCGAGCAAAGGCGGCCTGTTCAGCCAAACAGGTGTGTGTATTGAATCATGCAATCCGAAGAACCATCCACTGGCGTCATTCATAGACAAATCAAGGATACCCGACCGATTTGAAATGTAAATTTCTCCGCTTTCGACGTTTAGTCCTTTTTCCGTCGAGTTTACACACTACAGTTTGAAAGAAGCAATGAATTGGTGCTTGTGTGATGAATGGGCTGTATGGAGTACGGACGGACCATCACCGCCATCAAATGAGCAATTTATGGAAATTTCCTGCCAGGATTTGCATAAAGGTCATAACCAAAATGAAACGGAAGAAGGACGACACTAGAGTCCTTTTGTGTATGCATTGATCACCATCACGGACGACACTGTGACGACGACAACGACGACGACGACGATGACAAATCCTTGCGAATCGACCAACAAAAACGTCAGCTTCCACTTGGGAATTGGAATTTGGATTTCCTTTTCGGTTTTTTTCCAGTAGTAACCATGGGGCGAAGGTTGGAAAAACACAAGAGTCTACTTGAAAGTGCGCTGGAGCTGTCGAATTCCAAAGTTGACATCGAAAATTTATGCAGAACAAATTTATGCACTCTTAAGCACGGAACAAGGATCGGCGGCGGGTACTTGTTAAGCTGTAAGGAGCAACGAAAGCGTGTATATTGATCCATTCATCTTGTTTTCGAAGCTTGCATCCAGAAGAGCAAGCACTCAGCAGTTAAACTAAAAGTCGGCCTTGACCTTGTTTCGTGTTCGTTTGCATGAACATGAATAGATTTACGAGGCGCGCGTACCTACGTCCTGAATGCGAATGCAGAATTGAGGGTTAAGTTGAGCAAATTTGATAAATGTTTTCCTGCACACAGCACCGGGTGTAGGTTAAGTGCTGGAAATCCATTCAAAAAGGTCATTCAAAATGAAATCCTCAGTTTTCTTTAAAATCAATAACCGAGTTGCATTGGCAATTTGAGAGATGATGCCTCATGAATGAGAGTGGTTTTGTGGAAATTCAAAAGTTTTGTAAGGCCTGCAAATTGGGGGCGAATATGTTGGATACTTTAACTTTTACATATGTGAAGTGCCCTGACGTACTGAATGTACGATTTGCTTACAAATAATTTTTAAATGAGTTCTCAGGATGGTTTCCGGAGGACATGGTATCTTAATTGGACTTGAATAGATGAAATTTCTTGGCCAACTGGAGCGAATGCTAGTTAATTTCAACTCCTTACTCATAGTTAAGTGAATTCTTTTGATTCGGACAAGTCCTTGAAACACTGATAAACTTTTTAATCTGATGCAATTAATTCTGAAAATATTTTTCACTAAGCCTGTGTATGTAGTAGGTTAAGAGCAGGTTATTACTAAGTCAAGAGCATTCTTCATTGAAATATGCTAATGCTTGAGTACAATAGTCAATGGAGGTTTGGTTAGATTTCAAAGGCAACAAGGACATTCAAACCCATGATGCATCCAATTGGAACCTATTGGAGTTTCTGATAAAGCGTAGCAGGCTTCGTTATAGGAGCTTCGATAGAAATCGTTTGAATATACCTACGCCAAGCCTTCTTGCATGCTTGCGTATTGGACAGTGCACTGTAATGACACCTTTACTGTGCACTCTTTAGCAGATATCACTTTTTTTTAAACCAGGATAACCCTTCTTTAATCGCCATTACTTCCACCTGGAACATGGTACACTGTTTGGACAGCGGAAAGGGTGGCTAAGCCCAAGCCTATCAGAGAAAATACTTCCACCTATCCCGTCATAAGTTTTTGATACACATGCTCTTCTGGAACAACATCTTCCTGCCAGAATGACTTGGAAGGGATGATAACTTGGAGGTTTTTAGCAAAACTTAGCCTAGGTATGGAATAGTCTACATATCTTTTCGTAAAAAAATGTGAGTTTATTCAGAATGAAGGCGTGGCCATGTTCTTTATTCAACAACTGGAAAGGACATACCGACTATTTTTTGTAGAATTTTTAGAATTTAATTTTTTTAGAATCCTTGGGTCATTTAATCCAAAACGTTTTTGAAATATCATGAGGTCTGAATGTCCTTTACTTATTTTTTTAGTAAATTACTAAAACGTCAAACTTGGACATTTGCATTAAAGGTTAATCACAGCTCAAAGTACTACAGGCTCGATCTGTTCTCCTTAAACGTGTCCATTGTTGGTGGACTATCTGTAAGTTGAGACCCAAGAAAAGCTGAATTAATGTTGGACCTAAGAAGTTTGACATCAGCTCTGTCCAATGCTAAAGCCGTTTTAAGTACTTCTTGGTTTTGGAAACACCTCTATGTTCGGCAACAATAGAGTATGACTTTATGACTTCAGCTCAAAGAACTTAACTTGTAGCAACTTTATAAGTTTTCATTCGATTTTCAGAGCTTTCAGCGAGGACAGGCCCTTGGAGGCTTTGGCACCAAAGACTAATAGAATGCGAAGGTGAGGTAAATTGAACAAAGGACTGCATATGATATAATTTTAGTGAACCACTGCAAGAAGTGAAAGAGTAGTAAGGACACCTCAGAAGGATACAGTGGCATTAATATGAAATTATTTGTGCTGTTCGAAGATCAGATCAGCAAGGATGTACAAGTGTGTCTTAGGATTTTTTTTTTCTTACGTAAGGGAGGTGAGAAATTTTCTTCACTAAACCGACATGTACGATTCATATACCTGATCGTAACATATTTTATTGTTTAGCAAATCATAATATACGTCTTGTGTTAGCTGCTCCTGCTGCTTCTGTTTTTTGTTTTCTCTTAGCTAAGAACTCTTGTGAGATGGCTGATTGAAATGCCTACAAGCTAGTTCTTAGGAAATACAAAACTTCAATGAGGAAGCAGACACGACTCTTCTGTGAAAGCATAAAAGAGTCCTCTGAAGTCTCAAGGCTACGGATAATCATTTACGAAAATTCCTATATATCCAACCACATAATACCAGCCAGTATTCACTGGATCACCTCTAGTAAGGAGTCCATCGACCTTCTACTGGACACCCATTTTTCTGGTAATTCTTCAGTTGATGTACCTCAATTCGAAACCACCTTTTCTACACCATGCAGCAACTCCACGAATATAATTACTACTGAAATGATCCTTTGGACTATTCACAGTTTCAAACCATACAGCATCTTCAGCAAGCAGAAGGCATAGTGCTCCCTTGACTTAAAGCCAGAATGTCTAGTTGTTTGAATCTGGTCTACATACCCAAACTATGGACCGAGGTTGAAGTTGTCTTTATACCCAAAGCAGGAAAATGCTCGGATGTGGAACCTATCAGCCTAACATCCTTTCTATTGAAAATACTAAGCTCCTTTCCTTCCTTTCTATAAAATACATCTATGCTCTCTACGTCCCAACATGTGTACTTCAAAGGCAAATCAGTGGAAACAGCCTTGCACTCGTTAGTGTGCATCATTGCAAAATCACTGAGCATCAAGGAATTTAGCAACACCAATGTCATAGATCTGCCTCAATCATAGATCCACTTGCAAGCCTGAAAGTCGATTCGACGCTTAGAGCATTGATCAATCAATTGCTCATACGCAGGATTATCAACTCGCAGCTGAGCGTCTAAAGACTTGTAAGTTGTGCAACTCCTCAGGGTGGCATTCTGTCCCCTATTCTGTAGAATCTAGAATCAACGGGCTGCGATTGACATTCCCATCGCTGCATCGGGAACACACCCTGATACTCTCAGGGAAATCCTACAATCTGCTCTCCTACGGCTTACCAGATGGGCCTCAAAATGCAAACTAGGATCTAAGGTGCAAAGATTTGCATCATTGGTGCACTGAGAACTTCTCCCTCACCGGCGCTGGACATTATGCTCTTCCCTTCCCTTAGATATTCTTGGCAAGCAATTGGCTGCGAGTGCGGCTATCCGGCTCAAAGCCTATTCACAATGGTCTAGCCATCATAAGAGCAATCCTCGATCAATTTAATCCCAGAAGACACCGACTACACCTCTCGGGCCCTGTTATTTGACCGAAACTGCATCCATCCCTCTCCTGAGGATAGTTCAGTCCACTTCTACATAGCCGGCTCCAAGACTGACAAGGGGGTAGATTGTGGTGTTTTCTCCGATAAGTTCAATCTGAGCATCTCTTTCCGCCTCCCCGATCATTGTAGCGATTTTCAGGCGGATATCATGGCGATCAAGGAAGCCTTGCCCTTTCTAAAATGTAATAAAATATCCATCAGGGATATTAGCAATTTTACTGCCAATCAATCGGCAATCAAATCCCTAGAATTGCGGTCCTTCACTTCAAATTCCGCTTTTAACTGCCGTTTGTCTCTTCTGGAGATGACTGAGCAGTTCAGCATTCACCTTTGCTGGGTGCCAGGTCAGGAAGACATTGTAGAGAGTTGCAAGGCTGATGACCCAAAGTGGAGGAACTTAGGTATGCCCCTCGCTACTTGTAAACTCTTACTAAAGCAACTGTAGATGGGAAAATCTCTCTACTTGCAAAATTTCGAGTCAGATCTGGCCCAGGCTTGATCTGAAACGTCGGCTAATTGGTTCTGTTTTCGATGTTTTTACTGGACATTGTCTAATAGGCCAACATGCCCAGTATTTTACCCCTTCATCGATATTGTACTTCAGTTACCTGTTGTTGTAGTAGTCGGTCACTATACGCAGTACGTAATATGGCGTATCTATCCTGGCCAGTACTCCTTTGTACCGTAGAGCCATCTTTCTCCGTCAATGGCACCTTCTGCAACATCGACTACTGCTCTATGCCATCGACAATAGATCGCGCTTTTTTGAAGCCAAATTGATCATTTGAAGAGCTCCTTTCAATGCCAAGGGTGAGTTCTTTGGCAACATCCGACAATGGATTGAGGAATTGCATCAAAACGGAACAATTTAACAGCTAAATCATGATTCTCGCATCTTGTAGTCCTGACCCAGAACTTAAGAACCACGTTTCAGATACCTGCAATCTTGAAGAATGTGTCTGTTTGATGTCGGTAAAAATCAGAACCACACTCTGAAACTGTCCATGGTAATACCACCATGTTGTATGTTTAGAATACATCATTCTACGGTCGGACATTTCTCTTTTATAATATTCAACAGTAGTGGACTTAAAATCGAACCATGTGGTACTTCTTTTACCGTCGTATATCCTCCCTGAGGATGCTCATACACTTAAATGACAACAAATTCCACTTGCATTAGAAAATAATTTCCTTGATCGTAATTACCTAATTCCAAGATGTCAAGTTGAATATCGTAACCTAGCTCCATTTCTAATGACCTGCCTTAGATCTCAATAGCTATTCTTTTATAACACGTATTTTAAAACTCCTCCCAACAATCCTTTAGTAAAACACTAATTAAAGCATTGCATTATAAATTCCAATTTAATCCTTGCAACCTTTGACAAAGACTACATCGAATTGGTACATGGTACACTGACTTCCCTAATTGAATCACCTCGGTTAGCATCATTTTCTACACAGAAACGCACTTCCCCTCCCAATCACCCAATAAGGCTTCCGTTCACTTCACATTACCCATTTCCATTATTGTCTAAATGAGGAAACAAGTACAAAAAAAAAAACAAAAATCTCATCCTTATCGGTAGAGTAAGCACACCCTCCTTAGAGTGGCATTCCTATATGATACTCGTACCACTGGCAATTTCCATTAGCATACGTTAAGCACCTCCGAGTGCATTTTATCTCGAAAACACACACCGCGCGTTAGACCGGAAGCAGGCAGGCAGGCAGGTGAGTTCACTGTAACAGATCGAAACCGACCTAATTGAGTCAACGTTATGGGGCGGTGGTGATTGCATGCCTCTGAAAGTGGCTTAAGTATCCCTGTTGCTCGTTGACTCCCTTATGCAAATAATGACCCAATAACGGTAAAGAAAAATAGTAAAAATAAGCAACATGGCGACACTTACCTCACATGTGAATGATTTGCATTTTTATTAGAAGCTCGTGCTCCGGGAACACGGAACCGACCCAAACTGCCATGGGATGTGTCTGGGAGTCTGGGAAATCATTTACATAACCGGGTAAGAGCTTGCTGAGTCTAGATGGCGATGCATACGAGCATACAAGTATGTGGGCGAAAGGCTGGTTGCGTTAAGTGCGCAGTTCGCCTCGTAATTTATTCCATTTTAATTTGCCCCATTAACCGCAGTAAGCAGCCGGAGAGGCTCACTCGGGCGGGAGGAATGCGCCGTCTAATCTCGGTGCCGGCGTTGTTGGTCTGGCAACAACTGATAGGACCCTCTTAAGGAGCTGTGCTTTGGTGTGTGCGTGAGTTTTCCTTTTTATGACCGTCATGTGTGGTGTATGGGGTTTCTTTCTTCCCGAAGGAGTGGGTGTGTGTCTTTGTTTGGATTTTTATTTCGAAGTCAACGGAATTATTCTGCTTATCGCAAAAATTTTAAAGCTATAACCGGGAAGAAGTTGCACGAGAGTGGATTGTGCTGGAGTGGAAAATTGTTTCGCAAGTATGTGTATGCGCGAAGGTTCTTAGCATGAAAGTTGTTCATAAATTCGAAAGGATAGTGGCTGCGGTGGCATGCAGTGTGGTGAGTGCATGCAGTTGGCGGGTGGTGTGTTATGCTTTCTGAATTTATGCTGCCGCGTTGGAGATATTGAAAATTATTATTGCTTCTCTTATCGCGAAATTTATGATTGCTATGTTGGTTAGTTCATGGCAGTGGGGATGGCGGTCTGGTTTACCTTTAAACTATGATGTTTCACTATAAGGTTTCCAATTATGATGGGACTATTAAAAAAAACACAAGCAGTGTCGCCAATTTTAGAGTTATTTATGGGCTGGCTGGCTGGTGTTATTAAGTCGCAAAAGAATAAATAAATCCAATCCCAATGAGTACACAACACGACATGTGGTTAACTTTCCACCGAAAAGGATATAAAATTTTAGCTCACTGTAAGAACTTATGAACAAGTTAACTTACTTACTTTAGTTTGGAATATATGATGAAACAGAAAAGGTTTCTATTGTGTAAAAAGTTCCATATGTAAGGGTAGGCCATCTACAAAGTTTAAGAGATACATGAGATCTACGAGGTCCACTAGGTTCATGGGGCTTTAAAGATCCACGATATCCAGGTGGTTCACAGTGTTCATAAAGTCCATCAGATCCAAGAGGTCTATAAGGTCCGCGAAGTCTAATAGCTCTACGTGGTCCAGTACGTTCAGGAGATCCTATGGCGATAAATTACTACAAAAGCTTTTTAAAACTACAAAACTACAAGACTTACGAACTTGTAGAAGTACGCAAACTAAGTCTCTTGCTACTTGTATACATTTACTCAAGCGATCAGAATATTCAATCGCCACTGAGTGTCTTGTCAAGTCTCCATTGGGATCAGCAATTAGCTCTATGTACAGCTTAAAGAAACAAATCGTTTCGAACGTATTCCGCTTCCATTATGAGGCGAAGGAAATATGGTCCAATCGCATATGCATATGCGATCAGGAGATTTCCAAGATTTAGAGTCAATAGTCCAGTTTAGTGGAACATAAGTCTACAATAGAGTTCTGGACTTATGTTTCACCCCAGGTCAACATAAGATATAGGTCCATATTTTTTTTTTTTGTCGAAGATGGGTGGGTGGGTCCACAATTTCTGGGAAGATAAATCAAGAAAATCATTCCACCATTCTTGCTGCTCCTGTCACATGCTTTTTTTGTGGACATACTTAGTTACTACCAATGGGGTGGAACATAAGTCCATAGTTCGATTGAACTGAACTAAACTGGGGCATAAGTTCATTATAGACTTATAGACTTATGTACGTCCCGTGGGCTCAAGACTGATTGATGAAAAGAAACGTTAAATGTACACATCTTGGAAAAAACATTACCAAATCAAAGCAGAAAAGCCTTTCTTCTTGTTTGACAATTCCAAAGCCTTTTGTTGAGTTCATTTTTCAGGTCAATGTTCAAGCCCACCATCACTTAACGAATCCATATGCGCATTTGAAATCACTTACCGCCTTAAATGCATTCTTAGAAAACCAGTCCTTTCTTCCTCCTTCCTGCTGGTGAACAGAAGAATCAAAACATCAGAAAGCATTTAAACATTTGTAGAAAAAAAAAACAGGATTCAACGAAAAATCCTTTCACACTTGCAATCCAAATGAAAGAGAAACTATGCCATGCCTCCTCGAAATGTACCCGTTAAGAATAAGGTGCCACCGGCACAAGAAGGGGAGATGGATGCAAAAAAAAACAAAATAAATGAACATTTTTCTAGGTAAAGCTGTTGCCGACGATTTCAACGATGCCATAACTAGGACGAACCGAGTGATGGATTCCGTCGCTCCCTCCCAGTTCAATACCACTTTTATTGCTTTTCTGTAATTTATTGTGCTCCGGGATGATGGTGGAAGCCATTTTACCATTTACCAGCCCAGATGTTTTGTGTTGGCAAATACTTGTTACGAGTCAAAATACTAGAACACTACTATACCTCTATCGACCCAGCTTTTGCGTCATCCTTCATCTGATGTATGTATGTGGATGTGGATGTGCGGCACTTGTAGAAAAGCAATCAAAAGTGCTCCTCAACGTATTCCAGATATTTTGCATGATGATGGATGGATGAATGGCTTGCATTACTCTGTATTGTGAGCCTTATACTACGAATGTGAAGCCCTTCTACTATTGAAGAGTGTTGGAATACCAGTACACCCACAGCAATATAACTTTATGCCGGTGGATGGGACGCTTATTGAGTTCATGGACGATGAATATTGAATACGCACATCTATATAAAAATGTTTGCAATATTTCTGTGTTTATTGCAAGAAGTAGGTCCGGAGAGCTTCGGTGTATGAGAAATCTTTGGGAATACTTGAGGACGATCTACTCCTTCCTTAGAAGAGGTGGCAGGTTGATTCGTATTCATGTTTATTATACATATCCCTTACGAACGGAACGCGCTTATTGCCATCGTATCCTAAATTGAGGCTCATCCAAGATGATTGGTAGTAAATTGCAATTTCTCTTGGAATAACATTAATCTAACGAAGACCTGGATATGTGTAGATCCATGTGCAAGTGACAATTTTTCGTTCCTAATGCAGCCTTACCTTGAACTCTCTGCATTAGGAACGAAACTGCCTGCATAAAATGATTTCCCCATGGAAAACGGAAAAAGTTCAGACTTATTAAATAGCTGCAAGCACTGAAGACGACAGATAAACATTCGAGAGATTCGAAAAGAATTTTTCCACACGAGATACATTGTAGGTATAGTTCCTCATGAGGTGTGCATACACTTTACAAATTCCCTCTCCGACTCGGGTGTCAAAGGACCGCTGACATCTACTATGTGTATGTATACACACCGAGTTATGCATAAAGAAAAGTTATTTGCGACCAAATTCCTCATTGTGATTATAGTAAAGCTGTCCCCAGAGTTATGCCCTTGCACTGGGACACACATCCTTGGTGGTACACAAATTCCTTGTTTTTCCAGATTTATATGCAACACACTCGCTCTTGTGCACACACACACACATATATATATATGAGTAGGGTAGCGGTAGAGCATGGCAGCATTATCCTGGAGATAAACGACTACGGTGTAGCTAACCTTTCTGCAAGGTCGTTTTGTTCTATCGTCGGTGGAATAGAAAGAGGTAAATCAGCTTTACAAGGATTCACCAAAGTACCAAAGTATCTTTCCTTTTCGCATTTTTTTTTTGTGAGGACCTTGTGGGAGATACATACATACGTGTTTGGGTTAGTGCTTGTGTTGTTGTTTTGTAACTTATTCGTAGAACAGAGTCATGGAGAAGGAAGTTAACTACTGATTGGAGTGGGCTTTCACCTCCTTAGTTGGTGCGTGATCGAAATAGTTTGGAAAATAAATGATCCGAGAGACCTTTGTGATTAAAAAGTGATGAACTATTTGCCTCTAATTATTTGAGGGAACGTGGGGATGGAACTTAACTGGTAACCTTAAGGTAACATGGGCGAAAATATTTTCATTCCTTTAGAAGAAATGTCGATGTCGGTGGCCATTATTTTTGATTTGGCAATCGGCGGGAAGGTATGCTTCAGGATTATCATACGAACGTTTTATATGAGGCTATCTGACTAAGAACTTTGAGGTGAATTCGTTTAAAACAATCAGGAAGATCAGGTTATGCATGTGAGCCAGCTCTCCTATGCATGTGAGCCGTAAATTATAAACCATTCATTCTCCAACCAGCTCCTAAAGCATGCATAGTACAAGACCAATTTTTTCGATACCAACAATCCATGGCACCTTTTTTAAGGAATGGACAATCGAAATGCTGCTTTTATATACATACTTATGAACGTATTAGTTTGGTTGGCTGGATTCCTTATGTTGAATTGTTCTTTCCGCTGTTTAACGCTTTCTATAAAACTTCTTTCTAAATGGTCTGCAACGCTTCGGATAGCTTTGTACCATTACACCTATCTAACGCCAAAATTTCAATATTTAAACGATTAACGTGCAGTTCTCCTTCTTCTTCAGGAGGCTCCTGTGATGGAAGCAGAGTTCTCTACCTAGCCAGCTTTTTGAGTGATGAATATTCAACACTCAACTCCTTGTTAACAACTGTCTCTTCAGGTGGGAACTAGTTGGCTCTGTCCCACCTCCTTAATGCTAATTCATACCTAATATAAATTCCTCTGACGACGACGGCATCAAGTTATAATACTAATCTCTCCTCATCCACAATGACCCTAATCAAATTCTTCTGCTTCCCCAAAGACAACCCGACATTTCCTTTAACTCAAAGACACTCATGAATGTCCATTCTTAATTAGTACAAAAGACAAAGTTTCAAGAGCGAGAAGTATAGAGTACCTTTCTAAATCCCATCCGTCTCGCAAGAGATCCTTCTACTTTCATGTCACAACCGCTTAAGTTCATTTCCATCCTCCTCCGCACACCGCCGTCGACGTTCACATGGTGTGTGTGTTGAGAATAAGAAGAATTACACCCCCAAGCAGACGACGACGATGACGACTATAGGACGAGAAGACGACGACAACAAAAAAGAGGTCGCTGGTGGTACACCACTTAACGGGGAACCTTTAACCCGGCTACAACCCTCTCACGTTTATTGTACCTAGCTAGCACACGACTGCCTCGTCTAACTTGCATTACTTAACCTATTACGGAGTGGGAGTCAAATTAATTAAATTTGTCAAGTGCGGGAAATGAAACCCACCCACCGACAGACAAGCAACAATCAGAATGAGATACGTCAGGCGAGGACCGAATTTCACCTGAACATTGAACTAATTGGTCCATGTGCTTCTGACATTTATGGGAGTGTGATTGCCCATGTCGGTCGGTGGGATGAATGTGCCTAGGCATCTGGTCCAGAGTCGAAAGGGTTCCAGTTGAGTGTGGGAAGAGTTTTTGCGAGAATTGATCTCACAAAGGTGACACATAATGGCGACGAATCAGGATTAAGTAGACGATAATCAGGTGGATGGGAAAAGTGGGTCCTTGACCAACAATAGCATCCCCTAATGAGATTTTCAAATCGCCTTTCAGTTGGGGGGGTTTTCTTTTTTTTCTTTCCTCCTTTGTCCCCTAGTAACACCATCAGGTGACAATACATTTCAATTATTTTTCGCCCCCCCCCATAGAGGGCTGCATGATCTACTCATTTAGGAGGCGATTATTGGTGCAAACTTCTAACCCCGGGACCGAGTCGAGTGGGTCAATCAATTATTCAAACAGTATGCTGTTGCGGACGATTTTGCACCTGGGTTTCTTTATTGTTGCGCTCCTAATCCAACGGCAATCTGTTTTCCATTTAACCCTTCTGACTAATTAATTTCTTGAAATTTTAGCCAGCGGTATGGGATTGAGGGCAATCGGGGGCGCTCTTGTAGCGTGATTGGTATGCGCTGGTAGTCTGTCGTGGTGTCCTTGAGACGTTCAAATTAATTTATTTGCATTGATGTTAGAATTTTGTCCTGGCTGCTGGTGTGGCTTAACGAGGACACCAGGTGCTTGTCATTCTGTCGTGCAGAAGGCAATTAAGCTGACATTGTCATGGATATTGGGAATGACGAAGATGTCTTTCTAAATTGAGAGATACACCTTAAGGTCGGCGCGGCAGCGGCGGCGGTTGTATACTGGTATGGGGGTGTAATTATTTTATTGTTTTTACAAGTGAGAAGAGTGTGGTGTAATAAGGAGCGCAATGTGATATGACAAATAACCTTTAGCGAGGTGTTGTTGACATTTTAGATTGAAGATGGTATTCTAAGAACAGGGATGAGCTGATGAGACAATAGGAATTTTAATCGGAATTATGGGACCGAAATGTCATTCCTCTGGATTTAGGTACATTCAATGTTTTTAGATGGAATTCAAGGATTCTCTACAGATCTTTTGAAATAATTGGCTTTCTTTGAAATTCTTCCTTTTTTTGTAAGTAAGTGGCCGCAAATTAGATACTGGGGAATTTTAATTAATTAAAAGCCATCGGATCGTAATTATTGTCTTCTTGAGGTATAAATGTGGCCACAGCTTATGTACCCTACATGCTTGTGGCAACAGAGTGAACCACTTAGTCCTATATCTTCGTCCACTTATTGCAATCAAATGTAGAGCTCGACTATGCAAGGAGATGAAGATCCTGCTTAAAAACAGGGCCCACAGAGTCTCCCAGCTCAAGGATATCGAAAAGTCCCACGATAGGATCAGTATCCGGATGTGTTTTTAGGAAAGCCAAGCATCTGGCAGCTGGCTTCAAGTCTGGAACACAGGCTCTTCTAACAGTAAAGAAAACCTAGCCACCGAAGCACAGAGAATAGTAGATGTGTTTAAGAAGCATTTCCAGCAGCTGCTTAATGGACAACAGGTAGAGAGAGTAATGGGGCAAGAAGAGAACCCTCATCCAGTCAATGATGAAGCCATCCCCCTACCAGTTTTGAAGAAGTTCAGCTATCAAAACACTGGACAACAAGGCCGCCGGCTTTAATAGTCTACCAGCAGAACTTTTCAAACATGGTGGTGATGCTTTGGTAGAGTGCATGCACCATATCATCAACCAAGAATGGGTGTATGAAGCCATGCCCGATGACTGAACTATCAACTCTGTATGCCCCATTTTCAAGACAGGTGATTCTATGTCTCGTAAGAATTATCAAGGGATATCCCTGCTTAATGTCGCATATAAAATCTTATCCAACGTACTGTGTGAATTCTCAAGCCTTTCTGCAGCACACTAATCGGCACGTACCAGTGTGGCATCCGACCCGGCAGATCGACGATTGACCAAATTTTCACACTAAGGCAGATCCTGGAAAAGACCAACGAATTTCAAGTCGAAACTCACCATCTCTTCATTGAGCCGCATATGATAGCAGTCATCGTGTTGAGTCATCAAAACAAAATACAAATTTTTGGCGCAACAGGTCCATGGGACCTAGGGCCTAGCTTCTCACAACCATTCGAGTTGTGCGTGTTATATTCTTTACCCGAATGGAAGGGGCACCTGTTTAATGCCGGATCCGAATGGCAATTTTGCGAAGCTTTTTCATGACAGTTTTACTCTCGGATGTTTGTCAGACGCTCGCGAGAGGTGGGGCCGTGAAAGAAATTTTAGGTGTTGTCTGGGGATTGAACCTGGAACTCCTCGCTCCGTAGTCCAACGCACTAACCACTTGAGCCACGGCGCCCATCATCAAGTCGTCATCTACAAGTCAAAATTTGAAATTCCTGCAAAACTGGATCCAGCAATGCCGCATGTCCCTGGTGCAATTCGAAAATAGTTCCTCGGAACTATTCCAAACATGTACCGGATTTCGGCAAGGAGATGCACTATCATGTGACTTCTTTAATCTCGTACTGGAAGAGATAGTGTCACTAACAACAAATCTGTCAAACTGTTGGGATACGCAGACGACATCGACATCATCGGTCGCTTCAAGCACGTCGCCTTAAAGTTTTGCTATATGGAGCCTAGAGTGCTGTCCCATTAGCAGGCAAGCAGAGCAGATATTGAACACTTTCGAGCCAAAAATTCTTCCTTGAATATTCGGTACCGTATGCGAAGAGAGCGAATCGAGGAGAAAATATAACCGCGAACTCGGTGAACTATACCAAGATGTGGACGTAGTGCAAAAAGCAAAAAACACGTCGACTACACTGGCTTGGCCAGTGCGAATGTACAATAATGCTCCAGCAAAAATGAACTTTGAATGACAGCCACCAGGTTCGAGACAACAAGGATAAGACGAAGCTCCGTTTTAACGTTCAGCGTAAAACAGCGTGCCCGGAATCGAAGAAAGTGAAAGGCTGCCATGTTTCAGGCAGAGACTCTTCACGATTTCTGCCCATTAAATAAGCAAGCAGAAAGATTATTGATGTTGCTACTCTTGTAGAGAAATTTCCTGTCATGTATACTAAAGCAAATGTTGCCATTTCCCCTGTAGTAGCGCTATCTTGGCTAGGATATCTGTCGTTCTGATGCTGTTGGTAGTTTTAGGAAGTTCCCTTTTTAAACTTCAGGCTTGAATCCTTGGAATAGGAGGTGTACCACTTCACATCTGTACCACTGATATTTGAGAAACTCGTCTAATCCAACAGTTTATCTCTATCCTGAGAGAATGAGTGGTTTCTTTAGATTCTGGATAGGTCTTCTGCCTTCTACCCTGCTCTTATTAACTCTTCAGTTTCGTGCCTACATGCATGCGACTATTGGATGAATTCTCCTATGGCACAATTGTCACAAGAAAAAGTTACTAAAAGATCAGCTTTTAAAAAAGTCCTTGGGCTAAACTAAATACGTACGACTATACATATCTCAACTGATACCCTGAATCATTGCCATTGGGTTGTTAGAAAACCACCAGAAGTTTATCATCCCTTAAAACTCAAAGTTTTCTCTCTCTCTTTCTCTTTCTGAAAAAAACAAATACAATTTACCACCATAATGGAATGAATTCAAAAACTTTCTTCTGTACACGACACGACATTTCACCTGACATAATGCGATACCAACCGTGCGCCGCCAAAAAACAAATCCAATGCAATGGGCGCCTTCTAAAAACAATTTTCTTATCTAAAAAAGCGTAAAAGGAATCCTTCGCTCTATCTCGAAATCACATGTCATTTACCTTCATTCCACTTGCATGCTTAGGAAAATATACCCATCATCCCGAACAGTTTATTATGTTTCCCTTCCAAAAGAGAGAAGACACAACTCGACTCGCTGTTCAGGAAATCCTTGAATATCATTTGCCAGCTGAGTAAACACAGAAACACCCCAAACGAGATAAAATTAACACAACTAAAATTGTCGGAGAATGAAAGATTCCTTTTTTTGCAAAAGTACCTACAAAACATGTCTATCCGCGCGCTCCCAAAAATTCAAACAGGACCTGATGGCATCGTCGAGATAAGTTTAACGAACCTAATTTTAGGGGTTGCGCTCATTTGCGCGAAGCGTCGTCGTCGTCGTCCTCCTTGTCGACGTAGTTGTTGTACACCCCATCCAATATATGCGATGATCCGTCGTCGTCGTCGTCGTCATCGTTGTCGTTGTCGTCTTGCTTAGAGCGTATAATTTAGCGTCGTCTTGCAGAGCCTTTTTCTGTTGTATGCCTGCGTTCATTGGTATTCCTTATTTCGAAATTATACGCCATGAAAATATTTAATATCAAGCAGATTCCAAATTAGTACGAGTGTATGTCTTGACGTTGATGGAAATGAAGATGCTACAATACTACCAATATTCTATGGTAGCTGTAGTCTAAAGTGGGTGGTGGGTACTCCTCCTCCTATGTGAGGATGGTATGCAGCATGTCTGTATTATGTATGCCAACGTCAAGAACCTCTAACATGATGTACAGAGTACACAATACGAAATGACACATCCCTTCATCAAATAATACGAGAAGTTTAATTTTGCATGCCTCATATGGATGTAGAATATTTCCATAGACAGAGAGAGAGAGAGAGAATGAGAGAGGAGAAGCTATTTGCGGAAGACCGCAACAGAAGATTCATTCCCGGGAATCCCGGAAGAGAACTTGACTTTCCTTTTGAGGTAGCAACTTCGTTTTGTTAGTGAAAAAAGTTCTTTGAGCACACCACAGAAAGGATGAAGGATGATGACATAGTGGATAAGATGAGGGCTACTAGTATGTATGCAAAATGTTCACACCCTCCTCTAGGAAGTGTGAGATCCTTGCCAACGTCATTCAGTCGTTCACTCATTCATTCATTCATTCACTCAGCCAAACAACAAAGCCAATGTTTACCATCGAAGTGAAAAAGAAGACGGCGACAGGGTGCTTAGATCAAGACATCCCTTACAGTAGAATCCTATTCCAATAATTGTAACTCAGACACACTGTGATTAGCTAGTGGCTTATCTGCAAACGCTGCAAATAGATGTTAACCCGCACATGTCTGTGGTCATATCGTGCATTTAACATGGTGGTGGTGGCGTAATTGCTGGACGTCCAACCGCCTAGCACTGCCAATTGCTGCCCGTCGGTCTTCCGAAGCATCGGCACCCAGCATTACCACAATCATCAGCACAGTAGCACCCTATGTCATGGTTATGTTCTGGCGACACACAGAATAAGTGCTCGTCTATAACAATGGCATACGTAGCCTCCCCCGGAACGATGTTGTTTACCGTCGCTGAGGCAATAAATCATTTGCCGCCTGATGTCCGACCAGACGCGCAAGCGAATGCATTAATCAAATTGTTCTCCCTGACACACCCCCACCCCCACAAGCCCTCATTTGGAACCACGTTTTCCTCCCCAATGCACTTTTTTTTGCGATTTTTCTCGCATTTTCTTCTCGTTGGCGCGGTCATAAAGAAAACTTTTCAGTTTCGATCCGAACGAAAATAATGATCGACGGACGGATGGATTTTCACAAGTGAAGTTTTCTTCCAATTTTTTTTTTTTTTTTAATTCGGTCGGTCGGTCGGTCGGATAATGTGTAAGTGGTTTTTGGTTATTACGATCTATAAACTTTTTTTTCGTTGTGGCTTTAACAATAGACTGTGTACAATATTTTGCAGCCCTGAGGTAGGAATTTTTATTGAATTCTTTGGAGAAAAAGTTTATATTGTATAGAAGGGGACCACAAACCGGAGGGGTGATTAATTACTAAAGAAAAACTGTAACTTTTGCTTGTGTTTGTGCTTAATTGATAAAATTGGTAGTTTCATGGTTGCTTGGGTAAAATACATCAATCAACGGTCGGCCTTCAGGGCGAATGTGGAACATTTTCGATTCGATTTTTTCGTTTTGTGTGAAGTCAAGTGGGGTTTTCGAAATCTTAAATGGTTTTTAAGTTGCAATGCACTATTTATAAAAGGGACTATAATAGTTCGGCAATAAGTTTAAATCTCTTCATCAAATGACCAGTTTTTGTGGGTGAAATGTGTCGTATAAGACTACAAAGGCCTGCTTTAAACATATTCTAGGTATTTTTAGAAGACCATCATCACCTACATAGCACCTACATCGAATTGAGATTTGGCTCTCCTCCTCTTTACCAGACACCTCAATTGAAAGTCACTGGTTTTCAGATCCTTATTTTAGATTTTTCAAATGAAGGGTCATCCAACAAGAGGTGTCATTCTGAATTAATAGAAAAACGCAACATTTTTATGAAAAGTGATGATATTTTGATTTTAATCTAAAGTACAAACTCTGAGATTAGTTATGGAATACAATACCTGTCAAATTTCTAGCTCCGCTCTACTTATAAGTAGTCATTCTTTTGATGAAATTTTTCACTACATTTTCGCATAATTGCGACTGTATTTCGCGTAATTTTTCTTTTAGTACATGAATCGTTTTTTTTTTTACATGAATCGTTTGTAAAGTATTATTGTAGACTTAATCGTTGACACAGCCCCAAAGGAAAAAGTCTAATGGTGTTAAATCGCACAATCTCGGTAGCCAGTTGAAGCCTTCATTTCGCGAAATCACAGATCTGGGAAAGTTTTTACGAAAGAGCCATTGTTTCACCAGCTGTGAGGCATGTAGCGCCGTCCTGCTGAAAATAGACGTCGTCCACGTCCATAGTATCAATTATAGGCAAAAAATCCATTCAATCCATCCAATTCATTGAAATGGTCTCACCAGCATCATTTTCGAAAAAATATAACCCAAAGACACCGTCAGCCCTAAAACTGCAAAAAAACTGCTACTCACTGTGGATGGAGAGGTTGCGCCACTATTTCTCTGGGTTTTCGAAGACCCACAAGGGACAAGGCTGCAATTCATGAGCCAACTGACCTTATAAGCATGTAGGCCATGATCTGTATCCAAAATGCGATGCAAAGTGCTAGGCCAAATTCGTGTGATCGACTCGAAATGAACACACCTGGGTTTTCTGTCACACTTTTAGCTAGGGCGAGAATATTTTCAGCTAACCTTACCGGACGAACACGAGTTGGACTCTTTATTTCACTAACTTGCCTAAGATGTCCAAATTTATTGATTAAATTCACAATAACTGTGTGAGAAGGCGCTTGATGATTACCACAAACAATACGAACTTTACGAAACATTTCCGCTGACGCGATGTGTTCATATTCTCAAAGTTTTTGTTTTGAATTTTCACTATTTCGACACATTTGGAGTGAGTGGAAAAATCCACAATGCCACACTCAGGTCAATACAGACCAATGTTTATACCTACAAGGGAGAGACATCCCTTGCCCATTGGTTAACTTTAGTTCTACAAATATGGTTCCTATGAACTAGCCAACCATCTAGTTGATTTGATGCAGTTGAAGATGTCTTTGACAGGTCTGCTGAATAGTTCTTCTACGTCCCGGAAGACGTGTCGCCCTAAAAATTAAAATCTAAGCTGGATAAGACCTGGACAGTGACAGAAAGTGGACGACATTGACTTCCTCATCTCCATATCCACGAATTCTTCCATTTGTCTTAGTTTTTTCATATGGTACCGCAGAGTGTTATACCCCGTGATGGCTTCTATCAGGAAAGGGATTTCCTATCCATTTGCATAATTCTGTCGATTTTACTCTTATCGAAACAAGGCACATACACTTCTTGTGATCACACACAGGGTCTAGGGAGGACCACCTGATGTTAGCCTCCTTACGGGACTTAATCCCTGCTTCTAACTTCAATGTGCAAGCCGCAATGAGCACCGAGGTGTTGATCTGTTCTGATGTATGTAAATCGTTTTTATTGCTGCCTGGTCTTCAACGCCTTCAACGCAGACTCACATGATGCTATTGTCACTGCTAGGGCTTTCGCCTGGAAAATACTGCTATGGTTCGGGAGGCGGATTGATTTGAATATACCCAGTGGTTCAGAAAAGATACCTGAGCCTACGTCTACATCCATCTTTGATCAGTATTAAGCAGTATTAAGCTGACTGCTTTTCCATTCCTCTCTGCAAGGGAACGAGTCTATGAATGGTCTCTTGAAATCTAGGTACGGAGTTAGGTAATTCGTGGCGGGAACATTTCCTAGATATATTTTCAGGATCAGGTCTGCAACTATTTGACTGACTTATTCTTAGAGCGCTAGCAGCTGCAAGGCTTAAACGAAGTAGATTGAGATTAGCCTCCCGACGATGGCAGACTGCCACCATATAAGACAGCCAGAAGTCAGAATAGATCTTACTATATGTAGGCGTATAAATCCATTGTATAATTTTGGGGTTACATCCCCAAGATTTTCCAAACAGTCTACTACATCTATTGAACGCAATAGTGGATTTCTTGATTCTTTCATTAATGTTTGGCCTCCAGTTCAGTTTCTTGTCAAGTACGAAGCCTAGATATCCGGCGCTCTCCGAGATTCTAAGGCGAGTGCCCCCTTTTTTCCCTTTGTTAGTGAATAATACCAACTCGGTCTTCTAGGGATTGACCACATTTCTTAGTTCAGGTATCTAGCATCTAGGACATCTTTGAATTCCCCACTAAGGGTAGGGGGAATTTACCCGTAGCCAGCAATGTAACGTACTTCATATTTCTTGCCCATTTTTTTTTATTAAGTTTAACATTAGGTACCGCATGTCCACACGTGGAATTCTCTCAATCTGAGATCTCCTTTTGTGGCAGAACCTTCGGTAAAAAAGTCCAGGGGAAGGATATGAAGAATTATAACCAACCTTAGTCTGATCGGATGATGATGGGTTCTTACCCATAGGAAATGATGGATCTGATAATTGCCCGAATGCAGTCCCAACTTTCTCTCAAAAGCCCAAATAAAGGCTTTGTCCTTTTTTCAACATTTCTTTTCCAGAATAGTTCGGAGTCTAGAATAACGCCGAGATATTTCTCCTCAGATGAGGGATCTATTGTAGTCCTATCTAGCTTTGGTAGTGTGAAGTCGGGTATCTTTCTTCTTCTAGTGAACAGAACAAGATCAGTTTTCTGAGGATTACCCCAAAACCGGTCTGTTTTGCCCACACAGAGAGCTTTTTGAGAGCAGATACCATTAGTTCACTGATTGTTGGCAAGAATCAGCCTTTAATCAAATTTAATTAAGTCGTCTGCAAGCAGCTACAACTTTGATTCTCTTCTCTGTGAAGATTCTTAGGATTTAGTTGACCTTAAGGAAGGACGTTCATCTTTGTGATATGCCTTTTGTTGTCATCTTCCTTACAGAACTAGGCTCGATACGTGTGCTGATGATCCTGCACTTAAGCATGTTTTCAACAAGTTTATGACGGGACTGTGTTTTGTCAAATCTTCGAAAGCTTTCACCATTGAGTTTGTTTTGGCATTATTGCAAGCGACCTCAATGACAAGGAACGCTGCCATAGTGTATTCTTTCGCATCAAGAGAATTCTCAATTTTCCAGACCACCTTATGGAGAGCCCTTTCCATCGATTTACCTTTAAGGTAGGCATATTGCGCTTCACATGGGTTTAAGAAGTTGATCATTCCTCTGATATGACGATCTAGGGTTTTTTTTGTAAAAACCATGAGAGACTAATTGGCCTATAGTCTTTCTCGGTAGAGTGGTTAGATTTTTTTTAGGCATGTACCCCGTACACATACTGCTTGAAAAAATGTAGACTAGGTAGAGACTGTTGCAGTATTGCTGGTAGATTTGAAGGGGCTGAACGAAATTATACCATATCCCACTTTGTATTCATTTATAATGTTGGATATCACTTCATCTTCAACATGTTTTAAAGAAACTGTAGTCCTGCAAGGAATGACACTTTCAATTTCTATACAGCTATGGAGTGCTTTTCCATTAGCAGTTCCAGAGATTCCTAGTTAGATTCTGCCTATGACGCAGGGGTCTTGGATAGCAGGTACATTTCGGAGCTTTGCGACCTCGCCTTCGTCCTCTATGGATTCGCAGAATTGTTGCCATAATCTCAGTTTAGCTGCTCTGATACCGTATTTATATTCATCGTAGTGAACCTAATCTCGAGATATTAACTTTGCAAGGCCTTTGGTAGTCGTTTGTCATCGAAGAATTTTGACTAATTGACTAGACTTTTCATGGTATGCTCTAGGGTAAAATATTCTCGCCAAGAATTCCCTCGTATGAGGGAACAAATTAGACCACTATTATAATCCTTAAAACATAATCTCTACAAGCTGGAATTCCTTGAACAATTTTTCAAACGTTCCCTCAACTAAGGCAACATGCCTTTTAAATGTAAAAATATGACAAAATCGTTTGAGGTATATTTCTATTTATTCGTCACAACACCATCGCTACAAAATCCGCCTCTCTCTTCCTTTGCAATATATTTTTCTTTATTAATTTTCATTATAATTATATGTATGTAGGAATACATGAAAGCCGTCATTATAAGATGAAAGCACGTTGCCATGTGTTTTAAATTTCATACGCTTTCCACCTTATCTTTGACCTTTTTTTTTTTTAAAACGAACTCTGCCATCTATGGGATTAAAAAGAAAATGAGAAAAAAAAAAAACACAATTTTTATGAGCCAAGGAAATATATTTTCATTAATTTTTATCAATTTCACGATATTGCCTTGCAACCCAACGGCGGAGGTCTCTTAAGGGCACTTTTAAATAAAATTGACGATATATAGATTTACGCATATACGAGTACATATGTATGTACGAGTACATCTTGTGGTTGTGTTTTTTTCGCATTTTACAGTTGTATTTTTATTATATGACGCAATAAAATGAAAGTCGTTAAATTCGAAAATATTATACAGGAACGCGTTTGTTTTTTTTTTTTTTTTTGAAGACCGACGTGGGAAGTATAACTCATTACAACTTTATTGGCATTTAGGTTTAACAATTTTGTTGTTTATATTGGTGAACGTCGAGAAGTGGTACCTACCTGGTAAAATTGAATTGAATACCCGTATCCAATTGGTTTTGAAAGAAATTTTATACATACGTAGTTAAAAAGAAGTGTTGTTCTATTTTTAAACACGATAAGGACTCCCTCTCGATGAGAGAACACATACCTATATATCTCTTCATTATAAATTGATGGGTAGAATAATATTTTAACAATTTTCTCTTACTTGCAGATTCAATTATGACGAAATGGCGGCAAAAAACCGACATATCGACAATTTTCATCGACTCCATATCGAAGAAGGTCCTTGCCACATCGTCGATGCGACCAACAACGATGTTCATTGTTATTCTGACCCTTGTACCGATACTGTCATCGGTGGTGACTGGTGCTGGAACACCAACGACAACGAAACCATCCCAATTGGCTCCTGTCACCCAGTGTACGATGTCGGAATTTACATGCACCAACGGACGGTGTGTGTCGTTAAATAAATATTGTAATAATGTAAATGATTGTGGCGACGGCAGTGATGAGCCTCGATTTTGTACACGTAAGTAAAAAAAAAAATTATTTTTTTTAATAAAAATTCAAAGAATTAATCTAGGCTATTATATCCTTTAAGCCGGAGTCCTATAAGCCGATTACACTTTTATTACGTGTATTGATTAATGTGTCCTTGGGATGTTAAATTAAATTATTGTTCGATGTATCATTTTGAAACGTTCAGTTACACCCTGTTCCAGTCCCTTACAAGAGTGGAGTCGAATTGGTTTTTTTTTTTCTTTTGGGAAAACGTGTGCGGAAGCAAAGAGCAAACAAGTAAACGTTGGTATTATGTTTACTTGGGCCACAACCTATCGTGGTAAATATTATTGAACTTTATAACATGGCTATTCCATATCTGCCATCAAGGATCTGGCAAACAGTCTGTGCAAACAAATATTCACTATGAACTTTCCAAATAGGGATCATGTAATGGACTGTTGGTAGTTTAGATTTATTAGAGATAGGGAGGTTACATGTAAGCCCTTAGTCCTTTGCCGATTGCAATCAATAAACTACAGTTGCAATTAGGACAATTTACAAATACAGTCGACTACTTTTTTATTTATTCATTTTGTTGCACTTAAACTCTTTCGATTAATGCAATACGTTCAGCGGGAGTGAGTGCATACTGTAAGCTATGGTGTACTCGTATTGGCAGGGCGTTTTTGAGAAATTTAAGTGACGATAGTGTTAAATTAAAGGGATTAGCAGGACAATTACATATGTGAATAGGGACCGAAATAGAAGACCTTTCAAAGTCACTTCATAAAGCAACGTCTTTCGACGTCAAATCTCTATTAAAAGAACAGCTTTGACAATCATTGCAAGGAAAATAAATTGATCTCGGATTAGAATCTTTGTGGGCATCTAAGTAGCCTCCTTATCAAACTGTACGACATTCGCGACTTCAACATCTGTTAGGTTCCCCTATGAACTGGTAAGGATTAGTATTAGAAATGAATTTTGTGTAGCGAATAAGGACATTAGCCCAAATGCCAGGAAAGTAATCAACACAGTTTGCCTTTTCAGACGTGATTGCATTATATCTTGCAGCCTATGGTCAAAGTTCAATCAATAAAGAACTACAAGGCTACTGATAATAGAGGAATAAGGAAATCCGCGTCTAGATGAATATACTGACAAAATATTACTTCGTCAGCTTAACAGATAACAGACCAGACATTAGCTCCCCAAACTACTGCAAATTGTACATATCAGAATATGGATGAGTTGGAGGCTCAAATTCTTGATCGGTGACTGCCTAAATTTAGGTAACCGTAGCCTTCACCATATGGGAAACAGACCATATGATGATGATCTGGAAGAACTTCTTCATGAGAGAAGATGAGACACTAGACTAACTAACTCGTAATAGTATAAGATGTGGTAACATGGACTATTAGGACAGCGTCAATATTTGTCTGAAAACTTTTCTGATGTGAAGGGTCTCCTTGAGCTTATTATTATTTTCTATCGTCAATCCAGGGTCATACCTATTCTATTTTTGAAATAATTTTCCAAAACTTTAAGACTCTGAAGTTCATACTTGACCGTTTAATACTCAACTCTAACTTACTTGAAATATATTAAGACCAAAAGCTAGAATTGCGTTATCCACGGCATTACTATCCAAAATAAGGATTTCAGTTCAAAAACTGACTCTTGTCAGTCTGCTCAGTCACCTATTCACAGGCGGATGAGACCGATGTATTGTAAAGACGTTTACTCAACACACAATAGCGCTTCGGCTTCAGCTTTGCCTGACGTTTTCAAGTTAAACCATAGGAATTCAATGCATTCTATCAAAATGTCATTTTCACTTCGATTTTACGTTTGGCATTCGTAAAGAACAACGTAATGCTATGTAATATGACTTCAACAAAAACTTTTGATTGATTTTGACAGTTAACAGCTGTAGAACAAAAAAACGTAGACATTCGATCTTCAATACGTGAATAGGTTCAATAAGAGGGTGGATAATCTCAAACACTTGAGGATTCTTGTTATTTTATTTTCAAAAATCTGTACATTGAGCTGCCGAATCCACCAACGGCTTTCGGTCTGCACTTCGTCTAGGTCTAGTATTTCCTATAGCAGGCGACTACTCAAACTTGTTTTATTCATATTTTCAATTTAAGAATAAACCGACAAAATATTTTCCGAAAATAATTACAGCTTTTGACAGTTTTATGTCATTTCAAAGCGAAGCCGAAACCAAAACGCTTTGTATTTTGGGCATTATTTTATCAGGGTTTTGGTAAACCAGAAAGAGGATATCAAATAACTTCTTCACCTCAAGGACACCAAACTACAAAAAAAAAAAATTACAGTAGCAGCCTAATCCCTTAAAGCATCCAGTATCTCTCTATTGAAATGGCTTTAATGTTCTCTCTCAACAGTTAACCTCTAGCACCTGTGGGGAGGGGGGGGGGGTTAAAAGTATCAAACCACAATTATTCCCCTCCATCTCCTACTAACATTTCAATCATCTTCACCAAATACACATTTTAACTGAAATCGCCATCAGCAGCCGTTGGATGAGTTCATTCCCTACGTCATCCCCGGGGAATACCAACGAACGACGACGCCACAAACAAATGAAACTCGTTTCAGCGTTCCCTTTGTTTCGTTATTTCGGTAGTCGAGAAAAGTTCGCTCTCCCTCACTGTTTGTTAATAATTACTTTAATCCTTCGGGACTTTGAATTCACGATTTTCATTCATTTTCAATCCAACCGTTGATGTACACTCTCAAACACACACACACACAACCGCACACACACGTGAGGGTGGAAGGGGAAATCCACACGACAAGAAATCCTCCGCCGCCCGTCCGACCGACTCGTCAGCAATGAATCCGGGAATCCTGAATTCAGTGTTTTGAAACTATTTCCATTGAAATTTTCAGAATGAGTTCTGGGAATTCTCTCATATACGAATCGGATATGTGCGAGTGCGATTGCTACCCTGGAATTTGGATGGATTCCTTGTCCCTACAGCTGTTGCCACTTGTATTCACAATTTTCCGGATTTTGTTATTTTTACTTCGTCTCCTGTAGGAGTGGAATAAGGTTCACATTTGCATTGCGTTGTGTGCAGTGAATGTGGGGGACGAAGTGGAAATATTCCTCGAATGGAAATCATTTCACACAGTTGAACGAGAAAACAATAATAATACACAAACTGTTTCGAGAGTTGTTAAATTGTTTTCCATAAAAGATGAATGGTTCTGGCTATTAGATCGGGAGTTGAGTTTCCAAACGATTAGGTACACAGGCGTAATTAATTTTGAACATAGCCTACAGCAGCAGGTGAGGAAGACTTTAATTATTCACTTACGCACGTGTTCTAATAATCTCGATTGGGACATGAAGGGAACGTGGACTTGATGAACATACAATTAGAAGCCTCTTCTGAAACAACGTTATTTTGACTGACGAATTGGATGAAACTGTAAAATTTTCTGTTCAGCAAAGTGGGACTATGTTGTATTTCTGTGATTTATAAGGACCTCATTCTCCCTCCCTTTGCCTCAAACGTATACGAGATCCTAAAAACGTAGGATGACATACGAAATAGCAAGATTAATAGGATCAGCACCTGCCATGATAGCATATAAATCTTCACTCAGACTAAGGGAGCTGGATTGTCCTTGACATCTATTCTGTGGGTTCGAGGGTTCCGTAGACTAATTATCCCAATTGAGGCGCTTTTTGAAGCGAAGTCTGCACAACCTAATCAGGGGAAAGCCGTAATTAGTGATTTTTACCAAAATTTTGGTACCTGGACAAAACCGAAAATTTTGCTGGATAGCGTTTTTCAAGCAACGAGCCCCTTTTTCATTTATGTTCTAGCCATGCCTCATTTTCTGCCACATGCCACATATCGTGCAACAAAGTTGCCTATGTTATAGATCATCCGATTGTAGGTCTTTTGGTTTAACCCTTTTATTCTTTGTTGCCCATTTCACACAGATAATCACGGGAAAGCCGTAAATAGTGATTTTTACCAAAATTTTGGTGCCTGGACAAATATTCGAAAATTTTGCTGGATAGCGTTTTTCAAGCAACGAGCCCCTTTTTCATTTATGTTCTAGCCATGCCTCATTTTCTGCCACATGCCACATATCGTGCAACAAAGTTGCCTATGTTATAGATCATCCGATTGTAGGTCTTTTGGTTTAACCCTTTTATTCTTTGTTGCCCATTTCACACAGATAATCACGGGAAAGCCGTAAATAGTGATTTTTACCAAAATTTTGGTACCTGGACAAAAATTCGAAAATTTTGCTGCATAGCGTTTTTCAACAACGAGCCCCTTTTTCATTTATGTTCTAGCCATGCCTTATTTTCTGCCACATGCCACATATCGTGCAACAAAGTTGCCTATGTTATAGATCATCCGATTGTAAGTCTTTTGGTTTAACCCTTTTGTTCTTTGTTGCCCATTTCACACAGATAATCACGGGAAAGCCGTAAATAGTGATTTTTACCAAAATTTTGGTAACTGGACAAAATCGAAAATTTTGCTGCATAGCGTTTTCCAAGCAACGAGCCCCTTTTTCATTTATGTTCTAGCCATGCCTCATTTTCTGCCACATGCCACATATCGTGCAACAAAGTTGCCTATGTTATAGATCATCCGATTGTAGGTCTTTCGGTTTAACCCTTTTATTCTTTGTTGCCCATTTCACACAGATAATCACGGGAAAGCCGTAAATAGTGATTTTTACCAAAATTTTGGTGCCTGGACAAATATTCGAAAATTTTGCTGGATAGCGTTTTCCAAGCAACGAGCCCCTTTTTCATTTATGTTCTAGCCATGCCTCATTTTCTGCCACATGCCACATATCGTGCAACAAACTTGCCTATGTTTTAGATCATCCGATTGTAGGTCTTTCGGTTTAACCCTTTTATTTTTCGTTGTCCATTTCACACGGATAATCACGGGAAAGCCGTAAATAGTGATTTTTACCAAAATTTTGGTACCTGGACAAAAATTCGAAAATTTTGCTGCATAGCGTTTTCCAAGCAACGAGCCCCTTTTTCATTTATGTTCTAGCCATGCCTCATTTTCTGCCACATGCCACATATCGTGCAACAAAGTTGCCTATGTTATAGATCATCCGATTGTAGGTCTTTCGGTTTAACCCTTTTATTCTTTGTTGCCCATTTCACACAGATAATCACGGGAAAGCCGTAAATAGTGATTTTTACCAAAATTTTGGTGCCTGGACAAATATTCGAAAATTTTGCTGGATAGCGTTTTCCAAGCAACGAGCCCCTTTTTCATTTATGTTCTAGCCATGCCTCATTTTCTGCCACGTGCCACATATCGTGCAACAAAGTTGCCTATGTTATAGATCATCCGATTGTAGGTCTTTTGGTTTAACCCTTTTATTCTTTGTTGTCCATTTCACGCAGATAATCAGAGGAAAGCCGTAATTTGCGATTTTTACCTAAATTTTGGTAACTGGACAAAATCGAAAATTTTGCTGGATAGCGTTTTCCAAGCAACGAGCCCCTTTTTCATTTATGTTCTACCCATGCCTCATTTTCTGCCACATGCCACATATCGTGCAACAAACTTGCCTATGTTTTAGATCATCCGATTGTAGGTCTTTCGGTTTAACCCTTTTATCCTTTGTTGTCCATTTCACACAGATAATCACGGGAAAGCCGTAATTAGTGATTTTTACCAAAATTTTGGTACCTGGACAAAATCGAAAATTTTGCTGGATAGCGTTTTCCAAGCAACGAGCCCCTTTTTCATTTATGTTCTAGCCATGCCTCATTTCCTACCACATGCCACATATCGTTCAACAACGTTGCCTATGTTTTAGATCATCCGATTGTAGGTCTTTCGGTTTAACCCTTTTATTCTTTGTTGCCCATTTCACACATATAATCATGGGAAAGCCGTAATTTGTGATTTTTACCTAAATTTTGGTACAGTCTGCACAATCTGCACAGTCTGCGCAATCTGCACACAATCTGCACAATCTGCACACAATCTGCACACAGTCAGCATAATCTGCACACATTCAGCATAGTTGCGTGATAGCGAGGCTCCTTGCCCCAAGTTCGGTACATGTTTGGAATAGTTCTGAGGAACTCTCTCCGAATTGCACGTTGCATCGCGTGTTTTCCAGCGTGATGCGGCACACCTGGATCAGTTGAGCCGTGATCCCGAATTCAGCCATCGCCTTGTAGATCTCAAGATGATGAATGCTATCATATGCGGCTTTGAAGTCGATGAAGAGATGTTGAGTCTCGACCTGAAATTCACTGGTCTTTTCCACGATCTGCGTTAGTGCGTAAATTTAGTCGTGCCGATTGGGAACCTGGGGATATGAATATTCCAAGTAACGAAAGAATGAGTGAAAGAACGAGTGCGTCGTCAAAAAGATCTTGAATTCGTGCTCTGCTAACATACATATCATTATTGAGATTTCCTTCCTTTAGATGCTGGACGATCTGCACAACATTAAGCAGAGGAACTTCTTGAGATTCTTACCCTTTGTGGGTGGTTTGGATTTTTCTCCTATTTGCTGGAGAGATCAGACTTTTGGAAACGGAGAAAGCAGAATTTAATTAAGTACTAGCCAACATAATGAAGCTAAGCATTTCAAATAGCTGGGTTAACGAACCCTGTAGTTTCAAAACTCAACACCTAGAAGCTAAATTATGTTCCTCATTAAACACAATATAAAAAAAAATTAACATCCCTTCCCTTAAGAAACACTATAGAGAAACCTTTTTCATAAAGCATCCAATCTTGTGCACTAATTAATTTCCTTCTCAGGACCGTCATTCCGAAGTGAATAAGTGTCATTCCCACACAGTTTTGCCGCTCTCTGCAAGAAAATATAGATATCCTTCCTAACCAAGCCAAGTTCCTCTTCCCGTCATAAGACAAAAACTTTCTTAATTACAACCGCAACTACACTACCACTCAACCGGGCTTCATTTAAAATTTATTAAAAGAAACATAAATTAAAAAAAAAAAAAAAACACAGAAACTTCATAAAGAAAATAACAAAATAACCACCACAATGCATCCTTGTCCATCCTAGCCAGCAGTTATTATAGTTGCTGTGGTCTTTCGCTCCTTCCTTCACTTGGTTGGGATGCAGTTTTCAATTAACGCAACTCAAACTGAAGCACGAATCAGCACAATCATGATTCCATTTGTCTACCGAAACGTTTCGCTTTTCTGATTGTAGTCAGGCAGGACATACATATGTATGTATGTATGCTTTTGAGGACATTCCCTCCATGTGTACACGCCTGACTGACCTCAATGAGTGTACCAAAAATAAAAGAAAAAAAAATAAAAAATTTAATTTGTATCTCTTTGCAGGATGTAACAAGACATACTATGGCGACATCGGACTAACATATTCGCTTGAATTACACCGACCAAAACAGGATAAGATCCCCTATGTGTGTGTACTGACATTCACAGCCGCCGGCGGAATTCATGGCGACGTCGTGCAGGTACGTACGTGTGTTGTTTACTGAAAAATTGAAAATTATCCTCATAAGCCAGGAGACACAAAATAAAACTCCACAAGAACTTTACTGCCCTCAAGGATCACAGATATTTTCCTCCCTCTCTCTCTCTCTCTCTCTGTGTGTGTGGGGAGTAGTGGTTGTAAACGCGTGTGATAAAGTTTCAACGCTGCTGTAGCGCGTTTTCATTTCGGTGTGGTGTATTACTTAGTCTCCGGCACACAGATAACATTTTCCATTATTGTTCCACGCTGGTGTTTGATCCTTGCATCCTTCGGCGATGGTGCCATAAAAGCGAATATCCCCAGGAAAAATTATTTCCACCGTCGACTACACATTTAACTGTTTGTTTTTCTTCCCATTTCGCTCAATGGCTTCCCATTTATTGTGCTGCGAGAGTGTGCGATGTAAGGAGCAAAGGGAATCACCACACCACCCAACATTTCCAATGCCAATAATAGCAACGGAGGTCAGGTTTGTAATGCTGGGGGATGGATTCGTTGCTTAGTGCATGCCGTAGGCACGTACTTATCCAGCTAACATCACATTACATCAGATTCGCACATTTGGACATACACACAATGGCTGTGTGTTTGGATGTGTGGAAGGAAACGGATATTAAAGCTACTTTATTATCCTGCCACCTCTCGAAACAGTGTATACTCGTAACCTGTGTAACATCTCTCGAGAGAAGAGAAACGATACTCACCGGCAATAACTTACAACATTAGCACATACTTTCAGAAGATATAGATTGCATCATTCGTCTGCCTGTCTTGTGTATATGTATGTCTTAGGGACGAGAGTTCCTTCGACGAATAGCAGACAGGCTGGATGTGTGGGAAATGAAATTGCAAAACGTATCTTAAGGATATTTTATCGTCTTGACCTAGCCAATTGTTTACGCTCTATCTTAATATTGCTTCCTTGCAGGTTACGTTAGATAGTTTTACTATCGGACGGTTCACGTCGTACGTGCACGATGGATGTCCAGATGGGTATATGCAGATTTCCGAGTCAGCGCGCACCCCAATTGGAGGAATGTGGTGCGGGTCATCCTGGGGACCAGTGTTGTTTTACAGCGAAACCAGATCATTGATTTTCACCGTCAGACTGAATAAGTAAGTGATTTTCTTTTCAAAAAAAAAAATTAATCTAAAAGCTTCACTCAAAGCTGAAGCAATCAATTTTAAACCAGTAGAGGGTGTTACTTGATGTTTATATATGGCTTCTTCAAAGATCAACAATCCATACTTTATGTTTCTGAAATAATGAAAGCAGATCTACGAAAACATATCAACCTTACACAACGCTTAAGTTGAACGATTTTAAACAAGAAGGAGTCAAGTTCTATTTCCATCTTTATGAAAGGTCGTCACTTCCTTAGTCAATCATCCTTATGAGTCTCTTAAAAATATTCTCTGATAGCTTAGCCTACACTTAGAACTTTTACGACAAATGTTCCTAACAAATTGTTGTTTTTTTTTTGTTCTTACTTTTTTTTTCTTCCTGGCCTCCCTAGACAAGTGCTCCAGTTCCGATTTATTTCTGACTACACAAGTAGTCTGGCCTTACAGTTCCCTGGAATATCATTATGCCCTGGCACCCAACAAAGGTGAATGTGAAACTTCTCAGCCATCTTCGTGAGACGACGATTCTAGATCCACTTAAATATTGTTACTGCCGCTATATTTCTCTAAGGCTATGTTTGTGAATCCCTTAGAGACCGATTAAGCCTTGTTTTAGGAATTGGAATCCACACCAATTGGAATGAAATTAGTCACAGTCTCTTAAAATTCTTGGATCTGTAGCCCAAAACTATATCGATGGCACTAAAAAAAAAAGAAGCATAAGAACTCCTGCAATCAATTCAGTCCGGGCAACTTCTCTCTCTTTTTAGCCATGTCACCAGATTTATAGTATCCCTCACCCCATACCTTTTAGAGATTGCCCGAAGTACACATCTCAACTGTCCCAACTATCCGATTGGGCTCTACTCAACTCCAGCCCATAAAACGAATGTCTCGTTTGATGGCAAATCGTATTAACCCCTTTGGCCTGACCCTCTCCAAAGATTTATGGAAGCGAATCGAACCTGACAACGCAATATCGGAACCCTTTTTCGAGTGCTTCACTGCGAAACCCTCTGCTGATTTAAATCCGACCCCAAAGTTATTATTACAATTTGCAATTTTATGTCTTCTCTGTTTCTTCTTCTACCAACACACAATACAGACTTGCCCGAGATCAAAGTGGATACAATTTCGACTTTCGTATACGTTACAAGGTCCTGTCCCGAGATAGTGCAGTCACACGTTACGGTGGGATTAAATTGGAAGGTAAGCGCAATGAATTGTTTACTGCTATTTTTTGGGAGCGCCCAACCATATATACGATTATATGTGTGACTAAAGGACTTTTCGGACAAATCCTTTCAAGGATTCGTTTTGAGACTTCTTTAGCCGTATACGTATGTGTGTGGTCATAAAAAAAAAAAAAAACTGTCCGTTGTTTTTGAAATTCACATGTACACATTTGGATTTTGTTGTTTCTTTTCGTCCGATTATCCTTTAGACTTTACTCCTTGGTACAATGCTAGCATTTTTTTACATCACCAAAATGCCATCGAGGATTTTACGAATTCCAGTGGTCGTTCGGATCGCCTCGGACAGGATTTTAGTTTATTTAGTTCGTACGCAAACGATAAGTCCTTTACGAGTGACCTCGATAAGCCAGTAATAAAGGACGACCAGAATTACACCGAACCGAGATATTATTTAGGTGAGTACACATGCATGTGGTAGTCAGCATTCCTTATGTCCTTTTTTTTTATTTTTATTTTTCACAGGAGATCTGATTCCCGGGACTTATTGTTCGAGAATTTTCAGCGACTGTGATAAGAAAGTTTGTCGTCTTCAATCGCCGAACTATCCAGGGATCTATCCAAGGAACTTAACCTGCTACTATGCTGTACGGCAGGTGAGTGTGACATACGTATATGCGAGTATGTGGAGAATTGCTCTCAACCACACAAACTTTTGTAATTACCGACACAATTGCACTTTTCAGAGGTTGGCATTTGTTTTTCTCCAAATTTTGAATAACAAAAAAGGATGTTGGTTTTTTTTTTTTGCTTTTTGTTTTGAAGAGTGAAAAACTTTTGGATATCTACAAACTAGTTGATGCGATTACAATTTTTGTCCGTCTAAAAGTTATCTTCTCTCTGGCGGGGAGGGTGATCCTTTTTTCTGTTTGTATGAGTTTTAATGAAAATGTTCGTTGACAATTTTAATGATTTCCATTGTAGCAGTCTGTGTCGTTTGTGAACGGGTGGCAGGACGAGGACGAGAATGAAATTCTCAACATTTAACCAACCGAAACTGTTGAACTGGGTAAAGTTTGAAAACTCCAACCAAATGGAAGGAAATGAAAGGCACTGCTAGAATATTAGCTTATTTGTGTAACCGAAGAAGTTTTTCTGTTTGCTTACCAGTATGCTATGTTGGCATTTTGAACTGTGCGGGCACGCCGGGAAATGGTGGTTTTGGTTTCATTTCATCCCACAGACCTATGACATAGTTTTTCTTTTTTTACTTTTCCTCTCTAGTTGCTTCGTTAGATGTTTTGTTGTGGGCGGGTATTGTATTACAAGAATGGAAGTCATATATTTCACGTGAGTGCATTGAGAGGATACTTAGACGGTTTAATTGTTGAAGTGATATGTTGTGCTAACAGTAGCGCCACCGTGGTGTTGTTGAAGGATTTTTTTTTTTTAGGAGTGAAGTTAATACCCGGATATTAACTAGAAGGAATAACAAACAAAAGGCTCTTGCTAGGATATAGAATCCCAGCAAACAAAAGTGGGAAAGTAAACAATTTTTGGAACGAAGGCAGGGTGTTATGATAAAACTTGAATTTTTATAAATTTTTCGTTGTAAGTTCATGTACCTACTACTGTTCCCTTCTTGTGCATCTGCACAGTTCAGATCTCAAGCAATAACAATAGCCACTGTAATCTTTAGACAGTATGTACTGCCTAAAATCAAGCCTGATATCCGTTTATGACGTTGTTGCTCCATAGCGAACCCACTATGTATTATACAAGTTTTCAAAGTTCCAACCCTCACGTTTTCGTGAAAATCGACTCGACGGGCACTAAAAATTGAGAGGATTATATTTTTTATATTTTTTCCCGACTCTAAACAAATCTGTGTTTTTATCCCTTATTCCTTAATCCCACGACAGTAAGTAGTTTTGTTTGAGTTTAGGTCTCGACGGGCATTGCCTGTTGCTAATTCTTTTCTTTGAGATCCAAGTCATTTCACGGTGATCTACTTTAGAGCTTTGACTTCTTCTGTAAGTAGATCTATCTTTTTTTTAAGGTCTTCATTTGAGTAGTTCCATTTGGTTAAGTTTACTACGGAGTCCTTTATTTTCCTCCTCAAACCTTTTTCCACTTTTGGTCGCTGGTACAATCGGTGAATTTATTGTTCCAGGGACATTGAATCTTGGTGGGGAGGATTGAGATACCTTTGAAGATGAATGTATAATACTACTTAAAACCAACCTACGAAGAGGGTGGATTTTCAAGGACTATCGTCCATTCCTATTTTCTACACTTTACATACAAAGTTCCTGTTGATTTTATAAAAAACGATTGACTACAAGGATTTCACAGCAAACATCAGCCTCAGTATCAACTGAATAGACTAGAGTCCTTACACTCCTTCCTCTTGATTGTGACTACAATTCTGTGCCACCTCTGCTTGAAGCTTCAAGATAATTGCGAATATTTAATAAATAAATACACAAGTCACTCAGTTAAGTTCAGTTTGGACAGTGAATTCTGGTCTCCCCATCGTAGATTAGGATTTTCTCTTCAAAAGGCAAATGTATTACTGAAGACTGCACTCATACCTTCTGAAAAAAAATGTTGAAACATAATATCCATGGTGCCATCTGTTGACATATAATACCACAAAGTCCTCATCAAATATTTAAAATTTCCGAAAAAAAAGAAAAACAATTCACTTGTCTCTTTGTGGCACAGACCTGTCTCAAATTATTCAAAAACCGTCTACCATCCATATTCCTTTCATCTTCTCCATTTTATTATCCTCTCGGCGAAAACCCGGCACTAGCCGCTGGCCATTAAGTTTATTGGTCATTCATGTCCCATAAAAAGAGTTTTAATTCCGATTAAAATAAAGGACAAACAGTAGAAGAAGAAGAACTAACACAAAATGAATGAATGTCCTTAAAAGTGACATCTTTTTTTTTTTTTTTTTACAATTTTACAGATAAAACACAGAAACCAACACACACACTCGTATAAAGTAGAACTTACCCTACCGAAATAATTTATTATGTCGTCCTTTCTTTTCTTTTTTTTAACTTTCTTACAGCACGACGTCCCCGATGGAAAGCATGCCCTCATCCTTGTGCGTCAACCAAAAGGTAATCTCGTTTGGATATCCACGCAGGAGACAATAGGTAATAAGATAGGGAATACAAATGAAAAGGATAAGAAATTTGAACCTCGCCTCAAGACCTGGGACGACTGTGACTACATTCAGGTAATTAGATTGCACAATGTCTTTGTGTCGTGATTTTTCTTTCCTTGTCAACCGATTTAGTTTACCATCACCTCCCTCCGGTTTGCTTTTTTTTTTGTTCCTTCTTCTTTTCCTGTTTTTCATTCCACTTGGTTTCGTTTGATGTCCTTTTTATGGATTTTTAAATTTGTTTTCTTCCCGCGTCGTGCCGCGCCACACACCGCAAGCTCAATTCAAACTATCTATTTGTATGCGAAGAAATATAAATTGTTTTTACATCATTACTTTGTCCAACCAGAACGGCGGCCGGGGGGAGGGGTGTCCTTAGACGGGAATAAGTCCATCCAACCGGAGTGCTGGCAAAAGAAGGAAACAAAGGTTCAGGGGACTCGTTCCTAGGACTAATTTTTCTTTCTCGGTTAATTTCGATTACTTTCCGGCAGAGGAAAATCATTTTTCCTGTTCTCTGTTTTTTTTTCTTCTATCTTGTTCGTCCTTATTTTTTGCTTGTGTCCTTTTTCGTGCCGCTAGATAATGAATCGGTGTAATCAAATTAAATTCCTCATTACTTTCGGTTTGTCATAGAGGGCACACAGAGAGTGCTCACTCCCGGATGTTGCATTAGAGGCACAGTTTTGCCTTTTCTCGCGTTCAGTCGTATGTACGAGTATGTTGACGACGAGATGGCAATTCAAGGATAACACACACAAATTTGGTTTATTGAGTTTGGCTTCGGTGAAATTAGGTTACACAGCAATGCGATGCTGCTTCGAGTGCCTAAGATATATAATGAGAGGAATTTTAATGGGGAAATTACTGTTGGCATTCTATACACAAGAGGGGGTGGGCTTGCCCTACGAAATTGGAACTTTAACATAATTTGCGGAATGTGAAGAGACCATGTAGTATGCCTGTGTGTTGAGCACTTCAATGCACACAGCATATACCTAATTCAAGTGGAATTTAGTTACACGACACACAAGGAGGAACATTCTTTTTAATTAACAATTAATGAGGTGTTAATTGTAAATTGTATGTTGGCGGCATAAGCATGATCACAGGAGAACAAAAAAAAAACTGGTCCATATACCCTAAAGCAAACAAATTGATTTCCTTCATCCTTTGGGTTAATTTTTATTTTATTATTTTCATTAAGAAGGCTGTAAGTTTTTGTTAGGGACGAAAATATTTACATTTTAATAGAGGAACGTACATCTGGGATTTATCTTGACACAGGTAATTTTTTCCAAGGACTCCATTAATTGAAGATCGTTTTTTTTTTAAGCCCATAGACATGTTTAAATTCAGTGAATATAATTAATAATCCTATTTAAAGGATATAATAACCTTGTAACATTTGCTAGTACATACTGTGGTTTGAAACCAAACGTCCTTAGTGCATAATCTAAGAAGGATTTTACAGTCGTTTAGGTACGGAAATGTGCAGACTCGTAATTACTTTTGAAATAAAAATCTTCATTTTCGTGGCCAAGGTTTCTTTTATAAATGATTTATTAAAAGCTCATTAAGACCAACAGTTCGTTGGGGCATCAAAGGAAAAAGCTGATGCCATTAATTTCACATTTACTTCGAAAGAGGAATGACGCTAACTGACTGGTAAATGACTTTACATTTTTCAAAGGAGTAACAGATTTGCAATCGAAATTGATTGAACCTGCATACATAGAAGAAGTACAATGAAATTAAATCGTGATTTTCATTTTTGAAAAAATAAGGACGTAAATGATCAGACGGATTCGTCCTTGTTTGATTTGTTTCGTATTCAACATATGAACTTGCTGAATGGCTTGTGCTTTGGAAATTGTTATCACAACAACACGGGCTCGAACATACCGAAGTTCCATATCCTGACGACTAGAGATCTACTTTAGTCTATTGGGCTTGTTTAAAGTCTTTGTTTGCTGAAAGTTTATATTCGCAGGAGAATCAGCCAGGACGACATTTGCGCAAAACGTTATCTACATATGTCAGCCTATGGAAATGATATGATAAAACTGTTAAGTTGAAAAAATGCTATCGGTCAAATTACCACCTTTTGAGGAAATGCACGTATATATGTATGTGCTTGTTCAAATCACCAAAACAGGAGATCACATGGCCGGAAAATTGATGATTCAAACATCGTGGACATCGTTGCCCGAGCTGTGTGAGTGGTTACTTAAAGCCCAATGACATTTGACGCCATTTGCAAAAATTATGGCACATTCATACAATGACACTACTTTTGCCCTACCTTGTTTGTATGTTATGGTAATGGAAAAATTTAATTACATCCATTCCTCAATTCGCTCTCAGCTATACATGTACATAAAGTATCTGTAAACGACAATTTGTTAAAGCCTTTGTCCTTTGACCGTATGCTATAGATTGCCTAGAGTGGGTTGCCACTATTGTGACTAAAAAAAGTAAAAAGTTTATTATTGCCTTTTTGCGAAAATATGGAAACACGGAGTATTTCCGGACCAATCACTACAGTAAATATACCAAAGGCGGTCTTTCTGGTATTGACATCATTGATTCCACGATGAAAAGAACGCCCATGTGTTAATGTTAAACTAATATCCGGACAACACCGTTGGTTTTCTATAAATTTCCGATGCTCTTTATACATACATATGTTTGTTTACAAATATATTGAATACAATTTCAGCAGACAGTCTATCTTCTACCACATCCTATGCACGGCACAGAGTCGAATGTACATAAACAGTTTTCCAAAAAGGGCAATAGGTCCTCCAAGTTAAGTGGAATAACTTATTTGTAAGGTATTGTATATGTTTGTATTTGCAATTAAAGAATATTTATTAACATTTATTAACATTTTACACATATTGGCCGAACAGACTCCATTTTCTGGATTTCACGTACACTAGAGGTCTAATTTCCTATGGGGCTCCATATCGCTCAAATGAAGAAGGATGTTGTACTTTGAGGTGGATTTCTTTATTGAAGTAGATAAACTTTGTAACATTTTTCAATATCATTATTCGGTATCCAGAGCCACCATTCAAATCAACATCATGTTTCCACTGTCAGCAGCTTGGAATAGCAGGCGGTAAAGCTGTGAAAATTAAGCTACAGTGATCACCTACAAACTATGCCTATCAGCTGTAGTAAGCGGTTAAATAAGTCATATGTCAGTCCGTTTTCGTGTTCCAAAAAGGGTATTTAGGAACTGCAAACTTGCGACCTTGATGACCTTTCTTCCCTCAATAGAGTTTCTTTCAGACTTTAATTCTGCAGAAACTATGTTTAAGCATCTTGTTCTCTAGCTTAGCCTTTGCAAAGATACTTCACTCTACACTACCTTCTTCTCTAAGCCAGTTTCTCTGAAGAATCTGAGAATGAGATGTTGGTCTGTAATCGGCACATCCTTATTTTATACTCGTATATGATTCTTCCACAAATATTTGGATTTTCTCCCGAGGGTCAAATCCACAAGATTCCAAAATGTGTTTCGATGTCTCACTGGACTCATAGTAGAATCTGCAAAGGCCTCCGCTGGATTCATATACTTTCCTTCTGCGTTCCTTGAGTTTATAGAGTTTTGTCAGGAATCCCATACTCCTTAGCAGTTTTCTAGCTTGCCTCCTATCGTGATGATTTTTCAAGGTTTTCATCATGTTTACCTCCTCCTACCTCCTGAATTCTTCTTTTATGTTATGATCTTATGCCCCGCTAAATGATTAATGTCCTGTTGGAGGACTTTTTTGTCCTCTACTTCTACATGGCCTGTTATCCAGTACCGAGAAGGTCACTCTATGCAGGCACTCTCAAACGAGTTTAGACCTAAGAGCTGTATATATGTGACATTGCTACGTCGGAGTTACTTGGAGTTACAACATATTTTTGTCAATATTGATTTGAACGCATCTATCTGTGGTACATTTGGCATCTTAGGTATTTTTCGTTTGTTTAAACACTTCTGCATTTTTTGTTCCTCAGTTCTTGACCCTGTCTGTACAAATAATCCCTAACCACCGTTCAGTAACGAGTTCCAATAACTCGAGATCCAACCTCATTAAGCCAGGAATCCACCTCTTTCTCACGAAATTTTTGTAATACAAAAAAAAACGACGATTCACTTCCAGGTGATGTAGGGCCAAGTACTGAATACACCAATTGTATCTTGTAAGCCTTCAGGCCATTATTTTTTCAAAGTCGTCCACATAGTGAACGGACAAAGCTCCATTTCATGTGCATGGCGTTGAATCGATAAATTTGGGTCCTCAGCGAAGCCAGACTGTAGCGTTGGTATATTCTTAAATAGAGTGTATTCAGTGCGAAACTTGTCAATATTTCAATCAATTGCGCGTTCACTTTACCGATTCTGTGCACCATGAGTCGGACGAAGCTCTTTGTAATATTGTTGAATTGAGCTCTGTTTTTGGAAATAAATTTCTACAAATTGAAAGCGTTGTTGCGATCTAAGTCTGTTATAATTGGTCAGAGTTTACTGAACACAAACGTCTTCTATTGAGAGAGAAGGACAGCCTAAAAAATCCCCATTTTCAGTGATGGTAACTTATTGAATTCTGACGATCCCTGCTCTTCATAAACCATTCAGCTCCACCCTAAGTGGACTTTTTCTGGGTTTCTTGATACAATTTCAATTGATACAATTGACATTTCGTCTATTGCATCTAATTCGGATAACGCCTGCAATCACAGCTCCCTGACTGTGTATACAAAATTTCAACCAGCTTACTACGGTCCCTGCCACCTCTTGTTAGAAACTTTCACCACTTAGGATACCTACTCTGATAGTTGGAGATATGCTACATTCTCTGATACATAAATGAAGAGAATCGATCAGTAACTTTCTATCATACGAAGGATTCAAAATCCTACTGAATTTCGTTACATAAATTTTTTTAGTCTTCACTACTACCACCAGACTAAGTTATAAGACGTTATCACATCAAAACCTTCACACACAATTGAAGGCAAAGTGGAGTATTTGATCCACAAAATGGCTAAAATTGTGACGTTTAGAATGTAACGTTTCGCAACTTGAACGGAATTCATCAGTTTAGTTTGGCTGCGATCGCTGTTTAAAAATCTATCGCTCCTTCCTAATGGACAATCCTTCCAATCCTTTACAATTCTGTTTTATTTATATTTCTGTTATATGTATACGGACTTCATGTACATACAATTTATTTTAGATTAGCACACCTCATGTACGTATGTATAATTACAATTTTTTCCCCAAAATCCTTTTGTAGCTACTCCCTTTATTTTGTTACCTTTGTTCCATACTATTCCGACTGTAAATTAAGTTTCCCTACAAAGCTAAGCCCGCAAACAAATTAAATTCCGACATAATCCCTCCCCGTGTTCCAAAAAACCATTTCGAACTTTTTCTCCAGCAATATGTACTAATAAAAGATACGAATTTTCAAATAGGATAGTCCAAACTCCAAATGGAAATCAACGGTAATGTAACGAACTAGCATTTGAATCCAATTTGATTGAATTTCGATCCGTTTTTTTGTCTGTGTTTGTTGCATTTTAAAACTCACATCAGCATAGAGTTTTTCAAAAATCGTTTTTCATAGAAAAAAAGGTTAAAGTCCTGTAACTTAAAAAAAAGCCACCAAACACACATTTCCTCACATTGTACTTAGCGAGTTGAAAAACCTTCTAGAGATGATCATTCAAAAGAAGAGAAAAAAAAATACACATGTAACCAACACTCGAAAGGATAATAAAAAAAAAAAAATCCGGAACAAAAAGATCCCACCAACAACCAATATTACAGAGCCCATCACAGTCGCCCATGAAAAGCAGCAGGAACGCATGTTGGCTTAGCACAGGACATTGTATGCATACGTACATGTAACCACAACTTCACTACCGCATACACACGTACATTTTTGTTGTTTTATTGTTTCGAAAGAATTTTCTTTTTATACTCGTATTCACTGTTATTTTCTTCTTCTCTCATCTATTTTACGCTATCGCACTTCTGCATTTTATTGAAAATGTTACACTGTTCGGTTGGTATGGTGTATGTGTGTTGGTAATAGACACATTTAGAAAGGCACTTTTGAAAATTAAATAGCAATTCAGCACGTTTTTTCACTTAAATACTTATATGGCACATACACAGGATAATAAAGAGACACGATGATATATTATTCTTTGGTACAACTTTGCACACTACACCGCACCGGGCGTCAAAATCCAACAGAAGCCAGGGTGCATCATAAAGGATGTGCTAAACAGAAGGAAGAAAAAAAATGAACCAAGAATCTACATCCTTCCTTCTAGATTAATGGACAGCTCTTTACATAGAAGTAGTGGTAGTAGCAGCTCCTTGACTGGATGGAGTACGAGTATAGGAAAGTTTGTTATTATCGTCTGGCTCAAGTTTCCGTTTTCCGGGCAGCAGCCAACTCTGATGGATGAGAGTTGCTCTGCATGCAGTGTTTTTTGGGTGGTGTGAGACGCTTAAGGATAACTGTCATCTGAAATTTGATTTTAATTGATTGAGTCTTTGATTTACCGGCATTGTTAGGACGACTCTCTTTCTTATTCCTCGTGTCTGTTGGTCCTTGAACGACTTTTAGCAACATAATAAATGGTTACGTATGTATACGAGTCCTTCCGTCCGATAAGGAAAAAGACATTTTCAAATCCATTTCCATTATATACATGTACCCACTCAATTCGTCCATTTATCTCCTCGAAATGGAAAAAGGATTTGCAAAAGACAACGAGCAGCACTTTTCACCAAATCGCTTAAATGGGCTAGAATGCCCACTTATCCTTCGGTGGGATAATATTCTACTCGAATTAAAGACAGGATCAACTAATGGATGACAACGCATACAAAATGCTTTTTTCCCGAGGATTATAGAGCACCACGAGGACAACTCTATTTGAGATTTGAATGAATTGCAAATGCATCTTGTTAGGGATGGTGTGTCTTAATGGGGCGCGTGTTAACAGCTTAAACACTCAGCGTCGTAGTATTTTAATGATGATTCTTTGAAGGAGTTCGGTGCGGGAATCCTTGAACAATAAACTGTGAATGCAGAATGCTGAGAGTTTCATTTTGGTTTTGTTTACCTTCTCAAGCTGGAGGCCGTTTGGTTAGTTAAAAAAAAACCGAAAGTAAACAATCAATGTTTACACAAATTTCATGGCGAAATGGATCCTGTTTTTCCTTTTATTTGGTTTTTTTTTTTTTCATGAGAATGGCTGTTGGTTGGGGGAGTGTAATTAAACCTGTGAAACGTGTATTGTGGCGAATGGGCAATTAAGTGAAATTTACGTTTCATAACGCAACATTAACCAGGAGTAGTGGAATGGTTCATTGTTGGATTTTTTTTATTCTTAAATGGACATTGAAATTGTCAGGATAAAATACTCAAACGTTGAATAATAGCATTCAGTGTTTAATGGCGGAGGTTTATGTATGTTTTATACTTGAAGACAATTTCATTCATATTTTCAAAAATAAATGGATATTGCCATGAAAGGTTAATGACTTGTTTGTTTATTTGACTAAGGGTTTACCATCTACTTTGCGTAGATTAAGTGGTTTTCTCTTAATTCAGGAATCAGAGGTTGTAAAGATACCAGTCTTATGGATGTACGTATACATCTCCACTGTATACATGTACGTATCTCTTCACCGACAGTTTTCACATGTAAAAGACGTTATAGAAGCTAAGGGTTTGAAAGGACATCAGACAAAATTGTGTTGATTTTACGTCTGTTTTGTTGATACAGTAAAAGTAGATATCGGATATTTGACAGAGCGGATGAAGCAATGACACAGAACCAAGTGCTCCCAGATCATGAGCGCATAAAGTTTATAGCAATCTCTAAACTTTTCCCAGCTACCGAGACTGCTCATCCAATGTTCTGCGCCATGTATTTCTCGATCGTTCTACTACTCTGTCATCTTGGGTTAGCCCATTTCTTTCACAGGCCTTCCTATACATATACGTAACTGTCACCATTTCGAAGTTTATGACCGAGGTGACAGAGGTAATTAAAAGACTTTTTAAAAACCACAGCAAAAAACAGACCTCTATTTGTTGTCATTTCTTCTTGGCATGGGTATAGATTTATAATGATTTTTCGTGGTAGCTCTGGGTACATTGGAGATCGTGATAACCTAGGTCATCTCTCACATTTCTCGATTTACCTCATTGCACTGTATGTCTGCACGACATGTATGAACTGTATGACCTGACCTGAACACAGTAATTCTCGGAAAGTACATTGTTAAACTTACCTCACCTTCATCGGCCGACAACGAACAGAGGTCCTTTCATTCAAAAAGTCAAATGAAGAACTTTGATCCCAATTTAAACACTCCGCTCTATATGTCATCATTCCACCACATCAACAATACGTTTTCAAAACTTAAGCCATGAACTGTGTTGCCACACTTTGTGCTTACAAACTTCCATTGAACTCGCCTGTTTCAAAATGTCATACATAATATATAGACAACAAAATGCATTCCTCTAAAATCCATGTGTCCAAGTGCATTATTCCATTATCAATTTCAACATCACCTACCCTCCCAATAAATTACCTCTATCTATGTATGTCTACACTAAGCTGTCCAACAGCACTCACTCCCTATTGATTGAATGTGCAGTTGTCACATAAAAATTTCATTAAGGACACGTCGCTTTCAAATTACCCATCAACTCTCACCCTCAACTTTTAACAAAACTAATTACAGAAGGAAATTACAAAAAAAAAAATAAATATCCCTAATTGTACCCAATATGCCGTAGTTCCCACAATTTAACACACCACTGACCGCAGTTAATTTAAAAGTTCAATGTCTCCACCTTCGCCACTATACTCCTACACCTGGTTGCAACAATTAAGCGCCTGACCCCCGTCAATAAAATAGTTTTCATTAAAAAATAAACATTAGAACCGCAATTTACCTGCCATATCCTTTCACTGCTTATAACACTTTAATCAGCACTACGCCATTCACCGCAAAAACCACAATTTGTAACTTCAATAGAATGAACCCAAATCAAAAAAAAAAAAAAAAACAACCAGGACCCCACCAAACATAATTGCAGCCACAGCACAATCCTTGCACAGTCCGCCATAACCCTCATGTGCGCACCCACATGCCAACCTAACGTAAATAATTGAACAAAGTCAATTGCAATAAACAACCCCATTGCAACAAACATTAGTCCTATACACACACTCACTTGTACTCGTTCTCGTACATGAACGTGTCCCATTCCATTTCCTTTTCACCAGCAGCCCAAAAGGACACCCCAACCCCAATCCACCTCCACCACCAGTTCTAGTAGAGTGGATCGAAATCGCAATTCGAAACAAGCAAATTATTGGATCGACGGTGAAAACACGAATTTCATGAAGTTCCGTTGCGATATTTTTACAGGATTACGTGACCGTATACGATGGGTACACCATTAGGGACCCGGTAATCCTGAAGTTCTGTGGTGGCGGACAGAGCGTGCCGGCGGCAATCTCTAGTGGGCCACAGTTATTAGTTGAGTTTACCACCTCACCGTACGGAACATTTACTGGTACCTCGTCACAGATACTACCTCTGCACGGATTCCAACTGGAGGTGGGTACTCCAATCGATTATGATTTTCGTTGCTGGTTTTATCCTTATTTCTTTACAGGTCGAAGTGAAATTTGTCGATATACAGAGTCCCACATATGCAAAGAACAAGAAATTGTGTGAGTTTTGGATTCGTGGCTCGGGGCGTGGTGTACTAGAGAATCCGAAACATTCATTGGCACCGAATACCACATGTTTGTATCACTTACAAGGGACCGGTGTATTCAAGACCTTTGACCATCTGACCACACACCGTCGCTCCGGGCAGCAACATCAAATGCCACTGTCACGATTCAAGGTCTGGATATCGATGTTGAAATTCAATTTGGATCCGGCATTTGGTTTTCAGGATGAGACATCTGTCGGTGCGATTGGAGTCCTACAGACGCATGAGGATTGCAGTGGCATGCTAAGGATTTGGGATGGTGCCCTCAGGGAACCACCTGTATGCAAGGATTTGAATTGGTAAGTGATAGTTGGATTCATGCTTGCAGCAATTTACTTCGTATTTCAAAGGAATGTCTTTGTGGGAAAAGTTAAATCCTTTCTCTGTAGGGATTGAGGCACTTTTAGTTTTGTCAGGAGGAAGTAAATTGAAATATGGAAACCTCTTTAAAATCTTTCGGCTCCGAGAATTTATTGCTTCCCAAAGGTAGTTGTTTCTGGTGTCAGGGGTTTGAGGATGAAGTGACTTTCAACCGACGACTAATGATGAACTGTCTTTTTGTTAATTATTTTCACACCACTGCACACTGTGTCCTTTGAAGGTATACAATCCGGCAAAGACTTGACCTTGACTGTAATTTATTTTAAGGACATTTGAGATGGACAATAATTATTTTAAAAAATGCATTCCTTCAGCCAGCTATCGCGAAGAATAAAAGACCTTTGATACTGGTTGAAATAAATATCCTGCTACTTTGTATGTCATCATTCTCAGGACTCTATTATGTTTTCAACCTCAGCTCCCAAAATTACCCCATTGGAGGTTAAATCCATTTTTTTTTTCGGGCAACAACATCATAGCGTGCGACACAACAAGTGCAGAAAGTTGCAAATAGGTGTTATAGCAGAACCGTTTACAGAATTTCCAAAGAACTGAAGGTGATCACAGTTCTAGCCAAAACCCAATGAGGTATTGCACAGATCCTTTACTTCAATCAGAATTTATTGCGTCGATTCTTCTCCACCAACTTCTGTCTACAGTTTTGCTTTCCTTTCCCGTTGAAATTTAAAGAAGTAGAATGTAACGTGAAACATTTTTCCGCTTATCCTTGCGACCATTATATTTAGCCTTGACCAACAGCTTGCTCAATCAGTTCTTGAAAGGATCATTAAACGTAAAAATGTTTCAATCTCTTTTGTTAAAAATGAAAAATTTTTTTTTACTTTACAGCGAACGTGACATCCCAAACCACCCTGTACTGGCACAATACGGACAGAACTATACGAACGTTATTGCTCGTTTTTGCCGAGGAACCGTACCACGAACTTGTGACCGGGCCAACATAAATGAAACACATGCACGTCCATGTATGGTTAGTGAAAGCTACGTATCCAGTGGTGATACCATAACCCTCGAGCTTAGGAATACCGAATCCACAGTACTAAGGTAAGGAACAACCCCCCACCCGAGGATACAAAACGTTCAACCCTCCATGTCGTCCCTTTCCAACAGACCGCTTGATTTCAAGCTTAAATACGAATTTGTGGACCTGCACCAGGATGGTATGCCAATGGCCGGAGAACATGACTGTAATCGGAAATTCGTTAGCAGCCAAATGGATCGAAAGGACCCGGCTATCTTCCGGAGTGTCCGCAACATATTCATGTTCGGACGGGGAGGTACTCGCAATCTCAGATGCATCTACAAATTCGAAGGACAACGAGGCGAACGTGTTCGCATTAAGTTGCGAAAAGTGACCACCATGAATCGTTTGTGTACCTCGAAGGTGGACGAGGACATCAATAGGTCATTCTGTTATGGTGACACGAATGTCCGTGTTGAGGTAAGTAACTGGGAAGGTCTAAAAGGAACAACAGTAAGAGTAACCAACGTTTGTGCACAGATTTTTGAACGGCCATATCATGACTCGATTCTATTGCCACGTGGCTGCCTGTGTAATTCCTCGAATGCTTCCCATTTACCGGTGGAGTACACGTCAACTAGCAGGGACATCGAAGTGCATTTTACTGCACTCAATATGACCACCCTCGATGATCCGGATGCTTTGAACTTCGAGGGCCTCTTCGAGTTCGTCAAGGGACCAACCAACTGCAAGGATGGCCGAAGAAAATTCGGTCCAAGTGGCACAATCGACATGACGTTCGGAGATGTAAGTCGACACAATCTCGATTGTGAATTCAAATTGAATTTTCATTTTATCCCTCAGATGGAGTGCCGCACCCGACCATGGTTAATCGAGCCATCGAATGGGAACAAGTTCCTGTATGTTCGGCTGAAGGGTATTTTCCTGCGAAAGTACAATCCGAATGTTTTCAAAACGATTAATGCAACGGTGATAGGCACCCACTCGTACCGCTGTGAGACCAAGGCACGAGTGGTGCTGACAACATCCGAAGGTAGTGTCATTTCCATTACACGTATGTGTAGTATATGCTAAGGACATCAAATAATTCTTATGCTCTTGCAGGTCTTACAATCACAGCATGTCCTTTGGGCGAAAACTCAAATGCGTATGAATTTGTGGAGATTTTCAGTGCCGGCTGGAACGAGAGACCGAATTATGCGATAGCCAACCGATCGAAGGCTATCAGTGTCGAGTTCCTCAGACCGGAGAATGGTGATTTCACATTCAATTGGATGGAATTGGTTCCTAGACCAGCCTTGGGCTTAGTAGGTAGGTGTTGGTTTCTGTGGTGCATAGTGGAGATTTCCATTACAATGGTATACATCTAATGAGTATCCTTCTTTTGTGTTCCATTGCAGAAGACTGTACATACAAGTGCTCCGAATTGGGGGCATGCGTTAATGCGAGCGTGTGGTGCGATGGTATTGTGCACTGTCCATCCGGTGATGATGAGTCGTTCCTACAGTGCTCGGCCATCATGAAACTGCCAGCTGAAATTTTAGCTACATTGTGTATCCTAATGGTGCTGTTTTGTTGTGGATTTGTTGCGTTCGCATACAAGTAAGTACCTAAGGGTGGGAAATCGGATTGTAATGATGTGGGGGGGTAAGTTAGCTCTTTGTATTTGCTGTTAAGTTGATGGGTTTTCGATTCTGGGTCAGCTGTTTAAATGGATATGGTTAAGGGGATTGCTTTTAAGGTAAGAATGTATTGTCGAATGTTTGTTGAATAGTTGAAGTTGGCCTTTACAATGCGTTGAGTCAATGAAATTGTAACAATGCAATTGAAATGACTTATCGATTGAAATATCATCGGCTGGTGTGAGGAGATTGCCAAGTTGTCCAGACTTATGGAAACAATAAAGCCATGCAAGCCATTCAATATACACAATGGTTTGTACTGTGATGGTTTTTAAAAACCACATTAATGCTACTTCCGCACTACAATCAGGACAGGAGGGATACATCCCCTTCATTAGGCATAAATTAATATTTCCTTAAAATAAACTTTGTGTACTATGGTATCAGCAAGATTTTTGTAAGGAGTCTCTGCAACACAACAGTCGTGAATGACGTGGATATGGAATCCTTGGAGAAACTTGAGAGACCTTACACCATGTCTTTTTTAATAGAATGTGTACTTATAATTCCAATAGCTACGAATACATTATTTTACAATTATCCTTATTTTTAAAATTTTATTTTAAACAAAAGTGTACAAAGTGATACTATATGTATGTATTTATTAATTTTTTTAGAAAAATTAAACGAAAACTTCGAGGGTCATCAGTTTTACAGACACGACTGAAGTCCCTCAGCTCCATGGATACCGCTGTGTTTGATGAAAAAGATGTGATTTGCTGACAAAGCGACAATTCTGTACGATATGTGGAAATAGACCGTGTCACCACTGTCTGACCACATTCAACGAATATCGTACAGAATTGTGCCCCGGAACTAGAGACTTTAAATAAGAAAAAACCAACAACACTACTAAAACTACTAATATTACCACAACTATCAACTACTGACTACTATCAATGGTTTATCCATTGAAATGTGCATTTTATTTTATTTTTTTCTCATTTTTCTTTCTAAGTATTATTAATAATAATTTTTTTACGAACCAAAAAAAAAATGTATTTTCTAGTTAAAATTTGTTAATAGTTAAAAAAAAAAAAATATAAAACCAACAAAAAAAAACGAGACAACAATTAAAACTGCAATTAAAGACCAACGGTTTGGTACCTACACGAGAGAGAAACAACTTAAATTCCAATTTGACTCTTAAAAACAAAAAAAAAATAGGTTAAACAATTTATATTAAAAATGAAAATGTAATGTAATGTGCCAGGATTCGTATTTTTAGTCGTTAGGTAACAAAAAAAAAAAACAAAAATTAAAACACGACAGTCAAACGATCAGACGCACAAAATATAAACAAAGAGTTAACTCTAGCAAAGAAAATAAAATATTAATTTTAAAATTTAAATAAAACATAAAAATCTCTGCGTCAACCAACTGAATTTTTGTACTACGTTTTAGTAATACTGTTAAAAATAAAACTTAATATAGAGAAATTAATTTTTAAACAAGTAAATAAATAAAAACAAAAATAGTTGTGTATTTAAAATTATATAGTAAAACTAGATCGATAAATATTTCAAATTTAAATGAAATGTTGTAGAAAAAATTTAAAAACAAACAAAACCAAAATGTAAACTAAAAATTATATTTTAAAATTGATCGGGTATTTGGGTGATAAATGTTTTTAATTAATTTTTTATTTTTTTTTCTAGAAAAGTAATTCAATAGGTTTTTGGTTATTGACTCGAAAAAACATTATTTTTAAGTATTTTTTTAGATTATCTGTTGTTACTAAATTCGTTCTTATTTGCAGGTAAATAAGAACCAATGCAGGACTATACTATGACTTATGTATGTACATAGGCCTTCAGAGGCTTGGGGTGTTTAGAGCCACAAAACCAATCAACTGTCTCTTGAACTAGTTTCCACATAACCAAATCGATTTGCCTATGTTGATGGAAAATTTGTTTAGATTGGGTTAGATTTTCGTCTTATATCCTTATAAGTACATACGAGAAGGAGGAATTTATTGAATTTGAAAAGGATAGATCTTTTGATAGAGTCTTGGAATACGTATGTATGTACAAATCAACTAGTTCTGTTTTCTTGAAATAAAAACTTTTTTGAGCCAGGTTCCACAATCGGTAAGTTGGTGCATCAGAAAATTATACCAAAATGGTGGAATGGCGGAAAGATGTGGACGGTATTGTCCCCGTACTAAGCAGCAGTACAGAATTCTAATCGGCTCCCTGTGCTACCACCATTCACAGCATTTCTTCTCTAATAGGATCAGTTTTATTGGTGCATCATACTCCAAAAGATTACATCTAATGGCTCCTGAGACCCTTTCGCCATTAATGTTGTTGGCCTTCCTTTTAATCTCGAATTGATGTGCTATAAATTGTAGGCTACCTTCATATTTGTACTTATACATATATACATATGAAGGTATGAGCGGCAACGTCCATGTCTGGTCAGAAATTCGGCTAGGTTATAGTTAAATTCGAATCCACTGCTGGAGAATCAGTGTACCTATTTCTTGGAATCACTCCAGCCTAGATGTTATTCGATCAGACAACGCATTCTACCTTGTAGACATACACTTAGTGACAAAAGTCTACGTACACTCTGAGCTTTCGTTAATAAACGGTTTTTTACGGCAAAATGAAAGGGCAAAATAAACAAAACACATATTTTACGTTTTATTGTACAAGGAACTATGCATGTAGATAAAAAAGATTATAAAAAAATTAAAAACATAAAAAAAAATTAACAATAACTTCAATTGCATCAAAATAAATGTGACAAAAGTTTACGTACACATTGAGATAATGGTATGAAATCAAAAATTTTTAAGATTATTAATATGATGTTGGACTTCCTTTTGATTCTATCACTGCTCTCATTCTCTTGGGCATCGATTCGACCAATTTTTTTGTAACCGAAGGTTCAATTTTAGCCCATTCTTCTTCAAGTGCCTTTTTTAGCGCCTTCCTGTTTGTGATGTGCCTTTTTTTGAGACGTCGCTTTAGTTCGTCCCATAAGTGCTCTATAGGGTTCATGTCAGGAGACTGAGGTGGTGTTTTTAACTTTTTTGTGTGGTATACGAGCCATTCTTGGACGAGACGAGAGGTGTGCTTGGGATCGTTGTCTTGTTGAAAGACAAACGACTCCGCCAATCCTAGTTTCACAGCACTTTGTTTTAGATTATTTTTAAGAATGTTCAAATAGACGAAGCGGTCCATTATTGAGCCTATGAAAACTAAGTTTCCAACCCCCGCCTCCGACATACAACCCCGCACAAGCACATTACCACCTCCATGTTTCACAGTACCAACAAGGTTTGACGTTTTCAATGCGGTATTGGGCTACCGCCACCAACAACATGGAAATGAGTTCTGGCAAAAGGTGATTTTCAGCGATGAGTGTAAATTTAGTATTTACAACAATGACGGCAAAGTTAAAGTGTGGCGGAAGCCCAATACAGCATTGAAAACGTCAAACCTTGTTGGTACTGTGAAACATGGAGGTGGTAATGTGCTTGTGCGGGGTTGTATGTCGGAGGCGGGGGTTGGAAACTTAGTTTTCATAGGCTCAATAATGGACCGCTTCGTCTATTTGAACATTCTTAAAAATAATCTAAAACAAAGTGCTGTGAAACTAGGATTGGCGGAGTCGTTTGTCTTTCAACAAGACAACGATCCCAAGCACACCTCTCGTCTCGTCCAAGAATGGCTCGTATACCACACAAAAAAGTTAAAAACACCACCTCAGTCTCCTGACATGAACCCTATAGAGCACTTATGGGACGAACTAAAGCGACGTCTCAAAAAAAGGCACATCACAAACAGGAAGGCGCTAAAAAAGGCACTTGAAGAAGAATGGGCTAAAATTGAACCTTCGGTTACAAAAAAATTGGTCGAATCGATGCCCAAGAGAATGAGAGCAGTGATAGAATCAAAAGGAAGTCCAACATCATATTAATAATCTTAAAAATTTTTGATTTCATACCATTATCTCAATGTGTACGTAAACTTTTGTCACATTTATTTTGATGCAATTGAAGTTATTGTTAATTTTTTTTTATGTTTTTAATTTTTTTATAATCTTTTTTATCTACATGCATAGTTCCTTGTACAATAAAACGTAAAATATGTGTTTTGTTTATTTTGTCTTTTCATTTTGCCGTAAAAAACCGTTTATTAACGAAAGCTCAGAGTGTACGTAGACTTTTGTCACTAAGTGTATATGTAGATAAAGATCTGAATAAAAAGTTTTGAATGATTCTACTAATTTCTGATGCAAAAAGTTTGTGTTGACTCAGGAATTCGAAAGATCTGCGATCGAGACAGTTGCCCTCTCTGATTATTATTCATAAACAGAGGTTTGGGGCCAATCTAGTTATCTAAACTGCCCTTTCATTCCTGGCAATACCAAAAACAGAATTTAAGCTCTGAGCAATAAAATTAAGTTCCTTGAGATGATATTTTTATAGTCAGCCTCTGAGAAAAAATTATATGTATATGTATAGGTATGTCTTAGAGACTTTAATTTCAGAGAAAGTGTTATACCTTATGACTGTCGGAGCAGTAGACTTGGACAGAATAAACACCTTGTATGGACAAAATGAGGATGTAAAATATGAGTCAATGAGGTATTTGACGAAGCGAGAAGGCGGATTAATATTATACCTCAATAAGGATATGCGCTACTAAACGGCAAAAAACTCACCTAAAACAGAAGACATTGTATACATTTTTGAGCCTTCCTCGTAAAACTCGAAGACTAATTTAATCGTCGATGCCAAATTAGGCCTTTCGAGTTTTTGATACCCAACCTAAAAGTATGAGACATATGTCTATCACAGCCTTATACTGCCCACTCGTGTAATATTCAGAGTTTGTACCATTCTAGTTCATTCGTATCGAAATTGTTCAGTTAATTTTATGGGAGTCGTCATCTAGATTTTGTAGTGAGTAAAACAAGAAAAAAATGGGAGGCGGTAGATCTATCTGAATTCAACTAAAGGGGCAGGAAGCTTCTGTATACTAGTAACATAAACAGTCTTTCAATATTTCTGACAATGGTACTTGTACCGATGATATCGCCTTTTATGTTATTGTAAAGGCTTCTCTTTTCAGGAAATCAAACTTTACCAAAAACTCAATCTCTGGGAATAGTTTGAAGCTGTAAAGGCCTCTTTCCAAATTCGTTTATTATCACTCACATAGCCTCTTGATTTGAACTCTTTGGACACTATTAGAAATAATGGTCTGAATTCTCAGATTGTTTTAGCTTCATTAGAAACCTAAACAAATCAACCTATGAATCTGAAAAGTTCTTCAGCGAAATTAGCCTCGGTGTAGTGCTAATGCGTCCAGTTATTTAGTAAAAAACTGTTGGTTCAAGTCCCACCAGAGTGACACCCTCGCAACCCAATCGGCAAATGCATACCCAAATAAACTTCATTCGGACAAACACTCCTGGACCAAGATGAATCGCTAGAGTTTTGACTTATCTTCTTAACCTATATATTGTCTCTAGAGAATGATGAGATTTCCCTGCGCGTCTTCACAGAATGCCATGATCTCATTAACCCAAGAAAGCGAACATGCCGCAACGACTTCTCTTACTGCAATATATCCCAAGAAATTACTGAACTTTCTAACTGCTTCTAGAGTAAACAACTTTTTCCAGAACCCTATGGGCCAGCTTAGTAGAACTTTTCGGGACCTCACAGTGTTATAGTGGACCAACCACTCCCCAATTAGGAAATGTAATTTTCAACACTTTTCCCTGCCATCACCCAGGGAGTGTAGATTGGAACCTAAGGACACCTATCTATCCTATCTCCTTTCTTTATTTCCGACTTACACCAAGAAGAAGTATACATATACCTACTCTTAGGCGTAAGACAAAATCGACCACTCGTGCAGTGTTTTGAGCACTATTAAGGTATTCGCAAGTACATTTTAAAAAAAAGACATAGACCTGCAACTGCATAGAACGTCCTATTCTACGGTGCATTAGTACCTAATCGAAATTATAAAATCCTAAAATTGCATTAGCATAAAACAGGATAAAGTCCAAACAATAGTCAAAACCAAACCAAAGCTTATTGAATCACAAAACCAAATATAAATCAATCATAATATTATCCCCTCATATCCCCATCAATATAAATTTCAAATCATTTTCTGTTAACTAAACGAATGCGAATAAAAACTTGACGGCAGGCATGATGCACCTATAACATAGTTGGAAAATATTGAATTTACAAACGAAAAAATCGTTAAAAATCGGTTCGAATCATTTTTTTAGGAAAAGTAACTAATTTGCAAAAAAAAATCAAAAAAACGAAAAAATATGTTTAACATCCAATACTGCCACTATATGTACATGTGTGTATAATTGTTCTTAAATTTAAAAACAAAACAATATCGCGTATATATGATATTATATGTATTAGAAGAAAAAAAATTCTTTAAATGAAAATTGGATTTTCATCATCGAAGTGGTACACGATTACACTTCCCAACTTAACACTGCCTTTGATTCTAATCAAAAAAAAAAAACAAAACAAAACAAAATAATTATGTATTTATTACTATAAACAATTTATTTAAATAATTTCTTCCTTGAAGCTAGATCAAAATATTTTCCATTTTTCAAGCAAAAATATAAAATTTCATTCACATTTCAAACTTGAAACGAGTGAGATACATATTTATTTTCCACAATAATTTCTCTGTAAAATAAAAAATATAAAATCCATCAACAACTTATTTTTTAAAACAAAATAAATTATATTAAATGAAAGATTAAAGAAAAAAAAAACACTTAAGAAAGCAAGCAGACAATAAAACTCTTAAAACAAAAGAAGAAAATAATAATTTAAAATGTTATAAAAAGAAAATACTGAATAGTTAATGTATATGGAAGGAAATAAAGGATAAAAGTTGATGAATTTATTTATTTTTCAAATGGAATGCGTGACAAAGAAAATAAAAAACAAAACAAAAACAAAAATCTTGAACTAAACAATTATATTGAATCAACTTAAAAACATTACATATGTATATAGTGAGTTCAATTCAAATCATTTATTAATTTAAAAAAAAAAAAACAAAACAAAATAATCGTTACCAGTAAGGAAATGTGTTTAAGAGTCAGCAACCTTTTACTGAATCATATAGCTAAATAGGAGAAATATTAAATTAGGGTAAACGAAAGAAGAAAACACGATAAATTGGGAGAGCAGCACATTCGTCTCCCAACGACTATAAACTTAAAGAAAATTAACAAAAAAAAAAAAAATGTGAAAAGTACGAGTTTAAGTGAAGAAAAAGAAATATTGTTACTACAACTTTTTTTTTTTATTAATAAGAGTTGAAAAACAAAAAATAAATTAAAAATAACTAGTACATTGTTTCTTATGTATTAAACATTAAAAGAAAAAAAAAACATAAAAATCACAAATAAACAAACAAAAAAAATGTTCGAATTCGAAATAAAAAAAGAAAAAAAAACTAAAAGTCTTAAATGAAAGTTAAATAAAAAACCATATCAATAAAAGGAAAATTTAAAATTAACTAATTTGTTTTACTTAGAGCTCTACTTTGTAGGGCTGGAGTAGCCTAAGAAAGTCCTAATTGAATGTTTATCACCGCGAAACAGCACCAATTGTGGTGACTTAGTGTAGTTAAGATACATACTTACTTTCGCTGGAGCTACAGTTCGAGCTGACTGCGGCTTCAAGTAACAAGCTTCTCTAGGCAGTACTTTGCAGCACCTGTATTGTACTCCAATTTGGTCGAGATCACCCTCCATTTTGGCCAACCCTCAGGGTTGGATTGAAAAATTTTTCGAACTTGAGAATCGGTTTTTAGGCGCTGGATGCGTATCATTTTGACCAGGTCGATGTCGCAGTACAGCTGGTATAGTTCATCGTTGAATCTCTTCAACGTTAAATTTTGCAGCTATACCAAAACTGGACATGGTGTAGAAAAAGTTTATCTTTATTCACACTATCATTAACAACTTTTAATTCAATAAACAGATGGTGGGTATCGATTTGGATTTCTGGGGTCCTCAGCGAGACTTAGTTTAATGTGAAAATTTTGTGTATCGTCGATGTCTCAGGTCGACATATGGTTTCAAGCGTTTCAGCATTACACCGAACAGGATTTCATAGGCAATGTTAAGTAGACTACTACTTATATATTTGGCATAGGTGGAGTGGTCTTCTTTTTATTAAGATTGAGACTGCGGAATAGTGGCTTTTGTCGCCGTTTACAAGTTTACAGAAGTTTTCTTTCTAGATTTTCAGCACCGCTTGCGTTTCCACTATGGTATTCCTGTATTATATAAAGATATAGATACTATAAATTATTCGAGAGATTTCGATCCAAACCACAGTGTTGGGTTGCTTTTCGTCTCTCTTCCAAGATTCGTCGTATCAACGCCAGCATCTGTTTAACAGAAATCTGACTCATTCTCTGAGTTTCTACCCAGTGGCGCCCCAAGATTTCCCTTCTTCTGCTAGCTAGTGGCGGACATTGACACAATATATGTGCTGCATATATAGGGTACTTAAGACATATGTACCTGCTCTGAAAGATACAGAGAAGGTGAAGGATAAAGTCTAGCTATGCAAACTCATAGAATAGAAATTAAAAATCAAATAATCCCAATAAATTGTGATTCTTCAAAACGAAAAATCTTCTTTTTTTTTCAAAACAGAATACATGTTACATTTTACTGAGACTTGAAACGACATTCTATACAAAAACACAGACGATGACTACACATAACACATGAACACATTAATTATTCAAAAACGTTGGAAACTGCGTGTCCTCTGAATGAGCTGGTGCGGGAATAGTTACACCCCCAGTATCCACAGCCGGGACATGTGGTATCGAGTCCACACTCTCCAATGGTAGAAAGCAATCCGAAGAAATCTATAAACGAAAAGGACATCAAAACGACAAACCAAAATCATTGTACTCGTTAAATACCTCCGTGTTACCTAAGTGCTTCCCATGTGCATTGAATTTCGCGGGATTCTTGAATGAATCTCCACGCGACGCATCTAATGAGTCTACAGGGAGAAGGGTGATTAGCCATTTAAAGTAACATGAAACCCACCACTTACCTTCATTATTCACCACCAGCCCTTTCCTATGGTCACTCATGTGCACCTCCAACTTATCAGCGCTGACGGTCACGTAATTACACAGCTCGCATGCGATGTTCTTATAATCCTCGGGGTGATTCTTTCGAACGTGAGACTTCAAGGCGGTAGTTTGAATGAAACACTTATCGCACGAAGGACATTTTTGTTTTCGATTCTAGAACAACAAACGTAGTGCTTAGGTGTGTTTCGAAGGAGAACATGTTTACTTACTTTATCGTGACGCATTTCATGACTCTTGAGGGTGCTTGGGTCACGAGTACGAAACTTGCAAACTTTGCATTTTAATGGCTTCTCTCCGGTATGCTGGCGCATATGGACCTAGAAAGGATGAACATGTTTTACCATAAAAAAAAAGGAAATCGGTCTACCCACAGCTAGAACGGATTTTCTAGTCGTCTTCAGGCCACACACATTGCAAATGAACGGCTTGATCTTGTTGTGGACGCTTTTGACATGCTTAGAGAGGGTCTTGCCGTTGACAAACTTTCGATTGCAGATATCGCAACTCTTTTCCGCGTAGTATCTGGTTCTAGGCGCCGGAGGTGGTTTATCTTCCTTTTTACTTTTCATCGATTTCAAGACTTTCGATTTCCAGTTTCGATGGGTTTGCATGTGACGCCAAACTCGAACTGTATAAGAGAAATCGACTGTAAAAAGCCTATCGATGTCCCAATAATTTTTCTTACCTGACGATGCTGATACATAAGCACACAAGGGACACTGAAGCAGCCCAACCGAGATTCTATGTGTCTTCCACAAGTGAGCAGAGCATCTTCGCCAGTTTTCGACAATGATTTCACACTCCGAACACTTGAACTCGAGAATACTGCCTTCCTGATGGCACTTCAAGTGGATGCTACGCTTGTCCTCACTTTCGAACTTGTAAGAGCAACCTTGTATGGAGCACCTATGTATGAGGGAGATCATTGAAAACAATTTAACAAAGCCGAAATCATTTAACAAACTTTTGAACGAGATGCCTTCGCAACATCAGTTTGAAGTCCTTAAACGGTACCGGAAGCAGTGCCAGGGGATTGATTTCTGCTTCTTTGACCACAGCTGGTGCCTCTTTGCTTGTAGTTTCAACTTCTTTCACCTCTATCACTGGTTTTTCTTTCTTTAACTCTTCCTTCAGTGATTTACACTTGTGAAACTCAATCATGTGTCCCCGTAGATCCTCCACGGACGTGTACTGTCCGTAGCACAGGCTACAAACGTACACAACCACCTCTGTATAGCTTTCGGGTGGCCTATCATGACTTTTCTGATGCAGTTGGACGACATCCTGTTTGACATTGACGAACTCACACTTAGTACATTGAAATGCTGTGATTTGTTTCACATTGTCGTGGGTTTTAACGGTTTCCGGTGAAAATGCTATAATTTCGTCAAATTCCTAACGAAACAAACAAATGCTATAATTGTGGTTTATGTCTTTAGTATTATATGCGGTTATTTAAACGGTTAAATCAAGTACAACAACCAGTGTTGCTGTCAGAGATAAATGTCAACAAACAACAATGACCAAAGGCAGAGGTACTCACTTTGGAGGAAGTTTCTTCGATTAAAGACTCATTGTCGTCACCCATTTTCACCAAATTAGAACAACAAACACTTTACTTTACGAATTAAAACATTTCGCGGGATATTTACATGTGAACGAGCTCGTAAAACAACAATTAGAGAGATGGCTTTATGACTACTTGCAGAGGGCAAGTTGTCAGCGACTGACGGGTGCATTCAGCCTCACAGTAGTTGTATAGTAGATGACCATACCCAGCCGGTAATTGTATTCCTGATATTAGTTTCAGAAAAGTACATCAACTGCAAATGTTTTCAACAGTTCTAGTATACACGTGTATTCTTCGCGATATTCTTAGAAATTCTAAGAAGATGTAAAATGTTAGAACTCTGACATTACTCGGCTAACGAAGAATGTTGATTGAGAGGTCTGACTTGTCCACTTACAATGCTATTGCTGATGGTATGACTTGACGTAAAGACCTAGGCCGACGATACCACGGTGCTAGCAGTTAACGTCAGTTAAGGCTTCCCAACAGAAGCGAGAACATCGGTTCCGATTTCGCATCGGAAGGCTGATAAACTTCGCAAAACTGCAAGTAAGCTGATAGACTCAAAGTCTAAGTGCTTACACGCAGCTTGGAAACATTATTTTGATTTCATTTGTAAGAGAGTGCGAATAATAGAGGTAGAGCCCAGTTCTTCGGTTGCATTGCATCTTAATCTTGACTCTCTAAGGTGCCTTAGGTATCTTAGGTAGCCCTGTAAGCAAGTTTTTTCCTTCTTTAGGAGACTGTGGCATTTCTTGGATATTCCTTCTTGAGTATTCATTTGCCTGTCAATTCTGGCTTTAGAGTAGACTTCATAACGATTCTACTGTTTCACTATTACAGTTCAATTGATCTCCTATCCCCATTTCCACTTAGAAATTGCTGCAAAATTTAACTAAAATTTTCCAAACCCCACTTCTCGTACTAGATTCCTTACTACATCCAGCGCCAATTGGCGTCACAACCCCAACCAATACCAACTTCCGATCAAACTTACCGTCAACAAAAACTTCCAATTTTGACATTTCATCTGCCATGCATGAGTTAAAATTTGCATGTGTTGGTGTATATAATTTTGACATCCAAATTTGCGAAGTCTTTTTTTGTTGCACACCACCAGTTGGGAGAATCTTGCAGAAAATTTTTCACTTTTACGAAGAAAATAGCGAAAAATCTGCATTATATTAAATTTCGCGCACTTCTAAAGTATGCGAATTTAATTGTAATCTAACGTTAGTGTAGAAAAAATGGCATCTGCCTTGGAAAATTACGTAAATGTCGTTCGTACGTGTAGTGCATCGGGTAAGGATTATTTCCAAGGAGTTTAATATTCAATGGATCCGCATTTTAATTATGCAAATAATTGTTATAACAATGTTTTATCTTGTCGAAAATAATAAAATATTTTCTTTATATTTCAATAGGAAACTTTGATGCTTTGGTTGAACATTTAAATGACTCAATCGAGCTGCTAACAAAGAACTCGAATATCTTGGACAATGTCCTGGAAACGCTGGATATACAACAGCATTCGTTGGGAGTTATGTATGTTCTCTTGGCGAAGTTCTCAAATGCATTGGTATGTACAAGGGTTTTGGGATTGCAATTGTTTTTCGTTGAAAATATTGTAAAATAGATGGGGGGAATGGTGCCGGCGATTAGTGGAGTGGGTTAACGCCAAGAATGTGTATAGAGTGTATCATAGAAATTATAAACTTTGACGATCTTTTGAATAGTCAACGATCGGTTGAGTTGTTGTTAGTTAAGTATAATGAACTAGTCTGTTATAAATAATAAATAATTGTTTCATATCCTGTGTATCCTGTGTTGATCGTTTGTCTGAATTGTTTTTCTTGACGAATTGACTAGAATAGTTGAATATCTCCCACGTGCTCTCTGCCAAGACTCCAAAATATTGTACCGGTGTCGTTTATAACCATCAATAGAGAAAATTCACAACTTTTCAACAACAAAGGGCTTTGTTCTATTGTTCTTGTAATCCCGTTGATGTATTAGGGATTCAAATTTACCATTTCAAGACTTGCAATCTTCCTGAACATGACTTCATTGTGTTTAGCGTTAAGCTTAGATCCCTTCGAACATCCAATTCGCCAACCATCATGAATTTGGAACAATTTGTATTTCTCCGTGTAATTTAGTTGGGCTACTTAAGTGGCGCTATAGTTCGAAGTGAACCTGGGCCTCCACTAACAAGCCTCTCCAGTTAGCCCTGTTAGTCGGTTGATGTCTCCTTCTAGTTGCGCGCGCCACCTAAGGCGCAGTCTTCCTCTACTTCGTTGTCCCTCCGGGTTGGATTCGAAGACTACGGACCGGAGCATTTCTGTCCATCCGCTCTACATGTCCTAACAATCTTAGTCGACTAATGCCCAACTTTTGGACTGGGTCGATGTCGATATACAACTCATATAGTTCGTCGTTGAATCTCCTCCTTGAAAGCCCGTCAACGCAAACGGGACCGAAAATTTTGCGAAGAATCTTTCTCTCGAAGCGAACTAGTATATCTTCAACCGCTTTAGATAGAGTCCAAGTTTCAGCGCCATAAAGTAGGACTGGGATGATCAAGGTCTTATACAGAGTCTCCTTAGTTCTTCGGGATAGGGCTCTATTACGCAAATGCCTTCTTAGCCCAAAGAAACAGCGATTGGCAGATTAAATTTTCGTTTTACTTCTGCTGAGGAATTGATAGCAGAGCCAAGGTAGACGAAAGCCCCTTACTACTTCCACGTTATAGCTTTCAATTGTGACGTTCTGTCTAATTCGTCGGTGTTGTGTGTCCCTTCTGGTTGACAGCATATACTTGGTTTTGCCCCTCGTTTACCGCTAAATCCATTTTGGCAGCCTCCGTTGCAATACTTGCGAACGCACCAGTGACAGTCCGCGTAAGCTAGTTGTTGCACAGACTTTTGAAAAATTATGCGTCGGGCAGAATAAGAATTCAATGTTCAAAGCTCCAACAACAAGTGTACTGTAAGGTTCGCTGGCCAAAAAACTTTTCGGTATTCGACAGTAGTTTTGAGAAGCTAGGACGTGGGCCCTATACGGGTATTTCTGCGAAGATTTTGCTGTGTCAATGAAAATTTCAGTTGGAATGCCCGCACATTCGAAGCCGCCAAGCTTCCTGTGAAATGTCTATGATTCGTTAAAAGATGTAAAAAGTACCTTTGCCCCTATTGATCTGGTTTCCATACATAAAGGCTCGAGAATAACGCTCACTTCTACAGTGCACCTAAAATCTCATTGCACCTACTAGCTAGAATTCAAAACCGTGAGTAAAAATCCGCTTGAACACCGAAGAAATATTTATTGCCTTTCACAAGCCAGTTTCATTCCCCTACTTTGACAGTTTTGGCAATATCTATCATATTGCCGAATATTCGCTCATCGCTTCGAATATTCATCATATCTTAGGCTTTCGGCCACGGATGGACTACGGAGCGAGGGGTCCGAGCTTCAATCCCCAGACAACACCAACAACACCTAAAATTTCTTTCACCGAGCGTCTGACAAACATCCGAGAGTATATCATTAAAAAGCTTCTCAATTAAAACATTGCCCTTAGGAAACGGCATTAAACAGTATGTCCCTTCCATTCGTGTAGATAATACAACACACACAACACGAATGGTTGTGAGAAGCTAGGCCTGTCGCGCCGAAAATATATTTGCACTCGAAATGTATAATAGTGTTTTTCGTTGTAATACCTTAAGAAGCCAGTCTCGCATATTCAGCCAGATGCTCGCCGTAAGTTCGTGTTTCGTTATGTCTAGTAGTTTTTGTCCCAAACATCTTTATAAAAATCGAGGTGTATGAAAAGCTGCTGTTTGTCAGTAACATGTTCGTCGTTTTGTCCTCGTTAACATTGTTGTAGTGCCTTGTTTGAGTTAAAAAAAAGAAAAAATAAACCAAGCTAACTTCTGATGTTGTGTTACAGGGACGGGATTTAAATGAACCTCAACGTCCGCGTTCTTTTCCACAGAGGCCATTTGAATTTCTTAATATCGTGGATAACCAAGGACCCGCACATTTACTCCCAATACCGCGCGCCAACATCGGCTACGATCATAATGTATGAACGTTTACGTTTATTCACATGAGCTCATAGAAATAAAACAAACAATTATCCAATTATCCACATTTTTAATACTTGAAACTGTTTAATCATTAAATTCTAATTTATTCACAGAATTCACAGAATATAACGGCAGATGCCACTCATTTAATAAGGCTCTTTAAGGATTTCATTACGCTTTGCAATGGAGAGCAAGTTCGTTTCGCTAGCCATTCATGTAAGTCACATAACACACACACTTAGCATGTTCAATGTCTTCAGGGATTGTGTCTTTTGTTTTTTAATAGATTATGAACTGTGCCACCTCTTCACCAGCTTCATTGTACGTCAGCCATCGTGTATTCATGGTATTAAGATTCTAGCTCATGCTGTAGATAAAATTCGTCTCTTCGATTCGCAATTAACCGCCGTACATGCGGATTTATGTTTGCTTAGTTTACAGGCGAAGTGCTTTAAAACCGCTTTAAAATTCTTAGACATCGATATCACATCAATTGCCACCGACAGCTCAGCGAGTCGAGGATCGGTAAGTTTTTCTTGTTATTCTCTATTCTCTTTTATTGTATCTATCCGATCGGTCATATTAAGCTAACAATATTGTTTAGTTCCTTGCATCCCTTCAGGACTCAAATCATGATGCGAAATATTTCCTTCTATATTATTACTATGGCGGTATGATTTACACGGCAATTAAGAACTACGACAGAGCCTTGTACTTCTTTGAAGTCGCCGTTTCAACACCTGCCATGGCAATGTCCCACATCATGCTAGAATCGTATAAGAAGTTCATTCTGGTTTCATTAATATTGCACGGGAAGGTAAGTGAACACACACAGGCTGCAGTGAAGTTGAAGAGAGTTAAACGGGATTTCTTTTAGATACTCACAATTCCCAAATATTCATCACAAGTTGTATCGAGATTTATGAAACCTTTAAGTCAAGGCTATCACGAATTAGCTACTGCATATGTTTCATCATCTAGCGATGAATTGCGAACTGTGGTCATTAAGTACAGCGAAATGTTTGTGAGAGACGTCAATATGGGTTTAGTTAAACAGGTAAGTTTACTATTCATGTTTTATTTTGTTCCAATAATAACGAAATACTCCTTCTCTACAGGTTCAATCCTCATTATATAAGAAAAACATCCAACGATTGACCAAAACATTTTTAACTCTATCGTTACCGGATGTAGCAAGTAGAGTTCAATTGGCCACTGCAGCCGAAGCAGAGAAATACATTTTACATATGGTAGGGGAGAGCTCCCTTCTATATACATACATATATTGTGCTGTAGACTGATTTTTGTTTTTTTTTTTTTTTGCACAGATTAAGGCTGGGGAAATATATGCTACAATCAATCAAAAAGACGGTATGGTCGTGTTTAAGGACGACCCAGAGAAATACAATACACCAGAAATGTTCCTCAAAGTTCAAGACGATATGACTGGTATAATGGATTTACTTAAACAAATTGACAAAATGGAGGAAGAGATTGTATTAAATCCAATGGTGAGAGCATCAAGTCTTCTAGTGTCCTAGTCTAATATGACGTGTCCCCTTTCAGTATGTGAAGAAAGCAATCGGCAATCAAGAAGATGAAATCGCTTCAGGGCAGCATTCAAAAACTTACTCAGGGTGAGACCTTAAATCTTTCGTCATTAATAAAAATTCAACTAACACGCATTGTTTTTCTCTCTCTCTCTCTTATAGTGATCCGACAGAATGATGCCTCGGTGCGTTTTTGTGACTGCAGAGCATTTCTTTCGAATTCGTTCATCCATTCATTTCTCTGAATCTGCGTTATATATTTAAAAGAAGGAATGTATACTATATCTATCTCGTTGCCAGAGTGCTATGATTTTTTATCAGTTCAACCGGCGAAATTATTATTCTATTTTCTTTTTGAGAATTCTCCTTATGAGTTGAAGCGTATATGAGATAAACAAATCTATGGGATACAAAATTAAAAACAAAAAACAAGCAAAAAACACAAAGGCACACATATTTTATTGCAGACTCCTCGGTTATTTTTTTTTTTGTAATTAAATCATAAGAACTCTTTAAATAAAACTATGTTAATTTATGCAGAAACTACTTTCTATCAGTAAATACAGGGTCACTTACAACGAGGTGGCGTGGCAGAAGCTTGAAAAGAGCGCTTTATTGATCATTTCTTAAACGAAATTGTTTTCTGTAGCATTTTTCGGCGTGGTGATATGATTTGTTGTGGCAGATATCATTTTAGTGATTGATTAGTTCGTCAAATTGATCGAGAATACATAGAAGTACGTAAACTAGTGAGTGGATAAAATAGAGTGAGCTCACCCAAACACGGCATAAGATCATGGAACACAAATTGAACTTAATACGCCGAATCAACAAGAGAATCTAGATCCAAAGGAAACTTGGTTAACTATCGTAGCATCATCTGCTTTATAAGTATTGGCTGGCTCAATTTACCCAAGGCTGGCAGAAGTAGCATAGATCCTGTAGTATCACAATGTACTTTTTTGATTTGAGTGCACCTGTGCCCAATTACAGACAGCCATCCACTAAACACAGAAAAAACGAATAATATTCTCGCGATCGTAACGAAAATTTCTCTCTGTGAGTGTAGGTAATAGCAAAGAAGCGATCCTGTCATCAGAGACTAGTATTTCACCGATCAAGGTGACCTACAACAAAGCTATTAGAAACCATTTTTAAACTAGTTCTGGTCCAACTTTTAGACGTAAGCAAGGAGCACTTCCAAACTCAATATTCTCACAGAAGCATAAAGAAATTGTAATCTCCTCATTTCAACACTGACCACTTAGAATATCATCAGAATAAACATCGATCGCTGCGGCATCTCGATTAACATAGTTTCCACCAGATGTTGAAGAATATAAGATGGTTCTAGAAATGAGAGATTTTTTCCCCTCGTATTTGGTAAGCTCCCAGACAGATTATTCTACTAGAAGTGAGAATTCCACAGTTCCTTAAAATTTGATTTGAAGTTTTGTTCAAAGACATGTAGTGGGCGCCCTCACGAAACGTTGTCTGGTAGCAGGCATGCAGGTAGGTTGGGTGCTCCCTTAAACGATGTCATTAGCAGTTGCGGAGAGAAAGAAGAAAAACAAACGATGACCCACCTTCTTTCCACATGTCCTACACTACTGGATTTGATAGCAAAACCCTCGGCAAATTATTTTTCGAAGATCTTAGCGACGTGGGTTGACACCGGAAATGGTTAACCTTTCCTGTTGTCACACATGGGATATCTGCATGTATGTATGTTGTTGGTGCGATCTGACTGATCGGGAGCAGTCACCCAACCCTACTCAAACCAAAACTTTATACGGTTTCATAGCAGAAAAGGCTATACCTACATACACCACTTTGGGTTTTAGACTTTTTCTTTGTCGGAATAGGAAGAACCTCGACTGGAACACACAGATGCAACGCTTTCATTCATATATTCATTCATATCAGGAAACAAGATCCCATTTTATGAATTTCACAATTTTTTTTTAACCAGAGCCTAGGACCTTAGGATAGCATAGGACAGCATAGAACCTAGTTAGGAACACAGATGCATAGCTAAATGCCTAATGAATAGTTAAGTCTTATGTTGTCGTCCTTCACGAACCTTGACTGGTTATCCCCGAAAATGCTCATTAGAGAACATCCCAGTTTCTCAGAGGATTGAGCGAAAGCCCATTTTTAGTGCACAATGCATCGTTTTGACCGTTGATGATGGTCAGCAGTCAACCAGAGGCAGAACCCAACCTTGCGGCCAACCCCTGTCATCTGCCATAACAAAGTGGTCACAATCCAAATCTACATCCAATGTTTTGTTTATCAACAAAGTTCAGATCCACAATAAGAATGTCTCATCAATTGGTTTTCAAAAATCATTAAACGAATAAAATTGGCGCCTCTTCAACCAAACTACCTATATTTATTAAGCATCAACTCACAGTTGGTCTAGGTAATGATTGGGAATCTGGGGTGATGTTAAATAAATAAGTTTGAAGAAGTTTAAGAAGTCACAACAGTCCGAGAAGACGTGACCTAGCTTTCAATTACCTTAGTAGATTGCAGCGCTATTGTTCTTTTATAGACAGTCAAGCAGCGATTAAAGCTTTAAAATAAATTCCAAGTTGGTAAAGCAATCCAAACGCACAGTACACGTATACTTGTATGAAATTTCAGGGCACATGGATATTCCAGGCAATTGCAAAGTGGAAAAACTAGCTAAAGAGGTTGCAGACCGCAATTTCCCTGATAATAGGGGGCACCTATAAAATCGATAAAGATCCAATTGGATACCATTGCCATCAGAATGCCAAAGAAAACCAAAATAATTATGAAGATCTAAGAAATATACATAGTTGGAGTACTCACGTGTCCTTGTCTGGTAAGAAGACATGCCAGAAGGCTAGGTGCTCCCTTCAACGCTCTCTGTAGAAACTGTAGAGATAAGGAAGAGGAAGAAACCATGATGTACCTGTTCTGCCCTATTGACTTTAATAGGAAACCACTTACAGAATACATCTTCGAAGATCTTAGTAATCTAGACTCGACTTAAGCCATTCAAAATACAAATTTTTGGCGCAACAGGTCCATGGGACCCAGGGCCTAGCTTCTCACAACCACTCGTGCTGTGCGTGTTATATTCTTCACACGAATGGAAGGGGCCTACTGTTTAATGCCGGATCCGAACGGCAGTTTTTTGTTTTGAGAAGCTTTTTCATGACAGTTTTACTCTCGGATGTTTGTCAGACGCTCGCGAGAGGTGGGGCCGTGAAATAAATTTTAGGTGTTGTTTGGGGATTGGACCTGGAACTCTTCGCTCCGTAGTTCAACTCACTAACCACTTGAGCCACGGCGCCCACAGACTTAAGCCATTCAGTATTTAAAATTTGTCACAGACTATTCATGAAGACCCAACATGTTGCAACTATTCGTGCTGTATGTAACACTATTCATACGAAAATACTTAAATTCTCTTACGAATAAAAGTACTAAAGGTTTTCTAATCACTAAGCCCAGACGTGAATTTTCTCCTCATTCTTGAAATAAATTTCTAAGCCAGACTCAGAAAAATTAATTTAACATTTACCTTGACGTCACAAAATGGTAAATATTTTAAGCTGGATTTTGAATCGGTGTCCGTAGTGTTGTAAAGCCCACACTTATTTCCAGATTACAGTAATCCCATTGGGTTCAAAGCGTTGTAACCTTAATTTTTTACGGGTAATACTGATTCCACTTTAATACCTCGGAATGGAGCCGTGTACAATTTTATTACTGATCATCACCGTTTCTTCTTTATTCAGTTTATTTCAATATTAAAACGAGCTTGCGTGCATGTACATATGTACATATTATTGACTTAAAAGAAGACCTACTTGACTCTACCCTCACTGAGACAGCAAAAACAAAATAATTTAGTTCGATTGTCAGACTCTGAAATTCCAAAAGTAAACATTTCATTGACCCCAAAAATGCATTGGTTATCGAATTCGTTTCATTATTGTTCTCTTTAACGCTGTCTGACAGGGTGAAAGTGATCATCTGCGAAATTCGACAAAAAATAAACATGTGAAGTAAATAAATTAGTGATCACTTAAGTTTTTTTTTTCTTTTTTATTAATTTTTTGCCAAATGTTTGAACGCATGATAGACGCGTGATCAAATTGTTGTAGATACGAATAAACGATCAGCGATACAATAAATTTAAATTACTCTACGATCCAACCTGCAATTTAGTAACACAAGCAATATCTTCCTATAATTACTACGACTGTTCACATACTCGTACTCGTATCTACAGTGCACACCAATAAAATTGAATGTTTCGCGCAATTGAAAATAATTAAGATCCCATGGTTAGGTATGCCTACGGCTTTTTAAGCACGAACACATGACGTACAGCTTGTGTGTGTTCATTTGGTGATAAACGTAATCTAACCATGGCCACCCCACGCGAAACGTACTATATAGTCAGACTTTTGATAAGGTATCTACGTAGCTATCTAATCAAATAGTCGCATGCGTATCCTCACTAATTGCGACCCGTGTCTAGACACAATCTATAGAGAATCTGGTTACAATAGGAAGAAAAAAAATCACCGATTCCACTGGAGGCATATTATTTTCGATTTTGAATTGTTTTCAATCCAAAAAGACTGCGATAATATGCTTATCTGCATACTTCTCTTGAGCTATTTACGGATTCGAGTTGTGATTATAAGCCGTAAGAAGATAAAATTTTTTTCAGATACGTAACTCTATGTTGAAAGGCTTTCAAGGTTATTAAAGTTTTACTAAACTTCTACCCGTTAACAGAATTGTTGTCATATGGCCAGGTAAGCGAAATGTATCTTATCATTAATGTCCACTAAGACACCATAACACGATGACACACATCAGGCGTTTATTCAACCTATTCAAGTTCAGAACATCGTAGATTGTTTTTTTTTTTTGTTTTTATACGTTCTGATCGTTAATGTCAATAGAATAATCACCAATTGTTAATGGTGAATAATTGCCACTTGAACTTAATACTTATCGTGTGGATTATTTAAAGCGGAGTTGTTTGGCCTACACTAGAACGAGAATAAACGATGACAATTCATTGCTCGCCTTGAGATGAAGAGATGTGTGGATAAAAGCTGAGCTTAGTTTCCCATCATATGCGCTTAATTGTGCACCAGCAATAGTATCCAGTTCTCAAAAATCATGATGCACTCTGTTTGTACCAAACCTATATTTCATGTAAGTATTTAGGTTTTCGTTGAAGTGCCTTAGTCCAATTATCTTTTCATCGCTCTTATACAAAGTCAGCTGCTTTTTGGAGAGCCACCTAAATGATTCCATACCTATACGTAAATTTATGTTAAAACTTGTTCTGTGGATAGTTCAATAGTCTTGAATTAATTGTGAGAAATGGAACCTGTTGCGTGAGTTACTCGGTTGGTTACAAGTGAATGTGGAGCTGCAAAACTAAAGCTATTCATTAACAAAGCAGAAAATTAGTAATTATATTGGAAACGTATTATCGAAACAATATACATATGTATTTACATATGTAAGTCTAGTGTCGTTTGCTAATGGTATCTACGTAGCTTCAAATGAATACTGATTTATGTACTTTAGTACTTTGCACCAAACGTTTGCTTTTATAATAGACAATGAAGTTGTTTTTATTTTGGACTGCTGGTTTGTAATGTTCATTTGACCTTCTCTGATTTCAGAATTTCATTGCAATATGTATTTGATTAGAGACTATAAGCCTTTCATGTTTTAATGATTCTGATCAGCACAAACAAATCGATACCCTTCTTTATTGTGAGGTACATTGCCTTCTGTTTGCTTCCTGACCTTTGAAAACTTATGTAAGTCTGGGAAGTTTAGATTCCGAGATTTCTTTTGATCTTGATCTCGATTTAAATATTATCACTGGTTGAGATTATTAATCTGCAGAACAGTCTTTTTGTTAAGAGTTTTGCCGACATATTATTGTGCCCCCTTGTTTGATCGATGGATGCACTTCAGAATACCGCAGCCAATTTTCTTAAAATCCTTTCTTACTTACATAGCGTAGGGAAATGTTCTCAATACATATAGAAACGTTTTACTTATCGGCAATTAGATTCCCTTCACTATTAAGAATTTCACATTTTCTGAATTCGAGTCCCCCTTCTTGAGCTTCACAACAGCCCAAAAATTTTGAGAAGTCAGGGCTTAAAAGTGAACCCATTACTAAAAAGTGTTGCCCTTAGATCAAGTTCGTTCATTTGGTCAAACATATTGAATAATAAGCAAATTCAAATTATTGAATGTAAGTCTTGAGAAATCAGTGATATTTGTCTTTCGGAGTAGCCTTGGGTGAACAGCAGGTGATGTCTTTTAATGATAGACATTTACAATTATCGCCTATTTGTCGAAAATTTGTTCAATTCCTAAGATCTATGAATCTATATTGCTTTCATCACGGTAAAAGACGAATTGCTGGGATAAACTGCCAGATCCCCTGTGGAGGTACTGCACAGTACGAAGAGTTTCAGTGCACCGTACCACACAATGAGCGGTTGTCTTTGCCGTTTGTTCCTGCCCCTAATAACCGACAAAGCTGTCTACTCTCACCATCTATCCTCCTCCTCGTTATACAACGCAGAGCTATAAACTCGAATCATTTGATACTCTCAAAGCGTAGGTACAGATATGGAAAACAAGATAGATGAACTCATACAGAAATATACCGTCAAACCGAAGAGCATGGGAATAGGTGCAGTCAGTTCAAGCAACTACCTCAACAAAATATGAGCAGCTTTGCGTATCTAGAAAGCATAATTTTTACCGATGGCAGAGCAAAGGAAGATATACTAGCGAGGATTACAAAAGTGAAAGTGGCATTTGCGCAGTTTATCGGGATATACAGATCATTCTTCATTCAACTTGAATATTATATCGGTCGTACTGTATGGCTGTGCGATGTGACTGATTACTGAAATACAACCTAAAAGGTGCAGTTGGTTATCCACAAGTACCTAAGGGGCATGCAACAATCTCAAATGTCGATATGAAGCTATGAAGCTGGAGTTAGATAGGTCAAACGCTCTACGAAAGCCAATCTAATTTTTCTTTTTGTCCTCTAGTTAGGAGTTTTGAACCCATTTGTTTCACCAACAAACAGCTGTCTCCTAGGGTAAGTCTTCGTCAAACCTTCACTATGGTGTCACTCGTGGAGTTAATATTTACTCCGATGTAGGTAAACTCCTTAACCACTTCAAAGTTACTGTTGTCAACAGTGACGTCCTAGGCGCTGGACAGATGCTTCTTTGTTTGTTGACACGATTTTCTTAGTTTTGCCCATGATTTACTTCAAGCCCAACTCGTTTCGCTTGTGTTTCGATCGCCGAAAAAGCCTCTATGACGGCGCGTTGGGAGTGACCGATAATGTACATATACATACATACATACATATGTATGTCGTCTGCGTATCCCAGCAGCTGGACAGATTTGCTGAATATACTGCCTTCTGTGTGAAGTGACATGATATCGCATCTCCTTGGCGAAATCCTGTACACGTTTGGAATAGTTCAAAGAACTGTATCCGATTTGCACATAGTACCGGGTGTATTTAGAGACACAAGGCATAGCTGAAGATCCAGTATGGGAGCTCTTGTCTCTTGTTAAGTCCTGAGAATGCAGTCGACTCATGTTGCCAAGCCTATTAAAAATTTATATTTTTTTTTTTAAATGCCAATTTATTCGCATATCTGTTGATAAATACCGTACAGTAGGTTATTTTGAATTCATATCACAACCTAACCGCTTGTTTATTCATCAAAATTATGTCATTCCCATTGCTGACACTGTCCCACGTCTACACTTTTAATAGCTACGCTACAGTCGCTAATTTATTATATCTCTGATATCTTTAGGAAATTACTCCGCACATTTGCGCTTTCCGTATTTTCAATTTTAGTGACTTGCACTTTTGATGACAAAATTAAAAACAAAAAATTATCACAAATTTGCTAATTTATCTAGATACTTTCCGTTAATATTTTTTACAATTTCGCTTAGTCCAAGCAAAAAATTTGTATGTAAACAAATTCATTTCTCCTTGACAGTGAACGACCTTTTTTGGGGTGACCAAATGACTACTCATAAAATATAGCTTCCGCTATTAAATGGCCGCTTTATCGTAATATATCTGAAAATAGTATTTTTATCGCTTAAAATACAAGTCCGGCGGCAGCATAGGGAACAACAGAACAAAACACAAAAGACACAATTGAAATTATAATTATTTGTGTCGCTTCAATTTATTATTAAATTTATATACACATACATAGCTATATGTTATCGTATTTTAATTGAACACTATTAATAATTTGTACCAATTTATACCCATTTAAAACAATCACAATTGCCAATACAATCACTTAATAATATAAAATACTATATACAGACAGAGAGAGAGTCTTAAATTAAAATCCTGCAAATGAAATTAAAAATATAATTCCATTACATTTATAGATACACTCAGTTTCATTTTTTGTTTTTTTTTTCAAGTTCAAGTAGTTGTCGCAAATATACTAAAAATAACTAAATTCCGAAAAAGAATCCAGAGTTTTCTGTCAATTCCCGCACTGCTTACTACAATTTAACAAAAAAAAAAAAAAAACAGGAATAACCACACACTACATACATATGTACAAACAAATGCACAATAAATTTGTAAACAATTATTATTATTGTCCACTCATGTTACGTATTCGCCTCAGTGATTAGTGTCGCAAGTCTCGTTTATGGAGGAGTCGCGCCTGTTTTCACAAATTGTGGTATTCGGATGATCCTCATCCCATGGTATCGCTGAGATACTATCGGTGTATTTCAATAGAATCGTACTCGATGACCTCTTTGGTTTCAACGTCAAAACTGCTAAGCGACTTCGTCCAATCCATATGTAGATTCTCAATGCTGTTCTGTAGCAGATTTATTTTTTTTTATTTTGATGTTTGTTTTTTTTTTTTTATATTTTTTCGGACACAATCCAAAACAGAAACAGAGAAGAATCCAATCAATTATATACATACATAAAGCTGCCAGAAATTGATGGGATTAATTATTCCATGTCGGATGGAACTTACCAGCTGGCAATTTTGATCTGTATAACGTTTTGGAATCGTCCCCAGTCGATGGCAGGATGTCGTAGATACTTTGATACACCTTATGACTGACATAGATGACAATGAAACAGAGGATAACGACAAGTAAACTGATGAAGGTGTAGGCCAAAATCGTCGGGATGTAAACGATAGTATCGAACATTTTTTTGCAGTTTTTCTTTCTAATTTTCCATTGACAAGTTCCAAATAAAAAATATGTGTATTTTGTTTTTTTTTTTTCAGTTTTCAAGAAAAAAATTTAAATCACGATCGGTATGTGTGTCTTGGTTTTCTTAACGAACAAGTGTTTCTGCGGGGCGAACCTGACCGTTCACGTGTAGCTACTTCTCTAGATACTCTCCATCGGATAACTGATACTGAATACCGCGGAACGATTTAACGTATACAACTGTGTGGAGCCGCTTTCAAATTCAAAGCAATCGAATAATAAGAACGAGAACACCGAAAGAGAGATTGGAGAGCGTTATTGAGCGCCACAGAGAGTCGATAGGGCAGCGTTTCTTGATGGAGGAGCATTCAAGTGCCGCTGAGGTTGACTATTGTTGTTGTGGTTTTCCGGGCATTGTTGGTTTTTTTTTTTGTTTTTATTTTGGTCTAGTATTTCGTAGCTTGGATGATTTGAATTCATTGTTGCAGATACGTGTGCATTAATTATTATTATTGCATGCATACCTAAATAGTACGTTAAAAGTTGAAATTCTCGTTTCTCCCCCTTTGCATGGAGAATATGTATAATGTTCGGATTTTCGATTTGCTTTTAACTGGAAAGAGTCAGCAACGTTATACAGGTACGTTCGAGGTGTGGTCGTGCATTTAAATCGAGTTATGCGGTACTTTGCTTGCTTATAACACTACAGGAAAAAAAAATGCTATTCATGCTGATAAGTTTAGTTAAACAAATATACAGATAGTGGAGTATAGATGTACCTGCCCATAAACATTTATAGGGTGTCTGGTATATATTTTTAAAACAGATGCATGTTTTAGAAACTCGTATAATGTTTGCAACTTTGATTACTAGAATTTGTCGTTAACCTTGTTAGCACGTGGGTGTATTCATGTGTTGATGTGAAAACTGCTAATTATTTAAAACGTGAACCTGTAGCACGAGAATCAAGTTTTGGAACAGGTGTTTAAATTACCTCCTCGCGACTAAGGTCAGAATCATTTAAAATATTCATATCCAGCTATGGAGTGAGAGGAAAAATGATAAAGAGCAGTATTCGTTTTCAAATGGTTTCAAATTGGTGACTTTCAAGGAATTGATAGAGAATCTTTAACAAAGGAGAGAACGATAACGTGAAATTGGTATCATTTGTTCTAGTATCCGTATCAGAGTATCAAAGTATCAGAGAATAAGTTGCTTCAAACCATAACTAAGCGTGGATATTCGAGCTGCTCGAGGGTGCGATGAGTTGAAGACTTCATTTGTAGTAAGTACTTAATTACAAAGAGTGCAGCAATCAAACTCAATTCTGGCCATACTCTCATTAGAAAAAACGCTTAGACCTGGATGTGGAAATATTTCAACAAAATCATTTCATCTGGAAACTTGCCCGAAGCATTTAAAATGTCACATATCATTGCAGTACTTATATCAGGGAAACCAAAGTTATAACCAAAGACGGTCTCATCTACAACAGAATCACACGATGGAATAAGAAGATGGCTTCGAAAACAGGCTTAAGATAGATGTCAAGTATGTATCTGTCGAACTTGCTGTCACGTACGAATGATTGACAAATGGAAAGTGATACGTTGTTGCGCACGCTCCTGAAATAGCGAATTTTCACGAATTTCTACGAAAAGTCACGAAATCCTGTTCGAGTACGCAAAAGTTTCGTAGTTTTTCGTAAAAGAGAGTACTTACGGGAGAATAAAAAATGTCCAAGAAATTCCATTACACTAATTTATGAAATATGCTAAGTTGACCAGTGGCGTCTGGGACAAAGAGGGGCATCCCCTGGAGCAGCACAGAGAAGAAAGTAAGCAAAAGTTGTCTAATCTATACAAAATGTTTAATTGAATGATTCTTCTGAGGTTACTTGATATTATTATTACTCTTGCAACAAATTCTTTGGCATTGAGAGAACATCAAGAGAATTTAAGTCTGGAAGGATGCACCGTGCCCTTTCCCATCTAGCTACGTCCTACGTTTGACATTTGACGTCAAAAAAGTGGGAAAATTTCGCTGATTCACTCTCTTTTCCAACCTGAACGGCCAACTATCTCACATAGCGCTCTAAGTAGAATCCCGAAGTGGATGTCATTATGTCCATTGTGAACGTCACTTCGACACAAAAACTGCCTGAAATATCTCAGAGTTTGGGTTTTTTTTTTGACTCAATAGAACCCACCTCTGTGAAAATATTGCAGCCATGTTCAAAAGAAGTAACAACTTACTCTAAGAGCTTGCGTATATCTCCTAGGAGTCATAAGCCAGAATATTATGAACTGTGGGCACCTACAAGCAAAAGCAAGACTATGGCAGAAGAAGTGTTCCGCAGCTTAGTTACTCTATGCATAGGTGTTGAAGAGTATGATGCAACTTAAACCAAGTGTGATAGACTTGACTGCAATTTTGTTTGCTTTTTTAAGTGGCGGATTTCTTACAGAAATTCAAGAGTATCCATGTAAACTGTCTGTTTAGAGATGAATCCAAATTATCAACTCAAGGCCTGAGCTGCATCTTATTTCCCGTGATCTCAATTTTGGAACTATTTTAGAAGTGGTTTATTAATAGGGAAATTCCTTTAACAAAGTCTGTTATAGGTGACCATAACCATATCATAAGTCTAAGATGTGAAATTTTCGTTCGCAGAAACTTCCTCTGTCTGTTTCTAAATGTCGAATAGACACGTAATAAGTTCACTGAATGATGATATTAATTTAAATTCTTGCTTGAGAACATGTAAGAATGCAATCCTTTTCAAATCATTTCCACTTTGGCGTGCTAGACCTAAGTGATTCGCATGGCATACATACCTACTTAATTCGCTGTCTTCTATATCGCAAAAACAGATACTCATATTTAGTTACATTTATGACAAATTTCATGCTTATATAATAGAAATAACCTGTCGTCTAACAACATTTAGTTTTAATTACTCAGAATTATACCCTCATGTGCGGTCTATCTATCAGCTGCATCAATCATTGCATTTGACAAGTTGATTCATGCTGGAAAGTATCGTCGTATTTTTATTTAATATAACTGATAATGAATTAAGTTAAATATCTATTACCTATTACGTACCGAAGTGCAAAATTAAATAAATCGCATTGTGGGTAAATATGTATGTACATGCACGTTTGTATGTAATAAAATAAAATAGAAAATGAATGCGAAACACAAACAATTTTTATTTAGATTTCGTTCTGCATTATTTAGAACCTGAAACCCGACGTCGGGTTTTAAACAATTAGAATTCAAAACGTGTCCGATGTGAAACATCAGACAGCTTTGGACAGTCTGAATTCCTTTATCGTTTGGGGTTGTCTAACTAGGTTCACAATTAAAGACGAGTGGACATTACGGCTCTTAAGATGTATTGAAAGTGTTCAAAATTTCCTCAATATTTTGTTATTGAGCTACCGAATTCAAAAGCATTAGCAAATAATAGATAAATAGAAGCTTGTAGATACAAGATGTACAGAAGACATGTACGATATATTCTTGATCCATAATGTGTTTATTTAGCGCAGAGTATTACAGTATTACAGTTGATAGACATGTTGGTTGGCCACATAAAGATAGTCGGGAACAATAGGCCAGGTCCTCTTAAATCTTCGACTCCCAGCTCTCAGGTTGGGAATAAAAAAGAACATTGAACCTTATGTATAAAGATCAAGAGATTATGGAAGGTCTGGATAACTGATAACAGAGTGGGCGGAATTGATGGAAGATGGAAGGCTGTACCTCAGGCGGAAACTTTTCGCTTTGTGGAAGCCCTTTAAGTAAGTATTTGATGACGCGCTCTACACTGATGATTACTATGTCTGGACTTGTACTCTTAGGATATTCGTTGATGCTAGACATCTTTCAACTGTCTATATGAAACATCAGTACATATAATGAAACACTACAGCTGTGTACAATTGAATCTGGAGAATATAACTAAGTACTTCCGGTAACATATTAAATGGAAAGCACCTGTGTCTCACCAGTGGAAAAACTTATTCTTGATTTCACAATTAGTATTACAAAAACTCCTCATATGGTGATTCGTCACATATTAGGAAACTTAACCACAATTACAAAGCTCATCTTTTCCAGCTTCAGAGCACGTGTAATTGTTCGTAGTTAGAAGTACATGGAACTAGTAATTTTAAATTGCACAGAAAATTGTGTATGTAAATAATTCAAATATATTTGAAGATATGATCTAAATTCTTGAATTTAAGATGTTTACTACAGAATAGTAGTATAATGAGTGGCAATAGAAACTACTTTGTTAAAATAGTATTTGCGACAGGTAAGCCGAACGTTTGCCAATAATATTCGGACATACGACAAGGTAGTATAGTACAAGTAGATGACCTTACAAACAGGCACTTTTAAGTCTCAGGTTCAATAGATCCCTTGTACAACATTTCACAACAGGACTGTTAATCATGCTACTACTGTTTCCAATAAAATTAAATAAACATTTTCCACAATAACTTCAAGATGCAATGTTAAGTGAATGAACGAAATGCTGTAATTGTGGACAATAAGCTTGGACGTTAATTTTAGTCAACTAGAATTTCCCAAAAAAAAACCATAAATTTTATATTATTCGGACATTCACCTATGATTGACACGAACGAGTTACTCCCATTAGGAGTAATTGCGGAGATCAACTCAACTGTAAGTGCATGGTCAATCGTCACCCGCGGAACAATTTTACAGATCTCGGTAGCCCCTTCTTGAATTCGTACCGACAATTCTTTCAAAGTTACACCACTGTTATATATAGATTTATTATCTGTGACTGTAGTTTGCATTTGTAGACATGCACCAATTCCGAGCATTTGCCATACACGAGGGTTGACGACGATGTGTCTACAAATCTGCTATTTGACCAGAAAACTCTAAGCATGATACGTAGACATATAGTCAAAAAAGACTATAACTATCTAATGAACTGGAAGTCGTCTTCCCATACAGTGAGACCGACAGAAAGAAGAAAAGCCGCAGCTTTAAAGTGACTGAAACTGATGACATTCTCATAAGAGGTCTGTTTCTTTTATTAATACCTAGACTACATCTCAAAGCAAACCCATTTTGTCACTTATTTGTTTAGGTATCCCCTTTCATAAACAAAATTCAATGAGTTGTATAAATTTGATCGCGACTCATACGGACACCGTATGTTAAACATAAACTACAGCCTCTAACTAAAATTTTGATCCTTGTTTCATCTCATTCACCCATCCAAAATCGAAAATAGCCGCCTTTACAAAATTTACTAACCCCAGTTCTCATTCGAAAAAAAATAAAAATTCTCACTGAAATGTAATTTTTTTGTGAAACACCAGGAGACCAGAAATTTTGAGAAAACAACAAGCAATCTGATCATCTATGAGTTATCAGATTTTTACTGTAACTTTCTTATTTGTGGACGAATTTTGAAGATTTTGGTGTCAAATTAAACACCATTTCATAGAGATTCGTCAGAAATATGAATCATTTACAAGTGTTGCCAATGAAAGGCTGAATTTTATGAGGAAAGTTTGGAGGTAATTTTGACTAATGAAATTGATGAATTGAGGATATAAGAGAATTATTTAAGAAGACTATCCTTAAAGAAACACTGTTCTAGAGCCTCCATAGATTAGATCCTGATCCAATTAAATTTTTCATTAGAGTTAGAATTTAGAGCAGAATGTTAAAACTATCGCAGTGATGAGCCAGTGAAAGCATTTTATACGATTGGTAAATCTTCCCTCGAAGGAACTGCATGTACTAAGCGCTCCACGGCACAGATCTAATAGGTCTTTATGTAGACAGCTAAACAAACTGTATTGACTATGACCCCAGTAAAGTGCTATCATTTACTTCAGCTGACAATATCAGCAAGAGGAGATGACACTGTCATGATGCAACAAAGATCTACATAGTTGGATTATAAATGATTTAACGTGTTTGTCATGCTTAAACAGTCGTACGTCGATGTGGTACAGGACACAAGACAATTTTCAGTTTGTTTAGAAGCTGAATAGACAAAGAGGATGAAGAAACTAACTATACTATTTTAAATATTAAATTAAAATGAAAAGAAATAAAACACTAAGCCTCTGTTTTCCAGTTGTGTTTTTTTTTTTTTTTTTGTTTATATTTTTATTAAGACATTAAGTACCATCAAATACACAATTATAATTACAATTAAACGAAATGTTTCCATTTGTAATCTCATTTAATTATTATTTTATTTATTTAATTTTTTTTTTTTTCACATATCAATGATGTAAAACTCTACAAATGCGGGCTTATTTATATGATCTCATAATTATCGTTCATTTTCGTTCATTATCTTTACAACAGTCCGTAAATTGTTAATAACAATTTCTTTGCAACGCTCTTCTTAGTAGTTTACAAAATAATTTATTTCCTTTTTTTCGTATTTCTCCTTTTTTTTATTTAAATAATCAACAACAAATGAGCAAAACAAAAAACAAAAATAAAACTTAAGCTAAAATAATTTTATTTTCACCAACAAAATATGTATTTTTTTATTTGCCAAACGCATTGTTTCTTTTTTTTTTTGTATATAAGTAGTTGGTGAAATATATAATTGATTACATGTATACTTTTTTTTTTAAATACAATAGTTTTTCTTTTGTTTAGTAATATAGTTAGGTTTTTTCTTTATATAGAAGTTTTTTTTTCTTTGTTTTTATAAATCTTTGTGTTAAATAATTATGTTTTCACCTAACCCGCCGGCGGGTATATCCATTGTTTGTTCTAATAGTTGTGTGTTTTTGATGTTTTATTTATTTTGTTAGCAACATCGTGTATATGTATAATAATTTATGTTACTTCAGTTAGACAATGGATGGCGCACCAGTGCGCATTTGTTTATTTACTTTTTTTCTACAGTTAATAGTTAAGTTTGATGATTAAATGAAAATGTTTGTTTGAATTGTAATATATTATAGATCGTAAATGCATTTTATCGTTTTATGGCTTGTGGGGTTGTTTTATGGGATGAATGACTGATCCGTGTGCTTTCTCTTTTATCTTTTAGAATAAAATGAACTCTCTTCAGAGTGGCAGTTAGAATTCTTAAACAAATTTCTTTTAAATGAAATAAAACGATAAAATGCATTTTGCAAAAAAAAAAAAAAAAAATTAAAACAAAATCAACAAATTACTAGAAACAAAAACAAAAATATTTATCATAGAGAAGATCGGTACTTAATGCGAACGATTTTAGTTTTTAAATAATTCTCTACACAATTTTTAATTTTATTGAGAGAATAAGAGTCTTTAGATTCTAATAGAGATGGAAGTCGTTGAAATGTAGGATGTTCTGTTTACGTGGACATTTTTTTGATTTGTGAATTCGTAACGACAAAGTTTCCAACAGTGACGTCCGTAGGGTTTGTATGTCCAAATATTCCAAGCCTCTACAAATTTATCTTGAATGACTATTTGGTGTTTAATATTTTTTAGCTCTCAAGTTGTCTCGAGGCTTGCTTGTACAAAAACTTAAAGCCGCAACACATTTGAAACTACCTATGCGCTCAAATATTTAGATAAATGAATCATTATACAGCAGTACTAAGTTGAGAAGATATCAGTGGCAATTCAATTATGAGCTTTTCAAAGTGGCAAGATGATTGCGGGTTAAAAAGTAAGATAACCATTCTTAATTGCAAAACAAATAGAAAGAACTCATTGTACTACCAGGCAGGCCAGAGGCTTAGATTTCATTCGATTCAGTTTTAAATTTTGCTATTAATGTGCCATAAGTTATGTCGTTCGAATTAGTTAAAATATCTGAGAAAAAATGGATCAAGATGTTTAAAACTTTGGGGCTAAGTCAATTCACCATTAAAACTGTTGCAACGAAGAGTTCTTCAAACCCATACTAAACCATGGAAGTGTGCACATCTCATGAACAAACAACATCGCTCATCGTAAAGCAAGATTCCAAAGGTTTAACGACAGATAAGAAGGACGAAAACCAAGTGACGGTACACAAAAGCCTTTCGAACAACATATTCCCAGCGGAAGCAAAATTTGTTCAATTGAAAATAACTGAATCTATTTTCGTAGATCATGGGGTGCTTAAGCCGGAGTGATTCGTAACGAGGGCACATAAGAAAAACTTAAGAACAGAAGAAATAGTAAACAAAAACCTAGTTCCACCAACACTATTACCATCTAAAGGCTCTAACTCTCTCAATCTCTAAACTGGTTTGATAGCTTTTTTTTTAAAATAATAAATATTACAATGTCCTAAAAAAAATGTTTTTCATTTCTTTTTTTATTTATAAATTTAAATATTTAATTTCCTACAATTAAAAACAATTTGCTAAATACAAAGCTTTTTTTTTTGCGCTAAAGAACAAAAATACATTTAAATGAAAATACAAATGTTAGATTAATAAGAAAATTATTTCTATATATGGGAGCTGATTTGCAGAAACAATATTTATTTGTTTTTCTATTTTCTTATTAGTTTCTCTTTATGAATTCAACACCGTCGGAGAAACGAAAATATTTAAAATAAGAGGCGAAATAAAATTATTACCTCACACTTCTTTGTTATTCAGTTCTATTCATTATCATCATCAGTTTCATGTATTTTTCTTCTTGTTTTATTCTATTTCGTTATATTTTACATTTTGTTGTATATCAGATATATGTATATGTTTATTTATTAACTGTTAAATTTTGTTTTAAAATAAAAATTAAGGGTTTTCTATGCTCTGCACGAAATAAATCATCCTAAGTTTGCTGTTTTTTTTTGTGTTATTTTTCTATCAACTAATCGGCAATTTTATGCATCTTAACAATTATTGTTCTATTCATTCATAATTCAATATATATTTCTTTTATTTTGGTTTAGTAAATATCTTCTTTTGTTTTCTTTCCGTTTGTAACAAATTTGTTGCTTTGTTGTTCATAGAGAATATGAATATGAAAAATATATCGTAGATTAGAAGATTTTTTTTTGTTTGTTTGTTTTATCCCACAATTAATTTAACTTCTTTTTTATGTTTGTATCTTTTATATATTATGTATTTGTTTATTTTACACATGCAAAAAGGGACCTTTGAATGAGGTTTTTATTTATTTATGGATGCATGTTGAAAGAGAGATGCAAATTAGACCGAAAGAGATACAAAACTGTTATACTGCGTAATGTTGCGCTTGAGAATATCTGCACATGGACCCAATACACGCTCAAATCTATAGAGGAAATTATTTTATTGGTTTTGAATTGAGAATAAATATAAAAAAAGTATTTACCTCGCTCTGTCTAACTTGACACATTTTAGTGGCCCTCTAGCAACGACGGTGGCGGCACGTGGTCTATCCAATAGTAAAGCAATTTCACCAAAGTAATCGCTGGGTCCAAGACGTCCGACTTCCGCTGGTTCATCTCCTTGCTGAAAATATTTAAAAAAAAAAATGTAATTAGTTAAATATGTATTCACAGTTTGGGTTGCTAGTAAGTTTTCAGAAATGTTAAGAAGCATTGGCGGAAACCCCCTCACAATATCAGAGGAAAAAAATTTGGAGATCTCTTTGTGTCGGTTGGTTTGTGAAGGATGTTTAAACCCTGGAAACGGTAAAAATTTTTGGGGTACACCTAAAAAGTAAGAGCGACGTCATTGCCATTGCAAATTTTCAAAATAAAATGGTTCAAGAGACCCACACGTTGATAAAAAAACAAACCACATCTAAGCAAACTAAGATTCACCCATAATATGGTACCCAATCGGTGCGTTTTAGACTAGCATAGAACAGACGACAAAAGGTTCTTTCTTAAAGCCAAGACTCACACAAGAATTAAGTCCCATATAAGAAAGGCCATCCAAGAGACAGTGACCGTCGTTATGACTTCGAGCTCCTGGTACCTGTGTTTCAACAGTAGATGGGAGGAATGTTGTTAACTATATATTAAATTAAATTATTATAAACAAAATAAAAAAATAAAAATTCGTCTTACGCGATCAGAACACCCTAAACCACTATGGAACTGCATGTGCCCAAGCATATTCTATTTGCTAATTACTTTCGAAATGAAATCAGAATAACTAATCCACAAGAAATTACTTCCATTTACACGTTAACTCACAAGATGCATAAATAATAAACGGAATTATTCATGCCCTACCCAACTCACTGCATGCCTGCCGACGAAGTGCTTTACGAGTAGTATAGGGGAATTCATGGCTGGGCAAGAAACTTACTTTTGAACTACCTACATAAATTTCTTAAATAATTTAAGACATGTTCTTATGAACTATTTTAATTAATACAAACTTTGTATCCTTTCCCCTGCAGTGTTGTTGCATTATTCGCTTCCTAAGAGGAATATATACAATATATATTGAAAGGAATTTAATAAAGCTGCACCTAAAATATATTTTCAACTGAAGGAACTAAGGATTCTTATATACTACTTGAGTTGGAATGATAATTCTATGCCTATGACATATAGCCACTCCTCTATAGTTCTATGAAAACAGCGACATTATTGAAAAAGAAAATAAAACCAAATTACCTCACACAATCGGTTAAAGTCTTATCAAGATTTTGTCCTTGAAATAGTCGAAAATAATATTGATAGACAAAATATCTTTATAGCACGACACGATTAGAGGGTGATTTTGAAAATGGCCTTCAGATTCTGGTTTTGTTAAAATAATTTGAATTATTTTTTAGAGATTAAAGTGGTGCTTATCGATTTTCTCTACGCCTTAGTGCAAAGTAATTTACAACTGCCTATTTATTGGCCAGGTACCCATGAACTTAAGGGCAGGAACACGTGTAAAAACGGATCTATCCCTGCAATAAATAAATTCACCTGGCTTAAGATAAGTATTCCTCTTGGGAAAAGTATATTAAACTCATGATGCTTGCGGCGATTTTGGTTGCAATATTCAATCCTTTCTACGTTTAAATCGAAGCAACAAATTTCCCTTCCACTTGTATTTATATTTTTTCAGTAATCACACACAAAAGTATGTACTTTTGAAGGATTTCATGATTCACTTAGAATAATACATATGTCTCTCCCCCTTTGGACTTAAAAAAGCTTCGGGTACTTGTAGTCAAAGGAATTCCATTGAAAAAAAAAGAAATGTTATTATTAGGATTCATTTCCTTTTGAATTTCCGGTGAATTCGAAATAACTCAAGATTATTTCTATCCGCTCTGCACAAATACAATCCCTCTTGTTTACTAATTTATTTTCGTATCCGTTTATAAATATATCATTTAACTTACCTCTGCCCTTCGCTGTAACACAACAGCACACCCTTCCACAATGATATAGAAATCATCGCCCGGTTCACCTTGTTTCACAATTGTCTCGCTGTCTTCGAATGCGACTGTCTCTAGGGCATCAGCAACTGTCAGTCGTTCCCATTTATCAAGGCTCTCTGTTTTAATGAATGAATATTGTACGGGAAGTTAAGTTAATTAATTATTCATAATATACAATGACAAAGAAATACCATACCCAATATAGATACACGTGACAGGAACTCTTCGTACATTTTTCGCTTGCGAATTGTTGAGCCCATGAGAATTCGTCGATAGGAATCACGATCGATGCCCCACAATTTGACATCAGTTTTAGCACGCACTGTAGCTGCACGTGGTGTGCCATAGATTAAAGCTAACTCACCAAAGCTACCGCCTTCACCAATTGTTGTTACCATTTCGGAATTTACAAAGACCTGAGAAAGATAATGAAATACGATGAAATTAGTTATTAGTTTGATTGAGAAATCTGCAAAGAAAATCTAAACAAAATTGTTCTGGTTTAAAATAAATGCTTAGGGGAGAGGTAGACAAAAATTTGAATGACAACATAGAATGAAGAAAAAAAGAGTTGATTCTGGACTAATATTATCACGAACGAAGACGTATGTACCTATCGATCGGTCTTACTCTTGCAATCATAGAAATGTCCACACGGACTGTGTCTAAGCGCTTAGTTGTTGTTATTAGCCAAACGCTTCAACTCTTAGGAGTTAACATAAGACGGTTATTATGATCTCGCTCTTACAAAGTTGAAAACAAGGAAATTCTTTTGCATAAGCAGACGTGACAGTAATGACGAGTGTACCGGTTGCTCAATACCTTGCGCAACTCGTACACCCGTTGACTAACTGTTCCCAATGCGTTGGTTGGACAGAGTTGAGAGCCTCATACATTAGGGTACGTCCATGGTGAACCAGCTTCTCGCTTTATCGCATACCAGCTTTCGAGAAAATTTACGAGCCAGCGTGATTCTATCAGGCGATGGTCATAGTTAACATTACACCTGTACTGATGGTTCTTACTTGAGAAAGTTGGTTACCTACGTAAACAAGACGTTGGAGCTGGCAGGAAGCAGGTTCAGAGATGCCAAACCAGTTCTGGATAAACTTAAAAAAAAAATTGTTAAGAATGAACACTAATGACCTGTCAGATAGCCAAATCGCTTTTAGAATTCTAAACTGGCTCCTTGAACTCTAAGTCCAAAATTGACCTGAAGCTGTCTGTAAACCCTAAACCAGCTTGATACTCTCAATAAATTTACTCTTACCTGAATCCCAGACCACAAAGCATTGAGATTACTGACCAACTAATACAGTAGCACCAATTTGTTGGTTCGGGACCGGACCTTTCTTTTCATCAAATATAGGCTGAACTGAAAACAATAAAAAAAAAACTCCCAGACTTCGTCTAGCCAAGTAATTGATCAATTACTCTAGAAAGGCATTACAAAGAGTTGTTGGCTATGGTGTCCTAAAGACCACAAAGGCCAACATTCTATTGCAGTGACCGACAAAAAAACCACTTCCTATAATTGCGCACCGAAACTGACCCAAATCCATCGAGCATAGTTTACCAAGTAGTAATGCTCAAACTATGGGGTGGTTTTAATGCATAAATAGAGTAAACTAGACTGTTTCCCAACAGAGACATACGAGTTTACATAAAAGTTGTGGACCTTGCTCTGAAAATAGCAACTAAAAGCCGCTCGCAGTCGCCTACAACACCTGCCTTAAGGAAGTAGTCTTTCTGGACCAATGGTAGAAGCAATGACAGATTCTTTCAGCAGAAGAAAAAAAACCCTCACAAAGATCAAGATCTACATACATATGTACATATACGTACTTATGTATATACGAGTTAATGAACATTAAATATTATTTTAATCGCATCACGTCGATCGACACAAAACATAATCACCCACATATCACGCTTCTTTAAGGAGATTATATTCTTGATGTGTAGGAAGTACTATCCATTGTATAAACAGTAAGAAACCGGAAACCTACATCCGTCACAAACGAGTTACCTAAATGGGTTGGCAGAAACTGGCTTCTATGATGAACCAAAAAAGTTAAACAATTTACTTTGGCCAGCAACAACTTCCTATAACTGGAAATGGTGTACCAGCTCGTTTGCTATAAAATGTAATCGTGTGTCAAGATTAGTTAAACCTTAGTAGTATACTCTATCAGTTAAGAAGTTACAATAAAAAGATGAAAAACTTTAATGTGTACAAAATGTATACGTAGCCTTATACTCATTGTAACAACTCCATGACGAACAATAGTTACAACGAACTCTGTTAGTGATGAGGAGGCGGACACATTTCCCTTGCTGTTGTCATAAATTAAAAATCAAATCTATGATACATCGAATCCTCGAAAAAGCGTGTAGACTTGGCGCCAACCGAGTCATCAATTTCGAAAATTACAGATAACCTTCATGAATGTATCCATGAGAGAGAAAGACTGTTAATACAATTCACAGAGCCGATATACACACGTTCGTAAATTTCAAGCTCTACCAAACTTGTTTATCTTTGATGGAAATTATATTCGTTTCGATGCTTGCGTTGTATACTCGTACACTATACACAGAACCGAGAACAAGTAGTTATTCTGCCATCGAATTATTTACGAGTTTTATTTCATAAAATATTTCAATCGAATTGTAAACATATCTTGTGTTAATCAACCCCATCCTAATGGTAATGCTACATCGATTCACTTCAGTAAACAGTTTTATAAAATTGATTTTCCATTGAATATTACTTCCACTAAATTATTATATCCATTCCATTTCGGGTTCCTATTCCTAGATACATAATAACAAAACTACACATTTAATCCATGAGCATAAATATTCACGGCCATTACATTGTGAGTAAGACCTCATGCCGCCATAGGATACAATAAGAAAGGTACTCCATGTCCTGCTGGGATTAGAAGAACAACAGCAGAAGCATCTCGGAAAATAATTGGGATGCCAGTTACAGCCAGTTACACACAGAAAGAAAATCGATTGAATTTTTTTTTTTTTTTAAATGGTAAGCTTCATTGGAATGAAAAGAAAAGAAGAAGAAAATCGTTTTAATAACTCACCTCAACCTCACCCAGATCAATCACGTAAAAGTTGTCACCTTCGTCACCCTGCTGGATAATGTTCTCGCCCATCAAGTGTGTGACGGGGAACATTGCGTCGAATATGTCTGATCGTTCATTTTCGTCCAAATGTGAGAATAGCACGTTCTTGGCGATGGCCTTTGACAGCGCTGCCATAGTCTTGTAGTCCTTTGGTACGACTTTCTTCACATAACTAGTGGCATCCTCTTCGGTGACTGGTTCGGCTGATATACCACCACGCCGACGAACTGGTGGCGCAGCAGTCTGTGGCATTGGACTGAGGTCATCACAATCATCGGGGCTGGTCGCCTGTTTTGTGGCATCAAGTTTTACTTGCTCCTGTAACGAAAAAAAAAAAACAGAAATGGCTTATAATCATGGAAATTGTATTGTCTCCCTTGAATGACAACTTTCAGAAAATCTTTAACCTCTGACATTTGTTCTATTCCATTGGGGTAACAAGTGCTCAAAACGAGTTGCGAATACTAAGTATCTTTCGCAACAACCTACAGCTAAAACGTAGTAAGGCAACGACCCATTGACCAACAACGCACGACGACGTTCTTGTTTAATCTCGTCTGTGGTATCCCCATGAGATTTGCAACAACATTTTTTGGAGATTATGTCGCGCAGACCAAACAACTTGTTAGGAGACCACCATAAAAAGTAACACACACACACACACACACACATCTAGCTTCTATCGAGTGGTTTGCCCCAATTGGCAAGACAAGATCTCGATTTGGCCAACTCCAGCGAAGTGGTAAGAAATTATTTTCTTAAGTGTTTCGGAGAGCACCAACGATTATTATTGATTGCGTAAAAGTGATTTATTAAAGAGATATTTTTTTGAGTTGCGGTCTACAAAAAAAAAAAACAGCCACAAGGAGGCGGTTCAAATGGGCGTAAGATGAATTATGAGGTGTTCCCTTTATTTTTGCGAATTGAATTATATTGATGGATTGTATATGCTCGCATGATGCAATAATTGAATTGCTTTCTTGAAGTGGTACATGAACTGTCAATCAATTTAAGGAATGTAAAAGGAATATGATGAAAAAAAACAAGTTACTTTGTCGGACATTTGTTTTGACGCCAACAAGTGTTGACACCGCTCAAGGACGGAGGCTGTCGAAAAGAATTACTGAAACAAGTGAATGCAATCGATCCAGTAGGTGTATAACGATCAATAAGGTTTTTACGACAGCTGCGGCAGAAAAAGAAGGCTAATACGAATTACTGATGAATTTGATATATAACAAAGATGAAGTAATTCTTCAGCAAGTGCCGCATAAAGAGGTTGACCTTTATTTAAAAATTGTGTCGCGGGATCTTTAATTGGAATGCTGATTATGTATGTAAGAAAATGAAATGTAAAATATGTTTGCAGTGGCACTGGAGATTTGAAAATTCGAGGGATAAACCCCATTTCCTCTGACACTGCCCAAACTTCATCAACTTAGGTTTTTCGAAACACATTTTAGTCAAGACAGGAGAGGATTAAGTATAATCAAGTTATTTCATAAGCTATGTGATACTGTACTGATTCATAAGATTCGAAATACAGACATTGCGATAAAATAATATTAAACACCCCTTATACGTTCTGGCTAAGTCAAATTTAAGGTTAACATAAACTATGCCAAACAAGATAGGAATTAGTCAAACAGCCAAGCCAGATTAATGATCTAAGCTCGCAGAAATAGATATTTGATGCAATAGGCCCCAAGGCTACAGCTACAACTATAGTTCAACGTCGAATGTGCTGTTAGTACGACCCATTAAGGTGACAGATATGTACATAAGAAGAAAAACTATGCTTCAAAGAAATTCGATAAAATGATTCACTAAAGAAGAAGAAGGACGACATAGCAGATAGATGAGAGGAACTCTCATATTCCCTCAAGACCCACTCATAGATTATATAGGGCTTTTAAAGTATGATATTATGTCTAACAGCACGGGTTGACTCCAGTTCATCTACCTACTCAGAATAAAAAGTATTCACATTTTTGGTATCCCGCCTTAAATATTTATCCATGCTATAAACTACATGTGCGAACAAAATAAATTGACCATAAACAAGTTCATAAAAACACACTTGTCTGTACCCTTTCCCCAAAATGAGAAAAATAACAACCGCAGTTGAAATAAATCGGAAAGTATCAAAGTCATTCGCTTGATTGAAATTGCTGACGACTACTTAAAACTATACATGAGTACATTTGGCACATTTGACATTCTTAAACTCAATAAATCCACCGCTTCCAAAGATAATAAAATATCATTTTATTATTCACAAAGATAATTAAAAAAAAAAAAGAAGTAAACATTGCATAGTGTGTACATAAACATGAAAGTACACACTGCGGTGAGTTGTATTCGATATTATCAATTTTTTATTGCACTTTTATGACGTAAAACATTAAGAACGAAAAATGTTAATTAATACACATGTTCAGTTGTTTACTTTCCAATTTTACAACATTGACAATATAGTTTTGGAATAATATATATTACGAGTGAGTCAAACAAATATCTAGTTGTATTAAAATACAAAATACGACGTGTTTTTCAAAGTGTAATTTGACAGATTAAAAATAACTTACTTCCATTAAATTATCTTATTTACAATTTTGACTGGCAATGATCATGAAACTGTAAAGTACTCTTTGCGAGAGTGTTCTGTTACGCGGTAAATAGAAAATGTTATAAATTTTTATAGCAACCTAGAAATGTTTAAACTGTTGGAAATGTCAAAATTATTATGTGCAGGCAGGGTTGTTACAAAAGTGAGTACAGATTTAAAAGACTGGCTATAGTATGAAACGTTATCAATTCCATGAAAGAAATACAGTCAGATGAAGCAAATTAAACAAATAATTGGCTTTTCACAACCATTTGTGCAGTGGATGTTATTTTTCCCGCACAAATAGAAACAGGACCTTTAGCTTAATGTAAAAAATGCCAGCACACAAAGTCCTAAGAAATTAAATAAATGATTCAGGTATGAAAGTAAGGGTAAAAGTATCATACAATGTAATTCTTCTATATGGTTAGTATTAAGCCATTTCTGTGCAAATGTTATCCATTACATATGCCATAGCTCAGTGACTGCCCTTAACTTGTTTCCCTAATGTGAATACTCTACTTAAGACATGGACATTATCATCCAAAAGTAGTTTCCCCTATGTGAGTCATAATTCCTTAATGTTGTATTTATACGAAGAATATGTTAGATGGAAAGAAAGAAAAGAATCAACCGTTCAAGTACACATTTTTTTGATTTCCCAGCACTATACGTATTACCAAACAACATTAAGCTCAATGACAACAATTTTTCTTAATTTTTTTTATCTGAACATCTCATTGTATTCTGGTATAGATAGACAGATCATTTTTTTTTTCTAAACAGTTCACTATAAACAACATGAGCCGTGTACTCTGAGAGTTTGTTTTAATTAAATAAATTATCCCAGCCTTCCGGAGTAATCGCCAACTAAAAAAAAAAAAAATAAACAAAAACAAATAACAGATTGTATCAAAAAACATTTCAATCCATTACTGTTAATGGATCATCACAATAATCTCCAGCTGTCCGACTTCTATGTACATTTATCATCGGTATACTCTCTGTGTGCTGTTTCTCTCTTATATTCTTCCATCAAGTTTTATTTATATATTTTTTTTTTGTTTTAATTCCAATGTTTCAAAACAATCTAATTGAGTAGAATTGCGGTATAGTACGCCGCTATTTGCAATGAGAATGATGCTGGTGATGACGGCAACTGATGCCACCACGTGCTGCAGTTAATGCATGAATGGTTGACGGGTAAAGCAAATCGATTGCCGGCCAAAGCAAATCGATTGCGAAGTTCAATTTCTATGTTTCTATACAAGTTTGAAGGAGAAAATTAAGAGAAGAATTTGCTCTAGATTCGGTGGTATTTCGGATAAAGGAGACAGCATGAGGAGTGGTAAGAGAGTTAATTGAATTAAGCAGACACTAATTGTTTTCAAAGTGAACAATATTTATCTCAGAACAGTGAAGTGTCCTCCGGGAGTGATAAATGAAACCATGGGACATAGTCACAGCCACAAATACAAAAACTACAACAAACAGTATCGGATATTTAAGATTTCTTGAATTCTTTCTATGCTTTGTAGTCAAATACGGATAACTTTCAAAGTGGTAAAGAACTTCGTACAGTTTGAGGATAACTAATTTGAATAAGAACCATGACGACGAAGAAGAATAGTTGTCATGAAAGTAATTCTAGTTATATGTGTGAACGTTTGAAGTTATCAAACTAATCGATACATGGATCGACTACATGTAAATAAAATTAAATTTTCTCTCGAAGATTTCCATGCGATTTTGACATTGTTCATGCTCCTCTCCGATAGAGTAGGACAGAAATGACTAGAGGACTAGATATATGTACATATAACGTCCCTTAGATTTATTTGATATGGCCGAAATAGGAACAATTGTCTCCAAAGTTGTATCAATTGAGTGTTATCTCGCCGCTTTGAACAGCTTGGTTTCAGCTATCTCCATTACCGATGCACATCGACCTGGTCAAAAAGAACTCCAAGTCAACGGAGAAGTAGCCACAGTTTCCAGTATAGACGAGCTTGACATAAAGAAATATACGACAACTCTGATGGTCTACTTCCGAAGCCTTTTAAATACGAAGGTAATAAAAGCATGTGCATTGACTAGAATATCAAAAGCAGCTTATACATCATTGACCAAAAATTGACAATGTCGTATACAAGATAATACCCAATATACCACTGATTTTCAAGTCCATTCCCACGGTACAGGGCGTTAAGTCCCCAATGGATCGGTCCCAAGTGCATAATTTGAATTCGTATCCATTTACCACCTAAGACCCAATAGTTAGTGGGTAAAATGCAAGAACTTTTTGAAGGAAATAATTCACAAGTCCATAGTTAGTAGACAAGTTTACTGTATGTAAGTTCGTAAAATTTAAAATAGTGCAATTACATGCAATGAACTGAAATCCATAATTTTACACTATTGCACCGCCCCGCCCCGCTTCCATTCACTTTCGTTCACATCCTAAACACCTCACTGGTGCCAGTAATTTGATTATACTGTACGACTCTCGAAGATAAGGTAAATGAATCAGCAAAGGGCAGCGGATCGAAGCGGTGCAATAGTGTATATAATGCAATTTTATAAAAGCGAACCTATCTTTACATCTAAGAAGTGGTGAACTAATAGTCATAAGTCAATATAAAATTAGAGTTGGTCGGTTATGGTTGTGGAAATTGGCAAAACGTGTTGTGCTTTACAAAAAAAAAAAACTAAATTCGCCTAGTTCTGGACAATAAGCAAGCAAAAAGAGCTCATATTGGGATCATTCGAGCGGAAAAAAATGAGTCATATATACCCGTTCTTTGAACTCTAGAAACCAACGAAACATATGAAATCTTTGGACAACTCTATTTTGAATATAGGCTAGGTTTAGATCAGGAATAGTGAAAGCTTGTTCGTTCTACTTCGGAAGAGAGAAACTAAGAGTTGTGCGAACACCGTCGTATTCATGGCCAATGGGAAGACTTCGGATTTCAGATTTCAACTTTGATACAATGACCACCACGTTTTCGACGTATGATATGTACATTCTCTGTATTAAAAGAATATTAGTTAGTAAACATTGGAGTACCTCAAGGCTCCATACTATCACTTACTCTGTTTGACAAGGTTTATAGATTTGCCGCTGATAGAACCCTCATATCGTCTATCTTGAATCAATTACCCGCTAATAATTCACATAATCGGAGAAAAACATAGCGAAAAAAAAACTGCTCATTAAATGCGAATCGAATGAACTCTCTTTAACAGAAAGAACACGCTTCAAGCCCAAGAAAGCGATATATTTTCTCTGGAGCAGATTTTTTAGTAGAGAACGCTGCCTTGTGTTTTTAATCCCTAACAAGATCTGACTTCGTCTAAATGTTTTCAGTAACAATGCTAATTTTTGGTTGCATAGTTTTAAAACGCTGTGGCTCAAGTGGTAAGTGCGTTGGACTACGGAGCGAGGGTTTCCAGGTCCAATCCTCAAACACCTAAAATTTCTTTCACGGCCCCATCTCTCGCGAGCGTCTGACAAACATCCGAGAGTAAAACTGTCATGAAAAAGCTTCTCAAAACAAAAAACTGCCGTTTGGATCCGGCATTAAAACAGTAGACCCCTTCAATTCGTGTGAAGAATATAACACACACAGCACGAGTGGTTGTGAGAAGCTAGGCACGGGGTCCCATGCACCTGTCGCGCCTGAAATTTGTATTTTGTAGTTTTAAATCTACCTTATGTGAAATATATATCTCAATATATTTCCAGGATAACAAATTCGTGTTCAACCTGCACGTGCACTAATTCCAACTCATTAAACAATCGAATTAAAAATTAAACCTTTTGTTTGTTCAGCAAAACATAACTAATTCACAAAAAAACAAAAAAAAAACTGCAATTCCTGTGAATTGCAAATTCAATTATATATGCAAAATAAATTCCCGTAATTAGCCAGATGACAAAACGCCCACAACTCGAGTTTCATTACGTACTTCCGCTTTAGTAGATACACAATGCACCATCGATGTCCAACTGTGTGATGTGGCCAATTTAATTTATTATTCACACAAAACCCACACACACGAACAGACGGCAAAGACCGCAGAATTAATGTCCTCACTAGGCCCAGTTGTGTCCTCTTCCCACGCGCGCCGCCTATGTCAGTGTTGTGACCTTTTTCGTGTTTAGCACGTGTATGCAACAAGCATTCGGGTGGGGATGCCTAATGAGAAACTCCTCACACCCTTCATCTCATGACATCGAACAATGCCCAACGCCACACAAAGGTTGACTTCTAAAAATACCAGGCGCACACCACACAATAGTGCATTGCGGTCCGTTTCGGTTTAATTGTGTTTTCCAACACAAAAGATTTTAATTTAAAGCCATTACCATGTCAATGTCATCCTTAGAACTAAGTGGCTTATAAAAGTGTTAAACCATATCGTGCGTGTGATATATTGATTCCCATGAAATTGTGTCTAGATATCGATCTACGAGAGGTTTTCGTGTGACCTTTGGAGCCAAACAAAAACTGAAAATGAAAGTCATTAACAAAGGGATTGCATGCTGTCGTATCGCTGTACTAGTGTGTTCCAAGGATCTCCTTAAGGATACACACACTGAGCTAATTCTGTGATGGTTGTTCCATCGGAATGGTTTGTTTTTGATGCCTTTACGTCAATGTTTTTTAGTTGTGTAGCTGCAACGCAAGTGGAACACATAGACTAAACCAATTTAATTAGCATACTGTCAGCTGAAGTCTATTAAAGTTTCCACATGCAATCTGTGCTGTGCACCACTCACTGTTGGTGCACTCCCAATTCCCGGATTGACGTAGGAAGTAGTTCTATACGTACTATGGGCTGGGTGCATGACTCTGAAACGAAAGGTTACTGGGAAAGTTATGCAAATGTTCAGTTTTAATTAAATTCTTGTTTGTTGCTGCATCGGAAAATAGGGTTGGAATTTAAAATTAAGTCATTAAGCTTCCTAGAGCGGGATAAAAGACTATGCGTGGGTGCAAAGTGTCTTTTTAGATAAGAGTTGGTTTTTTGAATAGTTGTAGAAGGATTCTATTAAAAGAACTAAATCAAGACCTTGGAGTAACTAACTACTTAGTTGGGGTGTTATGAATGGAGGTATGTACTCCTTACAGGGTCAAGAGAAAAACCCTTCATTCACTCAATTTGCAGGTAGAACCTAGAATGAATCTAATACATCTAGGGCAACAAAAAGTCGTGTCTTCACCGACTATTGTGGGGACAAAATGTTCATAGTAAATCCAAACCATTTATTTTTCACATTAGTTCAGCACAAAGTTTCCTTCCAGTTTGACCTTAAAAAAGGTTTAATTGTCTAATAGGGTACCCTACAGTGGTCAAGAAAAGAATTTGGCCACGCCTCCATTCTGAATAATTTCAAAATCTTTCCCGAAAACTATACCACCCACATCTAAATTTTGATAAGAAGTTCGTCGTCACCATCCTTTCAAGATCACTCTGGAATGAAGAAGAACTTTTAGAAGATAAGTCGATTCATTTCTACACGGACGGCTCAGAAACCAAAGACCAACCAAAGAGTTTTTGACGTCTACTAGTAGCAGCACTGTGGAAGTAGTTGGGATATCTATGATATCAGATTAATTTGAACTGATAACTAGTAAGTGTACCACAATGTTGCCTTGTTAGTCCTATTCGTTTTGCGTTCTTAATTGTATTGATTTCGAGAAAAATTTGAACTTGATATTACTATGATGGAGAAGTTCAAAACTGTCCGGAGGTCCGACTAATTCACCTCAAACTTCTAATTTGTGGACTCAAAACCTGAGACGAAAAAAGGAATTTTAATTCTAACCTCTAAAGATCTCTATGAGGTCGCAGTGCTTCTTGGAGCTATTGCAAAGCCAATCATCCGGAAATTCGGTGTCCTATGAGGTTGTACTCATGTTGTTTTTGTTGACTTTCGAGTTGTTCTACAACAAATAGATAAAACCCATTCACAAGATAGTTCATTAATCCCCTTTAGACCATATCAACCCCATTTTTAAAAAATAAACTGTCCATACAAGTCAATAGGAACTACCTGTCAATCCATCACATATAAACTACTTATGTATACCATTCCCCCCGTTAAGACTAAATAACACCGAATGACACTTGTTCTAGTAATCAGCTTATTTTCGATACATGAACTGGTTATTTGGCAGTTTCCATTTAATTTACACACTTAAGCTCACATAAGCCCAAGTGGTACGACTCAAATTTATTGAAATTAATTAAAGCCGCCCGATAGTACGTATTCCTCGGTGTGTGTATGTGACAACTTTAGTATTTAGGTATCCGACCGACAAAAAAAAATATTTTCTTATTTGTAAGATTGATTGGGGCAACAACTGCTGCGCTATAGTACCAAGACCGGTAGGGAACATATTTTGTTTTTTTTTTTTTTTGAAAATATATGTCATGGGCATAAGAATGAGAATCGACACGTTGTTGATGGCATACCGTGGTCGTCGTTGTAGTCGTCCTCGTGTTTATTTACTTTTAAGACGTAAAAATAATATTGCAATTCACTTAATGGGTAATGTAAACAGCTTAAGTTTGAGTGGCTAAGTGCCGGCATGGCAGGAGTGCCGGCACAACATCCAATGCCTTCGTTGATGATGTTTTGCTGTTCTTGGTAACCGAATGCCTTACAACTAAAGAATTACAAGACGATACAAGAGTAATGCATTTGGGAACGTACATATAGTTAGAAAATAGCTTCGGGGAATTGATAGTTTGCATGCAGAGTAGAACTCTTGTGTGAAGCGAATTGATAGAGTGTTAACACGATACGTAGGTACATGTATACATACATAAATACGTACAAAGATATTTAAGGATAATGGAATTTTGAGTGATGGGGAATCTGAGTTGGATGTATGAAATATTTAAGTGCAATATAAGGATACATCTTTTGTTGGTAGCAAAAAGGAGGGCAAGGTAGATGTGTCAGGATTGGATTATGTTTTGAAAATCTCTAGGTGAAAATAAATGTATGGGGTTCAAACAGCCCCACAACAAGACGAGGGAGGCATGATTTATGGAAGCTGTATGAAATAATTCGAGGGCGTCACTTAAGTAGTAGGACATATGCTTGAGAGATGGCGCTGTCCTCACTTTTCGGTAAACATTTAGGGATCAGAAAATATGTTTGTTTTTTTGGATTTTTGGTGTGAGGTGAAAAAGTATGTCATTTGACAATATATGGAATTAACACGAAAATATTTTTGAGCAACGGAGTGACCCATGAATTATGCAATTGACAACTCACTCCAAAAGTTTTACTCTGAAGCAATATCTCCACAAAGATCTAAACCATTCAAGCCTATGCAGTATGGCTTAATTTCAAAGAGATAGCGTCACAATCCTTGCTATCCCAGTGCTGTAACACAGAACCTTGATACATATGCTGACCTAATTGAGAATCACTTGAAGCGATTTTTACGCCAAAGTTAATAAGACAACCTTTGGCTTCCTCAAAAACTACAGCCTACACAACAGACAGACAACGCCTCGATATTTCCTTCGGAATACTTCACTGTTTTGTTCCTCTCGTCTTAACCCGATTGAAAAGAACAATCATTTGACTATCCGCATGACAGACGTGTTTAACATCTTCCAGAACTTTAGGGATTATGTTTATGTCTTCGACAGGATGCCGTCATACATTATGTTCAATAAAACAGGCGCTAGCATAGACTCTTGTGGGACGCCATCAGAAATAAGGTATACACTCTTAATGTCCAAATTACAGTTCAGTCTGATTGGAGAATCCGATAGATAAGGTGTCGGACGATGTCAAACACGTCCCTGCACAAACTCTTGCAATCTACATATGTACATATGTATCTACATACCAATGGTTTCTTAAAATAAAAGAAAACCTAACCTGAAAAAGGAGTAACTCACCATCTATTTACGCAGTTCATAGATAATGTAAGACAAGAGATGAATTTTGCATGAATTTGTAGTTAAAAAATTGGCGACGAAGACCCAAGTTGTTCCGCAATTTTCGCGAATGACGCATGAGCTATTTGAATTAGTGTGAATTATTCTTGTCACGTCTTTTATCGAAATGCAAAATATAGAACTGCGAAGAAACATTACGATGTCTGGTAAAGAATTACGTTGCTGATACGCATTCTCCAAATGGACATCGCAGAATTGTATGATAGTCTTTTGCTGGGAAATTCAACGTTACCCATAGCCTCTAGACGGAAAGCCTATGATCTAAGAATCGGCAAACAACCTGACTTATATGTTGGCACCGTCAAAGGCAAGTCTGTTTCTTGCAACTATTATGACACGTAGAGTTGGTCCTACTGGTTTATTTACATGCAATTTGCACATGACGCAAGTCACGCACAAAAATGTGTCACTCAAAGTGATACTGTAGCACTAGCTGGATTAATGTATACACCTCCAGTCCACTCTATTTACTGTGGGCGCCGAATAAACAACAAAATTAAGCGCACGTAGTACGTGCGCCGTCGTTTGACCCTTACAACAATTGTAGCGAATTTATCATCAATTCAAGACATGTTTTGGTACGTCCAGTCAATTAAAGTCACAATTAGGTGGCTTCTAAACATTTGATTTAACAAAGTGTGAACTTTTTGAAATGAATTGGTTCTTACTCGAAGTGCTAGCTAAGGTAGTTCCAGAAATTTGAGCAATAAACTAGAAAGAGGGCAATAGAAGACGTTCACTTAATACACTAGACAGAATCTTGCAAGCAAACTTGAGGGATGCCTATTCGGATATACATATGTACATCGTTTGACTGACGTCTTCCTTTATTAGTGAGCGGTACCAACCAGCGGAATCATCTCAGTTGACCACGCTATTAAAGTATATAATCATTGGACGAATGGGTAGTAGAAAGGTCAATAAGGCTCGTTCCCAATTGAGCTGTATTCGAGTTTACGGATTCCTAGAAGTCTCTACACTTTTTAATCCTTTCAGTTACTTCCAAGAAAATAAGTTTATTTAGGAAACGAATTCGGTTTATTGCATCTAAATCGAACAACACGATGACATATGTATTTACATACAAGACCTTCTCAAAGTTGTGTAGACGAAATTTTGGCATTCACTGGGATTTTCTGATCTTAGGACGAAAACCTGGAATATACACAAGTGCGTCTTGACCCCGATAGACTTAAGAAATTGCTCGATATTTCGTCTTTACAAGGACTGTCGAGCATAACCTGGATTAAGAGTTAAGAGCAGGCCTTCAAGAAAAAAAATTCCACACATTCAATGCAAAAAAAAACTACCACCTACCCTACAGGCTCATAAAGACTTATTATTCGAAATGTTGTTATCCAAATTAACTTAACTGCCAACCCACAACGATACCACGAAATTACGACAATCCACTAAAGATCATATTAAATGTCAAGCCATGACATTCTCCTCTTTTCGGCTTTATTTAACCAAAAGAAACCCGATAATGCCCCGACATTCTATTCAATCCATGGAGAGATTGCAAAATCAAAATTAGCTCAAATGCAAAACCACGAAACTTTTTTCCCAAGAAAAACTGAATTCCCACCTCTCAGCGGGCGTCCCATTTCACGGTGTCAAAAGAAAACAAGAAATTACTTCCAACTTGTCAGCTGAATGAATACCAGGAAACCCCTGTGCAGTTTGGTGTTGTTTTATCCTAAAAATAAATTCCAACCTCTCGGTTTTTTGTCACAAGGATGACATATGATATTTTCATTCTCGCTATGAATTTCCTAAAAGAATTCGTGTTCTCTCTCGTGACACATTTCTATGATATTTCATTACAAGAACTCTAGTAGTGTTCCAGTTTTTATTTTTCGAGTACTCTATGGGAATCTCTTACAGTTCAGTGATTCTCATGATTTTTCATATCTTCCGCCTCCTACTATACTTGGTGTGCCAACAGAATTCATCAAGCCTTATGAGTTCATGTATTTACCCATCTATTATCGTGACGGCGCTAAGCACCAGTAAACACCTCAAGAGAGTGGCACCTTCTTATGACCTATACACGCATGCATGCATGGAGGCTATTTGGAAGCCCAAACTAATTAGTTACACACATAAACCATCCCGCCACCCCCAACGACGACTGTTCGCCCCCAATGGACAAGGTTAAGGAGGGAATAAAAATGAAATGAAACAATGTTTACCCGAAAAATCCCACCACCACTATGGGATGGGAGATACATAGATCAACGGCACCAACGAGTGGGTAGCTTTTCCGAGGAGGTGGTTGTTGTGGCGGCGGCGGCGGCGGCGGCCACTATAAACTGCGTTGTTTATTTGCTCGCAAACACACACACTCACGAATAAGATTAAATGAATTTTGAGAATAAGCCAATAATGATGATGATCTGTTGACAGAGGTCCAGAGAAAGTATTTATGTATATGTACACATAAACATCCCAAAATTGAGTGGAAAATGGAAAGTTTTTTTTTCCCCATTTTCCCTATGCATTAATCTACATGAACCTATCTATCTATCAGATTGGCATTTTAATGAGGTTTTTGTAGACTCAATCGGATAGAGAGTGCATTAATCTTAATCCGAAGTTTATAACAATGAAGACGATATACGAGCACACATAAATAAGCTTAAGTGAGTTTAGTGTCAACAGCGAGTGAGACGTGCATAAGCTACACGATCGATGGTTCATAAGCCGAAGCAGTAACAAAAAGTAGTGTTATGCCCGACAAGTCTCTCGATTGACAGAAGATTTTGGACAGACAGAGCAGGAATAGCTTGACGTGGAATGATTTGTAAATTGTCCTAATGGACTCATATTTTTTTACTGAAAGGTTAAAGTTAGATTCACAAAAAATCTCATTTTTTGCAAACGTCTGACGAACGTCTAAGAGTATAATCTTCATCAAGTGTTCCAAAAACCACAACGGCTTCAGCCTAAAGATCTCTTCTCGTACGTTTTCGTGAAATGCCACACGAATGGTAGTGAACATCTGGACTTTGGGTCTTACCTAAGCCTTTCTGAGGAGAGTCTTAGGCAGCATACGTACGAGTAGATGTCTGATTTATCTTTTGAGTTAGTGAAAACTTTAAACACATCTTTTTTGAGTTTTTGTCCAAATTTTTTCGTTTTTTTGACAAAAGGAAGTGACAGTGAAGTATTCACACAGTTTGTCATGTAATGGGCCCTAAAAGTTTTTTTGATCGGACGCCTCTTTGAAGGGAATTAAGTACTAAAAACCTCTGTCTCGTACAAGTAGAGTGTATCTATAGGCATACTGATCGTTTCAGTTTAGCTCTATAACGCAGATAAAAACATTTGTTATGGTGGATGATGTTTCGCTCTGTTGTTTTGAAAGAAAAATACTTCGAGTGATATTTCTTATCATGTTATGTAGCAAACCTAGTTAGAAGTCGTCAAACAGATTTTACAAACTCTGCGAAACTAAAGCCAGTAAGCTAATGATCGAGGAGTTGGTTGAGGTTTAGATTTTCATTTGTAAAAGACCCACATAAACGCTGGGATCAAGAAGATGGAATCCATAGTATGGTGTTGATGTTTCTTATCATTTGCCCTATCCATCAATGTCTGCTTTTTTCATCATAGTCATTCTCTAGCTTTTTTTCTCTGACGCAAAATGTACTTTTAATGACGTACGCCATGAATCTATTCTGAAAGGGTGTAGAGTTATCTCTTAGTTAGTGGCTAACCTATGTCTTCAAAATTGGAGTAAAACTCGGTAGGTTTGGTTGGTTGTCTGTATCAAGAAAAAAAGTTTCAAACTACTTAGGAACTAGTCAATCCAACCGAAACTTTTATGAGGCAGAGGATGATCCTGACGTCTAAAGATGTTAGTTTACTCAGAACACAGAAAGGAAAAGGCCGAAGTGCAGAAATCTTGTTTGGAATAAGGCCTGAGAAGTTCAAAGCAAATGGAGGATTGTTTTCCCCATCTCTTCGTGCCTCTAGCTCCTTCAGAAGTTAGTTGAAAAGAAGACTAACATTTTAGCGTGTTTAGCCTGGGCTGGATCTGCCTCGAGATATGTTACGTCTAGTGCCAGCGCTATGGCAATATACCTACATATGCAGATAGATCAACACTGTTGTTGTTCTGGAGTTGATGGTAAAAAGGTCTGCAATGCTCGTTACTCGACTGATTGACCACCGCACACTTTCTAGTCCGCAACACTAAAAAGTGGATTCGTATAGGTTGTTTGATTCACTTTATCGTTTCGAGCACGTTTTTCAGTTCCACTTCAGATAAATAGGCTATTGTAACCCCAAATTTCCACTTAACTTAATTTAAACGCCAACTTCTGATTAATTAACACTCTCCGCCCAAAAAAAGGTTTAATTAGCACACAATTAAATCTAAATCAAACAACGCGTGTAATAACAGCGTCTACTCAAAAGTTGACTAGACATCGAAAATGTAGAATCACACTTAACCGCGTGCCACCTCACACCTTCCGATACACTCCTCTTAACTGGTACACCTAGTTGCGTAGTAGAGGATATGGCTTACACGTTGATGCCTAAATGGCAAAATCCATCAGTAATTTAGTTTCCTAGGCTTAAAGCGTCTACCGAATTTCGTTACATTTTGTAACCTATAGTCGATAGACGGAATTATAAAACTTTATTACGTCAAACCACACCTATGGAGGATGACGATAAAACACAAGTCTTGACAATGATTCTTACAGTTTTTCTAGCATAAAATTAGAACTTAATAATGTGAACATTGTTATGATTAGATACCATTGCAAGTATGAAAGCCAGGTCTCCATAGATTACTGCGTTCTCCGTCAGATTCAATTTTATACAGAGTCACAACTAGGTATAGTCGGTCACGCGAATAATTTTAACAATAAAAATAATTGATGATAATCAATGATTATCTGTGATAATGGCTTCATATTTGCGTTACCTGTATATGGAGAACCAGAGCCAAGTTCGAATTGTACAGACTTTGTCTTTTTTATTAGCTGTATGATGCTGTACAATGTTGTGCAGAAAATAAACGTTTAGCGTACAAGCTAACTACGTCAGACATTCTAATCTATCGCAGATAAATAGTGAAACATCGTCAGAAAAAATTATGAATATGCGTATCTGTAAATCAGTGACGTCAAATATTGACCACAGCAACTGAGTCTAAAAAAAAATGTTTTTACTTTCAAAAAATACTTTAAAGTTTCAGAAAATTCTCCTATAAATAATAATATCTTTCTGTCTGTCCTTGGTATAAAAAAATATTGTTATGATAAAATTGTCATCAATAATGCGTAAGATCCATGTCAAAGCCAAAACTTAGCTCTCAATAAAAGGTCTATAAGCCTGCTTAATGGGAAAGACAATTTTTTTTAAATTAATTCCCATAAAACCAAGTAACTGCAAAGAATTATGTATTTATCAAAACGACCTTGCTGAAGTAAATCCTAAAAACCCTGGCGCGGTTAAAAATTTACAAATAAACTCTAACTTAACGTCAAAGATAACTTTTTCCATTAAAAAAAAAATCAAAATTAATAGCGACAATCTCAAAGTTCACGACAATCTAAATAATTTATCTACTCGTACAAAGAAGCAAAAATTTATTACACACACTTAGTGGTTCATTGCAAAAATTATACTTGACTTGCATAATTACAAAACATCTACTATAAATTGTATCTGCACGAGTGTATCTTATGAATTCATGTCGGACATCAAATGCTTATTCAAACATGAATCTCAAGTATGTATCTTACAGGCTTTACGTACATAGTCTAATGCAGATGACATGTTTTCCATTTTTGCACAAACAACACAACACACAGCAATGGTCATGGGATTTCAATAATTTAAAAAAAAAAATAATAAATAAGTAAGGTAATACTTTTAATGATGCGAGAAAATGTCATGTCGCAGAATGAGATAATCAACATTTAATGAGATGGAAATCAGAAAATGAAATGAAAACGTTCTGCAAATGGATGACGATGTGTATTTTGAGATTTTCTTTTTTTTTTTTTTTTGTATATCCCCCTCTGTATCTATCTCTTTGAATGCTAAATGTAAATGTGGGTGGTAGTGGTGGACATTGAATTAAAATTATGAGATAAGTATTCATGTGACTTAGGCAAATGATTAATGATAAATCCTAGTCATGAATAAATTTGTTAATGGTCCTTTCGAATGTTGTTGATACAATTTTTAATTATGAAAAGATTTTCAATTAAACCCATGGTCAATATTAAAAGACGCACAAGGCAAGAGTTTTACGATGCATTTGTTGACATTTCATGATTTTTACTGGTGACTTCCTGGAGTCCTTCCATAAAGGAGTCGGAAAAGTTTTAATTAACTCTATTGTAACTAATGTCGTGAATGTAATTTCGAAGAAAATGTTGGAGTTAAAAGTTTTCTTAAGCAGAGATTTTCTAAGTTTTCGTAGAAACTTTCGGAATTATCCTTCTATAACGATTTAAAATAATAACATTTTCTGACAGCTATTGGTAAACTTATACAATAACGAAACCCAAACAGCAACGTCGAGTGTGCTTTGAAGTAAGATTTGTTTATAAAACACATTTAAGCACTTCGCTGTCATATTGATTGCTTTGTCTCCTGTCAAATGTCAAATTGACAGTGTTTAGTTTCTTAATCATCATGGGCGCTAAATTTCTGTTTATATTTTGACAGAAAAGAGAAACATAAAGACGAAGCTATGATGTGTCTTAGTTAAAAAAAATTATCTTTTTGACAACTCGGGCTGTGCTCTGATACACGATGGAATATTTCTACGCTTTTGACAGACAGGTCGATATCGCATGGTCAAACAGTTTTTGTCAAACACCTGTCATCTATGTCAGATTGTATAGAAATACTATGTGTATCCGATGTATAAAATTTAGATTTGTGGTAAACGAAAGAAAAAAAAGCATTCTGCGAAACTCACAAGCTAACGACGGAGGCAAAATCTTTCAAAAGTCTGTGCAAGTACTAGAATACGCTGACAATATTGACGTAATTGACAGAACTCAGCAGACTGTCACTGGTGAGTTCGCTGATAAACGAGGGTAGGACATGTAGGGCACCAGCACTACGGCCTGCAGAGTCGTCTAAACAAACAGAGAGGAACAACGCAGTAGAGGAATACTTCGCCTTAGGTGGGGGCACAAGTGAGATCAACTTTTTCTTGGTTATCCTATGCAACATTCCCAACGCTACGAAGATGCGATGCTTTATCTCCATAGTTTCGAACAGGAGTACATATGTACTCATCGATTACTTCGCTTTTGGAGTTATGCTCTGCAAGTGGAATGTTGCAGGAAAGTTCGAAATGCTATTTATGTAGCGAACCTTGCGCCTCTCCTGCGCAAAATACCGGAAAAATTCGTCGCTATCGTGACGGTAAATGACATGTCTTACATAACTGTAAAGTATCATAGCAATTTGAAATCCGTATCGGAGCACGACAAGGTTTCTTCTTTGCCACTGCTATTTCTTGTAGTAAACAGTGACGTGATGGCTTAAAACTTGGAGTCAGAGGCGAAAAAAGTAAATACGATAAAAACAAGGGTCATAAGTACTTCAATTCCTCAACATTCCCGGTCAGCACGTCGAGAAAGTAAGCAGGAATTGTAGGTACGTAAGTTATGTACCACATAAATGGGTATCAGATGTCTAACGTAATACCTTGACCGCTGGTGATGCTGACTATTAAACATTTCTCAAATCTACTTCAGCGTATTTTTTTCTAGAACATTTTCTGATTATGCCATTGCTTGGGCTCAAATTAGCCGGAATGCCTCTTTTTACGACTCGAGGTAATAACATAAAGTTCCCAGTCTATTTTTAACAAAATTTGATTTAAGAAAGACTACTCGTAAAACTCGCAAATTCTAAAAATACAAAATAATAACGGATTTCATTCCTCGAAATTATTCAATTTTACCCCAAAGTCAATGAGATACACTGAGTAGGATGTTTTATAATGTGTATCTTACGAGAACGAGTCCTGTCGAATGAATTCATCTCATCTTAAGTAGCGACATAAAAAAAATGAAAGGAAAGGAAAGGAATTTCATTCCTTCTTTTCCCCCAATGAAACATACGAGTAAATACTCTGCAAAATGGGAAATAAGGAAAAAAAAATAATCCCTGGGAATTTGTGAATTTCATGTGAGAATATTTCAAATTATTATCTCATATTTTCCACCTTCAGATACGAGCAAATAGAAGGAGGCAAACAAAAATACATACGAATTAAATTATCCACTGCGGAGCAACCCACACACCGCACACGTAAAGTATCTACACGAGAACGATCTCTTAATCCACGCATTCTGAATAAATTAAATCAATTTCACAGAGAGCATCAAGATATAGATAATATATTTTCTTTCCACAAGTAATGATACGACATTATTATATATTTTCCAAGTATGGAGAAATGCTCGCACGTCAATAATACAAATCGATTGATTCTTCTTCTCGCGTGTATCTTTGTATCTATTACTTTTTGCAAACATAAATGTCTGAAGTTTTTGTCAAAAAGGAATAATTAGATTTAAATATGACTTTCGATTTTGTTCGTTTTAATTGCCTCGGACGCAGCTGAAACGACTGAAAAGTCTGGAAAAGGCTCAAAAGGCGTTAATGTTAATTTAATTGCCAACAAACACAAATGTTTCACTTAACTATAGTGCAGGCGCGAAGCGGGGTAGAGTTAGAAAAAATAATTTATTTGTACTTTAGAACTTGTTTATTTGGATAATAAAACTTAGGACCAGTTCAGGTGAGGAGATCCAATAACAGAATAATAATAATTAAAAGGTGTCAGGTGAGGGTTGCTGACGATTATTATTAGATCTCTAGATAACGATGTAAATTATTGGTAATGACACATTATTCTGTTTACACATGTGGGCTACATTGTAAGTAGATACATCTAGCTATATTGCATAAAAATAACTCAAAGACCATCCCCTTTGTATATTTCACTTCTAACCTCAAACCACTTTGAACAAACTTGAGCAAAACCATAAACAACTTTCTGGGGATACATACCCATCCAGAACCCTTTTTGTTTTTATCGCATCTATACATTTGAAGCACATTTTCATGTCGACGAAGGTCATCATTCAATTCTAGAGAGGAAGTGGACCGTGGACATAATTCACCTCTGAGCTATTTCCATGGAAACCTTCATCGATATCTAAAGAAAATCAATAAATCTGACCTACACGTTCGTGGGGAAGATGACCTTTTTTTTTCAAAGGAATTTCTTTCTGAATGAACAGTGCACCATTTCCTCGGAAACCCACCGGTCAGTCGGTGGTATAGGTCATCCAACTTTTTGTTTTGTTACGCCACAACCACTGTATTTTTATTTGTCGGTATCGACATTTTTTTGGGACATCTGTTGTTCATTATTTGGCAAACTCCCACTCAGTCCAGTTCTATAGCCACGTGGATTTTTCGAGATATACAAGAGCAAAGTTGGTCCTTTGATTTATTCGCATAGCAATCGTCGTGAATGTCTTCTTTAGTGATAATTCATCTAGGACAGTTGGTTTGAATCGCATTTCGAATGACAAATGTTTCAAGGACACACAGAAGGAACTTGGAATACATACTTTGGCTTTTTACTGCGTAAGATGGAAATGCTGACATCTGTTGAGCAGGAAATAGGAAATGAGTTTTTTTCTTTTGTAACCTTCAGTATACCTATATGGGTTGGGAGGCATTTTGAATAAATGATTTAATGGCTTCTTCAACAACAAGGATGAGGTTGAAGGCTTTCTTTCAGAAAGTAGGTAGTTATTATATTGTATGAGCGGTGTCAAGGCTAATAAGTGGTCTTGACAGAAGCGCCACCGAAAGGAAAATAAATTCACTATAGTCTTTCAAACGAATGTGAATGAAAATACATTACAAGATACCGCAACACAGTTGGTGATATATATATTTTTTATTTTTTTTTTTTCAGATAAAGAGCAGGGCCAATTTCAAAACAGAATACTCTATATTCCACAAGTCCGTCCAACTGCATAGATGATACTGTTTGAGATTTGATGAAGAACTCTAGGAAGCCGGTGCTATTTTGATTTGATTAAACAAGTGGGTTTGAGACTCTACATGTTAAGGACCATTGATTGAAATTGAACTCAGAGCCTTTATGGAAAGAGTGCATCTAACACTGAATAAACGACTTCCAATCTAGGCCAAATCTAGTGCTAGGATTACATATTTAATGAACAACATGAGGAGGTTTTTTAGGAAAGCCAAGCAGCTAAGCCAGCTGGCTTCAAGCCCGGAACGCAACAGTGAAGGAAACCTAGCCACCGAAGCACAGGGAATAGTAGATGTCTTTAAGCAGCACTTCCAGCAGCTACCTAATGGGCATCAGGTAGAGAGTGATAGGGCAAGAAGAGAACCCACATCCAGTTAATAAAGAATCCCCCCCCTCCCAGTTTTCAAGAAGTTGGCTCTGCTATTAAAAAGCTGAAGAACAACAAGGCCGCCGACGGCTCTAATGACGATGGCCGAATTCGGAATTCCGGCTAAACTGATCCAGCTATGCTGCGTGACGCTGAAAAGTATGCGGTGCAACGCTCAATTCGTGCAAACTGTGCAGACTATGCCGACTATGCAGACTGTGCAGAATATGCAGACTGCGCAGACTGTGCAGATTATGCAGAATGTTAGGCTGTGCAGACTATGCAGACTATGCAGACTGTGCAGACTATGCAGAATGTGCAGACTGTGCAGAATGTTAGGCTGTGCAGGATGTGCACAGAATCAGTGCATCGAAAAAAAATGCTCTGTATCTACTGTATGGAGCCGAGTGTTGAACGATAAGCAGGAAAGCAGAGCAGATTTTGACCACTTTCGAGAGAAAAATTCGTCGAATATTCGATCCCGCATACGAGAAGGGCGAATGGAGGAGAAGATATAACCACGAACTCTATGAGGTGTACCAAGATGTGGATGTAGTCCAAAAAGTCAAAACACGTCGACTACACTGGCTGGGCCACATCAAGCGAATGGACAATAATGCTCCAGCAAAGAGGATCTTCGAATCACAGCCCCCAGGTTTGAGACGACAGGAAGACCGAACCTCCGTTTTAATAAGGATCAAGCTATCGCGGATGCCAGAGCGCTTGGCTTGGACAACTGGAAGCAGCGTGCCCGGGATCGAAGAGAGTGGAAGGCTTCCGTATCTCAGGCAGAGACTCTTCACGGGTCGGGAGCCCGTTAAAGCTTAAGCCCACGAACCTGTAATGAATGCGTCCAAAACAGCAATCTAATAGATGCACTGAGAAATATGAATGTTCTTGCATATATACCAAAAATTGTGGATAAATATTTCTACCAAAGAGTAGGTACTGCAGTACGATGCTGATAGACGATCCAAGTCTGACCGCTCTTATGTTAAGAACATCATGTATGTATGTATGTGCGTAATTGCGATAGTGACGACACGAAAATACCTTGATGAACTAGAGTAAACTGCATCAAGAATGAATCTAGCACTGGCAGGAACATAAAATTCACTAAAACAAATTGTGTCGTATCCTCAAAAAGATACACTAGGCGTTATGATAGACAATAAGGTGAATTTCGAAAGTCATGTGGAATGCGTTTCGGAAAAGATATCTCAGATACTCTTGGCCTTTCGACTCTTTCGAGAATGTTGCCAAACTTGGAGGACATAAGAAGCAGTAGAAGAATAGATTTCATAGAAAAATCATCTTCAGCTATGAAACTCATTTTTGGCTTAATGACTTTGTCAATAATCAAAATATGCTTTCTTAGACATCAACAAACCCGCATGTGCTTCAAGAGACCCCATTGCATCCACAAAAATTGACCGTGTGGTCTGGATTTCATGCTGGAGGGAGGTGTGATTGGACAATATTTTTTCGTCGATCAAAATGATCGCCATGTTATGGTCCATGGAGTTCGCTATCGTGCCATGTTGGATGACTACTTTTGCCCAGAATTGGATGGACTTGACATCAGTGATATGTGGTCCCAACAAGATGGTGCCACATGCCACACAGCTGGTCAAACAATCGATTTTCGTGATCTGCTTTGTCAAAATTTCCCTTCAAACTATCAAGTGCCAAAGGATATTGAATGCATTTTATTTAATTTATTTTAACGATCTCATTCCAGTTATTTAGATGATTTTATCAAAAAAAAAAAAAAACCAAAGTGAAAACTCCTCTTTTCTTGGCCATTCCTCGTTAAGTTCATACGTTTCTTCAGTGCAACATCAGAGTGCGGGAACCTAATCTAATGTTGTTCTGCCTAACTACTTCAGATTTGTGGACACAAGATTACAGCGTTTTAAGTAGGTAAGCAATAAGTAAATATGTATCTACAACAAAGTCAACCGACCACTAGTCTCTGGCGCTCCATCTCTAGATTACGTCCATTTCCATATTCTCTTAAGGCACTATGTACATACATACATATATTCATTAACTGATAAGCTTAACAACCACATCTTGGGTTGTTAATTCCTCATACCAAAGCACAAGACTATATTCTGTTAACGCCCATTAAAATGATAGTAATTAGATCGATCTGTAATTTTCTGTCCCAAATCACAGTCTAGAATCTTTTTCATGATTATTCATCAATTATACTCCATTTCTCGTGGCACTAAATCCAGTAACACTCACAAAAAAAAAAAAAAAAAACACAGTTGACACCTGAAATCACTTCAACGTGCTTGATGGATTGCGACACAAATCAAATTAGCTGAAAATTTGAAATCTTTAAAAACCGATTATCTGATGGATGTCACGATGCATCATTCTAGATAGATAATGGATTGCTAAATAGGTCTCGATTCAAATGAATGTCTCCCAAAGGATTAAGTTTAATGCAAATCTTTGAATAAATAGACCACCACACACATGGTTACATAAAATTTATAAAAAAAAAAAAAACAGCCACTCGTTTGTTCTCTCTACCTTGGACATATTTTCCAACTGAAGTCCTCTGTGTGCCGGGTGTAGGGTGGTGCTGTCTGTATGTTTTAATCCAATTATGGTTCAAGTAACTTTAGCGACTTTTACACATGCACGATTGTCGTCGCTTTTTTTTCTATATATATTGCACTCAGGTGTGATTGCTTTTTATGTAACAACACTTTATGCCCTTTTTTAACCCTTTATTGCTTCTCTCTTTCTCACTATATGCGCACACACATACACCTATCCACTGGAATTCTATTCACTTAGGGCAAAAAATTTGAAACAACCCCGAACGTTGTGCGAACAAAATTCAAACAAATCCCGACTGCAGATATTTTTTCTCCAATTTCTGGTTTTTTTGAATTCGAAAAATAAATTATTTAAAAATAGTTCGCGAAATGTATCTATTTTTTTTTAGTTAATCTTTCATAAATCTATACCTGCTTCGCGGTAAAGCATAAAAAGCGTAAAACGAACGAAGCAACGGAAAACAAAAACGCGCGCCAACCACATTCAACATTCAAATGCGCGATACTGACTGACTGACTAAATTCATAGTTTGGTGACTTGTCTTTCGCTAAGCGCTAACGCAAAACAACAAAAACAACATATGATAGCCAGCAGTGGAACGACTATACGACTACGACAAACTAAAAAAAAAAAAAAAAATAAAAGTCACTCATATTCCAAGACAGTGCGACACAACAAGACTATACTACAAGAGTCTAAGAGAAGAAGACGAACAAAAAAGAAAACAAAAAGCTTAGTGCTGATGTAGTAGAAGAAACATGAAGGCGATTGAGAAGACTCAACTCAAAGTGTACCTTGGAGACAGATTCGAGAGTGCGGGAGCAAACTGCTCAAGTACCTAACATAGTACAGCACCACCACCATCTGTATGTACAAGTAACGATTTCAATTGAAGAGGCCTGCAGTACCTAGTAAAACAAAAAAAAAATAAAAAATAAATCTGCAGGCATTTATGCTCTCCTCAACGCATTCACCAGATACAGATGCCTTGTGTATGGAGTATCTCCGAGTATGATGCTGCTTTGTAACGTTGTCAGTTCGACCCCTACGCCTTTTAATTCATCTAGTTGTGCCTTTGGCTTTGCATGTCAACGTATTCACGTCAATTTGTGTAGGAAATGTGTAGGATTACATGCACAGTGGCGCATTTACATTTTTCTCTCTGGTACAGTGCGAGAAGTGGTCACAGGTGTACTTTTTCTATTCAAATGGGGGTTGGTACATGTCTACAACAAAAAAAAAAAAAAACTAAAGCCAGCTGTCTTCCGTCACTTGAGGGTAAATGGAATAATCGAACAGGAAGCAATGAAGACTCGATGAAAGAGATAAGTTCGAAAAGCCATTGGTAGCACTCGTGGCTCTGCAAGGGATGCATTTGCACAAGATGACATGAATATTGTTCAAGGACGGATTGGCGAAAGTAGACACGAATAAAAATTTATATGAGAAATAATTCACTTATATTGAATTTCTAACATTTACATATATACATATGTATGTGCATATATAGAGAGGTTTGCAACTGCGAGACGATGTTTTAAGAATGCCATCCGAATGAGCAAAAAGAGAAGCTTCATCGTGTTGTGCAACGAGGACGATTAAAACCCATGCGACAAAGCCTAGAGGTTCTACGCGTCTGTGAAAATTTGGTGAAAAAGCGCCTGGTGTCTATGGTATCCCTAATATTGCCCTTAAGAACAGCGAAAGAAGGTGCCCGGATGTATTTTCAGACCCTTAGTATGTGCGTTTAAAGTACTAAGGAGTATTTCCAAACCAGTGGAAGAAACAAAAACTGGTCTTAATACCGAAGGGAAAGAAGCCCCCAAAGGACCCTTCATTTTGGTTACTATGGGGGAATATTAGACTGCATCATCAGCGACAAACTGCACAGTGTGATTGATGAATCAGAAGGACTTCACAACTGCTCCACTCTACGCAATTAATGAAACCGTCAGCAGAGTAGGAAATACTCCACTACCTTCACACTAGTGACTAGACATTGCGTTTGACACTATGAACTGGAAAAATGTCGTGCAGTTACTCACCGCCAATAAAATGCCGTATTACCGTCAAAAGATACTCATTGACTACTTCCGCAATAGAGTACTGTTTTATGACACCAACATTGGAACAAAGCGCTACATACTGACAGATAGCACCACCCAAGGTGCTGTATTTGGTCCATCACCTTGGAACCATATGTAAGATGATGTTTTTAGACTTCGAATCCCAAGATCAAGTAAAGCTCATAAAGGAAGTTAAGCGCGATTTTAATGAAACTATAAATAGTCTGCAACTGCAGATCAGTTCTAAACAAGAAGAAAAATTCTGCCATCCCTACGAAGTAATACTTATCGGCAGTGCCGCGGGGAGAGTGCTTAAAGTGTGCTGGACGTGTTAATACGTAGGCATATTCCTTGGATTTTGAAGAGTGGCATCATTGTTCCACATTTATTTGAAAATGAATCTGGCAACAGCGTTATAGTGAATAGAGTGGTCTACAGAGACTTGATAGCAAATTTGGATTTGCCCGGACCAAAGTCAAACAATCAGACATGCCCTATCCATCACGCATTGGTCTTTTTTTTATGGCATTATCCAATAATTTCCACAAACATTCTCTTTCAAATTTCATATCCGTAAAATCGAATGTCAAGCATGACGTTGCCAATAAGGTCAAATAAAGTCAAATAAAGACCACCTTGAAGTTGGCCATGTTAGACAAAGTGTCATATGACAGATTTATAACTGATGCAAGAAACCAATTTCGTTTGCCTTTTTTTTGTTTAATAGATTTTTATCATTTAATTTAATTTTTCTTTTCAAAATATTTAAATTATTTCACATTAATCAATTATTAACATTTTTATTTCAAAACTTTATAAAAGCTTATTTATTTAATAAACAATGGATGCCGTGAATAAAATCAAAGTAATTGCTAATAGCATACATTCATAGCGATAGCAGGCGCTATGGAGTAAAAGGTTTTGCAAGAAGCAATCGCTTATTATTGTAACTGAACAAGTTTTTAAATATGCTTTTTGTTATAGAGAGACTATTGCATCGAATTGACCAAACCACAAAATGGTTATATCCGACAACTAATAACAGAAAGGAAGTACAAAATATTCCTTTAGATCCATTCCATACATGCCATTGTAGCATTTTGTCCATCTCATACACCATGCTGAACATCAAAGTCAATGTAATTGACACTTAGGAGTGACCATTGGGTTCTCATTACAGTCGCTCTACAGAAAACTCCCTTAAATGAAGTAATTTCAGTGGAAATGTCAGGAATTGAAATAGCTTTAGTCAGCTCCTTTGGTTAAAATTATTAAATGGTTCTTTTAGGGGAACATAAAACTCTATGGCGTTCTATAATAGAGATATATATCAGTCGTAAAAATGGTAAGCACCCTCTGTGCTGCTTTCCACCATTTACAAGACACTGGGTAATCTTAATTATTATGTTTTCCATTTTTTTTATGTAACCTATTTGTTATCTAGATTTAATTTTAAATTGTAAATATGAAAAACGTGCCAAAGTAGATTCTCAAATGGGGCAAATCTATTTACACTTTATACACGTTCATTTAATAATTACAAGCAATTTATGGAATATGAAGTATACTTAATCAGTTCACGTAAAAACATTTAAAACATGATTATGTCAACAGCTGTGACATTATCGATGTGACAAGTTCACATGGAATAGTCTCATTCATATCACTTACGAATTTTATAAAAATTCAGCAAACTTACCTAAAAGAAAGAAAAGAAAAAGATATTTTAGTATATTTCTTAAAACAAATAATTTTTATATTTAGTAAAAATCAAGGGCCACTAGAAGAAATATAAATTTGCAGAAATATACAAAAAAGAGTAGATTGTACGCAATCCAGTCCATATTTCCTTGATTTCGAAAATATTTTATTACAAAACTTAGTTTAAGACCATTTTTTAGACGAAAGTGGGCGTGGTCTTTATTATTTTGAACCAAAATATGCAAATTTTGGCGAGATTGCCGACAAACGAGTTGTAGAAAAAAAGTGCTTGACCTAAAGATGAAAAAAAGCCACAAAACATGGGCGTGGGCATAAAGATGGTCTTTGGCTTGTTATTTGTAAATTCAAAAATTACACTAGCACTTTCGAGCATCCTCATAAGGTTGCCAAAATTAAAGACCTAAGTATTCCTGAACCAGGGTTCAAACTTACCATTTGATTCTACCCCACTAGACAGGCAAGACAGAATGAAAGGTTTTGAAACAGTCGCACTGGACTAATGTTGGCATATAGTCGTCATTGATTCATCGTCGGGACGGATCTTGGGAAATGCGGTTGCGCTGCTAAGCCTGACCCTTAAACCGGAGGTGCGATTTTTCATTAGTATTTCCTTCTTAATACTGTTTCACCAGCTCATGACAATCTTTCATATAGGTGGCTGGGTGTTATCCTAACAAGCTTCGAGTTCTACCAATGACCCCGCAATCCATCTTCGAAAAGGATACTCTATCATGAACTTATTTCTAAAAAGTACGCTAGGTGTTAAAGTCGACGGCAGATCCCTTGATAGCGAATCCAAAAATGTTGGATTTGTAGAACAGCAGAATGATTCTTTGATATTTCTTTTATGAAGTAAAGTTCAAGGAACTTTGCTGACGGAAACTCAATATTTCTTGGCATGAATATTGGAAGAATACATTTTTTTTGAAAATCATTTGGAACATGGAACTTGTACACATCAGCGCAACTGTCATTACTAAATACTTATGTGGCCGGGTAGGTAATGACTACGCAGTTGTTGTTCGAGTTCGAAACTTGTATTCGAGTAGAAACTGAAGCTCGTGTAGTTGCCACGATACTCACCTACATAGATCCCTTCTGAGTCAGAGGAATCGGAAGACATTTGTATCGATTGATGTTACGTTTACGAAATCTGAAATCCTGAAGACCATATTAACGCTGGCACAAACAGTTCTTGTTATTTGGGACCTACATCATTCCTAGATAAGCGCAAAGATCTTCACGGCCTCAACATCCTTTTTGCAGGATTCTTTATAGGTCTTTACGTGGCATAGTGACCCTCACCGAAGCCAGGGACGTCGACGCAAACTATATCTAGATCAATTTCGAAAACTTCATTTGGGACATTATAATGGGAAAAAAAGTCAAACCACTAGTGTGCTGAACTATGTTAATTCCTAACGAACTGGAATTGGTAGGAGGAAGGAAAAGATCAAGTTTTAATTATCCACAAGTGCACGCAATCGATGTGGATTTTCGCTCAGAACTTGCTATTATCCTCAAAGCCGCAAGTGTTTTCTCTAACTCAAAGGATATTGGCAAATTTTAAGCTTCAGCAGTTTACGAAACAACCTATGGAATCCTCACCAAGCAGCCTACAGTCTTACAACCTAGTCTTTATATTTCAGGATGCGCCATATCTAGCCGTGCCATTGTTCCGGTGACATTGCCTGGTGTAGCGCATATTCTGTAAAGTGTTTTGGTACTTGGGGAATCTACAATGCATACATTGCGTGACATAATCTCAGGTGGAATGAAAATCTATCAAAAAGATCGTCATCCCCCAATCGTAAAGTCTCAACTACTTTTCTACGACAAATGTCCCCCACAACACCTCCACCTCACACCAACATTGAAATGAAAATTCTCGTGATACTTTCATATTAGCGCCAGAGCGGTTAGAAACACTAAGTAATACAGTCTCGTAATTTTAAGACTCATTTCGAAAAGCATAAAAACTTGCAGTTTTCACACCTGCCCTCGAATTTTATGTTCCTGTTACATTGTCGACATTCTCATGTGACAGGCAATAAAAAATACTCTATAGACCTATAACCATTTCGCTGACTGTGTTTTCATTGTACATGTCGTAAGTATCTGGTGGGCTTTTGTTAAGTAGTTGAATACAAAAGCAACTGCAAATGACTCAAATATCTCATGGTACTGCTACCAGATCAAATAAAAATTTAGATAAGATGAATACCGTCGCGCTACTGAGTCGGTCAGACGTCAGTCTACTACAAATGTGACGCAACCAACAAAAATAACTAATCAACCAAAAAAAAAAACAAAACACTTCACAGAATTTTTTATTATCCATACACTTTAGGGTAAATAATAATATTACTTACTCATTGAAAGTAAATAAGGTGGAAAATCAAATCACTCCCTATCTTGGGTCTTTTCCAATTGAACGGATAAAAATCAGAGAATCAAAGAGAATTAAAATTCGAAAAGTGGTACGCTAAATCAATAAATAAGAATAAAAGACAAGACTCGAAATTATTCAAACAATTTGCCATTTTGCATTTGCAAATAAATTACCCGAAGGTAGGAGAAGCGACTACTACACAATAACGACGACAACGACGACGACGAGGTGGCATAAAAAGTTATCGCAATCAGTAAATTTGAATTGTACACTTTAATTGCTCTGAAAATAAGACACCTGCTTTTGGGTGGAGGGAATGAAGTGTGCCGCAGAAGAATGTAAGATAAATTTTGAGGGAAATTTTAGGGATTTTTTCGGGTACCCAACCCTTGAAATACTTTTGCACGGTTGCTATTCTGTAGTCGTTCGCTTGAGGGGTTCCATTTAAAACGATGATTTATTTCACAGCACGGACGGTACACAAATAAAGATGAAAGATGTATCTTTTGTGTGATTTTTTTTTCGCTTTCAAGTGAACATTAGGGTAGTTAGTGCGCTTTTGGAAAATATTTTATTTTTGACAGTCAATTGTTCGTGAAGGTATTCGTGGGTGGGGACTTTTCTTACTTCATTGTGTAATCGAATGGAAATTAATGGAAGTAGATTGCAACAACTGATGTGAGCTTAATTAGAACAGATGCATAAATGCAAATAGAGTCTGGCATGAGAAATATTTTCTAAATGTTCCACATACGCCAGACATGTCTGATGTCTGATGGCATTATTATTCAAATAGTGCTTGCAGCTACGTATGTTAATATATCACATGCATGTAGAGTACAAATATGACCTCGAATTACTTTTTGCGTTTTCGAATAACAAGCGACTGAGATGAGAGCTGAGAAGCTCTACCAATGCCTCTGTAGTCTGTACAACATCCATTCCAAAGAGACAATACGCCCCATTAACCAGGTACACAGAAAACATCCTCCATCTACATGCTCTATTTTGAAATTTTTGAAACCTGAACGAAAATTTGTACTTCTTCTATTTGATTCGACTGGTTTTTGAGTTGAACAATCTACTTGCCACTGCAAGTTCCAGGCTTAAAATGTCATTCGACAAATATATTTAGAATTTCCTAGATAGAAGCAATATAATTCAACCATATTGCATCTAAGTTTTAAAAAGGTTTTCAACATATCTTACACCAATTATGTTTATTTTCAAATTAGAAGCCAAATTTCATGGAAAACTGTTGACATTTACATTACATTTTGATTACAGTAGCATCACCCAAGTTCACGTTATCATGAATGAAGATCAGTACTAAACCAGTACAGCAACCATATCAAAATAAAGGGTGGGCCATCTGTTGGTTTCTTTTTGAATCATATGTTATTTTGACACTGACAGTTCTTATGCGCGCAAAAAATTGACAGAAACTCAGTATTACATTTTCGCGGTACGAAATGGATCGATCTACGCTTGAACAACGTTGGAAAATATTCCAAAGTTACATACAAGTGTTCGGTTGTGTTGCCGAAACAGTGCGAATTTTGATAAGAAACTTCGGTTGAAATAATGTACAAACTGCAGCTGGTGTACGTAAGTTTGTGATGACAATTCGAGAGATAAAAATCCACACGTAGTCAAAGAGAAACAATGCATGCTGAACGTATGACGGTTTGGTATGGATTTTGGAGTGACGGCATTATTGATCCATTATTCTTCCAAGACGATAATGGAACAAACGTAGAGTGCTACCGAGGCATGATAACCGATTTTTATGATCAGAAATTGAAGATTTGCCAAGCCGCCCAACAGTCGATTTATTCCACACTAAATTCAATAACCGTAAACGATGTTGCTTGCTCGGCACGGAGCTGCGATTTGATGCCGTTGGAATGGGTCACTGCTCCCTCGCCTAAGGGCAATTCAGTCCTCTTCAACACGGACGGCTCCTAGATTGACGAGAAGAGGGTGGGTTGTGATGTCTTCTCCGACAAATAAAGTGCAATATCTGTCAAGAATATTAGCATTTTCACTGACAGTCAAGCAGCAATCAAATCCCTGGAATCATGATCTTTCACTTCAAAGGCATTTACTTTAAACTGCCGTTTGTCTTTTCTGGCAATGACTGAGCAGTCCAACATTCACCTATGCTGGGTGACTGGCTACAGAGACAGAGCTCGCCAGACAGAATACGACCTAGGGTACCGGCGGAGTGGTGCAATCTGGGTATGTCCCTCGCTACTTGTAAACTTCTACTAAAGCTGGACGCTTTTAGCAAAACAAACTATAAATGGAAACATCTCTCTACTTGCAACATTTTGAGTCAGATCTGGTCTAGGGTTGGTCAGAAACCTAGTGTTGAGTTGGTCGTGTTGAAGCGATCACAAATCATCCACGTTATCACTGTTCTTACTAGATACTGTCTGATAGGCCAACATGCCACAAGGCTGGCCCTCTGTTCACATAAAATGCTGCAGGAATGAGGACAAGGAAGAAACCATTCTCCACCTGTGTCCCAAAAAAAAAATACTCCATCTAGGAGCTCCCTTCTTTGATAACCTAGGCGAACTGGCGTCAATAGGCGTCACGAACCTTCTTTGCTTTATCAAAAGCTGCGGCTGGTTTTAATTAGTTCCGGGTAGCCAAATGGGACGATCCAACGCATCATAAAGGATCTTTATTAGTCTAAGTGCGTCTGTCTGTGTCTGTGTCTTTCGGCTGATGTTCAAATTCAAGTTATCACTAAAAAACAAATGCATAATATATTCACGAGCAAGAAATGTAGAAAACTTGAATGTAAACCTTATTCCCACTTTTAAACGAATGTATCTTCTTGCTACAAATGGATATTATCTCGCTGTCAGCGCAAATGCTACAATGTATATTCCTTTGGTTATATCTTATTCAACATTCGATCAAAACAGAAAATTCAAATGTCTTTCTCAATTTTCATACATGATAAGTGTCACGTCATATTCCGCACAAGATTATTCTTATATTTCCCCCCAGATACATACGTGCTCCTCTCAAACATAGAAGGCAGCATATCGAAGGAAAAAAGTGAAAACACTCTCTCTTCCCCAATACCACAATGTACACAAAAAAAGCTATCTACCTAACCCATCAATAACATATCTATACGTATGTATCTTCAAAAAAAAAAAAGAAGAAATTCTAAAGCAAACATTGAGAAGTAAGAATATTTTCGAAAATAAGATTCCCTTAGGCAAGAAGAAATCGAAAGTGAAAAATTCATGACAAACAAAAAATCGTTTTATCTTTAGAAAACATTTAACCGCTCGATTATGCAACAGACAAATTTAATTTCTTTCCCTCAAGTCATCGAAAAATTGAAAAATCTCCCAAAAATAAAAAAAAAAAACTCTTTTTTTTCATTCGAAACTAAGCCAAGAAGATTTTTGAAATTCTAAAAATAATTCATTTTGCCTCTGTGGCGACAATACTTAATAGACCCTCAATATAGTTAAACACGACGTAAGGTGCATAATAAATTTTTGAATTGAATCCTCATAGATACAAGTGCGATAGATACGTGGATAAACTGTATCGATGCATACATAGTGCAGAGAAATATATTTTTTTATTTTTTTTTTTTTTTGGAAACAAAAATAACAACTATAAGCATATTTGAGGTGTTTACACTTACCAGCGTAAGAGTCAGCATATTTGTGGACATTTTTGTGTGTTCTTGGAAGAACTCTCGCTCTCTCTATCTACGGATACTTTGGGGGACAGACGATTATCTGTGCTGTGCTGGCTGTTGTGGTGGTAGCGGCAGCAGTGCTTGTGGCTAATTACGAGCGAAAGTGCCGTGTTGTATATTTTTAAAATTAATTTTTATAGTATACGAGTATATAGATATTAATTTTTGAGCTGCTGCCAAAGTGAATGTATATTTTGGTTATCAGAGAAAAATAAGTATCTATTTACGTTTCGAAAAATATATTGTATAATCCGAAGCGGACACATTCATTCGTTTGGAATTTGTTTTCTTCTTTACTGCTGATGGTTTGTTTGGAGGAGGCAAACGTTTTCAATTCAATAAGCGATATTCAATTACAAACTAGACAGTCAGTCAGTCAGTAGATCAGAATGGGAACTACCAAGTCGCACACGCCCACCGCACTCTATCACCTTGATTGTTGACGACTCCGCGGGTATACTCGTATACCTTATCTCAAACGTTTCGTATAAAAGACAGAACCTAACAACAAGCTTCCTAATGAATAGATTGCAGCATTTAATGGCAATTTCCTCCTCAAATTAAGAACGAGAAAAACAGACGTCGTCGTCGTTGTCGTAGTTTCCAACAATTGAAGGAAAGTGGAGGCGGTACGACCAGTAATTTGGTAATCAGCAGTGGAGGGCGCACATGCCCCGCACCGTCTTGATGAGTTGATCAGGAAAATTGCATTAAATTCCCTTTAATGGAACAGATATTGGGTGGTGTGCTTAACTTTTAATTGAAAATGCACTGCACCCACCCACAGGGGTACCAAGTGTGTGGGCGAAATGGGAAATGGAAAAATAAATTAATTGCAGGAGCAGCATTCGGAACAATTCAGTTATCGACGAATGTGAAAAGGCCATGAAATTATTTTGCACGATTATTGGCGGCTACCGTGGGAATCTCTTTGTGGGCGTGCAACGAATGCAATATTCGAATTATGTTCATTGATGACAGGCACTCTGCCCACAACTAGATTAACCAAGGCATAGTACAGAGGTTTAATAATAAAAAATAAAAAAGTCAAAATGCAGTAGAAACTGAAATTTATCGACCTCACCTGTGCTCTATTGTGTTTACCTGCCCAAGGCAGCAGTACACTATCCTTTTCAAAATGCTTGTGGGCATGACAAAGGTTGGTAGAGGGAGACCCAAACTAGAATGAAATATTTGCATTTGCAAATGTGTGTTGGATAAACTTTAGGAAATTCCTGCTTACATAGGTACATACACATGCATTATGCATGTGGTATGTGTTGGACTTTTGGTATTCACAAAACTGATTTTGCTGTTTCCTTACAGGCAAACCGAGGAAGGAACAACTGTCTTAGAAGGAATATTAATGCAATTCCATGATGGAGACCGGATGAGAAGTTATGTGTATGCATGGACAATGTGTACACAATTTTTTATTATGCAAACTTAATCAAGAAAACAAACTGATGTGGTTCCTACCTTACGAGTTAACAAGATAAGCTTATCGGAGGAATGTTGAAAAATGAAAATTATCCATATACATATGTATGTATGCATGTACTATGTACATATAGAGGAGATGTAAATAATTAACATTTTAACTACCGTTACCAGACTTATTATTATCTGTAGCTGTAGCTAGGCGCCGTTCTTCGTCTGAGCAAGGAGTTTGAAATTTAAATCTCAGAAACCACCAATTTTTTTTTCAATATGAACATTTGACAAACGTTCGAGGGTACAATTGTCATTATAACGATACTGGAACCAAAAAAACAAGATTAACCTTGGCATGTATTAATTTTGCGATTGTAAGCACTGTCGGAAACCAACTCTACTTCTTCTATCGATTCGGTATTAACCAGAGTGGTAATCCCGTCACGGTAGCCTATAATCTTTGCTTTCTCTAGAATTGGAAGTTAACATAACATAACATTCTATTCCACATCAGTGGCCCAAACACATAATCTTGCGAAACACTTAACGCCTAAAGGATTTTGGTCTCTTTCCTTTTAAAACTAGCTTCTGTTCGAATCTGAGCCAAAAATTAATTTTTAAGAATGACTCCGAAACCAATCCAGGATTAGGTGCTGGTGTCTTCGTGAAAGATTACAACATAAAATTTCACTACTTGTTACTCAAATATCGAATCTATATTCCAAACGGAGACCTATACTTTAGGAGAGATTTGAGTTATAGGCTGCGCTTAAGACTTTACCTAACCACTTGTCCATTTCCAAAATATGAATTGGAAAATATGATACAAAAACTCTCTAAATTTGACTGGATTTCAGCTTGTTTGTGTTTGTGTCCCATGCGGAATGAGACCTCGGTTGAGATTACTACAGAAATCACAGACGACTGTTTCTTAGGGTCTGAACATGCGTTGGTTCTTCCTGCATCCTCGGTTAAAGCTTCAATGGACGGTTGGGTTTGTTATTAAAGGGTGTGCCATTAAGCCCACCTATTTTGTATTTAGCGCCATTTTTTTGTGTCGGTCGGTGTCGGTTGTTGTTTGACAGCTGTCATGTGTGAACATTAAGGTTTAGACATGAAGAATTACACGGATGCACAACTCAGGGAAATTGTGAAAATTGAAATGGTGAGATTTTTGTGGAGACGTTTTCAAAATATTATGGATTTTTTCGTCACCATAATGCACCTCCTCGTCGTAGTGATCCGAATAATTGAAAAATTGAACACCATTGAATTTCTTTCTTTTGGATTTTTTGAAAGGAAATGTGTATACCAATAACCCAAGAATAATTCCTGAACTGAAAAATCAGACTCGACGCATCATTGATGAAATTGAGACGCCACTATTCCGACATGTCATCGAAAATTTTATCAAAAGGACCTACGAGTGCCATTAGTCACGAGGCGTCTATTTATCGGATATTTTGTTCCATTCATAACCTCACTGTCTCACTTACATAACTCTTTGTTAAAAAAAAAATATCAGAATTTTTCAAATAAACACTGCGTTTTGTTCCTACTTTCAAAATAGGCCGTCTTGATGGGACACGCTATACATAAATATCTGTGATGACAAGACTGTCACTTAGAAGTAAAGTGCAATGAAGCTAGTTACCACAAATATGTATGTATGTACATATGTCGGTATGACCTCATTTTCTCTTATAATTCGTGTCTGTGAATAGCGTGAAGTTAGCTAATGTGAAGGTGGTTTTTACATCTGTTTAACAAGTGGCTGTCAAATTTTGACACTTGACAAATTTTTCCAGTATGGCGTTGTCCAGAGTTGTCATAGTGTCATGAACCTCAACTTCTATATCGGAGATAGTGCAGTATGTTTAGGAACACTATTGTGCTATTTTGAATTTGCCACGTTTGTAATAAGAATATTGTTGTTTTTTGGAAACACAAGTTTGCCTCTTTAAGTAAGCACTATATTAGGTACATAGTTTAAGTTTGATACCACTTAAGATCGCGTCCTTAATATCATCTTGAACTAGCACCGGCGTATGCATGTCGGAAAAAAGTCAAAGACTAATGTACTCACATCAGGCGACGGCAATAAAAATAATTTACGTCACAGGAATATCCTTTTTCCTCCAAACTTGTTCACTTAACTTCGGCAAGGGGTTAACATAATACTCTCTGTTCACGTACAGTTCTCTTCCATTGGGTATAATTGTAATTGTAAGTGGTATACACAAGGGAAACATAAAAAGACATGAAACTTAATTGAGAGCAAAGGATCTGAAATCAACAAAAGAAAGCAATAAAATGAGTACTTTTACTTAATGAGAAATAAAATTATACTCAGGGCCCGCAATTACATGCACAGACTCATGCCATCCCCGACGTATTATACAAATTGTCACAAATTTCCACTAAAACCGTCTCTCCCCAAAGATGCAGTTTCCTATTATTATTTCATTTAATCAGTCATTCAAATAAACACACAATGAATAGTACATTATTTTCCCCCTCCCCTTGGGGGAAATCGCAGACACCTACTGACGATGGAAGAGCAGCTTCAGCCATGCCAACTCACTAATTCAATGTTAGAAGAATAAAATGCACAATACGCCCGGCGCCTGACAGTGTGTAGTGCAGCTGTGACACTTTTACGAAACTTTTAATTGAAAATGTTTTGCGAGAAAATTATTAGAAAATTTTTAGTTGATAATTCTATTTTAATTGATGATGTATACCCATACCCATGCTCATCCTCTTATCCCGCCCAACTATGTATGTATAACAAAGTTGCAAATTATTTAAAGCAAACACAAAAAATAAATTTTCTTTTATCTTATTCATGGGAATCTGTGGTGTAAAATTGTGGACGTGGCCCATATCCTTCCGTCCGTTTTTTTTTTTTTGTTTTCTTTCAGCGGAAAAATTGATTACTGAGCATATTAAAATTCTACGAAAATCCGATACAAGTAGATATGTACATGCGTCGCATTTCGAAATCCATTCATGTCGCCATTCATGAGGCGTTTGGAAGGAGGCCTGCTTTATATTCAAAAAAATCAACCAAGAGCAGAGGGATGTTTCCGAGAAATCGGTGAATAAAATTTAATGACATCTTTTTTTATTTTTGAAACAAGTTTTTTCTCTTTCATGGGCAAACCCACACAATACTGAGTATCAAAAATCAAAATCAGATTAAAGACCGAAAGGTCAAGCATTCGTCCTTCGAGAGAGGGTCCTTTGATCCTCGTCTCCTCGTGTTCGTTTATTGCGTAAACCGGATTTTGGTTTCCGATTTATTTGATTACAGCTAAAGAAAGGCAGATAGGCGCGCAGTTTTGTTCTTCTTGCCAGACGGAAGGACTAGACTACTTCTAATAAAGTGAACGACCCGATATGCGGGTTTTTAGAAGAGGGGGACTACGGGTTTTAAGTGAGTCCTTTCTGTAATGAACTTTGCCTGGGTCGCAATTTTCTCGTTTGGCCCTTCATTGGATTTTGCAGATTTCTGCGTATAATCCTCACCCACACAGATTGCCTTCTTAACTCGACTCGTTGGTCGAATAGACGGATTTTTTGTAGTAAAGGTGGTGTTTTCAAGAGGATTGTGCACAATGTAGAGGGAACTGCCTGTGTGACGTTTCAAGAACGTAGATGATTCGGTTCGGACTGATAAATTCAGGAACAATGAGAATAGTTACGTGATTCCTTATAAGGTTTTGTAATGATCGGACTTATTGTGGAATTGTTGTTTTTTCAGTTGGTGCCATTAATCTTGAAGGACAATTATAACCATCTGACAGACCTTATCCAGTCCTAATCGGTGCTTATAGAGCCTAGAGCCTGACTTCCACCAGCTATACGTGTTGTCCGTATATTTTTATATAAATTAGAATAAAATTGATGCTATTTGGTCTTTAAACTTGTACTTCTGTCTTCTCAACACAGCTAGGTATAACGTGCAGTCAAGTGTTTTCGAAGTGAGATATTAAAAAAACATTTATCCACGGTAGAGTTACTAGGTAGACGCATTTAAATTCTTGAACGAGCTTAGTTGCACTCTACCCCGTTGTACCACCTCTTTCTCCACAAAATTTATGGATACGTCCCATCTCTTATACGAACTACATGTATGTTAATACGAAACCACTTCTAATTACGACCTATAAAGACTAACCACTGACAATTTGTCTCCTTATTCTGATTCAAAGCTATCTATAAGCCATCATCACACACGTCTCGCTCACATCGGCGCAAAGAAAAACCGTCATTAATACAATATTCGGTGACAGGTTCTTACCACAATTGAATGGATGTGCAATCAGCACGTATGCTTGCGTTATTCCGAGCACGAAGACATTTGCAATTTCCCATTAAATCACATCGCTGATATCCTTCTATTGCCTTAATGGCAACAAAAGTAGTCCTTGATGAGTTTTACGATAGGATGATGCACACAGTACACCAGTAGAACACACATTCGCCGGTGTGGGCGGTGAAAAGTAAACTTTTCAACGACGACGACGCGACGGAAGGAAGTGATTTTTGTGTCCCCCTCTATATCATCAACTTTCTGTTCCTTCATTTTCTTCAAGGACACGACTAACGAGAACGAACCCCATGCCTTGTAATTTAAAAAATCACTCTACCAGGCTAATTGAAATCAACGGAGGACATCCCGCTCATTGCTCACTGTTTCCGGGAAAGATAACGATATACTGACATCAACTGGAATGTGTCCATGTTTTAGTACCCTTATCAATTTACTCCTTTACTACTACTACTGGTGCTCGTAAGTCTACAATTACATAAATGGTAAATGACACCTTTGTTAAAAATGTACATATCTCGCTTGTTCTTCTCACTTTTGACGCACGTCCTTATGGGTTATTTCGTTTGGCATTCTATCGAAACCTCCGTTAAATGAACAATTATTTATTCAATCATCCTCCTCAAGGACGGATGACGGGAAATTTATTTTTGCCAAAATGCCATGCAAATTTTCGGGCTCAACCTCTTTCAGGGGTTAATTAGGTTGGGGAGTTGGAAGTGTGCGCTGCTGCTGGCATAATCTAAAAATACATGATGCTCATGAAATATTTCGTTTCTTATGGCCGAAGGATGTGTTTTAATTTTTTGATTGAGAAGGAGCGAATGGAATTTTTTTGTGATAATAGAGTTCCGGAAGCTGTTGTATTTCAAAAGGACGGGTAATACTTGAGAAAAGCTTCTGATAAGTACTTACGTATGTATCGGAATCTGGAGAATTTAGATAATCCCAGGGGAGTTCTGGTGATCCAATAATTCTCAAGAATTTGCAGAATGTGTAAATAAGAAATTCGTCCAAGAATAGGTAGTACTTAAGCCTTTCACTCTGTAGACTTTAAGCTGAAAGACAACAAAGGCAAACTCGTAATCAAGAATTTTCAGGACATCAGGCTAAAGAGCTCGAAGTCTCCCTTTGGCGTTAACAGGCTAGTAGGTATAGCGTTGATCAATAAGTGCGATAAACAACTTCACCTAGTCCATTATGAAGACTCTTATGAACATTGCGCGAGTGGTAGATTATAGCTTGCGCCTAAGAGCATGCACTCTTTTGCATGACGTAAGATGGAAGTGAGAAGAAGATTGTGGTGGAATGGTTTGAAACTCAGATGCATTGGGTTTCAATACAACACGAGTTGTGTCTGAACTAGTCAGGGAGACTTAGTATTAATTTTTTCGGTTTAGTTTAGTACACTATGGAACCCCTTATTGTTTAAGAGCTTGGTCGTCAAAAAAATTTTTCAGGCCGTTTTTCCACGAGGAAATAATTTGCACTAGAAATGGAATGCATACGAAAACTAATGCGTTAGTCAGTTAGTCAGGCTACCCTAGTTTTTTAAGGATGTATTAGGATACTTCTACTTTGAGAACTCCAAACAATATGTATACTCTTTCTGCAAGTGAGCCCTGAAGAGCTGAGCCCCGTCGGCTCAGTTTATTAGTGTGGAACAAAAGCAGAGTTCCGTCAAGACAAGACAACACATTTCACACTGGCTTTAATATAGACTTGACTAATGATGAAGATAGCAAAATCGCATCATCAATGCTACTTGCCAACAGCTTAAGGTAGAAATCGGTGGCAACAGTCGCTTTATAAAAAGAAATGTTTCCTGGCCTCTGGAGAACAGGTTCGTCTAAAAGCAGAAAAATGTGAGGCACATTAGAAGAGAAAAATAGACCGCAATACTAAAACACGCTCCGAAGTTCCATCTTCAGAGATCTGCAGCTGATGTTAGGACAACGACTGCACACAGATTGGATGCCATTGCTGCCGACAGTCAGACTGACTTAAGTTAAGCCCACTAACTGATAGTTAAACTCAATCTCTGACCAGTTCGATTGAAAAGAAAAAACTTTTATAGCTCACATAAGGCCAATAAACTTAAGGCGCATAACTAAATCATTCCTAAAAATATATTACGACTGGAACATGATGTCATTTGCCTCAAAACCCAAATGAGATTACCGAGATTTTCCTTAAATCCTCACAAGAGTTTACCTAGTGCATGGTGACTGGGTAACTGCTATAGAAGAGTATTTAATAAAAAATTAATAAGACATTAAATTACTCTACACCAGTTGTCGTTAAATCCAAGGCAAGGACATTGTCGCATGTAGCATTCCGGGATTAAATGTTGACATTGAAATTGTCACGATTAAAAAGCTAAATATTTCAGAGTCCCGCTGTTTCACACGTGCTATGGCGATTCCTAAATATTCTTTGAACACACAAAAAGTTGAACTTACTTGACCAATTGCTCGTGATTGAATTAATATATTCTAGTTTACGAAAAGCACACATTGGTATTGCGATGATTTGTGAAATTGCTACATTTAGAGATAAAGACATAGCCTGTTTAGATGGTTCATTTCGACACAATAGTCTTCCAATAGATGACTGTAATAAATTTGTGAAAAATATACTACACTAAAAGGATGCTTAAAAATTTAAGATAAAATTCCATAAAACATCACATTATATGTACATATGTAAGTATTCTTACTCCAAAGGATCCTTTGTCAGTCTAAATGAACATTTTTCATTCCGAAACGTTTCAATAAAACTTTACAAAAATGTCACTCGTCAACATTGACATGCATAATCCTTCTCGTGTATACATACGTATCCTTTCTATTATTTAACGTCTTGTTTATCATAAATGTCAAGGAACTCTGCATATATTGAAGGGATCACAACAAATATAAAAATAAAAAAAACGAGTCTCCTTTTTTTTTTATTTATTCCTGTCCTTGATTTTGCCCTTTTTTGCACTTCTATGGGGGCAAGGATGGTGTGCACGGCTCTTATAAAGTGGTTTTTCAACAATTTCTAATGGAAGACTCTACCACACATGTGTGTCGGTTTGTATTAGATTACAAGAGTAAAGCAAATTGAGACATAACATTGTTTTTGCATTTTATATTGTTGGTTGCTCTCGTCAATGAAGCCCATCGTTAGTGGTACTTTCGACATGGTAGATGGGTTTCCTTACTGCTCCTGTCGATCCATCAAAATTTAAATATCGAATGTACGATTAAATTTTCATGTGGTTGGGTTAAAGTGCCATTACAAGGGATGTATTACCATAGTATCATCAACTTAAATAAAAAAAAATACATACATATGTACATATGGATATTCATCTAGAAAGGATGATGATGATAATGATGATGAACTCTGTGCCTATACATACAGAGATGAATGAAATAAAGTCATGGATTACTGGAAATGACGATTTATTACCGTCAATTATACTGGAAAGGTTTTTGTATGATATTACGTTTATTTTTTTTACAGCCCCAATATAAATTGTATCCGCGAGATTACTTTTTATATTTATTTTACCAAAAAGAGAAGTATGTTGCGTTGCCTTTTGCCCACACAAGATACTTGCAGAATGTTACCGATTTGGAAATCGAAAGATAAAATACAATCCAGCAAAAATATCGACCTAAAACCAAAGCAGATGTGACCACGGGAAGCTTCAATTTGGAATTAGGGAACTGGATGAAAAGTTGCCCATTTCGGTGAACACTTAAAGGAACTTTTAAATTGGAATTTTTTTGAGAAATATCCTTAAAAATGGAAACACTACGAGTGGGTGGAGGTGGGAAATATTAACAAGGTACTGACTAAGGGATTACGGGATTAACCGTGCGGCATTATAGTGGGTTTGTAATAAATCCACAAAAGTTGAAAGTCGCTGTTTGTTTGAATAGACAATAACATGTACATAAGTATCCACAAGATAATGAATAATGTACATATGCAGTTCCAAGTATCCATGTAGAACTAAGTAATAAGGGACAATCATCTTGCTTTGCGTTGCCCACTATAAGCGTGATCTGTCGCAATAGTCATGTCTATGAATTATAAAAGGCTTTTTAATTGGGAATCCAATTTTTACAATAGGATTCATTGACTATGCGTAAAGTTAACTGCGGTTTGTTTGACATTTCAACGCGTCCATACTTGCTACATAATTATAGATAATTACAAGTTTCAACAACGTTTCCAAAGAAATCCAAAATTTTTTTTATCAAAGTTCGCGTACGATTGCGACGACTTTACTTACAATTTTTATCGCAAACTCATTCTCAGCGATGAAGCCCATGTCTGGATCAACGGCTTCGTTAATAAGCAAAATTGACGAATTCGAGCAAATCAACAACATGAATACACTTAAGAAATGCCATTACACCTACATAAAAACATATATTGACTGTTTTGTGAGGATTTCATGCTAGATTTCTCTAGTCCAAACTTTTTCTTCAATGATGCTGGCAACACAGGCACTCTCAACGGAGATCGTTACTGGACTATGTTGACTGACTATTTTTGGGATGAATTGGAAGAAGATGACTTGAAGCATTTGTGCGTTTAATAAGACGACGTTACATGCTACAGTAATGGCCAAACAATCGAGTTATTGAAATCAAAGTTCGGAGACATCAAACGCCAAACACGATTGCCAGCCTATCGTCCGATTTATGCGAAAGTATCATGGGAAACATTTTTACAAATGGCTGACAACAGCGTGAAGTTAGTCGATGTGATTTGTTGTTTCTTAATTTTTGACAGCTAAATTTTCAATATGGCCAATTTTGACAATGGTGACCGTATGTCACGAATCACTTGAATAATGATAGCTTCCAAGGCGTAAGAATTTTGTAGAGAGCGCCTATGTACACACATAGGTTACGTGGGACATTAGGACATACAATTTATTTTGTGGACTTATGTCCCGATAGGTCGAGACGTACATATTTAAGTCCATAATTCGATTGCAGAAATACATATGTCCCATTGAACGTTGGTCTAATTTCGGATTTGATATCAAGGGATGTTGCAATGACTCTAGAGCCTAAATTTAATTTTAGGAAAGGCTTCAGGGTAGATTTCCACAATCTACAACGGAAATTATCTCTGAAACATTCCATTTATCAAAGCCATATCAGATTCGTCCCAGACTTTTCCAGAAAGAAAGAAGTTTTTCGTTTAGTGAAATGTGACCCTGCACCCATTCGAAACATCGGCATCGTCATTGACAGCCACTTTGAATTAACTTCGTAAGGTAATTGGTTACATACATAGCAAAATAGTTGAGAATAAGACGTTTGATCTGGGCGGGGATGAGCTTAGTGACAAGTGTACCATTTTTCTTCATCCCCACTGTATGTACTTCTCTTAAAGTCAGAATAGTTTTTCGCCAACACAAGTTTACGCACTAAATATGATTTTTTTTTTTCATTTTCCATTTCCATACATATGTGTATACATGTAGGACATGTCAATTTAGCTAACAACCCCTCATGCTGAGAGTGGTACACATTTCCCATTCTCTACACAGAAGAGACCTTTCTAGGCTAACTAACTAACTTCCTTCCCTATGCACAAGCACACGTCTTAAATGGGTTATAATTTTAATTATGTCGGCACAGTTTATTCCCTCTTCTCGTTTCAAAACCACACAAATAGAAGCGTAGGTATAATTAAAATGCCACAGAAAACACAAGCAACAATAACAAGGACATTTTGGTAATTAATTCAAAGGGAAAGGCCAACAAAGCAGCGCGCTAAATAATTCCAATCATTTATACCCTTACTGCCGGAAATAAATCATCTCATTCACACAAGTCATCTACATTCATCGTAGATACTTCAGCAATTCATAGACAGCTTGATATGTCCAAAAATCCTTTCGAATTTCTAAGCGTATCGCTCTCCTTTCATGACCTTTCCCTTCACAACTCTCAAATTGAGTTCAGTGTAGTGGTAGTGTGCTGCTCATTATTAAATGACTTTTCCTTTATCAACTCCATACCACTCTTTACCAGCAGTCCCAATGGCTTTTCGTCCTTTGTTTCATCTATCCATGCGGGCTCGTTCCGGTACAACACAATCATACGCACGATGACATTTCTTTTGTGCGAGCAAAGTCTCGTGTTTTTATTCCTCCTAACCTACTGACGTCATAGTATCTTAGGAGGCAAAGCTTTTTGCGTCTTCTCTTTGGTTTGGGTGTATATGTGCCTTCACCCTCCGACGAAAAAGGAGCAAAAGTGCTTCTTTCTCACTTCACATTCACACTCCGACGAAGTCCGGAATGGATGTATTTTTTGCTGCCAAAGTAGGAATCCGAAAAAAAAAAAATGGAAATGCAAAAGTGAAGGGGCAACGGAAGCTTTTTTGTCCTGTGGTGTCTTTATCAGTTTTTTTTTTTCGAAGGAGGGAGGGATGGGTGTATTTTAAGGAGCGAATCCTATAATTGCCACTTGAGGGTGTTTGGAAAATCTTTTTATCCATATACAAGCATTTATCTGTGGGATTGGGGGGTGGACAGGGGGTGGTTTAAAAGGTTTTATTTGAAAATGGAATAACTGTGAAAAGTTTTTGTTTTTACAGTTACCCTGCCTAAGGGGTTGTGTAAATTTATTTTGTGACAAACGGTGCGGTGAGAGCAATATCAATACGAAGATGGACAAAGGTAAAAAAATATTTTTTTTTTTAAGTTCAAGTTACTTGCCACTGAGCTGGGAGAAGGTGAAACAAAGGAAAATACTTTCGAGTATCTACGCTGTATTATCTAGAGACAAGGACACACTTTCTTTTATAAGAAATCCAATTTTTGTTACTTGATCACGTTGATACAATGCCTCGTAGGGCTCCTTAAACATGATTGAACATTCGATAGCATAGGAGAAATAAATATAATAATCTCTTAAGCTTCGTGGGATAATGGGTCTGGCGTAAGCACTGCCGTTGCCATTGTGAAAAAAAGTGAAAAAAGCGTTTGAGGGATATTTTAAAAATATATTAAGTTGTAGAAAATGAATATGAAACGTTTATAGAAGGCACAGCATGTCCCGCAAAACATCAAAGTGTCTTCTGCAAAAGACTCTCTTGGCTTTAGAATACCAGAGGGCATAGGGTTGGTACGGTCGAAATATATTCAAAGACTACCAGGACCAGGGATGTTACATCAAAAGAGCTCTATTATATACGAGTACGGGCCAGGAACTGATATACAGCCCAAACCAGCTGCAGAAGATATTGAAAATATCACAAAAGCAAAAGGCTTGTAAATATAGATAACAACGCCTTGAAATAGTAAAATTTCAGCCAATGGACCAATTGTTTTCTACAGGCTACATGATGAAGTGATAGACTTGTCTGTGCAACATACATATACTATCACGACAAATGCTTCGTAAAACTTAATAGAAACATCTCTAGAAATATGACAAACCAGTCTATTGTTTGCAACCCATTTATCTTTCGAATACATTTGCAGGAAACTTATTTCCAGAAGCCTTATAGGTTATAGGTTGTATAGGCTTATGAGTTCATCATAAAATACTAGGCAACTAGCCTAGTCTCCAGCAATCTAAGTGGAAAATTAACAACCATCAGCTAACATCTCTAAGCATTAAAGATTGATCTATTTTGCCAAAAAAAAATTATAGACAGAGTGAGGCTTACATGTCTATTTAAAGGCCCACCACTGACTCAAATCATTCTAAACCTCCTGTAGGTATGCATGCTCAGCAACTAAGATGCCTCGGTAATGAATTTTGACATAAAATCCAGGTTAACCTTATAATTTCAAACCAACCAACCAACCAACCTCCTAACCCTCATAGTCATTACCAGCATCACCTAACCTCATTCTGATTATCAATCTAATTCTCACCCAAAATCTGATTTGTATCTGCACTCTCATTATCGTATTTTCACCATGATTCTTCTAATAATCCTCATTCTTATGTTGAACCTTATCCCGGTTTAGATTCTAATTATCATCATTTTCTTCGTTTCTATTATAAAGCTCATTCTCACCGCCGACAAAAACATCATCATCATCATTACTAACCGCACCAACCTCCAAAATCCTTGTCATCCAAATTTTTCCATTCCCAGGAAACTTAGTTACCATTCTCACCTCAAATAAACCATCGTACTCATCTCAGCTTAAGCTCCATCGTCGCCATCCTAATCTGCAACGCTACCCTCATCAGTTAAGTGTAGATAGCGTCAGGTTCGGATAAATGAATGTCGCCTAAAGCTCAAATGACCTCAATTAGATCCTTTTTCGTTTCAAATAACAGCATGCAGACTGAAAGCTGTTACTCACTGTTGCATAGTTACCAACAAAGCAAAAACAAAAAACATCACGTCGATAATTCTTTGACAAAACCCTTAAAAAAAGCTTTTTAAACCTTTTAAATTGAAAAAGGATAGACCTTACTGAATTAAAAACACTCTCACAGCTTAGTGCATGCAAAACTTTCCCTTGTCCACTTCATTGAATGGTACTTAACCAACAATTTATAGTCCTCGACATTATCCCAAAGGAAGCCTTTTGCATTTAACGGCTTCCTTCGCTTTCTATGACAACAAATTTTCAATATCTATCATTTTATTAATCTCCCTTATCCTCAGTGTAATTATTGGAAAACGTATTTGCATTTAGGTAGTCCCTTTTGGGATAGGTTAGTGTATTCCCGACGACCGCTATTAATATCCTTAACAGCCAGCAAAAAGAGATGATAATCCGTGTCTCATTGAAAATCCATCAAAATCCCTTTTAGGGGCCAAAGTATCTTTTGTACTTAACTGCGGCGGCGGCGGCGGCGGTCGTTGCCGTAGAATTTAATGTCTCACAATCTCAATACGCTTTCGAGTAGAGTACCTACCTATAGAATTTATAAAAGAATCCACAAGGATACCGGAAGTAATTCGTTGCCGCGCCCTCCCGTACACGCGCCGACGACTTTTATGTTCACTTTTTGTTTTTTTTTTTTTGTTTTTTTTTATTGCCCGCCATTGGTGCGCAACGCACGATGATTGATCCTTGGAGACCTCTTACGCTTCATTTCTTATTAACAATTCATGGGGATTACTTTTTGTGTTCAGTGTGATTTGAGATATTCCTCAGCCAGCCCGGATGTTCTTCACAGTGAAAGTAATTAAAACATCTCCGCTGGAAGACAATTTATCATTTAGTTGCTGTTGTTGGTAATCCTGCGTTCGTACATTTCGTAATTACTTTTGAAAAGTTTAACTTCACCTTATCACTCTCGGTGAAGTGTAGTCTTGAAACTTTATTTATTTCATGAACACAATTATGAATTTTACACATGTTTTGTTAGATTGTTTCGCAATATCCTTCTTTTCGGGACAATACGACAGAAAGGAGGAGGCGCGCACAACAATGCCGATATAAGTTCTTGCTTGTGTCAGCATTAATATGTATTTTCTTGGAGGGAACTACCTCCTCCTGTTCGTTAAAGTTTTGTTTGTTTTGCTGATGTTAATTACGATCGTAGTGTTTTGCCAGTGAACTGGAAAATTGTATTTTTTTAAACAAAAAACATACATTCTTTCGGAAGGAACTTTACAATGTGTGAAGGTCATGTAAGTGACAAGCGACGTTTTGTTTTTGCAACGTCGTAAGCTGTGATCAATTTTAAGGGATGTCATCAAAAGCGGTGATGCGTGCCAAATTATTAACGAATTTCTGATTAGAAGATATCCTGGCGATTTCATTTTGTTCAATTCTAAAACAGATAATGTCTAGTGTTCTGCTTGACTATGTGTCAGAACTAGATGGTGTTCAAACGAATAAATGCGTTACTAGGAGCTATACCAACATTTTTGCAGTACATTTTCCAAATGTGGAAAAATTATCATTTTCACAGTCGAAACCCTATTTTGTGTTTATAAATCGAAACTCTCCACATTTCATCGAAGGATGACAGGATGACTGCTTGACACGTTGGTAAGTTGGTAGATTGATGATGACAATTCTTGTACCGCCTCAATACTCACTACGGTGAATAAAAACAGGTTGAACTCGGTTGTGCAGACTTAAGTAAGAAGTTTAGGGCTTAATTTCACTAATATCAGCCTCAATTTCGTGCTTGTGAAGATAAATGCACTTAGGGTGATGGAGCATATGTCAGGTTCGCATGAGATCTTGACATTCTCTAGACTAGCAACATCGATCATGTTTTGATCGTCTTAATGAACTCTTCTCTTGGACTATTGTCGTGGATGTTTGACCTTTCCAAAGAAACAACATAATTGTAGATTCCGTAGATAGTACTGGCAACCACATGCATCTACAAACAGAAGACGTAAAAATCAGTACTGAAGCTTAAGTGACGGAAATAGTTCTTAAAATAGCGACGACTGAGTATGACTGCTGTCAACAAAGAAAGACGCCCACCAGCGGATGGATATCAACGTCGAAACGCAGAGAGTTCTTAATCCAACTCAAAGGGATACCACGATAAGGGAAAGCTTTACTTTTGGACGTCCATAAGTGGAAAGGGACCTCAACTGAGTGTGCAAAACTGGAGACAATTGTCTAAAAATCGCGCTAATTGGAATGACTTGTTAATTTAGGTCCAGATACACTCTGCACTGAAGGAATATTTAAAGTAAAAAAGGAAAGGAATGGCTGAAGACCCCGTGGCTCAGTGGTAGCACAGAATATGAAAATCTACGGCAAATGTATCGCAGAACTCTTGCGAGTATTTCGATAACTTTCAAATAATTTACATACATATATCTGCGAGATTTCCAAAAAAAAAATTTATTTTTTGTTAAAACGCCCACAAAAAGTAGGTGTGACCCTATGTAATGTTGGGGTGAATTTTGGAGCGATTTTTGAATAAAGGGAAACGAAGAAGGTTGTGCAATAGCAACACTCCGTTAATCACCTTCTTTTCTTCGAAACTATCGAAAAAGAAGTACATATAATCTTCGTCAGCAAAAATCGACTTAAAGCATGAAAGAGGAATTCAGGAAACTGGAAGAGCTTAGGATGTACAGTGTCATCCTACAAGAATTAGGATATCAGTTTAAAATATACAATAGATTTTGAAATTCAAAGGAATAATTGAAAACCTCCTCTGTTTGTTAAACATCGACCTCCAGCGTTAGCAAAATGATGCTCCTTCGAGGTTATATTTTTTCTAATACAGTCCACGCTACGAAACTTTGAGTTTTTGTCGTCGAAATTCGTCGACATCGATACATACATACATGTATGTATAAATGTTATCTGACAGAATGTTACGTGTTATCTAAAAAGAGTGCGCCATTAAGAACGTAAATTTTGAGTTCAACACCATTTTGTTTTTTGTAGTACAGCGTTGTTGTTTGACAGCTGTCATATGTGAACATTAAGGTTTAGTCATTGAGATTTACACGGACGCACAACGCAGAGAAATTGTGAAAATCCACTACCGAGATTGGAGATTTTTGCGGAAACGGTTCGAAAATGTCGTGGATTTTTCAGTCAGCATAATCCACCTTCTCGCCATGCAGTGGTCCAATGGATTTGACGCCATTGGATTTCTTTCTTTGGTGTTTTTTGAAAGAAAAGCTGTACGCCAATAACCCAAGAACAATTCCTGAACTGAAAGATGAGATTCGAAGAGTCATTGATGAAACTGAGCCGAAAATTTCATCAAAAAGACGAATGAGTGCCATTAGTCACGAGGCGGGTATTTATCAGATATAGTGTTCCATACTTTACCTCAATGTCTACTCTCTTTGTTAAAATAAAAACATTAGAATTCTTCAAAAAAAAACACTAGACTCTGTTTATTACTACATAATCTTGAATTTTTAAATTAATTTTATATAAACCGACATTTAAAAGTCATTCGGTTCCATGAATACTTTACGAAACAACAGGGGTACTCAGTTGTTTCCGTAAAAGTTAATTTATGAGAGAATCGAATCGAACAAAAATTTATGTTAAATAAAACAAGTAATTGAACAACTTGAAAAACAGCCCATAATTCACTTCCAACCATTCAAATTTTAAGGGACATGTTCCCTGTTGTTTAATCTCATGAATATTTTCATTATCCTTAAAAATTTTCATTGTTCCCGAATTTGACGGCTCTCAATTATTATTATTTTTTTTTTTTGTGAAGTTGTTTGAAGACAATATTTATGGGAAAAAGCATACAATCGATTATTCAAAATCTCAAGGACGATATAATCGTAATTCACAAAATTATTACACTCAAAATAATAGGGTAACCAAAATTTAACTGTCATTCAACAAAAATTTAATAAAATAAAAATCTCTGTTGACAATCATTTTTTTTTACCGCATTCATTAAATAGCAACTTCAAATAAAGAAGCAAAGTAAAACAATAAAGTTAGTAGTTCTACCGCCAAAGAGTTGATAAAAGAATTTCGGAAAAGAGATAATAAAGTAATAAATGATATCTGCATACTATCTGTAATCATAACCAGGAAACTAATATCAGCTGCAAAATTGTAATTTCAAATCCAAGGGGTCAATGATGTAAGAAAAATACATATATTGTACAGGAAGGCGATAAAACAACTTCACTATGTAAATTACTGGTGAAATTATTGCTCACTTTCAGTGGGAAATAAATCCACTCTAAAAATGTGGACTTATTTAACACCAAATACGAATTATAGTCCTATATAGATCAGGTTCTTGTGGAGTTATTTAACACTGGTATCCTGGCACATCGCGATTCAATCGAAAATGGGAATATTTTTCAGTAACAACCAGAAACACTAACAAATCACCGCACCATGCAAATTAATATTTTTCACAAAGAAAAGCCTAAGCTATCCTTAGCTTTAAGAAATTGCTGGCGAGTCATTGTGTCCTCAAATTCCAATACATTTTGTCTACTTAATACGAAATTGATGCAAGCAGAGCGGTTGGTCCTTACTCCTTTAAGCTGAAAACACACCGAATCAGACAAAACGCCACTCATTGACACAAATCAGAGGAATAATCCATTCCTTAAACCTATGTGAGGCGCACCACTAAGGAAATTGAGCTAAACTGGGTTCTAAACTGAGTTCAAAACAATCTTAATTGCAGGATCATCAATTCAGCTATTAGGCCAAGTTCGGTAAAAAAAAATGACACCAAGAGGCAAACCACAAAGAGAAGTTCTGTTTCCACTGCTTTGACTTCTTACTGTCAACGAAATCCTAAAAATCTTTATAGAGAAGCGAGTCAAAATTGTAGCTTATCCAGAACTCCAGTGAACTAATGGATTCTGATTTTAAAGAGCACTCTGTGTGGGGAACAGAAGGGTTTGAGAGTTAATCCTCAGAAGGAAGAGAAAAAGACCTAACTTCATATTACCAATGCTAGATGACACACTATGGGTTGAATATGTCGACGTTATTCTAGATTCAAACTGATCTCAAAAAAAAATTTTAAAGAAAGGACAAAGAAAGGCCTGTAAGAGGGCATTTGGGAGAAGATGGAGATTACAACCGCCCATCATTCACTGGATGTACAAAACAATTATCCGATCTTCTATGGATCTTTAGTCTGGTGGACAGTAACAGGTACAAAGAGCTATTTGAAAGAACTCTACAAAGTGCAAAGGTTTGCACCACAGGAGTTGTCAGAAGCACAGCAAACATGCCTGGACTTGTTCAAAAAAGGTTCTGCCACAAAAGGAGCTCATAGATTAGACAGACCACCTATGGACATGCGAAGATAACACAATAAACAAGAAAGCTTCACAGTCATGTCGGACTATATAGACCCCTACAATGATTTCAACATTGATATCTCTATCCTATTCCCAAACGGGGACAGAGTGAGATATAGTATAATAAAGATCCAGGTATCACGATTTATAGGAATGGCTCAGAAATGGTGATACATAGGTTTTTACTCGGAGGCACTGCAAAAAATAGTACTCTTTGATACTACTAGAAGTATACAGGGTACTGAATACTGAAATACTGGAAATAGAAAATGCATAGAAAGCAGTCGCCTTGCTACGTCGGATATAACTAGCTTCGTTGACAGTCAAACAGCTTTACAATTGACCAAATCTAATAGAATTTAATCAAAGACGGTTAGAGAATTTCGTGACGTACTGATCACAATTAGACACCACTCGGTAAAACTCTATGTTCGCCGACATAGTAAAATAAAGATGGTAACGAAAAAACGAATACTTTGGCAAGAATAGGTTCGGCAACGGACGGACACATCCATACTGCCACCAATTAGTAAAGTGAATAATATAATTGACGGCAAAATAGGGAAAGCGGCCAACAAGTCCTGATTACCTAGTTGAGACTGTGCTACATCTCGTACATTATGGCCGGAACTAGATAGATTCCCTATCCGCATCTTAACTGAAGAAATTACAGGTGACTGCCACATTAGAGTCATTCTCCGCAAATGGAGTCCAATGATTTATGAAGCTGCGGAGGTGAGGATAGAGGTGAGGTCAATCCAACATCTGCTATGCCACTTCCCCGCTTTCCAAGAATAACGCCTAAGCACCTTAGGATCCAAATTCTACGCAAGTATTAACAGTTTATCAGATATCGACTAAGATATGGCCAAGTCGGCCAATAACAAGATAGGTTTGGATTCAAACAAACCTCAGAGAAAAACAACTGGCTGGAAAAGAACATTGATCATACCAGTCCTACTATGTAAAAGATGATGGGCTACTTCGACAGAAAAAATGTTGTCGAAAGGAGTAATAGCTCCTCCACATCTAGTGAATGAAAACAAACAACAATCAAGTCAAGTGTCATTTTAAAAACTCAGTCCTCAGATACCAGACGATAAGGAAAACCGGACTTCCACTTTAAGGATCAATCAAAAAAACGGATGACAGGATGTTTGTTCTGGAGAACTCTCAACAGCGTGACCGGGACCGAAAATAAGAAAGGCTACAGTGTCTCAGGCAGAGACCGTTCACGGCTCGATATCGCGATGAGTCAAGTCAAATCAAGTTTTCAGTGAAATGATATACTCTGCACAATTTAGAGAGTGTTTAGGGTCGTTGTCATGTTGGAGGTGAGAAATGACCCCAATTTCATAAAATGTTCGACGCTTTTCAAACAAAGCCATGGCAAAGTCTCTTCCATGCTTAACGGCAGGTGCTAGAAACTGCGAAACTTAGAAGTGGTTTCTGTCTGCAATAGTACAATTAAGTCTTATAGCGATAAACCAAGGTTTGACAGTCCCAAGGGACAATGCCATCTCTCTGCTTTTATTGACTTCGATTCTGATTTTGAAAATGAATCACATATGAAAATGAATTCTGTTTCTGCCGTTTGTCTTGGGCATCCAGAGTGTTTTTAGCGAAGTGTGCTTTGATAAGAATATGACTTCACATGAAATTTTTCGATAACATAGTATAACTTGAAAAAGTTCTCAAAAAATTTTTCAGAATTTAGGCCATATCAACGAACATTTTGACTTGCCCCTAAACATTAAAGCGGCACTGTAAGTAGCCAAAACCTTTATCCAAATCTCATAAATCTCAGAACAATAGACTTTTTAAAAAACAAACCCTATCAGTGTTAGGTATTGAACAGTCCTTTTCTCAATCGAATTTACCCTAATTTACCCTAACACGAAACGGATCTTATTTTTAATCCTGCAATGAATGATTATGAATAACAATTTGAAGTCGTACTGTAGACTTAGTTTATAAGGATGGTTATTAGCATTTTCAAGTAAAAAAAAAAGACCCATGTAAATTTTCTTAACGCATTTCTCTACATTAGTCACAACACTCCATCGTCATTCCGCTCGCTATGTATTCATTTATGTAAAACGAGACAAATCCCGAAACATTAGTTCCAAGCTACTAGCACTTTGCACAGTAAAACTTTTTATTAATATTTCATCTCCTCGCTCTAATTTATATGCAAAAGCACTTTCTACATCAATAATTGTCGCCGGAAATTCACAAAACACTTTACATCGGATGAAGTTAAGCTTCTTCTAGAAGATGAGAGTATATTCCGACGGCACAACGAGTCACAGTCACCGGGAGATAAATAACACTCAACAGGCTAATTCCACTCACTTTCACACAGAATGACACACAGATCGGATCGGATTTAACAAGACTCTAAAGAGTCTCCAGAGATAACACAAGAAAACATAAATCAAAAAATGTTTTCGAAACAGAACAAATTTCCATTTCCAAACAAGAAAAATACCCTAACCCCGTTCTCGTTAACACACACTCGGTTTAAGCCCGAAATTTCCTCGTTTAACCTAACAATCTAATTACATTACGGCCCGAATCCGAATCCCCACATGTAGGAAGGAAGAAAAAAAAAAAAAAAAGGGAAAAGCCTCCCGGTCTCCAGCCAATGTCAACAGTAAAACGAGCGGATTAATATGCGTACAGCTACCCTTTGACCTTCAAAGCGGAAGGGGGAGTCAAAAGGAAGAACACAGAATTTGCATTGTAAATCATAAGGATAACGAGAGAGGCGAACGAAAGAAATTTTATTTTCTTTTTTTTTTTTTACTACTGACTGACTGAATTAATTTCAAGCATTACAAACGTTTCACAAGTGTACTCGTACCATAAAAGCAGCGCACAGGACGAAAGAAAACTATCACACGAATCCTTCGTTAACGGAGTGGTGGGAGGCGCGTGATTCGCACGTTTGTCAGGAGTATTGGACGCAGAATAAATAGTCCTTCTTTCACTGGGGGCGCACTTTTGTTTACTAACAAATTTATCGCCAAACGATATCCTTTTTTTTTTCTAGGAAGCACACGAATCACAAAACGACGACGACGACGACAGATGGAAGACGACGATAAACAAAAATCCGAACTTGAATGGACGGCAGTAGAAAATTTGCGCGCGTACACTAAGAACCTTAGCAGCCAACAGCTGAACGTGGACTTTGCAACCGAAATTCAGATCTAGCAACTGCTGGATAAGAGCGTAGGATCGAAACTGAAAACTCGGATGCGCTATGATGTCCTCGTCGTTGTTGTCGGTATATTGTCGGCGTCGTCGTCGCCGTCGTACTTTGTTGAGGCAGGCTGTTGGGTGGTTGGTTGGTTGGTTGGTCGCACGACCTTCGGAAACATTTTGCGTGAGCTTTTATGTGTATTTTGTTGGTTTACAACTTTTTGATTTCAAGTTCATGAGAGCGAGAGAGACGCTACCATCACCACAGACAGAGAGAGCAAACGAAAAAGCAAGGAGCACCAGCAATAGCAGTAGCAGTAGCAGTAGCACCAGCAGCACATTTGGCAACTGGGAAGGATGAACCAAAGGAGCCTCACACCGATACACAAAAATAAAGCTTTTTTGCGCGCTTCTATACTTTGCACTGTGGCGTCATAGGGGCTATGTTTGTTGATTGCTTGGTTAGTGTCGGGGTGTCAGCAGTGGCAGCAGCAGGACGCTTCTATTAATTCGGGTTCTTCCATTGTCGAGGCAATACAAGTTAATGTTAAATTTATTACTGTGATGTGCTTTCGCACTCACCCACCCCTCGTCGTTCCATCGTTCCATCGTTCCATAAAGATTCAGACTTAGTCACTGACATACATCAAGGACAAATGGATCATAGAGCAAACCAAAGACCGTTCTAGTCTTTTTATTACGACAATGCCACCGCACTGTCATCAACGTTCACAACAATGTATGATTGAATTTAATTTTCACCACCACCCACCCCACCCTTAAACAGGAACGAAATCCTGTGGTGTATACGCAACCGATATTATGCTGGGCTGGCACTATGATACCGAGTCTTTGCGAAGCTGTTATCCAATTTTAACCCCATTGTAAGTGAGACAAATGGGATGCCATTTGCTGACTGCTGAAGAGATAAGAAATGGTGCGTTCGATCCTGCTCCTCCTTTTTTTTATTTTTTTTTTTTTGTCCGGGCCACAATGGAGGAGAGGATGCCATTTAATAGTCGCTGAGGTAGAAGATAGAATGTCGTCGTCGTCGCTGGGAATTTTGTGAGTTTTCTGTTCAATTTAATTTTAAATTTGTTACGGGTTCGCAACGAACGGGCTACGTGGGTTACGTGCGCGCAAAGTTGCTCTTGATTGAATTCCAAAGGTCTGATTGCATGGGAGGAACAGGGTATTGTGGAATTTCCAATTATTTTCTCTTCTTTGGTTAGTTATCGAAGTGCTATTTTAAATCACAGCCAGTTGCATTTAGATAACTACAGATGAAAGGCTGAGGTCGAGTATTGGTTTAAGGATGCAAAGAGTGTACTTAATGCGTGTGCATCTGGTTCAGTAATGTATTGTAGATAAGGGTATTAATGGGTATACTCTATTTTTTCACCACTTAACCATTTTTATGTTTTCATGTCGACATGGGAGGAGAATTCTCTTTGAGCTTAGTGACCCGAAAAGGATTCGTTAAGGGGAAGAGACTTCTACATCGAACTAAGAGGTAATCACTTGAAGTGAAACTAATTTAAGAAACCTTAAGAGAAAAGAAGTGGGCAGCAAGATACACTCTATCGTTAAACGAAATATAAAATAGGTTTCAATAGGTTAAGTTAGGTTTCAAGCACAGACACACTCAGATATTTGTAGTGTTGTGTGTTGTGATTCCACAGCGTATTGGAAAATCATTTCTTTTTAACTTTTTTTTTTAGGTAAGCCTAGATGCTAGGAGATGGCTGTTGATTGCGCAACTTGGGACAGGAATATCCCACCTGATAGTGGATTTCAGAGTTTGCTCGTTTCGAAACTATACATAGGCGTTTCTGTTTTTTCTAATGTAGTTGGACAAGTGCTTTATCATCTTCTTTTTGGAACCTACAGCTTCTCTAGAAATCTCTTAAGAATTTGAAAAGAAACTCTGAGTGTTATGCGTGCCTGCACTCATGCAATCTTTACAGAAAGAAGACACAAGTAGAGCGTGTGTAGTAAAGTCTAAATCTAATCTAAAGTCTAAATGTCGAAGTTGATACAAAGCTTGGTATCTTTGACTCCATTAGGCATATAATCTAAGACAAAGCTTTTCGTTCTTTTTTTTTACCAGTATTTCACGGGCCAGTAGGGAATTCCCAAGTAAACATTTTAGGGTAACTGCTTAGATAACTCAGTCTTCGAGTTCTCGACTTTACTAAGAACCCACACGATGGTAAATGACAAGTGCAGTCTATAATCTTGAAATCGAATATGACCTGCCACGATCTCGGAACGGTGCTATCAAAAGTGCACGACCTTTGGCTATAAGACTTGTAATACAAGAGGACTCTTCTCGAATCTGTGAAAAAAAGATTTACTAAACTTCAGATTACACCTACTTGAACGGGAATGCGGCAGTAGGCGAATAGTAATAAACGAACACTGTCTTACTGACATGCTCAAGCCAAATTTCTGAACAAAACTTTTAGACCTGCAACTTCTTACTGCCTCCGTCCGTAGGAACATATTCCGCATCCCCAGCAACTATGCCGACAAGATTTGTAATCATAAAGTGTGCCAGTTATTTAGAAGTTATTGTGCTGAAGAAGCTGAAACAACCAGGATCTCAATACAACCGAGGTTTACTAAAGACTTTCGAACATCTGGACCAAAATAGTTTGTCGTTACAAGGTAAAAACTCCACGACGTCTCATTTGTCCCAGTAACACTCGAATGTGAAAGTACGCAGTACAGACGCAACCACGCAAACGCACTAGTCGCATAAGTTGAGGAACCAGGACAGTTTACAAAATCGAATAGAAACTGGTAGGTAGGTCCCTTACAGCTGCTCTATACTGACTTAGAAAAGGCTTTCGACAGCTTAAATGACATTGTCTTACTATGTACAGACTGTCTATTTGACGCCACGTCTTAAAGATGTGAATTTGTCTGATGTTTGAACGTGTCACCGTCTTATAATTCGGACTACCGGTAAAGATGTAGGCTAAACATGTATGTAAATGTAACGAAAATCGGTAGCTTTTTGAAGCCTTCGTACGATAGCAATTCACTGATGGATTTCGTTCAACTCGGTTTCAACGTATGGGGGATATCAGCCACTACACCACTCGGTATGTCGAGTAAGAGAAATCTTTGGCACAGAATAGAGGACGGTTTGCGAGTAGCTGGAGTACACTTTTGGTTAACTTTGAGTGTATATCGTGTTACAATAGCCGATGCCCCCAAGTTGTAATTGAAAAAACTTACTCAATACGATAGACGAAATCCAAGAAAAGTTCAAAGGTGGGGTTGAATGGCCCATAAAATAACATGCCATAAATACGTGCCAGAAAGCCGAAAACCCGAAGAAACCGCGGGTCCAGGTCTCAAAATCCACATTGACATCCACAGTTGATTCGGGTCCAACAGTCGCCTTATTTGAAACGACTCACAGTATTCGTGAGTCGCACATTTTTGGATGACGCCATTTAGACATGTGAGCAATAGAAGGGCCAACAGTGTTCGTACTGTTGTGGTGACACGACTTATCTCATAGAGATCAGGGATGGCACAAAGTTTGAATTGGTGACTTGAAAACCAAAAGAATTGTTGAATGCAGCAAGGAACATCTTCCAAATACTCTCAATAGTGTAAAAGCTGGGTTCATCTCCTCCTTCTATCCATCGATTTCGAAAAGTCTTCCAACAGTGTAGGACGGGTGTACATTTGATCAAAGCAAACTAGTTCCTAAAAAAAAGACAGAACCCTAAAGCTACACAGGATAGGTACAGATAACCAAAACCCCAGCTCTCCAGTATCTTTTAAATTCTAAGAAACACCGAGATGGACCTCTCGGAACATAAAATATGCATTTGATCTATGGATGTAGCTGCCTGAAGAGAGCCATCTGTTAAACAGTAGCCATGCGATAATTCATGATAATTGCCATCCTTCAAGGATAAACATTCTACTTCTATTTTTTCTCAAATTGTTTCTCCAGAATATAAAGAACCTGCTAACGAACCAAACTCCATCCATTAACCTTTAAATCTACTGCCTTAGCAGCAAACAGATTAATGAATTATTCATGCCTATTGTGCCTCCGCAAAATAATTAGCTATGCAGGATTTTAAAGCGTATTGTGTTTCGGCTCCATCCAAAATAAATGACTCCCATTTTCCGCATTGTGAGTTTTCATTACTCTGCTATTGAGGAAACGCGGTGGCGGCGGCGGCGGATGCCTAAGGACTTTCTAATTTTCTCAGCGAGCGGTTGTTGTGAGAATTTGTTAACTGAACCCGAAAAGATAATGAAACTTAAATGTCATGCAGGGAGCGGGTATCATCATCACAGAGTAGTCGTCATCAATCAACTTAGTTAGGAGCGCTGTAAGCATTTTTTTTTTAATTAAAAACCACGCATGATCCTAGACACCACAGAGATGTCACTCGAAAGAACTTCGATTAAAGAAGTTTTAAAAGTGCGATCTTAATTAATCGCGGGGGCTCCTACTAATTAGTGGAACTTGAATGCAAATCGCTCGGAAGTGAGCATGAGTGTTTGTGTCTGAAAGATGACATAAATTTTGGAGGATAGGAATGCGCCGCAGATACTCAGATAGTGCGCTGCTTTGATAATAATTTACGATTCACTGGCGTTAATTGTGTGGATTTAATTAAAAAGTCCCGCCGATGAGGGGGAGTACGAATATGTGTCAGTCAGTAATTTAGATAAGCAATACGACAGCTAACTTATGTAGTAGCAATCCCCACACCACCTACCAACAATCATCAACTTGATTGTGAATTTGTGACGCGTAAGCATTTGGTAATATGAGTTCCTTGGCATGTGTTCTTTTATGCGTTCTATTCGTATGGCCTTGAGAAACTTTCACCTGAATGCCAACTACTACTCACCCCTTTCCATGTCCGTCGTAAAGGCCACTTAACATAGAAGGTAACACACATCTTCCTATTTGTTTTTTGTTTCAGCTAATGTGAGGGAATATAATACGTTGTCAAATTGTCTACCCGAACACATTAACTACGCTCCCAGTTTTTGGCAAATTGAGTCACGAATTCCGGCCTTCACCTGCTGCCTTTTCTTTTTTGTAAGACAATAGCGTGTTCTTGGATGGATGGAGGCGAAAAGTATCTTCCGCTCTCAGTCATTCATAAATCAGTTGGTGGCTTGTTTTTGTTTTCATATAAAGTTTATCTATGCAGTGTCGACCTGTGCGTCATGCATGCTTAATATCATTCTCACAAAGGAATCGATTCGGCTTGGGGAGTCAGAATTATACTTACATATCAAAAGGTGGCCACTAATGAAAGGAGACGTGTAGCCAATATGCGTAGCAAACTATTGATTTTTCCACAAGGAACAAGAAAAGGTTACACAAAATACCTAAACCTATGGCTATGCCAGCCATCTGGGGGTAAAAGGTCCTGATGAATGTTTCGATATACTAGTGGGAAGTTTGAAAAGTTACTCAGTTTTTTCCACCTTTAATGGATACACATACATCCTTTGCTTTCTTTGCGTACTTTTGGTGGAGGGTATTTCTCCCAGGTAGTGATTCGAACTGTATGTATATCCTATCAAATGGCAGCCATCTGTGAATTACTGGGTTGTTTTTATCTTGAAAACAAACAAAGAAAGTTCTCAGGGAAACACCTGAGAAGAGCGATTCAAAAGTTGGTGCCTTAGTGCTGGTAATGATAATGACATACCTCTCCATATGGGCTCCCATTTTGGGGCCATCAAACATCCTTCAATGGTAAAACAATGTGGAGAGATGAGGGTTTTAATTTGAAAGATAAGGGTACGTGGCTTGTGAATTAAGGTTTCGGAAAGGGTTTTGTATCCCTAAAACCTTTTAAACTTTTTCTTTTTGTTGGAGTACTAACATGTGCCTGAGAGAATACTCTTATAATGCAACAAAACAATCGAACGCCGTATGACGTATAGAAGAAAAGTTGGAAATTGATGTGATGGTTTGAAATCCAGATGTTTGCATTAATGGGTTGTGTCCTAACTAATCAGGTAGTGTAGATGGTTGGGAGGAAAGGGTGACTGTTTCCTAATCACGTACACCACTAAAAAAGTAAGGATATGATGTACTTCGTGAAAGGTAGTTTTATTTGACGATGGAAAAATTAGGCTTACAGATCCGAGAAACGTCCGATATTTCTAGTAAACTCCAGAATTTTTCCGAAACTAAAGCGTCTAATAGAAATCACCCGAAGTCTCTTCCCAGGGGTGATTTCTATGAGACGCTTTAGTTTCGTAAGCTCCTCCTCGTATCCCCACCAAGCGCTAAACGTCACCAGTCCCAGTCTGTAAGCATGATCGACTGATCTGTGTTAATTCTCTTCTACACAGATCGAGCGCCGTCTTTGCCTATTAGGGCGGTCAAGGATGGCTTTGGTAGCTTTACAAGTGAACAACACTTTCGAAATTCTTTCATGAGATTTTGCGAATGAGCACTATGGACGATTTTAACAAAAACCTTCAAACCTACACCTATGGTTGTAACCGTTGAAGTGTCCATATTTCCGCCCTTCCTAGCCAATTCGGCTGTGGATTTGTTCCCTGGTAAATTGCGATGGCCATGAAGACGAAGTAGTTTAATTTTTTCCTTGCATTTACCAATTTCTACTTGGTTTAGTACTCCGGTCGTCATCAGATATCACCAAAGAGCCGTACAGACTTTTCACCGGGTGTTTGCGAAAGTTGTAGCCAAGGCAACGCTGGTGTGTCGGCTTATCACTAGGTAAATAGGTATTTATGTATGTTGGGTGGGCAAAATGTTGAGCACGGTATGGGGAAGCTGCGTGGGAATATATTTTCAGTTAGACCCTCAACTTCATCCGATTTCTAGTCAATAAACGGCATTCGTTCGCTAAATAAAAATATTTTATCCACAGAATTTCGATATTTAATCAGAAATCTAACTTTGAGTGTTGTGAGAGTGTAAAGAAATTTTAGGTAAAAATTTGCCGGCCGTTCAACTGGGTACGAGTGAGACCGGCTCTTGTCTGAGACTGCTCACATTTCCCGTGATTATATGCCGAGTTACAGTGATCATAAAAAAGGTACTACTGGCAAATGCGGAGAGGATTGGGATGTTCAGGGAAGACATGACTGTTTTAATGGAGAGCATGACATTAAAACGAAACGAAAATAGAATACCAACGAAGAATTGATGATTAAAGTTGGGATTTGTTTCGATTCTAGCTGCACTGAGTGGGAAAATCCTCAATGCGTACTACGGGTTAAAGAAAAACCTTTCATCGTTACATTTTGGTCAGAATTTCTCCTGAAAAATGAAGAGTACTAGTCGGCACAGTGCACGGACCAAACCACTGTTAAACATTTCCTTATAAACAGGAAGGACCCCTGCGGAATGAACCTCTAAACATACTCCTTCTTAAAGATATTGCGGAGAATATAGCAGCATATTTCTTAAACTCATCAGAAATAGCATTCAGTAGAACTGCAAGTCGTCAATACTCCAAACAGTGCAACAACTTCGTACTGCGGATTTTGTAAACAGAACTTGTATGTAATAGCAAATCCAATATTCACTTTAAGCCACGAAAAACATTGTTAAAACCAAACATTTCATCGACACCCTGTCATACAATCCCATACCGTCTGGTCATACACTTATTTATTCATTACACCACATGACATTCCATTTCAATCTAAACGTCTGTATCACACTAATTCGGTGAACAATCCTATCAGGTCACAGACATAATCAAGAAATGTCATACCGCAGTGCTAGTAGATTAGACCAACTTCGTCAAAAGGACATAAACTCTAGGCGAGTTCACATAAATACTATGTGGAAAGGACCCTTCACAGATTCTGACTTAAATTGAAATCTGCAAAGTGTATGCATCACCAAAACCCACTTGCAGTCATGTCGCAATGACAGTGATAAGTTGGGTGACCTTTGGGATCACAACCAACACTTTCGAAATGAAGTCACTTGACACAACCTTTTCACAAATGGGACTCCTTTCACCACATAGTCTCTCTGTGGGTTTTAAATTAAAAACTCCCTTCCCACCCATCACGCAATCCTTGATGTTAATTAATTTGTTGCCAACACGTCTGGAATGCACCTTCCACATAAATACGCGATCGATATATACATATGCATAATGGCAGAGCGATTTTAAACACCACTCATGTACTTGTTAGAAGGATTTGTCAACAATGCACTTGAAAGTTCCATGTTTCACAATCATTTCCTGGAGTCACTTCACTTTCGAATTTACAAAATCCATTGTACTCACATTATTTTTCTCTTCCGAAACAATACCGCTGCATGAGTCTCGTTCCAACTGATTATCCTCCTTCGCCGTTTCCTGCTCCTGTGGTAGCGACGTTGACGTCGGCGACAACGACAACTGGTCACGCAAGTTGTTAACTTCACGCCGATTGGCAGTGTTAACACCATTTCCCGATTTGAATTTATCGAAAACATTTTCATGCCAAAAATTCACTGTCAGCGTATTGCCCATTGCAAGTCGAGCACCGTATCGTCCTTTAACTATCTTTCCGCAACAAGTCACCTTTACCAACTACCATGGACAGAGTCATCGAGAGAAACCACAACTTCATCGTCGAATGCTATTTAAGGATCAATCAATAAAACCACGAAAACCTGAAAATTACAGCGCGCCATAGCTGCTGAGGGCGAGAGATAGACAAAAGGCGATAGGAAGGGCGCATTGTGGGAAAATGTACATTTATGTGTACGTAAAACGTTGCCACATGTATGTGTGTGCGCGCTATATTGATAAAATTTAATGAGAGAGAGCCTGCCAACCTCTTTAAGCAGTCGACGATAATATTATTATCAACACCACCATCGCATCGCAGGAGGATTGCCACAGATAAGCAGCAGCACAGATACATAGATACATAGATAGATAGATAAAGGAAAAACATATTGATTTTATACGCGACGGACGCCCTGATAAGACTCCAGTGAACGGTATTAACTTTAGGGGTGTTAAAGTATTCAGTAGTTATAATTATTTTCGGTTGAAAATATTGGAAATACTCATACAACGAGGAGGGGAGCAAAGCCCAGCAGCCAACAGTTCGACTGTTATTAACAATGAAACGGATATTTTTGGGATCGCAGGAGGTTTCTTTGTGTGGGAAATACGCTAACCGATGTATCGTAAAATTATTCGCCACAGGGATACGCACTAGAAAATAGGAGAGAAGTTGTAAAACCTTGTTGTTGCTGGAACCCCAGGCCAGGCACAGTATGAATAATTGAGTGTTGGTTTTGTTGTTAGCTTCTTAAACTTGTTGTAACAGTAGTGGGGGCGGTATTCTTTATAATAAAAGTTGTATTTATGACTTTTTACCATGGCTAGGGGTACAAATATAGCGTGACCTTTGAATGTGGCACGAGGGTCATTCTAGGCAACAATACGACTATCTAAACAAATCAAATTCTTGATTCTTTTGCAAAAGTTCTACAAATATACATTCGTAAGTAGTTCAAGGGGAATTTAGGAAGACTTGCTTACGAGTTTTCTGATTTTACCGAAGAAGTCTCATTAATAAGCTCAGAACTTTATTTCCGTGCAAAGGTTATATACAAACAAAAGTTTTAAAAGTGAAAGAGATTTAATAACTGACAAGAGTGTTGTGTTATGTATCTAAACACATTTAAAATAAATTTACCGAACCTTTTACGCTGACAAGATCCTAACTTTTCGTAAACCAATCCGATACTATGTACATACAAGACATCAAGAGTCATATCACAGGACCCGCCTATTGCGCCAGCTCTTCAGAGAAAACAACAGCTACGGAGAACTCCTTGAAAGACAGGAAAAAGAGGATCTTCGTTGTTCAAAATGCGCGGATCAAGGCGTTGATGGAGTTAAAGAGTGCCCGACTTACCGATTCAACGCTGCTAAACTTCTTTCTTTGGGGACACTTAATAAGGTGTACGCCAATGACCCACAAACAATTCAAACGTTCAAAGGTAATATTAGAGCTGTCATTTGCGAAATATAGCCGAAATTGTGCGAAAACATCATGCAAAATTGGATAGGTTCCACCTAGATTCTAGATAGATTCCACCTATCCAATTTTGCATGATGTTTTCGCACAAATATCAAATATCGGGTTGAATATCAAATATCGTGTTCCACATTTTAAAGTCTGTACTTTAAAATGAAATAAAAACATCCACACTTCTTTATAGAAAACCCTATACTTCTAACCTACTCTCAACTAATATATTGATATACTCCAGGGCTCAGTCTTACTCCGACACTGTTTCTAATATTCATCAATGATCTTTTCTCTCACTCGCAATCCAGTCGCGGACTATCGTCCTCTCGACTTCGTTTACTCTATATCGCGTTCGCGGCAAGGACTCCAAGCTATGGAATCACGGCGAGATCTAAAGTCTACTGAGCTCAACTCCGATATTGTTGCAAACAGCAATTGGGCTGCGAAAAATCTTGTTGAATTTGCCGTAACAAATGGGTTTTCTGCGGCACCACATATGCAGGTGCGAATGTAATTCAGGTTAGTCCACTTTTACACGGTTCTTGCTTTTCTCTTTTAGACTCGTGTCATATTTTTACACGGCCAGATTTTTCACAGCCGATTATTTATATTTCTTTCTCCCTTTATTCCTAATTTGCAATGTTCAGAGGGTGTTCTTGACACGAACTCAACGCCGAGAACACAAAACCAAAGTAAATGAATACAATTACAAACAAGATAAAAGAAAACACGCAAAAATCCTACACGATTCCTTTCCGTTGGAGTTGATCTACCACCTGTACTTTTCCCCTCCCTTTCCATGACATTCGTGTGTCGTACGAGACCTATCGCAGCGTGTAAATGTGGACTTATCAGGTAAATCCCGAGACCAATAATTGTGAACCAGTTTGTAATCAGGCTTGTATCGATAATGATGGATGTAGGAGGTACTACTGTTCGGCTCCAGAAATGTGTATTTGCAAAAATGGATTGTTTTCGGAAATGCTTTTAATGTCTGTCAGCATTAGTGTAAGTCAGAGTTTAAAAATGGCAAATGTTTGGGACCGAATAACTGTGTTTGTCATCAGGGCCTTGCAACAGTCGATGGGTTGCCAGTGTTGGTCGGACTATATGCGCAATAGGTCTATGGGATCATGCCAAGAAATTTTGGATGAGAGTGAGAGTACAACAGAGCCTCAAGCTCTACAAGCAAATCATCTATTAGTGAATCACCTACCAGCATTTCGACAACACATCTGGACACATATGGACAAATGCTGAAAATGACTGCATATTCCCGAAGATTTCAAAGAATACTTCTGGTGCTACTCTTTGAAGTTAGCTTAAGACTTAAGCTCTTCGAAACAGTAAAGGAAACCTAGTCATCGAAGCACAAGGAATAGTAGTAAATAGCAGCATTTCCAGCAGCTACTTAATGGGCATCAGATAGATAGAGTGATAGAGCAAAAACAGAACCCGCATCCAGTCAATGAAGAAGCCATCCTCTCCCAGTTTTGAAGAGGTTGGCTCAGCTATCAAACAGATAAAGAACATAAGGCCACCGGCTCTTATGGTCTACAAAGCGGAGCTTTTCAAACATGGTGGTGATGCTCTGGCAATGTGCATGCACCAAATCATCAACCAAGTATGGGGAGAAGAAGCTCTGCGCGATGACCGGACTATCAGATCTGTATACTCCACCTTCACGAAAGGCGATCTTATGCCTTGTGAGAACTATCGAAGCATATCCCTGCTTAATGTCGAGTTCAAAACCTCAAGGTGAAATGAGTTTACCTTTAAGTAAATGGAGACTATGCAGACTGTGCAGGATGTGCAGGATGTGCAGACGGTGCAGGATGTGCTGACTGTGCTAAATGTGCAGACGGTGCAGTATGTGCAGAATGTGCAGACTCTGCAGGATATGCATGCTGTGCAGCCCCAAGACTTCTCATATAGGGGAGACCTGAAATCCAATCATATTGCCTGGATGCTGTAGGAATAGGGTACAGACTGACTGACATGACGTCAAGGCTTTTACGGGAATTGAAGAACAGGCGAAACGAGTTGGCTTTGAAGTGAATGAGGACAAAACCAAGCACATGTTGTCAACAAACAAAGAAGTATCTGTTCACCGCCTAGGATAAAACGTCAGTTGGCAACAGTAACTTCGAAGTGGTTAAGTAGTTTACCTAACTCGGAGTAAATATCAACTCCACGAATGACACAAATGGGGTCTAACTCATAACTCGGAAGACGAAATGTATGCTCTACAAAACTTTGATCCTGCCAGTTCTGCTGTATGGAGCCGAGTGTTGAACGATAAGCAGGAAAACAGAGCAGATTTTGAACACTTTTGAGAGAAAAATTCGTCGAATATTCGATCCCGCTCGCGAGAAGGGCGAATGGAGGAGAAGATATAACCACAAACTCTATGAGCTGTACCAAGATGTGGATGTAGTGAAAGCCAAAACACCTCAACTACACTGGCTAGGCCACATCGAACGAATGGGCAATAATGCTCCAGTAAAGAGGATCTTCGAATCACAGATCCCCGGTTCGCGAAAACAAGGAAGACCGAACCTGCGTTTTAAGGATCAAGCTACCGCGGATGCATCAGCTCTTGGTCTAAACAGTTGGAAGCAGTGTGCCCGATATCGAAGAGAGTAGAAGGCTGCCGTGTACCAGGCAGAGACACTCCACGGGTCGGGAGAACGTTAAAGAAGTAAGTAAGTACTAACGACGACCTCTGTGAATGCCATGATGGCTATCTACTCAAATCTGGGACCGAGTGTGTTCCGCTATGCGACAAACCAGTGTGAATTCTAAAAAGGATATATAGCACAATTGAATTAATTGTTGGCTCATGCATGAACATACAGAGAAAGAGTAGAACGAAACTCTTCAATCGGTATTACAACAGAGGAATCTTACCGACCTCAGAATAAAGATCAAAAAGGCGGAAAGGGGACAGCTTTTCTGCTCAAATATCGAAAACACAAATAAAGCCAGTAGGGTCAGCAAGATTCTAAGGTAGGTACCTACTGCTCCCGGCTATATCAGATGACCTGATGAAACATTGGTAATGTCTAGTCGAGACAAGATTTCCTCCTAGATATCGACTTTCCGGGTAACACAGCGGCGTGTGTTCAGCTGTATGTATGAAAAAGAAAAAGAATCACAATTTCACCTTCTTCTACCCTGTGTTAACCTTATCAAAGTTTCTGGGAGAATACTTCTTCGAGGAATTTGAATGTATTGCTGATTCGCATCCACACAGATTACCACACGTTTTCGGTATCTTTCAGTCTTTGAGATTGTTCTGATCCAAGTCGGTTCAGCAAGCTTCGATCACCAAAAGGAACAAGAACGCAGGATCAAGGGTGGGACAAGGTAAAGGACGTGTTTTATATAAACTAGACTAAATAGAACAACGTGACACCGCATCGTGGAGACAAAGCAAAATGTTTTCAGATAACAAAACCAAAAACCCTATCAGTTGCTTTAGCCGATTCATGATTAACTGAACCAACGAATTGCGTTCTAAGTTTTCGTCAAAGAGATTATAAAAGACCACAACTCGACAGAAATATCTTAGGAGCTGCAACGCAAATTGCTCCGGCATCTTCGGTTTCTGTGTCATGACATCTATTTTTTAATCATCATCCACTCCCTAAACCAAAAAACAAAAATCAACACCTCCCACACCTTCATAATGTATATAAACAAAAACCATCTGACCTAACTGCGCACTATGCAAAAATAAATTTTCAAAAAAATACAAAAATTTCCTCAAAAACACGAAAAATAAAAAAACATGTAAACAAATGCATATGTCAAACCCTTTCCAGCTGTCAGTTTTTTTTTTCCTTCCACTGGAACACGAAAAAGACGACCACCCCTGAAACGAAACTACTTCTCCCACTCTAACCAACGTCTTCCAACGAGCCCGACGACGATTTCTCCCCAAAGAAAAATCCCACAAACAAAACACTTACCTTTTCCAATTTCTGAAAATACTGCCGCAAAAACTGCACAGGATTCTCCGGACGGCTCACACACAATTGCACAATGCAGTCCTTCAGCACCCGCTGAATATTATGCGTCTGAATGTAGTTCTCGCACTCTCGAAGGCTTTGCTGCTCCTCCAGGGTCGACGCCATGTTTGAGGACATACTTTCCACTAGATGTCTATGTTTTTTCACTCAAATTTCTATCACTATGCGGAACGCGAACGTCTATTTGAACTCACGAACTACTTGCGGGACACGAGCGAACGAGGATTCGCTTTAATTTCACACAAAATAGAGATCGATTGCAATCGCGGGGAATTGTGCAACTCGCAAAACAACTGTCCTAGTTCTTTCTTTTTTTTGCTTTTTTCTTGAATGGATCGCGGTGTCTCGTTTGCACCAGTTTGCACACACAATGGACGATGGTAATTCCAATTGGAAATTACTTGTCAAGTGCGTGTATTCCAGGGAGAGAAATTTTTTTTTAGTATTCAATCAGGTGTCTGAGGGGATATTTTTTTTTTAAGAATTTTTAACAGATTTCGAGAATTTTTATAAAAAAAAATAAAAATACAAATAAATAATGGGACGACTCGAATTTTAGTGAAATTATTATTAAAATTAGTTAACGATTAGCCTACTTGCAAGTGGGAATTATTCAAAACAGATCATAAGCGGTGGTTCGGATCAGATTTGTCATTTTACGTTTAACTTGTTTACTCATTATAGAGGAGAAAGTATGAGTGTTCATTTGTTGGGTAATTACTTAAGTTTGTCCGAAAGTAACTGACGAAACACATTCTTAAGAATCAACGGCCACAGTACAGGCGATAAAAGGAACTCCTCGTGCTTATCAAATCGCATTTAACCCTCTAGCAGATATAATAACAAGCAACCCTCCATGTAAGAAAGCGACTTAGTAGATGAAGAATGCCCACTCCTGTGTAGTGCTAGAAAGGCGGTCCACGGAGAATAGTTCTTAATGACTCAAGCGTGGTGTCAGAAAAGCATTCAGATGATAATTCTGACCTCTTCAGCAATATTCAGTCCGGGGAAGACTTCTTCTGTTACGGCGCTCCGGACAGCTCCCATGCTTTGTTGTCAGTAGAGTCACGGTGGGTGCTGAGAATATGGAAAAATGACTGCATATCGGTGAGGAAGATCTTCATCTCATTATATGGCGAAATGCATCATTCCACCTAGACCAAAACAAAGTTAAGACATAAATATCCAAACTTAAGCCCAACAAGTCTACATGACCAAACGGCTTCAAAGGATAATCGGGTCGCTGATAAAGGCTCTTGACTTCATCTTTGATAAACTTCAGCAGATACACCACGAATGCACTCCTACCCTTAAGTACTAAAAATCCATCCAATTCCAGTCCGGGGAAGTACTACACTCAACAGCTGACAGCAACTGTCACTCTTAAAAGCTGTCAAGCATATTTTATTGATAATTTGTGTATTTTCTCGGCGTTTTTTTTTTTCTAACAAAGGAAGGTCTTTATTCTTCTGAATCTAATTACATCGCAATTACTTATATAATGCACTAAAAACTATGTTGACTATCAGGTGCATGTCGACGTATTTTCAATTTAAGGTGAGTGCGGCCTTCTACCCAATCCCAATCGAATTCACTTGCAGTTGCCCAAGAGTTTTATTGATTTTTCAATGAAAAATTTGTTTCCCTTGCAGTTACGATGCTCAGCAGTGATTCACCGCAGGGCATATACGCGCCACTAAGTCAAGTGATGTCCGATTCTGATAGCGAAGAAGAAATACACAATTCAAGTAGGCATTCACGCCGCCAGCACCAGCAGCACCACAACCAGCACTCGCAGCAGCAACAGCACCACCAGCACCAGCGTCAATCAAGGCAGAGAAGCGCGCAACAGCAGTTGGGCTATCACACCCGCAATAACTTGCAGTATCACCAGAAATATCCGAACGGCAACGGTCATAATCCGATGCATCACAGCAGCAGCATGTCCCTGCAGAACTCCTTCCGTAGTGTCATGGACGGTGGCAGTAACTTTACCAGTTTTAACAGCGACGGAGAGGAGCGTCATCAAACCGACGCCGATAATGTGGCTATTTTGGGGAATTCTGAGACGAAAGACGAACCAATGACCACAACAAGGAAGTGTTGCTTTGTCGGGTCGATCTTGCTTTGTGTACTCACCGTGGTGGTGTTTCTGTGGGTGATACCGTGCAGTGAGGAAGGTACATGTCCGGCACCACCAGATCGTGTGAAGACACACAACTGGCTGAACAACTACACGAAGATTGAGCTAAAGGGAGTGATAAACGTGGTAGACGGGCTGAGGAATTGGGAGAAGAATCTGATCTTTCTATACCGAGGTGACGCTTTCTTTCCGGAGTTTGAACCGTCGAATACGAAGCGCAATGGGATCATATCACTGATTGGCAGTTCGGGGGCTATTGCCTGGTTCGATGAGATGGTAGACGAACCCATAACCATTGATTGTACGTTGATTGACATAGACAAGAACGGCAAGCCCGACTGCCTGGTAATCGATGAGTACGGAGAGTTGGGAGTAATTAATCCCATTTCGGGTCAGTGGCACTGGAAGTTCAGGGTGAGATCCCTGTCGAAGGTTGATGTGTTGGATTTCCCAGTGATTCTACCCGATTTAGATGGCGACGGTGTCTATGAGATCCTCATGGCGACTACTTCACCCATAATCGACTCAAAACCAAAGAACTTCATCAAGCCCCACGATGAATTCCATGGCGACGCCCCAGCTGGCGCAAGGAACTTGCTAAGAATATTGTCCGGTCGTATAGGCAAGCCCATAGGTGATGGGTACAAGGTGCACGAGTGTGACTTGTTGAGAAAATTCCAACTTGAGAAGAACCACGTCATCACTTTCAACTGCGTCCGCAATAATACTGAGGTTCAGAGGTCCAAGGCACTGACAGAACTCTTCTCCTTGGTCACTAATCGGTCGATCAAGAGTGAGAAACTTACACCCGCCCTGAAAATCTCCCAACACCGCCACTATGGTCAGAGAAAGGAGACAGAGGCACAGCGAAACATCTACTCGCTCAGTGGCCGTGAGTTGGTCGTCGAAAATCGTGGCAAGTGCCCAGAAGACTGCAATGTCTCATTCGTCCTCAGCGAGGAACGCAACGGCAGAGTGAAAGTTGTCCGTAATTTCACCAACGCCGGCATGTACGGCATGGTTCCGGCACAGTGGCACTTCAAGAACAGCAAGTCTAAGATGTCCGGCTTTGTGATGAAGTTCTGGAAATGGGACAATGCCTCAGCAACCCCCAATGGGCGTGAAAAGAGGGAAAATCCGAACCCCGATGGCTCAGACTTCCCCACCAGTGAATTCAATATATTTGATCACTTAGTCCAAAAGCGACACACTTACACGATTCCCGGCGAGCTGGCCCGTGTCGAGAGAAGCACCGCCAACATCACCCGAAAGAAGAGCAGCAGCAGCCTTCTGCTTAACAGCTACAAACGGCAGATGATCACAGAAACCGTAGTTCTGGTCATTTTCATCGGTTCGGACACAAGAATCGAGAACACCAGCCAAAGTGACATCGTCCAGTTCTGTCGAAACGAACGAACTGAGGTTGTCTGTCAGCCGGATTTGAATAACCAAGAGAACTCTCTTCTCATTGCCGATCTAGATCAAGACGGATCGCAGGAGCTAGTCTCGTACTACTCCACGTTCAAGGAGGATGATCAAACAAAAGACTGGAAGTTGGTTACTTATGTGCAGCTGCTGCGATTAGAATCAGAGCTACCGGGGTTCTACGGAGAAGGCGAGCGTAATTAAAATTGGTGAACACGTTTGCTCCGCAATATTTTAGTTTAGTTAGACACGTAGGATCTAGAAAAACACTGCACTTTAAATGGGAACAGAGCACATTTATTGTTCGTTTGCATTAATCACAGAGATGGGGGGTCGATTGCCCTCTGTAGCCATCTCATCATTGTATCTTGCCTTAAATTGTTTAACACATTACCACATGTATCATTGATTTTTATTTCGCAGACTGATTCTCACAGTCTTTGTGTAGATGTAATATTTTTAATGTCAGCCACTGATGTGCATTTGTTTCATTGGTCAACCCCATGCTGCGATTGTCTTGCATGTAAGCGATATTACGGAATACCGATTCGGATGACGAAGGTGACACATGACATTGGGAATCGTAATCAGTCACACAAAAAGGCGAACGCGAGCTATTTAATACAGGAATTCCGTGTTCGCCTTGATGTGGAAGGCTTTAAGGATTTGTTTAAGCAGAACTGCACCACTCTGGCTGACTTATAATAACAACTTTTATTGAGTATGGAACAATTTACACTTCTTTTTGTTGTTGTTGGGCAAACAACCAAGAAAAGAGATTAAAATAAACAACATGCCACCAATTTTTTTACTCATAAAATATTAAAGTTTATTAAGATTAAGATTTATCAAAAACAAAAAAGGAAAACATTTGAGATTAGATTAACTCATTTTTTGGGTCGTTTTTAAGTAGGATAATTGTGAAACAAAAAAAAAATTAAAGAAATTAACACACAACACGCTATTATACCAAAGTATCTCAATGATAAAATAAATTAGACTTAGTCCTTGGAAATTATACTTAGAAGCTAGTGTGTTTTATTTCTCTGTACACGTGTTAGACGTCCTCCTCCGTTGGTTGGTAAGGATTCCCAGAACTACGTGAGGGTGCTGGAGAAGATATGATGGTGGGTGGCGATTGGGAGTATTTTTCGAAATTGGTTACTGGCTTCGGTGGATCGGCAATAAACGTTTTCACACTGAAACAGATTTTGAGAAGGACCAGCGAAATATATGTACAGATCCGCCCTCTATTCACCGACCTTTAACCCCCATACGATAGCATTTACCGTCACGAGCGCTACAGGTGATGATTGAACTCGACATCCCGACATTGGTATATACATGGATACAAAAACATTGCGACGACAACAGATCTATTACATACCCAAGCGATTGCTGTCATTGATGCGATGTTCGAGTTATGAGAGCGTTTTTAGTCTATACAACGAAGGCAGATCTGTCTTTCAAAGAAACTAAGCTCCTTGGTCGCTTCTTCTTTCGTGAATTGATGTTTCACATTCCATGAAAAGGTGTATTGGTATTTCTGCAGTGTCCATTGTCTTCTACAACTAAAAATAAAAAATACAAATTTTTGGCGCGACAGGTCCATGGGACCCAGGGCCTAGCTTCTCACAACCACTCGTGCTGTGCGTGTTATATTCTTCACACGAATGGAAGGGGCCTACTGTTTAATGCCGGATCCGAACGGCAGTTTTTTGTTTTGAGAAGCTATTTCATGACAGTTTTCAAAGCAGTATTTCTTAACCATGTCATCTCTAGGCCATTCCAGAAGCAGGTCTAATTTGTAGACTGTTCTTCCCAGTAGTGTTTTTTTAACCTCACTTAACCAATCAGGAATGCATTTACCTATTCATATCTCGGATCAGAATGTGTCTCTCACACTTTAGTGCTAAATATCTTAACTAACCATTGTCAGGTTACGCCAGATCGAGATACTCAGAGAAGACACAACTTCAAACTGTCCTTTGATTTGAATACTTACACGTTTGGTTGCGATATAAATTTCACTCTGAAAAGCAGCAGGATGACGATAGTGAATACTTGCTACTCCGTTAAAACCGGACACCCACGAGATAGAAATCTTCCTTACCAATACACCTTTTAGGAAGAGCAAGTCTTTGCCATGCAATTTCACCAAATTTGCACTGGATTATGCCATCGAATAATTTCTTCTTTTTTATCAAAACCTTAATCCAATTTTGGGTCGGTTCTCCTCGTACAATATTGTCCGGAAATTTTATCCTGGGTTGTCTGATCGGACAAATTTCTATATTGCATGTCATTCCTCCTGCTTTTCAGTGGTCTTCCCGGTCCTCGTCTAGCTTCTAGCAAATCCGTCACTTGACTCATCGCGTGATTTCTCCTTTTCCAGTGTGCCGAATCTCTAAACTTGCCCTAGCCTCCAATCCTCTGTAAGTGCCTTTATATTTCTACTTCGATACTATACCTCGAAGACTGGATATTATGAAAATAAAACACCAAACAACGTTTTTCCTATAATACGCGTATTTATTTAATAAATCATAAATTATACACAAATAACCCTGTGCACGTAAGTATGGCATAAAAGAATACTTTTTTTAAATGTAAAACCTCATCTTAAATCGTATCTTATATCTTTGTTTCGCAACGTTTACTGTTAAATTATTATTTTTTTTTTTTTTTGACAATAAATAAAATTTTGCGATAATAATGGAGTATGCTACGATAAACAATTCTAGCAAACTAAAAGCCTATTTAATTTATCCAGAGTCAGAGATGAATACTACTTGATCCTGATCCTAGATCCTCCATCGCTCAATTTTGATTCAGTTCGTCCTCACCGATCGCTTTTACCATGCGACATACCAATTCGCCGCATCTATTTTGTCGCATCTTGCCAACGCTGACAACTTCTTCGTGACTTGCCTCATCCTCACTGCTGTTGTAGTCTGTCGCACACTTGTTTGTGATCAAACTGAAGGCGAATACCGTCAGATCGCAATGACGTGCAGTGATGACTTCATGAACAGTAGACATGCCGACAGCGTCAACTCCCATAGTACGCAGCATTTTCAACTCGGCAACTGATTCATAGTTTGGTCCTCCCAGACAAGTGTAGACACCTTGGTGAACGTCATTCTCAACACCCATGTCTTTGACGATCTTGCGAGCCTTGCGAACGAGACGGGCGTCATAGGCGTTGGTCATTGGAGGGAAACGTGGTCCAAACCGGGGGTCATTCGGTCCTTGTAGCGGACTGTTGCCAGCAAAGCCCATCATGTTGATGTGATCGCGTACGATCATAAGATCACCGACTTTAAATTTGGGATTAAGTCCACCGGCGGCATTAGTGGCTATGAGGGTCCTAATACCGACCAATTTCATGACACGCACTGGCATGGAACACTTGGCTAGTGGATAGCCCTCATAGTAATGGAAACGACCTTGCATGCACATGACGGGCATGCCCTCCAAATAACCGAAGATCATGCGGCCTACGTGACCCTCCACTGTTGAAACCGGAAAGTTGGGAATGTCCTCATAGTCGAATGCGATTGTGTCCACCAGATGATCGGCTAGAGAGTTCAGACCTGAACCACAAATGATGCCGATTTTCGGGCGAATCTCTGTCCGGGTCAGAAGAAAATCAGCAATCTCCTTGATGATCTCATAGGAGTAGCTAGAAAATACAAGAGAATAAGAAGAAAAACATCGTTAGACAGTTTGAAATGTGATGGTGACAAATTCGATACGTTCTGTGGCACTTCAATGGTATTCCGTTCCGGATAATGATATAAAAACAAAATGACTCTATAGACACGATTCGATCAAAAGAAAATACGGTTTTACCTTTCTTCCTTCAATAAAAAAATAAATTGAATTGTATTCACTTGTCAAAGGAACCGCCCCCACTACCCCTTCCGAGGACAACAAAATCCGATTATTATCATTACCCTGCTTACTTAAGCTATATTTAGCCAACTTCGAAGTGCATTATGACACATCCCCCTATCACAATGTTTTGATAAGCCAAGGTGACAAGGTTACACCATGCATAAGTATGTATGACCTAATGCTTATTTAGGCACATGTTACCACTGATTTCGGGTGTAATTAGTTTTCGTGAAATTTGTTCGCTTGCTGGGGTGTAATAATACGTTTTGAAATTCACGAGGCGCCGAAATCCAAAAATTCCATTCAAAATTAGTTTAGGGGGTGTGAATTTTCAGCTGCTGTTTGAGAGCTCTCTGTCTGCGTGTCTGGCTTTTATCTTTCCACGTGTTTCAGTCAGATACACCAATTTTGATTGGAATCGAATGAATTATGTTATAAAAATAATTTACAATAGATATGTGGTTTGCTACCAGCAAATTGTATTGTAATGAGTTTAGCGTGATAAGGTTTAGTTGTAATCGGTTATTTTTAAATCATACAACAGACAACACAAATCCTGTTTCTGTGTCCAGTAAGATTTGAAAGGTCACACATTTGGCAAATCATTCTAAATTAAGCCTCAAAAAGTTTCAAGTTCTAACTCTGATAATAATCCCAAAAAAATGATTTTTCATCTTAGCCTTATTAGTCTGAACGAAATATGACTTTGGGATTATGGTTAGAGTCCAACGCCAAAAAAGGTGTTTTTAGAAATGCTAATCAATGTAGAATGTACTGAAGAGAATCCTCTTGAATTGGTTACCTGGTTGAAGCTCAGGTACATACATACTGTACAAACAAGGCTTCATACTTAGTTTGAAATTTTAGTGACCCAAGGTGACTTAAGGGACGCCATGGCTCAAGTGGTTAGTGCGTTGGACTACGGAGCAAGGGGTTCGAGGTTGAATCCCCAGACAACACCTAAAATTTCTTTCATGGCCCCACCTCTGAGAAACATCCCAGCGTAAAACTGCCATGAAGAAGCTAATGTTCCTTAAATGCAAAAGGTGGAGAAAAAGTCAAAAACATTCGGAGTAGCTGAACATAAGATCTAAAGCATGTCAAACATTGGGTGGCTGAGGTGGTTAAGTAGCAAAGCTATGTAGGTTAAGTCGTATCGGATACAAATTGAGACTGGTTATAGACATGGAAAGGTACATTTTTATCAATCAGGGCACTAAGACCTACATAACTATGTAAGAGTTCCTTCAAGTTCCGTTCCGTTTACATGATACGTTCTAGTCGGACGTTCGGAGGATTTGAGCTCAATATCATCATGTTTTTTCAAGCCACACCAATATTCTAAGAACGCCCTATATTGGATTCGTACAGTCATACCTCCATCTTAGGCTGGTGATTCCACTGGCGAAGCTTATCAGGAGATCGATTATTAAAATTTCTTATAAACTTAACTCAATGAATTGACAAGTCACCAACAAAGAACAGCTGTCTTTCTACACTAATAGCTCCAAAACGGATATCGGTACTGGAACTGGAGTTTATTGTAAAAACTTAAGAGTCAACCACTCATAAGGAACCATCTTCAAGTGCAAAATCGTCAGAAGGCATCGACACTTAGACATCCGATAAGACGCTACGCTAGACTCAACAGGAATTGAATCAATGCTGATGACGATCGCAAGCATTATATACAGGAACGTGACCTTATGATACCAGGGCATATGGATATCACAGGTCATCTCAGTCATCTCTCACGGTCTGTCACTTTTATAATCATTACGCCTGTTCCCTTATCTGAAAATTCGTACAAATTGGTACAAATTGTTGCAAATTCTAGTCCAACTCTGTTCCCTTACACAAAAAAAGTGTGAAAGAGTAGCACACGAGACAATAAATGGTGTACGATCTGTCAAAAGCACCATACAATCAACTAACACTTTAGTTCAGGTATTTCTTTTCCTCCTAGCAATTAAATTTATTCAGGATTTCATTTTTATGTACATATTTGATTTGGAAACATATGTATATTTGTGAAGATTTCTGAAAACTTCATCGTCCTTCTCGTGTTTTGATCTTCCTCATGCATGATGACATTTCAATTGTGTGCAGGATTTGCTGTTCGATGGGTTCCCTAACTTTCATGATATTTCCATCATTCTCTGAGAAAATTATCTCTCATTCTTAAAAATTTTGTGATTTTACGACTTTTAGTGCAGAAAGTAAAGGAACAGACTGTACCGATTTAGAAAAAGTAACGAGCTGTCATGTGACATCATAATTGAATGGAATACTCAAAAGCCATCAATAGAGACAACATCTTTTCGAAGTTTGTCTAACTACCATCGCAAGTATTTAGACGGAAGTTGCGGATTTGGATAAAGGTTTAGTTCACTTCCATACAGATGGTTTCATGACTGAAAATTATATGGGATGTGGTGTCTTCTTCGAACAGGCTGAATATGTGGCGTTTTCAGGGGAAATTTATGATTTTCAAGGGCGCCTTGTCCTGGTTGAAGTATAATGCAATATCTGTTACGAATACTAGTATTTTTGCTGACAATCAAATGACAATTAGGTCTCTTCAACCTCAAATTTCGCTTTCAATTGTCATTTGTATACATTATATTATATATATATAATATATTCTTACTTTCTCGTGACCACTCTCTTTTTACGGAAAACTATGAAACTTTTGCGTACTCGAAAAGGATTTCGTGAAATTTCGTAGAAATTCGTGAAAATTCGTTGTTTTAGGATGGCCTACGACCATCTCGTAGGCAAAACCCTACAAATAGTTTCGTTGATCCACGTCTATATTTCTTATATTTCCTAATGTTTTAAGAACAATAACTGTTGGCTTATCAGCAAAATTTTAAATTTCGTACTCAGAGTTTATGCATATCACCGGTTAACATCTGTTCTAGTTTAAGTTAGCGTGCTGAAATGATAACGTAATCTCTCATCTAGCTATACGTAAGTGCTCTATTACTTATATCCGCCACTGTAATCTTGTTCTTTAAAAAGTTTACAAGAATTCTACTCGAAGGTCAAATATTGTTGTTAAATATTTGATTACACACAGTTTCAAGGTATTTTTTTTGCAAAAGAAAAAAAGCCGCTATTAATTACTTAAGCAAGATCAGTGCCATAACAATACACAACAAAGTTGTTCAAAATAAAACATTTCCGCTGGATAGATTAAAAAACATTATCGCTAGTTCATACATACATACATATATGTATGTACATAGTTGATATCTGTGGGTAAACAGCTGTTCGCAATTAGGTACATATTTAACAAGCTAATAAAAAAAAATGCAATTTCTTGGAACCGCATCCATACTTGGTATATGTAGTTTGTGGTTTCTTACAAGACCACAAGTACTTTCCTATCTTCATCACAACAAGTAATAAAAGTCTTGTAATGAATCATAAAACAAGCAGTAGCTATAAATCACTTAAGCCGTTCCTAGTGAAAACGAGAACGATTGGAAAGTAGGTACAAATGTTCAAAAACAAAAAGGCTATTGTTACGACATTACACATTGTTATCTTCTAACAAATTACTAACTTTTCTTCATTTAGAACGAGTTCAGTACGCTCATCAGGTGATAGCTGTTGTTGCTGTGTTTCTTCTGGTCTGGAATAGAGAATTTTTGTTAAATTTGTGAATTAAACAAAATGCCAATTATATTAGGAGCGATAACAATTATGTCTCTGCAAGACAGCAGCGTTGGAGTCCGATTTTAACTATTAATAATTTGGTAAAGATCATGCAGTGCAATTTTAATGATGATAAGCGGTAATGATTTGCTAGGTCAAGTTCTTATTGCAAACACGAGAGTGATGTTGATTATTTTTAGGGACTTCAATGCAATTTAATACATATATGTATAAATCTTATAAAATAGTGCTCTGAATGTGAGAGCGTGGTACAAAATGCTTGCAACTTTTGGTAAACCTTATTAGATAAGGTCTCATTTAGGTTTCGTAGGGTTGGGACCCTAAATGAATCTGAGTGCAAAGGATAATCAAGACAATGGTGAAAAGAGTAGTGAATTCATGTAAAGTCAATCCTTTTTAGCAGACACAACACTACTTTGAAGCATGAAACTAACTACGTACCAGAAATGAATTATAATATGTACATACATATGTATACTAGTCAAAACCCTTAAATTGGTCAAAGAGGTTTTTACTCTCCTTTCTACATCTTGTATAACGTTTTGTGAGTGTGATCTATAGGTATCTGTAGAAAAATCGAGTACGACCATCGTCGTCATGGTCATCGTCACATAAATTAACGGGTATAGGTGGTTAGAAGTTTTATGTCTTATTTATGTTAGTTATGTGCAGTTCAGTACATTTGTATACCGTACTTAGCGATTGGATTCGACTGATGCTCTTGATGTGTATAAAAATACTCAATCTTAGAAGACGTAAACAGTAAAAGAAAAGTCTGCAGGGGAATGCTACAATGTTCGCTCACTACTCCTATGACTCCTTGTGGCGAATGCCACTAATCTTGTAGGAAGTAATAATAGTTACTAAGCAAAGGTCTGGAAGTAATTCATTCAAAGATAGAGGTGAGTAGATCTTCAGTCCGTAATCTTAAATCCCGAGCTATGTAATTTGGAAGTAGAATTGAAGATTCCTATCCAGGCAAAAGAAATTTTGAACTGACAAGTTCCCTGCCTTCGAAACCGTAGATGACAAATATCTAACTAAAACCATTGCCACGTCTATTTCTGGGTCAACCTGCCATTGCGTGACTCCAAACCTACAGGCCTTAGTGCCGCAAATGATCAACTTTGCCGAGAGTGAAATTGTACCATCCTCATGCTCCACTGGCAAGAATAGCACCGTAAAGGACAATGTCATATTTGTACCTCAGCAAATGATTCAACACGATCCTCAACTCTTGTCCATGACCTCAAGAAATATGCCAAATTTTTAGGCAAGCCGATGCTAAGACCGAAGCATAAGAAAGAGAAGAAACCGCATCAACCAGAGCTGAATCTTGCTGAAGAAACTCTTGCACCACAAGTCGAAGGATCGCTTCGATTTCGTGCCTAAAGAAACTTTCCTACTTGACGACTTAATACGCTTCTATATCAACAAAGAGATGCCAAGTTCATTCTTTGTTTTTATACTTCATCTTCATCTGGTAAGTATATGACTGCATAAGGTGCGCTAGCAGTTTGCTTCTACGGAGAGGACAACAGCATAGTTTCCAGGGAACGGTAGTTATCTTTTAAAAACTCGACTACGATTGTTACGAGTACAAGAAACTCGATCCCAAATCTGAAGGACTAAGAAGCTGAGTATTTCTCCTCAAGGCCAGCATATTCAACTAGGGCAAGATATTCAAATGGGTGCCTGCATAAATAAAGAGCACATGCTTCTTGCAATATAACGCAAGTACTCTAGACTCTAACACCGATCACTCCAATTGAATCTACATGCTCTCTCATAGGATCATAGATTTCCACCAAATGTATGGATATGTACAAAATAAATATACAGCATGACCCAAATGACAATGTATGACCCAAAGTCTAGCTCTCCGAAGGGCACGCTTAGTGTATGAGAAGGTTTGTTTTGACTGTGAGACATTTGCCAGAGGAGACTGGGGAAAAACTTTATAGAGGTTTCTAGGACCCGAACCTAAAGCATCTCGATTAATAGTCTGATGCACAAAACACGGCGCTTGCACTGCGAAAATAAAACCAGTCTCAACAGCACAACAAAGCGATCTAGAGAGTAAATAGTTTCTGAACTGTATGTAGGGATAGAGAACAGAATAGTTTATCAAAAATCATGGCATTACACGCGGTCTCTACTATTTATCAACTGATTACTTGCTATATAGCATGCTATTATTAGGTCTTGTGGAGACCGACATAGCAGGCCATCGATTGATAGCTACCGACGATAGCAAGCTCAAGCTGTCATTTTACTGTCAATTATTATGAAATTTCAGTGGAATTGTTAGATATCGTGAAGTGTCCCTATTTCTAAAAACGGTCTAACCAAAAATCGATGCATACTTACATTTTTCTATTTTCTTCTATCAATTGCTTCAAATCCATCAAATGTTCATAGTCTATCTGACACAGTGATTTAGAATTATTTCACAAATTTTAAAACAAAAGATATCAATATACCAAAAGCGAGATAAAAATATCGTGTTACGACTATGCATTCATAGACTAGTCATTGTTAAAAAAAAATTTTATCACCAAATTCTCCAATGAATACCGTAACCAGATACTTAAACTTTTCTTTGAATAACAATAGACACACTTTTGTTTCAGAGCACGTTCCTAGATTGCAAAGCCCGTTTTTATCTATGGCTTGGTTATAAATCTTTTTGTGTCCTTAAATACCGGTGAGAACCAGGCTTGACAGAAGATATACTTTCAATTATGAAAGTAGTTTCAATAGAAATATATAAGAAAATCAAACAACACAAAAATTAAAGGCACTCACTAAACTCATGTATCTACGCCCTCAATGCGTAAACATGCAAAATTTAACGATAAATCGGAAGCAGTGGTACCACACAGAGTAATTAAGTCGGTTTCGATTTACGTTGTTATATCATTTCTGATTAAGTGTGCCAATTATCTTGATTGAAAATACAATCCTAACACGATTGAATGCGATCATCGTCGCATACTGTCAACCTTACAAGTCGATCTATTTTGTAAGCATACTGCATAGCAATGCTTTGCATTGTTTGCATGTTTGTTGCATACTCATTGCGATGTATGTACATAACTTGTAGTATATTCTATGAAACCCCATGTTTCCTAATAAGAAAGAATTTTAGATTGCGCAATAAGTTTGTACGTGTTTGCAAGCATTGGAAAAAAAAAATGTATATCAGAAAAAGTTATGTAAACAAATAACTAAATAAAATTGGGCTCGCCTATCTCAGTCTTGATATGAAAACTTTTGAGTCAAAACTATGACACACCAACAGTACGGATAGTACCTACTCAGCACCTTCTCCTGTAATATGCTTAATACAATTAACATGCGTTATCGGTTGATTTCCAATGCGAAATCTTAAGCCTGACTTTCATATCATGATTTTCGTATGGTTGATCTGAAAGAGGCGTAGGCATAGACATACCCTAATCAGATGTACTGCGCACAATTTGAATAAAAATAATAAATAAACATTCATGTCGTAGCTAAGTTCAATGTCAATGTTTGTAGGAAGTAAATTCGTTAGAAAATTTAATTGATCACGCATATCCTCCGACAGAGGTCTCAAAGGTTATCGTATCAGAAATAGAAAGAGTATGCGGTGATCTAAGAAAGTGAGTGCGTCGACAAGAAGTAAACAAAATAACTTTGCACGATTGTAGCCCAAAAATATCAACAATAACAAATTTAACACACTTCCTGCGTATTTGTTATCACTGTAGAAAACATATTAAAAACCAATTTTCGATAATGAAATGATAAACATCTAATTATATTCAATGGAGGAACACTTTTAGATATGTACATATATAGGAAAAGCTAATAATTCCGTCAAACTACTCGTAGATAAAATTCAAAGTTCGCCTTCTCTGTGGTTGGGTCGACGTGGTTTCGATAGTCATCTCACAATGACCTGGTATCCACACAGGAAACAATGCATTTAAGACGAACTATTCCCGGACCCTAGTTATGTTCAATTTTAGAAATAACTTCCAGATAACCATCCATGGCTTTGTCAAAATTAAAATCAATAAACTTTGCACCGATATGATTTAAGATCCAATGAAGAGGTAATATTTATCACCATAAGCTAGTAAGCTAGATTTTGGCCACTTTTGTTGGCATTCTGCTCACTACCCCAAAGCAAGACCTAATTTTACGGTCTTGAAGAAACTCAATCGTCCATGGAGGACTGACAGGATCTAGATCTTGCCTAGCAATCTTATTGGGAATCTCATTCCCAAGAATCTAGACAAGACTCTAAAATCTTAGCTTTGCGACTGAATGCCGAGAGTTCTTACATTCTCGATCTATATAGGAACTGGTTAAAGTATTAAGCAAGGCCTTACCTCAACCCTTCCACCTATTTTTTGCAATATAATCCGGACCATTAAAATAAACAACAATAGACTTAGAAAACAGAGAGGCATTTTACTACAAGTAGTGAAGTCTAATCATTTCTGCCTTTACGGAGACATCAGCATTAGACTTTTATCAGGTTTTGAAACCATCGCCCAAAAATTCAACAACAGCCGAAGCCAGTCCTGAATGCAAGGAAACTCAACTTGCTTCTTACAGCCATTCGTGTTGTGCATGTTACATTTTTCTTTTTTGTGCCAAGACCTATCCAGTATGCAAACATAGTAGAAAGGTAGATTCCATAAACGAGCGATTAGACTGATAGATGATCCAGCTCGTCCATTCGCAGATAGGTACATAAAATTCGATATTTGGGCGCCACATCATGCGGACACCAACCACACCACCCCCATTTTCAACTGTAATCTGCGCGATTATTTTTTTTTTTATAAAGTTAATCTTATTACAGAACGAGCGAAGTCTGGAATTCACCAGATAAAGAGAGATATTTCAAAAAGTGTCACACGTTATTCCAGGCGGTTAATACTCGTATGACTTGTCCTCTCCCGAGAAAAGAATATAAAAAAAATAAAGACAGGGTTGCAAGTAGACGCAAGTGGTCTTTATCTTTATCCCTTTCATTTGTAAATTACTTAAAACTAAAACTTATATAATTATTTCTACAATTTTCCAAAATTTGTTATGCAATCGCTTTAAATATATTAGACTTCAATTTATCTACAGAAAAAAACTGATATGAAGTATAAAATAAATCCTTTAAGCCATTGAAGCTACTATCAAGCATACAGGCTGACCAAATGTCCTTTCTACATTTTTGGGTAGGTATGCCCTTGAAGAACAAAACAATATCCATTCACATAATTCGATTCTTTGGGTTAAATTTTATCAAACAGGTACTGATAACAGTGTAGTCACAAGTTTAAGATACAACGAATTCGTTATCATTATCCTTAGTCACATTCACGGTTATGAATTAAAAAAAAAAAAAATTAACAAAATACCCATTAATCGAAAGGGGCTTGGCTTCGTTGTCAAATTGTGTAGATAAAAATAAATAGTATTCAATAAAACACAAGTACTATAACCAACAATCAATTAATTTTTTCCATTTCAATTGACGTATATCATTTTTTATAGAACACCATAAAAGTGCAACACTTGAACACCACTTTAAGAGTTCTAAATGCAAATTGTTTTATATTTACACTTTATCGATTTTAATCAATTTTATTGTATACAATTAATTATATTTTTTTCCAAAATAATTTCTTGTTACGTTTACCATTCAGGTTCAGATTTAGAATCCACGAAGTAAACATCAATAAATTTCATTTTTATTATTAATTTTGTATCAATTTAATTTTCGCGTGTTAAGTCTTTGAATAAATAAACTAAACTGAATTGTATCAATTTGTATAGGAAAAAGTCACCCAATTTAAATTTGGAAACAATTGTTTAAATGACGAAGCTAAAATCGAAATCACTCTTGTAGCTGACAGAACTGGATTAATTATGACACAAGTATTTATATAGAATTAAATAAGAGAAATAGGACCGAAAAAATCCGGCAAAGAAATAGAGATAAGCCACAAAAGATACGAATACATCGAAGAATTGTTAAAGAATTTTACTTTCTATTTTAGTTTTTTTTTTTGTTTCTAAAATTAATTGAATTTATTTAAATTAATAGTATGATGTGTAAACGATGTGGTAAACAAGAGGCAATTGATTAATTTGGTATAGTGATACTTGGGTAGCTGGCACACGCATACGTATTGATTAGAATCAATTAACTTTGTTCATTTAAAGTCAATGACAAGACAAGATACCAGAAGTGTATGTCACAGAAGATATTTAAGTTTTTATTTTTATGTTTAAATAAAAGTATTAATTGAACATATACATAGTGTCAGTGTTTGTTGGCAATGAATTATGAATTATTTTGTTTTGTTTCAAATCTAAGGCAACAGCACTCCCCAAAAGAGGTCAATTTAATATGATAAGAGACGGCGAGTTGTCTAATTAGATTATTTGTTATTAAAACATCATTATCACATGCAGTAGGGCTTAAGCTGAACAAAACAAAAAAAAAATGACAAAATCACATGAAACAATAACGTAATATAGTTATTGTATTTCATGTTGGGGTATTTCTAGAAAAATAAAAATTTAATTACAATTTTTATCAAGTAGGTACTTATTTGTACATATTGTACGTTCATTAAAATTCTGACGCAATTGTTAAATACTATTTATTCATTTTATGAGCAAATTAAGTCATTCATTTGGCACTTATTTTTTTTTTCTCCATTCGATGAAGTTATTATATTCCTTCAATCAATGTTTCCGATGACTTGCCATAAAGTTGCCATTTTAATGACTTGTAGGGGGAATTCTGTCCGCAGTTTAGGTTAAAACAAGATGTTTATAAACTTTGACTACATAACCTATTGTTAAGTTTTAGTTTTAATTTGATCATTTAGCGATAAGTAGACATTTAACGAGCTATATATTTAAAGGTTTATAGCCTATGTATGGAAAGTACGTAATCAGTGTTTTAGGGAAGTTTATTAAACGGCGTCAGGTAAAAACAATCAGAACACCATTCTAAACTAGGAAGTGGTCAAAAATAAAGATCACATTTTAGAAGTGTCCGCAATGCAGTAAAGATCGATAAAAATTTTAGTGAACCCAATACACTGTATACAGTCGAACTTCCCTATAACGAACTTCTATACCTCGAAGCTGTCCCTATTACGAATTACGAATTTTTTCAAGTACACAACTTTTTCGTTCTACTTTTAGTGTGTTTTGATCTCTTTATAACGAATTTCCATACAGCGAATTTTTCTCTACAACGAACAAATTTTTGAGCTGGAAATCGAACTCTCATGTGTTTTTCTCTCCATAACACGAATTTTTTCAAATATTTTTCTATTACGCATATTAATAAAACTTTATACCGAAAAAAAGTAAAACATAATTAGGGGGTTCCCCAAAAGTTGAAAATAAGAGCAGAAGAAAAAGAAGAAAGTTCCATCAGTAACATTTTTGTCAGCAGCTCCCTGTGTTCTGTGAGAAAATTGAAAATGCCGCAGCGAAGTAGTCTTTCTCTTGAAAAAAAAGTTATTGATAACAATTAATAAAGTTGAAGGAGTAACAAAAAAAATCTAATTTCTGTATGTATAAGGAATTTTCTATTGATTTTCTGGATCCGTGCGGATTCGCTATAGGGAAGTTTGACTGTACATATGCATATACATACATATATCAAACTACCTTGTAAAAAATGCAGTTTTTCTAGGTTGACAGTTCTCTAGACTGAAAATGACTGCTGTGTGATAAAAGCACGAAAGCGATTAGAGAATAGGACCAAAAAAAACAAATCCCACCTAAAAACCACCTACAACACCTATTCAAACTCCCTCATTAAAGCTAGCGCACGTTAGGGCATTTAAATGATCTATCTGACATTAGGATTGGGCAGCGCAGCCCAATCAAAATTATAGACCCAGGTCCTAGCTTCTCACAACCATTCATGGTGCGGGTGTTATATCGTATACACGACTGGCAGGAACCTACTATTTAATGCGAGAAGATTTTCATGACAGTTTTACTCTCGAATGTTTTTCAGACGCTCGCGATAGGTGGGACCGTGAAAGACATTTTAGATGTTGTCTGGGGATCGAACCTCGAAACCCTCACTCGATAGTCCAACGCACTAATATCTTAAGCCATGACGCCCGCCTGACAAGTTATCAATGAATAAAAAAGAAAAGTTGTCAATTCATGTCAATTCATATGCCCAGATGTAATAACTCGACTGCCATCGGTAGAAAAGATATTTTTTTGATCTGCGATTGGAAGATACATAGCTACAGAATACCATTACAGTGTTCTAGCAAAATAGATCTTGTTGGTCATGGCCCTAGCGCAAACTGCTTTATTCAGTATAGAATGTTGTTCTGATGTCCGAGAGGAGATCTGGTCGATCATAACTTTTATGGAAACTTGGGGTATCACTAAAAATGCATATCTTTAATATTAAAAATACTGTCTATCGTATCCCGCTCGAATTGGAAGCTGGTTCAAGTACATTGTCTGCCTGAATCGATGTTGTAAAAGCATCCCTTTTTCCAATTCAATCTGAACTCAAAGAATAATCAAATTTTCGTTTCCTAAAACGATTAAGTCGGACTAAAGGATGTGACATTAGTTTAACAGTTGAACGTCCCTTAAGTACTCACGAAGTTTTATTTTTAAAAATTCCCAATAAGTAGGTATGTACATAATCCTAAAACTGATTATTCCGAATACCGAAAACAGAATATTCGTTATATCTCTAAAAATCATTCACTGTAGTAACTACCAAAAATTAACAAAATTCCGGGAAGTTTTTCAACCAAATACACTACACAAAAAAATGTATCTTTTAAAAGGTCTTAAGTTATTCCCGTCTCGAAAAGAAACCCAAACATATTCACAAAAACACGTTAAGCACTCCTATTACCAATCATTTAAATGAAGGTTATTCTCCACAACACCTTTAAAGCACTCCATTCTACTAAATATCAGAAAAAAATACTAACAGCCATTAGCCTGCACTGCAATATTTATAACAATTTAGTTTATCTATGTACCCATAAGTTATCGAATTCCGTTTTGTTCTATTTTTTTTAGGTATCGAAACAAATGTATCCACAAATAGTGAGTGCTAAATATGTAATTTCTAATATTCGTACTGTAACCAACAAATATTTGTAAACAAATAAAAAAATGCATTGACAAACAAATTTCACCTCGTAGGTGAAATATGATTCGCTCTTCGTACAGGTACATTTTTTTTTTTCAACCTCACTCGACTACGTTAGAAAAAGTGTTAAAAACTATATATTTGTCGAGTCAGGTCATTAGTCTGCTTGCAGAGGTACAACACAATAAATTTGTTATCATGATGAAAAAATTACATATTTCTACTCACAATGCATTTTCGGTTGCCGTGTAGGTTCCGCTGGTGTTACCATTTCCTGTTGCACCATTAGTTCTCTTTGGGCTTATAATACTAGCTCCGTTCGTGTATCCAGTCATTTTGTTTAAATTGGTTTTTAATCAATAAATCAGTACGAATAGTATATGTATGTAGGTAATTGTTCAAAACCTCTCAAGGAATTTATAAGATTTCTGTGCAGAACAACGCGTTTGTTAAATTAATGTCCGACGTTAACTTCTTAGCGACTTGCTTTCAACTGTTGCCTCAACTTGTATCAAGCGATATTTATAATGTTGATTGATGTTTTTTTTATAATTATCATTTCTATATACATGTATACAGAGAATTAAACCAGCTGATTGTTGTTTTTATTCGCGCATGCAACATTCAATAGATACATACATATGCATGTACATGTGTAGATAGATTTATACAATCGTCGGCGACCGATAAGAATTGGAAGAGAGAAACGAGAAGGAAGTGAAGTGTAATCTAGTATTCTACTCCTGTGCCTCCGTGATGTCAAAGAACATTGTGTAACAGTTGCCAACTGATCGTTTTTATGTTGATTTGATGCATTTTTGAAAATGAGATAGCTTTTTATTAATCCAAACTTTTGTATGCTCTTATCACCAGGAAAGGTAGTATGAATGGTCACAGATTTAAGGCAAATCTGTATGACTTAATAATCTCAGCTTGTGTCGTCGCTTTGTCACCATATCGATAAGGTTGACGGAAGAAGATCCAGAATTAGACATTAGACACAAGTGAACAGATAGAGGGATAAAATGAAATGTTTTTAATTGGTCGAAGATTATATTAACTTACAGTTTAATATTTACGCGAATACTCTTTAAAGGTAGTTAAGTAGTAATCAATTCGTTACACGAAGACTGTAGAAAATTGATTGAATGAAGAATCTTATGAAGATTTCATATCTACTTGAAATCGCTACAATGGTTGACTTATAATAGTATAAAGGTATGTAATCATAGAAAGCTAGATGCAATTAAAAAGACGAGAGAATGACGTAACATGCCATATTTCTTAGTCCAGTTTAATGGGCTAGTTTTGCCAAAACAATCGGCGAAGCAGAAAGACTTCATTGTCTGCTAGCACAATAAACGTCGGATGAATACATAATGGCTCTGAGATAAGCTTTCAGTCTCTTCTAAGGACACAGGATCAAAAGAAAGAAAAACACAGTTTGCTTATCAGTATCATAATAGGCAACGAACTACATTTTGTCCATCAATCGCTTTAGTAGAGGACGGCTTCGCAATTTGTAGTATATGCTGTAAGGCATGTAAGAGATTCCGTCAAGAAGGTTTATTTTCTTTTGAATTCGTCGGAAAATTATTGAAATTTTGACAAACGCTTATAATTCAATTTTTATCCATCATGTATGTAATTCCATTAGGGGAGTTTAATTAATAATAACATTTGGCTCCAAAAGGATACTGACCAAAATGCTTCCCAAAATTGTGTAGGTAGTAAAGAGTTTTTCATTAGACCTATTGATTTTGTTTTTTTTTTCAATTCAAACAGCTTGTGTTTAAGACATCAAAAAAAAAGATATTTTGAGTTACATAGATGACCATCGATGCATGCAATTGTGGAACACAACGTCATTCAAATGAACGCGCTAAACTTTTTCATGACTTTTGCTCATAAATCCGGCAATTTGGCATTCAATGTTAATCCTGAGGTCGTTTTAAGTTCGTAACTTATTGGCATGGACAAAGAAAAAAGTCCAGGCGTCAAATCACACGAACTTGGCGGCCAATTGACTAATGCGTGTCTGGATATAAGACGGTCACCAAACTTCGACTGCGGTAACTCGATTGTTTTGCCAACTGTGTGGCATGTGGCATTGTTTTTTCAAACCAAGTCAGTCAACATGGTTCAGTAGTGATCTCCATTACCTGTGCTGTCAGCATTATTTAAGAAGAAGTATGACCCAGTTATCTCCTTCAGCATGAAACCCGCACCAAGCAGTCAATTTTTTTGGGTGCAATGGTATTGTCTTCAAGTTGTCTTAACCGTTCAGATTTTGCAATGAAAATCGAGATCGTTTTCATGCATGTTTAGGGCACAATCACTAAACTGATGATCATTCGGCTTCACTTCTTCAGTCAAAGCGATTTTATAGGAACTCAAACCGAAGTCCTTGCGCAACATTCGCAACAAACTGATTTGGATGAGGACGACGACCTAAAATTGGAGTTATCACACGTACATCGTTCATTGTTTCGATCTCCTAGCAACTACCCGGGATATTATAAGAAAGTCTTCGAATTTTACGATGATAGAGTGTAATCATCTGACGAGTATTAATTCGGGAGGGTGCATTCTTCACACCATTTAATGGAAAAAATGGACATGGCTCTGTGTTACCCCTCTTCATATCATATTGAGTAGACGTCGATTTATGTAGCATGTCTGGGATTTTCTCATATTCCGGCAGAAAATGTTCATATATGCATCTATAAAGGGTTCAGACCTTTTCTTTAGGACTACTGGAATAACTTTTGTCATCCAAATCTAACGGGTGAAACAAGGAATAATTCGAACTTTGTCTTCTATTGAAAAAGGTAAATTGTATTCTTTCATAAAACAGGATACATCAACGATTATTTCTTTTTAATTGTTGTACAAACATCTTGCTCTACAAGCACGAAATTTACCATAAACTTTCAATTATACATAAAAAATTAAGTTTTGTTCACGAGAAATTATTTTTTAGTCGAAAAATATCTATACTTAAAAGTTACTTTGTCATAAGTCTTATGTTACCTATTTTTATACTTAAATTAAATATTTGTGAATGAAAACCACGATTTATACTTTTAATTTTGTAACATGCGATACTATGGCAACCCTACGTTTGATAATTTTTTTTTATAGCAGCATTCCATTATATCAACACGCATGTTTAGATACAAATTATGGGAACACTATTAGTTGCACGATGCAATACATCTGGCATTGAAACTAGTGCGTGGTTCTATGCATCTTGTAGGTTTGTCGGTTACCGGCAAACGTGTTTTGAGTGTAAATATTTAATCTCACGAGTAGATGATTAATTTTTTTTTTTTATGAAAATTTCTTGTAAGTGGAAGGATCTGGTTTCAGCGGAAATTTTTCAGATGGTTTGAGTCGTTTTTCAGAGTATTATTATTTTAGGTGATAGCTACTATGCACAAGCTAGAGGTGTACGTATTATATGAGATAAATACTCTCAGCACATAACCACATGCGAGTCTTTTACTTTTTCAAACATTTTAATACATAATTCCTTGTCTCTTATCTGTTGAAATTTAAATTAAACATTTGATGGTTCTTTTTTGCTTCATAGAAACATGTATGATATGTTGTTATCTGTTATAAACAAAAAACAACACAAATTTTAACATTTTTCATCTAACAAAACTTTAATTTTGAGATAACAGCCCAAATGGTTGGAACATTGTCATGCTTAATCACTTCAAAAATAGAAAATACTCTCGATAGGCAGTTATTACTGATCACGATTTTTTAGATAGTTGTACTAAATCCCAACAACTATATTAACAATTTACCTAAACATTTACCTACAATGATCTCGAAAACAATAATTTTTTATGAATTCATATTTATCTTCAATTTTACATATCCTATTCCCAATGGAAACGTATCATACCAGAATTGAATGCATTGTGCACACAAGAAAAAAATTATTCTTAAAGAATTGTTTACGTTTTCCAGCAGCAGGTAGATTATTGGGAAAATTCTAGACTAGGGATTTTTCTATCTCACCAATGAATACATATTTTGTTATTGGAGATATGTATCATCTCATATCACTCTATTAATAGTCACGTACAAGCGCAGTTTTTTAAACGAAATTGCTTGAATTTCTAATAATTTTAATTAGATACCTTGGCATTTAATTTGTGTACACAAACTATAGCAAATTTATTTAGATAGAAGCAAAACAAGCAGTAGAATAAAAAAATTGTAAAATAACAACAAATATTTATCAAAGACAAATTAAAATTCTCTAGATATACTTATGTACATACATACCTTATGCATGTACCTGAACTATACTGAAATTAAAAATAAATAATAAATTTATCAGACTATGATTCATAGGGTGTGCATCTTTTTGGCAAATTATACAAAATATGAATAGGGTGTAATTCCAACACGAATTAGATCCACTTTGATGCAAATTTCAAAAATCTGTATTAGTTCATTTTAAATTTTCAACCTTATACTCGTATGGACAAACTGCAAAGATCACAGGTTTGTCGGTTGGGCGTCAATTTGTCTGGCATTACATTCTAGTAATGTAGTTTTAAAATTAGTAATGCTAAAATAAGTAAATGCAAATTAATGACTCGAAGCTACTAAGCGAAGGCATGTTGTAACTGCTGGCTCAAGTAAGATCGTGTAACCCAAAACGCTTTAACTTTGATAGTACAATCCTAATTCTTATAGAGTATCTACATATATATACATATGTACATCAAATGGCTAACTCCAAAGTGGAATCTAGAACTCCAGAGACTTATAAAGGAAGTCATACTACTTCTAAGTATGACTAAAAACTAATTTGGAGGCAGATTTTTCTGATCGCAGCACAATGAAAGTGCTCAAAGTGCGCAAAGTGGTTTATACCAAAAATTAGTGAAAAGAATGCTAATGACTGAAATGAAATGAACATGACTGATGCTAAAAGATTTTCTGCGAGAGGACAAAAAGTCAGCGTGGTTTCTACTTTACTACACGCAAACACTTTTGTGATTTGATACGAAAGAATACGGCATAGAATTTCATTGAATTTCTGGATCAGAGCAATACTGATGAATAGAACTTTGATTGGAGATGAAGACGACCATAAATAGCAGTTGTCCGCAAGGTGCCCTATTGCCTCTATCTCCACTCCATCTCCACTCTATTGCATATCCCTAATAGTTCTAACGTTTACGCTTTAGTATATATGTGAATTATGTTGCGCTAGTTTCTGTAGAGTCATGGCTGTCTTGCTTTCGTATATAGTTTTTGCGGTTTGCAGGGTGGTATGATCTCAGCTTGAAAAATACTGCAGACGTGCAGCTTCAGAATCTGTATACAGAACTACTGATCGATCATTAGTTATCATTCTTTAGTTTGATATTCATTACAGCTTCGGATTTGAGATTATTGAAGACATGCATTCCTCCTTTTGTTAGAGAATATGCGTTTCTGATACAACTGTCCACACTGAATATTATCACCTATGTCGATCTAAGCAGAGCAACTGGTTTGCCTTTACCTGCATATATCGGTGTCATGATGAACGTTGTTTATATTGATACTGGCACTCTGACTTATCCCAACAATCACTATCTATATATCATGGTATCGGCATAACAACTTTTATTCAACTTATTGTTTATCCTAGTGTCCACCATCCAGATCATCATATTAAGTTTCGCTCGACATAGCAACTAGTTTGCTCTTAACGATATTCTGTCATGATGAACTCTGACTTACCCCAACAACAAGTATCTACATATCATGGTGTCAGCATAACAACTTCTATCCAACTTATTGTTTATCCTGATGGATCCCGGGAAATTTTTTACTAATCAATACATAAATGTGTGTGCGATTGCAATGGTCCTTGCTGATAGATTTATTTCATCTGTCAATTCATACTCCATTGAGACGCAGAACGAAAGAATCTCAAACTGATGACTTCATGGTCTAGGAACAAGAGTATGGTGAAATCGTTTTTCTCTAAGGATTTTCCGATAGTTCTCGCTGTTTCTTCGGATTTACCTTACATACGTAATTGTTTTGTGCTCGCGCAATAGTTTTTCAGATATTGTCTTGGTCAAAATCAGGCAATAAATTTCAGAGACATAAATTAGCAGAATTTCTCAAGTTTTTCGTAATATTGGAGATTAAGCCACTTTGCTTGCAGGCACAGTAGCCAAATATCAGTACCGATTGATGGACTTAGTCTGACACAACTGATAACCAAAGTTATCGTTGTTTGTTCGTAAACGTTTTAGGAAAACCCCACAATAATATGAACTCTTTGTCCACTTCAAAAAATATTGTTTTTGACCTAAAAAACCAAGCATATCATCTCATCGGTCTAGTCATTTACATCATTAAATTGTTTTCATGTTTAAATTAATTATTAATTATAAATAAATATTTACTACAACTAAAATTTTGCGCATTTAGAAAATATTTGTACCTATATTTGTGACTAACATATATTTTTTTTTTTTTTTGCTTAATATGTATACTCGGTCTATCCTTGATGGACTATCTGCCTACGTAATGGCTTTGCCCCCAAGAGCGTTGGACCAAATCCACTGACGCACGATCTGAGCTGAACTAAATGAAAACAATACCCGTTTGTCTTATCTTTGTTTGTTTTTAACAGGCAATCGCATAGGGTGACTTACATACTCGTACATCTTACGATTAATATGTTTATTTTGCTGATGAAAACGAGTATGTACGACCCCCCTAATAGAGAGTGTGAAATCAATTAAAATCAGTTGTAAGCTGCATGCATCAGTTATGTATGTATGTCTGAATCGCAATGGGTTCAAAACGGAGGTCAAATCTTGAATCGATACTGCTAGAATCGTTTCGTTTCACAATCAAGGAGTTCATCTATAACCAAGTTCCACATTAGAGGAAATCCTGAGAATATCCTCTTGTTGTGTTGACCTTGATATTTTTCTACCTCAAGAAAGATATTTGCTCAAATATTTTTTTTTTTGTGCGAGTTTCCGGGGAAGTGGGTTTGGTGCTCGGCCGTACTGTAGCTGCTATCTAATTTATTAAGAAACCCTTGGTAGTCCGACGCACAAACTACTAAGCCACCGGGATGACTTGATCATGAATTTCAAAATACGTGCTTTTGAATGAGACCGCTTCTGAAACCTTTCTTGCAAGTAAGTACCAAACATAGAACTACAATTCCATGACGTTTTATATTTACCTACATATGTTATGCAAATGCTCGGAGTAAATCCAAACAATTCGGTGAAAGTTCCATCTCTATAACCGATTTTACATCCTACCGACTATCAATCCAACCCTAACGCATTCTAGGAAAAAACAACAAAAGACCAAAATGCTTGTAAGGTCTCACCTCACCAATCTTAATACCACCATTAAACTATATCTCTCCAACTGCAAGTGCATTCTTTCCTTTTGGACAAGGGGCTATCGCCAAAACAATCAATTGCATCGTTTACAAAAAAGTGATGAAATTTACAGACATATTGCATCTTCCCAGACATCCATGTAATCACAACGAACCCAAATAACAACCAGTTCGAGGTGAGTTCCATATCATTAGCTGGCTCAACAAAATAGACAAATTTTCCATCTAACTTGCATAAGCTTATTTTCCCGACTGCTTTCGTAGTCTAGCTCCCCAGCAAATCAAAATGCAATAAACAAAATGCGCTAAATAATAATTTATTCGCTTAATTTCATCTTAAGTCGCATCTTAGTAAGTATGTAGGTACTCTGCCATTTAGTACCCCCAACAGACTGTTTATATTTACGAGGCTGATAAGGCTGCTGTTTATAAATAAACTTTTAATTACCTATTTTGTTTATAGATTTCTTCCACGTAAACATGCAATTATCTTTATTTTAGTTGGATTTAGAAGTCAAAACCCATAAACCTACCACAATATGGTGATCTTAGGGAAATTAACCTTCGGTTGGGTGTTGCTAATTAGGGACGGACTCTCGAAAATTCATTGCCCCAAAGGTAATGGCTTAGCAACAGATAAGTCCATGGTGGAATTTTTATGAAAGCGAAACGAACTGATAATAAGAATCTATGTATGTACGTGTCGGGTTAAGGGAAAATTACATTAAGTCATTTAGTGATTGCTGGTCTTGACACTGCCTGTGTACGACAAACAAGGCATTTCTTCTGAAATCTAAGTGATTTTATGCAAATTCTTAAGAATGCTGATAGGTAGGCACATAAATAGATCTTAAAGAACTTATGAGCGAAGCTATACTATGAAAAGAAAGGAGGCTGTTGAATTCTATGAGTCTTTAATGCTAAAATAAGTTAGTCGAAGATAGTGCACAATAAACTACTCATGGTTCTTTATATTGAAAACCTTCAACACACTAAGAAAGATCAGTTAAATGGATCAATATTAGCTACCTTGCTGTAAGGCTAGGTGCATGCAAATGACATTCACCCCCAATTCTAATTTTTTATGGACCAAAACTTATACAATTAGGTGTAAGGTGAGTACATAATGTATTCTGTATTTGTATGTTGCTTTTAGACTTGAGCTACATATATCTAGAGTCCATGCCCGTCTTGTTCTTTAAGGTAGAATCCGTGAGATTTTGAAAAAGCGCCAAAAAAATTGCTGCGCAATTTTAGAGTTGTATCAGCAAAAACTATCAAGTCTTTCTACCCCCAAAAATAAACATAAGATCATAAAGGGACAATGAGATAGGTAACAATAAGTAGAGAGAGATCACATGGTTGACGTGGCTTTCCTGATTGATTTATCCAGGTGAAGGTTCTAGTAAGGTTTTAATTTATAGCATGGAATTTAAACTCCGTTTAGCGAAAGAAATAGGAAAGAATCATAACAGAGTGTAAGGAAGAAGAAAGTAAAAGGATACCTCAACCGGCTTGGAGTCCAGACCGGGCTAACTGGAGAGGCTTGTTTTTGAAGGCCCAGGTTCACTCCTAACTGTAGCGCCACCTTAAAAGAAGATTAGAGTGTAAGAACCGCCCTTAGAAGAAACTTTTAATAATCTTGAGATTGTTAAGCCTGGAGTAATCTATTTCATGGTGGGTTAGTCTATTCCTGAAATTGCCAACTCTCTCAAAGGAATATTACAATTTATTCACAAAAGCCTCAGGAGGTTAAGATAATGATTTTGTTTTACTCGCGACTGTGGTAGAGAACTTATTATATGGATCCGAGAACCTTTTAGACCGTTGTTTCTAAAGACCGATGCTACCTATGAATTTGAGAACGAAAGTTGAGTTCATTATTACAGATAACACCAAATTAACATGCTGAAGAAGTGACAGAAGGTATAAGCTCTTTATCAGAAAAAATTAACCACACCACCTCCAAGTGAGATGTTTATGGAAATAAAACATAGAGTTCTAAGAACTTTGTTTGACTTCATATATAGAGAACTTATTCAGGTCGTACTGCAATAAGAGAAATATGCATTCAATGATGGTCATGTCCTTTGCGTTGATGGATAGATCAGAGTCCCTCATGAAACTTTCTTATTTTGTATACTTTGTTATTATTACTATTTTTTTTTTTAAAGCGTTCGTTGATTAAACGTTGTCTACAAACTATAGACAAATTGCGAATGTGATCATATGGATACACTGAACTAATTCTGGTTTATGAAACCATGCTACTTAGGGAAATGAATGGTTTGGGTACACATGCAAGTTTGACAATGGATCGATAGTTTGATGGATAGTCCTTCTGCAACCTAAGAAAAACTCCCTGCGCGATTATTTATTAAAACAGGGCAAGGATGGTCTGATTTAAATGGTTCGCAAATTGTTTTGAAACTATGGCACGCAAATCGTCATGGCCGAGGGAGTAATTATCATTGAGTTTAATTCGCCAATCTATTAAAGTACCACAGACAAGGATATAAAAAGACAGTACAGAGGTAGGCAAAGTAAAGTAAGATAAAATATAACAGCTGTGGTAGAAATCAGCGCAGTTCGTAATGAGTTTAGCTAGAGGTAGAAAGGTATCAAGCAGGATGGTGACTTCACTGTATAAAAAATGTCATTCAGACGTAAAAAGATAAGATTTTAAATTATACGTACAAGTTGGTACTAAATAAAGGACTCATAGGCAGAACATGATTTCGGCTAAACTTAACAGTACTAAATTTCATCATTTAAATGAATATTGACAAAGATAAATGTGAATCCCGTTTCACTTGGCGTTTGTTCGAGCTAACATTTTTCTAACTAACACGACAATTCTCCAATTTATCCAGCGGTTTCTGCATTGTTGGTCACACAAAAAATACCACATATTCAGTGTCCTGTTTAGTTAAATGAACATATTCCCCGTAATTTTATTGCTGACAGCACATAAAAGGAAACTCTTTAACATTACTGAATAGGAGGAATATATTCAGGCAGTGGAGAACCAACAAGTCAAATGTGGAAGGTAGGAAGGAAGTATGTATGTAGGTATGTAAAGGATGGTTATGACTCCTTACTAGCCAATAATGAAAAAGACAACTACGCTTAAATGGAGTTTACATATTTGTATTACTTTATTATCCTTTTTCTCAAATTAAATACTATATTTAAATATTTATTAATTCTATATTAATATTTCTAGTTAAAAAGTTAAGTACAATAGTAATAATATATATTAATCATTATATTTTAAAATATCTGTTTTTTTTTATTTATTTATTAATAATTAATGTAGTTTCATTCATAATTAATAATTTAACTTGCATTTATTTTTTCCTTTCTTCAAGAATATGTGCTTCCTTCAAAAGAAATCGTTTCATTAATATTTATTCTCGCCAATGAATAAATAAAAATTTACAATGTAAAAAAAAAAACAGTATAATATATATAAATACATAATAAACTAATTATTAATTTAAATTAAATTGGAAACAGTTCTCAAACAATTTTACATAAATAATAATTTAAAACAAATATATAAATTTACAAAGTTTATTTGAATATACTAGTGAAATACAAAAAAAAAGAAAACTCATACAACAATTCATTTTGTTTGATTTTAAATAATTAAATTAATGAATCACATTCATTCGTTAACATTCTCTTAAAATTAACATTTGATTTCCTCAATTTTTTTTCTTCCCTTTGTTTTCTTTTTTAATAAAAAAAATTGATTGTAATCTATTAAATGTAAATTTTACTTGAATATTTTCGTTTTTTTTTTTGTAGAGTTGTTTCATTTTTTATGTTTGTTTCTATTATACAGTTGCTTGGATGAAACTATTTATATGTGGGGTTTGTGTATGATTATGGCTTACGGTGAATTGTAGCTACTATAAACTATTTTTATAGTTCGTTAACTATAATAAGAATTCTATATGGGGTTTCGTTAAGTTTTATTCTAAATTCATAAACAAAAATTGTTTTATGTTTATAAAGGACACGAACTAAAGTCATCTAAAGCAAAAGATATATACTTTAAGAAGAAACAATGTGTAAATAACGCATTCATCGTAGATTATTTAAATTCGTTTAAAATAAAGAAACAAAAAATATATAAATAAATAAAAAAAGGAACCTACATTTCGTTTTCTCAATCCTTGGGAGAAGCTTAAGACAATAATATAATAGATATTGCTTGTATTATCCTGATTATACATTCATACCTGCTAAGAGTACGAACAAGCATATAAAACGACCAAACAGGTAATCACTTATCAACATTTTACGATATAAATCAGAAATTACTAAGACAAAAGGAAAGCAGCACTTTTTTTAGTTTTTTTTTTTTTTTTAAATTTTTCCTCTCTAAGTTTGAGTTAAGAACTATTGTATTGTGCATATGTGCGGGAAAAACAAAACAACGAATTTATCACGCCAATCTTTGCTAGTACTAAGAAGGAAATTGTGAACTAAAGCAAAGTCTAAAGCAATCATTGAGACTTTATGCAAAACGGAAATCATCCCAGTTTGCTAAATGGAGAGATGATGAACATTCATCATGAGGACTAAAATGTTGTAAACTTACTCAACGCTGAATATTGACATTCGGCCTGCTTGCCATGACCGAGGAAAGTATTAAAAAAATATGAACGGAGCACAGAATACAATTAACTGCAGGGAGCATAAAAACGAGAGAATACAGGAAATCATTAAGAATGCATACTTGACGGTTCTAAAAAACGTTTCTCGTTCACCATATCGTAAAACTACAACGAATACAATTAACTGCAGGGAGCATAAAAACGAGAGAATACAGGAAATCATTAAGAATGCATACTTGACGGTTCTAAAAAACGTTTCTCGTTCACCATATCGTAAAACTACAACGATTTTGCCATTCTTGACATTCTACTCGATGTTTACTTTTCTGTCTGGAGAGTACCAACACCACACTCAAGAAAAAACAATAAATTAATTGAAAAATAATTGGAAAATATCAACAAAAGTAATCTGTCATGCCTTCCATGGATAACCCTGTATAGTGTAAGGTACTTACAAGCAAGTTAAGTGTTACTTTCTCCTCGTCGTTGCTTAAGTCTGAATGGAGTTGCATCTATAAATTTCTTAAGCATAGGGCGTAGAATAAAAAATGCGGTTCAGGTAATAAATCTGATACACATCTGGCCTAGGGACAGAGTGAGCGCGAAGAGCTAAGCGAACAGAATGCTAAGGGATGCCAAACAAAGAAATTGAATAAAATTATTTTTTGAATTAAAGCGGTCCACAGTAAATGCTAATCGATATTAATATAAATTGTTTTTTAACATCTTTGCGCTTTTTCTATCCCTTATTTGCTAATTTATTTGAGAATGAAAAAGAACTACAATAATGAACCAAGCAATTGGGATTAACCATCTAAGAAAAATACAGCGATAGGACTTGATGGCATTCCTGCAGGCCTGCAGGTTATGTATATCGGCAGGCCTTTTACAACCAATTATTGGTAGTCCGTAAAAAAGCAATAATAAAGCGCTCAGCCTCACAACTTTCACCACTTAATTAAACATTGCTGGGTAGGAGGTCGAGTATGTGAACAACTGTCTTAACTTAGGAAATATTGAGTCGACAAAAAGTGGAACCAAACTCGTTGTACACAACAGTCAGGAAATTCGAAGCTGCGTTCGGAATGCTTTCAAAAATCTAGATGTGAGTTGTTTACCACACCAAAACCAAGCTGCTAAGGAGGTAGTACGTGGAAGATGACCTCCCCTGTCCTTTGTAAGCTGCAGTATTTCGTAAATAGATTTCTACACATCATCTTAAACCAAAACATTCATATGAGGAAAGAAATGGCAGTGGAACAAGTCACATCTTGCGTCGCGAAGAAAATTATGTTGCCAAACCCGCTATGCAATGTCATCCGCGTACCGAATCAGGCAGAAGAGCGGATTGCAAACGAGAAAATGTGACGCAAAACAATAGAAGAGAAATCTAGAGCCTTGGAAATGAGTTGAACCAAGTTGAAGCTATTTCCAGAATTTCGCACACGATAACGCGCAGGAAATGAAGAAAAAGTATGATATATTGCATGAGTTTTCGGATGACAAAACAAAATTTCTTTCAGCTGAAAACTTTATCAAGTTACATATTAGATTCAATTTTGGTCTCGCCTGCATGATATCAATGGGAATAGCAGGGTAAGAAACGGGAGTACTCATTGATGAAAAATGCCAAAATTCAAATTCAATGTATAAAATCGGGTAGGAGCACAGATGGCAATAATTTAAACAACTACATGTTCAAGAAATAAATCTGCTCAATGGTTTTTACAAAACAGTTGAAATAATCGAGAGTATCATTTTGTAACAAAGTGACTTTGATTATTGAATGAATTGAATTGAACGAAAACTCATTCGCATAAAATAAGCTATGCAGATAGACTCAAAAGTGGAGTATAACTTTGTTAAAGTGAACAATACGACTCGGAACGACACGGAAGAAAATTTTGTACGTGCAGTTTCCTGTGCATAATAAAGACAACCCACAGCGACCTGCAGATCACTGGTGACCTCAGTCGGTAGGTAAAAATGGTCGCAGTTTACATAGGATACTTTATTATCATTAATCTCTTTTCACGCACGTACCTGCAAAATATTTGTACTCAAGTACAGTAGGTACCTACATATACAGTTCTTCATTCTTTTTTGTTTTTATTACCATATCTGTCATAAACTTTAAATAAATAAATTTTTAGCAATAACAAAAGCTGTCATTTGAAAAAAAAAATTTGCAAAAAATAAAAAATGCACAAAATAAATAATTTACTACAAACAAAACTAAAGTTTTATAACGTAACTCTTGTGATAAATATCTTCAGTGTTATATAAATATAAAAAATCTATACCAGCTTTGTCACAATATTTTTTTTTTATGATTCTAAATGCAATGCAATCAAATTTTTTTCGGACACTGTCTAACGTTTATTGATTTCTTTAAGAAATTGTTTTTTTTTTTTAATTTAGCACGAATATTAATGTGTAATGAATATTATATACTAATTAGATTTTTGTACACACAAACATTTATATCAAACAACTAGGATTACGAACTACATTTATACGAAATTTTTTTTTCCATTTTTATTTTCTTTATTACTTTGAATGTATGTATATTGTATGCAGTAGTATGCTTAAAATGTGTCCTTAAAGTAGTAAATATCCTTTTTTTTTTGTGTTAATTTAATTAATTATCTTTATCATTATCTTTTGCTGTAACTTAGAGAGAGAGAGAAAAAAAAGTTATCTTTAAAAAATTGTGTTAAATACTTTCAAAGATTTATTTAGAAATAAAATAAAAAATAAATTCTTTGCTGTGTTTTATTTCATTTTTTCCTTAATTTGTTTAATAAATTAATTAAATCAGTCCATTGTGTGTATGTATGTGTGATTTCTCTTCTTCTTTGTTTTCTGTGTACAGTAAGTAAGTATATCGGTCGAATATGTTTGTTTTTTACTTTTTCTTTGCTGCTTTCTTCTCAGCTTTTCGTATGGCCTTCTCCCGTTCACGTCGCTCACGCTCTTGATCTTTACGTTCCTTCTCAATGCTCGCCTTGAGATCTTTCAGTCGTCGTTTGAGGCGTTGCTTGTCATCACCTGAGATGCCAAGAGTTTTGAAATCTTTGGAATCTAAGGTGAGCAGTGCACCGCCCTCGACATTGTGTTCTTTGAATACGGGAATGTAACGATCAAGATCGATGCCCATTAGCCAGTGTCCCACCTAAGAATGTTTAAATAAATGTCAGAGACAAACATACATAGATGAAGACATGGAGGGGATTTATAAATTCTTAATATAACTCACCTGCTCCTTGGTCCACTCATGGACAGGTCCACCTTTGTAATTGTGAATGGATTTCCTCTCTGAGAAACTACTACTCGAACCGGATAGATCCATACCACGACTTGGCGAATAGCCGGGTGATGTCGAACCAGACGACATACTCGTTGGGGACGGTGGACCTTGTTGATGCTGCGGCAACTGTGACTGTTGCTGCCATGGAACTGTACCAGGCGGAGAAAGGGATTGAGGAACAACGTTTTTAACTATAAGGCATTTTTGTGTGACAGTGTGTGTGTGTGAGTTTGTTTCGAATAAATGGAACAGGAAACGAAAAAGAAAAGAAATTAAACGGTAAACTTAGAAACACATCTAAAACACATCAAAGACGTAGGCAAACACGTCCGAATTATAAAAGTAGCAAGCAATTTTTGCAGTCTTTTTTGAACGCATTCATTTCAAAAGAAAACAATCAAAGCGAATGCAGATTACCTTTTGGCTGGGCTTCATTCACCGCCTGTCGGATTTCATTGATCAACGTCTTGGCACTGATCGCCGCTGAGCTTTGGCTTTTATTAATTTCTGTATAATCATCGCTGGAATGTCGGGATGAGCCATCACCGAGGCGTCTAAAATGAAACATCAGCTCATTGGATACCCACCAATGTAATGGAGTACCTACCTTTCTCGATCGGATAACACTTGATTAAGTTGATCGGTGAAGGATGTCGGTGGCACTTTATTGCCCCTTCGCCGGCTTGGATACATCCAATTCTCTGTCTGTTCATTCTCGGACAGTTTATCGTTGGAACCGAGTATACTATCGTATGAGCTATTGAGATCCTTGCTGCCGCCAAATGAAACTGTTGAATCGCTACTGGTGGTCTTAAAGATATTTGGTATTGTGGAATGGGTTTTGTGGTCCTTGTGCACTTGAGCGTACAGTTGATTGATTTGTTGTTCGCGGACATATTTCTCATTGTTGTGCAGATTATGATGCCCGTTTTGATGGTTACCATTTGAAACCATTGTTGTTGCCGTCGAGGAGGTATCATTCGTTCCCAAATCATCCTCACTGTCCAGACCGCAGTCAGAGCTGCTATTGCTGAGGCTCTTCTTACCAGTGGGTAACTGGCGATTAGCCAAACCTCCTCGAGAGGCTACAAAATAAAACAACACCATTATTTCCATTCTCAGCACTACTCATAGAGAAATTATTTACCCTTACCCAAATCGATTTTAGTCTTTGTCGCCGAGTTGTCTAGCAGTTCATGTTGCGGCACCGCCGCATCCAATTCATCCTTAATGGGTACCTTCCTCTCGACCGTTGCAGTCTTAACACCCTCACCATCGGGTGACAAATCAGAGATCTCTGTATCGGAGAGTTCAGTCTCCAGTTTGTGGAATAAAGGCTTCGGTGGTGCCTTGCGGATCATTTGTGGTGTCAGCTTGAGACTGGTACTGTCATATGGCAGGACAACTGGGAAACCAGCCTTACGCTGTGTCTCTTGCAGTTCATGTTCCAAATTGATGACACGATCTTTGAGTTTTTTCACCAGAGCATTATATTCGGTATCTTTCTCTTGCAACAGTTGCTGATAGAATTCCTCGCGATGCACCATATCGGCTTCACGCTGTTGGAATTCACGAACAAGACGTTTGGCTTTGTTATATTTTTTATCCAAAGCCATATATTGACTTTGTGACTGTTGTAACATGTTTTGCAGATTTGAAGCCTCCTTTTTAATGTTGGTCAATTCACGTTCGGTTTGGCGTAAACGTTCGTTGAGTAGTTCGTCTTCATTTCCCGTTGTTTCTAATTTAACAAGCTATCACATGAAAGAAAACATGTTAATTATTGCCTTTCAGTTAAATTGTGCATTCGAAAGAATAGAACAGTATTTACAAAACCAAAAGAAAAATGAATTAAACAAATGGGATAAAGAAAACAAAAAAAAAGAGGCTACAACACCCACCTTTCTTCTTAAGTTAGTGATAATGTCATCTTTTAAAAGGCAACTCATTTCACTCTAAAACATAAGAAAAAAAGAAAAAAACAAACAAAATAAATAAAAACAAAGAAAATAAACATTGCAAAAGGAAAAATAGGAAAATGAAACTTAAGTTGAAAATGTATGTATTACGCACTACTTTCTTGTTGCAGTTAAGATTTAGAGCTAGACTAAGAACTAACTGCAGCTAAACTGTGTATGGGGCTATATTCTAGTCTAAATCATGCGCATACCTCTATAATATTGTAGTTCTATTCTATGAGTAGGACAAATTAAAATTCACTTATAATGGTTAACTGAATAGCCGAATTTAGAAAGTTAATTGCAAGCTGACTAAACTGGCAAATGCAATCGGTCTTCTAAAGAAGGAAAAGAAATAACTACATCCAACAATGAGTCATATGTACAGTGATCGAAAAGGACCAGACAAAAAGTTTGCTTAGCCGCCATCCACGCATAGAGCTGCAGCATCCTCACCCAGTGAGTCCTTAAGATGCGATACTAAACGAATCCTCTTGTATCCGAAAAGACTACATGCAAGTACTCTCACTTTTAATTACTAAAAACACACTAACCTCCATCAATAGTTATCCTAAGGGAAGCAAAGACAAACTGATCGTAAATCGGAAGAAATATTGTAACCACTTCAAGCAAACAGCAATGACTGATTAGTTTAAACATGCAGTGTGGGTCTATGTTGCAACCGACCTTTGTTTAGCCTTATCTTACTTTTGAGAAGGCACACAATTTTGTTCGGTCAATCCCAATCAAACATACATACGTATGGCAATGTTGCTATTAGTAATCTTATGACGTAAATCAACAATAATTGACGCAGAACATATTTACAAACCCAACCATCGGGACCTGTTTTGTAGTTGCATTTATCTACATATACCTTAGGGCAAACATTCGACATGAAGAAAATCATGTCTGTTCGTCATGTTCTGTTCTGTTAAACTACGTGAACATAGCTGAACGGCTAGATGCTCCACGTGTATTGCAATTCAAAAGCTTATTTAAGCTAAGTTCATGAATGAATGTACAACCCAATCGCTTTATTTGCGCGGCTATTCCCAATAAACATGTATTTATATTCGATGACGTTTGTAAACTTGTGATCCACTTATAGAACGTACATATGCGTCACAATACGTGGAACCAGCAACAATCTTACGAGATGATTGGGTGCCAATCAAGCAGATCTCCCGACGGTTGATAGAAGGTTATAAAAAACACTTTCCCTTAGCGTTTTTTTTTACTTAAAGTGTTACAAACCAATGCAGCAAATAGCAGAGAAGGCAAACCAATTATTCAGACAAGTGACATATGTATGTATGTCAAACGATGCTATAGGTACCTTACCATAAAGGTATATCTGCGAAAATGCACCACATTACACAACGGAACACAATTCAATGTTTAGTAAATAACTGACGTGACTCGGTGCTATCTTATCTCGTAAAACAATTTCTATATTTGTCCACCTAAAGTAAATGATTTTATGTATCGATTTTCTATCCGCCTATACTAAGCTATAAATACTCGTAGCTCTAAACGTAAATAAAAGATGAACAACTAAAAATGACCACTACCCATCGACGCCGATGACACAAACCTCTGGAGTGATTCAAAATAGACAACACCATGTACTTATTTCTGAAACGATGACCAACCCCGAAATGATAAATTAAAACTAAAACCAAATGAACATATACAGTGGATGAAGAATGAATAAATAACAAACGCCAGCAAAAAAGTGTGCAAATATCTAATAAATAATTTCGATTCAGCGAATTTCATCTAATTACCGCTTTATGCTGTTGTTTTTATGTTTTTTAAAGCACATATCCACCAAGAACGCAATAATTTAAATTAAATTAAATTTATAATTTACAATTTCAAATTCTATAACTGAGTGTGATAAAATCGATCCTACCTCTTGTAGTAGTCTCTTAAGAGACTCTACTTCCTGTGAATGTGTAGCCTCTACCTCCATTGGATGTTCAACTTGTACTGGACTGGTTGGTCCCTCGGAAACACTAGAATTAGCCGAAGCAGGTTGTGTTGAATCTTCAGAATAGTCGAGAGTTCGACGAAGATATTCCTCTTGTTGTCTATAAAATTATATTGGTAAGCTCGTATCTTAAGAAGAATCTTTAAACTAACCTCTTGAGTCGTTCCTCCTTTTCCTTGTCCGCCTGTAGACTCAATCGTATTAGTTGAGCCACTTCAGAATTTTCTGGATCTCTCTCACGACCAATTTGAAATTTGACTAGACCAGATGTGTTGCGTAAAACTGACGCCGCATAAGCTTGAGTCACGCCCACTAAACTTTTACCATCCACTTCGATTATTTGATCATTGACCTGGAAATGAGACGGCAGTCCATAGGAATTCAAGTTCATTTTCATTTATGTATGTATATACTGACCTGTATACGTCCATCTCTAGCTGCAGCACCATTATCAGTAATAGTCTTGACGAATATTCCTAATTTCTCTAGACCAGCATCGGCTCCTACTCCCATGCCAATTATACTCAAACCAAGTCCCTCGGGTCCTTTCATTAATTCCACCGGGAAAACGTGCATTTTCTCGACACGCTTTTCCAGTTCATATTCCGCCGAAGCGGCCACCGGATCGACATCTTCATTGCGACGATCGTAATCGGTTACAGAGAATGTAGAGAACACTTGAATCGGTCCCGAACTAAATCGAATCTTGTTGTTCTTCTTCACTGCTATGGGCGGATAGGTTATATCATCATCGTCGGACTCTAGCAAACCAGGCACTTCCATCCAAAAATTGCCATCTTCGAAGTAATGAACACCACTTTCAACGTAAACCTCTTTGCTGCGAACTGGCGGATACTCTGGGATATAAAATTGGGATTCGTCTAGCTGCTGTGTATTCTCCGCGTCAGCCAAGGAGTAATTCGAGTTGTGCTTACTCGAGATAATGCTATCATCGATAGTAGTCGTCTGTAAGCTGTTGTGAGTGGTGGAATCAGCCGACTCAGCAGACACTATACTATCATGCAGTGACTCCTGCACAAATGTCTGATTTAAGATGTCTGGCTTATAATCGGAACCAACTACGAATGTTGTGTTGCAGTTTGTATCCTCGTCATATGTTGTTTCAACCTTACTGGCAGTTACTGTAACGCCGAGGTCGGTTGGAACTACGTCGTCGTCAACATCAAGGAATGCTGCCGACTCACTGTGAATCGAGTTTTCTAAACTTCGATTTGGCGCTTCAAGGACATCACGTAACCACTCGGGTTCATCCTCATCCTCTACCCTCTCGTAGTCACACTTGTCTTCGTCTTCCTGATCGTCTTCTTTTTTACATCCCTCCGACGTCTGATGATGACTAGAAACACTGTTACTATGGGCTGTGGCAACTGTTGCAGCACTTGCCGGAGCCGATAGTATCTGTTCGACTTCTTTCGCTTGCTCGTCCGATAGTAGTGGTTGTTGTCTGTGTGGGAAAATAAAAATTCACACCGTTAGATTGAGAATCACTAGTTTTTCTTGGTCATGCAAACCTTATTTTGCTTTCCAAAATTCTACAGGACAAAACATAGCAACACGTAAAAAAATGAATTAAAATTTGTGTTTTTTTTTTTTTTTATTCGCAAGCAGTATAAATGCAGAGCAGTAATGCAAAAAAGGATATTATGATGCACAAGGACACACGAGAAACGTTGAGCGCATACGGCAGGTGCCGACCAAATGTCATTCCCAGGTGTGCGTAGCAAGGATGAGACGAGGGACATCGCATCGCCCCCAATTCGTATGTATGTATGCATGCATAAAACAAGGTCAACAGTAGCAGTAGTAGCAGCAGCAGCATCAGGAGTAGCACGGCGGCAGGAACAGCAGCAATAATTGTTTTGCCATACATTTTTAATTAATAAATATAGTTGGAGAACGGACGTTAGGGTGTGTTGGTTATTCGTTTGTGTGTTGTGTTTTTGTTGGAGAATTGTGTGAAATTCATGCGCGAACAATATAAGAATGACGTCATACATGTGGATATGCAGCACAGCCACACACATGATGGAGTTTTGTGTTGTTGAAGTTCGAGGTAAGTAAAGTTTTTTGTTTGGATTTGCATTTCCCGAAGTACGAGTACATACACACAACACACAGAAGTGGCGCACAAATCGTAACAATAACGTTTTTTTGTTGTTATATCGGCAAGGATACAGGAGATTGGTGTTGACATTCATTTAAAAAAAAAAAATTCAGAAGAAACGTAAAAAAAGGAAGAAAAAAAAATAATGCAATTCATGAGCAAAAAAGCAAATAAAATGTTAAAAAAAATACAACTTAATTAAAACTGAATATAATGAGGATGCACAAACCAAATGCTTTTTAATGATGTCCTTTGTTTTCTTTTTGTCATTTTGATTGTGTTAGGTTTACAAGGAGCTAATTAATGTGTTTTATTATTTAAGACCGAATGGTAAGAGATTGTTTGGAAATAAATTCGTCAAGATGTAAATGGGTTAATTTTTTTTTGTTTTGTCGAGTAGAAGCACTTAGATCCTACACTAGTCCAGGAAGCAACAACTTGTTATTGCAATTTCGTGATTTTGGCGTTTCAATCAACCAAAACCAGGACAACAGCAACAAAAGGGATCCCTCTGAGATGTTTGACAAATGTATGTGACCCGTATGAACGGCGATAGATTGTCTGTAGAATTTTGTACTAAGGGATACCATGAATGGCCTTGATTCCTCACAAACCTCAACATAGGTTTAAAATCTAAGACCACATCCTTTGTACCTTACAAACGTTACAAACGAGTACCAAAGTTCATCGGAGATCTCATTATCCCCGACCCTTTTCGGATCTCCCATTTCAACAAGACTCAGTAAAACGACTCTTGTGACAGAACCAAGAAAAGGCGGGTTTTGGAACCATCTATACAAATTTAACGATTCTTACTCTGACTCTACTTAAAGCCAACACCCAAGCGCAAATAAAGTCGAATTTTAGTTTGATTAGTTTGATTTGTATACATCCCTTCTTAACATCAAAGGTCTCGAATCACATTCCTGCAATTGTATATCCTCGATCACGTGCTTCTTATTGTTCCTTCTTTTTATGAAACGTCGGTGTGCGTCACTTCTTTTCTACTCATAAAGCTCGTGAGCAGCTCTGGACCTTCTATGCAGCACCATGCCGCTCTATCATTTCATGCTTTTACAAATGAAGTTGAATACAACTGATTAGGACGCTACTCCTACTTCTCCAGTAGGAAGGAACACAGAGGCTTGAACAGATTAATCATAATCACAAGATCAATACCCGTACTGTGGTGTCCCACTTTTAAAAGATTTATAAGAACGGATCTACTACAATCTCTGTCCCTGGCCAAAATGCTACATTCCACATCGAGTACGCCGAAGTTTAGCTGAATTCCCCATCCTGTCTTGTCTCGTTCAGAATTTTTGATAGATTTTACCTCCGTAAAAAGTTTCCAATTTTTTTTCCTTGAATGTTTCCTGTCCTGCATAATTACGCCTTTCCATTCGAGGGAGGTTAGCTCTCTTCCCTCACAACATGAAGGCAAAGGCCAATTGAAGTGATCGTAAATTTGCAAGACTTGTTCAGCGGTTACATTTGAACCCAGCGAAGTACGGGGTTTTCTCTTCGTTTTTCTTTTTTTTTCCAGGCAATGATATACAGTGAGGGACAAAAGTGAGTATACACCAAACACATGTAAACCGTTCTTGGTGTTTAAAATTGTAAGAAAACTATTGGACTGATTTTTTGACTGATCACTGATTCAAATTATGGCGTCCCAGGATATCGACAACATTACTAATTTCCATTTAAATGTACAATTTTTCATAACTTTCCATAGTGAGTTGCATACTCACTTTTGACCCTCCTGTATGCAATTCCTTGGCACTCGCTCTGTTGCCGAGTAAAAAAACCTACGTTTTGTGATGAATTTCTAAAACCAAATCCGCCATAAGCGAGACAGTGTAAAGCACATCAATCATTCCTCTTGGATTCGCGTTGTAAATGAATGCAATCAGAAATAGTACGTACTGTCGCACTCTCGTGTAACTAAATCCCACTAATTGCACTTGTAGTGTGCAAAAATCACAAAAGCAAACCTTTCCCATTCCACCGACCCTGCGTACTTGTACGAGTGTCCTGGTATAAACTATTATAGGCGCACATATCCTCGCAATGTATCACAAAAAAAAATGCCTAGCAGCACACAATTGTGCAGCGCGCACCTGATGTTTAATCAAATAGCAAAAAGGATGAGGGGCTCCTGAACAAAGCGAACATGTTAGGATTTATATATGGGCAGGCTCCGACCGGCAAATGAATGTAATTTAAAAATAATTAAGCACACAAATAGAACATTTAATTACACACACTCACACGGGGAATTATTATTGTCGTTTACACATGCCGGTCCTCGTTCACATTTTTATTTGCCCTACTCAAACAGACACCCATACAGGAAGGACCATTTGCAATTGTTAGATAAATTATTTATTTTTAACGACCGTTTTGTTGGCCAACTAGGGGGGGTGACTATGTATTGCAGGGAAGACACAATTATTGTAGGTGCGATGGCGATGGCGGTAGGGTAAAGTTCAGGGTTAGTCTGGCCAGCTGCGAGTGACGGCTTTTCTGTTTTGATTGCATTCCTCTGTATGGTTTATCCCCGTATGAGCGAAAAGTGACGAGCAATCTTGTGGATTGGGAGCACACCTAGTGCTCAGAAGTGATTCCCCTCCTCGTAGTTGGATGGATAGCAATTAGTGTTGAGGGCGTGTTTCTTTGAACTATTATGTCATATTCGAGCATAAACATTGACAAATAGATAAGGAACTTAATTGTGGGTCACGACGAAAGTACAGTCGATGCGGAGTCGAAAGCAAAGGGAATAACTTACAAAAGCGTGGTCACATCAGGAGTGCATAATATAAATTGCGTCGCAGTTTTCTTTTTATAAGGTTGGCGGCCCTTAACCTATGACATGTTTCATCTTTTGATGTTGGGAAGGAGTAATGTCAACAACGTCCCAGTAACTGTAAGGGTCGCGGAACGGGAATATCCTTTCGACATCGGTTACATTTAACCATTTTGGGACTTGCTTGGAAGTAGCGGGGTTCAAAGTGTTTAATTTTTTCGTCAAATTGGTTTGACGAGCACCTTGACAAGCCATCCAAACCAAGTAAATTTCCGTTCACATTCATCAAATCTTAGGTCATCTCTCCAAACAATCCCAAATTTCAATCTGTCAAACTATCGAGGAATATTACTGTTTTAATTGCCAACACATAACCATCATTGGAGACCGCTATGCTAGCCTAATGGAAAAATTGCGCGACAACATTCTTCAGAAAAGACGTGAACTCATCCAGCATGCTGTGCACAGGCTTCATTGAAGGAATGTTGCTTCCCAGTGCTCTGCCACCCACCGAATTGTCCTACCTCCCAGCGATTATATTTGATTCCAAAACCTGAAGAAAGAGGTCGAAGGTAAGGTTTTGCGGCATATGAAGAGATCCATGTGAATGTTTCTGACTATTTTTAGGACGATCGTTATGAAAACCGTATTGCGAATTGAGGTTATTTCGAAAAAAAAATTAGGCCGAAAACTAATATACCTCCTTCGTACAGAAATATTTCTGAGAAATGTTAGTACATGCAAGGGACTTTCAATGGGAAAGGCACCTATTTTTCACTAGACCAGTGAATGAAACTCCACCACTTACTCTTGAGACAATCCTAAAAACACTGCACAACGTTAATTTCCATTTCAAAAATGATGATTTAATCTACGTACAACATCTACACTCAAATTGCACTATACTAGGTTTTGTGTATTAGGCTTGGATAGTTGACACTACTGAAACTAAGCATAGATGTCATTACTAATCTATAGTGCGATATTTACAAATTCATTGGTCTGAGATCTGTCCTAGGTTACATATATGTAGCCATTAATTCAAAGAATTTGTGATGTAAATTTCTAATCAACTTGCGATGCGACGCCAACGATTAAATTGGATTACTCACGTTCCGCACTCACTACAAGTATTTTGACTAAACACCCCTGCGTATACGTAACATTTTTTTTTTTTTAACACTTTTTTTTCCAATAAAAAGGAAAACGTTTGTATTGTGGCATGTCACGTTTCCAAGCCTATTTCTATGCAAAAATTAATCGCGCACCATCGAGGACGAGAGATGTTAAACAAAACAAAAAATTCATCTTCCCACTCATCTGCCTCACTGTTTCACACACAATAAAAGGACAATCCTTCCTCCTCGTAGAGAGCACCACCGAACAAAACTACAACAAACCATTTTTTTTTTTTTTTGTTTAATTTCCCACCATCAACTTTATCAAGGACTCTTTCCGTACCAAAAATAGAAATTCAATTTAAACTGTGCCAAGGACTCGGTTTCGTTTTTTTCTTTTTTTTTGTCGTTATCCTCGCCTCTTGGGACTTAAAGGGTTATGATTTAATTCCCATGAAAAATAAACGTTTCACACTACAAAATTACTGTGTGTGTTGCCTGTTTTAACATCCTTACCGATAAATTAATTTCCACTTGTGTTGCCACTACTATAAACACTTCGCCTGTGATGAGGATGGCAAACTAAAAAAAAAAAGGCGCCGTAAGTTGTCACTAGCACTTTAGAACTACTCAATGCACATTTCAGAGGAGCACCCTCGACTGAACACCACTTCAACACGGCGCGAGCTATGGATGAAAGAGAAAACTTCAACGCGTCGTCGATATCGCCTTCAAGTGACAGATGGATGTAGTTTTCTTTTATTCTCTCGAAACTAAAGGACGCAATCGACCAGTTAATGAGACTTTTATGAATCACAGTAAATTAAAGAAATTTTTCGTTTTTTTTCTAGTAATGAGAGAAACACACAAATTGCGCGACATCTGCTGAAGAAACACACCAGCAATGGAAAACTATTTCGGAATGTTTCCATAGTCCAATAGCGAGCCACCCTCGCCTAGCACAGTAGTGACACACAGTTGCATGTGTCATGCACATTACGAATCGGTTGAAGAAGAAAAAAAAATTAAAACTCAAAAAAATATATATATGTACATACATATATACACGCTCTGAGTAGAAAGAGAGCAGGCCACAATAGCCAACAGGCAAGAAGAGACAAGTGAGAGCAGTACTACCCACATGCAAAAGGGGTGAGAAGATAAAATAGAAAGCGCTCGCGGAGGCGCTAGGCATAGTTTCATTTCTATGATGCATAGATATTTCCCATCCCCATCCGCATTCCCATTCCTACCCTCGCTCCGTTCTAGTTTGTTGTGATTTGAAGTAAAAAAAAAAAAATTATAGTCCTAATCTGCATCGCATCGATGTTGTTGCTGCTGTTAACCATCATCATCATCATCGTCGTCGTCATTGCAACCCCCGTCGTACGTAGACATTCCCAGAGGAAGAGGAAATTTCTTTCGAAAGGAAAAAAGAAATTATTTATAATAATAATAATAAGAAGAGAGAAGCACGACATGCAAACTGGGAAAAAAGCTCACGAAGGACGAACTCCTTGCTATATGGGTGTGAGACGAAATTAAAGGCTCGAACTACAAAAACAAAAAATTATCCAAGGAAGTGAACATCTCTCCAATGATTTCACGGAACTTCTGTACTTAATGATGATTATAAAAGTTAAATGACGAGACATTTGAAGTGGAAAACTAAACAAGGTCGAGGTTTTGATTAGCCTGAGAGGTTCTACTTTTCAATGGTTCTTCAACTACTACAACTTATCTCCTCGATGTTTTTTTGTTACTATAAGGAAGGATATAATGATTTACATATGTATATCAAATTGGAACTTATCCGTTCTGACTTTTGATAAGTATAAAGGCAAACTTATCAAACAAATTTTGTTATGTACTCTTATTTTGTTAATCGGTTAGTACGTCGGACTACACAGCAGGGGTTCTTGGTTACAACTCTCGCGAACATCCGAGAGTATAACATGTCAAAACTACAAAAAAGAGCCTCGGAAACTATATTAGACTGTCATTTTGAATCTCTAATAAGTCTAAAGAATATAACAAACACCACACAAATGGTTGTGAAAAGCTAGGCTTCGAATCGCATATGGATCTTTAGTGTCAAATATTTGGATACGTGGTCATCCAACTTGTATGTTTTTGGTAAGTTAAGATGATATACATACATATACTGGACTCAAGACCTGTCTATGCACCGAATGTACAATTTTTCACCAAATATTGAAAGACCCTAGAATACTAAATAGATACCTGATAAAATAAAACGTGATTGACCTAAAAAAGAGAACTGTTGAGGGCTCTATGAATACAAGGAATCTAATTCATTCTTGTTCCCAATGGAGAAAGTAAAAGGACAGTATACGGAGGAGAAGTCAACTGAAGTTTGTATAAATTTTTAACGGATGTCAAAGTGGATATGGAGTAAAAGCACCAACCCTTGTAACTGTTCCTAAATGGTTTCGAATATTCCAGGCCAGACATTTTTCTGTGAGGGTTGGCCCAAATCTTTAGTGAAGGCAAAAATTGACAAAGATCCACGAACGTTCCAGCAAATGCTGGGTAATGAACTAAACGTAAATAAAGGTTTCTGCTCGATGAGTTTCACGAACTTCGAAGGATGACCAAAAAAAGCACGTACTTCAATTCGGTTTGATCAATATTGGCATGAAGCCCGGAAGGTCCAGGTTCCCCAATTGAGGCTGGACAACAAAAATCGGCAGTCGCTGACATTCCATTTGCCATATTGTTTTCAGGGACCAATGAAATTCACAATTATTCTCAGAATCTAGTGACTTGTGATTTTTGAGCGGGAAACAGCAAACACGTGTGATAGCAAAAAAAATTTGCAGAATAAATAAAAAGTGACGGGTGGTCACAGGTTTAACCAACACCCAGAGAAAGGCGTAGATGGTTCTATGCTGGTTTCTGGTGAGGATCAGCTAGGTTTTGAACCAAGTGATATGCACCCAATTTATACTGATCTGCCTATGGTAGCAAGGATGTTCGAACACTAGTAAGGATGAGATCACCATTGCGATTAAATCACCTACAAGGTTGACGTCGCAGGTTCAGTCAAATCCAATTACACTTAGATCAATGTAGATCTAATATAATACCACAAGGATCTATGACCCTCGAAAACCATCTGCAGAACCAGTCGAGGAGTGACAGGAACTAAGAAATAAATCCTTTTAGAAGATACATATATTGCTTTCTACAACAATTTTACGAAAATATAAATCTTCTTTCAGAGGACTTATCTTGGTATCACATTGAACCAAGTAAAACTAAGAACTAACCACGAACAGCCCAATTGGATATTTTTTTTCTTTTCTCCCTCTCATAGCAATCATATTTCCTGTGGAAAATTCATGCGACCGACGACGTGTAAAAACCACAATACAGTGCATCATAAAAAAATATATATCATTACAAACGCTACACTGTCCAAGATGGTTTGAGATATTCCACCCGCACCATCAGACGAAGCACTACTATGTGCCTACTCAAAGCTAGAGTTATAATAATGCAAACAGATCTTTGGGTCCCTTGCGGCGCAACATTGTGTCGTACCGTCAGACGGGGCGGGCGGGCGTAACAACGTAACCTCATTCAACCACCCACTCAGCCGCCGCCGGTGATTGTGCACATAAACACTTTGAAATATTGTTCGTCGGTTTATGCTTGCCTGCATTGGTGTGTGACTTACTGTGAACTGAAATGCAGCTCAAAGTAAGGAAAAAAGAAAGAAGGATAACTGAGAAGATGATTACTAGCCACTAAACTCTGGGGAAAAAACACGGAAATGCTATGATATGGCCCATCGCCATGGATGTGCATGCTTCAGGATGGTATCATGTATACATGGTACAGTTTAAGGTTTGTGAATCGATGAATATTTTATGAGAATTTATCGTTATTTCTTTCGTGCACACACACGTTCAGTGGGACAGTGTGTTTAGTTAATCATCTTCAAGAGCTAACCTCAAGCTGTGATTGTCAATTGAAAGAGATGGGCATACAAAACAGAGAGAAAAAAAAAAGAGTAAAAGTGACAGAAATTGAGATCTAGTGTGGTTGATGGGGAACGACGCTGATGATGTATCCGCATTTTTAATTTAGCAAAGCCGGGTGATTGCTCTCGAGAGGGTACACAAAAAAAGAATCACAAGTATTCACTTCCTGGTGTTCCCTAACAAACGAAACTATATGACTTTAAAGAGTGCTACAGATTTTGTCGCATTAGTTTCGGTATTCCACTAGTCACAGTGGATTATCACTTGCGACATTTGCACGTCACTGAACGATATGACATGACCTTCTTCTGTCACAATAATTACAGTATTCTACGTAATAGTCACAATGACTTGTCAATTCACTGACAGTTTAAAATAGAATCGAAAATGGTGATTTTAGAAACGTCAACGTCAAGTCTGTGGAAATAGAGATGATTATATAGTTACACTACAAGTCCATAATACACTCTCAAAATGACAAGAAAACACTTTCTACCATGCATCTACTGCCATAATATCAAGACAAGCTTCCAACTTCATACGATGCAAACAATTCTAAAATACAAAACTCATACCTTGAACTCAACAACCGCTCAGCCTCATCGGCAGTCATAGCATCTGGTAGGCTATCTTCGCGTCCCATTTCGAGTGAATCGCCCACTCGATTGGAATCCTCCCGATCCTCTTCATCATCCATGTCGTCATCATCTTCACAACCGCTCATATCGGCATAATCAATATCCTGCATATCGAGTGGAGGACCCTCGGGCAATGGTGGTGGTCTTTGTGGCAAAGCCGGCAGTTCAGGACTCTCAAATTCATCTTGAGTCTCAAGCGGTGCTGCAGCCGGTGGTTTCTTCACAGGCGATGTAGTCACACTTGGAACCGTCGATGGTGGTGGTGACTTCGATGAACTGCCACCACTTATATCGGAACTTCTTCGTCGCAATGGACTTGGCGGAATTTTTGGTGGACTCTGTGCAGGAGACGTAATCTCCTGCACAACAGGCTCTCCGTGATAGAACAACTCGGCTGGTGGTGGAACCTCTGGTTTAATTACTGCATACACTGTTGTCGTCTCTTGAGCAAAACCATTGGCATGGAAACTCTTATGCAAATCAATCTTTGCCCTTTCATACAGCTCAGATTCACCAAATACCTCACGACTCTCGCTACCGTCTGGATTCAACCTATAACCAACGTCTACATAATTCAGAGAAGGCTTCTCTTCGTCGTCGTTGTTGTATTGCACTTTATTGCCCGCCGGAGGTGGTGACTGCAGCATGGATTTGTCAATCTCATCCTGCGTTGGACTGTGATGCTGTTCCGTAGTTGGCGCTACGCTCTTTGGCTCAAAGTCATAAGCGGGTTTGAGCTTCGCCTTAATCTCTGGTGATGGTTCATTGAATCCACCTTCGTCGGTGCTAACTGAACTTATAATGCTCGGCGGACGAGAGCCCAAACCAGCCGCTGGTAAATTTAAACAAATACTCGACACCTTCTTAATTCGTGGCGCTGCCTCCTGTTGTGTAGAATTTATCGAGGCCTCGGTTTCACTGCGTTCGGATGATGATTTTTGAGCTCGACCTGCAAAACAAAACAAAAAATACAGTCCCTTTAGTATCATGCGTCGAAATTAACTTCAAACAAAATACAAAAAAAAAAAAAAAAACATCAAAAATGTCCGATCTAAAACTGATGCAGGACTATTTTTGGATTCTTGAAAACTGCGAGGATCCTGATGTTAAGTTCACCGAGAGTCCACCAGAAAAGGAATTCGCCTCGATGTGGTTGTCGAAGCTCTGCAACGACATCTATTATGGAGTTGACGCAAAACGATTAAGAAATCAGTATTTGTCAGAACTGTCCGCATGCATAGACAATGGAAAGTTGAGCAAAATGTTTATGAGGCCACCACCAAGAGGTCCCCTGCCACCGTACCAAGGCGCTTCAAACATCAATATCGACAACAAGGTTATAGTTGCTGAATTGCAAGGTGACGCTGCCGAATGCCTTCCATTAGTTAGTCCAAGGAACTATCAAACCCATATGAGTACGAAAATATTTGATGATAATCGTGGAGCTTGTGCATATCTTGCCGTATCTCTAGGTGACCCAAAAGAAGGCCCAATCTGGATGCAAATGGGAACTAAGAATCCATTTCCTCAAAACGATCAAGACAAAAATTGCAAATCGTCTACCGAAAAGCAACCGTGTCGACACTATGCGTGTCAAACTAATTGTCAACAAGCAGAGGTCCAAGAAGTCTCCAATGATGATGATGGTGGTAACAATTTAAATGTAAGTTTTGGACAGTTTTGTTTGGATGCCATTGCCCAGGAGTTAGCTGGCATTGCATCACCATGTGATTGTCCTGTGTTAGAAGTACAACTTAAGAAGTATGCTGATTTTATTAAGAACTATGCAATTGGAGAGGAAGCAAAATGCTTGACGGGAGTCAAATTAAGAAATTTTTTATTACTAAATCTCCAAACGGATTTGATACAGGCCCTGGAGAGTTGCCAATAAAAAAATATTTTCTTTCTATTTGTAATAGTAGTTTTGTGTTCTTCGATAGCACGATCAATAAAACTGTAATATATTTAGATTAACATTTACTTCCATTAACTCTTAATTCAAGAGGAAAGGTTTGCAATATTAAGTGAATTCATAAATGTAACGTGACCCCGAAACAGAAATCCATTCCAAATATTATGAGTACCTCGTGAACTAAGATCACCTTCTTAATGCATTCTTAATATTGTATTAGGAACAAGATATTGTTCGATAATGACTACCGACAAGGTACCCGATGGAGTTCCGCAAGTTTTAATATTTGGTCAGCTATTATAAGATATAAAATACCACAACGAAAAATAGAACGAGAAAAATAATAAGTAGAAAATGTCTAGTCTAGTTACCAAAAGTTAGGTTAGTTGGAGGTTAATTCCAAGTGCTGAAAAGTCAAGATAGAAAAGAAGACTACTAGCGTTCCACACGATGCCAATCTTGTACAATGCGGTTATCATTCTGTTATTCAACTAAAGACGTGAGTCAATAAACTGGTGAGGTACAAGAAATAAAGGTACAAGATTAGAATTTTTGTGAAAAACAAAAAGTCCTTTAACGATCTTGACTCTCGTGGAGAATACGTGCTGCTTCGTCAAGGTTAAAACTGCCGAGATTTTATGTTCCATCGAGGAACAACTCCTAGAATGCTTTCCCTTAAAAGTCGGTAACACTATTTGAGTAGGCGAATGACATCAAGACATCATTCGTGAACTAAAGAAAGGAAAACAGCAACACTAAGCTAATCAAAAATTTAGAAATATACGGATACGACATCCATTGCTCAGTTCAAGAGCGAACAAGAAGAAGGAATCGACAGAACTCGATGCCTTCGATGTTATAGGGTTCAAAGTTATGATATATAATTTCAACAAGACCAAAGTTGTTGTCATTATCAACTTCAACGACTCACAACTCGAATTGGCTTCAATAAATTTAAAGTACGGACGACATCGGAAGACAAACTGAAGCGATTGCTATTAGCTGGCTTCGGACATACCTAAGATCTTTTCTCTACTTAGTACCAAAACAGGTAAATATGCTAAATTCAGTCTACTCCTTAATATTGCACAAAACCTGATATAGACTCTAATGATAGGGCAAAAGATCACCGTCGGCTAATCTGGAACTAATAGATCCGATGAAACTTTTTGCTTCTTATGTGTTCCGACATCTGTCCTGAAATTAATTCTCTTACGAATGGAGCTAAATATCTCTCACTCTATACGATTGCTCTATACAGCTCACACTCAGAAAGAGCTAACTTTGGAATACAGTACCAGGATGTACAAAAGCGAACTCTGAATTCATAGAAGGCTACCGTGAGGTGCGCTATTCCATCGTTCCAACAAAATCAGTATACTTTGGACAAAAAATCTATTCATGTGACAACGTACTGAAACTATATCTGCAAATGTGTTGGAAATTTTGAGTGTTCTTGAAAATGCGAAAAAGAAATCAGCACTTCACGTAGGATTTCGTACATTTCATAGACAAGGCTTTTAAAAAATCCAGTTTCTAACTTCGAAATCTAGTTACCTCTAAAGTATTTTTCTCGAAAACGAATTTCGAACTGACAGACTTGCTCCATCCTGGACCAGTTCTTTCTTCTTGCATTATTTATCTGTAACTATATTTTCTAAGCTGTTCTCATGAAGTCATTCTCGTTTATTGCACACAAACAGACATGTAGTCTTGACGAAATCTTTCCTTTGGTATTTCAAGAATTTCAGCACATCCATCCCACATTCTAAAAGCGTTTCATGTGTGGGGGCGTAATCAGAATTTATTTTCCATCAGTTTCTGTCAGACTGTTACAGAAAAAAAATATATAAAATAAACTGTTTTTTATGTCACAACTTTCCGCGTTTTTTTTTTTTTTTTTAACTTATGTCCTCACCTTAAATTTTGAATATTTTTAACGAAACTAATTAATTAATTTTTGAGATTCGTCATGCGTAATTTCATTTCAAAAACCGTGTAGTTCGATGAAAGTTTACTTTATTGCCGTCAAAACATTTTTAAATTTAAAAAAAGAACAATAAAAATAAAACAAAAAAAATTTTTAATTTCGATAAATCACTTTTTCTGAATCATGGCAATTATGACGCGTTTGCGGTTAGATTTTGCGTACACAGCTAGACATGAGTTCTGCAGATATTTTTAAAAAATTTGTGTGTTTTTAAAGACACAAGGTTGTTGATCTTTTTTTTTTCTTCAAAAATTTAACATCCGGTTGTCTGTTGGTAAAAAAGAGAACAGATTTTGTTTGGGGGTTAAGGTTGTTAAGAGATTTATTTGTCTGGGTGGCAAACAATTAAAGATGACTATTGGCAGGATTTACGAAAAAAAAAATAAGCTTCTAGACCACAAAAAGGTCTTCAAAACTATTACAGCAGGCCTCAAGTTTAAATTTTTACTTTCGTCTTTAAAATCTTCCAGGATTGATGGCATTCGCGTTATTAACTTTACGCCAATATCCTGAATCAGCGATATCGATAATTATATTAGGTGTGTCCTGTCAAACTGGAAAGCTTGGGATGTGGTTAGTCACAGATTTATGTAATGCCATCAGCGACGTCAAAGATCCTAACATCGAAAATTCCTAAACTGGAGTTTCTTTTATTATAAACAAGTTCAGGAAGTGTAGTGTAGTGTGTATATTTCGAAATAAATAGTAAAACTTATAATTGACAGTTGAAGGTCATTGTGATGTTTGTTGACCTTCCTATTAAAACTATTCACATATATTAGGAGGCACATCATGATGGATATCACAAGCGAAAGTGAACAAAATGTGTTTCAAATTATGTTTAAAAAAAAATAGAAGATTTAAAAATATCCTTTAGTAATTGATGATTGACGTTGAAAGTAGTTGCCCTTCCGCATCGATTGTTTTCACTGGTAGTGAAGTTGATTTCAAATGAAGCATGTCGTAATCGATTTTGTGTCAAGGTAATGTATTCTCAAAAGCAAATGATGTAAATATAAACTCATCTATTGATTTTTAAAACCTTATCTATGAGACAAGGAAACTATTATACAATATGTAGGTCAACGACGCAAACTACAAATGTTGCTCCTACACTTGTTTGTTTATCATAGACTATAAATGATTTTTGTGTTCAAGACAACCGTGTTATTAAACCTGAAGCTGTAAAGAAATTTGTTCTCTGGACTAAAATATGTACGTTGGCAAATATTTTTGCTAAAATAATAACAAACATTATCCCCGAACGCATTAAAGAACATCCAGGAAGTATTCTCGAAAATGAACAAACAGTTTCCTTTCTGGATCCTCCTGGGTTGACTACATTCACACCTTACGGAACATCATCAAACAATGCGTTGGGTTTAGAACTTAAGCAGAACGAGAAAAGCCACCATTAACCATCCTAAAATTCAGGGAGGACGTTTATTTATCTCAAAGCCACAAACGAACAAACACAATGGATCCATTGGTGATCCGAGTGCTGGCTACCTAATCTACATAGATCCCCGCTTGACCTCCTGGTTTTTACTTTCGACAAAGCGCTTGACAGTATAAACAGAAATGTTTACATGCATGTAATATGGAGGAAAATAAGTTAGAAAGAGTTTGTGTATCGAATCGGAATTCGTCAAGGTTGCATACTATCACCAGTACTCTTTCGAGTGATGTTTCACAGAGCTTCTGTTGACAAGAAGTGTCAGCTCGTTAGTTACTATCGAAACTACCAAGACCTAGAAACCAGGCTACGGTGGTAGTCTTGTTCAAATATGCAAGACGCTGGAAGAGATTGAGACAGTCCTAGACATGAACAGACCCTACCGTGTAGGATTTAAAGCGGATTTCTTTAATTTTTTCTTAAATTTTCTACTCTATGGGGCAACAGTACGGAGAAGGAAGATATCCTTGATCGTTTTGCACGCAGAATTCCTCTGATGATTTTCGGTCTCGTTTGCGTTGATGGACTTTGGAGCAGAATATTTAAAAGCGAACTGTACAAGCTGAGAGCGACGGAGGGACAACGCAGTAGAGGAAGACCTTGCTTTAGATGATACGCAGAAAATGAGGTACGTGTAAAAAATGTAAATGATATCATCTTATGGAAATAAATCTGGATGGTTTCCATTGCTTAACAAAAAAGCAATTTCATTTTCTAAATTTAAATTAGAAACGGAAGTGATATAACAATGGGAGACTGGGAGACTCTCTGCATCATTATACTCACTTTGCATACCGAAAATAGTTTAAATACGTTAGACTCCCACCAAGTGTGTGTCCATCTATCGCTAACATTCAAAAGTCAGTCCCTGATCTTAACCAATCGGCCCCACCTTACCCCAATTCAGTAAAGTTAAGGCGTAGTATCCATAAAGTATCGAACTAATTAATTATGCTTTCACCACATATTTTACACAACTAGATACTGCGCAACATTTTCACAATCACTCACCGTTAACGACTGGAAAAAATGTCACTTGTTGTCACAAACACGATCACTTAAAGACTGACAAGCATCAAGATCGTATAAACAAACTTTGTTGTGAATTATTAAAAATAGTCTCATTAATATATTTTCTTTTTTTTTTTTTCTTTTTAATATCTATCTCCTCATAATTCAAATGGCCTAATTTTATTTCCATCCATCCAGCCGTTGTTGTAAAATGGAGTGATATGGTAATATCTAAAAATACTCCATCTCTCGGAAATTCAGAAAACACCTCCAGTCATCTTTGATGTTTGCGCGCAAGTACATTTTGGCAGATCCACTTTCAACTTGTGCAAACTTCCGCTGACATACCCTATGGGATGTGAAATTCTAAATAGAAGCTGCAAAATATTATTTCTCTAGAGGGGGGCGTTGAAGAGCGATTGAATCTTTGCTTTGCATCACGCTAACAAAAATAGTTCATCATCACCCAAAACAAAGAATTTCATTCATTCACATCGCGGAGCGACGATGCTTAACGTCAGACTGACGCTACTACGGCACGTAATGCAATTAAAAGTCATAATGACAATCTTAATCTCTACAAAAAAGTAATGTAAATGTTCTTTTCTGTTTTTTAATTCAATGGAAAACTGTTTTAGTATACAAACCTCGGCAACTGGTGCACAAATTGCGAATACTAAGGCACATGGTGGTGGCTGTTTTCAAGAAGTAGAAAAACCGTTTACAAGGGGATTATCTCAGAATGATGCAACCACTGCTGATGATGATAATGATGCTGATGCTGACGGGTGGTAAATGCACATTTCTGGTACATATATGTTGTGGTATTTTGCTTACAGACACGTTTCGTTATTTTTAATCTTTCACTTATATTATACTTAATACTTAATAGTCTATCGAATTCGAAAATATTTAATAGATACACAAACACTTTGAACGGCGGCGGCGATGTTCAAGTGAATCTTTATGTCACTGTCGCTGTTGAACCGAAGAAAGGGGAGTATAATAAAATTTTGAATGCCCACTCAGAGACTTATTCACTCACGCACTCTTTCCAAAGACGGTAGCCGCTGGGTTGTGGGTTTTTTATGATACAACTAACATGGTTATAAAGTTTGATATTGTTAATACAAACAGTAAGCACACGTGAATGTGACATTTCAGCAGTTAAATGCCATTTGTTAGTGACAGCAAATGTAAACCTTAATTTAAAGATAATTTAAATGCTCGTTAGAAATTAATTGGCGATTCGCAGCAGGCTATTTGAAAGACTTTGGTAAATTTGTTTGAAAATACTTTGAAATTTTAACAGGATGTTTAGTGTGAATAGGCAGAGATTAGAAGTAATAAAATGAGTTACGGTAGATGGCATGTCACTCGCTTTGTGAGAATAGGATCTTATCGAGCAAGTAAGACTTCCGCAAGGCTATGTATTAACACCAATACTTGATTTGCTTGATGTAATTGACGTTAAATGAGATGGTTAGTATGTCGTTTGAAACATGTCTGTCATTAGAATTTTTCATTTGGAATCATCGGTGTTAGGATTTGACGATTAAGTAAACTATGGTGTCATGAAACACTAAAGGTAAGTCTTTAGCGAAAGCTACTCAAATACCTGTTTGACATTTTTGTTATTATTGTTAGTGGGATTAGTGATTAGTGCGTTGGACTGTTGAGCAAATAGTTCGAGATACGAATTTGAAAAAAACAAAGTCTACATGTGATCTTCATGTAGACTTGCAAAGTAGACAGCATGGATGTTTAGTGGTAAGCTTGTGCTTGAAAGAGGAAAAGAGTATTTGCCCAAACATACTAAGAATTTAGTGGGAATTGATTTTTTTAAAAACTAGAACTTTTTTCGAGGGACAAAGCTTATATTTCTACCAGTCCACCATGGGGGGGGGATGACTCCAAATTTTGATTAGCAACGTGGAAGAAGGTTTGCCTCAAAATCAAGACGAGTTTTCCAACACACAAAACTCCAAAATTCGCATACCGACACCCAGTAAGTCAAATAATGCAGCAAGACTTGACGGCCTCCCACAGAACTATACCAAACTTCGCCCAAACTAAGCGCAGATCTATAGAAGGTTTGGTAGGACAGTTCACGTAGGTCACTATTTGGGCCCGATGTGTTTCTAGAAAAATTGTCTGGTAGAGCGAGCATGTAAGTTCAAGCACAAGGTGATTTCTCAAAATGAGTGTGGAATACTTAAGAAATCGATCAAAACGTCGGTAGTATCTGATGGCGTCGTATATATGCATGTGCTTCTACTTGCTCTCTACTTATGATGGTTTACACCAAGGTTCTATGCTCTCACCGGTCCTATTTCTATTGTTTATTCAAGATTTATATACTCAGAACATATTCTTAACTGGTCTTAGACTAACCACAATTAGTTTAACTCCTTGTTCATAAAAATTTAAAACTTTGAATGCAGTTAAAACCAAAAGGATACAAGGAGGAATGTACATAGATGAATTGTTTCCTTCCTTTTCCTGTAAAAGGAAAATACTTTTAGGATGAGATTTGATTCATTAAAAATAGACCGATGCTCATGTCTAGTTATTTATTTAAGAGCTCTTCTGATTAATATGATTTTCTGTTTTCCATTTTGAATAGAACAATAGAACAAATCAAGGCTGAGACTCCCTCCCCCACTACGTTACTTGAACTTACAACCTCAATTGATCTCCCATTTCAACAAGGTACCCTATAGTTTACAGCCTCTAACCGCAATCGAATCAAAAGACTGAACAGAACATTCAATAACTTTTCAACACCACACCGACAGAGAGATTGTCTCGACGACGACGGAAGAGGGCCAAAGTGCCGTAGTTCGAAACTAATCGATAAGTGAAAATTCACTTTGAATTCAAAATAGATTGCAGAAAGAAAAACAAAAAAAAAAGTTATGTATTCTCAAGAACAAACTTGAGATGCGTACCTAGGCTATAAATAAGTTTATCAAGTTCACGTGAATAGAAGTCTCTTGAAAATCCTTGGGAAACGAGTGTAGTTTCGGGGTGTTTTGTTTTTCTTTTTTTTTTTTGAAAGCGGATTCCTTTTGATTTCGCCCCGCAAAAGTCTATTCGCACATGAATTGCTGATTAACGAGGATTTTCTACAAGATAGACATTTAAATTTGAAAGATACATTAAAAGAGAAATCGTACCGAATTTCCTTTCTCTTGTTTATAGTTGCCGGCCGGTTGGCTTTTGGCTGCTTGGGGTGATGATGGTGGTCAATGAAGCGCAACGCTCTCATTTTCAGTTGTACGAGTGTGGGACTGGGGGACCCTTTGTGAGGCTATTACTACTACACAGAGGGCATTAAAGTGAATCTCATTGCAAGACGTTTGTACATTCCCAAGGAAGACAATGACCGACCATTGATGGATCTAATGTGCTCGCCGAATGCCATGTTGAATGTTTTCCATTTCAGTTGACATTGTTTGAGGAGGATGTGATGTGTGGTTGTTGTCGTCGTCGTCTTTGTGTCGCATTTTAGAATGTGTCGTTGTGTAATGAATTTTCTTTACCCTCCCCGCCTTGTCCCCTTGGTTGGGTTATTTTTATTCACTACCCTATCAGATTGATTTTTTGTATCTAAGTGATGGTGTGCCGTTTGAAAGAGGAAATTCGAATTATGCAGTGCGTTGGAGGGAATTTTTTTTTTTTTTTTTACTTTTTATTCGATTGATACAGAGTGTACATGCTTTTTTCTTCTCATCCACGTCGAATGAACAAGCTCCACGATAAATGATAAACATGCAGCTCCCATTCCGATAACCCACAGATAGAAGACACCCTGTAGAAGGTCCATATTGAGGACAATCGCTTTTTTTTTAGTCATACTATCCTCATTATCCAGCTCGTCACTGTCCACGTCATTAGTGTCATAGTAGTCGGTATCTCCATCGTTCACAGGTTCCTTAACAATCTCGGCCTTCGAAATAGTCTCCCAATGTTTTATCAGTCCATGCTCGAAGCACCAGATCACCAGTCTCTCAAACTTGTACAAAAATGGAGAACCTTTAGTGACGATGTAAGTCTGTGGGATCGTCACGAAATATTCCTTAACTAAATGGTACATCGGTTGATTAGTCTCCTTGTTGATTGTCCTTGCAATCAAACCTGCTGCTCGTTCGCGGCGCAATATAAAAGCTTGCTTGTTGTACCCGCCTCTGGTCATTGCCCACATTTGATTTTCATAGTTCTGAGGTAGCAAACGATGTTTAGCGATGATGGTGTCGAAAATCTGTGGATCCAGTGAAGAATTAATGGTTCCTAGGAAGTTAGCAATCGTATAGATGGGTACTGTTAGTCGCCTTACATCACTAAGACGATCAATATCTGGCTCATACTCTGGATGGATGAATACACTTTCCAATTTGGCAAAGTAAATGGTGCTGATGATGTAGTAGAATAGTATCCACGAAATGAGATACAGTCGAAGAGAACTGATTGCGTGAAAACTGTCTACAGGCTCACCAGTGGCAGTCTTAAAAAACATTTCAAGAATATTCCAGAATGAGACTTTCACTTTTTGCCTAGCGATAGGTAATCTCAGCGCCAAGAGTTGCATAGCAGCGAATATGACTGCAATCAGGAACAAATTAAGTAGAAGCATCCACCAAGTCAAAGTCTCGAAGGTACGTATAAAATTTGAATATTTCGGAACCTCACTGGCTTTTGGTACCACCAAGTCTAGAAACAGCCGCCTGCCAATGGGGTAGATGTACTCCGTCAAGCGATGTACACTTTCATCGATGTAACGTATATTCCAGCCGATATGTGTAAGCCCAGTAACCACTTGTTTGAGCGATCCACTAAGAACTCCATTCACATCTCTTCCATAGAGCTCATCGCTTGGTGGCACTATAATCTGAACTGTGGCATTCAAATGCTTCATGATGGTTGCTCCCAAATGACCATCGATGCCAATGAAGCCAGAATCATTAGGCAGAGGTATGGATCGTATTGGATCGTAAAACTGGGACACTTTCAGTTGATAATGATGGAGGTTCTTCAATTTGTCATAGAACGGTTCCATTCCTTTCGTGAGTTTAACTATTTTAAAGCCGCTTTCTGTGAACGGCTCATAGGTGAAAATCTGTTTAGTGCTATCACACAACACAATGGCATTAAGGAAGCCATTTTCCCAGAACAATCTGAACGCAAGTTCAAGAAATTCCTCACACGACTTTTTAAAGATGAGGATATACTTGTAGAGATGCTTCTCTCTAGATATCAATCCCAGCATCATGCCGATGTTTGACAAATCCTTTTGAGAGTTGCCTGGAATTGTCACAACATGCATTGATGTGCAGTTCCCAATTGGAGGAACGTCAATGGAACTGATAGTAAAAAGTGGTAAATGCGCAGCGGAAAGACATCTTAGAAGCCCAACATCGGAGTCTTGCACGTAAACGAATGTAACCCACCCAGCGTTTGCAGATACAATTTGACAGACCAACTGGTTGCCTAAATCATTAGATACTTTTGGACTGGGAACACGACACTTTACTGTAGTGAAACTTAAAATTAGTAACACAGACGCTAGTAATACCATTTTGGGTATGAGAGACCGAGGACGATTTAAATTAAACTAGAGCAGGGGTTTCACTGTTAAGCATTTTACACCTCTGTTGTATTGCATTGTTTGGTTTGTTAACAAAGAACTAATTGTGGACAATAAATGTCACTTAAACATGCGATGTCAATGGTATAATTGGATATATATTGTCTAAGTTATGACATCGTGTGTGGTGTAAAAAGGATTCATTGCTGGTGTGTTCAAAGATCCCATAAAATACTTTACAATGTCTCTATTTAGGTTTATGGTGGTACTACAGAGTACTACAAGAAGATACTGATGGGCGTCGTTCATTTAAACATCAACCTGTGGGGTATATTACCCCACTAGGTCTGACAGGTGGATAGGGTATCGCGCACCGAGTTGGGAGTAAGTTTCGAGTACATAGTCAAGTTCAACAAGGAACTGATGTTGAATTATGTAATTTTGATTAACTGTGTTTGAACAAAGAGTAATATTTAATCAGAAGCTTAGGTGTGGGTTTTGTGAGAGTGTAGACAAATTTGAATCAAAAATTTGAGTGACTTCGCGTTACAATAGACGATTCACCCAAAAAGAAACTGAAGAAACGTGCAAACATAGATAAAGTGGATCAAACCGGGAAAAGCCCACTATAATTCGGGCTAAATGGACCGGAATGTGTAGGGAACCCTAAATAGCTAAGTACCCGGAAATCGCTCAGCCGGATACGAACCATGACGGCACTACCACTGCTCACATGTCCAATGATTATGTGTCCAATTCCAGTGATCAACAGAGAGGAACAGAAAAGGCACAGCTAGACCCGACCCGAATCGACTATAGATGTGATCATGACGAATAGAGTGCTTAATACTTTCTTTTCAACAACCAGATACTAGCCAGCTGCTGGTTGGCGTTCTCATGTCAAACCTACACCCTTTTTGACCAGAGTAGTTGAGAAGGCAATAAAAATGTCAAAAACTTACAACTTTTTGAAAATTTTATGGGAAGCAACGACACGATTTTAGCTTGTTCCTTCGGCAGAGACCCCCAACGATAGCAGTAAGTCCAAACAATCATATGCCTTAACAGAGCATCGTAGGTTAGTCAACAAGCTTCTTTTGGGAAATTGCGAACTCCTTTGAGGTTTTACAAGAGTAAGAGTAAAATTGTTTTTTTTATGCACAATATACTTTCGGGCGAGTATCGGAGAATCTTTGAACGCACCCCACACTGAATTAGTAGTAGAAATAAAGAAATGTTTAACATTCGTCGAAGCTTTCAAGTGAAGAGGGACCTCATGCTTTTCCAAATTCAAGGCAACCATCTAATAATCGAATCGAAGGAGTTTGTATGTTATGGTAGTGGCAGCTGACGTAAGAAAGATAGATTGACAGTTCGATTTTTACATTGCAAACAAACCCTAATGAGCTCTCGATTTGTTAACGCAATTGGGGCTCAACTGTCTTTTTAAAAATGATCGATGAGTATTCCAACAATGTTCTACTTAAAATAATTATTCGCCAATGCCACGCATTAGGGATATGCTACTTCAAAAGATCCCATCCAGACGGGTTATAATTTTTGTGACATACTCGTATATATTTTCCTTTTTTTTGAAAAAGATTTCCTTTTTAAATTAAGCTTATTCACAAATTAAGTATCATTCAATTACGTTGAAAAGGGTTAAATGAATTTGTCTGGTGCGTTTACAAACAAAAGAAATATTTTAACTCATTACGAGAGCCCGACACAATTGAGGCTAATTAGTTTTTACCAGATGCTTGGCGCTGACTACGCGCGCGAATTTCTGTCTAACAAGAGCAGAATTTATAATAAAGTGTGTTGAATAAATAAAAACAAAACTACACACTTCCATAAGTTAGAATTAGGGCAAACACACATACATATGTATATTTTACTTTTAAGAGAAGGTCTTCCAACAGCTTTCTTCCAGAACGAACATTTGAATCGTTTACACCTGGATGAATAGAATTGATTTGCATCGGATATAGTTTCGAAGTATCTGTTACTTCAAATACAAATCGTTTTCACTTTTTTATTTAAGATTAGGAGTATTAATGAGATTAGACCTAATTCCTTTGCATAATATGAAGGTAAGGTTGAAGACTGTCAGCAAATGTGAGTTCATGGAACTGGCTTGCGACAGACGAATAAAAAGAAACACTTTCTTGAAATCAGATTAGAGTGTATTCATTCATTCAATTTGGAATAGATAGTTTCATTGCTTGATGAGAACAACTGTGACGAATCTTTTAATTTAAATCTGAAAAGAGTTGAGGAAAAGCGTCCAGCAAACGGTGGTGTCTATTATGAATGAATGCGGGCACAGCAAAGCAAGTGACGTGCTTCGGGAATTGTGTTTCTTTATTACGATACTTGACTGATTGACGTGATAAGTTGTCATATTATTGTGACTGATGGAAATTAATCAGTTTTAATGCAATTCACCGCTTGAGGGAACTTTAAATGTATTCATAGAAATTTCTGGCCAAATTGCATCTCAAACCAACAGCTTCATACGAGAACGTTTCAGAAAACAATTGACATCATCACTCGACAAAAGAAAGGGCAATGGATTGGTCAAATCTTGTGATAGAACTCCGCTTACCCAATCAAGCAAAAAACAGGTCAGCAAGACCAAGAGAAACGGAGCGTAGAAATTTGGAGAGAAATCTAGAGCCCTAGAAATGAGTTGAAGCGCATTCAATCAACAGCAAATGAACTAGCCAGGAAAGGGTCGCTATATCTAGATCGTTGTGGCCAGTCTACGATAAGAAGAGGTCCATCAATCTACTGAAACTAAGCAAGGATATTACTGTCGGAATCCTGACCGGGTTCTACGCGAGGGGTAACAATGCAGCCCGGCTAGGAACAAAGAACAAATAGGGACTATTCACCACCTGGTACATAGTGACTGCTCTACGCTGGTTGGCATAATTGAAATCCGTCTTCTTTTCTGCCAAGAAAATGGCGATGTCAGGTAAAAAGTTGTCGATGCGAACGCACTCATTTAAAAACGTCAGCGTTGAGTGATCTACTCAGTGTGACCAGATCATAAATAATTACTTGACTTGAACTCAAGTACAGAAGTAGGTTTGGTCTGATTATAAGCAAAATAATAAGTTAATAGTAAATCCATTTAATGTTTAATGTGTCTACAAGCAATTATGTTGTTAGTACCGTCTGTTAGAAGTCTCTCTCAACAAAAACAATAAATTATAACATTAATCTGCAATAAACATTCAAACTTCGGCCGCTTTGAAAAGCTATCTATTCTTCTATCCACAACCACACCGTTTTTATACTTTATTTCGTAAACGATCAAAGAACACTCTTTGAATTTCCTTTCGCAAATTTCTTTCACTACTTCTCTTTTGGAATTGTTGTTTGCAAAAAAAAAAAATCACACAGAATCGAGAAAAATTCAAAATTCGCTACACGCACATTCGTCGCGGTGTATGCGAATATTCACGAAAAATTCCATTTTTATTTATAAATCCACATTCCATTCGAAAAGCAAAAAAAAAAAACCGTCGCTGAGCGTCATACACGCCCCTCGCCACACTCTAGATACCGCACGATCTAGTATAGCTTCTCACATGAGGTGTCAACCTATAACCTCAACTTAACAATATATTTCCTTAATTATGCATACAAGTCTTGACGAAAAAAAAAATTAATTCTCCTTTATGCAAAATACACCACACATCGAGATACATAGAAGAACAATGCGATGCCGAACCGCGACCGAATCACATGTGAGTAGTGATGATGATGATGCGACGACGACGACCGACGACCGACGACGATGATGATAAGAAGAGTATCTCACACGCCCGTAATCGTTTCCCGACCGATCTCAACTATTTTCAAGAAGAACACATCTCTGCTCGGCGGCAGTGTGGAGATCTCGCCGCGCGTATACCCCCAAGCCAACCAAAAGAGACCAGAGACCAGAGACCATCACACTATTACGCGAGATGCCTCCTCGTTTGGCGCAAGAGCGTCTACGAAATGCGCATGCGAAATTTGTTCGCTTAACTGCGCGTACGAGTAGACTTGGTTGTCTCAATTGAAAATGAAAATTTTATAAATAAAAAAAAAAAAAATAACAAAAAGAAACCAAGACCATCAGCGACAGGGACGGGATAGTGGTTTTTACTACGGGCTGTCACTTTGTCTGTTCGCTGTCCGTCGCCGTCGTTGCAGTCGTTGTCGTCGTTCGCCACAGAACACAGAATGAAAAATGACAGTGGCAAGGCGGGGAGGGCCTATCGGTGAACCTCTATGAATTGACAGGAGAAATACTCCACAGGACATGAGAAGTGAAGGAATGTAGAGTTCGCGTACGCCCTCAATGTTCCTGTGACAAGTTCGTAACAAGTGCGCACATGATCGGTGATCTCTTCATCTAAATTCAGCGCTGCTATGGCAGACGTCATGTGCGTGCAGTTCAATTCTATACTCGTCACCGCGTACTTGCATGTACACATCTCTGAATGTTACAAAAAAAAAAGTGCGCGACTGCCCATGGAAGGTAGGCGGCCGAGGAGCGTTGTCGTCGTCGTCGTCTTAACATGGGACAATGATCCTCGATATACCACATAAATAATAATTTCATACCACTGCATGAGTGGTCTGTCACAGACGGACGCCGCAATGTGGATGACATTACTAATTCAAGTGGACGGTTCCCGGTAGTGTGCACTCGCCAAGTGAATTGTTTCTTCGAATACGATTCAGGAATACGAATTCTGAGTCTATGAACAAGTTTTTCGGAGACACCCGAAGACTGAATTGTTAATCTATGAAGATGACACTTAAATCAAAACCACTTTAAGCCAGTTTGACCAAGTATGACTTATCATGTCATAGATGTGTAATTATCAGTCGAAGTCTGGGAATAACGTCTCAAAGTCGGAAGTGATAAGCTAAAGACAAAAGACACGGCAACTACTCATGATATTCTGATTTTTTTTTATAAACATTTGCTTAGTCGTATCTGCTTATGGAGAGCATGGAGTGCACGAGCCCCATTAGGTCAATAGGAAAGTTTTTGGTCGTTTGACAGTGACAGTGACATTTTTAGAAAGCGTCATTTTTGAAGCTATATATGTCATAAGATCAGCAATCTCAATCTTTTTTTTGTGCAAGTTGTACAGGAGCGTTAATAAATCACCTTGACAAATTGACACGTAGTTCGTTCTATCTTGTGGTCTAAAGCAATCACTGACTTGGTTTGACCTAAAAAGTGAACATTTTGCAGAACAGGAGGACAAAACTACTAACTTTTGTTGTCGGTGTCTAGTTAAAAGCAGCTACAAAGAGTAAGCAATTACTAAGGCATTTTAGTAAACGAAGACCAGAAAGGCAAATGCAAATGCTAACTAGAGTTAAGCAGGTACTAAAGTCTACACCAGAGTTAATGCCAAAAGTAGGCTGTAGACATCTGGAAGCACATGTAAAGAGCAGCTTATACTACTTCTAATCTAGTACATTTGCTGACGACAGTACTCTCAGTTTCTCACATTCCAGACCGGGTTCCCTGCTCTTCGGTCTTGGAATTAGAGCGGCAGTGTTGAACTTATTAGATTCTGATCTAATATAATGGGGAACAAACAAGAGAATGTCTGTCGCTCAAGCGTAACCTAAACCCATTTTCACTTAAATAATTGCACCGCAGAAACCAAAAGACTTTGAATTCTCAATCTTCGTTGGAATGACCACCAATTTGACGTCGCTAAATGCCTAGAATTCATCAAATGATGCAAGAAATACTTTTCCCTTTGATCTGGCTGGAATGTATAAGGCATACATTTGCCCGAAGCCCGAATATAAGTTCCATGTCTGGTCCGGTACACTTAAAACCTCATTGTACTGGCTAGATAGAATTCAAAACCGGGAGTTAAGATTCCCGACATCTCCTTTGATAGCTTTTTTCATAAACAGTGCACATTTCATTCGCCATACACTTCCCTCTTTGAACTCTCATCAGTTCATCCTTAAGCTCATCTTCAGAGGTACGTTTAAGTACACAGCTTACACTATCCAAACTACTTCTTCAGTTATAACCCCTTTCTTGTCTACACATTTATTACTCTTTTGCGACTGTAAACTCTTGGAATCATTAGACACATAAAAATTTGTCTCAAATAGTTATAAGGTTCATGTCACGCATACATTTCCATTAGGTAGTGTTATGACTTTGCGTTGCCTACAACAATCGAAATAAGCGCCATACACCGGCAACTTCACAAATTAAATCCACAAAACTAAAAGAAGCAGGAAAGCTTCAAAAAAGCTTTCACCCCTATCCGACTTGTCCATTTGTCTCTCTTCTCTTTTCATCTCTGTAGAAAAGCTCGCCTTTGTTTGAAACAAATGTATCCCTCTCAAACATGTCGAGTGTGCTGTGCTGGTGCCGGTCACTTCTACAGTCGACACTCGACAGAGCTATACCCACTGAATGTTGTTTCAACTTCGTTGCATACGTTGCACCCAAAGAACGCCCCAATGCACAGGGGAGACATGTATAGATACTAACGACTATAGCTAAAAATAAACTCGCTATAAAACTGCCCTACATTCGGGCTCGTCACGACTTCTTCTATAGATACAAAGTATAATCTGAATCTGATCCGACTGACAGAGTCGGAGGAGTGAAATATAAAATCTCGATGACAAGGAAAAATCTGTTGGGTGCATGTGGAGAATAGAATCCGTATAATCAATGCCACATTCAGATACAGCTACACAGCTCTAGATACGAGTACATGGCGGAAGAGCATGAAATACATACATATCTGTACAAATGTGGGACGTTCGTGTGGTCTATGAGATAGAGATACCTACATGGCTGAGTCGGAGGGACACACATGTGCAGCCTCCGAAACATCCCAAAAATAAACCTCGTCGCCGTTGATTTGTTTGTTTACTTTTGAACGTTAACTGCGGTTAAGGCGCAGCTATTCAAATCGAAGATAATTGTATCTTCCGGCAGACTGAAGGAAGAGAACATGTGGTGTAAAGGTTATGTTTCTGCAAGAGGAAGAGACAAGCGAACGACACTACAGTGGTCTTCAGTTTGAATTGATTTTTATTTTTAAGTGGCTTAAGTTGACAGCCATTGGTGATGGCTCGAGGCACTTGGTTCAGTGGGGATTCTTTTATTTCGTTCTACGTAGTTCTACAAAAGAAATCTCTTCGACTTACCTTCATTTTCACTCGGCATGCTGAAGTATTCCGACTTCTCAGTGGATTCATTCTCCTGCTTCTCGTCCTCAGTGTGTACGGGGCTGGATGGACCCGAAGATGCACTTGGTGCTGGGCTAGGTGATGAACTTACGGCATGTGCGGGCGAGAACATACCGCTGTCCTTATCGACAGATGAACGCTTTCGCTCTAGACCGCCGCCAATCATTTGCAATTGATCCTCCAACAGATCCATTGATCTCTTCCTTGGCAACTCGGGTGGCATCTCCTCTAACGATGACTTGCTCACCAGCTTAGCCGGTGGCGGTGGTGGTGATGTTGGTAACGCAGGCGGTGGCGGTTCAGAAACTTTTGTTGGCGATCGGACACGTTCCGGATTAAATTTCACCGGACTTATAATTTTTGGCTTGGACAATGGAATGGGCGGCAAGGGAGGACTCTTAACAGGACTACCAATCTTCACAGTACTGCGAGGCTTAATTTCAGGTGGATGAACCGAATGTCGCACCGGCGGACTCGGTGGCATATCCTCGTCTAGTGACATATCGAGCGACTTGGATACACCCGTAAGGATATTATTACTGCTTACACTATTGTTACTTATGCTATTGCTGTTATTAGCGTTCTTGTTGTTTAGGACGACGGGATCTTTCATTTGGATAATACTGCCGGGTATAAGAGCGGTACCGGGTCCCGTGCGAATGATATCGCAACGATTCGGATCGCTATGCGATCGATTCGTCTTTGTCTTTGTGAAATGTGAAGTCCACTTCTTTTGTTTCTCGATCAATTCACGTGAATTGAATTTCCGTTCTGGCTTTTCGGGCTTCTCACCGCCAGAGATCTCTTCGGACTTAATACGCGAGATGTTGTGGTGCAATTTGGATTGTTGTTCAATAAACTTTGTTCCGTTGACTTGACCAGATGCTGCTGTAGGACAATTGTTATTCATCAATGATGCCTGCCCAGGCGGAAATGGACTACTATTGCGATGCTTAGCTGGCGATGGTGAACGTCGATCGATGTAATTGATGTCGCTACAGAGATTATCCTCGCGACTTCCCGATCTGGACATTTTAACACTTAATGCCGGCGGATTGTTCGAGTTATTCTCAACGGAGAGTTTCTCGAACAGAGATCGGGCGTGATTAAAGCGTGTCGAATGGGATTCTGTACGGACCACTGTTACTGTGGGACCCTGGGGTATTTGTGTTTCCTTTGGCGGTGGAATAGACGCCTCCACGGGATTACTTATTTCGATTGGTTGCTTTCGCTGGAATAGGTTGGCTATTTGCGAAACCTTAGGCCCAACGGCCGATGGATGAATCGGCTTCTCCATGGTTGACTGATGGGTGTGTAGTTGATGTTAGAGATGCCTGCAAAATAAGAAAAAAGAAAATACAATTAGTTTTAGTTAATTTTTTGTGGAGAGAATGTGTTTGCATTGCATTTGCTGTTTCAGGAATATCCTGCCTTGTTTTTTTTTCCAATACAAACAAATCGCCACAAAGTTGGCCACCAAACTGAGGCCTAAAATTTAGCGGAGGTTGAGAGTCATAAAACGTATCAGAATTTAAAGCAGTAACCACAATCCGTCGTTCCTGTTGGTAGTTCCGTGTTTGATTCACCACCTCGTCAATTCGATTATTTAACTCGAGTTACCTAGAGTCGACTGATTGGGGCAACTTAGTGAGGCTAGTTCCTATTCCTATACTAGGTCTTTTTGAACGAGTTGTATCTTGAGTATATGAAATGCGCAACAAAGCGTAAGAAAAATTTTAGGGCATGGAACACCAGGTGCTCAAGTAGTTTAAAAGATGCCCCTGATTTCCACTTGCCCTACAAAATATAGTTGTAGGACTGTTCTCATTAATAAATGAAAATACCGTAGAATCACCAAACATTCCCGCGGTAACTTTAGAGGAATTACTTGATATACGCAAGAAGATTGCAGAAAACGGCACTCAAAGCGCATCTATACATGTTCGCCGTTGTATACAACTCCAGATAAGTGTACTTATATTCCTTGCTCCACATGCCAGGGATGGCAATTTTTAGTTTTCCAATCAGGCAGAACTTTACTGTAGCGCATAGACCAAACCACCAATTATTGGAAAATCGTAGTGCAAATGTTTTCCACTATCTGAACACCCTTGACAGGGATCGACGATAGCGCCTCGGGCTTCATATAACCCAGACGAATCATGTAGTCTGCTTATATCCATCGCACATTACCCAGGAAACTCGATGAAAGCCCTGATACAAGAATTCCTCCTCTGATTCTTGTCTATCAATTTCATCGTAGATCTCATTTCCTACAATAACCTTCAAGCCGCAAAACAAAATTCTATAAGTGTGACTAAATTTAGAGAGATCCTGCATTGTCGAATTGGTTTAAAAGTAGCACTTGAGCTTCGCCTTTATTCATAGGCGTAGGATACCATAAGTCTCCACTTAAAGAATTAATAAATAAGGGGTGTCTCAAGTATTTCTGTCTGTCAAATGTCTGCCATATTTGGTATCTGTCATATGAAAATATAGATATTTGCGAATATGCCAAGATAAACTTCGAAAGAACGCTTATAATTGTGAAGACTTTACGCGTTGTAGCGCTAGAAGATCGGTCGAAAACATTGCCGCCGTGAATGTCAATCTTTCAGCTTTCATGACTCCCAATGGAGATCGTTCCCGTGGCATTTTAAACTTGTTTGAGTCAAAATGGGATAAAATTGATGTAAATGACATATGGTTTCAACAGAATGATCCGACCTTTAACATCGCATGCGAAACAATGACGTTATTGCAAACCAAATACCCAGTTTTAAAAATGTAAGGTCTATGTGAACTACCCTGAGGCGATTCAACAATACAAAGAACAAATCGAGCCCCAAATACATGAAATTCAACCATTTTTACTTCCACATCTTCCAAAATTACGTCGATAGGATGCGCACTTGTCAAGGAAGACGCGGTTGCCACTTGCATGTCTAATGTGAACCTTATTTAGCAATCGTACTATATTTGAGCGTTTTAGGCAGTACCGGCATCCCTGGTAAAAGTTTAAGAATCTGTAGGCTTCCTTCATCAACGACTTTATTACGATAACAGTGCCATCGTTCATTGTGAAGAGTGAAAGAGATTCATTATAATAATAAATACACAAAAGTAAGCTTCGTTCAAAAAGCACTTCACTGTTATATGTACAATGATTACAAATTCCAAAATAAATTTGCAAACAACTTTAATTCATTTTCTTCATTTTTTCTTTTTTTATTTAAAACACAAAAATGATAAGAATAGGAAAACCTCGCCTCGCCTCATTCACTCACTTACTAAATTCGAATTTCGAAATACTAATCCTGCAAGGATGGAGTAAGCAATAAAAAATCAATAAACACAAAGTGCTCATCCAACGGTTGGAATGCACTTGACGAAAAGTAATGTTTTGTCGTGTACAGTATTTTTTTCTTTTTTACTATATTTGTCCTATGTCGCAAGTAGAAAAGCAAATAAAATTATCTTCACTATCTACGAGGGCGCTTATCTTTCCAAATTTATTTTCGTAACTTTTCGTACGCCATTTCGAAAGAAAAAAAAAAACGAAACAAGAGAAGAAACAAAAACATAATAGTAAAAAAGAAATTATAATTAATAAAACTATGATATCACCATTGTGAAGCCGCTTAAAACTTAAAAAATCACTGCAATTGCACAAGGCTTCTTTTGTAACGCGTTCTGACTTCAATCGAAAACTGACTTCGAAAATGCCATCAATTCCAACAAAGACGGATGATGACGACTTGCGAACATTTATTGAATGACATTCGATCGGTGAGGCGCGACGCGGCCCAAATTGTTCGTGTTATTGATAAAAAGTTGTTATCAGAACGTGTACGAGAATTGTTAGAACAAGGCTAGCACTGATTAGGCAATCAAATGCGAATGGAATTGCCAGAGTAACGGCAAAAGAAAAAATTTGCAGCGAAATTGGAAAAGTTGTTGACATTTCAAATTCTAAAAACAAAACCTCCCACGCACACAAACAAAAAAAGACACCTTTATGAAATCAAAATTTGAAGAAGAACCCACTGGTAAGAGATATGTACGTACAGATATGTTTTTTTCTCCAAATATATGACACCTTTGGAACAGCGACAACCTTCATGGATTGATGGAACGGTTCATACTGATTCGGTAATTAATTTAAAGTTAAAATATTTTATTATCTTATCTCTTGTAAAGGTGGATGAGGGATGAGCAAAGTAACAGCTTTCGTTCGATAAGCGGGGATTTTGTTTTGTTTTTTTTTCATTTTCTTTTCTTTCTCCTTTCTTTTGGATATCTATATACCCCTTTTGAGCGGAACAGTCATCTGTTTGTTATGGAATTTGAATATTTTCTCAAGGGTTATCTGAGTGAATTTTGATTGTCGTTCTATGGAATGCGTTTGGATGATCACCCAACTTTCGTTTATCTTTTTGTTCTTTCTTTGCTTTACATCTCAGAGGTTGAACCCGTGATTTGGATAAAAAGATAAAACAAGGGTGACGTAGATAGCCAAAGAGTTTATCCTATGCATTGACCTAATTTGTCAAATAAATACTTTTATTGTTAATGGAGATTTAACTTTGTGAGGTTGGAGAATTTCTATAGAGAAACTACAACAACTCTGTGAATGGAAAAAAAATGTCTACAAGGCAGAATAATTCAAATTGAGTTCCGCAGGGTTCTGTTCCTTCACTTACCTTATCTCTTCCTCATAGTAACAACCCATTAAGATCATAAAACGACAAGGTTTTTAGCTTTGCCGACGGCAGCAGTAATATATACCTTCAACATTATGCCCATGAGTGCAGAACCTAGTGAAGGCAAAGCAATGATACAACTTTTCAGGAACAATTAGTTTACTCCAAGGAAACGGGAGACACTCAACTCGAAAGTAGGTACACACTCACATTTCCAACATTGCAAGATCAGAGTGTAGATAGAGTATTTCCAATACCTTGGCAGTATTGGCGAAACTGAATAAGCCAATCGAATAAGCATGGCTTAACCTGGAAAATGTCCGTAACGTAAAATTGCTAGTCTACGCTGACAAACCAACAACAATCGACGCATTTAAAGCCAATATTATTTGTGTCCACGGCCACAAATGCTTGAAAAAGTGGTTGAAAACTTTGTCTCTCGGATTTGACATTCATCGGATCCACCCGTGGTGGACATATGCCAAAAGTTCTATTTAAAAATTAATTGCATAATGTATTCTCTCGATTAAATGCAAATAAATGGCTATTTAATGTAATATCATTTGTTTTCTTCAGAATCAAAGTTACTACTGAATTAAAAAATGCCCTTTACACATACGTATGTAAGTCCCCTTCTGACAGACCAAACTACAAGACGTTATCACATCCAACTTAAGTCGCAACTTTCTTGTCTTATTGCGCAGAATTCATTTTGTTTTTTACTTCCTCGCTTTTATCGCATGTTGGCTGTCAATAAAAAACGTAATACCTTCGTAAGCTGCATTTAAACTTCCCAAACGGCTATTGTTACTGTCAGAACTTTACACTGTAATATGCTGTTTAACCTGAAAGGGGATGCAAAATGGTGTGTAGAAGTCCAAGTACATATGTATATGTATCCCCGCAAGTTCCTGGTTAACAATGGAATCAGACAGTATTTAATTCCACTTAGCGTCTTAAATAACTTTATACTTCAAAAAATGCTTGTACAAATAAATAGGGATAAAATATTTATAATGACCTTGTGACCATGCCTTGCTTTTATATTCCGATTAGATGTCGCAGATATGTATGTAGTCCTTAACTAATTAGTTCTGATAAGCTTAGCTTTCCAGCACCATGGACCATTTCCTTACACTCCTGATTCGTCAGGAAGTATCTGCTTTGTTTGGAACACAATTCAATAATTGAACGGCTTGCTACTATAGAGACTTCTTCAAGTCTGTCGACATTTTTGTTACCTGCACAATTGTCGACGACTGTCATCCATGACGTGATAGTTGTAAAGCAATTCTGTAAACTTCTGTCAACAGAAAGAGGTTGGACAAAATTGACACTATTGTTGCTTAAACAGCACACATTGTCCACTCATTTTCAAGGTATAAATAGGGATAAAATATTTATAATGACCTTGTGACCATGCCTTGCTTTTATATTCCGATTAGATGTCGCAGATATGTATGTAGTCCTTAACTAATTAGTTCTGATAAGCTTAGCTTTCCAGCACCATGGACCATTTCCTTACATTCCTGATCTGTCAGGAAGTATCTGCTTTGTTTGGAACACAATTCAATAATTGAACGGCTTGCTACTATAGAGACTTCTTCAAGTCTGTCGACATTTTTATTACCTGCACAATTGTCGACGACTGTCATCCATGACGTGATAGTTGTAAAGCAATTCTGTAAACTTCTGTCAACAGAAAGAGGTTGGACAAAATTGACACTATTGTTGCTTAAACAGCACACATTGTCCACTCATTTTCAAGGTATAAATTGCACCTTGATCTGACTCATTCCTTTTAAACTTGAAATTCCGCAATCAATTGAGTTACTGAAGATATGAACATAAAATCAACAAACCGCTGATAGTCAATCGATTTTCAAAGATAACGAAAATCAAAAGAGCAAAATTGCTCACATCATTTAGTCTTCTTCTGAAAAGTGACGTTGCAACATCAAGACATCAAGAAATGACAAAATACTTCCTCCTACAACTATTCATATTGGTCATAACCAACGGACCACTTGAAGTAAAATTAGACAACTGTCCTGCAATATGTGGTGAAAAGGATGGTCACAACCTCTGTCTATCATCCCTGACACAGGAGGATTGTGCTGATGGCGAGTACATAACCCCAAATGCGGGTATTTGCAATTGTTGTCCAGCATGTGTTCCTGGTTTGAGGGGTGAGTTTTCAATCAACAAAATTGTGAATTGTGATTTATACGAACCTTTTAGGTCCTCAAGACACCTGCAACGATAAAGCGCCTTGTGCAACTGGCTTGAAATGTGATGAAAAGACAATGACCTGTCAATTGGATAAAAGTATGCGAGTACCTTGTATGTCTGACTTTGAGTAACTCTTTTAATTAGGTACATGTTCGTATACCTACCACCTAAGTGCCGAGGTGAGTTATCTACCCACCTGCGAAGTGGATGGAACCTTTGCAGCTGTCCAGTGTAGGGGAGATCGATTAAGTGGAAGGTATTACAATGCAAAACCACCTGTTTTGTGGATGATAAGCTTGCATTCATTTTTCAGATGCTTTTGTTACTCGGAGACCGGCAAACGTATTCACGGATGGTCGTGGTGGCGAAACTCCAAAGACATGACTTGTGCCTGCAGTCGAATGAAGTACAAAATGATTCAGAGTGGTTTTGGTGACAACACGATACATTGCGATTCAATGGGAAATTTTGAAGAACTACAGTGCACCAGTGGGGTTTGCTGGTGTGCCGACCGACAAACTGGACAAATCGTAAAGGGAACACGAGCCCTTCCCGAGGCTATGTGGAAGTTCCTACCATGCTGTAAGTCAACATCTATGTTCTAACTGTCGCGTGTTAGCCTCATTTCTGACGCTGACAGCTTTTTACTTCCACCACCATAGTCACCTTAATCAGGCCAACTGTTCTGCCGCACTACACACCGCAGAGACATAAACAAAAGATGACACAATACTCGTTGTGTTGTTGTGAATCAGTGGTGTGCGGTGTTATTTTTGAGCGCGCGCCCGTTTCAAGGCTGCAATCGTATCCAAACAACAATAATGATACCCCATCACCCATTCTGCATTCTTTACGATGAACTTAATCACAGCCATGAGGAGGATATGAGTTGAGTGGTTTTGCTAATGTTTTTTTTTTCTTTCTGTTCTTTAGATGATTTCAACGAATTCGGTTCATTGTATCTGCGACAATGCGAGAGTGCTGCCTATGCACAGAATCTGCTAAAGAAAGCTTATGCGGCACACGGAACGACGAACATTGAGTTTAATAATATTCTGTGCGACTATGACGGCTCATACGGAAGGTACTCCATTGCGAATGGCATGTAAGTAAAAATACAACAATTTTGTTGTTTCCTTTATGAATATGAATATGAGAGTTGTTTTTCTGTTGCTGGTTGCTGGGACAAATAGCTTTTTATTCACGCGGTTTCGCGAGGTCGCAGTCAATGTTATATAGTGCCTGGAGAATATGTTGAGTGGATATATTTTTATATTTATTTACGCCAAGCATACTTCAATCACACAATAACCTGGATAAAGTCCAGGAACCAGATACGTTATAGCCTTGATCAAATTCACCAAGTTTTGGACAGTCACTAGGCTAACTCAACGGATGCACCCGTACTGTCGTTTCATCCCACAAATACTTGCACTCGCCAGAGAAGGGGGTAGATTGGGCTACCCATTTCCCATCGATTTAGTGGAGATTGAACACTATTCGGAACTGCAGGACTGAGGCGAGCCCGCACGAATTTCTATTTGCCTATACGCCGAGGAATTTCGCAAATGATTTGCGGAAGCTGGTACCATTATTGCACCCAAAAGTGCTGCCAAACAGGTTATTTGTAGTGGAGAATATTGCGAATACGGAACGAAAGCTGTACATGGTTATTGGTGACAGACGTAACGTGTACATACATTAGCAGATCTGAGTCGTATGACTTACCAGAAATGTCATGAGAATCTCCTCAATTTTGACATTTAGATACATGCAACATTTCTAAGGTTCAAACCTCATGCACAATGACCCAGTGCACAAACCCTTAATTTAGTAAGTAGAGTGATATATTATGTCCATTTCGAACCCCCTTAGCTTTATTAGTTAAGCTTTAAACATTTACCAAACTGTTGAGTGCACACATTTTTTATTGTCTTTTCAGAGCAGCCTGCTATTGGAGAGATGGTACTAAACTTGGTTCATTCCAAGTGCAATCCAATAAAGTGACATCAATGAATTGCTGTAAGTTCAAACTAAAATAAAAAAGTGATAATATCCAATGAAGGTTAGACTTGTCAGAAATCAAAAAAACGTTATGAGCACCATTTAATCCAATTGCTTATACAGGATGTTCCGACAAAAACAGGTCGACAATTATTTCGATAATGAAGGTGGATTGGAAAGTTCGAGTTTGTAACAGGCTTCAAATCTGGAACACAAGCTATTCGAAAGGAAACCTATGTGTTATATGTTTAAGGAGCATTTACAGTAGTTTAAGTAGTTGTGCACCAAACAGACAGTGCCAAACCTCATCGTAGAAATATTATCACCTTCTCGATGAATAGGATATGTGACACAACCTCAACAAGCAATATACCCAAAATCCCACAAAAATAAATTTCATTATTATTCTTTTCTTTCTTTTGCAGTCTGTGCACGTGACCAGAAAATCTTCAGCGAAGCCGGAATGAAACATCGTCTCACATGCAGTGGCAATGGCAATTATGAATCCATTCAAGATATCAATGGAAAAATCTTTTGCGTTGACGGTGATGGTTTTGCAGTTTCCGAAGCCGAAGAGACAGAGGATTTACCTCAATGCTCCCGCTTCATATATTCTGAGGCGAAAGCAGCTGTTAAAAATGAGAAAAAATAAATAAGTTTACTTACCTACGAAGTATGTGTAATGTTACAAAAAAGATTGGTTCCTGGTTTTTGAATTATGATAGAGTGTATATTTGCCTTTAAGTCTTCATTTTGAGAGCTGAGTTATCTGCAATGAAAGAGAAATGAAAATTCAAATTAATCCCCATCAACTAATGATATCGAATAAGAAAGCTAAACCACCGAAGAACCTATTGACTGAGAAGAATTAACGAACCGCAGATGTACATAGATACAGTTAAGAGTAGTCTGGCATTTCTCTGTGGATATCCACAATAAACAAACACCAAACCTAAAGAATTCAAAGATACATCCATTCACTAAGACACGGTATGTTTTCCACCCATGAATAATGCCAGAGTAATTAACCTCTGGTGGATGAACCTTTCTTTCGCTGCGCGATATGCATCTGTGAAGTTGAGTTTGTTGGATATGTGTGGTCAAATACTTTTTTTATTAGCCACTGGCTAGGTTGCGGTATCCGGTAAAACCGAAAACAAATCTTTAGATACGACAATTACTGCTCGAAATGAGTTCAAGTTGATAGCTGGCACGCTTGTGTTGTGCTGGTAATATACTTTCACCTCTTTTTGGAGGAGTCTACGAGTAGTTTAATTGCTACGATTTGCTTTTGATCTCGTTTTTACCTACGAAGGCATCTCAGAGAAGTGTTGAAAAAACAAATTCATGTTTTCGGTTTTTTGCAACTTAGCCGAGTGACCAAGTTAATTGCAAATTCATGAGAAGGTGAGGTCGCTTCGAGTCTGAGTTTCCCCTACAGCGATTAATTATGGAATTTACTAGGAGTGTGCAATCAAAACGTGATTGCCCAGATCGTATTGGTAGTTTAAATAGTTGGGAAAATCAAATTACACTAATGAATCGCTGATTTCGATTTAAAAACAAGCGGCACTTTAGGCTTTGTTAAGGTTGTGTGACAGCAATCGGTGGATAGTTCAGATGCATTTGATGGTAATTTTGGCTTGCATACTGCGTAAAAAAAGCAGTTTTCACAGTCGGACGCTTTAGTTTTTTTTTTTTTTTTGGAACTCGACAATCATTTCCTATTCTATGTAACTACCAGCAACTGTCTTAGTCTTCATAATCATTTCCACAAGCTTTGGCTTAGCTGAAATTGTAATCCCGTCATTCATAGTAATCATCCCCAATAATTACCTTTTTGGTTGACCCTCATCCGAAGCCGGTCATGAACTGTCACCATGCTGTAGCCACTCACCGGCACTTAGGTTATTGTAAAAAGCATCAACTCGCTTTTTTGATTTTTTTAACTTTAAAATCTTTGGTTGTTCATGATTTTTCTTGAAACACCCAAGAAAAGATTCACTTATATAATCCTGTAAACCATTTGGGAGAACAAAATATTTTAGATTGTTTCGTACTGAAAACCAATGACAGATGTCAAAAACTATGACACTTCTTGATTTCTTATGTCATTTTAACGCATTACACAACTTTTACGCACCACTGTTGGTGACTTTTTTTATTCGAATGTCCACTTCAAATATTTACCAAGGTTGATCAGACTGACTGGCTATAAATTAAAGGCAAACAAAAACATTTACTCAAGTGCATACTCATACTCGGGTTTCACCAATTCGTTAACGAATTACATTGTTAATCATAATCACAATTATAACTGACTACTTAAAGTGTTAATGACACCTAGTGGTTATTATTTCGTAAAATTTCTCACAAAAAAAAACGACCATTTACACTTTCATACTACAATTGCCAGTTGAATGTGATCTCAGCTAGGTTAGTAAATACTAGAAGGAAAAAAAAACCGGAAAATTCCGCACTCAATAGAGCATGTCCAATTGTTGAGGTCCAATCCCAAGCTAAATGCCCAGAGCAGCGCATCTATAACAACACCACGTTACACAACCTCATCATCATCATCATCCTCGCCAAAACGAAAGTGAATCTCTGACAATGTGTTAGATTAGACGTCCGTCCGTCGGAGAGTGAAAGTTTTCGACGCGCGCGCCGAGAAAAAAGAAGGAAGTCAGCGCAACGCTTACGTTAACGCCTCCCGGACAGACGGAAAGTTATTCGACAATTAGTTGCATGAACACCAGTCGCGAGAAGGCGATTCCGCAAGTCATGGGCATCACGTTTTTCCTCTATTTTTCATTATTCTTATAATTTATTTTTTTTTATTATTGTGTTATTCATTTGTTTTTGTTTTTTTTTTTTTTTGCAAATTATTGTGCTGGCTAATTGTTTTTTTGTTTTCATCCACCACAAGGTGTCGGGGGTAATAATGAGGGACAAGGTAACATTGGTGCTAAATGGGAATATGGTTATGATTAAGCTTATAGCACAAGGTAGATTCAATTACGTTACACAAATGGGAACAGAAAATTAGGAACAGAAAAGGAAATGAGCACGAAGAGAAACAGAAAAAAAAAAACCAAACCCCAACGGAAATGGGTTAATGCATTTCTGGTGTACGAGGTTCATTACAAAAAAGCGACTTAGGTTGCCTTTGTCTTGAGACTGAGAGACAGACATGCATTGCAATGGCAACAAATATGAGCAGAAAGATGGTACCAATTATAATTAGAGAAAATTGGATTGAGCCCAAAACGAAAATGGCAGGACAATGATGAAAGATTGTTGCTACTGAACGAAGGTCAACACTATGACTTCATCGAGACATGGAACTAATACATCGATGTGGACGTTGCTGTTGAATGTTTGACCTTCTGAATTTAATTAAATAGAACCGGCAGACGGCATAAGGCTTTTGTAATGAGATTAGGTTATCTAATTTTCATTTCATTGATGTGTCGATAATCCTACATATGTATGTAGGTATGTATGTATATGTACTCCTTGCAAAAATTATGAGACTTGAATGTACACCTTCGAGTTTGTGCACTTGTCCCATAAAAACAAGTAAAAACAACTTCAAGTATGCTTAAGCTTACTGATTCCTATGACTTATACCAGTTTTAAGCCAATCAGACTTATGTTGAGGCTTAAAAAACTGAAATGTAGTCGGTGATGAGCGTAAAATGAAATCCGTGGAAGGATGAAAAACTTGTAAGGTGAAGCCAGTCTAAAACATTACTTACAAACTAAACGAATGTGCAAACTTTGGGTCTGGGACGAAGTTAATTGAAGTATTTACTTAGAAAATAAAAAAAAAAATATCGACTTATTAATAAAAAGAATACCTTCAAGATATCATTGTAGTGAAGTATATTCCTTAATTATCGAACATAGAATAAACAAACCTACCCAACGAAAAATGGATCACACTCTCATCTTGCTGTGTCTGCAGAAAACTGTGGACAGAATACGACGAAATGAAAACCAACCAAATTCTAGCCCTTAATAGAAAGAACTTAGCGCTCTTCATCGGAAGATGAATACGACTAAACAGAGACGACCTCTGCAGCGGCTACGGCGATATAGACACAGAAGAGAGCACAATTCACTTTCTATGCGAATGTCTAACAAGGCTTCAAGGACATCGGTCTCGATAGGTCGAAAGCATTAATAAATACGTATGAAAGCATTAATTGAAACGAGCCATACAGAGCCATGTTTCTTTTGAAGTCCCCGCCAAACCCGTGCGGTTGTGAAGGATGACAATGGAAAAATTCACGCTGCTCCATCAAGATCGAATTCACTGAGATTTCTGATCTAAAAACAAATTTAGACAAGACAATCCCCTGTAATGCAATTTCTTCGACATCGTCCTTGTGCAGAACTCACACGTCAGAGGCTCAATATTTGTAGCCCATAACTATGTATGTACATTTGCAGGAACTATATTGACAACTAGAGTCTGTTCGTTCATAGCAATGTGAATATCCGGTTTCGGATAACAGAAATTAGATGAACCTTGGGTGTGGTTTAATATTTCTAATGAACAGGGAAACCTGTGCATCATGGATCTTCCAGAGATTCGCACGATATTTCACTGTAGATATGTTCCATTATGACGATTAATCGGACAGTGCACCCATCTACTTGTGTCCTTTCCATACTGAAGCATTCACGAAAGCTGTTGTAAAAATGGTAAAGCGTTAACTTCAAGAACAAGAAAGCTGAAGCTAAACTAATTCTTTTAAAAGACTAAAGTATCACCCGCTTTGACAAATTTGTTTTTTGAAAGTTTTTCATTCAATATCCCCCTGGTCAGAGTATCACCAATTTATCTCTAAGCTTCAAATCAATCTAAATATTTATTTAATAACCATGACCGCGTGATTAATACCCCCAGCCTACTCGGTAAGCCTGTGTCATTTGTTTCGGCCCAGGTATGCCGCATAGAAATCGTAGGTAACTACTCTCTAGTCGCACACTCTGCGATGCGGTTATTTTTAGATTCATCGGCCACACGCCATCAAACCCCATTTGGCTTAATTGCTCACATTAAGGTAATAAGCGGCGCACAATCCCTTAGAACCGATACAACTGACTAATACTCAACGCCACCTAGTTGCACATAAGGTAATTCAAATGTCATTTATCTACGCCTCTCGCGCGTTGTACGGTTTTGCGAAAGTGGAAAGTCATCAGTCGACCGGTTGGTGGAAAATTGGATTAAAAAACGAGGAAATGAAGCGACTATTCCTTTGGCTCTTCTCTTGGGAGTTAAGAGCGCGCACCACGAATGGACCATCAACTGCCGATGACCGATGATGATGATTGCAGTGGATGGCTGAGCTTGCTAGGTGACTCTTGGCACAGCCAGGCACACAGCATGGCGCGTTCAAAGTGGATGGGATATGCCAATGAACTTGACATTGATAAGGTTTCTTTATTGGCATCTCGTTTGAAGTCTCGGAGTCGGTTTTTCAGTTTTCCGGTTTTCCATTTTTCTTCACTCATGCATGAGAATATCAATGTTTGGAGGGGTTTTCTTTTTCTTTTTGTTTTTTACATTTTTCTCCCCTCGTTTCATTTTGGTTTTCTTTCATCTCTCAAGGGAGTGTCGTTTTTCTTTTCTGAGTTTTCCGTTGCACTTGCCATGGGCAATTGTTGCGACGACGACGACGGTTGATGATGGTGATGATGATGACAACGATTCATGCTCGCCCTGGGAATAGGCTACTTAGTAGCTTTGTTGAATAAACCATCAGAAAACGGAGGACGAGGTGATTTAAAACCTTTCAAGACTTTGGACAAATTGAGTTTTGCGCAAATGAGACACCCTGCACTTGTGGTGGCGGTTGTGTGCATGTCGTTTGCGGATACTCCACGTGCTAATTTTAACAAAACCACAAAAGTATCTATCGTACGTTAGTTGCATATTTAAGTAGTTTACGTATGTTAAATGCGCTGAATACAAGACGAATGGTTGGGTTAAGACAATGCACCTTTGCAGTGTTCCGTGGAAAGGCTTTTGCATAAGTTTTTGTATGTAAATGGTAAGCAGGGCGTTATTGTTACCTGCTTAACGATAGTTTAAGTGCATTCTTGCTTTGAGGTTTAGAATTTATGTCGTTTAGAATTATTGTCGTTATGCAAGATCCAGTTGGGTGTCGATTGTGCAAAATTATATAAAAGGTGTACACTAGGGAAACGGGGTGACGGATTAGGTCACAAATGTGCAAGAAAAACGTATTTTTATGAGCTAGCCACGTTTTTATTCTCATAATACACAGTGCTGCCAGGTAAACCTTTAGTTAAAGGTTGGAACTGCATCAACAAAATGCGTTGAATTTTGCAGAAAGGACCAGAAAAGTTTCTGAAGAATTCAATAGAGATAGATTACGCGTGCGAGATGATGAAAACTCACATGAAATTATGGAAAAATTGATGAGTACAAAAATATCATTGGACTGCTCTTAACACATCGGATTTTCTGGTATATTCGATGACATCAATTGGCTGCTGAGATCTTGAGATGTGACATGAACCGCCTTATTTTATTGGGCTACGTGAAAACCTAATCATTTGCGAATAGTCCTCAGCTGATTCCAAAGCTAAAGACAGAAATAACGCCCATAATAGCTGAGATAGGGCTGTTTCGACGTAGAAAAGGCTTTTTGGCGCGTTAATATCAACCAAAAACTAGTTTTGATGAATTAATGGAACACCATTTCCGCCCAGTTATAGATAGTGGCCAGCTTTTAGATTCAGTAGTACTCGGAATTGCAAAGAAATAAAGACCTCTCAAGCCTTACACTTCGTGAAGGGTCTTATGTGTTCTGTATTACTATCGATTGTAGGATTCGAAAAAAAATTGGGTACAGCTCTTCATGACCTTGTTGGTTTATGAATACATATATCTTCTCCTTTTGTCGTGGGAAAAAGTTGTTATTAATTTGTTACTTCAAAACTTTTTCAATTTTAAAGCAGAAAAACAAAAAATTCCTGATTCCTGGACTCCCTGACATGAACGACCTTATGACATTCCATCCATCTTTGTTAATTCCGAACACTCTGTTGTCATTTCTCTATAACCAACCCCTGGACGACCTTCCGTTGTCGACTGATCTAGTTAGATATGTATATTAAGTTTGAATGCTAGATTTATCACCAAAATGACCATACATTGAGGATCCCAAGATTATGCCTATGTATTTTTCGGCTATATAGAATTAACAAGTTCCATTGCATCGCGTGGTTAGCTATGGAACTGTCGCCCTTTCCGAAACGTATGACCAAATCACTGCCACTTCCGCTGTTATCTAATGCAGGCAGCTGTTCGCACATCACGTATAGATATTTCATCTAATCAGATTGCTGTGTGGTTACGGCTGAGGAAATCTATTTACGTCTACTTATCGCCGTATTACGTGCTATTACCAGATCGATTAGTGGAAAGTTGTTATCTGTTGTCGTATCATTGAGGTTGTACTGTCCCATCGTTCCGTCAAAAGTTATTTTGACGTTGTAGTCCTCAAATGGGGTTTGGACAGCATTATGCGGAAGTAGACTTCATCACAAATTTTCAAACTTGACGTCGACTTTTTCGGTTTTAATCTTTGACTGTATCATATGCAGTCTATTGTGTCAACTACTACATCAACTAAGATATGAAGTAGAAGTCGGTTTAATAATGAGGGGCACTATGAATCAGTGCTTTATATCAACTACATATTGAACTTTTCCACAGTCTCCCGAAAAGTGAGGCTTCTAGAGAACATAGAAGACAATTAACTATTCATTCCCGTCGCTTTCATCCGAAGTAAAACTGTGTGCCTTCTGGTATAATGTTTTTATTAGATGAGGAGGAAAAAGTATTTAATATTTTCTTTGTCCTCTCTATAGTAGGCTAGCGTCGAAGGTGGGTGACCTGTCGAATATTACTGTCAATCCTATCTTCATTGACTTTTCCACTTACTTTTCGCTACACTCCAGGGTGGATCCCTCAATCAACAAACCCCACCAGTCAGCTCGCCATTGGTCATCTGCCTTTATTTGAATAAATATCGATTCTCGAAACCAAGCAGTTAAACTGGTCACTTACAGATCCAAAAGTTGATCTCGTCACTTTATCGAGGTTAACTTTTATATACAACCACCTCAAAAAGATTGATAAAAGCTACCCGGACATGTGTCGACTGTACAGACAAAACTATGCTATGGCTTAAACTTCTTCGGGTCCTTGAGGAAACACGTAATGCAAAGGATCGGTCGAATCGAAGATCATTTGTGACCTGCTTGCCACTTTATGCGAATTAAAGAAGAAGAACAAAAACAATATTGACCAAACAATCATTTCCAGAAATGGCTGCCATTCAAAGTGGTGACCCGTGCATAGAACGCCATCTAGGAGTCATGAACAACTACCCAGCGGACACTGCGGTGGCTTAGGTACGTGTTTTTACAAAGTTTTTTACAAAGCACCCGGAAAAAGGTAAGCAAAATTTTTGTTGATATACCTAAAGAGAAAATACTTGATTCGATAGAATTGGTTATACTTAAAATAACGTCTCCGATATTTTATAGTTCTTTTGGATCCAGGCTTACATCTTCAATATTGCGTACAGGGTTTTAATTTATTATTAACTGGATTGTGTTTGTTTCAACATTCCAATTAATTAGTAGCTGATTTAAATGTTGATTAAATGCTCCCCATACCACACAACTTTTATGTTCGTTTTGTTCTTAATTAGATAAGTTACAAGCCAGCAGTCTTAAATTAACATATGGACTCACCCACCCAAATTAATTGCCCAACTTTAACTACCAACAGAAACTAGTTCTCTTGACCAGAAGATCATAAAAATCAATGCTCATCTATTCAACCGAAATCGAAAGCAGTTTCTTCCGCTTAACATACAAAAATTGGTTTTTCCTTTCGTTTTCGACTGACTTGCAAATACAACTAATTCCAGCATTCGTAAGCATTTCTGAAAACTTTCTTCAACATTGTCGCTTGGAATTCCAAAGCAAAAAGAACAACTTCTCAGCCAGTTGACATGCCAACATTACGCGACAGGCAGACTGCATAATAATCTCAAATTGTTATGGTGATTATCCCTACCCATCCATCGGTACAGAAACGTCCCATCTGTTGGACTAATCTTGATTCCAAGCGAGAAAACCGATATGCAAATGTCCAGAGTCCATTAATGAAATCACCATACTCAGCAATTTGTCGTCCACCATCACCGACCGTCCACGTACATACATTGAATGTCTGTCTATGCGGCGCGGTGCTTTCCAGATAAACTCGTATGCCTACGTTAGTCGGTTCGATTAAAATGGAACACGCAAGTCAAGGAACAACAACACCACCAAGAAGCAATATTTGCCTCCTTTGCGTCTTTGTCACATTCTTTGATACATCTTGTCCGATTGGATTTTATTGTGAAAGAGATGAGAAAAAAAAAAAAAAACAATCTTGTTGGTTGCACTTCAACTGCCAATGTTGACATTCTTTGTGCAAACATGACGAAGATAAAAATGGATAGACGATGAGAATGATGATAATGATGATGATGATGATGATGATGATGATGATGAAAAAAAACCGGCCAACCGCCTCCAAATAAAGAAAAGCAAAAAAAATACCAACCCCAACCCACAAAGCAAACAAACACCGATGAAATGCCTGTGTCCTGGATTCCACCACCCAGCCCACACTCTTACCCATAATTCCCATGTCAAATGGTGGTCACATCCGAAAAGGGTATCATCTGTTCATCTATCAAATTGGTTATAAAAATAGTTTTCAGTGTCAGAGAGGGAGAAGAAGCAGCCCAGGATCTAACCTAACCTTGGCTGTTCATTTGCCTCCCGAGAGAGGAGAGATCCTATTTCGAAAATTGACTTTTGTGCATAACTTTGCAAGAAGTTGGGAGTCGGGTTGACCAAATTGGCTTATCTGCTGTGAACATACGTCGAATGTTATTTTAGAGGAAACACGATTTAACAGCGGCGACATTGCGGTCGGAAGGAGAGGAAGAGGTGTTTGTGTCTGTGAATGAAGGAATCCTTTTTTTTTTTTAATGAACTCTGCTTCGCAGTGATGAGTTGTTATAAAGTAGGATAAAGTTATTTTTAGTCTGAAAGATGTCGATGTTGGAGGATGTTTAAATTCAAAATTTTAATAGGAAAAAGGATGTTGCCAACGATTTAATTTGAGCTTTCCAATTATACGAATCAGAGATTTTTTGCGGTAAGGATATCAGGAAAGCTGACAGTATTTATGGCAGTAGCGGTTTCCCTTTTGTAACTAAAGTGTATGTTTTTGCTTAACTTAAGACAATTTATACATGTAAGCTGTAAATGTTGACATGTTAAGTACCTTTTGGAGTCGTCTTTCAAACTGTTTTGTTTTAATAAAACAAATATCTGTACACTCACTCTTTGCATTATTCTCGATGAAAAAGAAACTGAATTTTCCCCAAGTCGATATGCACTGACGCACGACCGCACAAAGCCATCCATACTGCACCGCTGATGGCACCGGTGTCCACTGAATTCAAACAGGCACAGGCTAACACCACCTCAGTGTCCAAATGCCGAATTCGTAACAGTATACCAAATGTGCACTCTTTACGAAAATGTGAATAGAGCAGCGGAGCGGAACGGTGCAATTATTTTCTTTAAAATGTAATGGAAAGTAAATATGAAATGAAGATTAATGTAATGGGCTCATGTCATCTTGTGGGGCATTGAAACGTCTTTCCACATCATCTGCAGGGGATGCAAACCTTAGGCAAACATTTTCTCAGGGAAGATGGGCTGATTGAGGTCAACCTCGCTAGCATCCTTCCTTCTGCGAATGCTACTTGCAGGTTAAGAGATCCAAGTTCTATTTTTTGTATGAAACATGAGTGGCGCCAAAAACAAAGTGCAAACTTGCGATTAAATCCTTGACCATAGTATATGCCATACTTAGCTTACGGTCATTATTCGAGGAGTACCCGCTTCTGACGGTAATAATGCACGTCATTAAAAAGGGAAGCAAGAATTTATGACGGAATAGATTACTCCTACACGCATGCATACAAAAACAACTTAACAATCACTTCAGCATCCGATCAATGGGCCAAACGGTCATAATCAATAGACCAGGATACGTATCCTCCTGTGCTATCTATTTTCATAGAGTTAATGACGCACGTAAAAATACAATTCCATTTATTGCAGTTTCAAGGTACATCGACTTTTATGAGTGTTATTAATATTTATTCGAAAACTTACGCCCTGAAGGATGCCATACCTACCTTAACCATAAATCTGTTTACACCAAACGTTTACTTTTCCATAACTTATGACAATAAAAATGGCATTAAACCATCTCGTGTCCGATCCACATTCATTTCATGCAATTAAAGCGCTACTCGTTAACTAAATAAACAAATTCGTTAACCAACAAACAAACAACCACTTAAACAATATAAAGTCCTGTCCGTAAAGATGTACTCCTTCAGTCATAATCATCCTTACATTCGACAACATGTTTGTCGTGCTTTCTCTCGCATTGGTAGCAAGCCTCACTACAGTTGAGTGCGGTATTCCAATCCCGCTGTCAAATCATAATTCACTCAACAACTTGGCCTGCCAAATTGCATCTGCAAGTAGTGCAAGTGTCACTTTCATTTACTTGGAAGACACCGATGAAGAACTTATGAGATGTCTCTCCAGTTCGCATCTACCAGTCATCACTTTGACGCTCCACTCAATTGGTTTGGAAAAAGCCCGGAACTTCTCATCAATGCACATACTTACGGTCGATGGAGACGCTTCGTGCACTCTTATGCAAATACGAGGGATGCTTGATCCGCGAATCAGGCAAAAACATCTATCGAAGTACGTTCTCATTTTTAAAGTGCCATGTGAGGGGGATCTTGAGAGTTTCTTCAACTTTTTCTGGGAAAGCGGCCTTCTCAATGTCGTAGCACTATGTAGTCATCACCGGATTTTCACTTATGAACCATTCAGCAATGAGGGCTTTCGAATAGTGAGACTTCCGCCGACAATTGAATCGTCTAAACTATTCTATGACAAATTACGGAATCTGCATCACTTTCAATTGAGAATCTCGGAGTTCTATAATCCAATGAGGTCGGAACCTGTAAATGCTAATAGAACTGTTTTTCGTGGAGTCGACGGACTGCTGGCAAGGACATTTGTTCAACTACTCAACGCTACAGTTCGGTTCATTATTCCTTCAAACGATCAGCTCTATGGATACGACTTCCGAAATGGAACTCTGACAGGCGCTCTGAGGGATGTCGCAACGGGTGCAGCTCACATTGGTATCAATGCTCGCAATATAGATCCAAACAATAATGAGTATCTTCAGCCTGTTGGCAAGGTCTTTGTCATTCACTTGGTAGTTCCTAAGTCACCACTTGTTCCCCAATACTTGAATTTTATTCGAGTATTTCATCCGCTTACATGGTTGCTTCTGCTCATCAATTTAGTCTTCGTCGGAGCCGTATTCGCTTGCATGCAGAGAATAGTTCTAAAGATACCGTTGTCGACTAACCACGGGTACACAAAATTCAAATTCCGGGACATTGTGGAGATGCTCTTCAAGACAGCAATCGGTGATCCCGTTGAAGGATTCCATAAAATCAACTCGTTACGTCAGTTCCTCATGACATGGATTCTCTTCTGCTATGTTGTCAGCTGCATTTACTTTGCCAAAATGGAAAGTGTATTTGTTCATCCTGAGTACGAGCAGGACATCGATAGGCTGAGTGAATTCTCTCGTCACAAGGTACCCGTGTATGGAAATCCAAATTTGCTGAGAATTTTAGAGCCTTCTGTGAATCCAAAAGATTGGCAAGTCATATTGTCCATGTTCCGTGCCGTACCCGATGACTATGAGGGATTGATTTATAAAATGGTCAGGACATCGCATGACAATGCGTTTATGCTCCGACGGGATCGAGCGAATAAATTTATCGCAAGGACATTCAATAACGAAGAGAAGAGACCATCGTATCATATAGTGAAAGAGTATTTGAGTTCGATAATTTATACGTATATGGTGCCTGATGGTTCACCGTTTTTGGACAAGTTTCAGATTCTGCATTTTTGGTGTTTCGAACATGGACTCTTGAGTCACTTTGAAGCTGGTGAGTTACACATTCAAAATATACGGAACGAGAACTACGCTGATGATGAAGACGACGACGAGGAGAATGATGATGTCGATGGAGTGAAAAGGAAGAAGAGAGCAGTTGTATTGAACATTGATATTTTGCAAGGGGCTTTCTACACATGGATCATTGGGACGGGTTTTGGATGCTTGGGTTTCCTTGCTGAGCTCAGTCATACAAGGTGGCGTAAGATTAATGAATCTACTGAGTTAGGAGCTTGTGAAGAAATAGACGACGAAGAATTAGCCATAGAACTATAAAGGTGTTGTTTTGGTCGTTGGGATTTATGTCATTTGTGAATAAAGAGTATCTGTTTTGGCTTTGCAGTATTGTTTCAAAATAAAACTATCAGAGCATACATATTACTGTCTACCAAGTTTTATTTGTCAGATGTAAGCGTGTTTTTTGGCGGAAAGGTGGTTTCGAGGTTAGTTGCTCTTCTTTGTATTCAAACTAGGCCTACAATCTGCGGTCTGTCGAACACAAAGAGAGTGCAGTTCCTGGTACTGTGGTTTTAGATGGAATGAAGTACACAAGTTGAGATGGAATGAATAAAGACTTTTGGCTTTTAAGTCATTAAAATTCCAGAATCTAGTTTTGATATTACGATTAGGTTTTGTCATCTTCGCGTGAAGTGAGTATTGTAGCAAGAACTCTACATATGTATGTTATCCAAGTATATCAATCACCTTAGTACGTAAGTCATGATAACTTTAAAAGCACCCTACTTTCGTATACCAAACATTTTTTCACTATTTGCTTTTCAAAAATTTCGAATAAGCACTGCTGTTCAAATTCTTCGTTATGTTTGACATCTTGCTAGAAACTCAGTGCATTAAAGTGTCAAACAGACTTTCAGCGGAGTTTTCAAATTGGCTTAAATTAATGGCGCAGCTGTTGCAAACATCCATATACTCAGACAACACACCACTTAGACCCTCAACAGAAACATTGTAACTTCCGCCAAAACTGTCAGTGGCCCCATATTTTAAGTTTCCATTATAAATGCTCTTCAGATCAAAACAAAGTCTTAGAAGAAAGTTTTGAAAAAAAAAACAGCAGCTGCAACACATTTTTCAAGAACAACCATCCAATGTGGGCAGCACGAGATGAATTCCTAAAAGCACCCACATTACCTACTACATCACGACGGAAAACTTCTTCATTTCCGTTCTCGGAATTCACTCTCGAATTATTATTACATTTTCGAACCAACAACACGTCCCATGTCATTTCACTCGATCCAAACATATTCAATTACTTGGTAGTGTCCAGCACACCACCATCGTACCAGAGGCAGCTCTCCATTTCAAAGCGATAACCTGAAACTTCATGCGATATCACTTGTGTCGGTGCCGCTCGCAATGCGTTGGCTGTTCCAAACTTCAAATTCACTTTAAATCGGTCACAACGATCGAGTTACCGCGAACGGAATAACATACAATCATCGTTTAAGGTCTCAAACTCTCATGCAAGCATTTTCTGCAAAAGTGGCAGAACACCGGAGCACCACCCAAAGCCAAACAAACACCAGTCAGCAGCGTCTCAACGCCGCGTCAATGTCCATCGAGTAGTGGTGTTGCGGCAGATAAGGCGTTGTCGTCTACCTACTTCAAGTTGCGGACAAACCCAGACGAAGAAAATAAAAAGTTGATGGCTCAGATACTCTTTTTTGTACATAGATGGCAAAAGTTGTTTCTTCTTTCAAAGTCGCACACTGAGGGCAAAAGAGAGGCTTTTGGAACAACGGCCTTGATAGTAGCGCAACCGTTATTTGATACCACAGCGCAACGCAGATAGCAATTCGGTTGATGAGCACATTCACCTGACGTGATCTGCCAAGCTGATTAATGTACCTTACATATAGTGTGGTGTGGGTGATTTTATTTTTCCTTCCCTCTCTCTCTCTCTTTCTCTATTACTGCTTCTCGGTTCTTTCATTTTATTGCTGGACAATGAAATGAAATTTCACCCAACAATTCGGAGTGGGTGGAGAAATTCCTCACCGGTAATCGGTATTCAGGTTGACAAAGTAAGTGAAGATTTTTTTTTCTTTTTTATAAATGACATGGATACCATGAAACAGTAATGAGTCATTAACTGTGCTAAACGGAAGTGTAAAGATAAGGTAAGAAATATAACAGTCATTAGTCGGGTTGAAATTGATTTATCATTCGAGTTTATTGGGGACAACAAACTAAGGACGGTTCTAATGTTTAACGGATAAGTTTGGGTAACTTAAAAATGAAAACAATTTTTTTCGGTGGCATTGAGAGAGGCTTTAATGGGAATATTGAGTAAATGGCGTCTTATACATGTCCGACAGAAGAACGCTAATTGGCTCAACTTAAAGAGGATAAAAGAAATACGACTAAGATGGTTTCTACTATCATCGTCACGAGATACGCTTAGTCTTCCTTATGATTGAATTTACTAAAATTTTATATTCGACTATAACAGCATTCTAAGTGTAAAGATAGGTGAAACAGATCAGTATGGGTACCTTCCGTACATAGAAATCTGTGGGATTCTATGTCAATATGAATAAGTTAAGGGTGGTGTACCACAAAGAAGCCCTTTAGGCACTCTACTTTTTACGTTATTCACAAATTAAATTACCAAGACAAAATGGAACAAATATAAAATAAACTTTGCCAGGTTTGTAATTTAATTCCCAAGCTTTGAAGAGCTCTCTGTTTGAGTAGGTTAGGTTAGGTCCTATATAAGACAATCCAGAGTTCAAAAACTTAAAAAACGAAAAAAGCCAAAGACACAAAAGCAAGAGCTTCTGCCAAAATATACATAGATAGCACAATCGAATCTTTGCAGCTGAGAAAAGTCGAAAAGTCACCTCCAAAGGCTTAGGGAAGGGAAACTTTTAAAGAATCTGTGGGAAGAGATCGATCACTCCCCTATTGTACGCGCACCTCTGAAAAGAAGTGTCCAAGACACAGTAAGTCATTGTGTCTTGGACACTTCTTTTCAGAGGTACTTTTGATTTGAATTCCTCGAAATGTCCCAATTTTACTCCAAAGATAATGATTATCCTTTTTTTTTAACATATTTTTGATAAAAATCTCCTTCAGTACACAAAAACAGGGAATTCATGGTTACAGCAATATAGACTGACCACGACCAGTAACTTGAGTAGGTATGGAGATTTCCTGTACTACAGGAGAATTACCTTAAAACATTCAAATTAATTCCCCTGCAATGCTCTATGTGATATGTCTAAAAAAAAAACGACCGTTGAAATAAAAATAAATTTGACCTTTAGTTTTAGAGGTTTAAAATTTATCCATTTAGCACAATCATCCATTCTCCGTTGCTTGACCTATTGTGGCGTTGCGAAAATCATGCATTATTACTGAACAAGTGTAAAATGTCATTGCAATGGCCAATGTTATTGCTTGGACCTTGACCAATGTCGACCGCATACAGTCGTGACATTTACTGAAGCAAAACATATTGTTTCTGCTGACAATTTAAATTCTACACAATACTCAAAAAAGATTAATTTTTGTTACTAATCTATTAACAATGTTTTAGGAATGGTAAACAGAGAAATACGTCATACAACGATCAGAATTTATTGGTACTTAATGAGCTTTTATAAATACCAGGGTTCGAAACCAGTGCCAAAACTTAATGCCATCTTTACAGATAACGGAATAGATGTATGATTCGTGGTAGGACTATGCTAAATTAAATTTTTCGTCAAGTTGCTTAGCCACTTGCATATACCGATGACATCGACTAGTCAAAGAAGTGCGACTCCAACAGGGTGTAAACCAGGTTTTGCCGACTCTGAACAGAGTTCATCATCTTAGAATGGGGAACTTCCTGTTGTATGTTCTTACGCGACCCTAATCTAATAGAACTTCAACTGACGTGCAAATTTAAAATTAACTGAACTTACGTTCAAGACTATCTTCAGTCGGAGTCTGAGCCGGGATTGAACTGTAGTCAAATTTTTACGGATGATTTCAAAACCGATTTGGTTTCTTCGAGGAAGGTGACACCATAAGTCTTTACTCTTTATTAGGCAAGCATCCCTGTTTTTCTAGCGGAGATGCTATTTTAATAGTAGCGGACTATATTGTAAGCAATAGGAGAAGGACCTTATCACCTTGCGCTCTAACTTGATCGAATGAGATCTCCATGTTCTAACAAACATCTAACGTTTAATTCGCCACTGTTTCATGAGTTCCGATGACTGATTCTACCTCACCACGAGTCACCCGACTAAAAATGAGAATACTACAGTTGCCTACAATACTTTTAATTTGATTGACAACCTAAAAATCCAACCTACAATGAAAAGAATTTGAATGCACAACACATAAAAAGCACAATTATCACCTCATTCCATTCAGCACATGTAAGCAAACTTTAAAATCAAAACATAAGGCACACCGCATCGTCGACCCCAATCGGTAAGTTTACAGAAGCTCTCTAATATCATTCCTTACAATTCATATACATACATAATATGTAAGTATACAACAAAGAAACAACCAAAACGATTTGTTGTAGTCCCACCTTAAGATAACCCATAATGCAACTGACACCATCAAAGCTAACGCCGGCCGTCTACCATAAATAATCAAATTACACACTATTAGCATAAACCTATTGTTCTGTTGTTCAAACAGCTATTACATTAGTCTCAGCCGCCTTCTTCGGCTTCGTAACTTTGCTTTCTCGGCCAACCCCTGATCAGTCTCCCTCTCCGCGTCAAATATATCTATTTCCGTTCGGTAAACAATAATATACAACTTTTCTGGTCATTAAAAAATGTCATAGCTCCCTTCCCCCCTCGTGCCGAATAAATATAAAACCCAAACTGGCATACGAAACAATATGCATATGTGCATATGTATATAGTCTTGGATATATTTTTGTTTATTTTTTTTCTGCATTAATTTCCTACTGCCATTGTGTAATTGCACCTTAAAAACAAAACGTCACATTTCATCTGTGTGGAGCTCTCCAGCCGTGCCTCCATTTTTTTCGACGATCCGTACTTTCGTTCCGTTCCGTGCATGGTAATCCCATTTTTCACATGAAATATGTTTATTTTGCACTTTATTGTGGCGATTCTTTTTTATTTGCAATTTTAAATATAAAACCAAGCGGAGGAGGAGACGGAAACCAGCCGCCACATGCACACTTTCATTTTGAATTCGATTCATCAACATTGATGGGCATTGCGTTCAATACACAAATCGCATTAAACGAAAGCGAGACTTTCAGACTTCGGACGGCGCGGCGGCGGCAGACGGCCACTTTGTGCCGCAAAGACGAAGAAAGTTCAATATTTGTGATTGGCGTTAAATAATTAATCACTTAATTAATTGCTGTTTTAATGTGGTTCAGCTTGGCGCTGATATGGAATTGTGTCATGCGAAGCGATAGATAGATAGATAGTTCATGTTTGTTGTCGACCAAAATTACTCTCTCGGAAGACACTGAACTATATCAGTGCGGTCGTTCGCCTTCTCTCTATTTTGATTGCGAGGAAAACATACGTATTTCATGCGAGCGGATATACATACATAGAGTGTGCCACATGGTTCCTAATAGTTTCTCATTATTTATTCAAAGATTGTGGGAACGCACCAAACGGTGGAAGCAATTTCGATTCCATACTTTATTTAGATTTTGATATTGTTTTGTAGAGATTTTTTTTTTTTGTTTTTTAGGGGAATGCAAATTAAATGTAGACAAAGGTTATTATTTTTTTTATGAATAAACAATAAATATTCAAAAACAACTTTAAGCATTTAATCAAACTTGACAGCAGTGATGGAACTGAGTGGTGTCTGTCAGTTGTGTTGACATTTGACGCTGTGTACATAATGTTGGAACATGGGAAGTTATTGTAGTTGACATGAGATAATAGTTGGAGTCTAACTTTTGGCCAAAATTAAATATAACTGCCCGGCTTTTCAGTGGATTTTATGCCTGTCATTTCATATTTGACAGATGGAAACTAGACACATTGTAAATCAAGCACGCAGTTTATTATCAATATTATTTGGCCAACTATTGCACCTGGGTGTGAGTTTCATGAAATTTGAAATCGCAGGCATGTGCTTACATTAATTATGATTCAGCGCTTATTCGCAGTATTTCTAAAAACCTACTTAAAAAGCAATAAACACGAGTGTTTACACTATTTTCTCTCCAAACAAAAAAATCCTGATATCTGGTGAACCGAGCTAACAAGCAAAAGTATTAACCTACAGGACAACACGACAGCTGAAAGTTGACAGAAACCGAAAAGAGGAATAGAATACCATGAATGGTAACTTGCTGTGAAATAAAGACAATTTAATTTTCTTAACGATTGGTTTCAGATACGGGAAGTAACTAATTCAATAAAATGAATTGCAGAAGTACCAGTATTGTCACTTCAAGTGTCAAAAGACTGATAGATTTGACTGAAAATGTGTAGTAGATTTGAGGAAATGATGGTAAAACAGTTTACAGTCAAGAGATTACCATGCAAAATGAATGGGTCTAGCATATCCAGCTCTAGGCTTAAATGATATAAGTTTAGATCGAAACCTCTACTGCCTTAGGACAATTGCACATTGTATTAATATGAGATTTTCTCTTATACTTAGAATTAAAAAAACTCTTACAAGTAGTACCCAAACTACTTTGACAATCAATATCATCCACTCAACCAATTGGAATTCACAACACCACGCCCTTTAGCATCTCTGGAAGCAAGTATGATTTCTTTTGACTTTTTTCACTATATTGACGTTAAGATCCTTATCGGCTTAAAAATGATAAACAAAACAAAAGAAAATTAAAATTGCAAAGCAAAAATCAATACAACCGTCGTCGTCATCAGTCGGTTGTCCGTTCAAGTGCATCTTCATTCGCTGAGATGCAAATCTATATCTTTGCATAGCATCGACCGCCAAAGGAGGTAGTAGCAACACATTGATTGAAACTAAACACTTGAGATCTCAGGATCCTTGCAATATGCCACCAAGTGCTTGAGCTTCTGTGCCTCTGTTTTGTTGTGCCATGGTAAGATGTGTGTGTGTGTTTTTTCTTTCTTTTTCTTTTGCCAAGTATTCGCATTCAATGGCTGGTGTTTGACCTTTCTGACATTTTCATCTTGCTTCTGTTCTGTTATTGCCGATGCAACGGGTAACAACAGTGCTATGCTGATGCGAATCGCAGAAAAATCACGTAATTCGCGAGAAATCAGTTTTTTTTCTTCTATCCTCTGTTGTTTCTTAATTAATTCGAGGATAATTTCCCTTCCTGGGATAAATGTTAGGAATTAGTGTCTGACATAACACAGATTATTCTGTCTTGATTGGCGATGGCAGGGGGTATATGTGTAAGGGCTGGACGTGCACTCAACTTGAAAGACAAATAGTTTCATAACTGGCGCCCTTTGCCGAGCGCACTGCATTTGCTTCGGGAAGACAAGTTGTTGGCATGGATGCAAATGCGAACGCACCCTAAGGTAACAACAGCAGCAGCAGCAGAAGCACTGTAGTACCCTCAGACGTGGTACTTGAGAACGCTGCTGCGCGCTTCTAGCTCTAGATCCATCGTCATAGTGTTGCCGGTGAAGATATTCTTTGAGTTTATTACTTCGCGCGGTCTTTGTTTTAAGGAACCCTTTCTTCTTTTTTTTTTTTTTTGTTGGTTGGTGTTGTGTATTTGCTGTTGATTGAAGAGGAGATACGCTGGGTAATCCCTTTTTTATGACAAAATGTGTGTATGTGATGGGAATTAAAAAAAAAAAACGAATATCATTCACTAAACATCACACAGAAGCGGTGAAAGGCAAAATGAAAAACAATTCTGAGTTGCGTCGTGATTTTACACGTAAATTGTTGGCAATTAGTTCTGAGTTCTGGGTTGGCGTGGCGGTGCCGTGCGAATTTTGACATTTTTATTATTGTTCAGGGCGCTTGTGTGACAACCGACCGACGACAGGCACTGTTGGGTTATTAGGCGAAGTACTTAAACTTTTTTTCTTTATTATTTTAAGCTGAATATAATTTCCGGTTGGAAAGGGGATTACATTCTTTTCTTCTTGTTCTTTTGCAAATTGCTGTTATTCTGTAGTAATTTTGCGAAAATGTCGAACATTTTGATGAAATTGGTTTCAACTTTTGCATGCAAGTAAATTATACATAACGGATTTAGGGTCATTAGCTGAGTGTCTTTAAATATGAAAGCAACATTAAAATGGAATGTGATAAACGAGATAGGAATGAAGGTCTTTGTCATGAGCTCTACATCAAAAAGTATGTATTATCTTCTTCTCTGGTTAGGTTAGGTTTCACGCAGTATATTCAAGCCGCAATAACATAAAACACCAGCCACAGTAAAAGTAAAGGAAACAAAGTGTTTTATTCAAATTTTAGTGGTGGTTCACTAGTACACTTACTCCTTCCTGATATAATGCCTCTGGACTTTTTTTTTAACTAAGTTAAGTGCATGGTCTATACCAATAAACAAGAGACTTTAGACGACCTCAGGAGCAACATCTAACGCCAAATTGCTGGTATAACCCCAAAATTATACGTAAAGTCATGGAAATTTGGGGAATACACACGTGCAGGCATTTCCGTGGAGAACCTTTGAATGATGTTGTGTTCCATTACTAATTTTTTAAATAACTCAAACACAAGGCATAACCACCGGCTCTGCTCCCAAAAGGAAACGAGGCAAACCAAAATTCTTTCTCGTATACAAGATGAGCCATCTGTTGATTTCTTTATGAATTATATGCTATTTTGAAACTGACAGCCCTTATGCACTCAAAAAATTGACATTTTGGGAACATTTTTGAGTTGTGTTAAAAGTGACCGACTCAAATAGAGCAATAAAGAAAGCTGCTCCGAAGAACTTGCGGAGCACCAATATGGTTGCCGAGACTGAAGTCATAATAATGAAGTAGCAGTGTCATGAACAAAAACTAAGGGCGGAGCAGCAACAGTATGCAAAGTATGCAAATGTAAGCGAGTCACGGACATAAAGCTAATGACGCTAGCGGTAGAAGAAGAAGTGAGTTTGGAGAGTGGGAATTCCAATATACATAGTCCAATCTTCTAGAGGGCAAAAAAAACAGTAAGGCCTATGAAATAGTATCGAAACTAGTACGGTACTGCCTGCAACCATTCACAACGCTGGCCACCATAAACAGAATTCATCTCATTTGGATGTCAGGACACAATGACTATACCAGTCATAAAGTGAGCTGTATCGTGCATCATGCTGCCAATACCATTCTGTGGATTACTGCAAAATGCTGTATAAAAAACTATCTTGACAGATCTACTTATCAATTGTCAAACAATTCGCAAGCAATCCCTAACAGAACAGAATAGAGTTAAAATATTCGAACAACCCTTCTCAGTGGTGGGCACTGGGTTGAATATATGGATAGGTACGAAAAATATCAACTCTACCCCACCACAGAATGTAGTATAAACCAGTGAAAATGTTATTACTGAGTCCATTTAAAATAAACAAAAGGATTCGTACACCTTGTTCCATTAAAGATTTATTATCTGAATTTCGTTCACCTCGCATGTTGCACATACAAAATGAAATTTTTTTCTTTTCATTTTTTAACAAAATGAAAACATTTGCCTGAATCAATTGTGAGGATATACATACCTTCCTAGTGTGCACGTATGGAATCCCTAAATATGTGTGTGCATTTCTCCTTACAAGTAAAAAAGTGATTTAAGAACTTCGACTACACATTTTTCCCTTTCACACCTATATACCTTTGCAACTTGAAACAAACAAATATGTACGACGAAATAAGCGAACAATGTACAAATAGAAGTAAAGTATAAAAAAAAGTCTTTTGTTACCCACATGTACCGAGTACAACACCGGCAGCTATTCCTAATAGGATTCCTTTTGTCTTTGCAGACATTTCTCCATTTTCTTTTTTGTTTCCATTTTATCCTTCTTTTTCTATTTTTCATAAAAATTCTTTCGTTTCTCTTTTCTTTTTCTTTTTCTTTTTTTTTTTTTTTTTGTAAATTTCTGTAGTCAACTGAGGCGGAAGGTTTCTCTTATCGCAGTGAACACGTCTAACAGTCTACACTCCCCCTTCAATCCCTGTCACATAGAACCACACTTCAAAAAAGGATATGCAAATTTCCACTTGAGAAAGAGGAAAAAAAATAGAAAAAAAATCCAACTGAATGAAAGAAAAACCTCTTGAACTTGAGAATGAAAAATTGCATATGATTACGAGTACAGGCAACCAGAATGCAAAGTATTCCCGGAGGAAGAAAGAAAAAATCCAATAGTTTGACGTTAGTTTTACCAAAGTCCAATGTGATAAGTTGGCTCAAAGAATCTGCAAAATGGCGTAAAAACTTATACAACACCAAGAGTAGCATAGCACACGGTGAAGTCTTAGAAATTTCGTGGAGAAAGATAAAGAAAAACACAAACATTCAAGTGCCGCACACACACACTTTAATCCGATTAGGTTAAGTTGTGAAGAAGGATTTTGGTGGGATTATGGAATAGAAAATTGATATCTTTAACTCGGCGACTTGTGAATTAATAGTGGGCAACTATGGCACGTCTATTTTCTTTCCAAATATATACATACATATGTACATACTCAATGCAATGCAAAAATGGGAAAAAAAATTGTCTGGTCATCGCAAATGTCGGCAAGAAGGTTAATCTTTTATGTATTGCAGCACAGCAATACCCTTGTTCAATACATTGCCCTCAGGTTGATAGATATTTTGACATTTCCCCGTGGTGGTTACTATTATTTTATGTTCTTATTTTTTTGTTTTTTCAAATAAAGTCTATTTCCTGCTACTTATTTTAGTTTTACCAATAAAAACAGTTTCGTAGTTTGGATGATACTTGGAACCACGCCACCTATTGACAGCATTTAGAGAAAAGAGAGATACATACCCATGGCTAGTTCTGACATCCCTGCTAAGGTCTTCCATCGAGTTGGGTAATCCGAAGACCACTCCAAGTACTTGATGTTGTATTGCTTCTTTACTGTCAAACCTAAGTCGCGAGTATTAAGATAGAAGCTGCCGAAATGTGTTTAGCTGTCAAAAAGAAGAGAAGTGACCTAACATCGTCGAATCGAACAGAACTTTACAGTGGATAGCTATAGTTTGGGACTTTGCCTTTGTTGGCTCTATATTCTACATAATATGAGCACAATTCGACCAGCAAAGTCTTCAAATCTAGCACGGATGAACTGCGAAAACTTACATTTGATACTCCTTTAAAAGGAGTAAGTGGGAGTAGTAAGCTACATACATACATAGTAAGTGACAGCTAAAAACTTGCGTTAAAACCCGTCACTAAACAAATAATCTTATATAAACCTAGTCAATAGGAAGTTTAAAGCTGTTATACTCGTAAATAACAGTCTTCTTAAACTTTGCACTCACTTTCTCTCTAAAATGTCAAAGCAACTAATGTCAACGCAGTTGATTTAAAAAAAAAAAAATAAATCCGCACCAAAGACTAACATGGTAAGATCTGTGTAAACATGAGCGCTTGCACGTAACTACAGATAAACGGAAATATTTCCTCAAGTAATTGGAAGTAGCATCTATAAATATTCATGGACCTCCTTCGTGCAATTTTGCCGCTTGAAATACACACTGACAACTTGCAACTTGTAATTAATGTCAAAATTTACATGCAAAACAATGTGGCAGCGCAGTGGGCGAAGCTATAGCAACCACGGTCTACAGACCACCGCACTGCTGGCACAAATCTAGGGCAAACTTAACCACAGTCGTTCAATCCGTATACATACATACATATGTATGTATTTATGTATATGTATCTATCTGTATTTACTTTTTTTAATTAAAAGCCGCGTGGCGCGATTCGAAGAAATAAATCCGTGTACAAGTATCTATCCATGATGAAACTCATCCCCGAGTAACCGCAGAAATCCCGGCCGGCGCACGAGAACTCTGACACACATATGGTTTTAATTTCAATTTCGCACATACTCATACAACAGAGACGTGCAAAACAAAATTAATTCAAATCCAAATCACAATTGCGACGCCACCGCCGCAAGCAAAACAATTATTCAATTAAAAACGCACGCAGCAGCACTGAAAAGCTTTGAGTAGCACACCCGAACATAAAGTCAACGAACCTTGAAAGTGAGTCTCGTATTTTGTAGCTCGAATTCTAAATGTGGCGTAGCTGTCTGACTGGCAGCGAACAAACAAACAACAAGGAGTTTCAATTGAATTTGAGAAATCTTATAAATTACTTCTCCAGCGCACAATGTATATGTATATAACATACTCGTACCTCATCGATGCCGCGAAAGACAGTCAGAGTCAGTTTGACAGCTCTGGCGACACATGGAGCTCAGTCAAGGTCGATTTGTGACAAACGCAAATCGGATTTGGCGTGCTAGTCGTGATGAAGCCCAAGCGATAAGGAACTGTTCTACCACCAACCAGTGGACGCCTACGCTTTCTCACAATTATATCATTAGTCTTATAAGCACGACAAGTGATACTGACAGGCGGGTGGAGGATTCTGACCGGTTCTATTGTCAGATCGTTATTTATGTTTTTTTTACTTTTAAATTGAATTGAATTGTAATACCAAAGCTTGTTGGACTACTTTTTCCCCTTGAGATTTTTGACCCCGTTTTTGGTCACGAAAGTTGATGTGCTCCTAGGAAGGTGTGCACAAGACGCACATGTGGAAGGGGTCTTAATGTAGAACGAAGAATATAAACAGCACAGTTTGGGAGTGTCTTGGAATACTCCACATTTTGTATGTGGACAATAATAAGGTATACTGATTAGGTTCATTTAAGTAAATATAACGGTATTGATTGCATTTTGTCACGCATTTCTGGAGGAGAGAGAAGCGAATAAAACTCTTTTGAATCTCAGGAGAAATTAATACACATATGACGTGATAAAAAGTCATAATTATACATTTTGACAGTAAGCACCATACTAATGAAGGACAATGGACAAGTTATTGCACACAACGCCATCCATTTAAGGACGGTTATGCAAGCATTGTTTGTTATTAGAAAATTACATAAAATTTGTAAATCTATTTGTAAAAGATAACCTAACCGAGGACCGTAGATCCACGTAAATCCTCCTATCAGAGACTATGCGATACCGTCAAGAAATATCGGTAAGTAAGTAAGTGGTTACCAACTCAAAGTTTATGTCACTTCGCGCGAACGTGTGACAAACTTCCAATCTGTAATTAAATGCTCTTCGGATACGGCATTGAACATAGATCCCTTCCTTGAGAGTGCGCTCCAGAAAACCAGCGAATTCAACTCGGACGTGAGTGATTCACCTGATTTTTATGAGGTATCACAAAACACCGCAGCCAATATCTAACATTACTTTATCTTCCTCACACTCTGGTTGAGTGCTATATAAGTAATTTAGTACCCACTTTTGTAAAAAAAAAAAAAATCATACCCATCTGGTTCATTCATTAACCAGTCGGAGGACCACACTGACTTAAGGCTGATACAACGCCAATTAAACACGCCTAAGGCTGTTACAACACCATTCAAGTTTGCCTAACGATTTCCGCAATTTACTGAACCCCTAAATAATTTCCACAAGAACGCATTTTCCTCAGAAGAGTTGTGCGCACAACTGCACGGTGTCTAATCACCCCCCGCTCGATAGCCCTAATCTTATTCCATTTCAACAAACAACATTCAAACATAAAAGGTATGAATGGCCTCCACTAATGCAGCTGTGGCATGGATTCTCCTCCCTCCTTCGTTTGGCCGGGAATATCAGTTACCAAATAATAAAAAGAATCAATTTGGCTACAGTGTAGCTTATAGTACACAGCATCACAGAAATCTAGTCCAATGACTTGAAACACTGCTCCGCCATAGGCATAGTGTTGTATCTGCATTTGTGTTGTGGATATGCATGACTCTCTGCACCAGAGCCAAAGCTATTCATGTCGAGAGCATAGATTAAGAACAGCAGCAGCAGCAGCACTGGTGTGTTCATTTGTGAAAGGTAAACTCCGGTACACAAAAGTCTCCCTTTTCACCCGAAGTACCTACAGCATCCACTCCATGTCTGGTGTTGTGTGTCTGTGATGGCATAGGCAGAGCAAGACTAGTTCCAGATTGCAATAGTATTTCTGCTCCGGTGGATCAACTTCCAGAATCGGCATTGCCAACCAACCCACTTTGAGATCGCATGCATACGACAGCAGCGGCGGCGGCGGTGGTACTACTAATAGTGCAATGGCACTTGGTGTTGAATAGGTCGGCTCTGAAAGAGTGTAGAACAAGTTTCTCTGTTTCTATGTTTTCCTCTGTTTCTTCATCGTCTTGTGTTTTGTTTCTCTGTTTGTTTGTTATTAATTTCCTGTAAATTACATTGGTACAGCAGCGCCCAGCATACATGCATTTGTCTGCTTAGACTGCTAACAAATCTGCACCAACTCTGGGTCGTGTGTCCACGAGACGGCTCGGGTTATATAAAAATTTGCAAATTATTACGTTAGGTGGAGGAAAAATCCACACAACTTGCCACTGGCCTTTGTGTTTACAAATCATTTGAATGCCAACAATGTTGTAAATAGCATTGTAAACGGCAACGGAAAATCTAAGCGATTTATCGAAATGATTAATCTGTGAGGTAACTTGTGCAACGAAGAGTTATTACTAGTTGAGCTTTTTTTTTTATATGGAAATGCAGATACATTTTTTATGCATTGACTTAAAATTAATATTTAACTGTGAACGCATTCATTCTTCCACCAACTCATGTGCTGTCAGTTTCTATTTGACAGTTGAGGATAAGAGGTTATGTCCACAAATGGTTTTAAAAATAAATAAAGATTTAATATAGAATGGCACACCGATTAGTGTGTTAAACTACGTCTCATGTTTCAGGAAGATCAAACAAACATTCGAGGGTATAATAGCCATTAAGACATTTTTGACAAAATATACATACATATGTATGTAGATGTTGTACTACAGAAAAAAGGTATTACATTTATGACAGTGGATTCAAGGAACAGATGACGAAATGGACTGGAATCTGCTCCGAAAACCATAGATTACCGTCGCATCTTAAACTTTAGATTTACGAAGCCGTAAATATCTTGCTAGTCTTGATTCCAAATAGCTTCAAGTTCGGTGTTACCGTCATGTTGGATGAGAGACAGCCTCTGGAGGCTTTACTCTCAAATTGTTAGACTTAGCTTTCAAATTGTACCTTTAAAGGTGTAAGCATAATACTATTAATACATAATACATTTAAGATATTTTTTGATAATCTCTAAGAACAGGAGTGGTATTAGTACACAACCTACCTGTACTCCACATTGTACTTAAAAGCCACGACGCGGTGTCACTATGAAGTATGTAAACATAAACAGAATCGAACTCACCTTTATATTACGAGCACACATGAGATTTTCTGGCTCTTATGATTTCATACTATCAAAAGCCTTTTCGAAGTGAAGAGCAGATGCAACTCGGTCAAGTGGCTTGTAGAAAATAGCAAACACATCAAAAAAAAATTATGCCAAAATGATGATGCCTAAGCCACGCATTATCCAAGGGTTCTTTCGCAAAGCCTGAAAAAATTCAATTACAGCAGCAGAAACCGTGAATTGAATGCCAACTCATAGAAGGTCATCATCCACCTCGTGCTTCTACTCCATGAGATGTGCCAGTTTGATTAGACTGCACTCCCATGACAAAGTCATGCACTACTACTCGCCATTAAATAATTTCGAAGCCCTTTACGTATTTTGTATCACCTAATGCAACTATACTCTCTATGTACATGGTGATTAAGGATCCTCATCACTCTTGATGGATAAAATCCGATTAGGCACTCGCCTGGACATGTTCCATTAAGAAACAAAGTTCATTTTTTGTCCGCATCATCAGGTGACTGAAGAATACCCTTTCACTGCATAGAGTAAACACCAACTAGTAATGCCACATTGTCTTGTTTCCATAATATGAGTAAGAAGCCCGATTCAATTCATGCGTACCAACAAAGGAACTTATCTAAAAAGATACCCGTATGCAAATAAGCCCTTGTGTAACATAAGACCTGCAACTACACTCATTTCCGTACAACAAAGGAAAAAGTAACTGAGACCACACTACATGCTTACTCACACCCTATCAGAGTCGAATTGCAAGTCTTATCTTCAACAACAAGTTACGCAGTACACTCTGATAATTAATCACCCTTTTTCGATATAGCCACCAATCGAAACCACCCAAACCATTGCAAATCACTAATCCCAAGACGAGCCACCCAGCCACAGCCACCTCTGACATTCCCCTTGGGCCACCTCCAACACCAATCCGTCAAATTCGAAATTCGCAGCACCCGTAATCTCTAATCGTGTGTCTGTATGCGTCGATTATCATTTCCGAGAACCAGGTAGCAGTGAGACAATCAAACCCAGTTTTGTCATAACACCGCGCGTATGCATATCATTATCGTTCTCGTAAGCCGGGCCGATTAATAAGCACAAACACCCAGACAAGTGCCACCATCTCACGGCATGATTGTATTTTAATTCTGTTCTCTTGAATAAATAATTAACGGGTACAATCCACACACTATTATACCTATCTAGATATGTACACATAGAGCTTGGGCAAAATGTACTCGTATTGTTGACTTAATTTGCTTCAAGGCTGTTCAGGGACTTTGCGCGAGTTCTTTTTTTGGCCAACATGCGGCAGAGAGTGGAGGTGCTGCGGCTGCTGCTGTTGCTGCTGGACACTTGGTTGATCGATGACATTATTTTTCTTTTTTTCTTTTTTTATAAAAAATAAAAAAAAAAACAATGCAAACATTTGTTTTATTTGTATTGGAACGGTGTGTATGGTTGGAACACATGTGTACACCTCGTTTGATAAATATTGTATTTCCCCCTTCGGAAGCAACTGTTTCTCAAGTGGCTTTAAAAAATAAGGCAGTGAATTTGTTAATGACTGCCAGGGAAAGCATTTTTTTTTTTTCTGTTTTCGAGTGTTTTTATGGTTTTTATGTTTTTTTGGTTGTTTTTGCTGTTTTTTTCATCTCTTCAAGTGGGTGGGAGATTTTATTTTTGTTTTTATTTACTTTTTTGGAATAACAGCGACGGCGGCGTAGTACACCCGTAGATGATCCCGAAAATGGGAAAATGCGTAACATGAGCCCAATTCGTTCTTACATAGATTTTATGTGTCTCTCGTGTCACTAAAAACCGAGCGATTATTCTTTGTTTAATAAATGAGTGGAAAGTAATAAACAAGTTTTTTTTTTTTTGTTTTGGATCCACATACCTATATACATAGGTTTATGAGAGCTCAAACACATCAAAAAGGAGATTTTTTATGACCGTTCAAGGGATTATGGATATACATGTACATAGAGAACAGAGATGTCAGTCTAAATTAAATGCAAACTCACGTAGGGCACATTAAGATAGTGTGTCTAATTTTACACACGTACAAGTACTCTAGAGCATTTGGTACAATATGGTGTGAATAGCCATGTCATGAATTACTAACGGGAAATAATAATAAAAAAATTATGACAGTTCTCTCAAGGAAGTTAGAGTCACAGCCTTTTGATGTAAAGTGTGTCCAATGGCGCCATCTAACATTAACATTTCGTAGACAAACTGCGATTAATTTTTTGCCGCCACCAAATGTCCTCCACCACTTTAATTGCACATCTCTGTTCTTTTGATGAAATTTTCAATGATGTTTGACGGGTCACAATTTCACCAGTCACACGTTGGATCTCCATTGTGGTTTGTATGCGGATTGTGTGTTTTGCAATTTTGTTTTGATACATTACTTATCTAAGTTAAGGATTTTTTTTTATAGGAATAAGACTTGATTAATCTAAGCCCTTGACTTGGTTTGCCTGAACACCGGGACATATTGCATCACAGTAACGTTCTGGTCCCATGTATAAACGGGGATTCTAACCTAACCCTAGTTTTACCTTGCAAGTTTTACCTTTTTATACCCTATCCTAAGGGTATATTAAGTTTGACACATAGTTTGTAACATAGAGAAATAATCGAGATAGACCCTATAAAGTATATATATTCGTGATCAGCATCAATAGCGAAATCGATTGAGCGATGACCGTCCGTCCGTCCGTCCGTCCGTCCGTCCGTCCGTCCGTCCGTCCGTCCGTCCGTCCGTCCGTCCGTCCGTCCGTCCGTCCGTCCGTCCGTCCGTCCGTATGTCACCGCTTTTTGGGCCTTAAATTTTGAGCTAGGATGCTGAAATTTCATATCTGGGCTTCTGAGAAAAAGATACAGTACAAGTGTAAAAATTTTTGAAATCCGCCCACTGCCACGCCCACTTTTTCATAACTTCACTAAATTATATGAAACCGAAAAATTTTGTTAAGACCAAATATTTAGGCATTCAGATTCCCTACAATCCACCCATACAAAAGTTTTGGCCACGCCCACTTTTTGGGGGCGTTTTCATCACAAAACCGAATTTTGGGCCTTAAATTTTTAACTAGGACGCTGAAATTTCATATGTGGGCTTCCAAGAAAAAGACACAGTACAAGTGTAAAATTTTTTTACATCCGCCCACTGCCACGCCTACTTTTTTATAACTTCACTAAATTATATGAAACCGAAAAATTTTGTTAAGACCAAATATTTGGGTATTTAGATTCCCTACAATTCACCCATAGAACAGTTTTGGCCACGCCCACTTTTTGGGGGCGTTATCATCAAAAAACCTATTTTGATAAAATTTTACATGTAACATCCTCAAACGTTCGACATTATAGCTATATTTGAGTACAAAATGCAATTTGGCCACGCCCATTTTGTAGAGAGGAGGATAGGGTATCATACGATCCGTTCCAGACGGATTGTAGCTTTTCTGTATGTTTATTTCTAGCAAGAGATTGTCACTCATCGTATCAGCACTTGACTGACATAGAGTTCACGAAGTGTGACATTAGTGGTTCGAGCGTATTGATACCTTCTCCAAAGTTTAATCTAACACAGATCTCAATAGCACTGTTTTCAGCCTGAAACACGGTAGGACACGTTCCCACGGTTAAGGTTTAGGTTAGGGTGGCTGTCTGTACCAATATACAGACACACTGAGTCCAGAATAGGTCCTTTGTGATACCACGGATCTTTCATATTCCCATAATTACCGAGATTTTGGTGTTTTGTCCAAAGATCAGATCCCATTTTTGATCCGACGGGTCTAGTACCGGAACAGGTTCAAAATGACAGATAGTCTGGGGAGTTCATAGGCAATCTCATTTCCTTCGATTGACGCCCAGTAGGTAAAACTGATGTTTTTTACTGCTTTAAGGTATTACGAAAGTTGCACCAGAGACTTGACTCAAAAGTGTAACAGTATAGAAAAAAAAAACAGTCCTGATCAGCATAATAAGTACTTTTTTAGGATTCATTAGCATTATTCAGGGACTGTCTTATGTTAGATTAGCTAGACCACTATTGAAGTACACCATAAGTTGCATCTTTACTTTTGGATTTCACGGAAAGCATGCAATGAAAGTCTTCCCTTACTGCTAATTCAAGTGAAAAGATCACCGGCATAAATAAATTTGAACTGTTGAATCGGATGATATTATAATAGACTCTGACAGATGCAAACAAATGATTGTCATACCTTGGCGAACATAATCCAACTTCTCAGCAAGGAGCAATTGCATCTGATGTTTTATTCAATTCACCCAGTAATGACAGTTCTTTCGCAAACATATAAAAAACTGTCATAATGTCTCCAAAGGACCACAGTGAACTCCTTCTATTCTTACACAAAGAACAAAGTGTGGATACGAATTTATAATGTAATGTACATATGTAAGAGTAAGTTCATTAGGGTACATTATATAAGGGTTAAACATATGACAACAAAATTATTCCTTCAGTATGTCGTTTGAGATGAAATTACGCTTAATATTCATAGATCAATTTGCGCCTTCTGTGCCTCCTCAAACTAATCTCCCTTTACAACCATAAAGAGTCTGTGCCATGGTGATACTAAGTCAAAAATAACGAAAGCAAAAACACACCCCATTACAAATGTAACCAATGCATCCCTAAACTTTCGAATGAACAACCTACTAATTTTTATTGGAATGTCAATCGCACACATAATCAATAGTTTCTTCGCACCAACCAACGAACCTGGCTAATAAAATTATACCCGACCACATACTCGTAGTCCCTATTTGGAGAATAATTTACACGCAAATTTACCAGAAGACAGTCGCTGCATATTAACAACCCTCCAGTGTGTGTAATGGAAATTAGAATTCCACACTTGAACTCGGGGGTGTCTGGGTTTCATTAGCTCCGCTAGCGGGTCGGGTCGTCGTCACTTGCAAAACTTACAAAGAGGGCCTGGTAAAATCTTTACTCTCACGACGTGAGCCCAGCCCGCATAATCGCATCTGGTGGACACTCAATGGGAGTTCAGAATGATTTACTGCGGGATGCATTATAGTAAAAATAAAATTTTAGTGGGACACACAAAAAAAATAATGTAGTAGAGCGTGCACACACCCCCAGGAAGTGAATTTTATGTGAAAGAATTTTTTTTTTTTTTTCTCATTCCCTTTTCGACTTTGGATTTAGTAGGGTAATTCATGGAAAACGAAGAGAGAGAGAATATTTTTTCGAATGCATGCGCTTTAGAGAGAGCGCTCCCCAATTTTCCTTCTTTCGCCCCGTTCTTGGGTTTTGTGCTTGTGTTGATGGTTCCCTTTTTATCCTCCTGTATAGCAATGTACAGTCTGACAGAAAATTATCGAAAGGGTATCCAATCAATTTAATAGTTTATTGGATATTCTTTTGGGGTGTGACTGAGAAGAGTATTTTTTTTTTTATTTATATTTTAAAGTGGCTGACTCTATACAAATGTTCAATTTCGAAGTGAGTTCGATTAAGAAAGTGAATTCGTCAACAAATTTGAATAAAATTTAAAACAGAAATCAGCAGGATATGAACTCTGGGAACTCGTCGCTACATTTAAAATGTTTGTGAGAAAGACAATCTTTATATAAGGTTTTTGCAGCAGATGACTGTTGATCTGTTTAAGGAATAAAAAGTGTGTTATCCCCCTGAGAAGCTATTTATGTCGTCTTGCTGCTTACTTAGCTGAAATCAAGTTCATAAATGAAGTCAGACCTGTTTAAGATGACCAAGAAATGGCGTCAAATGGTGAGGTTAAGACTTTCTGGAAGAGTTTGAACCTGACCTGAGCAATGGGACATTCGCGCAAAATATGTTCCGTAGTTTGAGTATTCTCAAGATATATTCTCAAGATTTAGGCGAATTTGTGAGTCGAAGTATGCTAGTTTTTTCTTTTTTCCAATAATAGAGCTGAGTCTTTATTTCGCTGACAGATAAGTCAAAGAAGGGATCAAGGCTTTTTCGTCAGCAGCTGCCTTTGTAACCAGCGACCAGTGTTATTTTATTGTGTGGCCCAAGCTGCAGGAGAGTTTAAAGACAGTTCCAAATCAGCAAAATTAAAGGCCTTAAAAGCTTGTAGGGATGTTTGGCTATGTACATATTTTATTGCAAAATCCTCGATGGCAGCATGTGCTTGGAAAGTAATAGATCATCTTAATGGTGTAAAAAATTTGTAGTTGGAACCCAGAATTCTTTATGTACATATGTACATATGTATGTATGTATTCGCTTGACATTTACTTATCTGCCATGAAGATTGCAATGGGCTGTCAGTTTAGTAGGTTTTAGTTCTTTTGGAGCTTTTAGTACAAAAATACAGTTTGATTGCGTCTTATTATACAACTGCATCTTCAATGAAATTAGACATGAAATATCAACGTATTGAATAATGGCAACTGCCTTGACATTGTGTAACAAGTATGTATCTGATATAAGTACATATGTTAAGCCATTATTTACAGGATATGAAGACATAAAGTGACGTTTTGCTTTATAACAACGACTTTAACTAGGGTTAAAAAAAAAAGGTTCGATCCAAGAAGTTAATTTGAGGTAGCTGCCAATAGTTCACAGGTCTCTTGGTCAAGGTTGTGGAATAAACTCAGACCTGAAGAATTTTCGATTGGCTTTGGTGGTTTTAGTTTGATATTTCCAGATCATTAAGTAAATGTTTTCTGAAGTCTGCCTTCTACTAAGGATTTGGCATTGACATTTATAGAAAATGCCGGCTGCATGACATATGATTGTCATAGTAAAATGGACCTATAACCCTACTGAAAGAGAAATCGCACCAAATAATAACTTTTTGACCATGCGTCTGTCTCTTATCCTAATCTCACGAGGATTTTTCGAAGTCCAGATCGGCAAAAATTTGCATATTTACAAATCTGACAAGATGAAAAAGGGCCTCGTGACTAAAGATGATTTTTTTCGCCAATAGGATAGTTCACTTCGTACTTTTCTAAAAACCATCTTACGCACTGTCGACAATGCAAATGACCATGTTAACTCATTGCAACTGTGGTGTGGATGGATGAAAAATGGCGGACGATCTTTAGACTGATACATCATCTCCTATAAGTAACTTCTTTGAAATCCAGAGTAATGCTAAATTTTCTGAAATTGTCTGAACCAGTTTCAAAATGTTCGGATCAAGAAACTGGAACATGCTGGCTTGATGGAAGTTGAGAAAAGTTGGTTTAAACAGCCGCTAGTAATGCCAGCAATTCAAAAATACTTCCCACGAGTTATTCTAAAGTCACCTTAGAGCAGCCAAGTTTATAACAGCATGTCAGATGGCAGGTCACATGTCAGTTCGCAGTATGATGTAGTGTTGGATGCATTTTCAAATGAGAAATTCTTCGCCGGATATTTTTCCCCCTTCTGGAGTGAAGGCAAAAGAACAAAAAGAAGAAAAAACTTGATAAGATTGATAAATTTCAGCAAAAACTTTTTTATTCCTTTTACACATTACAGCCTACATGGAAATGTGGTATGTACTTGTAAAATACGCTTTAAAACGCTTGCCCAACACAACTACATACATATTTTCCCATAAAGCCAGCTAAATTGACGATTGAACATGCATGCATGTTAAACTTGCAGTTATGTACGTGTGCAGCCACCTTAAGGAGCATCGACCTTGAATGACAGAAGCGGATGGATCACTTGTTTGACAAAACAAATAAATAAAGAGTTTATTTTTGATAATGACCAGGATTTTATGACTGTCTTCACTGTCGTTATACTATAGAATACATCTTATAAGAATACTACACTTCAGCGTAGACTGACAAGATAAGCCAGTACAAATCTAAAATTCTAATTATTCGATTGCAACATTTCGGATTAAATTCTGATCGGAATTCAGCACACGTTTTCAAACTCTCGTGCTATAACCGAGTGTGAAATAAAATTCTAATGAAATCAATTTTATTGCAAAAAAACAAGTAAAAAACAAATTTCTTTGAAAGGACAATTCTTTGACACACTGTATGCATTTGTAAATGTGTACAAATCGGGAGAAATTTTCCCACTGGATGTTAGCCTGATGATAGTGGAGATGTGGTGGAGAAGGATGAGCTATGCTCCTTTATGGTGTTGTGGGGTCGCAGAGGGCGGGGGACCAGGCGAGGGTGGTAAGGAGTACGAAGAATAAGAAGCAAAAGAAAAACTTTGTCCCACCCTAAAGCTAAAGCATTTTTCTTTTTTCCTATGCAAAGTGGAAAAGTATCTTTCAAAAAAAAACGAAAATTAAGGTAATTGCTTACAATTTATTTTGTGCTGCCTGAATTTCCAATAATCCAATTGTATTCCAATTGCTGAGCTGAGCTGCCATACATATGTACATCCAAAGGACACAAAAGCAGGAACAAGGCGGAAGCAAAAAACTCCAATCGCGATTTTTTTTTCCTTTCTTTTTCCGTATTTCTTTTTTTTTATGGATTTTTGCAAGGCAAAAACGAGAAGAGAAAAAAAAACTAACAAACTGTGCCGCACTTGTAAAACTTCATCCACTTGTACTTTATATACTCTGGACAGGGAGATTTTATTTTATTTATAATTTAACACACTAGCTGCCGTGTATTTTGGGGGAACGGAGAATTTTCCAAAGAAGAGATTTTCCGGTCTGTCTTCTATTTATTTTTATTTTGCAATTTCCACTCACAATTCACAGGGAAAAATTCACAATTCACATCCTTGTCGGTAGATGGAAGAAAAAAAACTCGCGAGACGCAACGCAGACAACACGTCGATTCACAACATTCAGGCGAACTGGCGAACTTTCGGCAGTGCTCGGCAAACAGAAGCGCACAGAAGAACAGCAGCGGCAAAGCGGTTCGACCAAAACCAAAATGTGTGTGTGACGAAAGTGTACAACAAAAAGGAATGCCACGGAGAAAGGGGAGTAAAGAAGTGGCAGGAAAACGGAGACGGAGTACGAAGAAGTTTTGCAAAGGCAACGACGAAAAAACAAAGGAGAACGCGGCGAAGGTAGGAAAATTCGCCGGTTGTTTGTGCTGAGATAAAAAGCAATTGTTGGTGCTTTTACTGTTGTTTGTCGCCGTACGTTTTGTTAGTTTTCGTTGTAGTAGTTTTTTTTTTTCTGATGTGGAATGGTTTTTGTGTTTCTGTTTTATGCTGGAAATTCGTAAACGTTGTTGAGAATTGTTTTGTTCTTTGTGTCGAGTTGGAGGAAATGGAAGAATGAAATTTCCCATGTATCACAGTGACATCTAGTCCAAAGTAGAAGAGCAAGAGAAACTGGTAGCCACTAGGGGAAGAAGTAGTTCGTTAATCCACTTTGTGTTTGAATTTGTTTCTGATTGCTTATCATCCTCCTAGTATATCGATTATAAGATTACTTACATACATAAATGTTTAGAAAAAGGGCCTTCCACCGACTTTGATAAAGTTTTTGTATGATGTTGAGCGTATTTTTCTGAACATTTATCTTACTTTGCCTAGAATTTATCGCGAGAAAGGGTATTCAAATGTTGTCGCCACATGGCCTAAATATTCCTGGAAGATCATAGTATGTCCTGTTCTGTTCGGCCTTCAACTGCCTGATTGGCTGGTTATTTTTTCATAATTCCCAGGCACTCAGGGGTTTGTTGCTACCCTTATAGTATTAAAGCACATCACGGGCGGTAGGAAAATAGGAGAGACGATACGAGATACCGATGAATGATGAACGTTAGTTTTGAATGTTTGAAGATTATAATGTGAGAGAAAAATAGAGTTTGGTATAGCATTCCACATTCGTGTTGTACGGTTTAGGAACGAATCTCTATACTTGACGGTACGTGCGAAGATAGGATTGAGCATTCGAAGCGTAAAAACAAGAGAGTCGGAGACAAAACGAAATCTTGGAGAGCACCAGTATTTATGTTCATATATGATAGATAGCAAGCTTGAAATTGTCCAAAACCACTTTAATTAACCGTTCCGAAAAGTAGTTTCATTGGAAGAGATTCACCAACGCCAAATGCACGCATTTTCGACAAAAAAAAACTTGAAACCAAACTCTGTCAAATACCTTTGAAATATCAATCCCAACAATCTTACATTCACCAGAGATGATGCAGAGAGTGGTTCTCACTTTTGATGGTGAGTTATACCACCAAGGCCACCAATGGACCTTTTGCTAGGAAAAGGGTTGCAAGCAGATTGGCCTTGTCTAAAAAGCTTATAGCTGGAATGTCATTGTGAAAGATTGTTGGGACAATGTAGGATTTGCCTCAATATTTGGTCAAGGGAGAACATAACGTGGGCGCCGTGGCTCAAGTGGTTAGTGCGTTGGACTACGGAGCGAGGGGTTCCAAGTTCAATCCCCAAACAACACCTAAAATTTCTTTCACGGCCCCACCTCTCGCGAGCGTCTGACAAACATCCGAGAGTAAAACTGTCATGAAAAAAGCTTCTTAAAACAACTGCCGTTCGGATCCGGCATTAAACAGTAGGCGCCTTCCATTCGTGTGACGAATATAACACACACAGCACGAGTGGTTGTGAGAAGCTAGGCCCTGGGTCCCATGGACCTGTTGCGCCAAAAATTTGTATTTTGTAGTTTGAGAACCTAACGCGACGAATAAGAGCATTTCAGCCATTTCTGGCTCGTTTAAATTTTTTTCGATTTTCCTCAGGGGGTCGGCCTTGTAAGATCGAAAACTTAATTCCCTCAACCGGATAGCCTCTTTCCAGCTCGAGTCATACCATGCGTTTTTCCATAGCTTGATACTCTTTATTCAGCTATGAATAAAGGATTTCATGCCAAAGTAAATGGTATTAGTGATCATATCAGGGGTGGCATCCATGTCGCTATCGAGGAAACATAGCGACCAGGTAAAACTTCTGAATAAGCTTTCAAGCCGTCCCAATTGGATTTTTCGTACTGCCAAACTATTCTTTTAGGAGTTTGCTGATCTGATGAGTGGTTCTCTGCTAATTTTTGTATAAAAAGGTATAGCGGAAGTAGGTCGAGTATAGCCTTGTGTTTTGTCATTGGTGTTGTTCTCATTGCACTGATAGCTCCAACGCACGCTAGCTTTTGTTCTTTTGCGATGACTTTGATGGTGGTGGTCAACATTGATGTTTTTTAGTTCCGTGATCTTTGGTGATTGAATCGATCTACTACATCTCTATAACCAATCTTATGCTTCATATCCCAATCTCTTACACCAGCTATAGAAAAAACATTAAAAAAAACTTACTCTATTTCTTTAGATACAAAGGCAAAACTATCTGTTTTTCAAAATTTATTTTCCTAAATATGCTTATTTTTTTTTTTTTATTTTCATCGATGAAAACCAAGCTTTGATATGTCTCAAGCTAAGAGTACGACTCGATCCTTTGCTCACCATTCTATGTTCTGAAAGAAAAAAACTTTGCAATATTGAATTAAGAAAACAAAAAACATGTCCTATTCCTATCCCCATTGTAATTGTCGTACAAATGTTTTGGAGAGTGTCTTTAGAAAATAGTCATGTCAGAAGTCAATGTAGGAATTCGTATAGCATAGAAATGTCTAGGGTGTTGGTCTGTTCCGCAGTCTGCAAAGTATTTACAATTTGTTTGGTCAGTTAAATAACATTGTGAAGGCTTACACATGGCTATGATCGGAAAACTATTAGTGGGAAATAATACCCAATGAGTTGCGAAACTTCCGTCTTTTTCGTCAAAACTTATTGTCTTTGGTAATGTCTTTTTTTATGGTGAATGTAATATGGTTTTGCTTTATTTTTACAGTACAAAAATTCATAAGCTAGTTGAATCATTTATTTTTAAAATAAAATATAATTAACGCATATGTTCAATGTTGTACAACCGGATATAACTCAGTGGTTATCAGCCTTATTGCGTGAGACCGGAACCATAGTATTAAAAGCTTTAGAAATATCGGGTATAATTATCCAAGCAACATTCTCTCGCACTCCATGGGAATTTATAAAAGCACGGACCACATAAAAGAATGTTGGAACAAACTTCTAACTTGATGATTGTTCATTTAATTTTTTTTTCTCAAATTTTTTACTCACAAAATATGCTAGATTATTCAAATAGTTCAAATGGATCATGTATTTAAGTCAAAGACTCACATTGTGCCCAATAGATAAGAGAACTCTTGGAACCTTAAAAAAAATAAACATTAACGTCAATCTCTAACTGAGCCATACAGATAGGTAAATGAATCTCAAGAGTTTCATAGGCTCAGTACTTCGTAGCTCATCTAGCTCTGAAAATAAGTAACTAACAAGAGTAACGGTGAGCGCCGTGGCTCGATGGTTAGTGCGTCCGACTAGGATGGATTCGAAGTTCGATTCCCAAACAACACCAAAATATCTTTGAATCCCATTGCGCTCTTAAATCGTCACAGTGCGCAACTTGTCATATAGTTACAAATCGTTTTCTTTTTACATTTTGCCTACACAACGCAACACTTTTTTAATGGCAATGGCGTGTTTGCAGGTGATCCGAACTGTGCAGGTTCGTGTCCAGATTGTGTTGGAGAAACAAATAAAATCGAAGTTTTATCAACTATTCTACTAAAAAACGGAATATACCTGGTAGTACAATGAGCCAAACTTGGTGTCTCAGCAAATCAGAGATTCGGATTTCCTTTAAAAAAAAAATCACTTGCTCTGCAGCAGGAAATCAATTACTGCGTAGTGTCATTGTTTTGACGACCACTTGTTAAAAAATATAGAATCGTATGTTACGTAATACCGATTTAAATCGACAAATTGCCGCTCAGCCCTTTTGACACTTTTCTACGGTATTCTTTGTAATATGAAATAGTCAGTAACAAATAATATTTATATGAATAATATAAAACATCATAACACAATTATCGTCATGCAAATTAGCTATGAAATGACTTAGAAATGACAAATAAATATCGTCACACTTATTGTAGTAGTATCTAAGTATCCTTCTTGCAAGCCATAGATCTCTCTGTATCATGCTGCATTACATTTGAAAATATTTGTACTGTAAAAACAAGCAACGCTTGCACTTTATGAACAGTGGTGCCCAGAAGAAGCTTAAGGCAAACATATTAACTATACCTTTCCTATTTAAATTTAATAAACAAATTTGTACCATGAGTATAATACACAGATAGATTAACATTTCGCTTCTGCTGCACACCCCCATATCCATAAAGCACAGCACCAACTCCCTCTATTGTGTTTTCCCATCAATAACATGAATAACTTTGACATACACAGACAAAAATGTTAAAAATAAAATGTATGCAAGACTCATCTGTCATAGTGTGCTTTGTCGCTCCGCTCACGCACGCTACACACCAAAGGTTAATGAAGATTTCCATTTCTTTTTTTTGTGAAAGATGAAGTGTTTGTTGTAAGAGGTGTAAACAATGTAACCCGGTGAGTGCGGCGCGCAAATTCTCCACAAAAGTAGAGAACAACTCCAACAAGAGTTGAAAAGGAAGTATGTATGACTTGTTAGCTGCCATTGAGGTCAGGTCTGAAAGAATACAACAGTTAATATAAAATATATATTGATTGAGAAATATCAAAAACAAAAGGCGGACTCGAAAGCTTTCGAATTTAAAAGCTTGAATCCGTGCATTTTGAAAGAAACAGTTTGCTTCGGGTGTAAATAGTCCGTTTATGGGTTAATAACACACTTGAGAGAGAGTAACTGTCCAGGTGTAATGTCCAGAGAGGGTTAAAACTTTATTTTCTCTTTTTTCTTGTAATCACTTTCACTTTCTTTTTTCTTTTTTTTTAATTTCGTTGTATTCACTATTTTTTTTGCGCACTAGTATTTGGAATGGATTTAGGGCAAAAAAAAATATATAACCAACACAGAGATTGTAGTTCAATGAGATCTAAAAGTCCGTCAGTCCAAATTGTGCCCCCTCCACTTGCTCTCTTCTTTCTCTCCACAACATCCAACACATCAGTAGTAAAGGATTCTTTTTTTTTTTTAAATAAGAAAGTTCATTGGAATTTTTTTTTAATATTTTTTTTTTTTTTTTTGTTTAATTACTTTTTTCTTTAATCTTATATATTTTAAATAAGTGTTTTTAATAAAAGGAATACATAATTTCGCTTGCTTGCTCTTTTGTCACTATGAATATGGGTAGAACTACATTTTAAAAGTTTCAAAAACTATGTCGGATGAAGCATGGTCACTGCATCGTTAGTAGAACAAAACAGAAACAAAAAAAAATGTTGGGAGAGTAGTTTGTTATTAACCACTTAGTACTGAAGATCGGTACGCACACACAAATTGATTCTCTTTTTTTTTTTTGATTTTTTCTTTTATCTTGGGTTAGCTGAAACAAAAAATCTGTTTAGGGTAAGCGCTGTTGCTGAGCACATGGTTAACGTCGCTCCCTGTAGTTACTGCGATTATTACGATCACGGAATTGGCGATCCCGATCGCCGCCGCGTCCACCACCACCACCGCCGCCACGGTGGTAGTCGCGGCCGCCACGTTCACGATTTCTATTTGAGAAGTCCCGATTGCGATAGGCGTTGTTGTTGGGTGGTAATGGAGGTACACCGTTACCGTTGCTACTGCTTTTGTGATTGACACCTTGCATCTGCATGCCACCGTTGCCGCTCCCACCGGCTGCTCCCATTGCGAAGGGATGAACTGCGCTGTTGACACCCATCGGCATGACGGGTCGCTCTGCGACGCCGCCCTTCCATAAGGCAGCAGACTCGTCGTAGGGCGAATGTTTTTCGTAGGCTCCCGGTGGTGGAGGACGAGTCGGTTGTGGCGGAGGATAGTCTGGCAGCGGTGGCCCGTCATAGTAACGGACAGGTGGAGGAATTTGCTCGTACATGGGCGGCGGCATATTGGGTGGTGGTATAGGTGCAGGGACGGCAGTCGCTCCTGCCATCATATTCGCAAATGGAGGAACAAAGGGCAACGGAGGCAATTGACCGTGCATCGTACGCATATAATCGGCGACATATGCCTCTGCTGCAGCTGCTGATGTCATGTACCTCTCCCATGGTGGTACTCGATCGGATCGGTTGTAGGGTGATGAGGAACGTTTGAAACCGCCACCGCTTGATGGTGGAGGGCCGCCACCCATTTTCTGGTGATGACGAGGACCACCACTTATGTAATGTCGCTTCCCGCGCATAGGACCGCCACCTCCATTGTGTCCACGGCCACCACTACCACCACCACGCATTAAAGAGAGACTACGTGACGGTATCTTATACTGCATACGGATACCTTTTTCGCGCATCATTTTAGCAGTCTCCTTTGATTTGCGCAAAATCGGCGTCATTTCGATGTTTTCGTCTTCAGGGAATAGGCGACACAGTTCGCCTCCTACTTTCGGTTCGATTTCCTGTCCATCGCGACCGATTTTTACCGGTTTCCCATCGTTCCAGTTGTTATACAGATGTGCTGTACATGTGAATGATAATTCTTTACGGCATATCCAGTCGAGTTCGAAGACACCACCTAAAGCTTTGGCCGAAATACTCGGTGGTAGAACCCAAGCTACCTGTGGAATGTCGCGACGGGATTGGCCACTCATGCGGGCAAAGCCGGCGAATTTTCCTGCGAAAAGAATAAGGTTTATTTCATCTGAAACAAGTAATAAAATGAAAAAAGTTAAAATAAAACCCTTTCGGGAACCCTACAATCCAAGCTAAGTGAAGCCAAGTTACTTCATTATTTTGATGGGAATTAGTTCGGGCAAAGCGTTTCTAATCCCTGAAATTGCAACCAAAATACTGTGCCAAAAATGTTCTTCCGCACAGTTGAACTACTCTTCAGATAGATGAAAGTTTATATCTAAAGTATTGAGAAATATTCGCTTTTATTTCGTTGAAAACTGATCAAACAGACTGTTAGGTACTAGAAGACTTAGTTTTGCACCTACTTTTGAGCACAAAAAACCTACTTTTCTGTTCTGAATAGTCTTAGTCACTGAACTCAGTTAATATCTGAGGTAAAAAGTTCTATTCTCGCTACAGATTTTCTAAAGTGAATCTTTCTGGTTACTACCCGATCCATTGCCCAATCAAGTTCTCGATTTGGCTGATGTCGACTGGATTTGGCCGTATTTTTAGCTGTGAAGCATTGTAAAACGACATTTTAACTAATTGGACTGTATGTTTCAGAGCGTTATCTTGTTGGAAAAATTTATTTGCTCGTAGGCCCATTTTGGTGACGCTTCATGCGAGTTTTTTTTTCACTCATGCTTGTCCCAATAAATTCCATTTCACATCAGAACATTACCACTACATATCTTTAACTATTGCTGAAAAATTAGCTTTTTCAAGAAAAACATTATGGTCACCGCAAACCCCTTTGTTTTCCCATATTGCTAAACAAATTATATTTGCTTTAGGCACAAAAAATTACTGACTCAGACCTGGGGATCTTTGTTAACATACATCGCCTATAGTGAAGGCATGTCGTTGTTGTTTGTTGGTTTTGAACCGTTCAATTCTCTCATTAAAATTATGCGACTTATTGTTTGAACAGATGGTGGTACTATAATCAAGAACACTATCAAGAGTCCTATTAACTGGGAAGTAAAAATCACAATTATATAACTTAGTTTTGGTTCAGAATTGAAGCGTGTCTCTTTTACTTCTTTTATGTTATGCTAGTTTTCTTTATCAAATTGGAAACTGATCCAAAGTGATACCTCTACTTTTACTTCACATAAAATCTATTCTTAACTATGAATAAAGATGAAAATCAATACTCCTACTTACCGCTTTCATTCACAGAGAATATCAACAAAACATTACGCGACTCCTTGAATGCCTGATTCAAGTTCGCCTCATTCTGTGGTAGTGTGGACCACACATTCTTGCTCTTGGATAGTGCAACATTATCAGCGTTATTCGATTTAATTAGAAAAAATCGTGTATCCCTGAAGAGATAGTTCAGTTTCGTCATGTAGTCATACGACTTAGAAGAGGACTTGGCCGGTTTACTATCGGCACTGCTACCACTGGTATTGTTAATAGTATTACTACTGCTACGTTTTAAACGACCACCATCGCTGCTGCGTGACCTACTTCGGCTATTACTCTTACTCTTAGTCCTGCTGCGGCTCTTGCTTTTACTAGCCTTCCGGCCATTCCTCTTGTCCAATGTATCTTTGTGATCACTATCACTGTCAGTACTAGCTGGTTCAATTTTTGGTTTTTTCATAATAATGCTAGTTTTCTTGTCCTCAGCTGCAACACTCTTCTCCAAAGGGGATTCTTTGGTTTTGGCCGCATTGTCATTTTGTTTTTGTTTCTTAACTTTTACATTACTGTTGGAGGTTAAAGATTTGCCCTTAGAACGTTCACGTTTCTGGCGTACAGCCGATTTACCAGCACTGGCTTTCTTACCACCTCCACCACCCGCACCACGCCTGCTTTTCGGTCCACCTACAGATGATTCGGCAGTACTCACTGAACTAATACTCGGCTGGGAGGCTGAACTACTGGAACTGGCTGCGGATGCTTCGCTACGGGTGTCGAAAGAGTCCTCAAAGTCTTGAAGTTCCTCGGCTATGTCTGCTTCATTTTCGTCGAGGCCGAGGTTGACGGCATCGAGATCGGCCATTTTTGTCGGTTTTTTTTTTTCTATACCCTGTGGCAAATGACGGGCGATGAGTTTTAAAAATTCAACTTATCGGTGTTGTAAGCGTTTTTATGCATACCTTTAAATGTCTGATAGATTCTTCATTAATTTAAAATCAAGGGGAGATCTTTTTTATAAGATTTTTTAGGACAATTTACACGTTTAACTTGAGGAAGAAAGAAAACCGCACACACACCAAAAGAACTTTTTCCTATGAAGTTTGCAGAGGAGCTGCTGCTGCTGTCAGGGAATGGAACAGTGTTTTCAAACAGGGCTGTCAACATACCGGAGTCAGTGGGATAAAATGGAATTTGTGTTGTTTGGGTTTGTGATGACAGATGAGCCGGCAACTGAAACCAATCAGAGCAAATGTTTTCATCGAAAAATATGTAGGGTGTCCAGGAAAGTGGTAAAAACGAAAATCACTGGCAGTTGAAGTTGTTTTAAAAGACTGAAAGTCAGTGTGTTATATTTTATAGATCTTTTAACTGTATTCAATAAGCATGTGACGAATAGATGAATATTGACGAATGCTAGAACGAAATTAGAACCCAGATGTAAAATTTGAAAAGAAATTAACTGGAAACGGCTTTAGTTTTAGAAATCAATATTTCATAACGATTGAAAACTGTCATTTACGTTAATATAATAGGACATAATATATAGGACATAAGTTTCCTTTAATGTCCCCTTTAAACACGTTTAAGCTCTAAAAACTTAGAAATAACCAAAAATTCAAAATTCAAAACACCACCTTTAACTGAGATCCAATAAATGTATCACAAAACAAATCAACGCGAACAGAACCGAGCATCTGACGAACAAATTTACTCGAAACAATCGAGTCGGTCTTTAAACGTTTTCAATTGAAGTCTTATATAGACGCCCCTTAGAAGGTCAGGATAGTGTCTTACTATTCAGTCCCACGAAATTGATTGATTGACAAGATTTATCCTTCGTTTGATTTCAGATCCTAAAATCTTTTATAAAACTAATGAAATTGACGTACATTTTTCTTGCCACCACCTTCAGTCGATTCCCTTACTGTTGTCATTTTCGCGCTGCTGAATACAGAAGTAAAATTTACTTAACGAATATTTCGATAGACACTTATTCCACAAGGACTACAGCAGCTTAAGAATTAACTGCACCTGCTACGAACTGTTTTATAGTTAGCATACATATTATAAAACGTCTTTATCCATCAACGCTGAACGCATCACTTCGAATATATTCTTTTAGTTTATAAATCAATAAAAATCCATTTGAACTTGGCAGCACTATTATTCATGAATTTTAATTTTCAACACAAAAAGTTATCCACATCAGAAAACAAAATAAACCTTCAGAATTTTGTATTTTGTTACAAACTCTGCGATTGCTCTGTTTATTATTTAAAAACTAACTTTGAAATGTTTAAAATTTAATGTATCAACATGCCTACTTGTGCTCTGTGCAAAAAGAAAGACGATGAACCCGAGGAATATGGGGAATTCATGAAAAAGTCTGGCATCTGCAGCCACTACTACTGCTTGGTTAGTAGAATTAAGATTCCTATAAGAAATACCTACTGATTAAGTGTGTTACAGCTATTGGCTACAAATCTCCCACAACATGGAGCTGATCATTCTGGAATTTTGGGTTTCTTAGTTCGGGATATTCGCAAAGAAATCAAGAACTGTTCGACAAGGGTAAGAGCCATTTTGAATGTGTACACCAATTTTACATCCCCCGCTAACTTGTAAACTCCTCCGCAGACATGTCGCTATTGCAATAAGCCGCATGCAACCATTGCGTGTTACACTTGCAAGAAATATTTCCACCAGATCTGTGGCAACGAGAGTGGATGTGTCTCGGAGTTCATCAATCAATTTCATTCGTTCTGCCATGAACATGTTCCCTTCAAGGATGAACAAATGCTACCTGGCATGGCATCGGATTGCTGGATATGCAAAGAGCCAATAGGACAGTACAGTCCTACGCGAACTTTGCGTGCTTATTGCTGTCAGAATGGTTATGTTCACCGCAGGTGTATGCGAAACTATGCCTTGTCTGCTGGGTACTACTTGCGCTGTTTGTGGTGCGGTAAAAAGGATTTTCGCGATGATATTCGCCGGCATGGGGTATTTGTGCCTGATCGCGAAGCACGCTGGGACAACAATGAAACTGTAAGGTACGCCGATCTGCACTGTGGCTACTCCCGATGCGACGCTAAGATTTGTCTTTGCCCACAAGGTAGAGAGTTCTTTCGTAACAAGTGGAAATTGAAGATCTGTAATGCCTGCGGTGCATCTGGAGTTCATGATAAGTGTGCCGGTGAGAAGCTGTTCCGTGGACAGTATACATGCAGTTTCTGTGCCGATGTGCTGAATAAAACCGCTGCAGCAGAGGAATCGCGCAAGAACAACAACTACGCGTTCAATTACACATTGTTCATGTCGAAAACATATGAGGATTTTGATGCTTTGCCAGAAAAACCACTCGTAGTTCAACAGGCGGTTCCCTCAACTCTGCCAGAAATAGTGGATAAACCATCATTTGAAAGGTCAGTTGCACTTGCACAAGCCACCACAACACAACCAATACCACAACCACTGAAAAAGGAACTAGTTTTGAAAGAAATGTTTTTGTTTAACAATAACTTCGAAATACAAGGGTCTGCTAGGGTAAAGGTGGACGACTCACAGGCACAATCCGACAAACTCCAAATGTCAACGGCTGATGTTGTAGGATTCCTGAACGCCGATCGGCTCATACAGGAGATATTCGAGGAGATATTGGCAGAGGGTCGAACCCTGTCCACCGACATGGTCGACGAAGTCATGCGTAGAATAAAACAGTATTTAGAGGTTTTCGGTGATGTCGTGGACTGCTAATTTGGCATCGGCTAGTCCATTAGTTATCCTATTGTACAAATTGTTTACAGGTTTTTCTAATATCTCTGAGGGCGGCATGGAATAGGACGATGTCCTGAGACAATTTCCCCCGCTTAATCCATATTCAAATTGAATTGCTTTTATACGTATATTTATTTAGTGTTGTGCAACTATTTATAGTTTTTATTTTTCTTTTTAATTGGTTTACAATGTCATACGATGATAATTTCTTTAACATTCTAAACTAAGATATATAACCAAGAAAACTTTACAAATGGACTAATTTTAAATTTTAATAAATGTACTACGTCCCCTGTGAGGGATTGGAAGTTGGTTTGTTTTTTTTTTTGTCGAGCTTGGAAATATTGATGGAGTAAGGAATCCTCAAAAATTGCAAGTGCTGCTTGTTGGGTAGATGTTGTGTCAAAGACAAGTTTGCTTACGTCTGCAGGTAAAACAACGAAAGCAATTAATCTTTTCTTGGATAAGAGGAGGCTCCCCAGTTTATTCGGCAGGTCTTGAGGGATACATGAAAATATTTCAGAAGTATTTTAAGATTAAAGGCATTCTAGACTTTTTGTAAAGACTTGGGGGTGTCCACAGATGTACTTTGCTTATACCGTACATGTACACGACCTTTTAGGATGTCCATATCTGGGAATAGGGTGCTTGCTACGACGGTGATTCGATCAAGAATTTGTTCCACAAATATCCTCCAAACCTATATTAGGATTAAGAATACCAAGTTCAAGTGTCTTACCTAGGACACTACTAACGAATGTCATTTGTCACACTTCTAGAAATAAAAAAAAGTGAATTCCTGTAGCATCAGTTCCTCTGGAGTGTCATACGGATTCGCCGAATGTGACTGCCAGGTGATGAGTTTGCTGAAATGCTAATAGAGGCCAACGAATTGATCATCATTCGAAACGAAACAAATCAACAGACACAAGAGCACAAGAGAGCAACAAGTTTAACTTAATATTGATGGAGTAAGGAATCCTCAAAAATTGCAAGTGCTGCTTGTTGGGTAGATGTTGTGTCAAAGACAAGTTTGCTTACGTCTGCAGGTAAAACAACGAAAGCAATTAATCTTTTCTTGGGTAAGAGGAGGCTCCCCAGTTTATTCGGCAGGTCTTGAGGGATACATGAAAATATTTCAGAAGTATTTTAAGATTAGAGGCATTCTAGACTTTTTGTAAAGACTTGGGGGTGTCCACAGATGTACTTTGCCTATACCGTACATGTACACGACCTTTTAGGATGTCCATATCTGGGAATAGTGTGCTTGCTACGACGGTGATTCGATCAAGAAGTTGTTCCACAAATGTCCTCCAACCCTATTTTAGGATTAAGAATAAGAAGTTCAAGTGTCTTACCTAGGACTCTACTAACGAATGTCATTTGTCACACTTCTAGAAATAAAAAAAAGTGAATTCCTGTAGCATCAGTTCCTCTGGAGTGTCATACGGATTCGCCGAATGTGACTGCCAGGTGATGAGTTTGCTGAAATGCTAATAGAGGCCAACGAATTGGTCATCATTCGAAACGAAACAAATCAACAGACACAAGAGCACAAGAGAGCAACAAGTTTAACTTACAAGTTTCTCTCCCAGTGAACCGCATCGAGACAATGAATGTTCTTTGTTCGCTTTATTTGTATGTCCTACCCATCTTAGACGATAAATTCGAATGTATCTGCTCATGTTCTATTGCCGTAGAGCTCTTATATCTCGTCATTGTGGCTTTTCTTCCTAGAATAATATCTTATTGGAAACAACAAGACGGGTATAGTGAAAGTTTAACAAGTTTCCTTATATATTCGGGAAAGCATTTTACTTCTGACTCGCTGTAGGCTAAGGAACATCATCTCGAAGCTCTTTTGTACTACAAAACTCGTAAAACAAATCGAATTTGTATTTTTACCAAAAATAATTTATTGCACTATCACAGCATCGCTGAAGTAGAACCTGGTCTACGAATGTTCCCACAACTCTGTCCAACCGACTAATTATCTCGTATGCTTCCTCTCAAAGTCCACATACCAATTTATTTGAGCTTGTGTCAGTGAAGATTTCTGATATTTGAGTACACTTCGGAAATCCTCCATCGTGATATATTCTACATTCATGTCCTGCGTAAAGGCATGCAATGCCGCTTCATTACACAAATTGCAGATGTCCGCTCCGGAGAAATTCTCCGTAACTTTGGCAATAGCAGGCAAATCCACGTCAATTGCAAAAGGCATCTTTTCAGCGTGAATCTTAAGAATTTGTAATCGCGAAAAGAAGTCCGGCGCTGGAACGTGTATAAGTTTATCGAAACGTCCCGGTCGCATGAGTGCGTCATCAACCATTTCTGGACGATTTGTTGCAGCAACAACTAAAATGTTGTTGCCACCGGGTAAAGGCGAGAATAGTTTCACTCCGATACCATCCATTTCAGTGAGAAGGGTGGATAGAATGCGACTTTGTATGTCGCTCTTAGCATTTACAGCTCGTTTGCCAACAAGCGAATCTAAAGAAGAGGATTATATAGGTGAACCATCCAGCTTATTCAGTTGCTTACCAATTTCATCGAGAAAAACCAAACATGGAGAGTTCTTCCTGGCAGTGTCGAAGATTTTCGAAATGTATTTCTCTGAATTGCCCACATATGGCGAATAAACTTCTGCCGCTGAGGTAGGAATGAATGTCATGTTGGCTTCTGTCGCCAGACACTTGGCGATGGTGGTCTTTGCACATCCAGGGGGACCGTACAAAAGGACCCCTTTGGGAAGACACAGTGCGAATCTCGCAAAGGCTGCTTTCTGCCTCAGACCAGCCAACACCGAGACCTCTAAGGCTCTTTTTAGTTGATCCATTCCACCGACTGAGTCGAACTTTTCAACAGTTTTGTAAACCGCAACGTCCGATCCACGAATGGATGCAGGGTGCACCTGTAAATGAAGCAAATCAAACGAAATCCAACTTTAACATACCGTCGGCACCTACCACCCTCAAGTTTCGTTCAAGACTCATGATGAACTCCTGCACGGTAGCCTCCTTTCGAAGCATCTCCTGCCCAATTGAATGAATCAAAAGCGCTAAATCTCCAGCGACGAAACCTTGTGTCTGTTTGGCAACTGTGTTCACTAGTTCATCAGTGAAATCGAGATCCTTGCCGAAGAAGGTATCCATGAGCATCTGTCGGAATACTGATCCTCTTTGTTCTTGGCTTAGGGCGGGTATATGTATTTCTATTCCAAAGCGCCCAGGGCGTCGCAATGCTGAATTGATTGCGTCCACGTTTGAGGTTGTTGCGAGAACTATGATTCTTGAGGATTCACTCGAATAATGCAAATAATCGAGAAGATTAACCAGCTGCCCAGAAATACGAGCTGAGTTCGTGCTATCACTAGATGAGTTCTTGGTGCTGGGGCAGATCAAATTAATATCTTCGATGACAATGACCATTGGTTCTGAAAAGAGACAAATTTTTTATTCCACACATGGAATGAATTGCCTATTTCTTACCACTGGGCTCAAAGCAATGAACGAACCGTTCCATAGTCTTGAATATCCTTCTCAACTCTGCCTCAGTATCGCCAGGATATTGTCCAAGAATGCTAGACGAACGGATAATGTAGGAGTTGCAAGAGTTTTCAAGAATAAAGTTCAAGCAAAGCGATGTTTTGCCACAACCCGATGGACCAATTATAAGAGCAGTCAGCGAAGGCTTAACCGACCACTGTATATTATCAAAGATCGCTGAGCTTTCCAATAACTGTTGCAGTTCCTTCCGAGGCTGCTCCATTGCTTCCAACTGACATTGAGTGTAATTTTCATCAGAAACTTGTAATTGAACATTAGACACGATAATATCGGTCTCATTTATAATTGAAAATACTTTCAAATCCCCCGATTCAATTCGGATTTCAGCGATTCCCAGGTTTCGTAGCTCCTCCAAGTCAATTAAACTATTATTTACAAACGTAAATGGTTGCAATAATCCTTTTGCTATTGTGGCCAGAAGTTCTTTGGTGGGTTCTTCTTTTATTTCGAAAAGTCTCTCAGTAATCTTGAACCAAAGACTGACAATCTTCGCCGGTAGTACTTTCGTGTGTAGGAACTCCAGTGATGTAAGGCTGCCGCTGTGGTTGTTTTTTGTATTTTTTATGGATCCCACCTTTACAGTATTATCTAACCAGCAGAAATTTGCCTCCTGTTGGTTGGTCATTGGAAAAATATTGCAAATATACTCATCCTCTGTTGATACTTTGCATTTGGCCAATGTGCCGGGTAAAACACTTGCTGGGAACAATTCCCGGGGTATCAGACATTTTTGATAGGCAAATGACTGTATATCGGACAAAGGAAGGACTTGTATATTTAAATCCATAGATGGGATCTTTTTTCACTTTTGTTGTTAATTTAAGGGTAAAAATTTCGAAAAATTTTGAATGAAAATCTTTTGTTTGTATGATTTTAAATGAAATGTCAAACTGAGACGAACGACGTTCAGGTGTGCGATGTGGAAGAAAAGTGCAATCTAGTACAATAGTAAGAAGACATGTGGCCCTGGGAGAAAACATTTGAAATTTGTGGAAATAATAGAGATCCTTCCGATATTTTTGTCATGTCGTTTCAAATTATTTGAAATGCCAAGATCGTTGTTCTTTTAAATCTTATTTTTTAATCGAAATATAAAATCAGCTGTGTCAAAAGTACACTCTCTACTACACTCTTTTTTTTATGTGAGACTGGCAGCACCAAAAAGCCTTCACTCAGCTGACAGTTGTTTTTAAGGCGCTAATTCTTATTCGAATGCGGGACCAACTTAGTAAAGTAGATGCAAATTAAATCTCTAAAATCTCTATATTATAATCATGGCACTACCTAATAATGGATTTGATGAATGGGTAAGATCCTAATATATTCGTGATATATCCATTTACACTCCATTCTTTCGCAGGGCGGCTATATGGAGGCGAAGATTACTAAGCTGGAGGAGCAGTTTGCCAGTGCGAGTGATCCATTTCGTCAGACAAATCTCTTCGCCGGTATTTCTATCTACGTCAATGGTCTAACTAATCCATCATCCGATGAATTGAAAAGAATAATGATGGTCCATGGAGGCACACACCACATCTATGAACGATCCCACACGACCTACATCATCGCATCAAATCTGCCTGATGTGAAGGTGCGCAACATGGACACTTCGAAGATTATCAGTCCCCAATGGGTTGTGGACTGTGTGAAGGCACAGAAAATCCTTGATTACACCAAGTACCTGTTGTACACCAATCAGAAGCAGTCACAGCCGAAAATTTCCTTCACGGTTGCGAAGAAAACAGATGAAACGAAAGAGGACTCGGTGGCAATGGACTCTGATGCAAAAGAAGATCAAGTAGTCGCTGACATTCTGAAAGATTTAGAGGAACTCAATGCAAAGATGAAGAGACCAGAATCGAATACGAAACTAGAGACCTCCAGCTCCTCCTCGAAGGCAGCACGAACAGCGGTGGACCCGAAATTTCTCTCAGAGTTCTACAACAACTCCCGCTTGCATCACATAGCCACTCTGGGGGCAGGTTTCAAACAATACGTGTCTGAGCTGCGTGAACTAGGATCTGGTTCCTTCCCTGAACGAGAAAAGCTTAGGGAATGCCTGACAAAGATTGAGAATTTCACTACCAAAGGTCAGACAGTGATGCATATCGACATGGACTGCTTCTTTGTTTCTGTAGGCCTTCGAACTTATCCGCACCTTCGTGGCCAGCCAATTGCTGTGACACATTCCAAGGGAGGTAGTGGCGATGTGCCTGTACACCCAGGGGCAGATCGCAAAGTAGAAATGGAATTGTATACGAAAAAATTTGAAACCCAGCTGCACAACAATATTCTATCGGATAAGGTACGTGGGGCATTTGAGGGGAAACAGTCGCTCTCTGAAATCGCTTCGTGCAGCTATGAGGCACGAGAGAAAGGCATCCGCAATGGAATGTTCGTTGGACACGCGTTGAAACTTTGTCCAAATCTAAAAACGATTCCCTACGACTTTGAGGGATATAAGGAGGTAGCGTATACTCTGTACAATACAATTGCACAGTACACCCTGGACATAGAAGCAGTCAGCTGCGACGAGATGTTTGTAAACCTCACAGATTTAAGCAATGAGCTGCAAGTTGATCCAATGGATTTCGTCAGTCATGTGCGGGAGGAGGTCCGTCGGAAGACCTCCTGTCCTTGTTCCGCTGGTGTTGGAGCGAATAAGTAAGTACAGGATGCCCAGGAAAAACTTGCATGCCCCTTAACTTTCTATTTTTAGACTCCAGGCGAGAATGGCCACTAAAGAGGCCAAACCTGACGGCCAGTTCTACCTCAGTTCAGAGAATGTTGAAGAGTACATGTCCAACATTCCGATTAAGGATCTTCCAGGAGTTGGCAGCAGCACAATGTACACATTGGAAGAGATGAATCTAGCCACCTGCGGAGATCTACAGCAAGTTCCTCTTATCAAAATCCAAACAGCGATCGGAAAGAAGTTTGGGGAAACTTTATACCAGTTCTGCAGAGGGATTGATACTCGACCATTGGTTTATGGACAGGTCAGTTGAACTTCTTCGTATTCTTTTATATACATATCTGCTATGTCTGAATGTCCTAGGTTCGAAAATCTGTATCAGCCGAGGTGAACTACGGCATTCGCTTCAAAGAATACGCCGAACTAGAGATATTTCTCCGTCAGCTTTGTACCGAGGTACACACTCGCCTGACAAACATCAAACGAAAAGGAAAATGCATTACTCTGAAGTTGATGGTAAGAGCTAAGGAAGCACCAGTTGAAGCTTCGAAATTTATGGGCCACGGAGTTTGTGATTATCTCACAAAGACAGTCTCCCTCTCTGATTACACTTGTGATTTGGAGACCATCACTCGTACCATCTTAACCACGATGAAAGTATTAAATGTTCCTCCGCATGAGCTCAGAGGCATTGGAATTCAAATAACTAAGCTAGACGAATCGAACGAGCCCAGGGAGATGAAAGAGAACGTTATCAAGAATATGTTCAGCAAGGTGGTCGAGAAGCAAAAAGAAAAACAACCCAAAATTGACGAGAAGACTACTGATGATACCATCCAACTAAAGTCGCCTCCTAAAGTTGCCGCAGTGTCTAAGATCAAAACAAAAGGTCGTCATTCGAAAAAATCTGCAAAAATGCCTAATGTGATGGGTATGCTGCAAAGCGCTGCAGCCAATAAGCGATCCGCTCCATCACCAACCGATCTCCCTGACGGCATTGATCCATCAGTACTCGCTGAGTTACCAGAAGATATTCGCAATGAAATCCTTCGAGATCATGCTCGAGTGAAGGCAAAAGCCACAAAAGTAGAAACCATCCAGAAAAAGTCGCCTCCTCAGAAACAAACAAATATTGATCAGGATTTCCTGAGGGCTATGCCACCTGAATTGAGGAAGGAAGTTGAAATGCAAATGGGGGTAGGAACGACCTCCGTTGAAGACAAAAAGGACTTGGTTATCTCATCTGATAATATATTCCACCAAGCCGAACGGATTCAACTTCTATTGGACTGGGTGAAGAGTTCGGCATCGCCAGAGAATTATGATATCGAATTGATAAGTGAACACGCCAAGGAGTTTGTCAGAGCGAAGAAAATTCATGATCTCTATGATCCTTTGGTCTTCCTGTGCAGGTTGGTTATAGTATTATTCATAAACAGTGGTCACATGTTTTAATTTGGTAATTTCCAGGATAATCAATAGATTTGGAAGCTGTGACTGGCACACGGCTTATCATGTCATTGTAGATGCTGTACAGTGTCAAATGCGTTCCACCTACGGCAGTAAATTGTTTTTGAATGAAAAGATTGAGTGTGAAAAGTGTTCTGTGTACTGAACCTGTGATTGTATTTATGTTAGTTTTTTTTGATTTAATAAACTCATTGCTTTACCTTCCATTGGAAGAACTGAAAACAAAGATATAGCTACCTCTCTGTGTCTGCCAACTTCAAAATATATAACACTGACGGTCAACTTTATATGTACTAAAATACGAGGACATATCGAACTGATCTGTGCTATACTAAAAGTCATTGTATATTGTTCTACAGATACATGGAGCTTAAGAAAACTTAGTTTTTTTTATAACTAAATTACCCGACCCGAATAGACTTTAAGTGATCTCACGTCAGTCCTCTTGAAAACATTAGAAAACTCTACGTCTAACATACAATGTACTCACAATACCAACATGCCTAAATGAGAAGCAGATCGCTATATTTAGCACTTCTATGTATTTCTGTTGAGATACTATTTTCAGAAATGATGACAAGATAGACAAAATTCCTTACTACCTCAAAGAAAACCACCTGTTACCAACTTAAAATTGCCCTCTTCCACTTTTAGGGTCCAGGACGGATGCCTTGTTCTTTGGGAATGGATTTTGAAGACTTTGGCAGTCATCATAATTTTTTCTTTTAGTGATTCCAAGAGTTCTTTCAACCATATTCTGCACCACACTGCACACCTAGTAATTAACACTTAAATACTTTTAAAGGTGAGAGAAATAAAGCTTTGCAAGATTAACACTGATTTCGTTGGCCGAGGTTACACCAGAAACTTACAAGCAGAATGCCTTATGATTTTTTTTGGCAACATCTTACTGTTGGTATAGCGCGTATAAAAGCCAAGATACGATGCTTAAACTGGACCAAAAACAGAATAGGATTGAGGATTGAAAATCACTACTGGAATCGCCCTTCTGTCCAAGGCCGACCAATTAAAATCTCGACTCACATTGTCAAAGGCCTTCCCGAATCGATAAAAATCAAATGTACCGGAGACATGAACTCGACATATTGATCATCCGCAAGGTGGTAATCTGATCGACGCAGTAAAGTCTTGAGTTTAATTTTAATGTTCTCTAATCTTATCCAGAATTATCTTTGCTATTAATTTTGTCACTGCCGGAAGAACCCAAATACCTCTCCAATTTTACATTCCAACAGGTTGCTCTTCTTTGGTAGTACAATCATCAGGAAAACATTCATTATCCCATTTACTTTGTATGATTAAGTAGACCATCTCTGGCGATTTGTTTGGCGTTTCCGCTCAACAGGAATTCCATCAATACCTACCGCTTTGTTCTTCTTCAGCACCTTTCTTGTTTGGTTGGTTTTCTATGCTGTTCTTGGCTCTACAAAGTTATTTTCCCCGATGAAGCTCTGAAACAAATTCTTTCTAAGTTTGGCTCAAATATAAAGAATAGGTGGCTAGGCATTGATGCTCTGAAATGTGTCACTCATTGTCCTGCCATTAAAAAGTTTCCAAACTTAGACTTTCAACAAATTTTTAAATCTCGGATCCTAGACTCGGTTTGACTAAATTTTTAGATTCGACAATCGGACACTTACATTTAAAATGTTTGGTTTTGATTCCAAAAACCTTAGAGTTGAGTCATAGTTGGCTCACAATTACATTTTTGTTTACCAAAGTGAAATCAGAAAATTTTTGGAAACTTTTGGAGAAATAACTTATGTAAGGATGCAAACGTACATACATACATACTTCTTTTCATCATCGAACATTATTTCAAAACTTAAGCACTCTACTTCAATGTTATTAGCCAATTCCAATCGCATGTCCGCTCCGATGAAATATCTTCCACTAAACATGCCGTGTGGTTTTGATAATCTTCTTAAAGGATTGAAGTGTCTACGGTTGCGCGCACCGGCTACATGCATCCGCAACACAAATTCAAGTCCTAACTCCAACTTGAAGCTGAGCGCAAACCTCAATTAATTACCAAGGCAAAGGAGTAGCATGCGCCGATCCCGTATCTTTTGCATCATCTTTAGTCCATTCGTTTCATTTACCGCGCGTTCGTTTGGCCATTCGGGCGGGATTCATCAGAGTCATCTCAAGAGTATTTTATGGACCCGAGTGTAATTAAACAATTATAATTTATGGTGTTTTTATTGCGCTGGTGCCCGATATGAGACTCTGTGGTTCAGGCGATGATGCACTTGAGGTTGAGATTTGTTAATGACCAACTGGAATCACGCACAACTTGCTGTGGTGACTTGTACATGGTACATGGTTGCCGTTCAAGAACGCTCCAAGCGTAGATCATTTGCGGACGGAAACATTCACTGATTGCATCCAAATGAAACCCTTTAGGGGGTACTTCTCATCTCATATAGCATTTGGGCATTTTTCTCGAACATAAATTGCTGCGTTAAACGTTTTAATTTCGGCCATAAAATTAAATGATTTTACTCTCTTCCGCTTATTTTTTTCATTTTTACTTTTTTGTTTTTTTTTTTTTGTTTTGCAATGTATGCATCTCTGAAGGAGTGTGAGGCACTTTAGCCTCGGCTAAATTAAAGGTTAAATTTTATTTTGTGCCAAAGTGCAGCAATTATGAGAAGGTTTGTAGTTAAGTGTTTCATGTTTTCGTAGCTTAATGATTGATGATGAATGTGTAACGACATAGGGGTCTTGATTACACAGAACAAATCATTTTAATGATATCATCAACTTAAGAGTTTTGCAAATTGATCTGCTTTTTTTTTTTTTGTTTTTCTTTAGTTTTAAGGAGTTAAATGAGAAATTACTTACCTCGGTAAAGCGATTGTGAACGTGGAAAAGGCATAACCTTGGCATGAAATTCTTGTCTTTCTGTCTTTTGTAAGGATTTTATTGTTAATGCACATAGTCGTCCTTACCAAGATAATATGCGTATCCACAGCCAGAAAGGGCATATTACTTAGGTTGCAAGGCCACAGAGAAAATAATTGGATCAATAAAGCACGAGAAGGAGTTCAGTGTAATTTTGGAGGACGAAATGAGTTTTAGGTACTTAAGTACCTACCCGTAGGACGTAAAACTGAGAAAGTCTCATCCAACAATAGAATACATAAGTATATAATATTGTCTGTGGAACTAACTAGCCAGAAATTAAAACTTGGTTCAAACTTTAAAGTCGTTCTGGGAAAAGATATTTTTATTTTGGAAAGATGTCCTTGGTATTATCTGAGTATGGAACAATTAGAAGAATGGTTCTATGAGCATTCAATCAGCATAGCCTTTGTTGTTTCTTAAAGGACTCGGACTCCTTGAGCCGACCTTTGGGTAAAGTGAAGAGGTTTAATTCCTACAAAACGACAATTTTTTTTAAACTGTCTCGACTCTTGTCTGCGAGAGTATAACTGGCATCAAAAGTCTCTCAAAAATTACCTAAAATATTCAAGAGAAGGATAATGGACTTGATCAACTACATATCTGCAGGTAGTGAAATTGCTGTCGTTCACATATCTGTGACAGTTTATACCGACATCCAGTTTAAAGGGCTTACTTGACTCCGTACCTAGATTTCAAGAGACCCTTCAAAAGCTCGTTCCCGAGCAGAGAAGGATGGAAAAACAGTCAAATTGACAATACACGTATGTACCATCTCTGTCTCCACAGATGGATCAAATATGGATGTAAGCATAGACTCAGGTACCTTTTCTGAACCACTGGGTATATCGAAATCAGTCCACCTCCCGAATCATAGCAGTGTTTTCCAAACGGAGGTCCTAGCAGCCCATAAGACTGCGTTGAAGGCAATACAGGAAGGTATCACTTTTTTTATCGATAGCCAGGGAGCGCAAGCAGGAATGACCCTGATAGGAGTCATCACGGCGCACAACACTCTGCGGTACCACATGAAAAACTAAGACTAAACGAAGAAGACCTTTGCCGTGGATGTGGAGATGAGGAAGTCAATGAGGATACAACCCGATTTCTCTGTCACTGTCCAGGTCTTATCCACTTTCGATTTAAATTTCTCAGGCTACACTTCTTCTGTGATTTAGAAGAATTATGCAGCAGACCAGTCAATGACATCTTGAGCTGCATCATTTGATAGTTCATAGGAACCATATTTGTAGGACTAGGATTAACCAATGGGCAAGGGACATCTCTCCCATATGGGTATCACAATGAGTCTGTACTGACCTGAGTGTGGCGTTATGGATTCTTCCACTCGCCTACCCACATACCTAGCCTAACCCCATGCCGACATCTGTCAATCTTTGTAGTACTACACATTAGTGGCGAAAGAACTCCTCCTTGTGGAAAGCCTAAGATGATGCCTTTTGTGATGGTTTTCACACAATTGAATATTTGTAATACAATCATACATATGTCATTGGGCCTGAGTCCTAAATTATAAGTTCATACTGTCTTTAGCGGTATAGTAGTGGCAGTTACGAAAAGGTCATAGATGTCTATAAATATCCTCGTATAAACAGGACTTACTTTTCCTACTGCACAGCTTTTGTGGATGGTAATTAATTTCGTGTCTTCTGGCACCCGTTCGCTTTGGAAACCTAAGACCCACTAAGCCATTTTTCTTGCTACCAAACTACCGCCTAATTTTGTAACACTATCTCTTCCAGTTTCAAAAGCACTACTGTTTCAGCACGTGTTCTCTGAATTCATTTCGTTGAATTTAGAAGATTTCACTTTTAAACAAGAAAAGTTTTAATTACATCTGAAATCCCAGTAAGTAGAAGATTCTGCTCCATGTTTCGTGGAAGCAGAACAACTTCTTGTATTACCTCGTGTCGTGTCGACGATCAAATTACTTTACTGCTTCCCGCCAAAAATGTTTGTCCTCTAATTAAGACATCAGCATCGCATTGAAATTCCATTAGCACCTTGCATCCTTTCAATCAGAACATAAACTGGACAACGGGTTTTCTTAAGTCTGAATTCTGAGCTCTTCTCCAACATGATTCTCAAATTACTAAGAAGGATGTGGTGGATGTGTTTATACGATGAAAAAACAAAACAACAACAAAATCAATAATACATTTGGCAAATGATGAGCGCTCCAAAAATACCCAAAATAAGGATCCGTCCACGCAAATAATTCCAGAAGAAAGAACAACCAAACGAAACACAAAATCACAAAAAGAATGAAGAACAGAAATACATATGTACATGTATATAGTATAGACGGCCAAAGCCTATCGTAGGACGAGTGGAATGCTATTCACTTTGGATGCAGGTGTTCAGCCGACTTTCAGTCGCCAATGACGTCATGCTTACCGACGACGTCGACGACAACGACGACGCACGATGACAAAGACGACCACTTGGCTGGCTAGTGGCTGTGGTCCAGAATCGATGAGTCTCTAAATTGATACTAAATATGACATCGCTATGAGCCATTAAATGGGCACCTCAATGCAGTATCGTATCTAATTTATGCCTCGCCACTGCCGCGCTGGACTACAACAACTGGCAACTGGCTCCACAACTCGGGGCGGCACATGAGGACAGCTGGCTTTACCGCAACTGGACACCTATGATGGTCATTGGAGTGAGATTCAATTTGAATGCAAATTGTTACAGGAATTCGTTATGGCGCGTTTGTTTGAAATATGAAATGAGACTGTGGGCCTGGGCAACGACTTTGCAACAATGTCGTATTCATTCAGACGCTGAGTGTGGCACGAGCTTAGACCAATATTCTTTTATTGAATGATATGTGCATCTGACACTGGGCGTGAAAGTTGAAACTAGTGGGCAGTTAGATTGTTTGTCAATTTGGCATTTTATTGTCGAGAGGCTAGATGCAATGTTGGTGGTAAATAGTTTCATTGTGGGGTCGATCATGTTGCAAATATACATATGTATACCAGATTTATTATAGCAGGAATATAAATGATCCCTGACCGCGCTCTTCATCTTTTTATGAAGTGGCGGTTTGATAACCAAGACGATCGCTTTCGTGAAAAAGAAATTATGCTCTAGTGAAGTTTGTACTTAAGACAGTCTTGAAGTTTTGCAGTCTTGCAGTCTTGCAGTCTTACTGTCTAAGTATAGTTATTCTTAAACCTTCTGTGTGCTTGTGTTAATATTAACCATCTGATAGCTAGTTTGTGATATACCTACCCGTGGGGAACGGTGGAGTGTGACAGCAACCAATTTGACGTACGCAACTGAAGACAGGCTTGTTAGCGCCACCCATGAACTGTGTTGCTCACAGTTGCCTCTTCACTCGATACCTCTTCTGCCTGTTGGTTTTAGCGAGAAAATGACGTGTGTATGTAGCATAAACAAAGTGTGCTATAAACTTTTATTCTCCTATTAGCAATCTCTGTCCAATTAGGTCTCAGCTAATGCAGCTACTTAACAAACTCTCAATGCTCTTTCGAGCTTGGAGAGATCGATTGAGGCAATGGCCTTTCGTCCTTGAGACGAGCTTGTTCACAAGTATGTAATACTTAAGCATTCTAACGTAGTTCAGAAATGTTTTCCCGTAAACGCTAATGTCATTCAACAAAATGCGGTTATTCCCCGGAAGATAATCTGCGTTAGACATTTTAGTGACTCGACTAAACATTAACAACCGTGAAACCAATTAACGTGCCTCATTTCGAATTCCAGGCATATTCGCTTTACACCTCTGCAATTTGCACCGTTGACGCCATTCAAATGCGAAGCACCACTTCAAGTGCTTGTTCCTTTTGCTTTTTTTTTTACGACCGCTAAATTAATTGGCGACTCTACGTTCCATGTCAGCGTTGCAATTTAATTGCATTCGATTAACTAATTATGTCGGCCGTTAAACGATACACTGCCTGTAGCAACATTGACTACACTAGTTGCAGCATTCCGCGACATAATGATTAGATCTTCGAAAAAAAAGGACACCAATTGGACCACCTTCTGGATACCGGATACCACTAAATCTTTGTGAAAACATTTAACTCTATCTACAGAACCCTTTTCCTTTGAAGGTTTACTTTGTGATCAAATCCTTTCATATGAATACGAGTACATATACTCATCGGCGACGACGACGCACAACCAGTTAATAGAGATTGGAGCCACAACTTCAGTGACCTTCATCTCTCGATGAAGTATCATTATCACGTGACTCAGAAGCGACACTCATATCACTTAGCCAAACCGGATGCTGGGAATGGTTTTAATCACCTTGATTCTCCTGTTCTGCTTTTGCGTCGTTAAGCTTTGTCAATTGGGGATGCCCTGCACCCCTCAAACCTTTCCTCCGGATAAGAATAATTAAAAAAAAAAAAAAATGCCCAGTAACGATGGTGAGAATAAGCAATCCCGAACAGGTGCTGCAATTCCAGTTTTATTCTGATTTCGCTAGCCCTGGCTCTCGAAGATGGAGATGGATCAATGAATACGGAATGACTAGCACACTGTGACTGTTAATTATGATGACGGGGTAAGGAATAAGAATATTAAATGACTAAGTCTCTGCAGTTCTTATTGCGAAATTCCTTTCGGAAATTGATCTACGAACAGGTGCAAGTGGTAGCGATGCTCTAATTCATGGGAATAAATAAGGTACCAAAAGGGGGAGACACTCTGCGCCTAGATTTGATGATATGAGCTTCCTGTGAAGATGTTTTTTTTTTTTCTAGAATGTCTCTTCTACATCATATGTAGAAAAAACCGGATGCCTAGCTAATTTACGTGACCATCCAAGGGAAAGGCGAGTATAATTTGGTTTGCACTCAGCTCAGATAACTTATGTACTTAGATGATAATCAGGTTTACAGCCCTCGAGTTATTTGTGTTTGAGAATTCATCAGATAGCGTTGATGATAACCTGGCATACGTTATCATTAGGAATCCTATTATTATTTTATCTTTGATGAATACATAACTATGCACTTAGGATTTACGACGCCTAATTTGCAGATGTTTAGAAGCCTTCGAAATACATCGGTTGTTATGAAGTCATTGAAGTGTAAATACCCCTAAAGCATCCATGTCCTGTCACCATCTGGGTTATGTAAAGGTTCAGCTCTCCATATTGCCCGTCTATCCACATATTGATGTTGGGTATAATTTTATATGTTCATCTGTCTTTTCAGAGGAGTCACATCTTGATTCAGATTGGTCATCCTTCGGTGGAAGGTGATCATCAGGTTTTCACGGTGGTATTTTGCGCACAGACTTGCAATTTCTTCTCTCCACCAATATTTTGCTGGCCAATGTGTACTCTCTTCATTCGCTGCCTAACTTTATCGCTTACCGTCATTATTTCTTGTATGAACTGCTTTGTTGTAATCCCGGGACATTATTCCAGTGCGCTAGTCGAAGTTCCAATAATCAACATTGTGGCCAATTGACGCTACAAAGAGATTCTGGTTCTACGATATATAATGGAATAAGAATCCACAACCAGCCTTACCCAGTTTTATGGTTTTTTTTTGGGAATGAAGACGAAATAATTTACACCATAAATTTGGGCTTAAATTTCACGTAAATCATGAAAGTTTTTGGAAGCCGTTTAGTTGCCAGCGTGAGTACAAATATGTGAATATGTCCATGTTATTGATCACCTAATCCTGATGAAACTTTCACGTATCGACATACATTCATTTAAACTCCAAGATATACGAAAACTATTTTTCCATGAAAAAAATATTGTCTACCTATTCAACCAATAAGCCATTAATTCTCATTCCCTCTGGAATTCAAAGCTCAGCCTAAGGCAACTAACGCACCAGAGTACTTCGCACGGCATTAGAATGGCACCGACAAATATGCTAGATCACTCAAAACTTATTAACCTTTCTAAAAACTGAAATCACATTAGCTGCCAAAGTTCACACATAACCAAGTCATACAGCCATAGTGCACGTTCGTTTCACCCAGCAATTTATCTGGATCGCAGCTCCGATTACACTGCCAACACTCAGTCCATATAGTACAAACGCCGTAGCTAGTGTCAAAAACGTGACTTCATTTGGCCACCAATCCTAACAACAAACTTTGTATCTAACCTTACAAATGAAGTAAAAGAAGGGAACCAGAAAAAAAAAAACAAAGTGAAGTCTTGAAGAATTCCAATCCCGACTTGGTGTCTATAATTTCACTTCGTGCTACCCCAAAGCCAGAGCAAAACGGCTGACTGGACCTCCACCATATACAGCAAATCCTCCTTCCTCCATACAGGCGGCGGCGGTGCGGCGGTGGACTCGAACCAGAGCTATTAACTCTATTGCATGGCCTCCGAGGCGAAAGAATAAAATTAAAGTTGCTGCAACCTTTAAGCGGTACTTATGTGGTTTATGTTACATTAGCCACATATGCCTACAGGTGTTCGGGAAATTGAATCACCCAGTGCAACAACCAGCGCCAACAACACACAACACAGTGCGGACCAATCACCCAAGGAGTCTTCTATGTAGACTGCACCTTAGATCAAGCACCAGTAATCGTATGGTGTGTGTGCCCGACACCTTAAAGTCTCTCTTGCATGTGGCGGAATGTGCCGAGTGTTTCACTTCATCCATATTTATCTGTCCGACGTATCGCCAAGGCATTGGATATCAGATTCTGAGATTTTTTTTATTTTCAATTCTCCTACAACGCTTGCCGTCCGCCCCAAAGTGTCCACACGTGATATCGATAAATCAGCATATGGACAAGTCAGTCCGTATTGCACTGAGTGGGTGGATGGAATTTGCAAAGTTTAGGTTTCCTGATAAAAACCGTTCGATGATGATGAAATGGGGGAGCAGCTGCAATCGAAAGGCTGCTGAGTTGTCAAGATTCCAGAACCGATTGCGCTGCGCATGAGATTCTACCGCAGAAGAAAAAGGAATTTTATGGGCAAGAGAAACACTCTGGAATTCGGTCTCCATTTGTGGTCTCCAGGTGCCTTCTAGACAGATCCTCCTGTGCGTTACAATCTATCCAAATGAATTCTGAAATTAAACCGTGACACGATGTATTTATTTCCCAGGGGATTTAGCAACAGGTATGCAGTATGCTTTGCCTACCACCACCACCACTATTTCGTTCCATATGTATTCCCAAAGAGGGCGTGCAGCAGCAAGATGCTGGCGATTTTGGTGGTCCGCGATTTAGATTCGTTGAAGTTTTTATGACCCATGAAATTTATTTGTTGTTGTTGCTGGTGTTCTTATTCGGTCGGTCCCATGCGATCATCTGTGGTCGGTTTGTTTTGCGGTACCTGGGGTAATTTATTTGGATTAGCCGTGAAAATGTGGTAGGCATGGGAAGTAATTTGTTTGTTTTGTGTTTTTCTTTTTTTTTTGTGCCTACATACATAGTAAGATGAACTGACTTAAAGAAGATTGCTAAGGAAAAAATAACTATATTACTTTGACTGCAACAATAGGTTCAGGGGATTGTGATATAAACCGACTAGTATTGAGTTATGAGGATTTATTTCGAACAGAAAAGAGGATTAGGACTAGACAAATGTGTCGAGAGCTGCTTCACGCCTTCTATCTCAGAGTGTCTGTTGCACATATTTCTTGTTACGTGCGAGTATATGTAGGAGGACGTCACAGAATGGCGAACATTTCAAGGAACATTGTTTCAAAATGTGTATGAGTACGATACGGTCCAAAATCAGACAGTGGTGCTACAATCAGCTTACAAAGAACCATTGAGCCAGCCATTGAGGCTCTGACTACCTACATGCATATGTTGTTAATCCGAAACTTGTGTGCGAATGCCTGCAGAAACATAGCAAACTGATCTAGAGTGATACTCTCGGGTACATATGTTGTTAATCCGAAACTTGTGTGCGAATGCCTGTAGAATCATAACAAACTGATCTAGAGTGATACTCTCTTGGGTACGAGGCATATGGCAATGAAGAGCACCAAAGGGCAGCATAACTCTTCATAGCACCTAAACCATTCTGTGGAAAAGGGGACTATACCCTAAAAGAAGAATTCTAAAAGTTGGAGAATGTGAACAGGGAAAGAACATGGAAAACAAAAAATCGCAATCTAACGCAAGCTAAGAAACTCATGGATGCATCAACCTAAAGAAAAATACGCACCATAGCTTCCTGCCTAATGGAACACTGTAAACTCATGGAAGATCTAGAGAAACTGGGTATATCATTTGAAAGGCTTTCAGGATTCAGCAATCAGATATTCCGGCCTTTCCATTAAGATTGATTTCCTTAGATTCTCCAGAGAAAATGGGTTACAGAGTGAAGTACTCTTGCCAAAGCTAAGCCAAAGCCCTCGAATATTTGTATTTCCTACCGAATTATAGGACTAGGTTGACTGTAACAAAGTATTAGGAGAACATACAAAAGACTACAAGGTCGCAGTATAAAATACTTTTCAGAAACAATAATAATCCATAGAGCTGTCAAACATAAATCTCTAATTTAAGGCTTTTCCCAACAGCAGCTACTAGAATGGACCACCAGACTGGTACATATCCACTACAGACACATCAAATTTATACAAATGTACTTATGTATGTACATAAATATTCTAATTACACAGATGACTAACTTACTATAAAAGACACCACTTTATGGATAACTTATGATAAAAACGAAGTATTACTCAACATCCAGCCACACTAGCAATTATAACTCCACCACGGTAAGTGACCCTTCCCATGCTCCATTCATAGCAAATCTATAATCATTTAATAGACCTAATGACCACTTACACAAAAATTATCTGTAACAACTACTCTTCCTGGTATCGTATTTCATACCAGCCAATTAGCAGTACAACTCTAATTTAACTGACTTAAATCCATTCCGCAACTCCACCCAGCTCAGACCTGCTCTGGCAAATTAACATTTAATAAAAAAAATAAATAAAATCTGGAAAAAAAAAATTTAAAAAAAAAAAAACTTATAAAGTTCTCCTCGCACCCATGTTACCAGTCACTCTGGCATGAAGCCAAACAAAACGTCACAACACTCGTAAAGACATAATTTTCATCACCAACACCAGCAGCAGCAGCAGTAGTGGCCATGGCCAACCCCAGACGAGACTGTTGCATAGTCCATTACTCGTAATGGGACACATTGTAAATTAATTAGTAAAAATTTGATCGCTGTCATTGAACCAACAACAACAACTGTCAAAGCAGCAGCAAAGCTTGCGCTCGCGCCACTACCGCCAACACCACCACCAGTAAACGCGCCGGCGCACAGAATGAATATTGAAAAGCGATTTCCGCGAGGCTGATCTGCAGTCGCGATAACGTTTCTGATTTTTTATTGTTGCCGACAACCGAAACCCGTTTATTACCAATTGATATTTATTAGCCGAACATTAGTCGAATTTTGTAGAGCTCTAGCCTAGCATGGTTGTTCCACCAGTTCCACCAGCCGCCGCTAAAGTTGGTAGCAACTTTAGGTGTGCAGCAATGCATGTTATTTGAATGGTTGCAGTTTGTTTAATGGGCGCCCGCTTTGTATCTCTCTGCAGCAGACTCCATTCAGCACTCAATGGTTTGTGGCAAAGACGTGCTCTGTTGCAGTGGTAATAATTACATTTGGTGGGGTGCGGTACTCCGCCGCCGCCGAATGTTCTCTGTGGCATGAAGTCAGCCGCAGGCGTGCGCGGCTGTTGGATAACAATTAAAGTCGCGTTTTGTGGGTGGTGCCAGCAAACCCAAAACCGGGCTTAAGCTAATAGAGACCTTTTTGCCAATTGAATTGATTTATTGTTCAGGAAGACACTTGCGAGTGGCATTTAAATGTCTTGAGGCGCGTCGGGCAAATTCAGATTTATCTCCCAATTACAGGACCTTTAGCGGTGCAATGGCCTTTTAATGAGTTCCATCCCGGCTGTCACTCGGCAACTAGTCCTAAGCAGAACAACATTATTACCTAGTACTAACATCCGACTAATTGATGACAACGCAGACGCCTTGAATGTTAAGTGAGTCAACCAAGCCTTCGTTGGTTTTACGCGCAAGAAACCACCGAACCAGCTACTGCAGCTCTTAATTAATTCCCATCGAGTCTGTGGAAGTCGATAATTGGCTCCGTTGGCGGTAGTTGTCAACTCACAAACAAAGAAACCTCGTCTTCTGTTCTCGAGAAACAATATCAGCAATTAACTATTCGACCAGGTTCTACAAGAGGTAGGTATGTTGCATTAGCGGTACCATATTTGTGTTTGCCACTTTTTGTATCGCAAATAATTTGCTACCTGATTTGGTTGCTTAAGTGATCTGACGGAGAATGTATGTATAGGTGTATGTACTGGTGAGGTCAAGTACCTATCGCACGACGAGAACTCAAGTTAAACTTTAACCTGACCGAGGATGGTATGTGCAGCAGAAGAGGCACTATTCACTAAACATGCGAATACATACCATCTGTGCTGTGCCGCAGACAGCTTCATCTTTCATCGCCAGAAGTGAGAGGTTTGGCCTAATGGAAGCCTAGGCATTATGAATGAATTTACATTCAAGTGCTTGCTACTCATATACCTGATTCAACGATTTTGATGAAGTGGGCTTGAGTAGGACGATCGGTTCTTTGTGTGTTGAGTGGATTGGATTTCAAGCGATGCTGTGTACAATGTACAATGATTGACATGCATGTTTAGTGCTGCTGATCTCTATAGCCTTTGCTATTTGGATATCAATCAGTGGATTTTGCATGCAGCCGTGTTGGGCTGACGCGACGTGTTGAATGGATACTTCAGTTGTCACGTTGTTGACTAAGGTTATTGTTAAGGTGACGGAGAAGCTGAAAAGAAATCAATTTAAAAGTGAAACTCAAAGGAACTGCAAAATGTAATGAAATGAGGTTTGAGGCATCCAAAGGATTTTACTTACTGTTTTATAATTCGTTGTGTTGACATAACATTGGAAGTTAGTTACGAAAAGGGATCATTTGACCAATAAGGAATTTGTCTTTAAAAGACGAAACTTGATTTTGTTTTATTTACTGCCCATAATCTAATTTATTGTCTCGAGCGTTAAGATCTGCAATACATTCAGCTTAGTCTTAATGTTTATTCCACTACATGCCATAGAACAATGGATTTGTGCTTGTCTCCTGTTTGCTGTAATCTCAAGATATAATCCTGTGAGTTACGGCGGTTTGCAACATGCGTGAATCACATAATAGGTCAGTGCCTGTGTTGAATATTTGTACTTATGTATGTACACATATTACTGGAGCTACAAACATGAAGTATCGTGTCAACCCTAAACCGAGACCATGCTTCCTAGGTACAAACTATTTTCAACTTCCTCGATCGCCTATCTGATAATGTTGAGTGTGAGCAGTGCTCCAGAGATTAATAATTATAATGAATAATAATAGTGAGCGGATTTTGATTTGGGCGGATTTTCAAAATATCTTAAAAATCATTTTACCGAATTTCAAAAATTCAATAGTTTAAATTTTAAGTCTCTAGTTAAACAAATAGAGCCTGATAATGTAAATTTTTGTCGATGTCCTTGAAATAAAATCATGCATAGCTTAGGCGAATGGTGTTTTCCCTTAACTCCAACAGCTTTCGAAAAAATGAATCACAACTTTTCACAGCACTCAACCTGCGTTTAACGACTCTACGCTCTGCACATCCTCAACTTTTATCGTCTTTCCTTCACTTTCCATGAACATCGGAATCAGTAAAGAAAACATCATAAATATCAAAATAAACACTAAAACAAAGAAAATTAGACAAAACCCACGATTTTCCTGTGTGACTCGAAATATACGCCAAAAAGTCTTCTCAGTTTCTTATTCATTGTACTGCATTCTTTGGCAGTATTTGAGAATTTTTTCAAAAATGGATTTTTTTTGGTAAAGTAACACGTTTAATTGATAAAACTGTGGTATTCCATTCACAATTCGTCCTAAAATAGTGTAAAACTTTGAAAATGATTTGCTTGGGCGGAGATGGAGTAAGCCATTGTCGGCCATTTTGTGGACAGTTACGCTGTGATATATGTATGTATGTACGCATGTAGTTGAAAAAATGCAATTTTTTTAAAATGGATAAAAAGGATGAAAAACAATAATATGGAAGGAAATGCAGAGACTGTTATCGACTTTTTCAAAGGGTTGCGACATTTTCAAAGGATTTCTTAAAGATTTTCAATTTAAACTGGATTTAGCTTTGCAAGGATAAGAGGCACTACAAACGAAATCATAAGGAGTTTCTGTTTAAGACTACAAACATTTGACCAGTGGCTAGGGTCTCATCTAAATAAAACGATGAGTTCAAACAGGTCAAACTCCTCTCTAATATGAATATGTTCAATGTTCAATACGTCAAAGGACACTGGATAACACCTGCTTATCCTCAAACATTTGCATATTCAGTTAAAATTCACTTAGTTCCACCGTTTCTTCTCCTTTCACCGACAAATCTCACTAAATTACCCATAAAATAAATCCATAGATACCCAATCTTACCACTTTACACGTTTTGCAGAAAAAGCTGAAAAAAAAAATTGTCACCAACGATTTTTATCTCCATGTACGCTTATGCATACGCATAATTAAAAGCCTCGTAATTTCATATCAGCCATTTTCAAGACAATTTTATTTATGTGTCCACAGCAGTGTCGATCGATTTGCGTTTACATTGCGTGCCAGATCTGATAAGAGCCTTCTCTCCGCCAGCGTTAATCTGTGCCCATAAACTATCTGTCTGTGGTTGCTGCAACAGCAGCACATATCCAAACCACATTGAATGATTAAGTTTTCTCACGGCGATACCGATTTCCAGGGCCATAAATAAGGAAAAACGAATTTTCATCATCATGACTTGGGTCTGTAAATCACAAAAACGCAATTACATATGCGCGTGCGTCCACGCCATCAATCTCTCCGAAATCTCCACGTACTGAAATTGGGTTTCTGAATCATGGATGACCTATAAAACCGCACACAACATGAGCTTCCATCTCGGATTGTAATAGATATGCCATAAATAGTACACAAAAGTTCACATAAAGGGTTTTCAACAGACCATCCCACAGAAATGCTCAGGTGTTCAAAAATCTTATCGGCGCCACACCCTGCTGTGCTCTGTCTGACATCTCCACAATAAAGGATCCGCTCCGCACAAACATCGATGGATTCTTTCAAGGCAAACAACACATGCGGATATTGTTCATTCGTCTGATCATTTTTATGTGGTCTCAGCAGCCTCTGCTTTGTGTGTGCTCTCTTGTGTGTGCATGTCCTTTTTTGGCATTTCAATGTGTCTTAGCTGCGAAACCACTTGACCGATCAACATACATATGTACATACTCGTATGCCCTCCACCAACACCACCAAGATCATTACTATCATTATGATGATGACCATGAATGCGGATCGCACTGGAATATACCATTAATCAAGAAATTAGAATTTAACACTCTCAGCTGGGGGCTAACCAAACAAGTTTATCCTCGAGCAAGTGTTCGAGGATTGTCGGTGGTAATCATTTTTCTCGGCTCTCCTGACTCTGGCCTGAGAAAAGCAGATGATGTTCACGGACTGATGTGTAAATTTCAACGGATCTCGAGTGCGGTTGGTGGTTCCATTGCTATGCCATTGGTTTTGTAATGAATACGTGGCCATTGGAATGTGGTTACAAGTGCTCATTAGGGACGAACACTGGCTGACTTAACAAATAATTAAATTGGATTTTTACGAGGCCCGTTCGGTCGTTTTTTGGGGGTGTGTGTTAGTTGTACAGATAATTGTAGGTGCGTTAAATGGAAAATCTTTGAGATAAGAATGTGGTATGAGGTCCATTTAATGGGTAATAAAGTCAAAAGTAGTTATTAAACGATTTAAATTTCTCTCGTTAAGTCGGATGTGCATGAATGCATTTGTGTAGTGGAATTTTATAATGGTTACAGGTTGGTGTTGCCTAGAGGTTATAGTGGAGGTTCACACCGTCGTCATGCTAATAGAAAGCAATATTACAAATATGACGGTAAGACTGGGTTTTAAGTTTGAAAAAGAGAATGTCTTATTTTGCAGAACCGTACGAAATAAAGTAAATGAAATTGCACATTCTAAAATTTATTCAGGTTATTGAACTTTTCGCTGGCTACTATGTACACCAGTTTCATTCTTTCTTCTGAAAAAATGACCTTAAGTCTTTGTCAATCAAGTGGTTTGTATGTTTAGAGGCACATCCGAGACGCTATTTTATGGTAGCAAAGTGTTAAGTAAAACGTATCTGATGGGACAAGGTTCTAAGAAAAAGAAGTCATTCACGGAAGTTATCTCATGAAGTACTGACCAACATATGTAGGGAGGTACATAAAGGGCGTGATTAAATAGGGCAACATGTTAGACGAAATGTCACCAATTTATAATTAAAAAAAAGTTAGGCCGTTTTCGAAAACGTTATCTGAGTCAAAAATGTTCTTAAACGCAAAAGTAATTTATTTAAAAAGATCCAGTTTGAAAACATAATCCAATTTTCGCAATTCAAGCTCTACGGGCCGGAGCATTTGTGTCCACCCGCTCTAGATGTCTTAGCCATCTTAGACGCCTAATGTGGAATTTTTTGACTAGGTCGATGTCGCTGTACAGCTCGTAGAGTTTGTCGTTGAATCTCCTCCTACAAAGCCCGTCAACGCAAACGGGACCGAATATTTTACAAAGAATTTTTCTCTCGAAACGACCGGGGATATCTTCATCCGCTTTCATCAGGATAGGACCTTACTACACAATTGCCTTGTTAGCCCAAAGAAACAGTAATTGGCAAGAGTTATTCTTCGTTTTATTTCTGCTGAGATGTTATGACTCACCCATTCAACGTATTTTCTGACCTTATCCCTCGCGATTGCTTTTTAATCCCAAACTTGAAAAAATAGGTCAAAGGCAAGAACTTTTCGTCTGATAAGGAGGTACATGCTAATGTTTCCGACTATTTTGAATAAGCTACATACATATATGAAAGTGTATTGAGATTTAGAAAAAAATATTGTCTTTCACTCTTAGGACGAAAACTTTTCTACCTGGCTACGTAACTACTTTTGAGCTTTCATACTCTTGGAGAATCTACTAATTCTTAGTTTTAAAAGGAGTTTAGATGTTTTAGTTTTGCGAAATTAGCGAAAGCAAATTGCAAAGCTGCATTGATTTTTTAATCTTCGTAGATACGTTGATATCGGTCGCTTACAGCCTTTCTGTAAATAAATATACGTAGTTCCGTCTGTGGCCAATCGTGAGTCCGATATCTGATAAAGTATTCTTACATGATCATCTTCAAACCTAAAACTTTGTATCATATTGTTGCATATTGTCAGTCCATCAAGTTGCGCTCAGCACGAACATCACGAAATTATACTTTAGATCGTCTTCTCATTTTCTCAAGTAATCCTACAGTAAAGTGTAATCACTTCACTCAATCACCATGCTCTTCATCATTCCACAAACCTGCATTACAATCCCGCAATTAATTTCGCTTTTGATTGATTCATTGCTAGCACCCCGAAATGCCAGTACAGCGCACCTTAACTGATGTCTCCGGCTCATGCAATAAGGTAATTGATCAAATTCCTATACATCTGCGACTCCATCTGCATAATCCCGGCGAGGTCATGAGAATCAAAAGAGTTACTCTTGCCGATGACCCCATAAAGGTTAAATGCCACTAAAAAAATCATCAAACCCAGTCTCGCACGAGTGGACACACAACTCTTGGCGCAGAGAGAAGAAGGTAATGAGGATCAGAATATTAAATTAGGATTTGCACTCCTGCATCAGTGCACACAATTTCCCATAAAGCGCGCATAATCGAATCGACTGCAATAAGCTGCAATCACGTTTCCCATTCTTTTCTCCTTGTGCAGTGCAGATGCATTGATGTTGTACGAATAGCACGCCACCATCAAGGTATGAAATTACAATCTTTTGATTCGCGTGCAATATAGTTTCTGGAGTTCTCCGACTTGAGTCGTCGCGGCGGCGGCAGCGGCGGCGGCGCTCCTTCTTCCAAATTGGTACCAGTGCTGCAATTTGTGTAATAAGATCAGCTTAACTGGACGAATGTCGACATTATCACGCGGAAGTAATCTCTCCTCGAACTGCGCCGCAGTCGACCTTATGAACCGGTTGGTGATCCCGGTCTCCCTCCTCGAGACCGGGTTGAAGATGATTACGGGTATTACTTGTGTGTTGAAATACGATTGCACCTCAAAAGGGCAACCGTACGAGTGATCGTCCCCCTCAAGGTGAACCGCGACCATGGCAACGCACTATTGTACTGGCTTTGGAGTCATGTGCATGCCATTGCTTCCAAACGACTCGACTGACTCGACTGACTATGTGTAATTGCGGCGGCCAAGACAAGACGACTTTGTGGAATTGAATTTTATACGTGCTCCATGGGAGAATATTGTCTGTTGTTGGTTGCCCTTTTATGGGTGGATGATCATGATCAGCGTGGCTGAGATGGCAATGAGATTTCCTTGAAATTAAAGAGATAGCCAGGACGCGCAACGAAGAGTCTGCCGTTGGTTGTTCCGAGCAGGTTGTGATCTTAGTGTGCGACTGTTGTTACAATGCGAACCTGAACGTGAGAGGTCGTCACTGTGGCGTAGATGCAAGACCCTGACAAGGTCTATTATCGTGTTTTAACGTCATCGTCTTCGTCGAGTATGCAGTGTCCTAAGATGGAACTCGATATGGAAGTGATAGTGGATTGGCATTGGGGAATAGAATCTTTTGCCGTTTTTCACGGGATTTTAAAACTTGTCGTATTAGTAGCGGACCAAACATTAGGCTTTGAGCTGCCTAGAGATTGCTTTTCATGAGCCTGATTGCCATCTATAATATGTGTAGGTACATTCAGGTTTTATCTTGTCTGTTGCATGCGTGTGTAATGCGCGTGAGAAGGCGCTGGTAATTTTTATTACTTGGTCGCTTTAAATTTATATTGATGAGCGCCATTAATTGAATTTCAATATGGAATTAAGGTCTATTAAGTTTTAACGATGCGATGGGGCGAAGCTGTCCTTGGGCTTAAAATTCTTTCCACGTTGGGAGGTATGTATGTATTTATTTTAAATTTGTTTGTACATTGTCGTATATTATGGAGTTGATACTAACACAGCGGAATGATCTTTGGACAAAAACAGTGACCCTGTCCATGCAGCAACTTTTTTAAGCTGAAGAGACTGATTAAGTTTTGATTTGTTTTCACCACTTTTCTCCTGCTCAATGTAGTTCCAGTCAGTACAAATATTTATCGTCAGGTCTAGCCCAGTCACGGCCTAGGCCCATGGGACCCAAGGCCTAGCTTCTCACAACCGTTCGTGTTATGCGTGTTATATTCTTCACACGAATGAAAGGGGCCTACTGTTTAATGCCGGATCCGAACGGCAATTTTTCTTTTGTTTTGAGAAGCTTTTTCATGACAGTTTTACACTCGGATGTTTGTCAGACGCTCTCGAGAGGTGGGGCAGTGAAAGTTTTAGGTGTTCTTTGGGGATTGAACCTGGAACCCCTCGCTCCGTAATCCAACGCACTAACCACGGCGCCCCCAACTGTGTTCTAGTTTCTTTAAAATTGCGTTCGCGACTAGTCACCACAGTAGAGGAGATATGTATGACTCCTCCTTGCGGTATAGTTCTAGAGACTAGTGTCTCGTCCTGTTGTTCCAATGCTAGTCTTATGAATTTAGATTTCTTGTTGTTAGCAGAGTGGAATGAAAATCAAGCACAAAAGAGAAACTCTGACCTCATCAGCCGGCTACAATATGAAACTTCATCAAAAAAAGCACATTCGTGTTCACTGTTCACGAACACTGCTCCTTCTCTGCTTCATTCATCCCTTTCTAAATGCCACTCCAAGACAAGCCAATCTACTTTTCGCCCTCTTATCAACTCTTGTGCATATAATCATTTATTGAGTTAATACTTCCAATATAATCTCAGGTTATGAATGAAAATATTCATGCTTCAGTAAGTGGCTCCTTAAACCGAGTGTCCATCTGATTACTAAAGGCAAATAAATCGACGAATTTTATATTTACCGATGACCAGCGCTACAACACACTGAAATAACTTCGATAACAATCTGAAAATCGAATGTCGTTCAACTTTCACAATTCCAACAGGTGATTCATCAACAATTTTGGACAAATGTGCCGAAATACATTACTTTTCGTTCACATTGACTTTTCACCATTAAATGAGATTCTTTATAAAATTCAACTCTTTAGCTTATCTACGAACACGTACATAAGAAATTAAGTACATAAGTACATACGTTTTTTTTGACATTCAATGGGAATAAATGGAATCATTGGACAGCGGTATATTTGAGGTTTTGACGTCTTGAAAGTTGCCCGCCATGTTTGTTGTGTAAGGTACATTAATCAATTATACAATACCTCCGCAAAGCCTACAATAATTCCATTGTAATACTTTTGCTTGTGAAAAATAATAATAATTATCTCACCCCTGGAGTATGCAAATCGGAATAGAAAACAAATTCACACACAATGCTACCAACCACTCCTCCAAACAAGAGATTACAATGTGCCCTGCATGCGGTATGACTAATTCAATCACCATTGTTAGACTACCTGTGCCAGTTTCCATTAGAACTGTCATGTCTGTCTGCTCGCCTGTCTTTGAATAGGCAAATGAGGCCTAATTGGAGGAAGCGTGGGAACTACCATAAAAGTAGATCAAATACTGGTACTGGAGGAGTCGCCATCCTCATGTGATATGATTTCAATTACTAAGCTCAGCGAGGACAAAGACAACTGATGCCGGACGCTACGCAGACAGTTGGAACAACTTAAGCCATCTGACAGTCGCTTATTGCAATTTAATTTGGCATACACATGGAGCGTTGAAGTGCGTGGGAACATCTTCATCGCAGCCGGAATATACATACACACGCAAGGAGCCTGGGAAGAAACACCGGAAGATCGCATCCATTCTGAATGGCAATGAGAAATCTTTAAGACGAAGCTGGTGTTGAGTATGAATGTAGATAGGAGATCATGACGAGTATTATGTGGAATTCTATGGTGGCCAGATAAAAGAGAAACAAACGAACAAAGCGAGTGCTTGAGAGTGAGTAGAAACCTGCGATACTGGGTATGTTTACCTGGGGAATAAGTCTTACAGTTGCCAGCCTATTCAAAGGGATATATGAGTTTTGGTATACTGCGGTGACTTGTGTACACTTGTGTGGGAATATTTTTGACTCTGTTGTCCTTGTATGAATGGAATTGGTAATTGGTGGGCATAGTCTGTGAAGGTGTTATGGTGTTTATTAGGGTTGCAATATGTACTGAGGCATGTAGGCAAGTAAACCTACAGTGAGGTGCTGGATATCTGATGTGCAGATTATATTTTCAAAGAATTTTATGTAATCTTCGTTTGAATTAAATGTTGCTTACATGTTTGAGGTCAGATTGTATCTTTTGCCAGGAGCTAGGGAATCGGTGGCGTTTTTTATATGCGAACATTTTCGAAAGTCAGCTGTCCTTCCCTGAGTTAGAGTATATATTTTCGCCAATGCTTCAAACCTTTTTTTTTGGCTGTAGATAATGAAACGTGATTTACAGAATTTGAGACAGTTCTAGGAAGTTTCTCATATACATATATGTAGTATTCAAATGAGTGATCGGTTCAATTGTGTTATTAGTTTATAAACTATACCAAACCGCCAATTTAAGTAGATAGATTGGTTGTTCATGAATCACTTAAGGGTTCTCTGAGCTCCATATGAGAAAAAGCCTTCGTCGCTAACGAAGCTGCTTTAAATGTTATAAAGGCTTATGTTGTAAAAGAAGATATCTGTTCAGAATCCTTTGCTGAGTGAGTTGTGAGGTCACCAAGGGTTGGTAATACTTTATAGAACCCACCACCAATTTAGTTTCTTCGAATAGTCATACCATTCCACAAAATTCTCAATTTACGAACTTATGAAACATATTTTATTCTTAAAGCTCCAGCGCAAGGACTGACCGATTCATTGCAATTTTTACCAACCATTCTTTCAAGTATCTTTCAAGGACTGAACCTCGTCTCGCCTGCTCATCAGACACACAATCTTAAAGAGATGACTTAATCAAGCGAGTTGCCCCTTGCACTGTTCCATCAACTAAGAAGATGTCTTGTTGGATTCTGGGAAATTAATGGCAGTCTCGCTGTCAACAAGGATGTCAATGTTTCGGATAGATGAAGGATTATCTTTCAATAAGCGTCAAGCTTTGAGTATTGATAGTACATCCGCTTGGAAGACACTTGAAGTATATAATCTGAGAGCCGGTATGCCTCAGACATATGGAGTGTTTCTCTATTCCTTCATCATTTTCCCAGTCTGAATGGTCTTTCATTCAAATTTCAGCAGTTTTTTGGTATAATATAGTCGATTAGAGTCGTTGCCAATTCCCAGTTATTTTGCTTCCAGAATGTTGGTATGACCATTGCTTCCGCTTCTCTTAGTCTAACCGCGGTACACGCTGACACATATGTATATCGTATTGAGTCTTGAAATGAGCAAACGAAAGCCATAAGCCGCATATAGCATGTGGTGTGAATATTATATAAATCCACCCATGAAGTTAAAATAAATCCTATAAGCGCGTACCTATCGATAAGAACACAAAGATGGGTGGAAGATAAATTTTGCAGTCACATTCTTACAAAGAAGAAAAGCCGAATTCAGACCGAATGCAGTTTTCAATCTAACAACGGTTATTTGTATAACCAACTCATGTGACAGCATACGACACACGAGAAAATTCAACCTCCACTCATGTGCATATCTAACGCATCTTGTCTGGCATTTGTAACACCTTTCGACTGCTTCCTCGGAAAAGCGAAACCTCACACCGCAATTTATGAAATCACAATACGAATGGATACTCTACAACAAAGTATTAGTGTCTCCTCAGCAAGTCATTTCAGAACGGTAAACGATAATTTCTGGAATCCATTGTACACCTCGATCCAAGTATTCTGTTACCGCATGCCACTTACAAGCGAATACATACTCCAGAGATCGTAATCACATGTTCATGCGATCTATGATACCCCCGTGTGTCTTAATGAATGAATCTTTTAAATGTGGCTCCCTTGGGTTACCTTTCCCATTCGACTGAGTATGTCGTCAAGAAACCGCGAATTCCTCATTTAATTTTCCAAAGATCACATGAACCACAGCCATCTCCACTAGAGACGGTACAATCGGACGGCGCGGCACAGCTATAGTAGACTACCTATTCAGCTAACAACTATGCGCAGAAGATTCTCACGAGATCTGCGACTTCGTGGAAATATGCACCCTGGCCGTCGCGTCGTCGTTAAGGGAAAACGGAGAACTACTGTGTGTAAGGTTTCGCAGTGCAAGGTGCTCCTAGTAGGCGCAGTACCGAAGGTAGCCTTCTGCATTTTCTTATCTCTCTTGCGGAGTCTTTTGTCGTCGTATAGTTGTCGTCATGTTGCATGTATACACCACAAAAGGTCGGTACTTGTGGTCTAGTGGTATCAGATCGCTTCCCATGGGAACATTTTCCGAACATGACTTGGGAACGTTTGTAGTAGCTATCGCTAGTTAATAACAACATAACTTGGAGTCAATGCGAGGAACTCCGAATAGATAAGCCACCACACAATGGGATGTACGTGCCGCTGGAGAACAATACAATTGGACAGCAGTACATTTCCAATTAACTAAAACAGTAGACTCTCTTTCTCTTTCAGGCATCTCTAGAGATGGAGTCATTCCGATAGGTGATGTGTCATCATCAGGGAGTACAGCACTCTTTGTTGATTGCCATTAAACGATGCCTAAAATGGTTATAGCAAGGTCTGTTGGTGTCTGGAATGTTGCCATTGGGTGGACTCACATTCGTACGTGTATGTCTGCCGTAATCGGCTGCGGCCCTTTTTAAGGAGCCACTGCCGACATTACTGTTTGACAACGACAGAAACGACGACGACGACGACGACGACCCTGGCAGGGTATCAATTCGATATATGGACAGTTTAATAAATTTTCCAGAATTAAGCGATAACCTGTGCAAAAAGAAGAGGCGTAGAGGTATAGCAACGAAATCAAAACGTTCAACTTGGCTGAGAAGAGATGGTTTTATGGCGGCAGTGGTTGGTTGGTCGGTTGTTTGGTTGTTTGGTTGTTTGTTTGGCTGTTTGTTTGGCCCTGGATGGAGAGAACTGACGTGCACCTGAGAATGTTGATAGCCCAAGTTTTGATCGTCTCTTGGTTCTCGATTTGTGTTATTCTTTCTTTTTTTTTTTTTTTTTTTGTTGGACTTTTAGTGGTCGTTTGACCAAATTGAATGCCGCATGCGGGCGAGTGGTAGAACCAATGTTGTCGGCATTCTGTCGCTTAATGGCATTTTGTGCTAAAAGGACGAAAGAAAAGACGTGCAAAAAATATGTCCAAAGGCGAAAAATGCACTTTAGGACATGATTTCTGTTGTGGGAGATATGGTGTTCGTGATTTTCCTTTTTGTCCTTTTTTCTGTTCTGTTGGACCCGTTGGAAATTAATGATCACGAAAAACGGCGCCTGATTATCATTTAAAATGTTGCTTGTTGTAGGATATATATATGTCCGTAATAACTTATGTATATATTTTTTTAATTAAATGCCGCGGGCAATGCATTATGTAACCTGTCTTGAAAGGAAAGATTGAAGCGTTGCCAACGACGTTGATTAAATAAACAAATAAATAAAAAGGAAATCACAGCTTAGTCAATCATGAGTTTATCATTAAGCAAACTTGGGGATCCCTTAGGTACCGGAAATAATGCAACTGATTATAAAGTGCCGCCTTTTTTTTTTCTTTTTATGGACAAACATCATAATTTAAAATCTGACAGATAAGAGTAGGGTTCTGTTTGCTCAGTGCACTGACTCCAGACGAACAAAATTCATTCATTCATGGCTTGAGTTTGTGAATGGGTTGACATAATGTAAATTAATGCTCAAACATTTATTGACTTTGTCGTTGAGTTATGTTTAAGTTTTAAACTAACTTTAACCAAGGAGTGTGGTATTTTTTTTATATGACATCATATATTCGTTTCTTCTTATCTTTAAACGATGTCTTCTATTGCTTGATCTGATCTTCTGTTTAAGGTTTAAACTACTCTACCAGACGAGTTCGCTGTCAAACACTTCCGTATAAAGCGCTGCATTCAGCAAAGGCTTTCACACACCAGCACCGTGAAATGCGAGACCGCTGTCATCCGCCGATGACATTGTGAAATGAAAATGGTGGCGACAGTGGAGGATTCTTTACATGAACTGGTGGTATGTATGTACACTTCCAATCACGCTAAACTACTACTTGATTGTGGTGACTATTAAAAACATCAGAAAAAGTATCTATTTTGTGCAAATTTGTGATGAGAGTCTTGATCTTAAGTCCTTAAATAGTTGTTTTTGAATCCCATCTTGCATACATTTTACAAAAGTCCAAAAAGTGGAGGTACCCCGACCGACAAGTCTGATCACGTAAACGCAAATGACAAGTCGGATAGTGTGAACCCCGCTAATGACAAAAATATACTTCTCACAAAAAATACTCCAATTCTAATTCAAAAAATAACAACACTTTTATTGTATAGGTAAAGGGACTCTTAATCATAATTTGTTTATTGCTATCAACAAACCTTAATTCAACATGAACAAATCACACAATTATGTATACACCGGCACCCCTCGCATATCCTTAATTTCCTGTAAATGCATTCAACTGGAACCTCCCCAAACATATCATAATTTATCATCAGTCTAATACACTTCAACAATGACCCTAATTCCTTTCTATCCCCGATCTCAATACACCAAATGAATTACGCTCTCAAAGGAGATTGGAAGGAAGAAAACCGTGAAAAGAAACGATCACCAAAAAATTATCCAATTCCTCCGCACAATTCATGAGTTTCTCGGAAATCTACCAAACTCATCTTTTCACTTCATCATCTCTTTGAATACCTGGAATCCACTACCATACCACTACTACACAACCAAGACGAAGACGAGACAACAACGAGAGGATCAACAGTGTAAAAGCGAGAACAACCACATTCTCCTCCGAACGCTTTAGGAATCTCAATCAGGAGTAAATCAGTGAATCAGCGCAGAGCTCTTTTCACGTCACGAACACCTGAGAATTTCTGCCGTGCCGCTTCTCCAGCGCTTATCTCTGCTCGTTATGTACCTGAGGCGGCAGCTCAGCCATCACCATCGCACCATTACAGGACTGTGAATCCATTTGCAGCGATTTATCTTCCTTTTGCCATCTCAATAGCACTTTGTGTTGTTGTGAATGTGTTGGCAAAGGCCTACGCAACATGGATACACATCGAGATAGACGATGACGCTCCTTGGTTGTTTGGTCTGTGCGCCTTCGCAACAACAGTGCAAGAGTGAGAAAGTTCATCAACATGCGTATCCATTCCCAGATTTTCGATTCAATGGGAATCTCTTTTTTCTGTGATGGTGATTGGTGATCCCTCCTTGCTTAAAGTGTCGATGAGTTCACACTGCGAAGACTGTGAAAAGTACTCATATCACGTATCACATAGTATGTCCTGGCCTTTTATTTTAAGATTGCTGTTTACATCCTGGTTGATGAGAAGTTGTTGTGTGCTTCCTTTCATGGGTTTGCCCAAAAGGAAAAGATTAAAGCGGTGCCGGCTACTGCCGCCCTTTTTATGTTTGTTTCACTCCGGTGGTGGTGAAGGCTGCGTATCTGTATCTTGTTTGTTATTTACAGGACAATTTGGTAAATTACGATGATGGTTGTTGTCCTTTTTAATTTGTCGGTCGGAGGATTAGGGAGCATGAAATCAGGTAGAAAATATGTTTCAGATTAAAAATTAATGCCTTTCAGCATGCAAGTGTATTTTACGCTCGTTTGGTGAAATGTCCAAGACAATTAATCGGACGATCGGTTAAAGAGGTCTCGGTTGAATTTTTAGTGAAGTGGTAATTTGATCTTACAATCAGTTGTTGTTTCTTGGAAAACTTCTTTAAAGTTGTAGAGAGTTGCCGCAAAGAAAAAGCTAAGAATTTTGATGAGTTCTTCCTTTCCGATTTGGATTTAGATTTGGGGTTATCGAACTCCACGTCGACCAAGTACACAGGGTCGTTTCGATCAATTAAAGGATGTCAATTCTGAATTGTCGTTTGTGATCGTTAGATTAAGGAGAGTCTGGACAAACAGAGTATTTTCTATTTCTGAAACCTTTTCTCATTTCAGGGTTCCTCTCATGTTATTGAAATAAGACTCGGTCAGGCATTGATTTAATTGATTCGATTGACGATACTATTGACAGGAAGATTAGAATTAGAACAACAGACTCAGTAGCCTAACGCATTAACCAAAGAGTCACAACGCCCTTAAGAAAAAACCTTAATAGGTGTTAAAGGAACAAACTTGTGCTCAAGCTATGCCTTGGGTCATCGTCCACCTGACCCGAAGCTAGGTCTAGGACCCAGGCCCGAGTTTCTCACGACCAATAATGCTGTGCGCGTTTTATTATTCACACGAATGGAAGAGAAGTAGTGTTTACTGCGGTCCTTGAATGCTTTTTTTTAACGCATTTTATAATGCCTATACTTTCGAATGTTTGTCAGAAGCTCGGAAGAAATTGACCCATTAAAAAATTCTGAAGCAGATTGAACTCAATCACTGAGCCATGATGTTCAGCTTATGAGAAACTATGCCTAATCGATTTTCTAGGGCAAGACCTCTGATTTCAAATACAGAAGTTGACCAATCGAGGGGGAATTATAGTTTGAAGTTGGAGCTCAAAGTGCCAGTGCTAAGGCAAGTCAAGGATTGTAGAACATTTACCCAGTAGACTGTAAAGTCAGAAAATGTTAAACTGGATACATTTGCAGTTAGGATGTGAATATGTATTTTAGCTTCTGAAGCCAGAGAGTTGATGGAATATGTAGGATGTGCCCTTAGCCCACATGTACCTGTAGAATCCTTCAAAACGAAATACACTAACCTATGCTCTAGGTACACTTTCATATTTTTCGAATATCTCTCCACCTATCCTTTAGGTGTGGTCCACCACTTCAACCGCAAAGGCAACAAAAACATCTTCAGCCCACCCATCTTCATTTGATTACCCACTAAGAAAAAATATTCGATACCAAATGAAGATTGATGACCCAAGTAATATTAAACTCCAATCTGTATCATCTCCATCTACACAACTTTATTAACACATTGGCCCACCCGAAATTCAATAAGAACCTTCAAGACGCCTCAAGATCATTAATACGCCATAGGAAACAAAAATAAAATATAATTTTATTTACTTTTGTATCCAGACTCCATCTCAGATCCCCCATTCCAAGTCAGCGCACAAGTGTTTAACATTAAACCGAGATAAAAATCCCACACTCGACTGGGTTATCATTTGTTGGACCCCAAGCAGTCCGAAGGGACTGACTCTGGACATCGCTGCCGTTGTGCCGATGCAATGTAAAATAAATTCAAAAGGAATTAGTCTCAATCAATGATGCGAGGATTTTTATGGACTCTCAGTCTGTCCTTGATCCAGCGCGCATCCTATGCTCGCCCACGTTATATGAGTTTAAGATTCAGTCTTCTTTATGGTTTCGCTTATCGTTTGTGAGGTTTGTAGGTTTTAAATTGCATATACGAGTTAAGGATCAGTGCAATGAGTCACTTGATATCTGAGTGTATCTAACAAATCTATCAGAAGGCATCTATACCACTCAATTAAATAGAAGCAGGCTGCGATTTATCACCATAACAAGTCCTACACACAATCGCGTTCTAAAGTTGTACGGCAAACAAATAGATAAATAATTTATCAATAAATCAGCGACTAAAATGTCAAAAAAAAATGTACAACAAGCCTTTCATTAGTTGGTGTTGTGCTAAGCCAGGCCCAAAGACATAAGCAACTGGCCAACACCAATTCGCTGCGTACTTACAAACGTAATAATTTAAGCTCGATCTATTATTTTCACCTGTCAGCCCACAATTGCCGCCAGCACCACCACAGGAGTGTCTGGTCTGCCAGGGAGTAGTCGCAACTAAGCTGGACTTCAGCCAATTGGCGTCGCCGTCCGATATGTAGATCCAATCCAACAGATACTGAGATATGAATTATGCACGCACCACATAGCTAACTGTGTGTAGTGGGCACGCTTCTTCGCATGATCACTGATCGCAGCGCGATACGCCATGCAATCGCTGAAGTCTCCACTTGCGGCTTGAAATGTTTCCTTTTTTAGTTTTTTTTTTTTTGTGAATTCTGCGAAATTGGAATGTTTTGACGCGAGGCGCGATTTATGAAAATTGCCTGCCAATCGGGCAACTCCAACTACCAGATCGCTTCGTCGTCGGGAGGCATGATCGTAGCCAGAAGTGATCTCCGCAACGATTGTGGGTGGATATAATAATTTGTTTTCAGTTATTATTCCTGGCGTGGAGGCAAATAAACGCGCTGGTAATTGCTGGCGGATTTTATTTTTATTGCAATCGATGGATTTATGTTTATGGGCGCGAACGTGGGGTGAAGTTTTACTGTTTGCCTAGGCACAAAGCTAAATGACGTTAAAATGAACCGAAAAATTGGTAATAAAATTTGACTTGGTCAATGAGTCAGCAGTTGGATGTAGGCTGGCCAGGCAGGCAGATCCAGTACCAGACGATGTCGTGAAGAATTTCAAGTTAAGATCCGTGTTGGTGTCTGAAGTGCGTTTTGCACTTCAGTGTGGGAGGCGGTGGATCACCTTGTGACAAGAGCACTTGGCAATGAATTTTGTCATTTTATTCTTTGGTGTCAATGATGCGCAGGTGCAGCATTAATTGGCATTTCAATGAAAGGCGATAAATGTATTCTCCACACATGGGAATGCGGCATTCTACCCGGAGCTACTGTTGGCATTTAGAAAGGTAGATGCCTATTATATTTAATGGGGTATCTATTTCGTTTGGTGATGGAAACTTGGGACTGGTTTTGTGGTAGAAATTTTATAAAGTTGGCCAAATTATTTTACTTGAAAGAAAATCTCGCATTGACAATAAAATAAATTCCAACGTAGACCAATGTGATCTTGAGTCACATCAACAAAAGGAAGTTTTAAGCTGAACTAGGTGGAAGCCATTTAAAGGTCATTGCCTGCAGAGGCACGCCAGAAGGCGAAATCGTCTCCCCCTTCCTATGGGTTGTAGTCATCAACGAAATACTTATGAAACTGCAAAACAGAGGGGTTAAGATAGTTGCCTATTGAGGCGATAAAGTGCTGCTGAAAAGAGGTTCGCAATATGAGCGAACTGTTCATTAAAGGCACTTAATACTTGGACTTGTGGTCAAACCCTATAAGACTTAGATCGTGCTGTTCAATAATGAAAGAACTACATATACATATGTACTGCATATAAAAGTATCAGCTATTGAGGGAATATCCCTTCAGATATCTGATAGTGCGAGATAACTAGAGGTCATACTAGACAAAAACTTAACTGGTATCTTAATGAAAGAATTAAAAGGCAGCGATCGCTCTCTGGAATTCCAACAAAATATTCGGCAAAAGGTGGGAACCAACCCGTAAGATAATTCTGTGGATGTGTAGGAGAAGATAATCTTTAACTAATGAAATAGTTCTCAAAGTAGATTGATGGAGACGTTTAAAAAATTGGCACATGTTATTTAAAGAATGAAAGCAATCAATAAGATAAATTATCCTTATGCCGAAGAAGATGCAATAACATGTTCCCAACTTGCTTCTGCTCCAAATTGAAATCTATAAAATCAAAATTAATTTTCCAAACCGATTCTTCTGCAACCTTGAGAGATTGGAAACATCTGCGGCAGATGTCTTACATTCTCACGTAAATGCGCCCACAAAATAAACATTTCACCACGACGACGTCCCAGCCCACGTCCATCGTGACACACTCCCATGTGTGCCTTGATCACTCTTTCGCATCTTCCACCCACACAATGTAAAATGCACAACTCCTGACCAGGCTCTCTAATTGCAGACAACAAGAAAAAGAATGAAAAGTATTATGAAGCTCTGGGCTGTTGCCCTGCAAGTAATCCGAAAAAGATCATGCATCCAGCCACCCTGACTGTCGTGAAGCAGCGGTCTCCAGTAAATGGAGCTCACTCAGATGCCACATGCCGATGATATTCATTAATAATTCAATCTCGACGGGCGCACACAAAGCATCGTCGTCGTCGTCGTCGTCGTCGTCGTCGTCGTCGCCTTCGTACTTGTCGTCTCTCTGGACCAAAAGACCCAACCAAAACCAAAAGAAGAAGGAAACCAACCGCACTGAGCAGCATCTGACAAACATTAATAATAGTTAGCTTAGGTGGCTGCATGGCGGACAAAAAACTCAAAATTGGAATGCTGTCTGGCGCCATTGAGTCTGAAGAACACCTGCACGCTTCGATTCTAGCAACACAGCCTCCGCACATGCGATAATTTCTGTGCCATGTTCTATGGGTCCACAGTTTCATAGTCGAGTTGTTGGTTTGCTCCTCCGTCGTCGTTGTCGGCATTCGAGATCATGGAGCACAGAGTGTTCCATGTGCGACCAACTGCGCTGCACTACAATTGGACACATCCTTTGCCAGGCAACGACGCGACATGGTATCGCAAATTTTGTTGGTTCTTTTCTTTTTCTTTTTTTTTGTGTTTACTCTCGGATTAAACTCCTTTGGGTTTGTTCTGCCCACACATGGCACAAGGACTTGAATCGTAGATCTTGCTCGTAGGATGTGTCTGTGTGAGACCATAAGTGTACCGCGCCTGCATGCTGATACAGCACCAGAATCCAATTGCGAACGTAGGTGTTGTTGAAAATTCTTAACCGGGGTACATGAGGTAATCCGATTTTTCCATCTCCAGACGCCTGATGACCATATAAAGCATCAGCAAGACACACCAGCCTGCTGCGCACTAGCTAAACAACCACAAAGCAGGACAGAAGACGTTCTCTACTGCCCCTAAGTACAAGACAGTACAAAGGACTGATGTACGAGTCGACTTCTCAAGCCATGTTCGAGGGAAACGAAAACACCTGCAATAAGGATGATGGCTGCCTCCACCGCCGCTGCTCCATTCGAAGTAGTAATCTTGTTGAGCGATTCTAGAAGCTGTTCAACCAATTCAAGAAGGTGCAGGCGGGCGACTATGGCGAGTACCTCCAGTCAGCAACCGAATGCCTAATGGACCGAACACGTCTGCAATTCAATTTTTTCTACTTTTATCACCGACATGGAAATGTAATTACGCGCATTCAGATCCTTTAGGGGGTGCCGCATGTGCCTGTCGGTTTGCCAGTTGGGAGGGCGCAATTTTTGTCGATCATGTTAGTTTAGTCCTCTCTCTCTCTTGCTGAGTGCAAATGTTGTCGTTTTTTCGGTTCAACTGTTGCACATCGTGAACATGATTCCTGTGCGCCGTAATGCGGAAGATAATTGCTGGAGTTTCGACTTTGTACTTTGATTAGAGGTAAGGTACGGTTGTCCATCGTGTTCGATTGAAGTGATTTATTGACTGAGGAAAGCGTACTTCGATTAATTTGCTGGCTTTGGTCGAGAGATGTCTAAAAGGCTCTGGATTGGGAAAATTAACTTCCTCCAATAGAAGAGGTTAAAATCTAAGGATATCAGGAGGAAGTTTTTAATATCAATATTGGTAAGGAAATTGTTTTTAGCGCGTAGCCCAAACTAAAGGCTCTGGATCCCAGTGGTAGGTTTTCAGAAAATTGGTCCAGTTGTGTTCAAAAGGGCAAATGGATTAAATAGTACAAAAGACATGAAATGACGTTACAGCTTGACCGTTTGACAGCTCCCTCCAGTTTCGCACACAAGTTCGTTGAAGTGATTCTGCACAAACAAACGACTTTAGTAGGGATGTCTTAAAACTAGACACTGATCTGTGTGTATCGATGTGAAATTTGGATTTTGAGTTTTCTCTACGATATGCCTATTGAAAATTTAATCGATTATTGACTTCTTTGGCCTGAAACCGCACTGATAATTGCCAATCATAAGATCTCGTAGATGATGTTGAGGACACTCATGCCTCTGCAATTGCTACAATTAAGGAAGTCACCTTTCTTGTGTATCGGGCTGACGATTCTGAGATTCCATTCATCAGGCATACAAACACTCTTCTATTTAGCAGCATTTGGTTGCCGACATTCTTCCTTGGTGATGGAAACCCAGCACATCAATTGTGGTGCACTGAAGGCATGTTGGCAGCGTTGGCCACTAGTCTTCTGCACTTGATGCTGGCGGCATAAGAGTCTTCTAGAGATTTTGGGATATGCGGTCTGCGAAGATTCTGGTGGTTTCTTGCAACATTCGTCGCAATGTCTCTTCAGACATCCAGAATACTGGAGGCATACCTCGATCGCAATATGATAAACTTGGTTGATCGTTTCATGATCACGCGACCGCCATGTCCACTTATGAATATTGAGAAGAGGAAACCATGACGTTTCACTCCGACGAAAAGTTCATAAACCTAAGTCCATTCCCAGACATAGTATTGTATAGGTTATGCTTTCCAACTTTCCACCTTCCTATCTTGTGATTGGAATCGCCTAACACGATTTTAACGTCATACTTAGGACACTGCTTATACGTTTTGTCGAGGAGCTTGTAAAAACATTCTTTGGTGGAGTAGTCCTTGCCGACAAGTAGATTAGATAATGCCAAAGTCGTGAAGTGCATCATCCAAACAAGTGATGAATCAGTCAAAAGGATTATCCAATTTTACTTCACAGATTCAACACCCTTTAGAGAAAAACAAATATCAGTAAGATTGGCTGGGAACACTCAACACATCTCCAGCCTACATCGAAACCACATAAAAGTTCATTAAAAGTGCACCATGTCATCGGGACGAACGAAAGCCTACACTCAAGCCTTTGCGTTGCAATTTTAACTGACTTTCCACAGATCTTCTCAACTTTCATCGTGAAGCCCTCCTTAAAAAAATGAAGATAAAAAACCAAAATCGTAACCTCTCGCTGATCTCTTTCACATGAACATAATGAAATGAAATTCTGTTGTAATCCACTGCACAGTGCAGGCAGGCGCACAACAATAGAAATATTTTCGTGCAATGGAAAGCCCATTTAATGCCTCCTCGTGATGTTGGCATCATAACCACAATGGTGATCTCTTTGACCGATCGTTCCTGCTCCACTCCTTAACCGAAGCGAACACTCCTGCTTGCCAAGTGAATTTTGTTAAGTCCGTAGGTGGCCAGCGCACTCCGTTACCATCAGCTGGAGAAAAAAAAGAGGGTCAATCCGTTAATTTGAACCGGCGAAATTAAATGGCCAATGAATTGTGCGATTGGCGGGCGGTTAATGGGAGCATATTAAAGTTATAAAGTTGTTACGGCTGAATGGCGATTCAGTCTGACAGGCTGGCACACTAACCGCCTGAGTGAATGAACTTTTGATTGATTCCAAATTGGGATATCATAACAATCACGGTTCAGTTGGTTCTGAGTTGTCTGTCAAGTGGCCTCGTTCCCAGTCTCACACTTGACGTTCGGTTCGTATTCCCACAAAGCGACCGTGTGAATGGCAATTGTCTGCCTGTCCAGTACTGAAGTTCTTTCTCAAACACAAAAAGTTCTCATCAAGGGCCTAATATAGTTCTCATGCAAAGCAAGCACAACAAATTGGACTCATACGGGCACAAATTGCACCCTCATTATCGACAGAATGACGGTTCACACGTTTGCAATGTTTGCTACTGTCCCATTGTCGCCCTTCTAGCGGAGTGGGAAGATACATACGCTTTGTAGCGCGCGGATTCATAGATCATTTCTTCTGGCAACGAGTCAATCGGTTAGTTAATCGAAAAAGGGGCGTCCGCGCCGGCTTGTTTACGGAGATTAAATGACGCCGATTTTTCAACCCCTGCCCTAATCGGAACAGGGAAGTGAACTACACCATCAATGCACTCCGTCTATCATAATCCTCAGCACCGTGATAAAAAAGAAGAAAAATGAGGAAAGGGATGATTACGCTCATTAGGGCGACCGAATGTGGCTCGTGTCTCACTTGGTCACGTGTGCGTGGGAAAAACGAATGCTTCCGATTACGATTTAGTTCAATCAGACAACAAAGCGACGACAAACGGCGGTGTTGTTGTTATCTGATACACTCGGATTGAACGCATTGTTTGGATTGTATGGCAGCGTAAACAGATATCTTTGCTGTCGTGGTCGTACATGTGCGCGATTTCACTTCCCACAGGAACCTTGTCAGCTGCAAGTTCCGGTGAGAGAGAGAATTTATTGGGAAAGTGAGGGGAATTTTTTAATGTGCGTCGTTGTTGGAGAGTGTAGAGATTTTAAGGGGAAGTGATGTTACCCCTATTTTTATTTTTTCGATGAAGTTTTTGAGGAGTTCGGTCTGGACGATCTTGATCTTGACTGCGGATTTCTGCTAATTAGTAGATTATTGTTTACGTAGTAAACATAGTATGGTTTAATAAGTTTCGAAAATACAAACAATGTTGTCAGTAGAGCTACAGTTGAAAGGTACCAAGGAATTAAGATGATCCACACGAATTAGTATGGCTTTTAGACAGAGTCTTACCGAAGTCCGAAGGGCGTTACGCTCATTAGGGCGAGCAAAATGCTTATGATTTTCAGCTGAATGCAATATATTGATATGTATTGAGAAAATAAAACCAGTGCGTCCCTGCCGTGAAATAGATTTAGTAGATATCAAGCCGAAAGTTTTGTCGAAGTTGGCCAAAACAGTACGCCTTTGGAACACTAAAGTAACACCATTCCATTCGTTCTTGTAAGTCCCGAGCATATTGTTCCCAGTTGTCTATAACAAACTTTCTATGAATCCCTTGTCTTTTAAAAGTAGGTTCAGTCTATCCGATTGTCTGGAACCTGAGGATGCTTTGATATGTATCCGATGATGTTGATATAACGTCCGTATCGTAACAGATTAGCAGCTGGATAGTGCCTTTCCTATAGATATAGACACTCCCTATTAATTCTTCCAGCAAAATTTAGACAAAGTCAGTTTTCTAAACCATGCCCTTGGAATTGTTTCCAAATTGTCGTGTGCTCTAGAGTTATGCACATTAATTAGATTATTTTGTTTTAGTCAGTCATCGCCTTGTGAAGTTCTAGACCATACATATGTACATACATTTGCTATCACATGCAACATTTGATTTGCTTTACTTAAAAATAATTATTATTCTTCTCCAGAATTTCGTCAGAAAAGTTATTTTGTTAGATAAACCATTCAAAGTAGGTCGTTTATTCTGAAATATCATCAAAATAATTTCTCAATCAATGTATCAAACGAAAGATTTATTTCCTATCTAAAACTTCATTTTATGCCAAAATAAACAAGGCATAGACAAGCATTCCAGGAACGAGATGATCATTCTGCAACTCATCAACATTCCTCACCAAGGCTCAGCAAACAAAAACAACCGGATTTCCTATCAATTTCAATCAGATCGAGATCATTATTGAATGGTTTAAGATTTATGGATTCCAACTAATTGACGATGAACGGAGAACATCAAAATAACATATTGAGGTTGTTTAAACAACTTTATGGCGTTGATAACTTATCCTTTGCACATTCTCTATCCAAAAATTGACAGCTACCGATCAACAAAATACATTTCTAAGTGCAAATGATATGAAAAAACAAATTTGTATCTCAAGAGCTATTTATTTTGCCAAGTTTTCATCATCATTGATTTACAAGAGAAGTGGAGAAGCGTAGGCAGCTGAAGCATAGGCAGCTGGAGCATAGGCGGCATAAGCAGCTGGGTAGGCAGCTGAGTGAACAACAGAGTTAGCCGAATAGCTGGATGCGTATGGGGCAACCACTGGAACAGATGCCACTAGAGGAGCGGAATAGGCAAGTGGAGCAACAAGTCCTGGCTTGGCAGCAATGCAGGCAATAAGAGCCATGAAGCAAACAACGATCTGAAAGAAATAATTTTGGGTTAGTCCTATTTTAGGACAATCAATCGGTGGTACTTACAAACTTGAACATTTTGGTAACTGGTGCTTGAAGTTGATTCGATTGACTGAACAATGAATTTGATGTCGTTGTTGACTTTGATGCCGGCTTAAATAGTTGGAACTTACCGAATGTAGTCCTTGATGGTTGTGGTATCTTATGGTGGGTAGTGCCTTTCATTACGTGCCTTAACATTTGGCAATAATATCAAGCGATTCGGATCATTGAATTTTTGGTCACATCGTTCGCATGAGAGTGGAATGTGTTAAATAGCACGTGACAAGGCGGAGTAATTTGAACCAATTTCAGAGGTAGGGATTACCATTACAAAAAACAACACTCAGGGAATAATTTAGTGCAGCTAAGGTAAAATGAAGTGAAGGTTTTGAATAACAATCAGTGAATGTACTGGTAAGCAAGGTAAGTAAAATGGGATGCAAATTATGAGCAACATTACGTCCTGACCTTACACTATCTAAACCGTATTCATACCTAATTGAAGTACATAAACATATGAGTTCTATTGAAAATGGTAAGTATACGGACGTGACTGACATAGTAATTCATTTAATTCTTTTTCAATAATCGCAGATGCACCACTTTTTTGATATTTCAGGGGCAAATTTGCTCTTGAATATCTGTTGATCTTCTATCTGATTCTCCGCCATAATGACGGACAACACCCAACACTTAATTAACCGTAGATAATCAGAAGGCACTATGTGGCCTAAGCTGGATCCACTTCTGTAGAAGAAGAAGAGGAACAAATAATGAACTCTTATCAAAAACTCTAGGAATGAATTTTTCTGAAAAAATATTTATCTTGAACATCACTGGAGGATGAAGATACTTATTTCTCCCAAAAGGGTGGATCCACCATACCTATGTATATTCTGTATTTAAATACTTTGGTGCAGGTACCTTACAATCTATGTATGTATGTACATATGTTCATATCCATTCATAGTTGAGGGAACATTAAGACTTAAAACCAACCACTCCGAATCAATAAGCGTTTCTCTATTGTTTTACAAAACAATATCTATGCTAAATATAGCACAGATAATCACAATCTCATAACGTGTTTCCTCAGAATAAACTAGAGAGTATCCCTAACTTTCATCCTCCTCTCCTTTCAAAAGGAGAGTAATCCTACACTTAATTTGCTTACTTTTATAATTATGTACGTAAAAAAAATTACTATTGCTCCTTTTTTTGCCATTATCTCGGCACTTTAGGGTAGCGCCCTACTAATCATTAAGTAGGTGCTGACAACGAAGAAAATATTTCAAATGGGCCCTATTATAATATAATTCTAAATATCTACAATTTTCACAAACAAGTCCACATACACCTTTCATCTACACCTTATTGCAAATAGGAATTCAGTGTTAAAAGTGTTATTCATCTCACAGCTGGAACTCAAAACAAGAAGCCGAACACCTGCTGACCAGAAGATCACTGCCACTCTTTCTCTTGAAACATCTCCGGAGCTGTTGTGAGTGATGTAAATACAATCTCGCATGACAACTACTAATAGTTGCAACATCTTCATACACTCCATCCTGTTTGTCTATGCAAAAATATCGATCACATCAAGACCAGGTGTACAAAGCAGCTACGGTTATGTAGCCTGCTTTTCCTATAATGTACTACTACACTTTTAATGAAGTCCCGCTGATTTGAAACGGCCATCAACACTTCCATCATCATCATCATCATCATCATCATCACCAGTATCGTGTCTTCGGTAGTTAGGCCAAAAAAATAAAAATAAAAGAAGAAACAACTGCTAAGCACGTTGTGACTGTTCCATAATTGGAACCATCAATTTTCACAAATCGACACAACACAACACCATAACACAACACCATAAGACGAACGATGTAGCTGCAGTAGATGAATACACCATCAAACCAGATATCTTGTAACGCTTCGCAGATGCATCTACTGTTCCTCCTGCTGCTGATGCTGCTGCATCAATTGGCGATAGAGAAATTAATTACGAGCAATTAATTTCCCTGACAGCAATGACGAAAGGTATCGCATCGACTAGAGTGGGTAGATACAAGGAGTAGGTACCAGCTTCCTTTTATCTTTTAACACAGCCCCCGTGCGACTTGAAGATTTATGCGTGTTTATTAATTTGAAATTTTTCCACCAAAGATTATTATGAACCACGACCAAGTAAGACTTCCATTAACAACCGATAGAGATTTGCATTCGGACGCATTATGACCGAGGTTCCAAAGTAATGGCACTCAATTCATGCCGTATGGCATATCGGCATGATAACCGATGGGGTCATTTGTCATCGGAAAGTGGCGGTCTTCATAGTCTTTTGTGAATCATATGTGACTTTGGGTTGCCGTATAGAGAGTCAAACACGATAGTAGAGTCAGCACTTGACTCTGGCAATAAGTCAACTTCGGTTGCAGGAGATAACCTATCGCGGATGGTAGAATGTGCTGAGGTTCAGTGGGTGCTTAACATCTGTTTGCTGGAAATGAGATTTTTCCTTTAAATTGACTTGAACGGAGCGATCTGATGTCATTAATTTTATGACACACACACGCTACAAGGGATACATACGGTAGTAATGTCGCTAGAAAGTATATTGGTGCGATAAAGGTTTTTACGCAAGCTATTTGTTTGAATAGAAATGATTTTTTATCAACCCAGGAGCCTAACAAAGGAGAGTTGAACTAAATAATAATCTTAACTGATTTGAAGGGATGCTTTAAAAAGAACTATTAAGAGAAAAAAAAATCTACACGGTAATGATAAGACATTTCTTACTATTTATTTTACTTAACTCGAATTAAGGTTTTGTCATATGTATTGAGGGTTTCCTTGGTGAACCTCCTTCCTCCAGAAACTTGTGTCATGGTCAGCTTCGCAAAAGCAACCTAATATCTAAGTGGAGTTTTCACCTAACCTGAGCAAAGTCTGAGATAAGAACTCACAGTAATTGAAGCTTGAGGCCTTACTTAATACTCCAATATTTTTCAAAATGCATATATAATTCGAAAATGCAAAAAGCTAAGTTCAGTCTCAAGATTGAACTCACTGAATTCGAGCTCACAATGGAAGATGAGATCTCTACTGAATTTGTTCATTTAGGCTCAGGGGATGGCTTTTTAGCAATAAAGTCGACATGAGACGTCTACTGTATCAGCACACACAACATCAGCACCGAAGATCTGCCACCTGATACGAGCAAAGGCAGGGCAATAACAAAGGATATGATCCGAAGTATCGTCGCCCTCTCCACAAGCTTTATAGACAGTGGTGTTTCTTAACCCTAGTACAATAAAATGCTAAACAAAAGGAAAGTGTCCCGTCTTTATGCCAATAATTAGTCTTAAGCCTTTTCTCCTGACAGACAGCAAAATGCAGCTGATTTCTTACAAACTTTTGGGAGTGTACATTTAGTCCTCAGATTATATATGTACTTATTAATCTGTGATTTAGTCTGCCTACATCTAAGAGAGTCGTGCCAGACACGCCTGTGTTCATAGAAAACATATTCCTCAATTGAGGCCCTGACCAAGAACGCAGGAAGACCCAACGCAGGTTCAGGTCCTGAGATCTCATCCCTGAGCCTTCTTAGAGCCTTCTATTTAATATACCATTTTTCACAACTGCACTAAAAGTTCAGCTCCACGAGATATTATCTATCCTTGGGACGTTGATGTTGTGTCCATTCGCTTACATCAACTACGATTCACATCACACAATATATCTTTTCTCTTCTAGAAGCACTTGAATTCCAGTTCACTAATTTACTCGTATATAAATCTAATGGTTAGACACTTAGACAGCCATTTTCAGCTTTCAAGTATTCAAATTATGCGAAGCCTCAAAGCTTTATTGTTAACCATTCCAGAACCCAGAACCCTGCAAATTTACCTTACAAACAAAATTGACCATATGTAGTTCCTACACATTCCAAGATAAAGTTTTCTAGGTATAAAATCCTACAAATTCAGATAATACATATTAGACACATTAGTTAAAAACCTTCATGAATTCAGCTAAACCAATTGAGATATTTTCCACTGTCTACCAGTTACCCTAAAAGGAAAGCAATGCCAAACACAGGTCGAGAGGGTCACCACAATCCGAGTCCTCTGAGCTTTTCCAATATCCTACTCCATATTGGGAGACCACGTGTGAGCAAAAAATCAAATCCAATTCTTGAACTCTTACCGGGAGAAACCCACACCCAGAGTGCGGCTGTGCCATACCAAACATATAAATCCTACACGAACACGTGTTCACACAAATCGCCTTTCCTCCTCGAAGAGTGGTTTGTTTTGTATCCGCGAGATCTCAACGCGCACACCGGTGTTCGAGAAACACTCTGCATTTCGATTTTCACCCCTCGTTACTCTGCAAGAAGTGGAAAACCCAGGCTCAGCTGTGGTCTTCGTCCGTCGATTCATCCATCCATTTGTAAATAAATAGTAAAAATAAAAATCACAGTTGTTACTCCAATGTAGCTGCAGCTGAACAGAGTTCAAGTTCTGCAGTTGCTGCCGTTCCTGTGGGTCGTCGATCTGAATGAGTTTCTGTGTCTGTGTCGCGCTCTCCTCTAAACACTGTGGGAACAACATAAGGGACCTCTTGTGCGGCCAAAACAAACCATCAGTGGAAGATTCACAATTGAATCGATTGTCGCATTCGATATGAGTTTATGAAAATGTTTGCCCTTGGGGTAAACTATCATAAAAAAAAAAAAAAAACGAAATCGAAAACGATTTTCGGGAGTGCAGCAGCCGTCTATCTGAATGACGAACAAAGAAAGAACTTTCTGATGATTTCTTGTAAACAGTGAAAGCTTGTAACACCTGGATAACACCAGCGGCGCGATGGATCATATGCAAATGAAAGGTGTAAAAGGGTACTCATTGATATTGACAGCAGTGGATGTGTTGAAAGACATCCTTTGTGACTTTAGATTAATTAATCTGTCAACGTCGTTGATTGACGTTTATAGATATTGAGTTTGGAAATGTATGTACCTACATATGAATGTACATACATATGTACATACATATAGATATGTAAGTAGGACTTATAATTTTATTAGTGCCCAAAGTAAAAATTATTTCTGAAACTTAGTCAGACCAAAGGTTTTCATGTGAATAGGCCTCACCTAAAAACTGAATAGTATTATGGCAGTTGTAACATCGTCAATTTCATTTGAGTGGTAGAACATTTCTTGACATCTTCTATAGAATCTGTATATGTTTTGTTTTCAAGTCAAGTAATGTAAGCAAATAGTATATGACCAAATACATTCCATCATACAGAGCATCCAAGTACCAACTAGGTACCGTGAATTTGTCATAAGTACTTGGGTATCCGAGTGCCGTGGAATTGCAGTATCAGGTTGATTCTGAATATCTCTTCGGAAATTTGGATTGTAGGAGGTACCATGGTGTGTCCTGCGTCGAACTACTGAGTGGGAGTTCGAGGTTCGATTCCCAAACACCATTCAAGGTTCATCATTATTTATGGTCACACCTCTCGGGAGCATCTGTCATAAAAAGTTTCTCAAACAAAAATAAAATGCCCTTAGGTCATGATATTATATTATATTAAACAGTAGGGTCCTTCCATTCGTGTGAAGAATATAGCACTTACAGTACAAATGTTCTTGACAAGATTCATGTGACATATCCCCTTCTTTAAGTGTTGGCGTCATAGTTTCGTGCGATTTTCTCAAGAATGACAAGTTTGACAGGGATTTGTACAACTTGTATCTGTTAACACTGATATACGAAACCTCAAAATCGATGAATAGGTTTAACTGTTTCACATGCTAGACTTCCCTTTAGACGTTCATAAAACATGATGTTTGGGAGATTGATGGTTTCATAATCAACAGAGATTAGGATCAGGCAATGACTTAACAGTCTACAATAAAGACTGGTATCTCAATGCTATGGCACTATCAGGAACAATTACTGCACTTAAAGAAATACCTCAGTTTCTTAGCTCTTTTAAGACTGTAATACAAAAGTTGATTTATAGAGAAATTAATATTTTGGAAATCAAGTTTCAGGACAACTCCATCAGATCATTAGTAAAGCATCCCCGAAGACTGGAGTGTCAGTTCTATATTACGGAGGGCTGGTCTGACGAAGCGTACGTGGGACCGATGGGGATGGAAAGCCGCACTGTCTCAGGCATAAACTCTTCACGGGTCGACAGCCCGATAAGTAAGATATCGCCGGTTCAATAGATAAATAAAAACTGAAAGAGAAACGGGTGAAAAACCAACCAAAATAATACAAGAAAAACCAATATATTACAGGTGTACATACATACGTACATAACTTAGACATTTATTTCAAAACTTAACAAACTAAACATAAGTAAATTATCCCTCATCCTTATTTGTAGCGCTTAGTATTTCTCTTAGTTGTGTTAATACTCCAATCGCTCGGTGGTTCTCCTTTATCAATGCGTAGTCTTCCAAGGGTTTTAGGTGACGTTGTGCTTCTTCATCGTTCTCAATAGATGGCACTTCAGGTTCTACGTTAGCTTGATTATCTTCATTCCCTGTGTTCAAACTATCTCGGGTACTCTCAAAATTCTGTTCAGGTGGCGGGAATGTTTCACAGATTTGTTCATTTACATTGCACTGGGGAAATTCTATATCATTTTGCTCTGAACATACTTGTGCCGCCATTAAATGTTGATCCACAATGTACACTGCAATTTCATGCATATCCAAATCGGTGGGTTGATCATCATCTTTTAACTTAAGCATAGTCATTTCCAGTTCTGTTATTTCATACTTCTCCCGAAATCTTAACACCCAATCGAGGTTTGTGTTGAAATTTTTCATAGGCAATATACGTTTGGCTTCTAGGGCTTTCGTCAAGATCAACGAGTTCGTTATTTTACCGTTTGCAGGGAATCTTTGTGCTCGCTGAAACCATTCATACACCATCTTTTCCAAGAAATCAGCCACTAGGACATCGCTTTCGGAATTTACGTGCTTAATTCCCAGGTAATTCTTAGTTTCTTTCTTAACAAATTCCATAATAACCCTCTGCCTTCCTCTGCGATGGATATTTCTTATCTCGATTTCACTGCAATTGAATTGTCGCGCTAGGATGCTGCATGACGGTTGATTCTTGTACGCCTGGATGACTCGAACTCGATCTCGCATTGACAATGTAGCGTGTTGTCCAAACTCGTTGGTCATTGTTGGACCATTATCACTACTGTTCTGATCGACGAATTCAATATCGCTGTCATTAGAATCGGAGAGAATCTCCAAAGATGAATGTTCTGAGCTCACATGTTGATCCAAAAAGTGCACAGCAATTTCACCCATATCGACATCAAGTGATTCGTCACCATCCTTGATTACAAGCATCGTCATATCTAGATCTGTGATGTTGTACTTCTGCCGAAATCGTAGCACCCAAGCGAGGTCTATGTTAAAATTTTTCATGGGCAGTATCCGTTCGGCTTCTTTGGCTTTCGCTAAGATTAATTCGTTCGTTATTACACCGTTCTCAGGACGCCGTTGTGCTCGTTGAAACCATTCGTACAATATTTCCTCCAAGAATATGGCAAAGCGGTAATCAGTTTCGGGTGAGATACGCTTAACGCCTAAGTACTCCTTACTTTTTTTCCTGATATACTTCCCGAAAATCCTTTGCTTGCCTTTGAAGTGGATGGTCTTAATCTCCTCAACACTGCAATTGAATTGACTGGCCAAAACCCTGTAAGAGGACTGATCTCTGTATGCCTGGATGACCCTCATTCGGTCTCGTGCTGATAGTTTCTTTATAAGGTGTGAGTCCTGGACAGGACCAGACTGTAAAATAAGAAAGCAGTTTAGTTTTATTGCTTAAATTTTATTAAATTGTATACTCACTTCCAATGCTCTTACTTGCGTCATAGTCACAGAGAAACTAACTTATCTCACAATTCACATGAAATACAAACACGTCGACTTAATTCACACACAGAACACATGTTGTTTTGCTTGTGTTGCGTATGCACACACATAAATTCAGCAATACATTGCACCTACACTTAAACGGAAAACTTAATACCAAACCAGATACACGCTAGACTCAATACGAGTTTACTTTATACGTACGCATGTATACATACTTCTTGCTTGTGGTTGTCACAAACATAAATATGTAAATACACACTCAAGGCTGACAAGCTATGTTGTCATCATGTTAATATTCAGCCAAATGCTTAAACGTGTAACTTTGTTTACCTCAGAAATATTCTGGTGTTGTGTTGTGTACCGATACACACACACAATGACTGCTTCTACAAAATAAATATTTTGATGAGTTCAAGTTAATTAATGGGGAAGCAAAACAAAAACCTTGTCAATCTAACGATTATTTAATGAATGACAGTGCGCCAAAAATCAGTGCAGTACCTGGAAAAGTCGAACTGCGCCGCGTTTTCTTCTACATACATATTCCAACACAACTGCAATTCTTCTCATTTACGTTTGAGTATTTGACAGGCACCGAATGTACACATGGACTTTTCTCTCTGTTTAATTACGCTTAATGGTGTTGGTCTGACCTGTTCATATCAAAGTGTAGGTAGATATGTATTTTATTTGTTACTCATATCGTGAATCAAATAATGTGTACATACACTCGCGTTCAAGAATATTGAAACACTTGGCGTCATGACTATTTTCTATAGTTTTTATTACAAATAGGATGGATAATAATATTTGGAATAGAAACATTCGGTAGTCAGTAAATTAACTGAAGAGAATTTCAAGAAGTTTTGACAAAATGTCCAAACGGGCGCCTGACCCATGAAAAGTCTCTTTCTGAGACAAAGCCGCCTTTTACTCCCTTCGATCCCGTATACACTATTTCAAGTTGTCTAGACCAAGCGCTAGACCAAGTGCTCGACTGTTCCTAGATTGCCGTAAAAAGCTATTGACGCCACGCTGGGTGTGAACGATGATGTCGATGTCGTCTGCACAACCCAAAAGATGAAAATATTTTTTGAAGATATAGTACCTTCCGTGATCACGAACTACATATGTATAGATACATATATGTTCCAGCACGAAATTCCTTGCTCTTTTCCAAGATTTACCGTAATGCGAAACGTGGTCGATCGTCGATCTGCCGGGCTGGAAGCCACACTGGTACGCCCCGACTAGTGTGTTGCAAGAAGGCTTCAGACGTTCACACAGTACGTTATTATGCGACACTAAGCAAGGATGTACAGCAATAGTTTTATAGCCGAACAGTCCAGCTATTGGGCATGGCTTCATCCACAATATATGTATGTTGATGATTTGGTGCATGTACCCTACTGAAACATAACCTCCATTTGTTAAAAGCTCCGCTGGTAAACCATCATAGCCGGCGGCGTTGTTATTTTCCTACTTTTCGAACCAAATTTTTCTGCACTGGTAGCGGTGATGGCTTCTTCATTGATTTCTTGACCTTTACCTAACCTTCTACCTAATGCCCATTAAGTAGTTGCTGTAAATGCTGCTTAAGTAAATTCACTGTTCCCTTCCTTCGGTAACTAGGTTTCCTACACTGTTTCGAAGTTTGAGCTTGAAGCCAGCTGCCAGTTACAGCATCCTATCTCGGGACTCTTCGATATCCTTGAGTTGGGAGAGTGCATAGGCCCCTTTTTTAACGCACTATTTCTTCACTATTGACAAGTGTACACATCTACGTTCAAGTCCTAAAATTGTATCTGCTAACTATTCACTAAATATTAACACCATTTTCAATAACTGATTCCTCATCAAAAGTCATATCCTTTGAACAAACAAAAACTAATATCCACACTTCCCCATTAAACGTTAGCAAATAATTAAATTATCACCTGTGGTTGTCGTTCTGTTTATGATTGCGATCAAAGGTCTTCGCCACATTGTAAACGATTCGATATGCAGAGGGAATCGTCCCTTGTTATGCATACGATGAATGCGCAATTCGAATTCTGTTGCAGTTGTTATTGGGGTGCATTTGATAAAAAAAAAGAAAAATGATATTGCGTTTTATCGCGCAAGGACATTTACGCGGCTTGTATACAGGACAAAACACACCAATTTTGACATCTGCCAATTGATATGGGATTCTAATAAAACAGCATATGTGCTGTACGCTTTACGCTTTACGTTTTAATCATTTAGTTTTGTAAAAAAGGGAAAGGGAAACAGATGATAGTCCTTTTCGATCCTGTCCCATTGTATAACATACATGTTAGTGGTTGTGACGCAGCTGATGTACCGGTGTTTGCTGAGAAAGGTGTCTACAATTAAAACAAACAAATTCGGAAGTCAGAGACCCTTTGTAAATATAATCGCAACGCAAGAAATTTCAAAATTACCCTTCGAGTTTTTTTCGCGGGTTTTTCTAGAGTAGATAAGGGTATCGCTTTCTTCAAGATACTACGTCGTACATTTCTTGTGATGGTAAGTATTCAAGGGGTTTTCACGTTCTTTGTTTAGGATTTCAAATAGAAAGTTAATCCTTTCTAAGAAAAATTCGGATTGTAAATTTGGATGAAAACAAGGTGCGAATAAATAGCACCAGCTTGTTTCTAAGAAGTTTGTATTGGCGTAATGTCCAAATGTACAACACGTACGTATGTACCTATGTATGTAGGTATTTTTAATGTTCCAGTATTACCTACCTAGACTGGCAAAATGACTGCCATGTGTTCTCATGTTTTGCGATGACCAGTAATTATTGTAATAGCGTTTACTTTTTTTTGTACGCATTGTTCCCGAAAGAGGTATATTTTAAAATATGTATACGAGTACTTGAAGAGAAATTTCCCTATCAAGTATTTAAATTCTCATGAGAGAGCGAATTTCTAACACATCCAAATCAATATTTTTATTTTTTTCTCTTTTATGTCGGGTCCACGGTCCACGGTCCACCAACCACCACACCAAATAAACAAAATAAAAAAAAATTAAGAAGAGAAAGAAAACCATTGAAAAACGTACATATGTATACTAACTACTTAATAGCAATCAGAGCTTCCATTTTCCGGTTGTATTAAAGGAGTATTAAGATTAGAGTTATATGCAAGCACAGAAAAAATTCAGTACATATGTAAATGCCTTGATAGTTAGGGCAAGGATAAAGCATACTAAATTAAGAACTAATTAAAAAATGATAAAATAATGACAACAGTTTTTCTGTCCCATCAGGTGCACATTTTTTTATATTCAACCCTTGTTTGTTTTCTTTTTCCGTTTTACTATTCTGTTTACTCAAACAATTTTCAAAATCAATGTCAAGCATCATCTGTCTGCTTTTTGTAGATGCTAGCCCACTGGGAAACTGTCCCTGCACTAAGAAAATCCAAACGATTAATCAAGCCTACAACGAGAATTCTGCATCATCTTCTGTACAGACACCACAGACAGTTTTCAGAAACGGTGACTATCGGATTGTAACTTCAGAATTTTGCACTACGTAATCTCCATTCAAGGTTCTGCTTTCAAGGTTCCAACAGTGAAGTAGGATCTTGGACTGATGATGAATTCAGTCTGATGTTAGATATCAAAACTCGATTTTCAAATACAATGTCTGTTCCTTTACTTTCTGCACTAAAAGTCTTAAAGTCACAAATTTCTAAGAGGGGTAGTTCTCTCAGAGAATTATGAAAATTTCATGAAAGTTAGGGAACGCATCGAAGAGCAAAACCTGCGCGCAATTCAAGTATTATGTATAAGGAAAAAAAAATACACGAAAAAGACGATGAAATATTCGGAAATCTTCACAAATATGTGTATGTACATATGTTTTAAAATCAAATAAAAATGAAATCCTGGATAAATTTAATTGATGGGAGGGAAAAAAAAATCTGAACTATGGTGTTAGTTGATTGTATAGTGTTTTTGACAGATCGTACACCACTTACCTACAGAAATTTGTTGGGTAAGAACTCGTAACTTTTGTCACAGAGAGACAATTGGAATTGGAAAATTCACTCGTGCAGGCGTTTTTTGATATCTTAAACATGATGATGTTCGTTAGGCGCCAGATACTTAAAAATGCATCTTACACTTAAAATGTCGCAGCACTGTTTGTATGCATATGTAATCGTATATGCCATATCGTGTCGCATTAGTTTTACTAAAATCTATTACATAAGTAAGTAGACATTCCAAATACAAATTATTTTGTGTAATATGGTTGGTTGAAGCAAACATGAGTGAAATCAATGTCAAAATCGATACTGGGATTCTTGCAAAGACCAAACACCGCCATGTTGGTGTATTTCACTTAACTCTATCATATACATAATTGTAATGAAACCTTATTTATTTAAATAAAATGAATATAATAACCCACTTAATTTTTTCCTCAGGAAAACCGAATTAAAATGAAAAATTTCTCTCTGACTGGCAGCACTTGATTCAACGCCTTTTTATGAGTAGGAGGGTGGAGAGTGAGGCGCAATATTATACAACCCACTTTTTCAGTTTCTTATTACACACAAACTGATTCGTTCCCGACAACTGAGTCCGACCGTCACGATACAACTCAGGTGTCTAGTCCGACCTTTCGTTACGTCTCGCGCGAGACTTTTATTTTCTTTTCGTATCTCCTTTCGTCGTCTGAGATTTTGCAATAACTTTTGATAGTGTAGCCACCTTTTCCTTAGTTGAATACAGTCTGTGACGTGCAACAGGTCGACCACAAGTCCACAAATAAGGCTTTAAGTTTCGTTTGTGTAGTGTTTGTTTTTTACGCTTTGACGCTTTGCGGGTAAGTAACAAATCTTTGATTGTTTTTTCTCGCTTTGTGTTATTGTTTATTGTACTCCATACTACGTACATATTTATATATTTTTATATGCAATCTAACATCTAGAAGATATGCCACAAGAGAACTTAAAGATATGAATTTTTTTTTAATCATTGTACCTACCTACTATGTTTGCGTGAGTATGAACTGCGCGACTGTTTAAAATACTAATTCAATTAAATGTAATCATTGCTTTAGTGTTTATAGTTTAGTATGTTTATATTTAGAACTTTCAATTTCTTATGGTATTCAGGTAAAAGATACAAATGTATGTACATACGTATGTATGTATATATATACATATGTATCTACATATCTAGAAGGTTTTATGTAGACATACCATACCATACCACGAGATGCTCGTTGTCCATTTTAAATAATTATTCAAATACGAAACACTTTGAAGATGAATGAACAGGTGTTTCTCCATGAAAGTATCTACACTGTACAACTTGCTTGAGTATTGCCAGAACAATTTTTTCATGAAATTCTGGACTTGCTTTTTTGTCACAGTCGAAATTATTTATGGCACCTACCTACTTACTAATTTTGGTAATTTCCAAAACTACTATTAATAATTATCTGCAATCACGAGCAATTATTTTTACATTTGGGAAATGCGCGAATATGCGGGCTAAAATATATAAAATCGAGTATTTTGGATAGCACATCACACCACATCCTTCGAAAGATTTTTAAAAACTTTTTCCTGTTATGGGACAGAACTTCTGTTATAAAAATACAAATATCTGGCGCAACAGATCTATGGGTTATATTTGTTACACAAAATGGAAGGAGCCTACTGTTTAATGCCGTGTTCGAAGGACAATTTTTATTTGAAAGCTTTTTCATGACATTTTTACTCTCGGATGTTTGTCAGACGCTCGCTAGAAGTGGGGCCGTGAAATAAATTTTAGGTGTTGTCTGGGGATTGAACCTCGAACTTCCTCCTTCCGCCTTCCGTTATGGTCTCCTTAAATATTTTTGGTGCATATTGGAAAGTGGACTAAAGTTGGATTCAGGTAAACAGAAGCTAAAGAGGGAACCACACTTAGACCAATCTAGATCCATTGTGATATCATAAGAATTTAGGATCCCCAAAATCTACTCGCAGGATTGTCACATTAGCCAGTTCGGTGGTGTTTTCGAAGAAACAGGTTTAAAGATGTTGGCACGTGCAAAGGAAGTGGAGTCTGGGTTGAGGAGAAAATCAACGTTTTTCGCAACTTTTAGAGACAAAAGCGGAAACGAGCGAAACGCGTTAATAATTATAGACTGTATCAGTTTGCAAAAGTATTTAACAGGTACCTAGTATATCCCTCAAAAAGTAAAAATTCAAGTGGGAAACCTATTTTCTCACCAGCTAGTATCCAGTTCGTGTTTCTTATAAATTTTCATAAAGCGTGTATTTTTTTGGCTGCTAAGCGTCTTTATTGTAAACGTGGCTGTAGCAAAGTAGATATTTTTTTTTCGTTTCTTTTTTGTGTCCCAAGCTTTCTTTGAACGCAATTTCTTACAGAGCAGTTCTTTGAAGCCACAGTTGATGGATGAGACAACAACCGCAAAAGATGGATCAGACTCTTTGTTTTGGCAGCGATCATGCCTCGTCAAAGTGTGGGATATATAACACATTCTGGTTTCATTTTTCACTATATTTTCAAAAGAAAGGGTTCAGTCTCGCAAGTGTTTATAGCCGACCACAACCTTGCCCATACTCATTCAAAATCATCCTGGAATTAGTACTTCTACCAACATACACGATAAAATCTAACCTAAAAGTCGCAACTTGACTGATATGTAAATCTTTTGAAAGCAGTCTCAGTTATCAACTCATTTGTCTTTAAGGCTTATAAGGATGCATGAGCAAATGTTATAAAATTAAAAAAAAAAATAAGTATGCTCCAAGTGCAGTTGTAGCCCTTTCTATTCGCAAAACATCTCGAATAATTGAAATGCCATACAGTTCCATGAACAATTCCACCAATTACCTTAGATCATCTATTTCTGTGCTGGTCATCGAGCCTTCCATGAGTCTAACCACAACGTTGCGTCTTAGTAATTGCTCCCACCACCTGGACCCAATATTGTACTTCAAGTATTGTGCGCGAGCATTACACACATTTCTATGCGTGGCGTTTAGTTCCCTCAATGGGATCGTGATTCAATGGATATAACCACTTCTTCATTATGCCTCCCAACCCCATATACGAGCATCAGAGCTCAGCTCATCACATCAACATTTAATCGTCTGCACTCAACTCTAGCTAAAATAACTTAATGCACCTGCAAATAGTTTCAAGCCATTCCCCTCCTCCAGCACTTCTATGCAGCCAGCAAAAGGGTGAAACCAAATACGGAACATCTGTCTAGAATGGAATGCCATCAAACGTCTCAACTTCCCGGCGAAAAGCCGAACGCGACTAGAAACACCTAGTGCCGCTTAGTCGGTTGCCTATGAGCCAACTTCCCAATACCAGTTCGCATCTGACGAGGCAATTATTATCATTATCAAAGTTGCAGAAAAGCGGAATAAATAATCGCGAGCCCGATCGAGGCATAAGGGAGTAGACGACGACGACGCCGGCTTCGGCGGTATGCATACATGGCATCCTGTCTCTTCACAACACCATCCACTAGAGATGCGAAAATAGTTTTTTTTTTCTCACTTGATGCTATTAGTTTTATGAGCAGGTGCAAGAAGTTATTCATTTGTTATTACCTACCATTCTTAAGACACACACAGGTGTATTGGGAGAGAGTGAGATGCGATTTTGTTTTTTAAAGAACAGCGAAGAGGATCCATGCGAAAATTTGCTAACTAGGATGGCGAGCAAATAATCGATTGTAGGTTCCAAAGGTGGTGTGCGCGAGTCGATAAATCTCCTTGCATCCAAATGTTTGTCTGGCACTGATCCTGAGATGATTAACGGCTGAGCAATTTGCCCAAGACAGAGTGATTAGGTGAAATATATTTCTTCAATTGGTGCTGTACACTTCGAGTGCGGGTAATTTGTTGCAAGGGCCCTACGAAGTTCAAAAGGATCCTCCTTTAATTTGCACACTTGCAGATAGGTAGGTATAGTTAATGGTTACTTACGCTTGTTGTAAAGTGAAGTGTAATCAACGCATAAGTTTGGCGTTACTCAGATGCAAATCTCTGTACATTGCTGAGAGAAGGTGATGAATTACCGAGCTGTAGTTAGGCTGGTTTTCTCCCATGAAACGGATAATGTGTTTATAATTGAGAGTCATGCAAGTTCAGTGACTAGATTCAGTAGGATGATTTGCATCCATTTAGCCAATAAGCTTCTAGGTGATGGTAATTTTTTTAATGATACATATTTGGTGAGAAATTAGGATCCACGAATTTCATATACTTCTATTCGAACAAAGGTCTCGCGTCATGTTTTTGAAAGAATAGTAAAGTTTATATCCTATTTGATGAGGAATGACTTGTAAGGCCGTTTATCTGTCAGTTGCTGGTCTAGTATTCTTCGATCAGTATCAAGCTGATCACTCTGGTCTATAACATCAGATACGCCTAATTCCAAGATCTTTTCTATCTAATGATAGCTGTTCTTTAGCAGAAGGTTAACAGCTTTCATTTAATAAATGTAATGAAAATGTTTTTGGATCAATTCTCTATATACTCGTCCCGATCATGCAAGACAGACGATCAGTCTTAGACGATCACTAAAAAAATCCACTGGCGTCAGTAGTGTATCGAATTTAACAACAAACACCACATGGTCACCCAAACAAATCCCATCGAGAAGAATTATTTAAAACAGATACGATCACGAGTAATCTGGCAATCACATGCTACCATCACCAATTCCTTGGAAATGATATTTTCAACCGCGATTCTCATCAGCTGGCTCTGCTATGTGATCTGTCAATGGAATGCATTGCTTCCTGGAGCACATGTGCCAAGTACTTTCACCCTCTCTATCTGTGTTTTCAAAAACAAAACTATCCTGTCATGGATAATTTTGCATCCATAACATATCTTCATGCACAAGGATCACCCATGGATTGATTATGACAAAAAAAAAAAGAAGATGTTCTGCTAAACACATGTTCACCGCGCTGCCACCGATCAATGACATGGCGTAGCAGACACATTGGGCAATGTGTTAACTATTCCTTCTCCCCCGATGCAAAACATATTCAGTGGACACTTGAGTCTTGTTCAAGTGTCCTTTTTTTGGATGTTTGGGTTACCACTTGAACCCCTCTGGTGAGTATAGTAATTTAGTGGTGGCTGCTGTCGCGGTACGATTCATTAACAAAACGACCGGATTAGGCTCTTTAAGTTTGTATCCAGAGTAGACATGCTCTGAACTACTCGTATAGCTGTTCAAAGTTGATGTCGTACATGGGTGCAGGGACCATGTCGGGTGTAATGATCTCGAACTGTTCACGACCTGGCATGTGTTTGTAATTTTTCGGAAGTCACTTTTAACAGGGGGAGGAAGGCTGTTGACGTTGTAATATGGGATTGATTTTAAATTGATCTCAATTTGATCTGTTAATTAGTTAACAGATGGATATGTCAGCTAAAATGGCAATTCAATTGTCACAAACGATTTATCAATGTTTGTTGTACAAGTACATATGTACATGTGGTGAATCCATTCGGCTGGTCATGGCTTCTATGTTGTGTGCTAAGTGTTAAATAGGTGTTCAAACAAAGGTTGATTTAATGTTAATGGGTCCCTTAACCTGAAGACTCGTATTTGTCTGTCAAAACTGGTTGTCACAATGTTGGGTTTTCTTACAAACCTATCAATCACAAAATTTACCCTTCTGTGGTAGCCTCTGTATCGTTCAGTCCTATAAAGGCGGTTGGCTATAAATTTTGGCTGTAATTTTTTTCAAAGCCGATAAGTTGCGATATCGATAGATATCTTCATGTACTGCCACCCATAAAGAAGATAAGCCCTTGAGTGACTATATTACTTAGAGGTTGTTGTGGTAATCTTTGTCAGGCAAAAGATGAGATGTAGCAGCTTATCACTGTTGATGGATTCATTCGTCTGCAAACCTGAGAGTTGTATGATAAGCTTCGAGGGCTTCATCCTATTCCTATTTGGAGTTATTCAGCTCAGCTAGTCGATCCCAAATTTCAGAAAACATAACATTTTTCTTATGTTCGTATTTATCGTAAAACTTTTTCCACCCTCATATCGTGTCAAGTCAAAACTATCTACTTGTTTACGTTTTTGTCAGCACTTTCTATCTGTGAGCAATCAAAACGAACACTAACGCACGAATGTGTGCCCCATGATAATTCACTACACTTGCAGATTTCGCCCAGCATCCAGCAGATACAGAAAATAAGTGTGTGGCCACATTGACCAGAAAGAGAAGTGTATCCCATAGCCCCATCAGTAAAATTGATCTCTAGCAATGGGGGCAGTCTGGTTGTCCATGTGCATGCTCATCTCTCCAGTAGATTGTTTATTGTTCGGTGGCCGACCGTCTGCCTATTCAATTGAATTCAAAATGAGTTCTTTTTAACTAATTAGAATCAATGAATACTCGTATCTGCCTCAAAGTAAAACTTAAAAACAGTGCGGTATATGGTTTTACCCTCGATAACTCTATCGGAAACTAAAGTGTTTACCCTCGACTTACTACGATTTTTTACTATATTCCGTTGAAAGTAGACAACAATTTACACAGAACGCCTTGAGCTTAAAGAAGTGTGCACTGCTGATAGCATTCAGTTTACTCTGCGCAGTCAGTACAATCAGATGGACATTGGGGTATGTGATCAACTTTATTTGATTTTTCTATTTTCTTGTTGTCTTCTCTTTCTTCGATATCAAGAGAGAAGATTTCATTTGTTTTTTAATCACAACTCATAAGAATAGTGCATGCTTGTGTGTGTGTTTTTGAGCATATGTATATGCGACAAATCTGTTATGACTTTGGACAGACAGGCTTCGGTCAAGACAGAGATGACTTGAAGACATAAAATTCGTTTAGATACATTAACAGTCATACATTAGATACAAAGAACAACTGAAAAGAAATATGTACTATTCATTTTAGTTTGTATAAGTTTTAGTAAACTTAATTTTTTTTTTTAATAAACTTAAGTTGTTACGGTCTAAATATAATTAAATTAAATATAATTAAATATATTCAGTTTAAAGAGAAACATACGGACAATACATGTATGTATAGATATTTTTAAAAATTATTCCGAATAAAGTTTAATTTTTGTAATTGTCCTTACAACTTTTGTTTATGATTTTGATAAAGGTATACGATTCTTTAGCTATTTATCGATTTTTCCCTTTAAGGGCTTTTCTGATTTAATCTTTCCTTCCTTCATTAATAAAACTGGGCCCAAAAACTTTTTGAAAACGGCATCGAAAAGCAGGAATTACTTACATACATACGTACAGCGGGTACCAAGAGTACATATACTTAATTACATATATGCTTAATTTCTGTGTGAGTGGTTTTTTAGGGTCAATATAAAAACCAATCATTTTAAGTTATTTATTTTATTTCTAAAAACGAACACTTCCGGAAGGTCCTTTCTAGACATCACTTATCTTGTATTATGAACTACTTTTTTGTCTAATTCAGGTTTTAAAGAATTGAAAGATATCTTTCAAGCTCCTTTCAATACATACTGTATATACATATATTGTGTTGAATTTATCAGCTCTTCGTCATCCGAGACTTCAGCAGGTACCATTCAAAAATTCATAGTGGACTTGACCGTTGTAGAAAGTACTAGGAAGGTAGAGTATTAGAAAGCTTTTCAAAAATTCGTTTTTTCGACGTTTTCTTGGTTTTTGTTGGACGCTTTCCCACAAAGCTGACACTGCGACCTAAGAGATCTATTGTTTCAAAAAGTAGAATAAACTTAATAGACGTACCACCTTTCTGATGATGGTTAGTATGTCCTTAATAGCAGAGTTTTTCAAGTCTGCTATCGTACGTATTTCTTTGTAGAAGACATGTCTCCTTAACTAATGTAGTGCAACTCACCATCCAAACAGAACCGAAATTCTATCTCTAGGCGATTCAATTTGCTAAGATGGTACTTTCGGCAACAGTGTTTTGTGAAATACTTCTTATCTACGATTCTAACCCAGCCCTTGATAGTTCATCTGCATATTCGTTGTCTTCAATTTCCTTGTGACCAGGGACCCAACAATGTTTTATCAGAGAACATACATATATGCATATGTATTCAAGCGCCCTTAATAACTTTCGCACGTACTTCAGCCTGAAACACAGTGGGACACGTACCAATAGGTAACAAGGCTGCTTTGCGTCTAAAGATGCCAGCTTCAACTCTAGATCCAATCTTCGAACAATCGGTGAACAAGACTAGACTTCTAGGCTCCAGTACCTACCTTAACACCATTAGACCAATTTTCATGGCCTAATGTTCCTACCTCAAATAACCTTCGGAAATAGTATTCCCTGACCATAATGTCGGGGATAGTCTTATTGATGTTGGAACGAACGCATTGTTTGTGGCCAGCTAGGATTTGATACTGGATGTTCTCCTTATTGGTATTTTAACCTTTGCTTCACTCAAGCTAGTACTTTTAGAAGAAAGTGATTAAACAAAACCCACTATTTCTGTCTAGATAGATAAGTGGTCATGGTTGCTTCTATCACCCCAAAGAATGACCGTTGGTGTAGCCGTCAAAAATTCTGTAAGCTTTGGTCTTTGAGATCCTATTCTACCAATGTCGTTTGAATTTTGGTCGGTTTGTAAAGCTGGCTCATGCAGATTGTGGGCTACTAATAAACCACTTTTAGTCATAGAGGGCATTAGCTTAATAGCTTTCAAAATCATCATCCAATGGAGCTCAATTGTAAGAAATCTCAAACGAAAAAAAAACTGATATAACATCACCGCTTGTTAGTTCAATCAGCAGTGTTTAACACTATGCTGTAAGCCAGGAATCTTACTTTATTTTATTTTATCTTATCTTACATCTTACATTCAATTTTGAAAACAAAATATCTTTCGTGTGAAGGAAACCTCTCTGCATAAATCGATTGTTTAGTCCTAAAACATAGCATAACATAGAATACAAATTGCATAGGCACAACAAAGGCTTCCTCCCAAGTTCTACTATAAGTACGATACACTCCACTGTGTAAAGTATCCATATCTATGATGCCTGAAGCAGGTAAAGTGCACTCGTTCATCATATTATTGAGTGACAATACTTCAACGGACAAAGAAAACGATTTCCGATTCCTTTCCCACATACAAGCAGAGGTAGTTTCCATTCTCTTTGGTTAAACACTGAATTTGGGGAATCGATATGCGAGGCAGGCACACAAGTTACTACCCATTACTTTGTATGGTGTTTCTTCTCCAAGCTTTATCAATGTAAACAAACATTGTTGGCAGCAGGGGCTGCATTTATTCCCTCGTTATTTCAAATTCAAAGCCCATTGGAAAAATCAATATTCCTCCCCAATTCGTTACTTCAATCTTTGGTGTTGCTTAGAACGCACACGCAAAGAGCACGGTCGTTCTCTTCTGTTTATAACCGCCGAATCCACACGTATCCACCTGGTCGTACTCCAAACTGGGAGAGAGTGGTTCGAGGGTTGCCCTTCTTGACAGTCAAAGTGTTCGGGTTATCCACTTTTGGAGCTGTTAACAAATTGAAATAGATAAACAAATGTAAATAAATACCAAACAAAATGTCTTAAGTTGCATTTCTTTAACTAAAAATATTCACAGAGACTGTCAGTGTCTGCTTTTTGTTGGAGAAAAAGTCTTAGATATTGAGGACAACCCACCCACTAAATCGACCACCAGACGAAATGGAAGAAACCGTGGAACAAGTAAGTTATTTTTTTTTGTGCCACGAATAATAAATATATGTATTCTAAGTGAAATCAATTTCAATCAATTTAGAGTTCTCGAAAACGTCGAGCGCTTCTGCTGCGGGAGCGGGTTATGGTCATTGAAATGTACAGCACTCGGCCTCGTCCGAATTATGAGACTCTAGCCAAAATGTTCAACTGTGGTCGCAGTCAAATTAAAAGTATTCTCCGACAGAAAGGCCAAATCCTTCAAGATTACGAGAGAAATCCAGAATCGGGGAGGGTGCGTCGAACCGTACCGGCTATCCTCTTGACTCTAAACCAAATGGTCGATGAATGGATAAAGAGAGCACTGTGTCACAAGTTACGGATCAATGAAAAAGCGATCTTACATAAATCCATACAAGTACAAAAATTTCTCGACTACGAGGAGTTTGAACCAACAAAAACCTGGCTTAGATCTTTCAAGCGACGCCATGGATACTACCGAGTTGACCTCTGTACCCTAGAAGGGCCGGAGGATAAAATGAAATCTCTCAAACTTAGAGACATCTATGAGGACATCAAAGATACCCTCGATCCAACAATAACATGTGTCACAGATATCAAGCTGAACCGGGAGAAGGACTGTCACGGCGAATATATCTCGGAACAGGACGAAGAACTCGATCTGAAGGATGTACAAAATTTCAATTGGGATTTTTCTTCGGACGAATTTCCATCATCTGACTGCAATGAAACTTTTGTCCTTAAGGACAACACAGAGGCGCTTGAATACCTAAAACCACTCGAAGAGTTTGCAATGCTAACGGAAAATTTTCGTGCAATAGGCCTTATATCACAACTGGAGGCGATATTTCGCTCCAAGATTCGTGTCTCCTCCGTAGAGCTGTGTAACATAGACACGGATTGAAGTCGTCAAATGTTTAACGTATGCTTCCATAGTTTGTTTTGAATATTGAAAATTCTTCCGTTTTTTCACTTCCATAGTGTGTATGTGTGAACCAATTTGTAGATATATTTTTATTTTTTGTTTTAGTGAATTAGTTGATATATAGAGAAATGCACTTTTTGTAACAATAAAAAAGAATATGTTTTGTAAAATGAAAAACAAAAAAGAAACAAATTTATTTAATCGATTGGAGTATACGTGTGTGTGGCTAGCAAGAAGCAACAGCTTAGTTTTCAAATTGGGGTTGATTATCATCACTGATTCACATTTCACATGTGCTTATACAAAATTTATTACGCTTACATCATCACACTAACATCGGTCACGGATTGCCTCACTTATTAGAATAGTCACGTTATCATTCCCCTTGCAGCAACTTGCTAGCAACCCTAACAAATTTTGGGCAATTATTTATAGTGGCTCTGTTGTACGGCAAAGTGTGGTGCACCATTTAGCTATAACCTCGCATTAACAATGGGCAAACTTTTATAGGAATTCGAAGAAATCTCAAGGATATCTAAATAAAAGGGGCGTGGTATTTAAATTTTTGAAAGTTTCAAATTACTCATCTAGCTTTGAACGTGTTGAGCAAGAAAATATGTATTTTTTAAAAAAAAAAAGAAGAATTTAACTAATTCCCTGTTGTCCCCGTGGCTCAAGTGGTTAGTGCGTTAAACTATGGAGCGAGGGGTTTAGGATTCAATCCCCAGACAATACCTACAATTTCTTTCACGGCGCCACCTCTCGCAAACTTCTGATAAACATCCAAAAGTATAACTCTCATGAAAAAGCTTCACAAATTGCCCTGCGGACACTGCATTAAACAGTAGGACCCTTATAATCGTGAAGTCTTTTCCACATACACTAATGCTTCCGAAGACCTATGGTTTTTCGTCAACAGTTCTTAAGAACAATTATTTTCAACTATTTCACGTACAAATTTCTTATTAAATATTAATGGCAAAAATCTCTGAAGTCAGTACGAATTGGGATAGGAAGGGTGTACAATGATTTATCGCATCAGTTCGATACGTCGATCTTGAGGTCACTGTAAAGGTCTTCATGATTTTGGACACCCGTCTTCGTATTATACCGCTTCCTTCGGTTTATTTCTTGTCGTTCAGAATTTCTGTAATATGGTGGTTACGCCATATGCGACCGGAGAATCTGCTGACGGCTGGTCTAAAGCATCAGAATATTTTCTCCGACTGCAATACACAAGATATGATGCAACCCCTCGTCAAGAACCACGATCGTGGTTGGCTGTCGTCTTCACTGTTAAGTATTTACTACTCCGTCTGGCTACTTCGTCTGCTGTCTTAGTCCGTCTATATTACTATGCCCGCCAGTTCAGAATAATTTGACTTTGTGGCTTGCATAGAGTCATTTCATAAACACAACATAACAGTCTCTCAAGTTGACGTAAGGAAACTATAGACCTTGCCTTTCTCTAGGCTGAAAAAGTCCAGTTTTTTAACATCACTATATAGAAGACTGCTTCTGTACCTGAATCCGTTTTTTAGCAATCGACGTGGAATGATATTTCATGATCAGTTAGAGCATTGTTTGACTGTCAATATTCTCTGCTGGAAATACATATAAGGAAATGTACAGTCTGTTAAGCGTTCAAATTTTCCTATTTTTTGTACTATCGTGCGCCCACAAAATGGATTCTACTGGTTTGAGAGTGGATAATAATGAAGTATCATTAATCACTGTATGACATGCGGTTGCAGTTTGCATCTTACACTATAAGACACTTCGCCTCTGTCGAAAGTTTATGTATACCTAACCTCACAAGGAGGAATCAATTTTTATGAAAAAAGTTCAATAAAACTCAGTCTTCGAGGGATTTGTTGAGTTGGATCTGTTTAAATCTAAAAGAATGTTTGTATAAATAAAGCACCTACATACATTGAGGAGAATGATCACACTTATACGATAAGCCATTTATAACGGAAAATTCGAACTTAACCCTTTTTCTCCCACTTAGACTTCGAATTTCGGGAAATTCTTTTTTATCTCGCATCTACAGACAATAAAGAATTACTGTCCAAAACTGGGATTACAACAATTTATTGTAACCAAAGCGTTTTCGATCTTATAGCATTTAAGATTTAGTCTTAATGTATTAATTCTCATGTCATAGTCAGAAATCGAAATGATCTTAAAAAGTTCTAACTGCGGAAAATGGTAAATTCTAGTAGAAGTATTTCTTGGATTTTGTAGTCTTCGTTATTTTGGTTATTAAAATAACTTCCACAAAGGCTTTTCGCCATCGTTAAGGACTGGAGAACATGTTTATAACTGAATAAGTATCGAGTTAGCAACTCATTGGACTTAGACGAAATTGTGATTTGAGCGGCCTACGTCTGATTGCAGCTCTGAGCACAACTCATGAGGTGTTGAAAGGGGAGTCATTCCAAAACATATTCCAAATGCATAATAGTTTATTTAAGAAAGAAACTTGAAGCTATCATTCAAGTCTTTTTAACGAAATTCTACAAAATATAATAATGTGGATCTAAAAATGGAAAGTTATCTTAATGTGATACCCAGCTGCTGCCCTTTTTTAAAGTTGCTAATTACATTTTTCGTGCCTTTTTTCTTTTTATTTTCATCAACATATTTCCCAAAGGATTTAATAAACTTGCACAACCTCGCACTATAAATCTGCAGTTCTGTTATTCAATTGTTTTAAAAGACTCTGAAGTAATTTTGATTGATTAATGACACATAACTTATTACACCGAACTAAGTATCCCCATGGGGGAGACTAAATTTTGCCAGCAGTCTTTTTTTTTTTGCAACATTAGCGTTACATGTTTTTGCAGTGGGAACCAATTGTTATTGTGCATACACATATACATGTGTTTAGAACACTTCTTAAAAATTCTAATAGAAATATTTTCAGGATATATCATCGAGTATTCGTAATCATGAATGTGTAGGTGCTAGATACAAGCAAAGTAGAAGACTTATCCACTTTAAACCGAATTTATACATAGTTCTAATCAAAAACTGAAATATGTACACAAAAAATAGTTATTGCTTTACCTGCCACTTTACTCAAATAATTAAAATTATCAAGACTTTGTCAAGGACTATAACTTCAATGGAATATCATATTTACTTATGATGAATCATAATGATAAAAATAATAAATAAGCACAGTGTGATCTAGGGAAATTAAAATGCAAAAATAAATTTTAAATCAATTAAAAACAAAATGATTTCATTATTTACTAAAATTAACTGATAATATCTAACGAATTATAATATCTTGGAATGTATCTAACATGAAGCTAACCTTAGACAAAAAAGTATAAAATATGCAGGTACTTTGTGTTTGTAATTTCTTTACTAATCTGGTTGCAAAGTATTCGTATTCACTATTAAACCTCAAAATGATTAGTTTTCTCCGATTTTCATCAAAGAAAACAGTAACCTTATTGATTCACGAGTGAAAACATTTTCAGATATTTTATGCTGCAGATACGAAAACAAGGTATGCAAGTGCATATTATAAAAACAGACGTGATCTACAACATCGAAGAAACTTAAGGACTGTTGGTTCTGACTTTCTAAGTAAGAACATTCCAACATCTGTACAATCAATTAAAAAAATGAAACAGAAGTATGCAATTGTCCATATCTTTGTATACATATTTACACATATAGTTTTTACCAGACGATTCCAGCTGGATCGGTGTAGGTTTACAATCAATTGCAATTCATGTTTCTTGCGGATTCAAGGTTTGGCAATAGAGTATGCTTCGTAAAAACAATTTGTTGGCTAACAATTTAGAAACGTATTTTACTGTATGCCTATATGTGTAGTACAAATATAAACGTGGCGTTTGTTTCCTAAATATTGTTGTAACTGAATTTAAACCATTCTCAAAATTGAACAGTAGACACAGACAAGAGTGCAACAAATTTGCAACAATTTCTGTGCAGATTCCACAGACTTGAACTCTTTTGAATCGTTAGAAGAGACACTTTATCATCATGTACGGTGACCTAAGTGGACATATGGGGACACCCTACACCCCAGTCATAATGGATAGGTTTTGAAAAAATTAGTGGATTATGGACATCGCAACAGTTTACAACCTGAAACTGATTAAACACGGCTTTAACCAGAAAGACAAACATCTTATTACGTATAAAAGTGGAGTGAAAACGATTATGTACCCAAAAGGAGGACTGTGAAGTCATCCTTGTTGGCCTGTCTGGACAGAAAAACATAACAAACACCACCAAGCGAGTAGTTGGAAATAATCAAAGGAACAACTATAAATAATAAATAAATAGGGCCGTAAAAAAATGTATGTGTTTTCTGGACATAGAACTTCGAACCCTCGCTCCATTGTCAACGCACTAACTACTTGAGCCACGGCTCCCACCAGAGGAACAACTAACGGAGATGAAAAACTTGATTGTAGAATGGAGTACATACGACAAGATTTCCCAACAAAACATAGCCAAAACCAGAACACTATGGAATGTCCGATTATTCTCCCTTTACCACCCTTGTGGAGGGCTTTATTCTTTTTTTTTCCGCTTATTCGGGCTCTATTCAATATAAAAAGTCCATGCAAATAAATTGCCAAACTAAAAATGTCCCACTCTTGGCATACAAAATCGCCGATTACATTGTTTGTCTGTATCTGCCATAAAAAAATGGCGAACGTTCGCCATTTTGCCACACAATCTAATCATAGCCTTAAGGTATGAAGGCTGCGGTTGCCAGAGCCCTAAACCTTCACCTCATATGCAATGTTCATCCTCAAAGCAGATAGCAGCAGATTCTATCGAGCTTTGTGCTAGAAAATGCATCACAAGAAACCTCCAAACATCACAGCAAGCCGTTCTTAAGGCCTTTAATTTTTAGTTTTTTAGTCTAAGCCTGTTTAAAACTGTCTTCAAGCTCTCCTGCAACTTTCTATACACAATAAAATTACACTAACCTAGGTCACTGGTCACAGAGGTAAAAATCTGGCAATGAAGCTGCCGACGAACTAGTCAGATCTGGAGCCTTCTGTAGCTTGCCTGTTAGTCAAATAAACATTTAACTGAACCACTGGGAACAAAGGAAAATATTTCTCACTGAGAGTGGATACCGCCCAAAATCTCGAGTTGTACTTAATTTTCGAGCAAATATAACCCTTAAAGTCTTCGCCGGAGTACCTACCTCCATCTTTATCAGGATCAATAAATTGCTGGTTTTATGTACATGTATTACATGTAGTATATAGTATACACATAAGAAGGTAAGACTTAAAGGACAATATGTACACTTTGAAAAAGATCAAAACTCTAAGTCAAAACTCAGAACTAAGAAAAACGCGCTATACTGTGAAATTGAAAAACAATACCCTGGACCTAAAACACTCATCTAATACAGTCAAGAAGATGTGCTATCAAATTAATACATAGTGTTAATAACTCGCTTAAAGGAAATCAACCCTTATACCTTACAGTACCAAACGCTTTTTCTGACAACAATACGGGTAACTTCGAAACAGTAAAGGAGGCAAATTGTCGCATCCATAGACAGATTCCACAAAAACAACCTTGAAACACAAGGAAAAATAAATATCCTTTTAAAGACCAATAACGGAAGCAAAGTGTCCAAGATATGGAAAATGCAGACTCACTTAGATATGTACATACATACATATGTACATATGTACACATGTACATATATGTAGCTACTATAGCTACCTTCTTGTTTAATCTGGAAAATATATTGAAGTGGTCCATATGTATACATTTTAAGAATATACTAAAACGTAAGTACCTACTTAAATCGGTCAGATACTATAGAACTCATACTGAGAGAAGTCAGCTGGGGAATACTCACCCTGCACCCCAAATCCAAGGTTGTACATTAAATTTAGTGGAAAAATTTCTCTTCATGGCAGGACACGTGATTCTCTTCATAAATATGAATCCTTTAGGACAGCGGTACACGCTAAAAAAAGGATAATTTGCTTTTTTTAGTTAGCTGTTGATTATTACCCATGCATTCATCGATATTTCAGTAACTACTCATAACCTAATAATCTTCTAAACGAACTTGGGCGCAATCGACAGTAATGCACATTTGATCTTATGTAAGTGTCTTTAAAAAAAAAAAGTTGTCGAGAACCTTCAACTCTTTAATGACCCTTTTCATTATAATTTCAATAATTTCATCTGTGATGCATACTCGGACTCATTAAACTGAATTCCTAATCCCCTCATAAAACCATTCACCATCGTCTACCTGTATACTCATAACAATCTCAATCCTAAAATTCGTCTCTCTAATGACTGCAAAGAAAAAGTAAAAATCTTGACAATGTAATTACGCTGCTTGAAGAGGTTGCGTTTCTATCCAGGTAACCTCCTGAAAACCCAACCAACACAACTACTCACAGCCATTTCTACATTCCATCCGTAGATCAATAAATCTCAAGATATGACATCAGCACACGCCTTGAAAAGTACTTGAGAAAAGTTTCCACTGAAGGCGAAAACCCATTATGTACGAGTATCGACCTTCTGCGCAGGAGTTGAATGAGAAAAATCGAACAACGTGTCAGTCACCCTGAAAAAGAGAAAACAACTGCTAACCAAAAATGAAAGACCGAGTTTGTTGGTTTTTTTTTTAGTTATAAATAATTTTGTTTTATTTTGGTCTTAGGTCTTAAAACTTACAATTAAATAGAAAATAAACTTAAGAGTATTTACAAAAACTGTTTTTACGACAAAAAAAGTCCAAATATTCCTCTCTCTCCCTATTTTACTGTTGCAGTTTGAAAATCGCTTCGAGTTGAGTAAGCAAACCGATTGCTCTGAAATCCTCTTTTTGCAGGGCAAAGTCTTCCAAAGGCTTCATATACTTTAGAGCTTCTTGATAGGACGCGATGTTCCTTTTATCCTTCTTTTCAAAAGATTCGTCTTCGTCCAAATCCAGCAATATTGACTGAAGTTTCGGCATCTTCATGCGGGGCTCGTAGTATACGCTTTCCTCATCCACCGTTACAGAGACCTCAAGCTTTGAAGACAAGTCTGCGTAACTATCGCTGAAGTCACCATCGTCATAGTCATCATCATCGCTTATTTCTATGGAGTTTTCTTCTGCGGGGTATTGTTCTTGATCCTGTTGAATCGCCTCCATTTGTTTTAAATCCCTGATTACGTCTGCCATTCGTAATGATTTTCCACATGGTTCGGTTTTTTGGAAAACCCTTGAGTCCGGAGCCGCAATTCGTTGATTGAAACTTTTTAGCCAGTACTTATCGGGAATATAGTTAGGAATGTCCAAAAGATCTCGTGCTTCTCGGGCTTTTTCAATTAATAGCGTGCCGTAGATATCACGACATGGTCGGTTCCGTATAAACCATTCCTCAATGACTTGGTTCAAAAACTTGATCTTATACTCCCGCTCCTGGTAGTCGATATATTCTTTAGTGGCACTCAGCCTAAGTCTTGGAAAGGCGTTCGGGTTCAACCGTCGACCGCCAACATCTTCGGGTATAAAGTGCAGCGAACAGATGAGTGGTTTCTTAAGAACCCTTATCTGGTTGTAGGAATCCTTGCAGGCGGAAAGCCATATTTGATAGTCTGGGCTGCTGGGGCACGGAAAACGAAAGAATTTCAGCTCCTTATCCTTAAGCGATGATGAATTACAGCCGTAAATGATGCACCGTCTATTGTTACGCATCCTGTCCTTTTTGTCCATTCTTCTAGGAATTCACACAAAATTTCCAAAGTAGATCCGTACAGAAATACCCTCACTCACGTGGTCGATGTCGTTGTTAAACTAACTGAACCAAAAGACTCTGAAACACTGAAAACTGTACGTACAAAGTCCGCAATGTTGTGTGTGGGTTCTCCTTTAGATACACAGCTGACGACGACGGGCTTCAGGCCGCCGTGACTCTCACTCGATGGCGTACTTGAAAATGGTTTCACAGTCTCTGCTTTGCGCTTGTGTTTCGTTCGTGCTGGCGTGCTATTGTTGTTGCTTCATCCGGTTTTGCTCTCACAGTCGTCGAGTCTCTCGCTGAAAAGTATATTTCTGGGGTGGTTCTGGTTATTCGTTGTCGTCGTAGTGTTTCACAGACCTGAAAGAGTGTAACTGACGGCCGTGACTGGCTGGCTGACGGGCTGACGGCTGTTCTGGCTGTTGCTCCGATATGGTTGCTCTGGCTCTTTGCCTGCGCTGCTTGAGTTGTTGTTGTCGATAGGTACATATATTGAATGTTGTATAGAGGTTTGTCGTATACCTGGAGCTCTGGCTCTGTGTTTCAGTGAAATTTCCGATGAACTGGCATAGTGACATCCCACCACACAGATTGTAAGGGGAAGATTCAAGTACGGTTGAATAGGTATAGAGGGAATGAAAACCAAGGGATAACATTTCTTCCTCTGTTTTCTTTCTTTGTACTTTGTACTTGTATTTTAGTACAGCATCGGTGAATTAGGGGTTGGAAAAAGTCCTGAGGTAATTATTTTATGATTGTATGTGAGGATTCATAAAAAAAAGCAGGTGGCGACAAAGAGGGTAGAAAGACTCGGGAAGATAGATAGACAATTTGCAATAGACAAGGAAATCCTTGAACGATTATTGTGGGTGTATCAAGGATATCGAAAAATGTGATTTTTTTTCTATCCTAAATTACGTACAGTAGTTTTTAGCTTTAAGGAAATGGAAATGTCAAAGGAATAAGGAGGAAACATGACCAAGCAATGTGACCAAAGTGAAGAAGAGTAGGCAACTCTTAAACGTGACAACAAGGGTTTATGTACATATGTATGTCTACAAATATGGGAAGAAATAAAAGCAAACATTGACGTCATGAAATGACACATTCACATTCCTTGCAACGAATTATTGTCAGTGGAGACCAGGGATTATGCACACATGTCTGTGCGTTCACTGTAACTACTGGCAATTAGTGAATTTTGTCCGGCTATCCAAGTGTACGAGTTTGCCATTTTAAAGTTTAACGTGTCCGTTTCTCGGTTTTAATGATAAACAAAGAAAATTTTGGTAAATAGTTTCGTCCCAGTAAAAACAGTAACACTTAAATCCCTAAATATACATATATTCGCATCACAAAGCTCAAAAGTCAAGAAGAGAAGATGTAATGTAAGTTTTCGGCATACAGCATTAAGGACACCCAAATAATTTTTGGATCTAAGCACCTATATATTTCAACAATCATCTCGAGAGTTCAGTGCGAATTTCAAAGTTGGAATCGAAAAATATAGGTCCCGTAAAGATCCAACAATCCATTTTATTCTATGTGGGCAAAAACCCATCAGTTTTGCCCAAATCGATGAATTTCACTGAAATTTCCAGATTAAGACAAATAAGTTCGACTTATTAAAAAACAAAACCATTATAATTCAAATTTATTTGCATTAAAATTCATGACTATTTTAAACATTTGACAGTAGGTACTTATTGTATGTATTTCTAAACCTAAGCTTCCAGTTGACCTTTGTATACCTTCTCCAACTGGATAATCAACCCAATTGCCCTAAAATTCTCACTTAACATAGAGTACTCCTCCAGTCGTTTGATGCACTCCAAAGCCTGTGCATCGTCTCTAATCGGATCTGTGGGTTCGTCGATAATTTCTGCTTCACACATATTTTCAAGCTGCCAACTTAAGTTTTGTCCGTCCTCAATTTCACTTATTTCATTTTTCGAACTGACTGTTTGCTCTCTCACCGAACAAACTGGACTTGTATTACAATTACTCTCCCCCATTAAGAATAGTCTATACTCAAGTGAAGTCTGACGAAGATTTATAGCCTCGACGATTGTCGGATCTAGATCTTCTTTGATATCCTCAAAAATGTCACTAAGTTTAAGAGATTTTTCCGTTCCATCGCTGAACGACGGATCTGGTGTTTTCAGATCGATACCGTCAATCCTAAAACGGCTCTTGAATCGAGCCAACCACCTTTTGTTCGGGCGAAACTCAGCGTACTTAAAAAACTTCTTTGCCTGATAGGCCTTATCCATGATCGTGCGATCCCTAAGAGGCATTTGAAGGTTTCTAGCCCGGTTAATCCACTCCGCTACCACTTTGTTAATAGCTACCGCAAATGCAGATGGTCGTCGTCGAAGGCGGTTCGGATCGCCATTGTTAGCCCATTCCCTGAGTAGGCGATCCTTCTGCTGGAGAATCGAAAGAATTTGGGTGCGTCCGCAATCGAATCGTCGCGCCAGTTCTCTAGTGTCACGTAAAGTTTCTGCTAATGTGATGACATCTATGCGTTCCTTAAGCGATAGAACGCGACGAGTTTGAAGTTTAGGCTAAAAAAGAAGAGAATATTAACCACGAATTAAATATTTTCCTCTAAAGGTGATTAATTTTCATCCCATCCCACCGAAAGAAAAACGATTTTCATAAACAATACTCACTGTTTCCATGTTTTTTGTGTCTTCTATGTCAGTGCCAAGCAAATACTGACAAATTCGTTGACCGAACTCGTTCTCTGTGTTTAAACACTCTCTCGGTACAGCAACGTAGTTGGTGACAGACCGTCGGACAAAATATTGTTTGTCCGTGAGGAGATACAAGCCGGCGCAGTGAGACACATGCGCTCTAAAGCTTCGCTCTCTTTTAACAATTGTTCCGAAACTGTTCGTATCGATGAAACTTGGCAACGATTCTGACAAGGTTATATGTCGGACAAAAAACAGACAATCATTGTGTGGGGTTTATTCAACGGGGTGGAACGGGGGCTAATGCGCAGCACCCAGTTTGCCCGATACCGATTGCTGAATCGCCTTAAACGTTATATTGCCAACCGTATCTATGGTTATAATACTGCTGGTAAAAAAATCTTGATGGAATATTCGTAAACGTGCCAGATAAGTACTCTGGTATCGATGGGGATGCTCGTGTGTATGTTCGTATATCTGTGTCACTGTTATTGTTGATTCGGTTTAGGCGGTTTATTAGCAATCTAATCGTTTGTTTTGTTTTTAAGTGAAAGCGAAATTATTTGTATTAACATATATGTATATGTATGTATGTACATATTTTTTTATCTGTGCTGCTTCGAAGAATTTAGAGTTTCAGAGTTGAATTTATTTTTTCTTGTTGGCAATGGAGGGCGAATTTTTCTCCCTGTTTTATGTAGGTGTAAGGATGGTGAAGGTTTCAGTAACCTTGTCTGTAATATTTCCCCCCAACGATTTGGTCCTATCACCATTCTTCAGCACATCTTGTATTCTCAACAAATAACCTTCAGGGGCTGCATTCACTATTTGTGGCAACAGGAATACCCGGAAGCTAAAGGTTATAGTAACTTAAAATAGCTGATACACGCGTACCTACATATGTACATGCATATGTATTACTGTGTACACCAGTGAGTGAGTAAAAATGTTGAGGATGTTTTCTAAAATCGATGTGATGCACGAAGGACACCATTTTTATCGCGACCAATAGGGTAGAAGGTCGACTATAAGAAGAAAAAAAGTTAAGGTATGAAAGCCCTTGAAAACATACATAATCGTTGGTTGCTGACATACATAACTGAGTTTATGGTCAGACCAACGTACATATGTATGTACATTAATTACGTATTACCTTTAATTCAAAGCATAATGTTGGACAAACTTATAGCAGGTACATACGTATACGTACTACTGATAATAATAAATAAATAAATAAATTTTGTTGGACCCAAATGTGGATGTGGGCGCAAATCTTGGCATTGCACATACATACGTATTACAATTCTACAAGAAGTAGTGAAGTACATAATATGAGTTCCGTTACTCAACTGTTATTGCATCGGACTGAGAATTTAAAGTTTGATTCTCAAATAACATCAATTTTTTCACGGTCCCAACTGTTCCAAACATTTGACAAACATACCTGAGTACAATTGCCATGATTCAACTTCTTAAACAAAATGAAAATGCACTTGGGATACGGCATTAAAATGAACGTCTTATTCATTAGTGCGAACGTTGGGGTCTTTACACGCCCTAGCTGTGTATAGCCCTAGCTATGATGAAAGCAACAAGTTGTCAAAAGTATTGTGTACTATTTTTGCTGGAAGCGCTCTGCTCTAAATGTGGAAAAGCAAATAGAGCACAGAAGCGGTGAAAAATTTTCCTTAGAAATGTTACGAAAAATGAAATAAGAAGTCCTTATATATACAAATGCGTCCCTCATGTTTTTTCTTTTATTATTAGACTTCCTATTGTGACAAACTGGAACGTAGGTTATATCACATAAATTATTTTTATTTGTATTTTTTACATACTAATGTAAAACCGAACGTATATTTTTTGACGCACTGTACATTTGAAGAGAGCGATGAATTGGTACACATTTTTTATGTTCTCTTCTCCTTCATATCGCATACATATGTATGCCCATATATACGAAGTATTTCTCTCGCAAGCAGATGCATTCGGCAAATAGTTTTACGCGGATTCAAGCAAGTGAACGTCCTTTCGTCTCGTCCCTTGGCGCTTTTTTGTTTAATTGAACAAATAAAAGTAAATTGTTTTGAGTGTATTTAACAATTTATAAGTAAAAATCATGAAATTTTTTCTACAGATAAACGGTTCTTTGCGCAAGTCACCGCCAATGTAAACAACTACTACTTATCAATTTATGTAGCAACCACTGACTGGGGTGAGAACGAGAACACATTTTCTTTCATTCCTTTTATTCGTGTCAGCGGGTCGAGTGGCAGTGGTGGTGTAATTTAAAGATGTCGAAAACTAAGAAAATGTGCTGTGTCATGGGTTGTCCTTCGCTTCAATCTAAACCCCGAGAAGTGTTATACCTTTACCCTCCAAGCACCTCCCTGCGCTATAAACGTTGGCTAACATTGTTTCCAAACAGCTTCGTTCTCCATTCGAACAAAAATAATTACATTTGTCGTCGCCATTTTACACCGGAATGTTTTGAGAACAAAACTAGATTAAAGCACAACGCAGATCCAACGATTAACATCGATACAAGCTATGCTCAGGATCAAATTCTAAGGACGTTCCTTACAAAAGTCATTTATGAATGGTCCCTAAGAAATAACGTCACCAATAATGATGAACTTGCCATGAAAGCCTTGGAGGTTAAGGACTTAATGGGAATGCCAAATTTCAAGGCAGATCGGGCATGGATATCAAAATTTTTACGGATTAGAGAGATCAATGTGCAGAACGGAATCCGATTTGGAACAAAATTAAAAGAAAACGTGAACATATTCAACATTATTAAGGATCTCCGAAGCTACTTGCCAAGTAATTTCACCCTTCCGATAGATTTAATGAATGTAACGTCTGAGGGAGATCAGTTGCAAGTAAAAAACGAATGCGACTCTGATGATGATGATGCTATGCAATTAAAATCGTATCAAGAGCCGATTGATACGATTGATGACAAAGAATTAATCGAGAAAACTGAATTGACTATGGTAGTGGAAGCTGTATCATCGAAGGCTCTTGACACTTATCAAGAAGCTCTTGAACTTCTCAAACCTTTGGAGACATACATCACCCGCACAGGAAATCAAAAAGCATTGTTTCGACTTCGTGAGATAGAGACCGTGGTTAAAGAGGTTGTCGAATCCGAGCATAAAACTAGGAGAGCTTCTAAAAGAAATAGAAGTTTACTTTCGAACTGATTTATTTTATTTACATACTGATGTTCACAAATTTTATGATTTTACTTTAACTTAAAATAAACAAATTTTAGATCCTAAATATTGTTGGTTGGTTATTCATTTAAATTTATCAGAAAGACTATTTTTGTTTTTCTTATTTTTCCGTAGATGCGTAGATATCTATGTACATACATATCTATGTACGTACATATAGGCAACGTGTCAGCCAACATTTTAAAAATTCAACAATTCTCCTTTTTTTAAAGACAACAACGGCAACACTGCATCGACCACTAAATTTGTATGTACATATGTACATGCATATTGATGTATAAAAACAGTGATTTCTTATTGATTGCAAGGAGGGTGATTTGTTACATTTTCTCTCACGACTCTCACATCACAAATAAATCTCTCATCTCTTCAATAAAATTAACATTTTCCAGTGCAATCAGTAATCACTCGGCCGGCCTTACGTGTGTGCGGGGTGCGATTGCACTTACATAGATACTCGGTAAATATGAATTCCAGTGAACAAGAATGCGTCATTTACGGATGCAAATCTAATTTAACAGACAACAAAAACCTTCGGTTCTTTCCTTATCCTAATAAGGATACAATAGAACATAAAATATGGATGGAAACTTGCATTAATTCATGCGAGAAAATAAATTCACTGGCCAAACCGATGTGCCAGGAACGGCTACATCCGAACACATTTCCAAGATTAAATCTTCCAAACGAATACTATGATGGACAAAACGAGATACAAAAAAAACTCCATTATGTGGGAAACATTACGTGGGACTGGATTTTACGCTCTCAATGCTATCACAGTATCACACGTAAAATTGTATCCGATGTTATACGGTTTGCACGTGAATTATTAAACATTCCAATCCCAGATCCTCTGTGGGTAAGAGCATTCAAAAACCAGCCCATTCTTCCCGATGCATATGGTATGATGCACGCCGAAAGACCAGTTAGAAAATCTGAAGTTGTCAATACCCTAAGAGAGATAGCCAATTTACACCCCTACAAAAAGTTCGAGCAACTACAAATAGCTAGTGTTGTTTTGAACCTTCCTGTCGAAAATGAGACTATAATGGATCAAGACAAAGGCTGTGAAATTCCTAAAATTACAACAGTGTCGGTTAAAATTGAAGAAGATAAAACTAAGCAAAATACAATCGAATCTTACGAAGACGCCTTGGAATATCTGAAGCCTCTACAATATTTTGTAAAGGAAGGAAAGGAACATTTTCCCGCAATTGAACTGTTGGCACAATTGCAGACAATTTTCAAAAATCCAAACTTGTCGCAGGGATAGATACATACATACCTAAGTATCTACTACTTATGTAGTTATTGTATATCTAGATAAATGTTTTAAAAAAAATAAAATATATTGTGTGCTTTATGGTTTTTTGCTAGTTTCTCTATTACCCTTAGATTGCGCACTCTCTCTCTTTTTCAGTACTATGAGCGCAGGATATGCGCTGGGGAGAAAACATAGATGATACATTATTAACTCATACATGGACACCCGGTAGGTATGAAATGGATTTGTCAATTTTTAAAAAAGGCAGCTAGGTATGATTTCAAATAAATGAATATAAAGTGCGTGGGTGGGTGCGGCTCACATGTACAATCGTAGGTATGTTTTAACTACTTGCATATAAATATGTGCGTACACATATGAATTCGTTGGCATGGTGTGGACAGAAAAAAAAACAATATTTGGGCCGAGGATTGGGAGAGAGTGCTGCATCATAGGTGTATCAAAAAGCAGTAGGTACTAATGGATTTCTTGAAGTTTACAATTTCTCTTGGATTTTAAACATTGAATAATCCCGAAAGGAGCAGGGTAATTAATTTTGATTAAAGTGGGTAGCATATGTATGTAACATTTTTTTTACGATTGTAGCACCATGGTAACGCTGGTGAAAATTTGAGCGCAATCTTAAATCTTACTAATAAATCCATGGCAACGGTCAACAAGTTTACCTAACTTTGGAAAAGACACTTGCCCAGTGTTTACAGCGCTAATAAGAAATCTTCAGACCTTTAAGGGGAGGTAAGAGGGGTAACTGCATTCGAAGCTAACACTCGGATCTCCAATGAATCCATTGTGTACCTCTTTCGTAGAGAAACCTTAATGGCAAATGAAGACGAAATTAATTAGTGGGTTTGAGTTGCCTGTGCTCCCTGTACCATCCCGTGATTGTTATATGAAGTATCAGAACTGGTATCACCATTTCTGGTTCTATATATGCTAGGATATTCGCATTGGAAGTGAGCTTAATTTTCTTCTGCTTTAGTTTCGCCACAGCTTCCGCAGAGGTTATTTATATTTAGTGGAATTCTGCTTAGGTGCGTCTCCAAGAGTTAGAATTAGTTCGGCAAGGTTGGCATGAAATTAGCGAACGATTTTATCACACCTTAAGTAAAGTACACCCTAAGCCTCGACAGGATAGTACGACTTGGCCATACCGTACAGAAGATCCGACCTAGGATTAGGACCTACACTTGCATGAAGATAAAGTAAAGGCTTTTACAAGTAAAGCAAGAAATTGTACTTCGTTGGAATTTCATCCAATTGTAATTAATATAAAACATTCCTTCTATGTCAAGTTCTAAATGGCCACCAGCAAGAGATCACCAAAAATACGCTAAAATAGTTCGCAAAAGTTTTGCGTTAAACAAATGTCATGATGACATTTTAGTTCTTTCATTGGAAAATAGTATAATAGTTTCAGTGTCATTGAAAAATAAATCTAGCGAAATTTAATACGAAAATGAAAATATGCTTCCACCCGATATAATATATCAAATTACTTCAGTTTATTTATTTTTTTTATTGAAATCAGCAGACATTTATATTCTCTATGTTCTATGTACATACATATGTATGTATATGTATTTATCTGTCTACAACCCATTTGCATGCTTGTTCATGCATATCAGAATAAAATTGAAGAGATAGCTTAATCCATATACAAACATATAAACTTACAAGTATGTAGGTGGTCTCATCTGAAGTATTGAACGTATCTATGTACTTACCATTTTTTGTGTCATATAGACACAACATATATCCCCTCATCCGTAGATGAGGGGATATATGTAGAATCCTTTTAGTCACACTAATTACGTATAATTTGTAGATAGGTCGAAAGATATTAACTCCGAGTACTATCAATGAGCGAAAGCTTAAATGGTTTACATATGAAGTGTTTATTTTGATTTATGGACTCTGCTTCAAGGCCAAATAAATTTCTCAAATAAAGTTGCTTTACACCTTCAATTTTCACTGCTTATGCACAAACCCTTGTTCAGGTAGGGTATACGTAAAAAAATATCTGAACATGTTTTTTTTTTCAAAAAATGTGTGTATGTACTAAATAACTTTTGCCACATTCTTACTTACTTACTTACTTAGGTGGCGCTACAGTTCGGGGTGAACCTGGGCCTCAACTAACAAGCCTCTCCAGTTAGCTCGGTCCTTAGCTAACTGCCTCCAGTTGCCACATTCAGCAAACATATATCTACGAGTAGGTAGGTATTCACTATTATAGTGATTTATCGGTAGCCCATTATACAGATTAATTATTGATTTCCTAAAAAATAAATATTCAGCAATTAAATGTGGATATGTATGTAAATCATTTTTAAATGATGTGCAAATATGTACATTCATACATATTCCAATATACAAGGCAAGCACTCAACAACACCGGTAACTCTATGTTATACATATCAGATATCCACAATAATAAGGGGACGGGGGTGACTAACATAACAAAAACTTTATTATACATTCTCTCACGCACGTCTCTCTCTGAATAGACTTTATTTTTCATCTCTTAAATAAAATGAATAATGTTTGATGTTTACGCTCACCCAGTCCAGTCAGTCTCACAAGAGTGCGGTGAGTAAGTGCATCTCTGCCACGTAATCCTTGTATTCCGGGAACAAAGTATGTATACAGATAAACGTGAAAAAAAAAGAAGTTGCATTATTATTGGATGCAATTCAACCTCGACAAAACACAAAGGCATTAAATTTTTCCGGTTTCCCAGCAAAGATACCATAGAGTATAAGATATGGATGTCCAGATGCAGAGCATCATACAATAGGATAACATCGCTAAACAACCCACTTATTTGTTCCTTACACTTTAATCCGGATGAAATCGGGAAGAAACGACTACATTCGAAAGCTTATCCAAACTTAAATCTTTCATCACCGACTAAATTTATCGTAGAAGATGAACTAAAATCTAAAATGGCATTTATGGATAAAATTATGCGGGAGTGGATTTTACGATCTCGACACTGTCAGAATATATCACCTAAAACTATAAGCCACGCTTCGCGAGATATACGTACGATTTTAAATATTCCACGGAATGTTCCAAATCCACAATGGATGAAGGATGTTAACTACCTGCCTATTCTACCTGATGCAAATGGTATAGTAAACATACCAAAGCCCTATTGTCGATCACAAATTTTGGAAATCATAAGGGATCTAGAAAAGACAGATGATCAAGGACTAGACAAGCAACTGCAACTGGAGGATGAAATTTGCCCACCAAGCTTTGAAATCTCGCACATAAAGTCTGAGGCTCAAGAAGATGGCGATGGAGAGTACGCGGTATCCAGATTTGAGATTGATAGTGATCCACCGACTAAAATTCAAACCGAAAACGAGACCGATGATGAGGGCTTTGATTTATATGATCAATTTGAAAGTAACACAAAAACCATCGATTCTTACGAGGACGCTTTGGAATATTTAAGGCCCTTAGAACATTTTGTAAAACAAAGAAAGGAGCATTCTACAGCGATCGCATTGGTGACTCAATTGAGGAAGATTTTTGAGGATCAGATCAGCCATGATGGTGATTTAACACATTTTATGCGAACATTTTACTAAATGCCCCGATTTTTAGCATAAGCTAGAAAGTAATAAATGTTGTATTTGAATGAAATAAATGTATGTAGCTATGTGTGACTTTTGTTGTTGTAAATACTTGCTTGTGTTATTATTTTTGGAAGTTGATTTCTCTTTGCATTACATCGTTGGTGCAGGTAAGTCTTTTGCAGGATTTCAATACACTTCGGAATGTCGTATGTTACACCGAAAGATTTTGTCTGAGACCTAGGGTTTTCCAATTACAAATACAAATTTTTGGCGCAACAGGTCCATGGAACCCAGGGCCTAGCTTCTCACAACCATTCGTGTTGTGGGTGTTATATTCTTCACATGAATGGAAGGGCCCTACTGTTTAATACCGGATCCGAACGGCAATTTTGAGAAGCTTTTTCATGACAGTTTTACTCTCGGATGTTTGTCAGACGCTCGCGAGAGGTGGGGCCGTGGCCGTTTTCCAATTAAGAATTATTTTAATTTGTGATTTTATAATGATTTATTATTTCTATACTTAAACTTTTTTTTGTAACTTAAAACAGTACTCTAGTACGTATACCTACCCCATAAATCTAACCACGACAACACTACTCAGCTCTATTTTCTCTCATATTTTGTTTCCACCATTTGACGGCTATTTCAAAAATACCAGCTCAGTGTTGTCGAGGATGTATTTTTTGAGCACGAATAAGGAAAGAAGAGTAAATGACTTCAATAAAAGAGTACAAGTACAACAATCAGTTACGTTTTCCACAAACGATACAATTTTTCATTGCATGCGAACGAGAACAAAAACCTAAAAAAATTAACTAGAAAATCGTAAAAGAAAGTCGGTTTTAAAAATAGTTGTAGAAAATATGCCAAGCAATAATAAATGTATGAATGTACATTCTCCCTCAACTGAGCATATGTATGAACATAGATATATACACTGATACTTGCTTTGTTGGAATTACATATCTCTATTCTAACAAATACTCTCTTTAAGAGCGCGAAAGTCGGGCTTAAACATATTTTTATTAACAGAATGCTAAATCTCTAACACACTAAACCTAACTGCCTACACCGATTACACGGGGTGCACACTCGCAAATAAAAGAAAGAAGAAAAAAAACAGTACAGATAAACAACAAAAGCTATGTATTAAACAATAGGGATTTTGTGAAACCTCTCCGAAAAATCACAATTAAAACAAAACAAACAGGCACAATCATGAGAGAGAATTTTACTGATAGTAGGTATGTACATACATATGTACATATGTAGTAATACGTGCTAGCTGATATGCTCTTCTGCTGCGAACAGAACAAACATCAAACGAAATCTTAAAATAACAAGAGAGAGTTTGAATGTAAGCCCAGAGAGAATAAAGTTAAGCAAGAAGAAGTCAGTCATATATTTAAGGTTTATCGTAGCGTGTGCATGTGCAAATACGAAAGATCTTAATCAAAATTCCTACCATTTACGATTCATTATGTGTGTTTATAATAAGTTCGCGAATTGATTTGTAACTTCAATTACTTACTAAGTGACTAAAAAAATGGTGTCATGTGCTGTGTCTGGCTGCAATAGTGACAATGATAGGAGAGAAAAAACCCCAACATCAACTCACGAACCCAAAGAAGACATAATATTCTCTCGGTTTCCACAGAACGAGTTATTACAAAAAATGTGGTTGTCTCGCTGTGGCCAAAATAATGAACATGATATTAAGAACATGTTCGTGTGCTCAAAGCACTTTAAGACGGACGATTTTTATAAACGGAATTATTGCCCCCCTCCGAAAGTTAATAAATTTTTGAAAAAAGATGCGGTTCCTTCTTTAAATTTACCGATTCTTATCAGAGATTGCCTAAATTCGTAAGATAATCTAAAAATTATTTTGATATTTGCAAAATGGTTTATATTAATTATTTTCGTAGCAAATATGCCTCTGTGTGTTTCACAAATGTTCCAAATCAACAAACTGAGTGTAACTCACCACAACAATTAGACAGACCTATAAATACAGATACTACAAATGTAGAAACCAAGCAAGGGGTATGTATAAGTTAATTGAAAAATATGTAATAGTATAGTAAGAATATACAATAAATAAATAAATGGGGAAAACTAAAGGTGTGGAGGAGAACTAGGCCAACTAGTATCTCTAAGATTATAACCATGAGATTTCTATATAGAGGGTGATTCTCGACTGGTTATACATTGAATTTTGTTTTAAATTATATTCTACAAAAACAAAAACAATATAAAGTAAAAGATTCACTAAAATCCAGATTCTGAACATAAATGAAGAAATAATGTCTACACATTCAGAAGTTGTCTCAAAAGCGTCCAGTTTTCGATACTACCTACATACTACTAAATAGCTACCAATTCAAAAAAAAAAATTGTAGATATGTGCGTACAATTCCATAGATCATTTACATTAGTAATTGTCATAAACATATTGTAAAATTTGCTGAATCACCCTTTACTTTTCAAATAACTAATGTAATAGAACTTTTTGTTACACCCTTTGGAAAAAAATGGTGCGCTTTATAAAGTACTCTCTTCACGAATACTCTTTAATTCTTCATAGCCATGTTATCTTCTACATAAGGTTAGTTTTAAAGAGAAAAACAAACATATTTCTTTAAGTCCCCACTCTCTTCGTGAGGCGCAAGATGATGCAAAATACGAGATCCAGTCGTATTCTCATCTGCGCCATTGGTTTACCGAACAGAGAACGAAACCAGAATAGTGAGTAAATGTGTGGGCTGGAAAACTTTCACACGTTAAAATACCTTCTTTTCGAAAAGACAGAGATATTATGATAGTTTAATTTTTACTATTGTTTCTTTTTTTATTTTTATCATTATTTAGTTGAGCACTATGGCCACAAGTTGTTGCATATCCGGCTGTCCTACAGTTGTTAATGGACATAATATCAACCGTTTATTTCCTTTTCCCAGAAAAAACACCAAAGAATATTATCATTGGATGGACTGTTGCAAAGATTCAAAGGAATGTATTAATCGACTTAAGAATCCATTGATTTGTCCGCTTCACTTTAATCCGGAAGTTGCGTCGAGAGGAACATTTTGGCCAACCGATGTTCCCACACGAAATCTAACAGCAGAGCAAATTAAGAAACTTAAACAGGAATTAACAACCCTTAATCAACTTGTTGCAGAATGGATGATTCTGACGCAGAGAAATATTCCAGATTTTGTAATTAACAGTAACTCGCTAAAGGAAAAGGCTAAAGAAGTGGCTCGTGTTTTGAGAATGCCTTATTTTAACATTGACCTGGGTTGGCTGCATGGTTTTGAAATGTATCTTAATCTAAATGGCATTAGACACTGGAGAAAACGTAGACAAAGCTCAAGAACAGCTGTGAATAAGGTAATATATGAGCAGAGCATTCCAGAGGACTATGACATGGAATTGATGGAATTTAAAAACGAGTCGCCGAATGAGTTAAATACGGAACAATCCATAGAAACTTATAGAGAAGCTCTTGAAAAGGTGAATCTGTTAGAAGAATATTGCAAAAGAACACAAAATAAGGGTGCCATCGAGCTCGTAACGCTTATGCGAAGGGTTTTGATAAATACTTTGGAATAACTGTTAATTAATAAATTATAATACATATATTTTGTACAAATAAATGTTTAAATAAAACTTAAAACATCGTTGTTTTTTGTAAATTGTCTTAAGTGCTTCTTTCGGTAAGCAGATATGTATGTTCGTATACATATGTAGATATTTTACCCCGTTGTTATTTGGCATCACTTCCGTGGCGAAAGAGATAGATAAAGCCAATGAGTGTCATGTTATTGATATACATACAAACATATGTACCTAATTGGAAAAAGAGCACCAGGCCTTAAGACAGAAAATAGAATATGCATGTATGAGTTTTAAATTTGCTAGTACCTCAAAATTTGATCCGTTCTAATATGATACATACATATGTACATACTAAAATGTGATTATGTATCTAAATTTTGAAACTATAGGAGAAATCTAGCAAACAATTATGTGCATACATACCGTCATAAGACCATAGAAAGAATTTCTCCATTCTCTTTCCAATGTAGCCACTGTAGTCGAACTAGTAATTCTTAATAGTGCTATGTATCTATTACTATGTATCTATATCAAGTATTTTATTTAATAATTCATTAGTTCACAAAAAAAACAATTTTAAACAAAAAAAAACTAATAATACAAACAATGAAAGGAAAATAGTTTTATTTTATTTTATTTTATAATTAATTATTATTAATTAACCCCACAAAAGTCTACATTCAGTAGGCACAAGAAAATATGAAAAAAATTGTTTTAAATTGCATGTGGCATTCAATATTTTGACTCTATTTGAATTTATGACTAATTCCAGTCTTCTGGGCATCGAAAGAATGGAGATATTCGGTAACATCGGGTGTTATTTTCGACAATTCGTTCTTTATAGAGTCTCTGTAGCTGATTGTACATTTACAAATTCTGCGTTCGAATTCATCCTAAATGGTACAGCTGTTTCCAAAACTCGTACCTTTAGAAATATAGCGTTTGGCAAACTCGAGGCGTTTTTCTTGGTAACCTTGCTGATCAGGGTTGTTTTTGGGAACTCTTCTACGAAATCTTTCAGATCTTAAAATTATTCGAACAATCTCTGTATGATGTTTTTTTCTTGGTCGGATGTCCGACGTTCGATTGATTGCTACTTTGCGAAGAATGGTCATAATATATCGGCATCTTAATTTCCTGAAACTGTTAACTCGGCAGTAAGAATAAATGTACATACGAATGTGTATAATAGCTTCCTAATAAGATAATTCTCTACTGATTTTAAGACTATTGATATCAACTGTATACAGCAAATATCCCGGAAATCAGGCGCTTGAATTAGGTGAAGAAACATTTTGCCGAAATTTATTATTGGAAATAAGCTATGAAATATGTAAATAATTGTAAAAGACAGCACTGAGTACCGTGGTTCTGTGGGTAGTGCATCAGGTCGCTGACCGAGGAGTTCGAGAGTAAATGGACAGGACAAGCACCTAACAAATATATAATAGTATAGCCGAAATGAAACAGCTTTTCAAAACGAAAATTTCCTTTCGGCTACGGCATTAAACAATTGGCTCTTTTCGCTCGTTTGAAGAATTTAACTCGCATAACACGAACGGCTGCGGGAAGCTAGGCCCAGGGTCCCTTACGCACCTTTGTCAAATATGTATATGTATTTATTTGTAATGGACGTCATTGACAGATAACAGATTTATGAAGCAAATATCCTAGAAAGCCTAAGCGCTAATTATTTAGAAAAGTGACAACAAAAGGTCAATGGTACTTATTATGTATGTACCTAGTAGAGACAAAACTACTGTTCCAACAGTTTTTCAGCTCTTGAGTACTTAGCAATCATACCTAAACATTTTCATAATAATTTGAAGATTGATATTGCAGTAGTTTGTTTTCGAAGTAATTTTTAATTCGCTATTATAGCGCTTAAAAAATAAAAGGTCCGATATTTGTAACCGTCAATTTTTCAAGAAGCTTGGTATAATCCTATTTTTGTTTATCGATAAATATTTCCAATTCTAAGTTTTTTTGTTGGAAACATGTTGCGACTGTTGTTCAAATATCTAGCAAAAATAATTAATGTTAGGGCCTATAAAATAGGTTCGGACGCAGCCTGGAGCCCGTCAATCCAGTAAAAATTAAAAGCTTGGTCTTGAAAAAGTTCTTTTTTTTTACCAACTCCAATACACAGAATAGCAAACAAATGACTTCTACTACTATCGATTCATTATTGTTTTAACAACGACAACACTATCGTTTCACAATCGATTCGAATAATTAAATACACCTTATCAGCATGTTTGAATTAATACCACACAGATTGTGTGTGTATATTTAAGTACATCTGCTCTTTCGTGATCATCAGACAGAGAGACGCAGACGAGAGTCGTAAAAACAAACAATAAGAGCGAGTTTCATACAGAGAGGCAACAATACATCGGAAAGAGGTACATGCGTGTTTGGTTCCTCGTATTGCTACTGCGCATGTCATACATGTATGTTTCGCATACACACACGCACGCCTGCATTCATTCGTACAATGTATTTACATAGCTACTTACCGCGAGTTGTGACGTCGACTGCATAGTAAAATTTCGACTTTCGGTAAAAATTGTTGCTTGCGGTGATTCTTATGTCAAATTTAAAAATTAATTCAGTGATTAAACAATGGTGGCCTGTGCCGTGCCCGGGTGCAAGAGCAACAATGATAAAAGATTAAAACGCAATCAAGCCACAAAGGAGAAATTGGATTTCTATCGTTTCCCAAGAAATGATGAACGCACAAAAGTATGGCTAGTCTGCTGTAATAGAAAAGACAATACGTCTAATACAATGAACTTGTACATTTGCTCAAAGCACTTTAAACCTGAAGATTATGCTCGCAATTTAATGCATGAACTTCTAGCTTACCATCCCAAAAGTAGCAAAAAGTTAAAAATAGATGCGATTCCTACGCTGAATATGCCATCTTCTATGATAAATCCAGAACTGTAAGGCAATTGAAAAATTGATGGATATTTGTAAAATAAAGAATGTATTGTTTTATTTTTTTAACATTGGAAGTGCAGTAGTGGATTCCGTACCTATTCCGGATAAACCAATTATTGTTCACTTACCACAAAAACTCGAAGAAATTGTCAGTGCCAACTCACCCAGCGAAAATCATATAAACGATGAGTATGTACAAAAATGCTATGAACAATGGTGCCATTGTAATGTGTGTGGAGTAAATTTGTACAATGTACGTACTTTTTAAGGAATGATTGAATGTGATGTCTTAGTTTTAGTATATTAAGAAAACGTTGTTTATTTCCTCAATCTTATGAAAGAAGACGCAAGATCCTCGGAGCTGGTGAATTTGTCATGGTTTTATGTGTGCACTTTTTTTTTAATTTTTTTTGTTCAAACTTTTAGCTTTGTATTGAACCTAAGTTTAGTTACAAACCTACAACTTGAACTAAATATAACTTTTTTTCCGAGTTCTTACCATAAACATTTTACATACTTACTCGTATGACGTCTATTTTTTTATGAATGTCTAACAAACATCAGAGAGTACAACTGTAATGAAGAACACTTCTGAATCAGACAGTCCCCTACATTCGTGTGTAGTATAAAACAAATATAACAACATGTACGATTGCCAAAAGAGAAGCTGTGGGCCCTATTGCGCCAAATATTTATATCTTCTTTTTATGATGACTATATTTTATTTGACATTACCTTATAAAATGATCTTAATAAGTCGAAAATGTTTATCTGCATAGTTTCACACAGCTTTTGGTATCTTCTTTCAGATTTGGGAATACCATAAATTTTCCTCAAAACCCAATATATTCAACAGTAATCGATAAGACGGACTCAAAGCCTGATATTTCAAAGCATCTTAAGCCTTTAGACAAAGTTCCAAAAAAAGTTGATACATATAGCAGAATGCCCACTGAAATGAATGAAGAAGATACCGCTAAATGGCATCAAAGACGATTAAGCTTCCTTGACCACGTTGTGTGGATTTGGTTAAATCGGAGCCGATATGTTGATCCAAAAATCGTTACTAGCAATGTTTTGATAAAATTAAAGGCTAAAGAAACTGCAAATATTTTGGGCACATACATTCTAACCCCAACCAAATGGTTTCATTCATTTAAAGCAAAACATAAACTACTAAATCTCAAACGTAAACATACTTCAAGTAACCTGTCGCTAAATATTCTGGATATTATAGCAGAAGAATGGCCGAAATTTTGTAACGAAGGAGAGACGTTATTCGATGACAGTGATTCGAAAAAAATGATTTCTGAGGAAGTGACTCGTGAAGAAACAACTTGTGAGAATACCGAAGATCGAATAGAGACATACGATGATGCATTAGAGTGTTTAAAAATGGTGGAAGATTATGCGCTATGTGAAGGAAATTTAATGGCTGTGAAACTTATATCTCAAATCGAAGAGGTTTTAAGAAACAGGAAACTGTGATGTGTTATTTGTTAAAGTTATATTTTAAAAATACAATCACGTCGTAAGAGAAAAATATTACTTGGCTTATTTTTTTTGGGGGTCTTCAGAGGAATTTCAGTTTATAGTTCTTCTTTACGGTGAGTTTATGATGCGGTGTAGAAATATCATAATCCTCTCACTTTACTCCTTCCCTACTGATCCGCCTGTTAAATTTGCCGGTTTGGAAACAGTTTCAATTAAAGAAAAGTAGGATTTTTCAGCTGGGGAAGTAGTAGGAGTACCTACCTTCATATGTATGTATAGACTCTCACCCTCATCCCTCGAGGCGGTTTAGAAAAACGAGTATTGTCTTTCCTTAAGGCGTTTCGTGTTTAAACAGGTATTCCAGAAATTGAACGCTACAAAACACCTTCATTGGTAAGTAGTCCATATACGATCCACTTTTTTTTACGTTTTACGCCGTTTTAGTAAAACCCCACGGGGAATAAGGGTGATTATTTTCTTATGCTCATCTAAATTTGACGGATTCTCCCCAATTTCTTTATGTAAAACTCTTAGTAGCAATATATGTGGATACTATGTACTTAAGCATTTGCAGTTTGACTTTTAGATTCTATGCACCTTACCAATATCAATTGCAGACAATCCGTTTTTTTAAAGCATTTTACTTTATGTTATTCCCCAGTAGGAAAGATTAAAGTAAAAAATTAAGTGATGGCTCCAAAATGAAAATATGTGGGAATGGAAACTGTTGTCCTTTACTCATACTTACTTCTTGTTTTTCGACATCCTCAAAATTGTACCCTTTCCTTTCTGAATACAATCAGCGAGATTTAAAAACAAATAAAATAAACACTCCTTTAAGCATAAAAAAAAACACTTATCATATTTTATTAACATATAAACCTTAAGGTAATAAAAGCTAGTCGTAAGACTTTATCGAGAATCACGTTGTGTAGCCCTTGGACTCTTAAATATAATCTCTAGCGTTGACAGCAACCCGATGGCCCTGTAATTCTCCTGTCGCAATGCAAAGTCTTCCAACGGCTTCAGATGCTCCAGAGCTTGTTTATATGAATCAATTATCGGTTCCGACTTTTCATCAGGTCCACCATATTCCAAACTATCATCATCATCAAAACCATCCTGAGTCAAATCAATAGAATCATTTCTATCGGGTCTAACTTCAATCTGTGAATCACGACTTTCGTCCCTCAAGTGACCATAATAATCACTAAGATCATCGTCATATTTCCTTTTATTATTTTTGGGTACAAATTTCTTGCCATTGTATTTAGAATCTGAGGTAGGAGAGCCTTCACTCTCACATGACTTGTTAGACTTAGCAGTACTCCGGTTTAATTCCATTTGAGCGAGTTTTTCTTGTTCTTCCTTAACCAAAACTTCTATTTCCTCCGAACTTAAAAGCACTGCAGAGGGGTCCAACTCATTTATTATCGTCGGTAAATCCAAAGTCTTATTCCGGCTGTCGTCCAAGTCCATCATCTCCATATGGACCATATGCGATCGTCGAAATTTTCGTAGCCAATAATCGTCGACATTAAGTGTAAGTGTGGCTCCCAGTAAGTTACGTACATCTGTGGCAATCTTTCGCAGTTCGCGTCTCGTTGTGCATATCGCAGCCGTTTCTGAATAGTGTTGGGCCCTTTTGCACCACTCGAGTACAGAGTCGTTTATCAGCGTCACCCGACGTAGTTTTTCTGCCTGTTCAGCTGCTATTTCGGCCAATCTAGCATTCTCTTCATCGGCAAAACCAGGTGGAGCAGACAAATTTAAGGCCGGTACAGCCCCCGTAGCCAAACGTCGAAATCCAACATCTTTCTCATGGAAATGCTTCGAGCAGATATAAGGCCTTCGTTGCCATCGAATTGAATCGTTTGACTCGTGACAAATCCCTAACCAAATTTCGTAGAGAGGATTTTCACGCGCGGGAAAGTTAAAAAACTTCAAACTCTTGTTATCGCGGGAGTTCGACTTGCAACCATAAATTGCGCATCTCCGTACATCGGGCATTGCGAATAAAAAATATATACCAGAACTATAACAATTTAAAACAACAAAATATGAAAACCCTTGATTAATAAAACTTCCAACGACAACAGGGTTAACGGACACGAATAAACAAACCAAACAAATCACTCGGGTCTTGGAAACAGCACTAACGTAGCACTCCGTAGAAACCTGAATCGTACAATTCGTTGGAATAGTTTGTTCTCCCTCTTCAGCACACTCTTTTTCCTCTGCCTTCGTTGCGCCCGGTTCTACAGATGGTTTTGTTCATTCGGGGTTTTTCGTATTCTCTCTTTGTTCGGCCGGGGCTGTTACATGCGGAGCAAGCATTTTGTGTGCGATGAGGAGGAACTTTCTACATAGTCACCGATACACACATCCATTGACATATTTGTGTAGGTATGCAAGCACAGAGATATAGAGACTGGTTTCATCGGAACTGTATACAGCACCTAGGGTGTACAAGAGAAGAAAATTTTGCTGTTGCCGGGCAACTTTTTTTATTTTTTTTTTTTTTTTGTAGTGTGAAGGGGATTTGGAAAAAGTATCTGCAGCAATGCTGTGGAATGGATTGAGTGTGAGGAAAGAAGAAGAAAAACTACTTTTGGATGAAATGAGGGTTAGTCGGATGGTGGGCGATAGATTTGATGATAGATGAACGTACAAAATAAATTTCATGTGTTCGACTGTTTCAGTTTTCTTGGATTATACTCCAGTTCTAAAATGTCATTAGTTGTGTTTTTTATTTCAGATACTCGATGATCCGTAATAAAATAGAAAATATTTAAGAAAATTTAGTTGACAAATATTTTTCATCTTTAAAGTAGATTGTGTGACATGCACTCAGTTGTTAACGAGGACAGAACAGGTAGGTACTACGTTTGCATGTATGTAGACATGTACATACAAATGTACATAGTTTTAATATACATACATATGTATGTATGTATATCTTTCGGTGGTGGGTGTGAAAAATTGCAGGTGGTATTGAATTGTATTGATTCCTTGTCCCAGGGTTGCAAATTGCATGCCAGGAGATAAATGTGATTTTTTGAGATTTAAAGTTTACTCGACGCGGATGCAGTAGGTACAAAATTAGTAAAAAGAGAATCTATGTACATATGGGTCTGGCATGATTTTAAGGTATTATAACTTTATGCGTACGTGTGTACATAAATTCAGGTAAAGTAAACTTAATTATGCATACGAACAAACATACGAATATATGTACATACATACATACATACATATGGGGATGCATATGCATGTACATATATTTTTTAACGCATGTAAATACTTTGATACTTATATATGTACATATGTACATATGTACATAAATATGTACATATACGTTAATTGTAATGTAGGTAGTATAACAGGGAGGGTTTCGTATCCTAATGGACTTTAATTAACTGTTTACAAATTTTTGGTATACCAGGTCCATGCGACCCAGTGTGATGTGCTTTACACGAATGGAAGGGGCCTATTTTTTAAAGCCGTATCTATAAGGCAATTTTTGTTTTTGAGACGCTTTTTCATGACCGTTTTATTCTCGGACGCTTGCGACATGTGACCTATGAAAGAATTTTTAGGTGTTGTCTGGAGATTGAACCTCGAACAATTTGATCCGTAATCGAACGCACTAACCACTTGAACCACGGCGCGATTAACTACTTACTAGATGGAATTTTTTTCTATTGTCGGTTGTTTCTAGGAAATGATCCCGATCTGAGACATAACTTAAGCGAAATTTATACACATCACAGTCATGCTTATAGTAGGTGTTAATATTAGAATACGATTCTCTAAAGATCTAACTTGTTCTCTTTCTGTTAAAGCCCTTGTTTATGGACATCTATCGATATGCCAGTAGGGATACCGGTAATCCCTAAAGACTGTTCTTCATTTACACGTAGTAATCATCGATATATATGTTTGTAAATGCTACATGAGAGCTAATATAAATGCTACACATACATACATTTGTACATACATATGTACATATATCCGCTGCACTTTTTGACCTAAAGATTAGTATCTGCATATTTATTCTAAGCTGGTGTGCTGTCTAACAGAAATTTCCGTTTATAGGGTAACCTCCACTACTGTGGCTAATGGTAGTGACCGACTAAGATTGTGCTAGCAATGTCAGGAAAGCTACATCTTACAGTAAAAGAGCAGATGGAGTTTTTTTTAACTTGGGTGCCCAAATTGGTATTGTTCACAATAAGATGCAGAGTACCACCTAACAGCATAGTCAAGCTTATCGCTGCTTGGAATCGCCAAATATATAATCCGATTTGGTTAAGCATGGCCTCAAATCTCGAAAGAAGATTATTGTCAGAGGAGTCGAACGTATTCTTGTGATAGATTCCAGGAATATTCCAAGTAATTGCAGGGCGGACGAACTGGTGTCTGTAGACTAAAACCGGCTGACACAGAATCGATTAAGTTCCACTTTGATACTACAGTCCATAAAATGGCGAATACCAGGTAGAATAATTTTACAACGTACCTATTCTAAGCAGATCTGGTCAAACCTAGGTTTGAAGAAAATGAAAAGATACGTAGGTATGTATGTAATGATTTCTGTAGAAGCTGTGGAAAGAATAAAGGAAGAAACGATGACCTACTTTGGTTGACATGTTTTGCCCTATAGAGATTAAGAGGGAAACCCTCACCAAGTACTACCTTGCGTAGAGTTGTACTTACCGCACCGAACCTGAACTTTGATAAGAAAAACGTTTGTTAAGAGCGTACTTTTCCATGGTTTAATAGCAAGTATAGACGAGTTGAAACGTCAAACGAACCACAGCTAATTACACGTACATCCGAAACACTCTGTTGGTAAAAAGAAGGGGCTTTCTAATTTCAGAACCCTTTACTATCCCACACCGTATAATGCACATTTAGTTGTTACATATCTTATTGATACTCACCATGCAGCTCAATAATGGCATGACATCGATAATCTTGCTGTTCAAAGCTGCACTACCATCCAGGAAATTTGCTAGAAGTTTTTAGAAAAAACGACAACTTTGGCTAGAGATGAGAGTCTCCGACACAGAAATTGCACCCTTCCTTAATATTTGAACTATGTATGTACGTATGTAACAAGTAAAATGCTACAATTTCATTACGATAGACCATTTTATTTCAATGCCAAAATACACAACTGGTTTTTAAAAACAATGACTTATATTTTCTCATGCCGCAAGAGGGCCCGTTGCTTAAAATGAATTTCCAAGTTGGACACCAATCCGATCGCTCTAAAATCTTCTTTTCGCAAAACAAAGTCTTCCAGTGGTTTTAGATAGTCCAGAGCTTTCATATACGTACAAATTTTCGATTTTGGTTTTGGGTCGGATGTAGAATCATCTGAACTCCAATCAAAACATACGGCATCCTTTTCGTTACTATTATTTTTCACTACTCCATCGACATGAGGAGTTGTTCCTTTCAACTCAATTTCAAACTGATGAGTGTTTTCTATGTCAGGCTGAATTCCGAGAGAAGGATCGTTATAAGAATGTGACTTATTCAATTTTATTTCATATGGAATATTTAATTGCGAGTCGTTGACGCGATTTACATTATTTAACATCAATTGACTGTTATTTTCTTCAACACGTTCATTAGCTACGACAGAACTGTCAGAAGGATGTGCTTCTTTCGAGTTGATCTTTGTTTTACAGTTAATATTATTGCTAGTCAATAGGGAAAGACTTTTAGGTTTTTGTTTTTTCGATTGAATATTATCATAATTATCGAGCTTTGGTGTCTTAGAGGAACGTCTGCGTCGTTTATTAACTCTTCTTGATCGGACCGGAAACCAAGACGTTGGCAACTTAGGTTTAGGTTCTTCATATTTACGAATGTAGCTAAGATAATTCTCTAAAAACCCTTCGTTTATGTTAGTAGCTAACACTTTATTGCCACTACTGCCTATAGTCTTATTTTGAAAAACATTTTCGCTGATCTTCGATGAACTTGTCGTAATATCACATTCTAAAGATTCATCTGGATTACCTTCTTCGATATTGAGGTCAGACTGAGTTAAATCCATCACTTTATCAGGTGTTTTGAAGACGGTGCGTTTAAACTGAGTTATATCACGTTTTATAGATTTATCTTTAATAATTTGTTGAGAAATTGTGTCGATGCTGGAGTTAGATTGATTTACTTCATTCGGTAGAGATATCTCAGAAACGATGTTGGGTGGAATTACCTTGTCTTGTTTTAAAAAATTGTAATTACTAACTTCGTCTAAGACGCAGGCATTGCAGCTTACTCCATCATTATTCACCAGAGTGTTACTGACTTCAGTGTTAATAAATTCAGTGCAAAATTTGATGTCGTCAAGAATGATGCTGCAGTCGGCAGATTGGTCGTCCATAACTTCGTTCTTAACAACTAAAAGAGGGGAGACCGAATGACTTCTTTGATCTAAATCTTCATTAATCTCACTATTAACTGCAAGGTCGAAGCTATCCATCGATTTTTGTGAATTTTCGGAACTGTTATCACCATCAAAGCTGGTCAACACATTTTTCTTTTTCAAAAACTCAATAAAGGGGCTACTGCCACTGATAGTGGATTTAGTATTGGTATGGGATTTAGTTTTTTTGACATATCTCTTACCACTAAATTTAGGAGCGCCATCCTCCTTAGCTAATATAGGTCTAGTCGTAAATTCACACCTGACAACACCAATGTCACTCTTTTCAACTAAGTCCTCTCTTATCTTTGGTGCATAAGAGCAACTTCGGTTGTCCAATATTAGTTTTGTCAACTCAGCCCTTTTCTCAATAGCCTCTGTGTTCTTATAAATAGTCACAGTCGGGTCTAATTCTCTTATGATCTTTTCGAAACTCAACATACTACACCACTTAGACGTTCTCTCATATGGTTCCACTTGACAAAGACGTGCACGGAGCTTTCTACACCAATAGTTATCCAAGTTAAGTGTTAGTTTTGGTGCTAGTATTTTAAGAAATTTGCTGGCAACTTTAATTAGTTCCGTGTTCGGTATGGACATTAGAGAATAATATTGGCTCCGTTTAGCCCACTCAACGACGGAGTCATTTAATAATCTGACCATGCGTGTTTTTTCCAGCTGCTCAGGTGTTAGGTCACTCTCCGTAGGCTTCTGATCAATAATGCAAAATGGTGGATTATTCAAATTTAAAGTCGGTACAGCATTATACGCTAGACCTCGACAACCAACATATTTACTGTGAAAATGTTTAGAACAGATATACGGCCGCAAATTTTTTCGAATAGCGTTTATGGAGCCATAACAGATGTTCACCCAAACTCCATAAAGCCTACTTTCTCGCGAGGGAAATTTAAAAAACTTTAGATCCAAGTCCTTGCGTGCGTTGGATTGACAGTCAATTATTATGCATCGCACGGACGTAGACATTGCTGTTACAAACGCACACAATTTATCTGACTACAATATCCCAACAAACGGCAACACTTTTATTTATAAAAAAAAACCGATGTACACACAAACAAGAGAAATAAACAATCTATCTATCAACTCGAAATTTGCTTACTGAACTGACGTTCACGCTCCCAACAGAGCAATTCACACTACTCGAGGTTCATCGTTCGTTTCCTCCATGATATGGTCTTTCTACACCGGCAGTTTTTGTTTACTTATGTTCATATGTACGTATGTATGTATTTATATTTCAATAACTCCTCTCTGAATGGGCGAAGAGAGATACATGTCACTATGTATATTCTCTACAGAGAGCCATACTTGATTGTACATACAGTCAGTCAAAGAAGTTCATCTGCACACGTTAAAATAAAAATGATGAAATATGAAAATGATTTGGATTGCCCTAAGCAAATACTTCTCCGATGGGACGAATGAATTCTTCCAGGGTTAGAGCTACTTATTAATTCAAAGCACAAATTAAAATTGCATTTATGTCATTGAAGACAATACGGATTGAACGAAAAACACACAAATTGCATTATTAGTAGGTAGGTACTTATCTAATTTATTACAATAAAACTGCTACAATTACTACATTCTAGTTTCACAAAGACCCAATAAAGAACATATTACTCCGAGTTCTCGCGAGTTTGCAAAATGTACTTAAGGCTTGAAAGCATCCCAATTGCCCGGTAGTCTTCTTGCTGTAGTGCAAAATCCTCCAGCGTCTTGATATACTCCAGTGCATGGCTGTATGAATCTATTGTCAGTTCTGGTTTTATATTAGGCTCGGAAATAAAGTCCTCTTGGACTTTGTCATCTACATCGCTATATTGACTCTTATCGTTGGGCTTTACATCCTCTAAAGATTTTGAATTATCCTTGTCATTTGAATCAGCTTTACCACCCACCCCTTTAATCTCAATATTCGGATCCAATTCATGTACAATATCCACTAGATTCAATGTTTTATTCGAGCAGTCCTTGACCTTACCCGTCTCTAAATGGAACGTTTGAATACTTCGAAACTTTGTCCACCAGCTGTCATTAAAACTGAATTCAAGTGTCGGATCCACTATATTCAAAATTTTTCTAGCGATCGGTATAATTCCCGATTTTAGTTTACATACAGAAGCCAATGATGGGTTATGATGAGCTCTTATAGACCACTCGAGAACAGCCTCTTCTACCAATTCCATCAAATAAGCCCTTCTCTGTTGTGCAGTCGAAATAGCACTTTCTTTATCAGTCAGTTCATGAATTGGATTTAAATATAAGCTTGGGATGGAATCTTCATTAACTAAATCACTATTGTCACTGAAATGGTTCTCACAAATGTATGGCTCCGGATGGACTCGTATAATGTCCGCAGACTGATAACAGATCTTCATCCAATTTTCATAAGCAGGGCTATCACTTGAGGGAAATTTTATAAATTTTGTACCCGTCTCTGTGCTCGATTTGCAGGCTACTATTACGCATTTCAACATATTGTATTAATGATACCCGAAATATGGCAACACTGACACACAAATTTAAGCTAATGAATAACGCCAAAGAACAACTAGAAACGACAACCGTTCGCTCAACACTTTATAAAAAGGAAACCATGACTGATGACAAAGTGGAAACTGTAGTTGCTGTTGTTTTGCTTTTTCTACTCTCTCTCAAACTCTCTTTTTTATTGAGTTGGTTTTTAAGAGAGGTAACAGGGAAGTTCTCTGTACTGTGAAACAAAAAACTTATCATACACTCATAGATGCTAAAGAAAAGTTTATTTTTACTATAAGCTATTAGACAATAATAAAGAAAGTTAATTTGGTAATTAATAGAAATTGTACGAGGGGTGAGTTCATAACTGCAAAAAAAAATGTCTGTAAATTTACCGCAGTAAATTCTGAAAACTGGGCGCAGTGGTTTAAGTGGTTAGTGCTTTCGACTACGGAGCGAGGGGTTTGAGGGTCAATCCCCAGGAAACACCTATAATTTCTTTCACGACCCTACATCTCGCGAGAGTTTGACAAACATCCGAGGGTATAACTGTCATGAAAAAGTTTCTTAAATAAACAATTGCCCTACGGATAATTGCGGACACAGCATTAAACAGTAACATGTCGATACGATACAGATACACTGACCCCTCCACTTATTCTTTACAATATCGTTAGTTGGCATAAAGATAGTGTATGTGGCCTGTAAAATAGACTAACTAATGAGTACTGAAATGTGTGGTTGTGTGAAGCACATTTTTCTTTTTGTGGAGGACATCACCTTACAAAGTAGGACTGTCCTTCTCAAAGGAGGACGGGTGGCTAGCCTAGCTTGTTATACTCCATGAAGAGACCAGAACCGGAACCTTGAGTAGATTGTAACCATTCGATGATCTCATTACGATCAATATAAAGGCATTCAAGTTCTCTATTATTCACCCATACATTGCGTAGTTCGATTCCATACCCACTTTTTAAAGCCGTTTTGTTTAAAAACAATATTAATGATAAAGTATTCAGATAAATGACGAATAACGAAACTACATCGCACGTCAGACGAGAAATCATAGAGAAAAACCGCCAATTTAAATCATCGAATATCCCTATCACAACGCAGCTCAGAATCATGAGTACCTAGGAATAATTAATAAATGAAAAAATCCTGTTAAAAAATTATTAATTTATTTTCCAACGGGTCTTATATCTATATAAATAAAATTTAAGGGCAAAGGTTAACTAAATTTATACTTTTTTTCTTGTTTCAGTTCAAATAAGCTTCTCAAGCCTTTCAATATAACCTATTAATAGGAAATTTTCTTTCATCAGTGCGAATTCTTCCATTAATTTTATACACTTCAGGGCTTCATCCCGCGTTTTTAGTGGTTTTCTCCGGGAGATCGTTGATTGTTTTTTAGGTGTTGTCGGTACTGGCTTGGTTGTGTTGTTACGTCTAGAAATAGAAGTCGTGATTGGGATCTTGTGGTTTAGTTCTAACATATTTTGTGCATGACGATGCGAATAGTATTTTGTTGCAGGTGCAGCGGTTATAGGTGGAGTGGTTATAGGTGGAACGGTTGTAGGTTGAGCGTTTATACGTGGAGCGGTTATAAGTGGAGCGGTTATAGGTGCAGCGGTCATAGTTGCAGCAGTTAAAGTTGCAGCGGTTATAGGTACAACGGTTGCAGGTGCCGTATTTATAGGTGCTGTAGTTAGAGATGGCGTAGTTGTAAATGTAATAGTTATAGGTGTAATAGTGATAGGTGTAGTAGTTATAGGTGTAGCAGTTATAGGTGTGGTAGTTATATGTGTAGTAGTAATAGGTGAAGTAGTGATAGGTGTGATAGTTATAGGTGTTGTAGTTATAGGTGTAGCAGTGATAGGTGTAATAGTTATAGGTGAAGTGGTTGTATGTGTAGTAGTAATAGGGGTAATAGTTATAGGTAAAGCAGTTGCGGGTGCAGTAGTAATAGGCATAGCAGTTACAGGTGGCGTAGTTATATGTCCAGCAGGTTCAGAAGTTATAGATGGATCCGTTACAAAGAACAAAGACGGAGAAGTAGCCATAGGTTTAGGAGGAATCGGATTAGGTTTCACATTTTTAGATTCATTTAGCTTCTTGAATCCCGGGCCGTGGTATTTCGCTGGAGCAACGAAAACAAGAGGTTTTGAAGGACTTATTTGCCGAATGGGTCTCCGTGTTTTTCCTTTAGCATTTCTTCTTTTAGCAGTTGTAGAAACAGTTTTTTTTGTTTTTACCGCGCTAGATACACTATCCATTCGTTTTTTAAAATTCCAAACAAAAAGTGTCTCTTTTTCATCTGTGTTTGCTGTCGTCCTTGAAAGGATTTCGATTGGTCTTGATATTTCAAACTTGGGCATATCCGTATATAGCAAAACATTATCGTGCAATCCAGAACCATCAGGCGTATGCGCTGATTCGATTTCGTTTTCTGGTATCTTATGTCCAGTACACACAGAAGTAGGTATAAGTTCTTCAAGGTCGACGCCTTGCGTATTTATCCTAGGTTGTTCCTTCTGAACTACAGTGCTTCCGAATCTAGTACACACCGATCTAGGTAATTGATCCTCGATATCTACAAAATCCCACATTGCTTTAAAACTATCAGTTTCTGACGTTTCTTGGGTATTTATTGCTTTATCGGTAACTAAAAGTTCATCAGAAAAAGATACTGAATCGGCAGCAAGTTGTTCATCAGCTCTTGTAATATCATTGACTACAGATATTTTACCGGCATTAAGTAATTCATCAAATTTTTCAAGTTCATCGGCAAAGAACGTGTCATCCATTATGAGTGGTTCATTGATCACGAGTGGTTTATCGTGAATAGGCTGATCGTCCTCAATTTCTATAATTTCATATCTTTCCTCGGGTTCATCATCATCAATTTCAATTATCTGTACGACAGGTTTCCCTTTACCTGATTCTCGTTCTAAATTCTTTTGAAGCAGCAGATCCCTAATAATATCCCGTACCTGAACGGATTTACCTTCTTTACAACCAAAACTAAAAACTTTCGTGTTTTCTGCATTCAACTCGTATTTATAGCGAAATTTTGTTAGCCACTCCTTGGTCGGAAAAAACCAGTCCATTCGTAGGACCGTTTTAAATTGAATTGCCATAGACTGTATAACTGAATTTGTCAAACGGAATTGTGAGTAAAATATCATTCGTCGTATCCACTCGAACACTAGTTTTTCCAGCAACTCTCTGTCAAAGACAAATCTTTTGGATCCCTCTACCATCCCTGGATGTGTATTGGCAAAGAGAATATCTTTCTACAAAGAAAAACGAAAAAAAAACAGTAATGGCTACTCCGACAAAAAAAATCAATAACGATTCATGTTGAGAGAATGAATAAAATACACAATACACTCACGTTCATCCTCAAAATGCAAAATAATACTGTCAATGGATGTACTATATGTACGAATGTATGTTAAACAAAAGGTAACCAGAATAATACCCTTAGACTGCTACTTCTGCGTGGACTATAACGCGAGTATATGGAACGCAACTGATTATAAAAAACGACCCGCTAAAATGTATTTCGAATTATTAAGAAAAATACACTTCGGTAGAAAGGGAAAGCTTCATCCATAGTAGCTAAGGTAGAAGTGAGTGCGCAAGATAAATACGCTCTCTTCTCTTACAATTTTGTGAAAACTCAATTATATTATTTTATAGGTAGCAGAGTTCTGCAATATTCGTGTGTGAAATGCATTTCAGTGTTCCCATTTTGATGTATTAATAATGATGATCTCAAAATTTTTGTTCAACATTCATAACATACTGTCCTGACTACATTTTGGTTGCATAAAGTTTTCCTAATTCTGCTTAGAATGTTGTAGTTGGCATATACTGACAAATATTGTCTGGCACCACCAAAAATTGAAAAATGTGCAAATACTTACAGGAAATACAAATTTTTGGCACAACAGATCCATGGGATCCAGGGCCTAGCTTCTCACAACCATTCGTGTTGTGCGTGTTATATTCTTTACACGGAGGACCTAATATTTAACGTCGTAACGCCTTGGATGTTTATCAGACAGTCGCAAGAGATGGCGCCGTGAAAGAAATTTTAGGTGTTGTATGGGAAACGAACCTTGAACTCCTCGCTCCGTTGTTCAACGTAACACAAATACTTGCAAATACTTACAAACCGAAAAAAGACAAATAAAATCAGTGTATGTATGTATATCTGCTGCATATTATCTAATTCCCACTTTTTCATTGTACATATTTTGTATATTTTATAATTGGGAAATATATTAAAAGTATTAGTATTGAAACTGACATAAATTAGAATTAATTTATCACATTTGCATTAAGTTATATAAAATTTCAAATTCAGCGTAAACATATTAAGCAACTACTCTCGGTGTAACTATCAATTACAATTTGTGTGAGTGGGAACACTGTTTTACGAGTTTGTGCAGATGAAGTTAACCAAAAGCAAATGACTGAAATGAGGAAATTATATATACGTGAGGCCGCACCTTTATCTCTCGTTTCCTCTCTTTAGCTATCGCACTAGGGCTACCATGGTATCATTATGACAAATAAACGGATTAAAAAATTTCATGTGAAATACACAAGGTCAGTTTCTTTACTCACGTTTATAAAATCTTAATTTTTTCAATTAATGGGAACTTTTGATAAAAATTATGAAATTTAACCTCATCTTACTTTTCGATAATTTCCACAAGTTTGCCGCTCAACCTCTTTGTAGGAAATTTTTGAACATAAAGAGGAAATTGCCCTCCGTACTTTCATGCATTTAAAGAAAATGGTTCTAAGTGAACGAATACCCATTGAATTTTCATTACATTATATTTACAACTTGTTGTCAAAATTTTTTGTGTTAGATATTAAGGGCTTAAGTCAGAAATTGCAGTTTCCAGATAATGAAATTTAAGTCTGCACCGTTCATTGACTCATTGCCTTTGGATATTTAATACCAATCGAAATACAAAAAATACTGAATAATTTTTATAATTTGGTCACGGTTTCGTTATCTTTATTAGTTCTCAAGAATTTACATGAAACGGCTTTCGAAGGAGGCAACCCTAGTATTTCGTCTTAATTTCTCTGAGTTCTTTCATTTGTCCTCTTTCTCTGCAGTGATGCCGTAGGAGCTATTGCAGGAGTTTTTGTCGTACTATGTTACTGTGGTGAGTACTTAAATCTGAGCAAAATTAATTATTTTGTCTTTAAATTGTTAATAATAATATTCAATTAGCTTTTTGTTGAATAGAGTCAATGGAAATTGTGGAATTAAACATCAGAATGCAATGATTGTAAAAGTAAGCTACATATATGTATGTACATACATACATATGTATATGAATATCTCGCTCATGTGTACATATGAATTAGTAATGAATCATTTTTGTACATACTTTAATTGTTAATAGATAAACGACTAAAAAAAAAAAAAACAAATTTTTGGCGCAACAGGTCCATGGGACCCAGGGCCTAGCTTCTCACAACCATTCGTGTTGTGCGTGTTATATTCTTCACATGAATGGAAGGGGCCTACTGTTTAATGCCGGATCCGAACGGCAATTTTGAGAAGCTTTTTCATGACAGTTTTACTCTCGGATGTTTGTCAGACGCTCGCGAGAGGTGGGGCCGTGAAAGAAATTTTAGGTGTTTGTCTGGGGATTGAACCTGGAACCCCTTCCCCCGCAGTCCAACGCACTAACCACTTGAGCCACGGTGCCCATTAGATAAACGACTAAAAATTGGATAAAAATGTAAACGATTTAACTAAAACATAGGTTTTAATGCTGTAAGTTCCCTTACTTCCAAAATGGTATGTTTAATTGAAGATCGACATTTTTTACAAAGAATCTTGAAATCCAGATACATACATACATACATATACGACCAACACATATGAAGAATCAAATGAAATAAGATATGTGTGTAGAGGAGTCTAAAATAATATTAGGAACTTCTTTCTAAATATTGTACTATTATTAGCCCGCTCATAAGGAAACAAGAGAACAAAAAAAAATGTAAAATTTCAAATCAAATGGTATCTATAAATTATTTTCACATGATTGAAATATTCCATTTCGGTCTTACGGTATAAGCATAGAAGCAAGGTACGAATAATTACCCAAGGAAATTCACCGAAAATTGCCATACCATAGCCTTTTGGACATATTTTCACTTTTGACTTTTTGGGGAATACTTCAATATGAAAATGAATTTGTCTAAAAAATTTTAGGCGATTATTCGCACACCACTTAAATTTTTTTTATCTTTATCTTTTGATTAAATGAACATGAAATTCTCTGAATGTTAGTTAGTAAATAATTCTTTCTGAAGTCGTACTTCGTACATTCAAAAATACACATACGGTAACTCTTATTTGCAAATCTAAAAATAACATTTTTAAGGCATATTAAATAATAATGCATATATGTACATACATATTCATGTGCATAACTAGTATGTGCAGGTATAGTTTAGTAGACTTTTAATAAGGCAATGTCTAATCATTATCAATAGGTGGCTAAGCTAGGCATTTTAAAAGCCTTACAATTTGGACGATATATACATATGTTTATGTGTAGATACATTCATACATATATGTATGTATGCATATATTTTTTATTTGTATATACAAATGTACATGCATTAGTATTATTCTTTAGCTTTGTTCCATCTTAGTTCCAGTTTACTCTCGAAGTACATATAAAATTGCTTTCTGATTTGCAGTATCTCTCTTAGGAACACTGGTGAGTAAAATCATGCAGCCACTAAAATAAAATCATTAGAAAAGTGTTTTTTTTTAATATTCTTTAAGTATTTTTATTTACATGGTAAGTGCATTTTCAAGTATTTATATTTACATAGTTTAGAATTGAACAGAAAGTCACGGTCGATAGTTACAACTTTGAGGTAGTACGGGACTATGCTTGATCCCATTTGGGTAGATGGGATTTGGAGGAGGAGGTTCGATAACGAACTACCTACATATATCAGCTGTACATTGATCTCGATCTAGTCAAAAAAACTGCGCAATAGTCGGGTGAAATGGCTTAAACATGTAAAGGAAATAAACACCAGTAGCGCTCAGTTCCGTATTCGAAAAGAAACACACGGCTATGGTCGATATATACAATAAGAATAAATTGTTTGTTTCGCACTAAGATGAAGCCTAATTTTCATCTCCAAATTTCGAATTTTTTCAAGTACTTACCGAAACCACGTTGCTAAGTGAGTGTAAGAAAGATAGAATATTAAAGTCATAACTATTGAAAAACATACAGAAGAGCATACAATCCGTTTGGAATGGATCGTTTGAGAACCACCTTCCTACACAGCCCGAACAAAGTGGGCGTGGCATTCTGAATTTTTCGTCGAATTACAACGATAACTTCGAACGTTTGAGGATGTTACATTCGTCAAAATCGTCAAAATCGGTTTTTTTATGAAAACACTCACAAAAAGTGGGGGTGGCTAAAGTCAATGGAGGGATGAATTGTAGACAATCTGAATATCTAAATATTTGGTCTTAACAAATATAACCGATTTCCTGTTAAATATTGAAGTTTTGAAAAAGTGACCTTGACAGTGGGATGGTTTCAAAATTTTTTACACTGTATTGCTTCTCTTTCTCGATACCCTAAATATGAAATTTCAACCTTATAGCTCAAAATATAAGGCCCAACAAGTGGTGACATAGTCCGTATGTCGGAAAGACTAATATGACGGGCAGACGAACTGACGGACAGACATGGTTCAATCGTTTTCGCTATTGATACTGATTATGAATGTATGTAATATGTATATATGTATATACTTTGTAGGGTCTATCTCGATTATTTATCAAAAAAATTTTATTTCGTTAGAACAACATTTTGTCATAAGAATTTGCCGGCATTATGTACATAGGTAATAACCTACCTTGTTTGATCGAGGTCTTTAAATATATACATACATATGTACATATGCATTTATAAATCCTTTGTTATTTAGAATCAATATGCACATATTATATGTACATATGCGTGTGATAACTTTTTGTATGTGTGAAAAGCTTTATTTTAATTTAAAAGCTTATGTTAGTCCCTACATACATATGCACATATTTATTAGTTATTACTATCCTTCGAAATTTCTTGTTAAGTAGGTACTAATATCGGCCGTTCCTTCTTTTTTGAAGCGGGAATGTCGAGAAGAAACCAAAGAAAACATCGTACGAAACACTGACTATATATTTGCGTCGCACGCGCACAAAAAGGGAGGAAAGAAAAAGAGTAAATTCGCTCTCGTAAGAAAATGGTAAAAATTCAATTCGTAAGCGAATAAGCGGAGAGAGAATAATTTGCTTTGCTGACGAATTCTTTGCCATTCGTCTGAGCACTTTGTGTGTGGTGCGCTGCGTCAAAAATAAGGGAGCTAGTTTTTTTTTTTTTTGGTTATAAATATTAAACTCATTTTCTGTGTTAGTGAATGTTTGCGATAAACATTTTGTTGTATTGCAACGGAGAGAACATAAACAACAGAATTATCTATGCCGAGAAGTCATGTACAGAATCCCGCAATGCTCATTGCAGCTGTTAAAGAAAACGTAGCGCTTTACGACCCGGAGCAAAAGTATTACTGTGATTTCGATGAAAAAGTTAAGCTTTGGAGTAAAATAGCCAAAAAATGTGGCTTAAAATCTGGTAAGTTATAACTATTCTTCATCTGTCGATTGTACAATCTTACTATCCTAGACCACGTATTATAGTGCACGAGGCGAAAATGATGTGGAAAAATCTTCGCGATTGTTATCGGATTTATCGCAATAAGTTGAGGTACAAACCAAATGCAAGGAAGTGGAGATACTATCAGCAAATGGACTTTCTTGCACCCTATATTAAGGACCGTAAATTCCAAAATCAAGATACAGTGCCACCTGTTTCGGTGGTGACGGGAAATATTGATGCGGAGAGCGGCGAGAGTGCTGATCTTGACAAATCCATACATGTCGATGAGAGCGAAGGCGAGTTTACGACCATTCAGTATTGGAATGACACAGATCCTAAGTTTGTTACCGGAGATAGCAGAGATGAGATAACACACGATCAAGAGGAGACTCTAAAACACCCCCAAGTGGAAGAAGCCAGTCTTGAATCCGCCATGGACTCAGAGCATGAAAGCTTTGAACACATTTTACCGGATGCGCTCAATGACGGCCTAAGTAATAATAGTTTGAAAATGTTTTTCGACGCAATGTATGCATCCACTTGTCAGCTAACACCGAGTTTACAACGACACGTGAAAAAGCAGATATTTGCAGCGGTCCTAGAGGCGGAGGAAAGTGCTGATTTGATGAGAGCTTCACCTTCTAGAAGCGTTCAAATAAAATGCGAACCTTAGTTTCTTTTTTTTTATTGTTCTTGATAACATACACTTAAATAAATGTACAGTTAACCTACATACTATATCAGTTAAGGACCTTTTTATTTTTATCAGCTTCCTAGTCAATCTCTATTATGGGCAGGATTGGGGACATCTAGAAAGAGAATTAAAAATGACAGAGTTGAAATTATCGAACATTACTAGTCACAAACCGGATCTTCTGTTGGATTAAGCAGAATTGGCCTATCTGTTTCCATATCCCAGTACGTGGTGAAAGTCTCTGCTATAGCCTTAACTTTAGGTTGAGGCACTGAAACGTTTTCAGGAAAAACGAGGTCATCTTCGCTATCGCTGTCACTAACTACCACGGATGACTGCACTACTTTAGGAGATGTGATTGGATGGGGTATTGGTACCGGTGATTTGACCAAATTTCCAAGAGATTTTGGAAAGGAAACGCTAGGGGGCGTTCGCTGCACTGGGCTTTGATAGCTAAAATTCTGCTTAAATATCTGCTGAGGATTGAGGTAAATGACTCCTTTTGGTAAGCTTAGTGGCGTTGATTGCGGAACTGTTGAACGCTTGGCGGCATTCAAGGACGTTGTTGCCGTTTCGGGGGTTTTGCGTACAGTATTTTTTGCTACTTCCGGGCTTACATTCTGAAATTGTACCGTAACTGATTTTTTTACAGTTTCACCAGTCTTTTGCGAAGATTTTCGCCCATCGCCAATACTATGACTTTCTATTGAAGTTGCCGGAGTGTTCATTCGTTTGGCTATATGCGGTGGAAGCTGCAGATCGGCCTCGAGACCGTGCACAGGTCGAAGTTTTGGCATGGTAGGCGGAGTAACATTGGATGCCGGCTTCTTTCTTTTTGCCTGTGGGACATCAGATTGCCTTTTACTAATAGTTTTCGTAGCTCCACTGTTTTTGTTTTTGGGTACAGATACACATTTTGTGGTCAAACTCGGTTTAGCAGGCTCTTTTCTTACTACCATACCGTTATTTACTTTGGTCACTGTTATCTCTGATTTACGCTGAATCAACTTCTGCACAGCTTCGTTTTTCAGATGAGGACTTTGTATTCGGGTTTCTTGTTTTTTTTGGTCTTGCTTAAACAACACTGATTCAACTCTGACCTCTTTCTTAGGCACACGTTTCTCTTTAGATTTTTTGGCTGATTCTCTCTTTAACATTTGGGTTAAAGTCATCTTTTCCCTTTGCATTACATAACCACTTCTCGGTCTTTCCTCTAAGCTTAAGTCACCCGATCGAAATTTGCTAAACCATCTGTGGCATGTCCGAATGCCGTATCCTTTCACACCGTATTTCGACCCCAAACGTTCTGATGCCTGGTTCGCGGTATACCCATTCTGAAAATCCTTAAGCAGCATTTTACGTTTCTTTTTTTCAAGTGACATTTTTCACGCACAAAATAATAACCAAAACAAATAACTTATTTTACGGGAAAGCAACACGCGCACTCAATTGACTGAGAATGTCTACCGGTTACCGAATCGTGTTATATTTCTGACACGACAAATGTGGTGCCAGCAATTCAGCATAACAAAGAGAGTCAGCAGAAGAGTATAGATGTGTTGTTTTGTGTTTGTATCTATGTACACACATAAGCTGTTTTTGTCATTTTCTTTTTTTATTTCGTTTTCTTCTTTCAGACTTCTTGGATTTGAGTGTCAGCCATTCAGCAAGTAGAAAACGTATGTGTATCGGTTCGTTGCGACAACGGCACAAGTTTTTCCATAGCATTTGTGTATGGTTTTCTTTACGGGTGGATTCTATATGCAATTTTATTATCGAAACTCTGACGTAATCTGTTCTGTTGTGTGTTTGGGGGTAGTTTGAGTTATGCCGTGTAAGTGTACCCATCTGTGTGCAGTATTCACCATATAGTGTCATAAAAAACTAGTAAAGGAATCTAACGAATGAATGATGATACGTTATTATTTTTAATAAAAGTACGTACATACATATGTACGTACTAAGTAAAAGGGAAAATTGTGGAGAAGAAACTTTAGGTAGGTAAGAAAATTTATATACTTACGAATAATTTCGATAATAATTGCAAAAAATTATACTTATATGTATATTATACATACATAAGTACATACATTTTTTAATAATTCACACGTGGTGGTATAAACATATGTTTTGTGTACAGGGTGACCTAGAGACCCTATAAAAGTTAAATTCTGATGAAACAAGCTATTATCTTTGATATATGTATGTATGTACATACATATGTATACAGTAGGTATAGGAACCACGGCATACATACCTACCGTAATGCTTTTTCACTTAGGTAGCGCTGCAGTTCTGAGTGTAATTCATATGAAGTGTAAAACTATAATATTGAATTTATGCCAATATGCTATGCTACTTCAAAAACTAATGAAATTTACTTGGAAATACCTACAATACAAGTAAATACGTACATACATATGTATATGTACCTATTTAATAAAAAAGCGTTTATTGAGGACCGTTTCTTTTGCAATTCAAACGGGACGAATTACACTTTTATTGCACACACCTCTAGTCTGCAGTTTTATTGAGGTCATAAAATAAATAATTAGTATTCATTGCAGTCCTTGCATTTTGGTCCAACTTTTATGAATCAATGTTTAAGTATCCAGAAAATATATTATCACGCTGATCATCGCACAGTAATGGGCTCCATCGACGGAAACCCAGTAAACCAGCGATGTTTTGCTATAAAAAGAGCAACTACTAGCTGATTTAGGACTGCTTTCAATTTGACCTTTAGGCAAAGATCTTTTCGCAAAATGTTCTTTGTGGTGAACTGACAGAGCCCCATTTTCAGTGCAAGGTAAATGCGAATCGATAAATTAGTCTCTATAGCGCTGATATGTTCTTAAATCTGGTTGGTGAGTGGATGTCCAGTAGAACGATTGCCCTATTGAACAAGACAGCATAACGAGAATATATCGCAAATGTACGCACCACTTGTCTCAAAGGAGTATTCCTCGACCAGTGAAAGAAACAAAGACTGGACCTCCTACCAAAAGGTAGTAAACCACCTCAGGATCCCTCATCGTATAGGCTCTATGTATGTTGAACACTATGGGGAAAACACTATCGCGCATCATAAATGACAGATTGGAGAGTGCAATCAATGTGGCTGGAGGCTTTGCAGATCACTAGTATGGTTATCGTAAGACATAGTCTACGATTGACGACATCGACGAAGTCCTGAATACCACGAAAAAGCCATAGAAGGTAGACGATGGTAGGGCGGGTGTAAACAGTATTGGATGTCAAAAACGCCTTCAACACCACAAACTAGAGAAACATCTTGCGACTACTTACGGCCAAGAGAGTACCAGAACACCTACAGAAGTTAATGACGGATTATTTTAGAAATAGGATACTGCTCTACGACACGGCTCCGTATTCGGTTTGCTACTGTGGAATCTAATTATGATGACGTCCTCAGATTTGAAATCCCGAGTTCTTTAAAATAATTGGATTTGCCGATGAGATAGCAACCGTTGTAGTGAACAAACTCCTTGAGGAGTTGGAATATGACTGTAATGAAGCTGTCGGGATGGTCCAGGACTGGCTAGTATGCATGGGCCTACAACTTGCAGAAGAAAAGATCAAGTTAGTGCTCATTAGCGACAGGCGAGCAGGTCCAAGAAGCAGAAGTACCTTGGCATTACCATAGATATAAGTCTAAATTATACACAGCACCTGGAGCATGCAGCTCAAAAGGCAGCAAAAGGAACGGCTGCACTGGCAAGAATTATGCCAAATATCAGGGCACCGAAACACAAGAAGAGATTACTCTTAGCAAGAGTTGCCGCATCAATAATGATCTAAGGCTCCCAAATATAGGCGGGTGCCATGAAGACGAAAGAAAACTAAGACAGGTATCTAAGACGTAAATCCCCATCGCATGTATGTATATTTAATCCAGCAAAGTGTGTAGTTTACTTTCAAAAACTTGTCACAAGTCGTTATTTGCTGCAATTGTAGTCGTAAGACTTAAAATAAAAAAAGTAAATTATTCACTAAGAAACAACTTATAAAATGATAGCGCTTCCATGCAATTCCAATTTGAGGAAGTAAAGTCAAGCGTCCACAATTTCTTCTGTACAACTGTACATTTGTAGCTAAGCGCTGAGGGAAGTAATATGGTATTAGCGCTATAGACATAAACATAATCATACATAATTCCTCTAATACTAGTGCGGGGACCACAGTAATAAATCCTGAACCTAATCACTTTGAGATACAATTCCGTGCACTGTTAAACCTACCTACTCTGTCCCCAATTATCTGAATACCTCATACACAAACCTGAATACATACATACATATGTATGTACCTATAACTCAAACCAACTAAATTCCTCACTTCTTTATGTTGTGTTGTGGATACACTCTACAAAGCCTCGACATGAAAAAACACCACTCCACTAGTAAAATAAAATTTTGAATCCAGAACGGTATCGAAGGTTACGCCATATCTTCACTAAAATCCCATCATCTTCCCTTAAAAAGTGATAGCCATACATACATATGTATGTATGTACGTATGCATGTATCTGCATAAGTAATAACATCTTAAACAAAACAGAGCTTTCGGAGGAAAATGTAGATACCTACATACTATACATTATATTTCGTGAACAAAAAATGGTCAGTGTTAACTGATTGCGAGTAAACCATGGCGCTACAATGATATCGAATTCGAGAACTTCTGGTTGAAACATCCATACATACATATGTACATATGTACATACAAGTATGTTTGATATTCGTATTTACATGTGCCATAAAAAAATAATGGATTGACATCTCCCTTCAAATACAAAATCGTGGACAATCAGTCTGAGAAATATTTTGGTAAATATTACTTCGCGATATTTCACATCTATCATCGTCCCACTTACCCTATCGTGCGTCATAAGTCATTCAGCAACTCCGCAGATGTTTCATCTTCGTAGAAATACATATGTATAACAGCTCTCGCAACAGGTCTACCGGCAATTCTACCCTCTTTCGCCTTTGTCGTCACACGCAAATCTAAAAAGAGAAAAACACACCAAAACGAAGAAATAAAAACCCCCTTCTCTCAAGTGAAACCAACCGACGAAGATGTCAGAAACGCCAGCTGTTTGTGACGCACAATAATTCCCAAACCAGATTGAACCACCCTAAACGAGGTCACATTCGAAGGTCGAACAAAAAAAAAACTAAATAAAAGAACAACTCCAATACAATTATATGTTCAACGGACACATTTCATTTTTATTTAAAAAAAAAAATCTTAATCTATGAATTACAAATAGTAGCGATGTACTATGATGTATAATAGTACGTATAAAAACTAATGACTTTTGTTGGCGTTTGCCTTCTCCTTCGCATTTGTTAAGATCGCCTCTAGCTGTGAGATCAATCCGATGGCACGGAAATCCTCTTTCATAAGTGCAAAGTCTTCCAAAGGTTTTAGGTGTCGCAGAGCTTGGTCGACAGTTGTTAGTGTTACGTGTTTGTGTGACTTGCCGCTTGTACCTGTTTCGTCGTCATCATCATCGCTATCCAACTCAATGACATCGATTGGTTCTAGCTTTGGAAATTTCGATGGTGGCTGGTCATCGTCATTACATAAACTCAATGAACTCGCTCGGCTGCTAGTGGTAGCAACACTATTCGGTATGTGAAGAGTGCTGCTTGCAAATGAATCCTCATTCCAGCCAGGTACTGAATCCATCCAGTCTGAGGAATAGTTCATTTCCGGCTGTTGGCTCTCAATGCTATCCTTCACTTTGATGTGCTCAACAATTTCCTTTATGTCCAAAGAAATCGGCCCCGGTTCCTCGGAATGAGCTACTTTCATATCGATGTCGGTTACATTGTAACTGTGACGGAAGTTGATTAGCCAAGCGTTATTCGGATAGAAGTTGTCCACATTGAGGACCTGTTTTACTTCAAGCGCCACGGTTTGAAGCAATTTGTATGAGATGCCACCCACCTCGGGATTACGACGTGCCCGCAGAAACCATTCGTGCATCACCTTTCCGAGTAAATTGATTTTTTTAGCGCGTTTCTCAGCATCCACCTTAGAAGGTCCATCAAGTAACGCCTTCTGTCCTGAGTTACATAAGGCCAAGATTTTGTTTTTATTTTTGATAATGTTGCGTATTTGTTTAGCACTACAGTTGAACATATGTCCAACCTTCTGATATACCGGCGTCTTTTCATAGGCCTTTATGGCCCGGACTCGATCAAGTAACGAGAGCCGGTTGCGGGCCTTAGTGTCATTGCTTTCGTCAAATTGATGCTGAAAAAGAAACAAGAAAAAAATAAATAATAATTAATGTTAAAATGTTTTAACAGGTTTCTTCAGAAGTAAAAAAAATCAATAAACGGCTTAAAATTAGCCCCCCATAGACAATGAGTCACCGAAGGCCGGCCTTAACTCATCGACACGGAGCGCACACACAAAATTCAAAAACGTACTTACCATCCACATGTTCGCTGAGTAACTAAACCAAACGAGAGACTCACTCGCTGGCATTCGAAACAGGCCCCGTTCCAACGCACACAAAGAAAACAACCCTCGGAAACCGATGATAAGTCCCAGCAGCCAGTCAGCCACAGCACAGTACAGCAGCAGTCGTGCCAGCTACAACGGAACTCGAACTGAATACATACAGCGCAGTAGCCCACAAACACATATACCTTCTGAAATAGAACCGAACAGCGTACTGGCCTTAGAGCACTTTAGGCACGACTCGAAGCGTTGTTGTATACACAAGAGACTCTACCGTAAATGGCAGGCCTACTTGAATAGATGGGTTGCTTGCCGGCTGTGGCTGCTTGACAGTCGGACACACTCGACTGCTGGCTGTTTGGCTGGTTGGCATGTTTCCCAACTTGGGTCGTTCGTTCGTTCGGTCCGACGATTGATATGGACGGGTGATTGCGATGAGCTCAGCAGGTATATGGCATGCACATAGCTGTTTACATAACAGCACATGGCACGGCCATCTATCTACCTAAGTAACCCTGAACAAATGGAAAGGTCCACCGCTATGTGAGCAGCACCACACTGTAGTACAATTCAATGGGAGATGAGTGTAGCTGGAGTTTTGCTGGGTTTCGTTTTTGGCATCTCTGCTTTGTTGTCGGTTTCTTGGCAGAAAAGTGACCTTAATGCTGCACACACAACGACACCACCAGCAGCAGGCGGCAGTGTGCCTGTTGAAGTTGGTTCCTCTATGTTGCTTGGATCTATAACACCCAACGATGGTTAGGTGGGGGGTAAAAGAGAACTTGTATCCGCTGTGGGTTGATGATAAAGCCCCATAGGGGATTATTGTTGCTGTTCTCAGTGTGCTAGGGTAATGTGGGCTGCCTTGATAACCTCTGCTCAAGAGGGAGCATTGATGCTTTCATGGCTTTAGGAGGGTCCAGAGGGTGATTGTCGTCCCCCATGTCATGTTCAATAAATCTAAGGTTGGTTGCCATGGGTTGGATACCTTTTAAGATTCTTTTCTCGACACTTTGGAACATCTGTGGGTATGTGTGTTTTTCGTTTCGTAGATAAAATGTATACCTATACTCGTCAAGGGGGAAATGGTCTTTGAATAGGGTGTATGGCACGGAAGCGAGTAAATGGATTAAGTGTGCGTAGGATTTTTCATGTGACCTGTTCTTAGGAAAATAGATATGAGAAGTTTCTAGGTACGAATAGTTTTTTTTTTTTATGAGGATAAGTACACATTTTGTGTGCTTTGGTAAAATTTAACGCTCCGGATCCAAGGAATATGTACCACAAAATCATTCTTTCGATGAATCCTAACTGCGCAGGTATACAATAGAAGTAAATGTTGTCATCTGAATTGCATAGTGTCTATCAATACCTGCCGGAAAGGATATATGTATGTACATATTTTTGCAATTGTTCGTAGGTGTTGTTAGTGTAAAATATTTTATGGACCTATTGAGACATAATTATGAGAAAGTCATTAACCAATTTTAGTTGATAGATACTTATACTCGATGGACGTATAAAGAATGGGTAGTGTGTACTATAGAAATATGTAGGCAGATGCATGCATTAACAATGCTGAATTTATATTATAGGTACATACATACATATGTGTGTATGTAACTTTTAAATGCCCTTTAGAATTTGTCTGTGTAATCTGTCAAGGGGTTGGAGAGTCTGCCGTCATTAAATTTGAATTCTTCAGTAGATTAAAGTAGCTACATACATACATATATGTACATATGTATGCAGGTATGTTTTTTTTTTTCCGTAGGAAGGTGGGAATCTTTTAAAGACGAAACAGAGCCCGTACTCAGTAACAGTGTGGAATTTCCACCCACTAAACCCACCTCCCCTTCTACCCCTGGTCCTCGCGGCACTGCCGTCAAGCATTTCATCGCGAGGGGGGACTTCAGCCTTATGTGTTCGGCTCATACAAGTTAGCAGCCTGCTGCACTGCGTTTCGTTGCTGCTCCTGTCTTCGCTGCTCTTTCATTATTGTAGTCACAGTGTCGTTAACTGCGTCCCAAGCCTCTTCGCTGCTCGTCATCTGTCTGGTGAAGTTGTCTGGAGTTAAATCCTCGCCCAATTGGTTTACCAGCAGGTGCCGTTCTACGTAGTATCGTGGGCAGTGGAACATGATGTGTTCCGCATCCTCCACTGCTCCCGTGCACGTTGGACAATAGGGGTTGTCTTCGTGCCCAAATCTATGCAGGTATGTACATACATATGTAGGTACATCTGGTCCAGACAGATGTATATATGTACAGAAGTAAACAATGTATAAGAAGTAAACAATTTGTCATTTTCACAAGACAAGTTCACCTCTAATTATTAGGGCTGAGGTATAATTTTTTCTTAGAACAAAGTACGTACATACATATCATAAAGGATAATAATCATGGATATAAAGGAACTTTACTCCAAATTCAACAGTGACCCCAAGCGGGGGGGTTGTAGGGGCCCAGGGGGCAGCATGCCAATCATATACATACACATATTCCTATATCTTGTAAACGATATGTTTGCGACCCCTACATATGTATATATGTGTGTATGTATATTAAAATGCTCAGAAAAATGCCCTCTACCACATACTAAAATTAAATCAAAATCGAGGGGAGGCCCCTTTTGTAAACATTTACCTTTATTTTTGAAGAATCGAATATGTACATATGTATATGTATCACTGATACTTAAATTATCCATTTATGTGTCCTTATGAAGGTTGCACTGCAGTGTTAGGAAAATATCCGACTGGAGTACTGCCTGAGAATGAATTCAAACCTTTTCACTACTTCTGTGTCGCAGAATAGAAATGGAATGATGAGATAAAGTATTATTATTATTATTACAAGTAAATAAATTTATAAATAATCACCATTTTTGCAGCGCTAGCTACCAGTGCTGGCTGATTAAAAGAGAGTGTATGGCTAGTGGGTCTGGGGGTGGTATAGAGTCGGCAGTACCACGACTACTAGTTCGTAGGACTGACGACTTTCAACCAACGCCGATATATGTATGAGCTCCGCAGCTCATTTTGGAGAGTTGTTATGAAACTACATACTGCCATCCAATTGTTTTCCGACCGCAACATGTGATCGATGAGTAGCGACGGACGGGCAGATTAATTCTCCATGCCGTGCAACGTGTGCAATAAAATACTGCGTGCTCCGTATCTTCATATTCGTCTGGACATTCCGGGCGGGATGGAGAGCTGTCATGTCGAAATCGGTGGAGATTCTTGCAGTAACCGCCGTGACCAGACAGGAACTGCGTGAGATGGTAGTTGCAGTCCCCATGCTTTCGACTTATCCAGTCTTTGATTGTCGGTATCGGTTTATAGGGTCATCTGCCTTTTGTTGTATTTTCCCAAAGAGCTTGCCAAAAAAGCTGCAGATGCTATTTTTTTCTACATTTTAATCATTTTAATACCATTGCCGACGTGATGGCTCAGAGTTCTTCTATTGCATATCCTCATCTAAAAGGATGTCGATCGGAACCATTCCAGCTATATATAACAAACGCGGCTTCGTCTGAAATGGTTCGAATGCCACTGATTGTCCATAGCGCACAGAGTCTGTATGTTTGTATGTTGACGATTGTCTACTTTTGGTCTCCTTCGTCCTTAGTGCTTGCGCTCAGACTGGAGCGGTATATAACAAAACTGAAGTCATAACTAATAAGAGTAGAATCCTTGTGGCATATCCAGGCCCACCGATATTAGAGAGTATACGCACGAGAGCTCCCTGTATTTGCGATGCTTTTTTAGGTAAATAATCAACATGTATTTTGAACTGTAGTTTGTTGTCCAGCATTACTTAATGGCTCCCTTTGACGTGATGGTTTGGTTACCAACTTGAAAATTAGAGCAAATAAGTCTTCAATCGCATATATGTATGTATATACATATGTACATACTTAGTTCTCCACGAACGTGCCAAAGCAAATCATACAAGTACCTACAGCAAATTTTAAAAAATCCATTCTAGTGCTACGAGTAAGGTCAAAGAGATCGAAGAAACAACACCCAATCTTGAATTTGGATTTACTTATAATACCAAAGACTATTTAGATTAAGAAATGAATTTTTTTACACCGCTTCGCTCCGCCACTATGTTCTGGTGAAATAAGGTCCATTTAAAATTAAAATTAGTTAAAGTGAAGAGTAACATTCTTTCTCGAAACTATTTCATATTTGGTTTTATTTCATTGAGGCATATTTCACGTCACCATCATAGAGCAGTCTTAAGTCAGGATTGCATTATTTTTCTATTTTAAATTAGCACGTAGAAACTAGATCAAGATAGACCAAGGAAATTTGCGATGATATATAGTACGTTAATACGCCACCAACACTCTGTCTTAGCATAGAATCTTGTGACTTGTGGTGCGGATCAACCTCAGATTTGTTTCCGTCTAAGTTAAACAGGAAGTTATTAAGTAACTAAAGGAGTGGAATGAAAGGATGGATACATATCAGCCATGGTGAAATAACCCCTTTAGGTAAGATGTAACATCTGCCACGTTACCTTGAGAAATGGTTTTTGGATGCCATGTGTTACAGGGACTCCCAGCTATACACTTTTACGGTCGATTTGTCGTTAAGTTGAGTCTAAGTTTTGTATTTTTTGTACCTTTATGCATTTGTAGTATAAATAGTCTTTAATATCTCGTTGGGTATGGATCTTAATTTTCTTTAAGACTTTTTTTTAAGCTCTGTAGATCTATTGTTCTACACACTCGTCGGTCTTCAGTTGGTAGCTAAGATCTATCTGTTGTGCACTCGAAATACACAGGTGCAGGAAACACAAAAGCTCTATCGGTACTAGAGAACAGCACAAGTCCAAAAGATTTATGTATATAGATACATAAATACGTGCAAACAAACGTATGTATATAATGCGTTCATACACAGTTTTGTAAGATGTACATATGTACATACATGCATACTGATGTACATATGTACATATGAATGTACATATGTATGTATGTAAGTACGTATGGATCTGCATATAAAAATACATACATATGTGCATGTTTTGTTCACGGAGGATGACTAAAGGAGCATTCTCTTTTAGGTTGTGATGAAAACCAGTGTCAAATAAGTACATACATACATATATATGTATGTATGCAAGTACATGGTTCATCATGTACCTAGCTACTTATGATTTAAGTAGATAAATACTTTTTAACAAAAAACTACACAAATATGTATATAAACACTCAAGTCAACTTAACTGCCTACAAACTACGTACCTAATTAGCAAACCTTCGCAAAATGCTAAGGCAAACTTGTAGGTACCTAAAAGCTTTGTTTCCAACACAGCACTTGGATCTACCTACAACGCTTATCCTCATCGTGGTTGCCTAGGAATCCATCTTCTGTACCTAGAAAAAATCGATTATTCCTTCAGTGGAAATATATCTATACGTACTTATGTACTATGAAATATGATAACATGCATACATCCATACACACAGAGATACGTGCATATAATGTAGACAATCAAACTTCATATGGAAAGATATTACAACAGCAGTTATCTATCCCAATGTTTATACTCTACGAACTGAATTGTAAGCACAATGAGTCATGCGCACATTTATTACCATCAAACTTACATACATATGTATGTATATTTATATTTATATCTACTGAATTTGTTGCAGAATACCACAACTAAATTATTCAAGAGAAGAGAGCATTATGCGCGGCGCAAGTACTCTGTTTGCCACACAACACTCTAGTCGAATAGGAGTACAATTTAGGTGATCCATTCTTTATGTATGCGCTACACAACGGGACATACATACATATGTATTAAAGTCAGTATTGCTCTTAATAGGTTAATTTCTTATTGTAAGTAACCATTGCTTTTAGTTTAAATTCGATACCTTCATAAAGATGGCCGCACCTAAGGTAAGTAAGACTAAAAGTGTTATCCAACTGTCCTGGCCAGGGAGGCTTAACTTCCCGTGCAGTTTATATTATATCATTCATCCATAACCATCTTATTTTGACTTTTGTTCTTGGTTATAGACACGAGTTCGCAACAATTTGTCCTTGGAAGATAAGATACTGGTTTTACAGGCATTTACAGAGGATCCTAGTTTTAAGAAACTAGCGAAAATATTCAAATGCAGTAGTAAACAAATTAAGGGCATTGTTTTGAACAAAAAGAAATTCCTAAAACAGCATGATTTACTATCAACTAAGCCCAAAAAGGATGTACAACCGTTGCATCACAGAACATACGAACTTATACATAAACTTACGTTCGAATGGTATCAACGTGCTAAATGTTATCCCGGATTCGGACCTATTACATATAAAATGATACGAGAAAAAGTTCTGGACGCTAGGGTAGCTCTTAACATTGCCACCTTCATACCGACTAATGCTTGGTTGGTGAATTTTCGAAACGATTGTGATAGACATCCTCCTGATAAAAAGTTCGGTGATAAACAATCACTATTGTCCTTAAATATGAAAGTGATTGCAGAATATGTATTAAAACAGTTGGGCATTACATTAAAACAGATACGATTACATAACGGAACAGGCACTGATGGAAAACAAGTACTGGTAACTTTACATGAACCTATGAAGACTGTGTCCAGTAGTGAAAAAGAGTATTCGAATATGGACACACCAATGGCTGATATTGTAAATTGTTATTCTGATAAAATTGTGACTTCGGAAGACGGCGATGAGAATGTTACTAACAAAGGTATGTCGGCTATGGACGATGCAAAACACTATGGGTTTATAAAAACCAGTCATGATGCGTTAAAATATTTAAAACCACTTGAGGAGTTTGTGATGTTGGAGGAGAATTACAGGGCTATAGGTTTGATAACGCAGCTTGAAGCGATCTTTCTTAAAACAAGTAGAAGCTAAACTTTTTTTTAATTGGACAATATCAATTGTTGTGAAAAGTTTGAAATTAAAAATTATTGTTAAATGATCATAAAGCATTTGTTTTAATATAGACTTTTTGCGGTCTTGTTTCGGTTCGGAGTAATTATTATTACTTAGGATGAAAGCCGGAACTTTGGTAAGTAAAAGAACAATATGTATATTACCAGATTCAAAAGTTGACTAGAATAAAGAGTTATCATATGTGTGTACTTACAAGAGACTAAATGCATGCTACCTCTTAAAATGACTTTCGGATTCGGATTGGATCTTGGATTGCAAACTGTATAACCCCGACGAAGACTAACATCTCGCTGTGAAACAGAACGAACTATTCAACATAGACGATGATAGCTTAAACTTCCCTTCACCTTGCCAAAACGAAGTGAGGATAGCAATATTCAAGCATAAGTCCAATAAGGCTTCTGGGCCTAACGAACTACCAGCCGAGGTATTCAAAGTAGCTGGAAATGATCTGGTAGAGAGCATACACCAAACCATTTCTAAGATTTGGTCAGACGAGTGTATGCCTGATGAATGCATCGTTTGCCTGATTCTCATGAAAGGAGACCTTCTAAACTGTACCAACTATGGAGAAATAAGTCTCCTTAACGTCGCCTAAAATAAAAATAGGTCTTCTGAAACTTACCAATTTTTCACGTAAAAATACTTATGTCATTGGCAAGTGCAGAATAAGCAATGAAAAGTTAGTTACTACGTTGTAGGAAACCAGCAATATTTATGTGTATTTATGTACATATGTAGGTATTTTATTATAATATCTACTAAACTAACTAACAAATCTTAAAAATAAGCCCTTAATTCTTATTTCCCGTATTAAATATCTTTTCTAGTTGCTCGATTATTCCAATACCTCGGAGGTTGTCCTTCATCAGGACGTAGTCTTCCAATGGTTTAAGATGACGCACAGCTTCTTCATCATTCGAAATCGGTGGCATATCTAACTCTACATCAGTTTTATTAGGAATTTGCTGAACCGTTCTCGTCTTCCTGCGCTCGCTTGCCACTTTTAAGAAAAAAAAAAAAAATAGTAATAAGAAACTCAAGATCTTTCAAAAGTCCATAGATATTGTTAGGATTTACTGAAAATGTATAAATACATACATAAGTTGGGTAGAATTTTCTGATTTGCGAGTTCTGGCCGACGTTCTCGACCTGCAGTATCTAAGTCTCGTCTCAGAATTTTCTTCAGATTAATGAGACTTAATTAGACTCATTCTTTAGCATCTCTGCTAATTCGAGAAAGATTTAATTTTTTCTTGAAGGCATTTTCAATGTACGCACTTTTTGCTGTAGGTACTAAGTAATGGAATGTGAAGGATTTTCTTAAAACTTTAATTTGCATATCTTCCAAATAAGAAGTCTAATTGCAATGAAATAAACACTAAATTCAACTGCACGTTAAGTCCTATGTTTTTCTCAGAAATCGAATACGGATTGGGCTAGTAGTTTTAACGTGATGCCTCCACAAAAAAAAATACAAACAGACAAGTATTCGAATAATGATCTTAATGCATTCTCATTATTACTTATCCCTCAAACCCGCAATAATTTTGTAAAAATTTGTAATGAACAGACGCAAAAATTTCTCAGTTTATATACATACATACATATGTAGATCTATGTACATAGATATAATTACCTGAACCCACATCCATAGAATTAAAACATTGAACATCTGATTGCGGCGTTCGAATACTCAGATCATCAAGATCGAAATCGCTCTCTTCCAGGTCCGAGAAGCTTTCTATGTCATTTAGGTCTGACAAAGGAACCCCGTTTCGATCCAAAATATACTCCGCAACTTCGCCAATTTCTAACACGGGTGGTACATCACCATCATTCCCAATTCTGAGCATAGACATGTCCAAGTCTGTTATATCATATTTTTGTCGAAATTTTAGCAACCAATCCAAGTCTATATTGAAATCATCCTTTAACAGAATCTCTTTAGCTTCCTGTGCCTTCTCTAAAAGCATTTCGTTTGTTATTGGACCTGCTTCAGTATGTCTTTGTGCTCGCTGAAACCATTCGTGTAGCGTTTTCTCCACCAGAGTGATACATTGAGATTTTAAAGCCTTAGCTGATCGAGCGCGTTTAACAACTAAGTATTCATCTGAGTTAATATATTCTTTCAATAGCTCCTTTTTCTCTTCCTTGACGATATGTTTTATCTGCTGAGCGCTGCATTTGAATTGGAGTGCTACCTTGTCGAATGACCTTCTTTTCTTATATGCCCTAAAGGCCCGAATCCGATCTTTTAGCGGCAATTTATTCTGATGTATGATTTTTTTCTTGCGCTGTAAAACGAAAAATGTCCATAACCCAAATTAATAATAATAATAAACCACTTCCAAATCTTTTCTACTCACTCGCGGCATTGTTGCAGAGAAACTGATTGAGATAATTTCCTCACACACGAAACACTACCACGGCTAAAAGACTTACATACATATATTTTTGATGTGGAAGCCAACACAACGTCAGAATAATGCGTTTCAGATACAAATGTGCGTATGTATGTACATATAATAGATAGCGTACACCTACACAAAAACAACCCTCGACTTTGCGACTTTTTTAATTTAAACCACACAGTGATTGCTTGTATTTGTACAAACAAATACATACATATGTACATATACCAGCAACTTGCAGTTGCACATTCAAAGCAAACAAGCAATCGGTTAATTCCTCTCTTGTTCAATTTTCAGATGAATGGCTAAAAATAGCATAATGTGCCCACTGCTCACTGAATTAAAACATTGCAATAAGTTCAATAAAGTTGCTTTCTTTTGAGTGCAAGAAGGACTACATCTGTATATTGTTCGTAAAATGCTTAAAACTAACTTAAAACATGATATGCAGCGGAAGGGAGGCAAAAATGCCTCAATAATTCGTTCGAAAGTTGTCCATTATTAGGCTTTCGATACTATGTACATCTTCATTAAAAAAAATTATTGTATTTATGTATGTACATACATAAATAATGTAAATGGATGTAGGTACAGTGCTGTGCAAAAAAAAATGGTCAAACAGTTTTTTTCTTAATTTTTTTGCTTATGTTTCTAAAACAACCTTAACACTGTACATCTAAAGTAGGGCTTGCGAGCCTTTGGGAGAAACCTAATTCTATATCGAAAAATTCAAAATTTTAGACTACTATTGAATACTCGTATAAAACAAAAACTTACCCCAAAAAAGGGTGACTTAAAAACATTTATTTCCCATATCTACATACACATATGTACATGTTTGTATATAGTCCTGAATTATCTTTAATGACAAAACTTAACAATAACCTAATGAATATATTTTTAATTCGTACTCGTCGCTTTAAATATATCCTCGAGTTGTGCAATTAGTCCGATCGCTCGATAATTCTCCTTCATCAAGACATAGTCTTCCAGTGGTTTGAGGTGGCGCCGAGCTTGTTCATCATTCGTAATCGTTGCCATTTCTAATTCGGCATCAGTTATTCTCAAAACATTATCAGTGCCATTGCAATTCTGGTCACGAAGCTGAACATTTTCATTTATGTTGCTGAACTCAAAGTCGCTGTCACTTAGATCTGAAAGCCTTTCTGGAGAGTTATTTTCGAAGAACGGAGTTTGATCTACAATATACACAGCAATTTCATGCATATCCATGTCAAGTGGTTCTTCACCGTTCCCAAGCATAAGCATAGTCATGTCCAAATCTGTTATATTGTACTTTTGACGGAATTTCAGCAACCATTGAAGGTTGATGTTATAGTCTTTCATGGGCAATATTTGCATAGCTTCGTAGGCCTTTTCCAAGAGCATTTCATTCGTTATTGGACCAGTCTCTTTGTGCCTTTGGGCGCGCTGAAACCATTCGTATACCATCTTTTCCAACAGTTCTGCGACTTGCGAATTATTATGGGATTGAACGTATTTTATACCCAAGCATTTTTTGGTCTTATTTTTAACGTATTCCCTCAAGACCTTCCGTCTGCCTCTTCTATGGATCGCTTTTATCTCGATAATGCTACATTCAAATTGTTTCGCTAAGGTAATGTAGCATGGCGTCTTTTTGTATTCGTTGAGGACCCGTATACGATCTTTTGGTGAGAGCTTAGAGTAGCGGGTGGCTTCTTTAAAAAGACTAGGCTATTAAAAGGAAATAGTGTGTTAGGCTTTTTTTTTTATAAATTTACTCCGACTCTTTCAACTTACTCGAGACATAGTCACTGACAAACTAAGTCGAAGAGTTTTTCTTTCTCACGCATGAAACACTGACACCACTACTTAATACACAAAATAAGAACCCGTTTTAATTGTATTTTGTATTTGTATACAACAATCGAATACAAAATTTTACCTACACCTTAAGGAAAAATAAATACCACCATCAAAACCAATATAAATAGGTAGTGGTAGTGTGCGTCGTAAACAAATCCAACACAATTCAACCCACGCCTACATACAAAGCCAACAAGAAATCGTTTTTTCTCACTAACCTACGTCACACACAAAATAATTCAGATATAAAAGTATTAAATGAACGAGAGAGTGGCGGACTGCGGAGTGTGATGATGAGTAACACATACGTATGTAATTGAAGAAGAGAGGAAATAATAGATACGGGTGTGCATAACTATGTATGTAGGCTTGTTAATGTAGGTCATTGCACCTGGCTGTATTATAAAAAATCAATAATTAAAACTACATTAAAACGTGCATATAGTACATATCCGAAATATGATGCTCTAAAGTGGTCTATGTATGTATATGTAGTTCTACATACATTTGCATTTTATGTGCCAGGTTGATGTTATTTGGGCGCCATTTTAGTTGGAAAATCAGTTGATAACTACATATTCCATATGGAGGATCTAACGCTTCGACAACGTGTTAAAGTTATTAGAACATTTTATCTAAATAAGCGTTCAATTGTGGATACAGAATGAATTTTGAGTAATTTTTTTGGTTTAAAAAATGTACCAAGCAAGTCAGCCATTCAGCGTGTAATCGATAATTTTGAAACTTAGTATATACTGACATGTAAAGAGAAGTACCGATGACGAGTTTTTAGTGCAGGTACGGCACAAAATGCATCTGCATTGAGTGACAATAAAGATGAATGTCCAGGTACCTCCGTAAGAAGCGGCGCACAAGAATGTGGAATCTCTCAGGCAAGTTTGTTTAAAAATATGTAATAAGAAAAAAAAAATTCATTTTGACCTCATTTCACTCGTATTTCACTCGGTTAATGTTGGGTGGTGTGAAGTTTCTACTCCTAGCTTTTGGCTGCTTTAATATCTCTAGAATTACACTCGACGATGCTCCATCTAGAGCACTGCTCATCGGAGTGTAGAAACGTACGAAATCGAGCTTTGCTAGGAATATTCCATATGTATCGACAGTCTAATGGGAATAAGTTTTTCAGTAAGCACTCTTAACAACCTGGCACCTACAGATGCTAGAGCCCTTTTAAATGCTCCAAACTCCAGAATGGGAATAAGTAGGCATTCAACATGGGTGACTAAAACGAAAATCAAATCTGCACATAATACTTACCTACTTAAACATACTTTCAACAGTAAGACCCAAACAAAATGTACAACTTTCCGCAGAAATAAAAAGACTGCACTAATATTTAATATTAGAAACATTTTTTATTTTATGTACATCCTAAATACACATACATATGTATGTATCTTACACACATATGTACATATGGCTTCAGTTTTTTTCTGACTTAATAAGAGTAGCTTCCATTTGGGTTAACAACTCTAATGCAATAACATTGTCCTCTGACATTAGATATTCTCTGAGTGGGTTTAAGTGCAGCAAAGCATCTTGATTGGTTTTTAAAAAATCGTAGTCGTCCACACTGTCCTTAGTTAACGTGGCAGGTTCAGTATCAAGATTCAAATATTTCAGGGCATCTTTATTGTCCTCCAGAAATTCCCCGGTGGCGTTTATATTTTTCTCAACCGACGTTGAATCATTATCGTCTTGTACTTGATACACTTCCACAAGCTCACAAACGTCAATGCTATTGTGCTCAGATAAAATAGGGTTATTGGTTTGATTCAAGAGTTGATTATCTTCCAAGCTGCTCTTAAATGATGTACCACCATCACCCACACAGTCCTCATAGTCTTCTAACTCAAACTCAAGCTTAAGGGTAGATGAAGCATCAACGTCTCCTCTTGCTTCAGACGATTCATATACGTGGTTATCAACGTCGATAAATTCGCTTTGTTCCAAATTGCATGTACCTAATGACCTTTCCTCATCTTTGATTGTGAAAGATTCTTCTTCGATACCATCGAGATATATTCCGTATTTGTATTGGGCTGTTTCTTTTGAAATGCCTTCTTTTGCCAGGACATACCTTATGATATCCTTTAAATTCATAGACCACTCCTTATTAATATCTTTTGGCTTCCCTTTATTACAAGTAAGTCGTAAATTCATAACCCATGGGTCGGTCAAAATAAACAATTTGATGTTGAGCATCTCTCTAGCGATCTCAATCCGTTCCCGAAAGCATCCAAAAGTGATATCTCTAGTTGAAACAGTATTCCGGTAACGCTGGTACCACTCGAAAATGGCCGACTCAAGAAATGAAACCTTTACGAAATCGTCTCGCATGTTCTTATGCTGACTAAACCCTTTTTTCACAGCTTCGACTTTGGTCTTTATTAACATCTGTTGCGCTAGGATTTTATCTTTATTCTTGATGATGTGCGCAACTACATTATGACGGCCCACAAATTTAAATTTTTCTTCTAAGGTTTCTAACTTGTCAAAGGTGCGAATAATACGGACTTTGTCCTCTAACGACATCACATTCAAAATTTTTCCCTAAAAAAACAAACAATGACTAGAAAAGGGAATATACCATAGTTTGTGGGAAAAATCAATACTTTATCCCTGTCCGACTTACCACTGGATTGCACATGATTCCAGAGAGTCAACACCGTGATTGCGAGTACGAATAAAACAAATTAACCCTCGCCTTGCGAGACTATGCACGAATACAACTCAACCGACCGAAGAGAGAGAGCACACAAACCACACTAATGTCTGAGAGCGACGTATGGTTCGGTGAATGGGTATCGTCTCGTCATCTGTCTGTGCTACGAATTCACCAAATACACCAACGCAACTTAAACTGCACATGCCTACATATGTATGTATGTACGACCTGCTATGAATTATTGTTATTAAATGGAGAATGGATTTTTTGTTTTCATGACACCTTGTGTAATTACAATTAGTTGTATGTACCATAAATTCTCTGAGAACATAAATTTTTATGTTTATCAGATGTGCAACGGGGTTTTCTTTCAAAAAAGTTTATTTTCAACTATGAATGAAACTTATCAAAGGCCGTGATTTGCGTACAGTGAAGCACAAAAGTCTTAGTACGGTAAATGAAAACAAAAAGTTCTGTGTTTCATTTTTATTTAACGCTATAGGCTATCAGCTACAGTTTTAAGATCCTTCACCAGGATCTGATGTTAAGAAAAAAATTTGGTAAATGTTTACAAAAGGGACCTCATCTCCGATTTTGATATAATTTTAGTATGTGGTAGAGGGCAATTTTCTGAGCATTTTAATATATGTATATATGCAAACATATAGTTTACGAGATATAGGAATATATATACGGGGGGCATGCTGCCCAACTGCAACCAACCTGCTTGGGGTCACTGCTGGACTTGGAGTAGGTGCAAGGTTGGGTTGGGAGTCTTGTCGACATGAATTGTCTTCGATCAAGTGGTTCGAAGTGATAAAAGACACACATTTTCTATATCATAAGTAGTTTGTTTTTCGTTTTTTCTGTGTGCCATAGATTGAAGATCAGCGAATAAAGAAACCATCATCAAATTCATAAGGAGCAAATAAATAAATTACAACTCAACATTAGTATTTTTTTTTTTGTTTACATCTTCTTTATTGGCTTTTTTTCTTCAATAAACTAAGTTTTTTTTTCAGATTTAATAAGAACGGCTTGCATCTGGATCAACAGTTCTAGTCCATTGAAATTTTTCTGCAACTGCATAAAATGTTTAAGCGGCTTTAAGTGCTCTAGGGCATCTTGATTGCTTTTTATAAGCCTGTCACGCGTAGGTTCCTTAGGGCACGGTACGATTTCACTGTCGTGCTTCAAGTATTGTAGATCATCTTTGTTGCCCTCTAAAATCACATGTTCCATACTTCCTGAAGTAATCGAAACATCATTTTTATATTTTAGAAGCTCGATGTTGGTTTTTGTATCCTCAATGTCGTGATAGTCTACTAAACTATCTTCAAACAACGTTAAATTTGTATCGTGGTCTATTAGACTTTCAGTAGAATCGTCGGTATTCACTGGGTTCAGAGTATCGTAGCTATCAGCCACAGACTCATCGGTATCCATACCTTTATCACCATCTCTACTTTTTTGTGAATCTTGCAATCCACAGTTGTTTACGTCGATAAATTCACATGGCACCCAGTTAGATTCTTCGCTCAATTGCTCGTTGACAGTTTCCATTACGTTAGAAGTTCCTTCTTCATTACTAATTTCTAGTTTTTTTCTTTCCCATTCTTCATCATAGATATATATTCCGTACAAGGATTTCGCCTTTTCCTTTGAAATGCCTTCCTGTTCTAGCATGTATATTATGATATCTTTTATACTCAACGATAATGATCTGTCCGCTTTCGTATACTTGGGAGGCTCTTTACTACACAAATGTCGAAGATTCGTTATCCAAGACTCGCTCGGATGGAATGAGGTGATGTTCAGAATATCTCGAGCGATTTCAATCCGTTCTTGAATAACTCGATAAGTAATCGTTCTAACTCGGTAACAGATTCGAAAACGTTGGAACCATTCGAACACGGCTTTCTCCAGAAGCGAAATTTTTTTTGAGTCATCTCTCATCTTTATATGTAGATTGCATGCATTTGTTATAGCTTGCAGTTTGGTTCGCATTAACGATTGCTTTTTCAAAATTTGCATTCTGTTTATAACGATGTTTTTAATTTGTTTATGACTGTTCATGAAAGCTCGTTTCTCTTCTATTGTATCTAGAAGGCAGTAAGCACGAATAATTCGAACCTTGTCATCCAAAGACATCACTCTTGAGATTTTTACCTAACAACAGACGAATAAGTATAAGGACTGGAAAAATCAATAATGTATCCTTTTTAATATTACCTTTTGTGCGCACATGATTTTTCAAGAGCACACTGTGCATGGAAACGCGAAAGAAAATTCGAGAACCAACCCCTACGTTGGGAGATTAATTGTACGTAAGCACAACACAAAACAGCGGCGAACTAACTGAAGAGAGAGAGCACACAAACCAAACTAATCTTTGTTGGACGATATGTGGTTCGGTGAACGGGTATCGTCTCGTAACATGTCTGTGCTATGAATTCAGCGGGTACACAAACGAAACTTTGCTTCTATGTATACGTGACTGTGTTGTGTGGAATTATGTAAAACAATTATTTGTGGGGAATTTGGTGCCACGATAGCAAAAGTTCTATATGCTTAGTTTTTATTTGCTTTTAAATTAATTTAATTAAAATTATATTTGCGTATACTTATATTCGATAAAAATAAATATATGTATATGTAAGCAAAAACATTAAAGTGCATATACGTAGATAAATGTGTGTGTACATACGAATATACATACATATAAATATATAACAAGTGTCTAATTACAGTGGGACGCAAAAAATTTTAACAGATTTGAAAATATTTTCTTTAAAAAAAGATTAATACTTGCCTGTCAAAACCTAAAGTGGTCTACTTTTATGTTCCAGGTTGATGGTATTTGGGCTCGATTTTAGTTGGAATGCCATTTGTTAGTTGGTCGCGAAAATCACTTTTAAGATTTTCATCTAAAAAAATGACATTTAGACTTTACATATATATTTAACTTTATTTCAGCTTTAGAAATTCGTTTAATAAGCAACAACTACTGAGAATTTTTTACTTGCTCTGGTAAAATGAATATCAATAAATAAACATAGCCCTACCAATATTTATGAAGCACCCTGTTGTGTAGTGTATTTCGCTTTTAATAGATCTTTGTGTGCATGTACCCTTGGATGCGGTAAACCAAAAAAGAGCTGCTATTATTGTGCTAAGATCAAAAATGTAAACAGATCAACATCAAATATACATGCCTCTTTTGTAGACATGATTATCCACTGTTAAACTACACACAACGCAGAATAAAAATAAAAAAAATTTACACGTTCTGCGAGAAATTAACGCGATACACACGCGCCTACATACAACCACTCAACTGCCTAAAAAGAGAGCACTCAAATAAAACTAATCTATGCACGTTGTATGGTTTAGTCATTTAGTGAATCGGCTTCGATGTTGAATATAGGCACACGAAATGTGTCGGTTTTATGTGTATGTATGAATTCATGAGTACATTTTTGTTGTGCTATTTTGACGAAACTGTATTTAGACTAATACATATGTATGTACGTACGTTGTTTTTACTTGCATCGTCAACTATGGGCCATGTATTGGTTTCGTGGAATATGTCGAACTTAACATTTGCATCAAATTTGACCACTATTTATGATGGAGAAGTTCAATAAAGTGTACAAATGGGTCGTACATACCTTGCACACCATGCTACGCCCACCTTATTAGGCCCCATGCATAAAATGAGGGATAGGATTCCGCCCACTACTACCAAAATTGTGAACGGCTATACTTTCTGTAACGTCAACAAAAAAAATTGAGGAGCCTATTAAATTCGATCAAGTGTAATACGAGATCACATTTATCCTTAGAATTTTATATACATGTGTATATCACTGTCTTATACTAGGAGGGAAAAATATTAACTGGATAGACTAAAGGAGAGGTGAATGTCCAAAATAGCTGTATTTTGACATCTTTAACGTTTGAAGATTAATTGAAGCTTCAATTTTGACAAATTTCTGATTGATATTAGACATATATTCTACAAAAAAACCTGTACTACTCATAGATATGTACATATGTATGTACATACCTATGTATGTATGCGGTTCTAAATATGAGAGAGCTATTGTAAAAGTAAAGTAGGGTACAATTATCAGTTTTGGACCGACATTGAAATGTTGACAACTGACAGTCTAGGAATGTCAAATGTATAATTATTGCGAATACATAGATTTTAGAAATAAAGTAGATGGTTAAAAATTCCATAGCACTTTCCTGCAGTGACATTTTCCTTCTACTTGCATACATACCTACTTTTCTAAGTTCTTCAGTCTAGTAAGCATGGTAATTAAGTTCATGTCGTAGTATGATAAGTATTCTCACCACGTCCAAGTTGCTTGTAGAACAAAATTTTCTAGGGTCTACTTATCAAGTTTTTTCTAAAATGTGCACTAGATTTTTTTAATTCACTAAAGTGATGCGTAGTAAAATAAAATATGTACATATGTGTACCTATACATTCATAAATCTATATGTATGAACATGCGCATATCCATTAGTACACAAATCACAGTCATGTAAATATATCAATCGCCTTCCACACCGTTCATTGATTATTTCAGCCGCAGAACAGTGAACTTACATATTGCTACAGCAATTGACAACAATCATCGCCTAATTATTTAATTTTCACCTTTTAATTTTTAATTACCTAATACATAATATAATAATTTAAGTAGTTCTGCAAACAGTTATAGAAAAAAATATGTAAACACAGAAGACAGAAATGACATGGGGTTGTCTTATTTCTCGTGCGCGCAATCGTGTAAATGGGCACTTGCATACACAAATTATATTATAATACTATGACATAACCCAGATAAGAGAATGAGAGATCTAAAAATAATACATCTTTGTCTCCATGTTTACCTTGAAATATATGGAATGCTTGGCATACATGCACCCATCCATAGAAAGAAATTTAAGAGAACATTTACTCTCTCAACAGTGCTGAGTCAACATTTTTATCCCTTTTGTTTCGTACTTTTGCGTCTGCTCAGTGTAGGTGTGGTAACCATGTGTAGATAATAAAATTGAAAAGAATTAACATTGCCGTATAGCGACGACGGCGCAGAAATGAGAGTTCGAAGAGAATTCATGTGGTAGTATGTGTTGTGGCTCTCCGCAACGAGTGTTCGCCGTGAATATGTATTACGTGCAACAACAGAAACAGACAGTTTTATTTTATCCCTTGATTAAGAATGAGCTCGGTGAGAGAAAGTTGTTAAATATTTTCTGTTCTAACATGCATACTTATTTTGATTTCATTATGCATACATATTTATATATATATATTACGGCCATTTTATATTTTTTTCTATCCAATTTTAGAATAAAATCAGCTTTGATGATCGCGTCAAACCAAAAAACGTTCTTGCATTGAACGAAAAAGTAGCTGCTATTCGCCGCTACGAGACTGATCCGGTATACAAGAGTGTCGGTCGATATTTCAACTGCAGTCCGGATCAAATAAAGCGCATTATCAAACAGAAGAACGAGATTTTAGCCGAGTGGAATAATCGTACAAGAAAATCGGCAGTTCCTACTTCCCATGAAATAAAGTCGGTGAAGATGTCGTTCCTAGGGAAAGCAGTTCATGAATGGATTCGACGGATGATGTACTATACGGACTTCAATTTAACGGATGCTCTCATTCAGACGATGGCTATTGAGTTTAAGAAGGTATTAGGTCTGCAGAGCTTTTTTCCCGATAAAGTTTGGATTGGTAATTTTCGAAGTTCGTATAATTTAAAAAATGTGAATACGAAAACGCTAAATATTGGATATTCGGAGAGCCATTCGGTGCAGATCCGAGACATACTACGCCATCTACAGGATGTCTGCGGGCCAAATGGTCCAACGCAAGCAAAGACTGCATGTGTGACAACCAGTATTAAAGATAATACTGCTAATACGAGTATAAGTATTGAGATAGCTGATTGTAAATTAAAAGAGGAACCAATCGATATCGATGAAGAAATTACTGATAAAGTTAACGCCTGTAAGCCATCTTGTTCTACTGCTGTGACCAAATCGGAGCCTGAGATACCAATAATCGTATGTGTTAAAACAGAACCCGAGGAAGTCCAAGAGATACATCCAAAACCGGAACCATTGGAACCGCAAAAAGGAATCATTAATAACTACGTTGAAGCTATCAACTGCGTAAAGATGCTGGAGGATTTTGCACTTTTGAAAGAAAATTTCCGCTTAATAGGGCTTATCGAGAGGCTTGAAGAGGCCTTAAAGGAGAGTCAATGAGAACGAGTTGCTATTAATAGATTTAGTTTTTGTATACAAACGATTTTCTGTTCCTTCTGTAAAATATCACATAAAATCAAAGTTAGTTGTAGTTGGAAATGGTTGTTTTGCTTACGTGTGTTATTCTCTTATGTAGGTGGCTTTTTATTCTAAAGTAAGTATTTTTGTAGGTTTATGGACACATGGACTATATCAGAAGATGAGGCAGTAGTTGAAAGACGGATTTGCCTACACCGAAACACAAACATGGTTTATAAAACGGGTAGGTGAGCGCTCTCAATTGTGGTATGTTTTGAAGTGCGGTTGGAAGCTTCGCTCATAGTATGTCAGTATCAAGGGAATTAAAAATAGGTTAGGTTTATGAGTACCGTCATAAGCATTAGGCACCATAGTGGGCCCATCACGTTCTCTACGGAACCTTCACGGTCAGAAACCTAAACCAAATCGTCCATACATTTAATTTCTCTACAGAACCTAAATATAGCTTCAATTTTGTTCAATGAAACAAACTCCTCCAAATTGTTGATCAGTGTAGTTTCATTTACACGTGCTCATGAAGAAGAGGCTGGCATCACAGAAGATCACAAGGCATTCCCTCCTATCAGTTGCTTAAGACCTGTGTTATCAAATAGCACGTAATCAAATCTTATATCATCAACGATATGCGCTTCACTATAGTTTGTTGTAGGAAGAGCAGGAGTCGTATTTCGGTCGGTAGAAGTAAAACTTACATAGATACTTCTTGAAGTGTTTCGCTATAGCGATTCTTTTTGTTTCTCTAACCAACATGCATATGTACATATGTATGTCGGTGGAGGTCTATGCTAGTCTTCTGTCATCTCGAACTGTATTAAAAAGTAGATGTAACTAGAGTCTAAGAAAGGCCTTGATGTCTCGATACCAGTTACATACATTAATTTGCTTTTCCTTTTAAGTTAGCACTTGTTTTTTTTTTTTTCAAAAGAGAAAGATACTTACGGAAGTAGGTATGACCATACCTCAACTACAGACTGTGAAGGATTTCACCCAAGACGCGGTAAGGCTGCTAGAAATTAGTAAAGAACTCCTAAACGAATAATTTGAAAAAGTCGTCGATTTTTGTTTTAAGTTTATTTTAATAAAACCAATCTTACTTAAGTCTAAAAGTAAAATACATATATACATATGTACAATCTTAAAATAAAATTAAAAGTAATACATTATTTGCCTTGATACTGATTATTATCCGAATTTTTAAAAATGATTTCCAGTTGCGAGATCACACCGATTGCTCGGTAATTCTCTTCAAGCAAAACAAAGTCTTCGAGTGGTTTCAAGTGTCGCAGGGCCTCTTCGTAACTATCTATGGATATCCTATCCTCAGACTTGCGTTTCTTGGATGGTACAGCCGGTTTATCATCTTTGAGACATAATGAAGGAACAGCATCCCTCTTCAGCATCTTTTCTCCAATAAATTTAGAGGGAAAGTGTTTTTGGCACACGAAATATTTTCCCTCACTCTCAAAACCACATGCCTGCCTCCACAATCGACTCAAGACTTCATTTTTTTCATTTGTTGGACATGAAAAAATTTTCAATTTAGGAAAATCTCGTCTCGTTTTTTTGCATACTGAACAAGCAACTCCAGACTTCCTTTTATCCGACATTTTTATTTATTTTTTATTTAATAAAAAAACTTAACAAAAATAAAACAACCGGTGTCTCTCAAAAGTCGACGACGAATGGGTAGTGAAAAGAGAAGAAATCGAAATGTAATTGTATGTTGGAAGTAGATATGTATGCATGTATGTACATACATCAACAAGAGGCATACCAGCACAATATCGCATGATAACCGCATGAATTTAGGTTCGACTGGTATAGTTCGAACAAAAGGTTCGAACTGGGACAGAGTAGTAAATCCCATTTGACTGGAAATGAGTACTTTTTTTTCTTTTTCTTCGGTATTCGATATCTATTAAATCATTTCAGTTTTATTATTTATACATGGCTACCCCTACCCCACCCATTCTGAGTAAACGCAAATTACAAAACAAAAATGATAAAAATGCTGACTCAGCACTCTAGAGAGAGGAGAGTAGAATATGATGGGCGCAAACGTTCTCTTAAATTTGTTTCCTATGGATGTGTGTAGCTATGTACCAATTAGTTGATTTTACTACTACGTCCCAGTTCTAACTTCCAACCTTTTGTTCGAACTATGTATATCAGTCCAACCCAAATTTAAGGCAATGTGGTGCATCTGTTGTATGATGCAGTTATACATACATACAAAAAAAAAACGTATGTAAATAAAACTGCTTTTCTGAGTAGGCGTGTACATACTACACCGTTATTCATTGTGATATAATGTGCAGCCATACATACATATGCATATGTGCATTCATATGTACATACATAACTGACTGATTACACTCGCTGATGAAAGACTGTGCGAAAGGAAAGGGGCCGTTTAGCTTTGAGACATTTTTTGCTGATCGTCGTGGTCGGATGGTGAACAGTGGGCGGACATCGAAAAGTAAGGAATACGAAATTGCAGAGAAATAAAGGGTATTTTTGTGCGTTCTAGATTGATATTTTAAATAACTATCGAAAATAAAATACAATTTTATAATTTTCTTTTGATTAACCGGTTACTTGGGTTATAAGAATTATGTTGACGAAATAATCGCGAAGCAAGTGCAAAATTATCGAAATAGAGCGAATTTCTTCGTGTTTTCACAATACAACGACTATTTATCTACATACATACGTACTTATGTACATACAGTGGCTCTTACAACTAATCGGACACTGAGAAAGAAAAAGTTTAATGTTTATTTTTTCGAAAAAAAATTCTGGAATTGTTTTGTAATTTATTTACTCATTTATTTATTAAATATTACAAATTCAGTTCATAACAATAAAGTTCACATTTTAAGCAGTATAAAAGAAATAAAAAGGAAAACATTTCGGACAACATATTTTGTACACAATTTTTGTTTTATTTTATTGAATAGTTACGTTCCAAATAAAAACACTGAAAACTGAAGGTATTTTTAAGAAAATTATGTAAGTTATTCTGTTATAAATTGTTACTTGATGCAGACAAAGGTCCCCAGACATCAACTGAAATTCGAAATTTGGTATTATCGCATCATGAAAATGGTAAGACCGTTCGGGATATGTATATGTACATAGCTCAAATAGTTTAAAGAAGCCGTTCAAAAGTGCAGGAAGGGCCAAGGAAAGAAATTAGATGACTACGATGAAAAACTTTTAGTGAGGCAAATCAAACAAATTTTTTCTTTTCGTCCGAATCACTAAAGGTTTTTATAAAAGAAACGACAAATAAGTGAGCAACGAAACAATCCTTCGAGTTCGCAGAAAACAAGATTTCAATGGCCGAGTAACCCGGAAAAAGCCGTTAATCTGTGAGAAGAATCGAAAAGATTGCTTAAAGTTTTCTAAGGAGTATCTGAAACAAGATATGACCTTTAGGCATAGGGTAAAATTGAACTACTAATTAATACGTAGTATCTTTAAAAACAGGTCTTACTTACGGCTAGAAAAAGTAAGTAAGTAAGCATACACAGGCTACTCTAAAGCATGTTGACTGGTCAATCATGGTATGATCTGTTCTGGTGTAGGAAGCTTACATATCAGAAAGGATCAGATGGAATACATTAAAGTTATAAGATCTAAAACCAACTGTTGACAGATTGGGCAAAAGCGAAAATTTTATATTCTATCAAAACAATGATCCGGAACATACATTGTACAAAGCAAGGTCGTGCTTACTATATAATTAGCCCTAAGGTTCTAAGAACTCCAGCACAGTCCCCAGACTTGAATATGATTGTGCATCTATGGGATAAATTGGGTTATCGGGTAGCACCCAAGACGTTCACGGTCATCAAGGAGTTAAAGGTAGGGCTTCAAGAAAAATGGAACAAAATTTCAATCGTTGTATGCTCAAAACTTTTTTTCTTCTATGCCTGACCTGAGCAAGTAATTTATGTGAACGGATGCGCACAAGACTATTAGATATTAGATAAGCGTCCTAATATGCGTGAGAGGTGAAATTACCTTGTTATTTTGGTTTTCTTTGTTTATTTCTGTAATACTGTTTAAAATGTGATCTTTCAAAAACTGAATTTGTAGTAAATCAATGTGTAAATAGATTACGAAAAAATTCCATATTTTTTTTCGAAAAAATCAACACATTGTTTTTTGTGTTCCATTAGTCCTGACTCGCGAGAGCCACTGTAGGTAGCTACACGGAAAAAAGCGTATTAGAGCTAGGTACAATAGAAAGCATTTAATTACGATTTTTGCAACTAATTTGCCCTAGACCTGTTACCTAATTTAAATGAAATGCCTGAGTTGAGTATTATAAAAACCTAAAGACAAAATTGAGCTTTCGAATACCGTCTCATTTTAGTAATCTAGGCACTGTTACTTTTGTTATTTCCTGACATTGTAGATGCAATACCTTGTCCATTCTTGTATCACCTTAGATGTTATAGATATTTTCCGACATGTCTGTTGAGGAAATCACTTATTGTTTTTTTGATCCAGTTTCCGAAGGCAATTTACTCCCGTTCTTCTGTTTGGAGTATCGAACAAGAAATTCTGTGTTCATTGCACCTATCTACATACAATATATGTACATATATATGTATGAAGCTTATTAAAACTTTTCGGGTGTTGCACTTAGCGCCTAGTTGCAATTCCAGAGAGGTTGGATGAATTGAGTTCTTAATGTATGTATTTTTTTGCAGTCAGAACAGAAAAGCAGCAATAGGATGAAGGATACTGTGGGCATATCCTTCTTTGGTTACACTAGCATTCTTTGATTGAATTACAGTGGTAATTCTAAACTAATATGTATATACATATGTACATATGTATGTACATCTGCATATCTGTTGTTTGTATGTCATTTGTCTATGGCTGTAGGTAGGAAACCAATTCGTCGTCTATACTCTATAGATTTCTTTGCTTAACTACTCTATTAAAAAAAATATCCTCCACACATGTACATATGTACATATTTATATCTAACTGACTAAAAATCTAACTCTAACTGAAGGAATTTATTTTTAATGCGGAGACACTGCCTAGTAGTGCATGAAAAATTTTGAAATGAAGCTTTATACATACGCTGAAATATTCGTCAATCTTTTGCCACTACTACCAAATTTACTATTTTGAAAAAAGTTTTTTACGAATATATAAAATGTTATGTTAAGAAAACTTTGCGAACAGTTTGAACAAAATCGTAGATATAATAAATTGTTTTAAATGGTAAACGATTTATGTTCAAATTCATTCAACAGCAATTGCAACAGCAATTGCAATTATTAGGGCTTTGATTACCAACTATAGTGGAAACTTTCAAGCCGAGTTACTGGCAAATTTTTAAATTGGTCTCTATTATTTCTTTAATGTTTTCAGATTTTATTCCATTTTTAAGAAACTAAATAATTAAGAACACTTTTCCAACTATCATATAACCCATACAAGAGTTTCCTTTCCTAATCCAGCTTTTCATATCCATCAATAAAATGGTTCATTACATTCATATGTAATTTTGGTCAGGTCTGGAGGTATTCAAATTTCGTCGAAGATACATACATATGTAGGTACATATATTCACACCTAGTTTTTGATGAATGTTTTCATTTAAAAACCGATTTTGATAAAATTTTCACATTTTACATTAGTGTTCAATCAATCCTCTCAATGCCCTGTAATTGTTTCATTTTCAAGGGCTAGATGGAATAAATTGATGGCACATTCAGTGATTTTTAAGACCGCCAGTATTTTACCAGTACAAAGTCGTACAAGGACAACCTAAATATAGTGATTAGGTACAATAAGCATTTATGGTAACGCACCGCTTGTGTCAAAAGTCAACTTCTAAGCCGCCTGCTGATTGCTATACGATCAATTTATGTATTTTGATTTACATCTGCCTCCCATGACGATCCGATTAACTTAGACAAGATCACAAGCCTTTCTCCACTGCCATATGGTTCAGGCCGGTCTTGTCTATTCCTAACTTTGCATTGACATTTTCGTTATACCTATTCTCTATACAATTCCAAAGCACAGAATGATGGTGAAGTTCTCTGATAGTTGTCTAATTTAAATTGCACTACAACAAATTTGAACATACCTATTCGTCAACGATATTATTCTGGAATTTCCCAAGCATTACTTTGCACATTGAAGCTTGAGTTGCTCTCTACCATATGAGGTAAAAGTAAACCTTACTTAAAAATTTTTTGATGCGTTTGGCTATTGCGACCTTTTTTCGTTTCTCGTACCAGTAAATAGTCTTTTGTCATCTAGAATTTTATAAAAAAAAAAGTGGATGATGCTAGGGTCTGAGATAGACCTTGATGTCTAGCACTTGCTCTCTTCCAAGAGACCGAAGTATCACTGGGTCCAAGCTACAGACCTCATCCGGGACTCTGTTCGGCTATTGGAAACTAGTAAAATGCTAGAGAACTTGACCAAACAACAAATATTTAAAAAAAAGTCGTTTATTTTTATTTTGTTTTAAGTTTATTTTAAGGAAACCAATCTTAAAAGTCTAAAAGTACATTTAAATAAATATTTACAATCTTAAAATAAAATAAAAACTTATTATTACTCCGCTTGGTACTGATTACTGTCTGGATTTCGGAAGATTGCCTCCAGCTGTGAAATCACACCTATTGCTCGGAAATTCTCTTCCAGCAATACAAAGTCTTCGAGTGGTTTCAAGTGTCGCAGGGCCTCTTCGTAACTAGCGATAAATTTTCCATCCTCAGACTTGCGTTTTTTGGATGGTACAGCCGGTTCATCATCTTCATCAGCATATCCATATTGACTATTGTCATAATAGTCTCCTGCACCAGATTCGTCAAACATTAGCGGGCTATCGTCTTCTTTGTAGTCATATCTCGGTCCTTCCGATTTAACATAGGGATCTTGAACAGACATGTTTGGATTGTCTCGCATCTCCTTCACATATTCGACTATGTCTGAAATTTTCAGCGACAGATGTTCCTTGGATTCCGTACAACGCGCGTAAACCTTCTGACTTATAAGATCTTCCTCAGTCATACTGAATTGCTGCATGAAGCTCTCCAACCAAACAGTGTTTGGATAGAAACTCGGGATCTTGATGTGATTTTTGACATCTAACGCTATGGTCCGGATGAGTTTGGTTGAAATCCGACCGACATCCTCTCTAGACTGAGTCCGTTGAATCCATTCGAACATAACTTTATTTAAGAGATCGATCTTTTGAAGGCGATCTTCGTGTTTTGTAAACCCGCCTTGACAGTGTCCCGTTTTGCTAGCGTAGTACAGCAGAATAGATTCTCTATTCTGAACAATATTCCTTATCTGTTTGGCACTGCAGCTCATTATGTCGGCCACCTTCTGGTAAACCGGAATGCGGTCATATTCTCTGATCGCTCGCACACGCTCCTCCAATGTTAAAATATTTCTAGACTTCACGTCCGTCCAATCGCCTTCCTAAAAATAAAAAAAAGACCGAACACCCCTCATTAATTAAACACAGCACGCAACAAACGAAATAAGAAAGTGCTACAGCTACAGCAAGATAGACTGCGAGCCAAACGAACAAAGGCGAATGAAAATCCAAAAGAAAAAGCAAGAAATAAACAATAAAAAAAGTTGCCAACAATGCGACGCAGAGATCCACACTTACCCCATTCATGTTCACTGCAAGACTACTAAACTCTCAACCACGGAACAGAGTATCAGGCCTCGACGACGACAACGACGACCGACCAACCGAACCTCTGCTGACTCTGACTGTGCGCTGCGCTACTCTGGCTAGGTCTTCGTTTTCTTCGTACGTGTGTGTGAGAAACAAGCCAGGCAGTCAGCCAAACGACCGAACCAACCCAGCCAGACAACCCACATAAGTGCCTAACCGGCCTGAAATCATCTCACCCAAGCACGATATGGTGGCAACGGAAAGACCTGCTCGGCGTCGTCATCGACGTTCACATAGTCGTTGTACATTTTGATGGACGTTTTACGTGTTCGTTGTTGTTGTTCCCCTTGCCATACAGCTGCTATTTCTATTTAACGCTGCGGGGCTTGCCTTGCCTGCCTCATGGCACAGAAACAGCAGCACCAGCACATAATCTACAATTTTGTGTTGTTGTAGCCATGAGTGTCTATCTATTCTGTCCTTTGGCAGATTGCGAAGGCCTGCTTTACTTCTCGGTTTCCCTCGATTCATTCGCTGCTATTCGGTGTTTCCATGCCATGAAGCAGCAAGTGCTTTCCCTCTTCCAGTTGTGGTTGAGTATCCACTTCCATGCTATATACACGACAAGTACACATCCGAGTGTGCTTGATAACCTCTACCTGCCGCTTTACGGACTCCGTGTGCACACTGTCATGACCATAATCTATCTTTTCATCTCAATCGAGGTTGGGTAGAAAGACGAGACGATAGGTGTGCGCTTTGCGACTGTGGGTAGTATTCCTCATCATCATCATTATCGTCTTCTTCTTCGTTGGTTTGTCGGTCGGTCGGTTGTTCATTCGGTCGTTCGGTCGGGGGATTGTTTGGTTGTTCGGCTTGGGTGGAGGATCAAAGTCCCAAGGTATTTAAAAAAGTTGGGTTCTCCATTGGAGTCTCGAGAGACAAGGGCCTTTTGGCATTTGTGCTCCTTCGTTGGAATGGTTTTTGCGTGCACGATGTCGGTATGTATGTACATACATATGTATGTACGTCATTAATATTTCCATCCTTGGGGAGTCTGTCGGAGCTTAGGAATTGAATTAAAGATGAAGGCATCTTTCATGCTTTTGTGAAGTTAGAGAGATTAGCATAGCGGAAGCATACGCCCAAATAATTCGAAAGGCTTATCGAAATGTTTAACGAATGCTGGACTTTGCTTAATTAGTCTAATTTTAGGTTCGAGATGTGTAGGCCTTTGAATTCAATCAGATCCACCCCCATTATGATATCCTTATCACGACGTAACCCTCTTCACAGCCACTCCCATGTGAGGGTATGCCATTGCTGGGAGGAAGTATGCTTATTTCTGTTTTACAAAGCCCCCACAGCTAGATTGTCCCATATGTACGGTTGAATGCGTACATATATCCGTATGTCGGTTGTGGTTTCGGTCAGTGTGGTTGGTAAGAGCAGAGTTACATACATACATATGTATGTAGGTTGGAATGTTTATATTTTGCACCACTAGTTCCATAATTTCCCGCATGCACGAAGGTTCTTTCCCACTCACAATCGGTCTCTGAATTGTTGGGCTGGAGGCAAGTGGACTTATCTCGCTGTCATTACCAGAAAAAAAAAAAAAAAACGGAGAAACACGTTAAGATTTTTGTCGTCTTATCAAAGCGGATTAGAGAGCAAGAATGCCGAGAATTCTTTGGCAGAAGCAAAAGGGAGGAGGAACGTGACGTGACGCGACACAAACTTGTATTTAATACTGAAGAAGAAGTTTGTTTCATTCTCAGCTTGTCTGCTTATTCGTAATGAGTCGGAGGCACATCGAGCCAAAACTTGACCCACGTGTATACGTATCTGTATCTTGTGTACGTATCTGTATCTCGTTTCATTTTGGTTGTGCTTGGCACTCGACTGTAAAATCGATTCATTACAACGAATGTAGTCAAGGCTGATGACGAATGTGGGTCAGACTTGTGTAAGAGCTTTTAAGTTAGGAACTTGAATATTATATTTGGTCACAGGTAGTTGGATGATTTTTGTATGCAAGGTTGGTGGTTTTTGCCTCCGGGTTTATAGAGAAAAAAAAAAAACTTTGGGGACTGTCATGACAGAAAACTTTAATGTCTCATAAAATGTAAATTGCAGAGATAGGTGTTCTAATAAATTATTTAACGTTGTATTTATGGCCTTGAACGTGCAAGGAGTTCATGTAGATTTAATTAAGGGAGCCGTATACAGGTCTTTTTGTAGAATATTGTATTTTTTTTTTATGAATGTGACAACGGATGTTCCAAAGATATTAATAACCAAGGCTAATAGCATGCATGATTTGTAAACCCATCTTGTACAAAATTTTCGGTTAGTCTAGGCAAATATTCTACCATCTTCAGTGAGTTGGCATTAATCTACAACTGAGCATCCATCCATCTTCAACTCCTCTGACAGCCAAGCCTCTTTAACGATCCTAGCCTTTAATTATCAAACCTTGTTCTGGAGACAGTTAAAATCCTTTCAGAACTAGCAGGTTAAAACTTGGTTATATTACAAAATTGGTGCATCATCACCACCAACTGGGCCTGAACCCATAAGTGGAGTAAGCTCTAAGCAGAACATAGTCCCAAGTTACATTCAATGCAATCTGGACAAAAACTCCAGGATAAAGAAGTACCAAGTACCTCTTCCCTGCGCTATAACATAAAAAATCCATGTTTCTTATAAATCTGAGTAGAAACAACATAACAACACTAAATGGTCCCATATGTGTCCACTGTCCAGTTTTGAAAAGAAATCTCTACACATTCAACTTGTCACCGTACAGGTAGCACATACTTACATACATACATATATTGTGCCTAGAGAATGTTGAGGCCGCAGGGAAAGTCTTGAAATAATGTCGCACTTTACTACCATAATAAAGAGAACACTTGACACCGACCTTGACCCAACGACTTGCTGCAATACATCTCGAAAATTTAAGGAACTCCCTGGCTGCCCTATGGAGGGGCACAAAAGGACTCTAAGTTCGTTTAATGTGCAGACGAGCAAAAGATAGAACGGAGAATTATATTTGTATAGCTATGTATATACATGTGTGTGTGAACGTCTAAAACCCTTCGTCAGCAACCTGATTGGGCCCTATAAGTGTGGTTGCAGACCAGGAAAATCCACAATCGTTCAAATCTTCACATTTCGGCAGGTCCTAGAAAAAAAAACCAAAAAAAAAATCGATTTCAAGGCCGCATATGTCAGCATTTATAGAGATGAGATATACAGAGCCATGTCTAGTTTTGGCATCCCTGCCCAACTCGTTCACTTGTGCAGGATGACGATGGAGAACGTTCGATGCTCCATTACGACCTCGCCGAGATCTTTGATATTAAAAAAGGATTTTCAACATTATACTTGAAAGGATTGTGCAAAATTCACAAGCCAACACCGGAGGCACAATCTTTCCAAAGTCTCTGCAACTACTAGGGTATGCCGATGATATTGACTTTATTGGCCGAACACAGCGGCCTGTCACCGATGCATTTGCTAGTATTGCAGCGGAGGCTGCCAAAATGCGATTAGCGGTAAACGAGGGCAAAACCAAGTATATGCTGTCAACAAGAAGGAACACACAACATCGACGAATTGGATAGAACGTCAAAATCGACAGCTATAACTTTGAGGTAGTAAGGCTCGGCTCTGCCAGAAACTCTGATAACAACATCTCAGCAGAAATTTAACGAAGAATAACTCTTGCCAAACGCTGTTTCTTTAGGCTGAGAAGGCAATTGAGTAGTAAGGCCCTATCCCGAATCCTTTTATAGGTATAAGACCTTTATCATCCCAGTCCTACTTTATAACGCTGAAGCTTGGACTCTATCTAAAGCGGATAAAGATATCTTCGGTCGCTTCGAGAGGGATTCTTAGTAAAATTTTCGTTTCCGTTTGCGTTGACGGGCTTAAGAGGAGGAGTTGGAAGGGGCAGCTACTGTTCTGCTGCCGTATCCGAAGAGCAATTTTTGTTTTGAGAAGCTTTTTCATAACAATTTTACCCTTGAATGTTTGTCAGACGCTCGCGAGAAATGTGGCCGTGAAAGAAATTTTAGGTGTTATCTGGGGGTCGAATTTCGAACCCCTCGCTCCGTAGTCCAGCGCACTAATTACTTCAGCCACGGCTCTCCGGATCGTATGACATCCTATCCTTCATCAAGTAAAGTGGGCGTGGCCTAGCATACGGACAAATGGACGGACGGGCATGGCTCAGTCGTTTTTACTATTGTTATATAGACTTTATATATAGACTTTATAGGGTCTATCTCGATTATTTCTCTATCTTGCAAACTATGTATGAAACCTCTCTTAGGATAGGGTATAAACAAAATAAAGGTTGCTTTATCTTAAAGTGCATTCATACATACACCTGTAACATATTATGTCTTAATTTACAGGTGCAGTCTAACTTTTGACTCTACCTGTATGCAAACAATATTGTACTGAATGCCTCTGGGTTAAGAACAGTAGCAACTTGAAAAGACACATTTTACTGCTGAAATGAAATATGCCTACAATTCTGTAGTCACTACTCGTTCCATTAATTGTTATTCTCCGACAACACTCACTATCGCATAAATCAAGAGACCAAATCACTATAATTTGAAATCCTTGGATATTGTTTGCGCGATTGCCCCTAATACTAGCATAAAAGCTTTACACTTTAAGGTAATATGATATTAATTGACACAGGATTTATCGAATCTTGATTCACATTTATAATACTAAACTTGCAAAGTGTGCACTCCATGTGCGGTGTACTCCGCTATCGTTGCTCTAATTGCCGGCCATCATTTATTTTCGGATAGCGCTATAAGACTGTACAGGTCCACAAATGGTAACTAAGTCGTCGCTAACAGCGTCAAACGATTCAAGTCTGTTTTGAGAGGTTCGAAAACTCACGCTGAGTGAAAACACTCTGCCAAATGTGCTTGTGCACATGTTTACAAGCCAAATAAAGGAAAAAACAACTAAATCACGCACGGATCTATGAAGCCTAGCCCACGCATCCACTCCGATCGGATGCTGCTGCGGGCTACACAACATTTTCAGTCTGTGACTTAGTCTGGCCAGCAGCGGACAAAAGGCAAATGTCCGTCGATCAGTCTGGCGATTCTGAAAATTGTGAAATTCCCAGAGCAGCACCACGTGTTGTGCTAAGCTTATAGTATTTACTTTGCGTGGCTCTCATGACTTTGGAATGCTTTGTGGTGGACTTCTATCATGTGGTCAAATGTGTTATAGAAGTCCCGGCACTGCAATTGATTGCTGTGTGAATTTACACGCCCGCCAACGGAATTCAATTAGAAACAATATGCCAATGGAACTGATGGCCAGCGGGCTAGGTCTGGCCGTTGGTGGTGATGCCGGTGGTTACCCTGTGCCGCTGGACGACTTCCATACGACAGTCTAATAAAAAAATCATTACTCGCCCAAATGACTGGCACAGCAGCCGACGAGCGTCTAGTTCTCTGGATTCGGAGGTGGGTGAGCGAGTGTTTAAGGCATTCGTGGGCGTTTCATTATTATTATTGTTGTCTGTTATTGTGGGCTATTATAATGTGTGCACGCGCGCACCCAACTTCGGAACGCGGTTCAGGTTTATGACCTGCTTAGAAGGAGCGGTTCACGCAGCTGGATAGAACAATGAATCAGTCAGATGGAGTCATGCAAACCGCATGTAGTCGCACAAAAAGTAGGGAATTAAATGAGTAGTTAGACTTACTTGTTGGGGAAATAGCTAAGAGCAGTGGTGCGTAAATCTTGGTCGAAGGGACATCCATCACGTCACAGTATCGTGCGTCCTTTCATTGAAGTTCCTAGCAAAAACGGTATGTACAAGTTCGGGAGAAAGTGCATCTTAATTTTTTTTTAATTCCCCTAAAGGGCATTTTTATAGTAAGGCTTAAGAAGATCTATACAACTAGCAATAACATCACAATGTCAGTTTCCAAGCAGCGAGTTCCTAAAAGCAGTACGAATCCAGAAGAACATTCCCATAGTGTGATGTACGCAGCCGTAAGCGTAGTGCGGAAAGCACCGGTGATTGCAATGTAGGCACCGGTGATTTTTACCATGATATTATATTGCCAGTAGATCATTGGTAGTTTCATTTGTGGAAAAGAGCATTATAGGCCTTACAGGCTCTTAGCTGAATGTTAAGTTTCCAGTTGTAGGTCAATCATTCATTAAATTCTGAATTTAAATCAGTTTAGATATGCTTGGTGCCAACAACAAACTCACACTCGTCTGGATCCCAGATCACAACGATATAACTAACACAGAGATTGGTGATTAACTAGCCAGATCACTGGTTCAGAACACTTTGTGACTTACCTACCACCTTAAACCCTAAAAAAGTGGCTTAAATCAAATTGAAATCTGCAGATTATGACTTGAGGAGTCGCGACATTGCTTATATTGGAATTAAGCCATATCAGAAAAGTTTTAATACTCCTGATGTACCTACATATGTATGTACATAATCTCCTCCTTAGCCCAAATAATCATTGGTTTCGTTAGAGTCTCCCAAGGGATGTAAGTCGTAGTGTTTAAAGAGACTGCTCGAAGCCGCCACAATAGGGCCTTACTTCTTTTGAAAAAAAAAAACATAGTGGCAACCATTTTTGAACTTCAATTATTGGAACTTTATTATTTTATGAAATCCCGACGTGTGCATACATAATAATATATACATATGTAAGTGTTATACCTACTTCCTACTAGTGCCTTTCTTGGTAATTATGTACATGATTTTGCCTTTAGTCAACATGTCTTGACATACATACAATGTACATATGTAGAAGATCCTAGCGATTTCCTACTTAATTTCTGTAAGTATGAAAAATAGGTCGTAGAGCCTAAGTTAAGTCGACCAAAGTTGTTCCCCCATTTTCGTAACCCTGTTATTTTACAGTGACAGAGACTGTCCTTAATCGATTCTGTTCTCAGAATTGTTCTTTTTTAGATCTGTGTTTTAATTCCAGCGCGCTTTAAGCTTTAATTTGTCTTTAGATACATTTCTCAGTCATAGTTAGTAAAAAAGTTTAGAATGCAACCATAAATTATAAAGTATCTCTTCTTTGTGGGTAGTGCAATACCAACATGATCCATAATTTCCCGAAATGAAGACAATTCATATACATATGTATACATATGTGCATATATACATACATACTTGGCGATGTAGATGACATGAGTTTTAAACCACATTCTTATTTTTGTTGCTGGTCCTGATATTTCATTCCAAAACAAGAAACCGCGCTATTCCTCATTTCACCATTCAACTATATTTTATCAATTGCATAACTCAATCGAATCAAAAAATCACTTCCCAGAAACATAAAACCACGTGTACACACCAAACAGGGTTCTGCTGGAGTAAATACAAACCTCAGGCGAAGAAAACCCCTTTCTTCCCTAAAAGACGCCAAACTAACAACTTTCATTCACCTTGCACTCTAAACCACGACAAATCCAAGGGGGAAAACTCATGGGAAAATTCAAATAAAAATTCAAATCGAATAAAAATACTTCACAAGGGGAAAAAGTATATCAAGAGGAATTCCAAGGGAAACCCCTCGTTGCGATCCGTTGATTTGGAACACCACTTTACGCGAAACGACAACACGCCGCATATTCTATCCGCGAGGCCAACAACAAGTAACTCGTAAGGTCAGCTGCTTTATTACGTTACCAATGCGTAACGGCGGAGCCGCGTCTCTCGTCGAAGAGTGTCACTCCAGAATGAAGGGAAAAACAAGAATTTCCACAATTTCTTAGTTTTTCCACGGTCGTATCGTATGCAGATGTCCAGGGAATCACGCAACAGCGGGCAATTGGCGCTAACGATAGCGAAATCCACCCCTTGTAGCCACGTCCAGAGGAAACGTGAAAATCACAGCTGCACGACTCTGTTGCAATTGGCGAACCCATAAGGCACACGGCATATCTTAATCCATCGCAAAGGTAAAGTACATCGGTACTGAAGGAAAAGGAAATGAATGCCGTCATGGCGCAGTTGCTGTGTTGACGATCGACCTCGATCAATTTACGCAGCCGCGCTGCATGCAAAAGGGTCGATCAGCTGAATAAATCAGATCCGGGGCAACAGTTGTCGTCGTCGTCGTCTTCGTTGTTAAGGTTATTCGCTGCCATTGTCACGGATGACACAAAAGACTTTTGCAAGGAGTTCTACAGCTTTAGTCTGACAGCTGTGATCATAACTGAAATAGCTTCCTTTGTGAACATTCCATGCAAAGAGTCATTCAAGGATGTCATCATGATCACAATGTCAAACAAAAAAAAAAAAACAAAAAACATACGGAAGTACTTTGTATACACATTTTGGGTGTGTTCGTTGTGGGAATTAGTCAGCTAAGTTATAGGTGTTACGCATGGTAGGTCCGAAATGAACTCCGTGTGACCGGTGCAGTGTTACATCGGATGAGTGAATGTCCGGTTTAGCCAACAGGTGTCCGATCGATACATTGACGTGGATTAGGTCAGGGTGATTGCTGCGAATGATTAATGTAATTCAAACTTTGAGACGAAAGTTAGGTCAGATTTCGTTTTGGCTTGGTGTGGCTTTATGATTAATTAACGTAGTTTGAGAAATATGTACATACATATGTATGTACACATATATATGTACATATGTACATATGTATGAATATTTGTCAAAGATTTGTGGGCATGGCGTATTCATTAGTGATGGAATGATTTGCATATGAAATATTTTTTGGGTGTGTTTTTGTGGTTATAACACCCGCTTAATTTAAATTGAATTGAAATATAAAAGAAACTGGTAGCCACTTAAAGTTGTGATTAACGATTGAAAGATAAAGGCGCACGCTCTTGGAAACCGGAGTCGAAACTATTTTGGTTTGTTTACATTTTTTTTAGCATAGGTATATAGGTGTGCATGTGTGGACTAGCTGTTCTTATCAGTAGAAAAGACAGAATTGATATTACAATATCCCAGATGGTCCATCTTCGTATCGTCCCCTATGCGTACTAGACACCACTGGAAAAGACTGAAACCGATTGCTAGGTGACCGACTGGAGAATTCCATTGAAAGCACAGGAGGTTGATATAAACTTTGAGCCTTTTTAGCTATATGTATGTACATACATACCTAGATTCCAAGGAGTTTCTTAACTTGCGTCAAACTGTACAGATTTTTGTAAGTTCTTGTCCTATTATCTTTTTCTGGCCTTCTGAATTCTTCTCTTTTGTCCCCTATTCCAGAATGGTTCAGGGAATATAAAGAGTTCAGTTGTCCCTTGTTTGCTAGTTTCGTTGTCCCCTATTCCCACATGGCCTAGTATCTAAAATATTTCTATTTTTTCTGTCAGTTCGTTTCCGTTTCCCCAGGCATTCACATAGATACTTAGACGAAACAACTTGGGTAATGACAGCCCTGAAGGATGTTTAACCATCTATCTGCGACATTGCCCATTGATTCGTAACATTTTATAGTTGACCTATCGATGTGCCACTTTACTGTGTGGCTGCCCACTCTGCAGATTTTGCATTCTGCCTATGGTGTCATCTCTAGGGATTGCTATGAGGTGAAGATTTTTGGTTGGTATATTAAATTCTTTAGCCTTAGTGCACATTTTCCCTTTAATTCTCTTTTTTCCCATTCTCAGGTTCTTTTCATTTTCAGTCTAGTAAACCGCAAGGCGCTAGTTCCAGAAAATTTTTCATGGCAGAGGTACATACATACATATGTGCAGGTTGTCATTAGCCTACCCTATTTATGCATATGTATGTACATAGGTATGCCATCTTTGTACTTTATTCAGTGACTCCTTCATACTGTCTAGAGTGGTCCTTTTTGCTCACGCAATTGCTCTGTAGGTATTAGAATGGCAATATACATATGTACATCAATCTTAGGGTACTTGGTTTGCATTACCAGGAGCTACTCGCCAGGGTAGGCTTTCTGCAGATCTCATGCGTATTTTTTTTTTCCACTGAAATTCACTTCAATGGCTGTAGTTAATAACGTGTCTGAAAGGCTCATTGTCTTCATTCGTTGAAGTTTCCTTTACCTTCCTCGTAAATGGAAATGGTTTTGGGCGAGTTTATATTATGCTCTACTGTGGCTCTACTCTTGAGTTGCTTTAAGTCTCCTTTGTTTTATGTCGGAAAGTGTTTGCTTGAACCTATCTCTGGGAAACTCAAACACTTACTCCTGACTTAGTTTTGGGCAATCCGCTATTATCTTGGATTTCTAAAAGTTTGATAGGGATTTGGAGGGTTCATTCCCTTTATTTGAAAGCATCTCGTTAACAGCAAAACATTGAGGAGAAACATCAGACCGATGTCCATCTGCAAGGACCAAAGTGCAGTGCCTTAATGTCTAAGTCCGGATCAATTAGAGAAGAAAACGACTGAAAGTAAACCAGCCTTTCATTAGTTTATATTTAGTTTGGGCTTGCCCTTCAGTTACTTATGAATACAAGAGCACTGAATCCAAATCGCATTATTTCATTACTGAATATCCTTGTAAGGGAAATGACGCCACTTCAGACAAATTAAACATGTTTAAATAGGTAAATAACTTCCCTTTTGAAAAAAATGTTCGACATCTGCCTTTAAAACAATTGTCCTGCATTTGCAAATATCCCTTCGTTCGGAAGTACTCGTACACGAATCACACTTCAGCTGCAGCTAAAAATTCTTCTTCCTCTTCCGTATATGTATGTACTTCCGCGACAATGCTGGTCACAATAATGCCACTCTTATTGGATTGAAATCACAAAATATTTACTTCTTCCCCTAAATTAACCGATCGATCAACCCCTAATTGAGACCAAATTGAATGAGGCCGAACGACCCCTTACAAGGACGCAATGTGCGAAATGTTTGTTCGCACATCTTGCACGTCAAACTATAACAGCTGAAATGTAACTCCGTGGGAACCGTACACAAGCCCTTCGTTTTGTTTTTTTTTTTTTTTTTGTGGTCACAAAAGGACAATGCCCAAACAAAGTCAATGCAATTGGCCAATTACTATGACCTTCTTGCCAATCGTAAATGCAAACATTTTGAAATTCAAAGCACACAAATCCGGGATAAGTAGGATATCCTTCTGTTGGAAGAATGCAAAACAATATGTACTCCTATGTGCCGGAGCACACGTGTTCCATGTTCCAGCCCATTGTTTAGCTGGAATCGGCAACAAACGAAGTCCTTCACTTAAGTCAATGCAAAACCCTTGAACCGAAGCGAGAGTCGCTACTGATTCCTTTCAGATTAATCTCTGTCATGACAGTCAACTGCAGCACCGAAGTCAACTGCTTTCTTTATCTGCATCTTGCATTGCGCTTTGGCAATGGCATTGTGCCTGACTGAGTGACTATACTGACTGACAACGGAAACGTCCAGCGGTGGCGGGTACAACGCCGCTTTATTATTTTTAATTGGATCTAGAAGATCGGACGCTCGCAGAATCGTGAGATATTGCAACCGAATGACGAGCAACAGTCCTGCCTGCAACATGCTATATGTACGAACATCAGTGCGGAACACGCGGATAAATCTCTGATTCGCTGCTGTATGCTTCGCGCATGGAATTTGTGAATTTTCCAGCGGAGATTTATTGGCCTCTTGTTACTTTGATATCTTCTGCTGCTGTTCCTGCTGTAGATTACCATTTACGGCGTAATGGCCAAAGGTAGTCGTCGTCGGTGGACGGCATTCATCTTGTTTGTTACTCGCTTCTTGGACTGGCCAATGTCAGATATGGTGCGTTACTTATCCGGCCAAAGACGCAAGTGGGTTAATTCGAATGCTTTGCCTTTTCTGTTTTCCGAATCCCAGAAGAAGAATACGAGAGAGCAGCCGGAGAAAGAGATTTATCTCTTGCTCTGTAAAAAAAAAAAAGTATCTTCAACTGGGTCATGTCGATGGTACAAATCGCGTTGGTTCGTTTCGCTTGGGATGCAAATTAACGAGCTTGTCTTTTCGTATGGACTCTGATGCCTTTCTCTCCGAGTTGCCTTAACATGCGGGTTATGGTGGCTGTGATTGAAAGGTACCAGCGCAGCGCGAAAGATGTTGCTCTTGAAATTGGAAAGATGGTGAGTGGTGGCATGCAATTGGCAGTATTTCCATTAAAGTTGTTGTTATCGGTCACGTTGATGCGGAATGAATTTGGTTTAATGAGGCTGGAAAAAAAGGAAAAGGTTTCAACGAGGAAATTGAGAAGTAACATGGAACTAATTTGACACAGCTTTGCTGTTAAAAGTCAAAATACTTTCTACATATTGATATCTTTTTTGAGTGGCAGGGGAAATTTTTGACATCAGTCCGACAGTTAACTACGTTTCCTGGCTTAATTAGCAGTTAGACAAGAAAATCAACCACAGTATGTGCTATGACTAGTGGTTAAGAAACTTTTTAAATCTTTCAGTCATTGCAAACGTGATCGTTTGTCGCGTTACCTTCATTAAGAGATCTCACCGGTTTTGATTTCATCGACGGGTTTAATTTTGGTACACCAACTTCCTTGTTAGTGAAAGGGCTGAAGTTTCCAAATGCTTTGAGAAGATCCATATTTCTGCGATAGCATTGAAAATACCTTAGAGACTTCAAGATTGCGAAAAATCTTATCCAAAGAAACCTCGAAACCCAGCTACCAGATGCATCCATATGACGGTATTGTTCCTGTCAAGATTTAGCAATTTGTAGGCATAGTACTTTCATGGGTTAAACCATCATGTCTAGTTGTCTGAGTCTAGCCAACATTCCCATATTGTTGACTGGTGTTGGAGTCGTCTTCATACCCAAGGCAGGCAAAAACTCGCATGTAGAACCATAGGATTTCCAACCTTTCTGCTGAAAACATTGGAAAGAGTGATATCCATCTATGCCAGATCATCATGATCATGATCAACTATGATCTCTGCGTCGCAATATGGGTACCGCAAAGCCGAATCAGTAGAAATCGCCCTACATTCGCCTGTACGAGGCATTGAAAGATCTCTTAGCCTTCAGAAATATACCTTGGAGGTCTTTCTTAGTTTTTAACAATGTCAAACCATTATAGACCCTCCTATGATTCATGTGATCAGTCTCTCGATCACGGAAAATACTTTGTCTAATTTTGAATACGAAGAAAAGCAAATATAAAGGTAAAATGGCTCTATTTCTCAATGACCTCAGCGAACTGAGACGTCATGAATGGATATCTTTCGCTTCATAAAGAGCTCTGTTTTTAGTCCCTAGGTAGCCAAATTGGAATGATCCATAGTATCACACAAGACCTCCTGAACCTAATGTAAGCCTAAGAGCTCAATTCGCTTACACATGGCTTTTTGGACGCTTGGTTCCTATATTAGTTGCAATGTACTAGGCTTTATACATTGATACATACCTACTTATCTGAAGCCGGACGTAAATACGAGATCAAACGCATCTGAAACAAATACAAACATATGTATGTATAAACCAATACAAGTTTTACTACGTAATGAATTTTTTTAACCAAGGGCAATGCATATTTGAAAGGTCTTATAACTCAGACTGAAAACGCGTCAAATATCTTCGAACCAAGCATCGTTTCCAGCAACGCCCTTGACCGTCTTAAGAAGATATGTATTTCTTCATAACGTTGCCTTCGTAACTAATCATAGTCATTCATCTTATAACATACAACGCAATTGCTTCAAATAATAACTTGAAAGCTGTGCCATAACTCGTGTTCCCTACATGCGAACGCAGGCTATTGGACGCCTTAAGGGCAAAACGAATAAACAACCAACGTTATGTCGCAATCAGTTTGGCGCATGTTTTCAACAGTTAATTTAGAGCACGCTTTTTGTACAAGTACAAGCCAACACTACAATTCAGATGTCGTGATTCGATCAGCGGCACCGAACCCTATGGAATAAAAAAGTACAACACTTACCTATGGAACACTACCCCTCTAGGTGATCACTCATGTGACAGGTCATTTATAACAAAGTAATTATTGATATTTCTCCATTATTAGCCATGGCAGGCGGTAAGTCCCCAGTCTCCTCACCGACGGCTAGCCATAATTCATAAGACACCGCACACATATGCCAACTAGCCAACAGCTCGGATCAATCGATCTGTCCAAATCGAAAGCCTATCGAATCGGTCTTGTCCTGTGCGCTCGCGAAGCCCATAACGATCATTAATCAATCATTGTAGCAGCAGCGCGGCAGCACCAGCAGCCGTAACGGTAACAACAAAACCAATGAAATACTGAATTGGAAAACTTTCAAAGCCTCGGACACATGACAAACTTCTTACAAACACATACATACTCGTATGCGGGCGCATTCTATTAGACTGTCCGTCTGTCCATTGTAATTAAACCAACAAACTTCCAACTGCACGATCAAATGCCAAATACGCTTTCGACACGAGAATAAGAAGTCCTCGGCCATGTGGCCATGTGGCTATGTGGCTATGTGGCTATGTGGCTATGTGGCACGCAGGCCATAGTTGAAGCCCTGACGGAGGTGGTCGAATTCCAATGCACACCTGCACTGGATCTTACCATATGCACGATCTAATCCCGTCCCGTGTCGGTCGTACATACAACAATAGGGACCGGCTGACTGACGGAGAGCATAATGGTTCACAGTAGTTGTTGCTGCCGTTACTCTCTGCTGCCGGTGGCTGACTGATGAAATATCAAATCGATCCAGATTCAGTTTCTTTTTTTTTTTTCTATAGTCTCCACATATATGGAGCTCACACCTGGGGACAATGGAGCAAAAAGTTTCCTCGATTTTACAGCTCCCTCATGCGTTTCTCTCTCATAGTTGACCCATTTGGGTCTTCCCTCGGTAATTAAGATCCACATTCCACACATAGGTGCAAACTAATTAATGCGGCTCGACGAGAGCTTGGGGGAAAATAAAAAGAAACTACCGACTCATTTCCGTCTTTTCTTCGTGGTGGGACGGAAAAAAAGATGATGAGCATGGTTACGTGCACGTGTTCACGAGTAACGAACGATGCTGCAGTAAATGCACAGTGGGACCAACAAAGAGAATGAAGATGGGTTTCGCTAACGCAAGAACCGAGCGAATGCGGAAAGGCTCTCGTGTAGCCCAGACATGCTGTTTTTTGGAGTTAAGTGCAGAAGACAGTCACATACTTACAGGGAAGCCCTCCTCCACCAAAGTACCAACGGATAAGCTAGAAAGGGGTTTATCTTGGCCATGTAGTTTCACAGTACCTTTTTGAGTGATATGCCCCATGTCTTGTCAAAAGTACCCTTACACTGCTAGACAACTGGGAGCGAATTGCGTCTTGGACGCAAAGAATTTCTTATCCAGTATCACTACCAGATATTTTGCTTCATCGGAGATCTAGATAGTGACGCCCTTTATCACTGGCTTAGTCACAATCCCCCTTCTCGTGAAGAGGACAACCATAGCTTTCAATGAATTGATCGAAAACCGATTCCAAGTGCACCATAAATCTGCCGTGTCTAAGGCTACTTGTGCGGTAGCACAGTCTTTAGGGATGACTCGACAGAAAGTTCGCATACCTGAGCTTGGACGTTTGAAGTATTGAGAGTATGCAACAGATAATCAACCACCATGTGTCATACCCGACTCTAATAAGTCTGATTACGTATTACGTCCAATTGAGGTCTTTCATGCAGTTCTTGTCCAATTTGTTTTTCTGATTAGAAGGGCTTGTGCAAGATTGTCAATACTAACTCTTTCAAAATTCTATGGTGGAATACTCCTAATGAATTCTGTAAGTCCTATGTATTCTTCAACCAACTTTTGAATTCAGAGGACTCTTGGTAATGTTTGTACTTACGAGCATTAATGTCATCTTAGACACTGAAAATTACTCACGTATGACAGTTTTTCCTTATTGGAAAAGTAGGGCAGTAAAAAAACACTATTAGCCAACTTGTGATATCCACCTGGTCATCAGTTGCCGCCACTGTGTTTTTTCGATACAGTCACTGTCTCTTCTTTCTAATCTACTTTGACGGTGTTTCGATTACAAAATCCCCTCTCTCTCCATACATATACCGATGATGCTGATGTGATGCCAATTTTTGGTTCAGCTCAATTTAGCCAGAGGGTTTTATTGCGATTGGGATTGATGGTTGGTTAGTTGCAGTCGAATTAACCATTCACGGTTCAATCAATCGGTGAGGGCCTCCTGCGTCAAATGGCCCCCCTTCACGTGTTCGATAAACTTATAAGCTATCTCTTTTTTTTTTTTTTCGTTTTCCGCGATGATTGTCAGGAAACATAATGGTAGAGCTCTCAAGATCAAAACGCGATTTGAATTTCGACAGTCTGTTTGGCGGTAGTTCGCCTCTGGAACATGAAACAAGGAAAGTCGTGACCCACGACAACGTGTAAGATTCCCTCCCCCTCTCGGACGATTTATGCCTCCCAGAAGTTTTGACAAAAGAGAATTCCGCTTAAATTTTATGACCCCCGAGGCGGTCGAGATTGTAGAGAAGGTATTCTTCTTCTGTTTCGATGAAGAAAGATATTCCTCTTCCCGATTCCCGGAGGTGTGTGGAATTCTGTCTTTTCCCTGTGATTGCCGGCAGCCCGAGAGAGATAGAGTGAGAGAGAGGGAGCCAATAAATTGCCACTCAGAAATAGTTGAGTGCTATGCAAATGACTGATGCAGGTGGCTCCTAAGCCTTTATACCAGCCACGACAGCGACCGACCATCACGTTTGGGCTTTCTTTCGTTTTTGGCATCATCGTCGTCTTCGTCGTTTGGCAAATCTGTAGTGTTGTATTTTTTTGCTGTTTGTGATGTTCACGATGAATCTTAAGATGGATGGCGGATGAATGGATGGCTTTTTGAAGATGTATCTTGACGATGATGACAACGAAGAGATGGGATGAAATTTCAATCTGAATTGCAGGTCAATGGGAAATTTTTATTTGCTGTAGGTACGATGGTGGTTGGTTGAAGAAGAAAAACAATTTAATTTGCATGATTGCAAACCAATGGGGGTCGCTGTTATTATTGCAGAATTGATTTCTCCTTAGAGAACGAAGAAACCAAAAATTAGAAGTAATCACGAGAAATCAATAAAATTCGATTTTATGATGAAAGACTAGAAAATAAATTTTTTTAATTAGAAAGGAAATCCTATTTGGGATTGGAAAAGAAATAATAATGAACACCTAAGGGGTGGAGTCTCTGCATACTAAGATCTAGATGTGTAAGAAGTATTTCATTAGACCTTGTCTCTAATGTCTGTTGCTGCGACTCATTAATTCCATGATAGTTTATGTTTTGGTAGATAGTGGAAAAACACTTAAATCCAATTAATGACAGCCAGAAGTACGAAATGCCCTAGAGTCTAGAAGAAGAATTCGTTATTAATGCCTTAGGCGTATCTGAGAAATTCATGTATAAGTTTACATTATGCACATATGTATGTATAGGATGCAATCAGATGGTTTCTTTTTAAAAAGGCTTTAAAAAAATTCTGTTCAAAATTCTTTGACTTTACCCACTACCCATTTACAGAGTATAACTCCGATGGTGCAGTGTCCTGTCATTATACCTACATACATAGAGGATCGATTTAGTGCCAGACGGCTTCATGTGGTTGTGTTAGCACTTATTAATCAGCGTCTTATGCACGCAGATTCTAGACTGATTAGTTTTTCTACGGTTTCGTTACCGGAACACCATGGAACTAATTACCATAGGTATCGAGTGTTGGGTCCAAAGACGCCACCTCCAACTTTTAGATTCCATATTCGATCCGTCGCTCGGTGGAGCAGATTAGACTTCTACCGTCTAGTACCCTGACCATAATGTCGGTGATAGTACCAAAAATGTCTCTTCTAAGAATAGAGTCAAGTATTTTTTTTATCGTTTGGTTTGTACTTATATTTTAGCTGCAGTTTGATAGCAACTGTCAGCCATTAATGCCATTGATGCTCCCGTTACCTCACTGAAATAGACTAATGTGCTGCCTTTGATAATGATAGGTTCGAGATTGACCTGTCTCATTTTCTTAAAAAGCACTAGAACGGTCTTGCAAGGATTGATAAAAAGTTCTTCATTGCCGCACCATTCTGACATGTGCAGTATAGCATCCTGCAGGACACTAGAAAATATTGTGCTGTGTTTAGCACTACTAAAGATCACCAAGTCATCAGCATAACCAATGGCAATGTGGGGTAATCTCTGTAGATCGACCAATAAATTGTCTACACAGATCTACTCGTGTACGTAACTCCCACTATTGTTGATTCACAAATGCATTTCTCTCGTACGTGTACAATAAAGTGATCGTTTTCTAATGATTTCTAACTTACCTAAGCTTGGTAAACAACTCCTCCTTTCTTTTGTGCATCTGTACAGAGCGGACTTGTAGATTTATTTTTCTTCAATCTAGTAGTTCCAAATCAATGGACATCAAATGCCTTTGCTCTAGATCATTCTAACACGAAGATTTCATTTTACATAAATGCCCATTCAATATCAAAACCGATTAATAGTTTCGCTTATTTCTGATAGATGCCACTGTTTGTGTGCGACGGCCATTATGATAGAAAACAGATTTGAAAAGGTTTCCTTAGGTAGTCCTTTGTCGGAAAGTGCATGGTACAAGATTTCGTTGTAATACTTTCATGAATTATACTTTCATATCTACTTACTAAATCAAATAAAAAATCACAAATATTTATTCGGTAGTGGGTTTCCTAATTGTTCATTAATGATGTCCATATTCAACATAATACCTACTCATTTATATCTCACAATTTATACACAATTATGACATCATATGTTTAGCTTCTGTCAAAATGCCAACTCTCAATCATTTCTCATAAAACTTAACGGACTATCGTATTTCATTTCCAAAAAAGTCGCTGACCATTTAACTCGTTTCAAATTTTCCACCATGTAATATGAGATTTAATTAAACTTTCAATCATACGATCAAAAATCGCAGTCACCTGGACAGAGCGCAGAGGTGAAAGGATGATGTTCACCTGACACCGGTTGTTAGATATTTTCCTGATTTATGATCTCTGCCATCGGTGCGCTACAATGTAAGTGGTTCCCGTATAAGCTAGCCAAATGACAACTTTTATAAAAAATTGCGTTGTAGAAGTTTAAAGACTTTTGGTTGGGTGTTTATGGTCGTGCGGCTGACACCAAACAGCTTTGTGTTGTCCGGTTGAATATGATTCGATTAATCAAACATTTAGCCATCTGATGAGTAATCCTTTCTTACCGGTGTGGTGCCCAAACCTATAACATTTGAACACCGATTGCACAATTTGCTCGTGGCGTCAGTCGAACGGTGGTGGTGGCGCCCAACTATAAGGCTCGTAATCATTATCAGTTAAATGGTAGGCATATTACATGAAATGCTAGCAAGAAAAAAAAATTCCACTTAAGGTGAGATTTATGAAGAAATAGTTTCAAACTCAAATTGCTCTGCCACACCTCTGCATATGTGGCGTGTGGCCGCTAGTGGTAGCTACGACCGCCGTGGAATATTAAACGCTGTTTGGTAAGTTGTATTGTAACCGTTGAAGTTAGTTTGACTAACTATTTATATATTTCAGTGTGGACTTTCGATCTCTCTGGACGGAACAGGACAGAACATTGCGAAATGAATTTGAAATGGTACTGTTGTCATGTGCGAATAAGATTTGAACATGATGATAATAGTCCTCGATATTAGCTTCAGGCAACTAAAATGTGATGCCAGAAATTAAAGAAATATGTATGTACATACATACAGAAAGAGTACAAATCAGCTGGAACGGATCGTATGGTCCGCTTTTCCTGATCTTCAATAAATCGCCTAAGGACCGGCCTTTATTTGGAGCATTTCTTTTTAGTCTTACAAACAATAGGGAAATGGAGAAACATAGAAGTGATTTCAAACTCTACAGGCTGGCTATACTCTCGTGTATATATGTATATATGTAACTATACATATGCATCTAAGATAACAAGACATCTGAATAACCAAGTCGCAAAGCTTGAGATTTTCAGCTCTTGAACCACCATTTTTACTTATAGGAAAAGTCCATCCGTATGCAACCTCTGGAAAATAGCTGAATACTATAGCTAAACGACTTTCTTACATGCGAGTACATATGTACTTATGTACATATGTGTCCATTCACCAAATTTCATAAAAACCTATCGCCAATCCCTTTCAATCTGACCATACAACACTTACCTCCATACTCCATTGAACTTGAAATTGTTATAAAGATGGAGAGTATCTAAAGTCCTTTTTGATGAACAAAAAAATGTCCATAAGAACTCAATGGTATTCTATTAGGATTTCAAATTACCTTCATTTGGTGTTGTGGATTTAAGATATCAACATGTCCTCATGGTTGCACTCTTCATAACAAATCAATAAATTTCCCAATTGAAGCTTTTGAAGCCGGTTTACTGCGCAGGACGCAACTATAATAATTTGTTGGCATCACTGAAATAAACTACGGAGTGCAGGGTGGCTTTTCTTTTTAACACATCCATATTGAATAAAATACTTTCTATTTGCCTATTTCCCTATAGATAGAAGGACAATTTAGTTTCGAATTTTAGCGTAGAGGTTCAGGCAACCATCGGAAAACATATAGGAAACATGAGAAATAGCACTTGGATATGGCAAATGACTGTGAGAAGCCAGATCTTGAGAGTAGTACAATAGTAAGGGAGGATATTGTATGATACTAACTTATTTCGACTCAAAATAGGTGGTGGGTTTTGAAACTTATACAGTAAGTTGATTCCCGAGCTGACCAAGCATTTGTATATATTTCTTGCCATGTCTTACTGTATGTATGGATTACGATTAAGCTTTTATGTTTATTTCTATTAAAGGCAAAGTTGATGGTAATGGAATGTAATTATTTAATTTACTAAATCTATTTTTAAGAGGAATGGCGGCTTTTTTTTGGACTATCCGTTTTAATGGGCATTGCATGCAGTTTTTACTTTTTTAATATTTATTAAACTGCAGTCGATCAATTCGTTGCTTCCTTAAAGCTAAATGGCAATTTCCTGATTGCCAGCCAGGGTATGTCTACAGTCTAGCAGCGCCAAGAAAATGTCGTGAGAAGTTCGACATCGAATGGCTGCAAGACTGCCGGAATCTTTTAAAGATTGTGCTTTCAAAAACAAACAAGGAATGCTAAATTTTGAAAGAACCATTTTTGTGGGCGATCTAATCTTATGGACATTCAAGGTGACAGGCAAAAATATCCTCTAAATAATTGTGTGCTACACCATTCATTAGAGCAACATTATTGCGATCCTAACAATCGGTATTTTTCTTTCTTTCTCGTGAAAGTCTGCTCAGCATCCGAGAGCAAAAATTTTAGAAGATATGCAAGAGTCTTAAGCTATAGAAAACAGCGTTGCCATTGAAACGCTTTTTGCACCCTGTGTTCAGTGCAACCAAATAACACACGAATATTACTAAGATTATGCGCACAATTACGCGAAAGTTTGTTCTATTATTCTAAAATAATTAATTGATTTATGTATGCATGTTAAAACTTAAAGCTTTCGTTTCATTTTGAGTTAAACTTTTTAAAATTATGTAGAACTTAAGCTTTGTCAAACACAAGGAAATAGAATTTATTGTGTTTAGCAGTGGCGTAGGTTGAAACTTTTGATTGAGGGAATTCGCTGTAAAAATATGTTGGGTAGTTGGTAACGTAATACAAAAACTTATTTCGGAATATCGTATAACAAAATATTGTGTGTGTGCATACATACATACGTATGATATGGAAACATATGTATTTCTTCCCTATGTTGTGTTGGCAAAAAACAAAGCATTGCTGTCATTAATTTAGACAATGATATAAACAACGAGCTTAAAGCAAAATGTGACTTGGAAACAATCGCACTTGACAGATTTATCATACTTAAAGAAATTCTAGCCCAAAAGCTGTTCATTATTTGTACTCGTAAGCTAATCTAATTTTTTTTTGAAATACGAAAGTCGTAAAATGAACGGCTTATTAGTTGAATTAATTTCATTGAACACTTGTATCCACACTTTTGTATTTATGGGCGCGTGTACTGTCCTTCTCGTTTAATGAAAACATGCAATAAATTAATGAACAAAATTTGTGTATCAAGTGTCCTCGGTAGTGTATGATGCAATTTAAAATGCTTAGGTGCAGCCGTCGCCACTGGTAAATAGCAATATGTCGAGATGTAACGAAAAAAAGCTTTTATAAAATTTATCACTAATAGGTCTGTTTTGCAAATCCTACCAAAACAGCGAATTTTCACGAATTTCTAAGAAATTTTTGGAAAATTTGTTCGAGTACGCAAAAGTTTCGTAGTTTTTCATAAAAGAGTGCTCATGTGAGAGTAAGAAATTTTCCCATGCTACGAATTTTAGTGCAAAAAATTTCTTTGCACTGATTTATGAAATCTGTCAAATCTGTCAAATCGCTGTTCGTTGATTTGTTTATTTGTATACGTTTGGTGGGGCAGCAAAGTGGGGCAGCAAAAATGAGAAGTTTAAGAATTTTACCCCCACTCCTTGAAATTTCACAATCTACGAATTTTGGTGCAGAAAGTACCCGAAGAGAGTTAATTTGACAAACGATGAGTGCGAAAATCTGGACATTTTGAATTGTGCAATTTTGGCCATGGTTATTTTCTTTACCGGAACTATGATCATTTTTATTCTGTGATCCATTTAGGTTGAATCTACAAAATTCACAGATTCGTGTTTGACATTTTGAAATTTGTTATGACATTTGTACACGTTCATCAGTATCATGACATCTTATCATCTTTAATTGCTTTCGAACAAATTGAACCAATGAAGATTTTGTACTCCCAAAATTTGTGGAGATATGCCAATAAGCTTCCGCGGCTTGTACAGATTTCCGTCGTGCAGAAAAATGTACGATTGTCAGATTGTTGATCCATGTTATTTTGGGTACCTTGCCTACTATTCTGTAAGAGATAGTGTTCGTAATAATCTGCAAGTATTATTGAAATTGTTATTTGTGCTTGTTTTACGGGTCACAACTTAGTTGTATTTGGCTATAGATATATGAAAGGGGATATCCATATCTTTGGCGTTATATTTTGACGGAGGTTTTGAAAAAAAACATGCTTAAGCATAAAAAAAGTGTGGAAAAGTGCAGAACTTTTAAGAAACGTTTTTATTTTAGCATATTATTGAAAACTGATCCTGCTTGCTAAAAAGTGTTCAAATGAACACTTTATTGTACCAAAGCCAGCTTTGGAGCGTTTGTCAAATAAGAATATTAATCAGAATTAGCGCAAGTCTACTGCCTATAAATTACCACTAAAATGTTTAAGATTTAGATAGATCGTGATAGATAGATGGATCATGCTTATTTCATCTTTGAAATTAATACATAAAATGATTTGTATTCTGTTATCGATTTTAATAATCATAAACTTGAACTTCTTTGGTATAAGTCGTTATGCATGATACTTAGTTAACAGATACTGCATTAAGCTTTTCGATTTAGTAAGAGTCAACCTGTTGTTCCCTTATATTTTTATTTTTTTAGTTCATTAGTTCCAATTCTTAAAAGAAAACGTATTTAAAGAAAAAATTACAATATTGGGGTTGCGTATTTACTTTTACTTACGCTCTGTCAACTCTCATGGGACGTATTGCAGTAACACCTCCGTGTCCGGATCTCTGCAATGCATTTCACTTTTCTAAACTCATTTCTAGTGTCCTTGATTACTCCTCAACTGTAATGCGGTTGGTGGTGATTTTCTTATACCAGTCGCTAAGTTCCACACCCATTTGGATGCAGGTCCATTGCGCGCTATTCTCACACCCCAATTGGACATGTTCCAAGTGACAGTAACTCACTATTAGTAGTAGGGTACATCTACCGTACAATGTAATTGGCTGGGCTCCATGTGGCGGCGAAATTTACATCTATCCACTCGGTGCTGCCACAACCTGCATCTAGTGCAATGGACAAGAAATACTAGATTGCATACGCTCTCAGTGTACACTTGCTGTTTGTGTTACTTTGAGTGGCACAACACAACCGCTGGTGGTTGCCGCCGATCAAAGCTCCACTCCTTTATGTGTCTTACCATATAGCATTCTTGTCTCGCGGACTTAATATCGCTCACTGCAATCAACCGATTCCAATGAGATCACCATGGTTGAGACACTTGAAAGCCTTCATGCTGAACCGAAACCATCTGTATCCCTAAATCTGTTTCATGGATGCCACGATTTGAATATCTTCTTGGTACAACCGGCGTACCATAGAGACCCCTCTTCATGTAGTAGACCATTACAAATTCGCAATGTACTTCTATGCAAACATGTTAAAAAATCAAAGAGAAACCGCAGGTGGTCGATGGCTGTGTGTACATTTCCATCCGATCCGATATCGTACCTGCCGACTCTAGCACCCTACTCGACCAACCAAGCAACCATGCGCAGCGCATCGATCTTTTGCGTGATCTGGCAAGATCTTGCAACTTGCGATCAACTATCAACCACCTGAAATGGAATTTATCTAGTTGGCTGCTAATGGAGTGAACGGCCTGGGCAGCCTGTCTTCATCCTAGTGCAGGAATTTCGCAAGCCGGGGGCACCCCTTACGATATGGGCCCGCTCACCGAACCCTCTCCATGCACACAGGTGTAATCCGATCGAGAAATTTATGAGAGTATCCACTTAGGATATTACATTGAGTTAACAAGGCTTAATTGCGCAAATTTATTATGTCAGGTGGTGGAATTAATTTCGCTGCTCTCAGCCATTTGTGGGAAGGATGTGCTTTGCTTTGGCGCGTTGTAACGAACATGCGCGCAACTAAGCTTGAGATATGGTGATCTTTTGAGATTGGAACCGTTGCCGCCACCGCCATCGCCGAACTAGATATCATACCAGAGATCAAGGAGTTTTTTGATGTCAGCCGATCACCGACTAAATTGTCTTTCGGTTTTAATTGACCCGTGGCATCCGCATGTCCGGCTTAAGCTGAGGGTAAGCTACACTTTTATTGACCAATTGACCGATTGAATGTGCCATGTGCGGTATCGAGCGATATCGTAATTAAATGGTTATCCTCGTGGCTGGTAATTTTCGGTGGGAAATGACGTTTCTTCGTGTTGAACACACATTGACATTGTTGAAATGACGCAGGCGGTCGGTCGGTCGGTTTGTGGCTATTTGATCGCACGCGATAGTGTTGGATATTGGAAATTAGTCGATAGGCCATGTGGGGTGAATGTTGTATTAATTCTTGTGAACACATTACGGGAGGGAGTTGCGTGGTACCGGGTGCGTGATGAGAGTAGTCGATGACATGGGCAAGTTCGCACGAACGATATGTTGGCACTTTGCTGCGACCACGAAGACATGGTTGGCCGTGTCCCGTAATAAAAGGGAGTTACCACTCAAACTGAAGACTGGGTTGCATGATATATTGCTCAATTGGTATTTAGGCAATTACTACTTTTGTGAAACGAAGCCGCATACTTTGAGTAGTGTCGTGTCTCGTGGAAGGCAAGCCAAGTATGTACGACGGAATTAAGACAGAGGTGGGATGATTTTATTGTGAGATTGGCACAAAATAAATACGTGACATTCTACCCTGCGATGCTTGCGAAGAGAGCTACGTTAGTTTTGAACACATATGTATGTATATAGTGATTGTTCTGGTTTTGCCAGTGCAAAAGTAGGATTTTTTTCAAACGTAGGCAGCTATCTACTTCATTTCGGTGTCGAATGGAATCAGTGCCAGTGCATAGTTTCAAGGGCTACAATTGGCGTGGTTCTAATGGTACTAGTAGTCCCTGGATTAGTCTTTAGATGATGGTCAGTTTCCTGCAGTACATAACTTTACCTGCTGCAGGCCACCACACTAGGCACTCATAGGACAGAATGGGTCTGACGATGTACATCCAGCAGATTACTGGGTCTACACTTTGTTAATTCAGTGCTGGACTTTTGGATTCAGATCTTACATTGTTAAAGGCTCTTCCTACATCTAGGAAAGCCGTCAGCGTAAATTCTTTGTGCTAGAGTGATCTTTTCGATTTTTGCTCCCACTTTCTCAATAGTTCGGCTTTGAGTACAGGCATCTTGGTCTGGGAATATAGCCCTAGTTTGGAGTGAACGTCTCAATCTATTAACATTTCAAATGTTTTGAGCAGAGACCAACTTACAGTCTGGGTCTAAGACCCCTAACAATTTTTCTTTTTAAATTAAGGAAGCACAAATAACGCAAATAAACATTTTATACTTGCAATTACTTTAAAAGCAAAAGACCAGTAAGTGCGACCAGCCAAAGTGTGAAATTAAAAATATTTAAATGCCACTAGCTCATAATAATAAAAATATGACATAATGAATGGCTTTGCAACTACCTACATTCTTGTGAACATCTGCATCAAACAACTTCTCAACTCTGACCTATGTGTACATGCACACGTCGATTTTTATAAACTTTCACCTTTCACCATAAGCTAGCGTAGTAGCATCAGTACATAGCACAACAACGACGCGACATGAATTGAAAACAAGGAAATTCCCAGCGCACAACAATTAGGGTGATTAGTCTGTCGCAGCATGAAACATAACACCCCCTCTCCCTAGCAACAACTTCCAAATTCAATTCATTAGCTAAAACAACCTCACCTCAATTAGCCGCAGCACGAAGACAACACATCGTGAGTCTCATTTGCGGCGCATAATCACCAGTGGAATACTTCGACATGCACTGGACACATGTTGGTTGTTACCAAGTCCTCCTCCTCTGCATCGTCACTTTCCAGAACCGCATCGCAACAACAGTGGTATCTAATTAATTGGAAAAGTCAAGGCAGTACGACTGCTGAATCCATTAGGCTATCATCATCATCCACTTCACCATCGTCATCATGATCATCCTCAAATGGAGGATCGAATGGAGGAATAACCTTTTGAACTGCGTTGCTTGAATGTTGGATCATTGAGAGGCTGAGGCGCCAATAAAAATCGATGTCGTGGCTTTGCTGTCTCTCGAGTTGCGAATTCTCTGGTTCTTCTGGAGAGATAGAAACTTCCAGATATGTGCGCTAACAACAAAATCAATGCCTCTTTTAAGACAAAATTGGGTGCTATGGTGGTGATGGTGGAGGCAGTCTCATGGTCCGCCTCCCTGACCACAAGGATCAGTTGTTTGGTATATACATACATGTATGCATGTCTGTGATTAATGAACAAATGAGCAGACTGTTGTTGTATGATGCGGACACAAAGTTTAGACGGACACACAACTTAGTCGCCAAAGGTGGATGTCATGAAGGCTGGCGACAACGACATCGACAAAGACTATAGTATGAGTCTTCATTTCGAATTAGGGGCAATTAAATGATTGACAATATGAACTAAAGTAGACGTCATTAGCGAAGAACGAGAGAGTGGGACCAGGAATGTGGTATAGAATCAATGGAATCAATAAACTTCGAATGAACGTAAACATTGGGTCTTCCAGTTAGGTCTAATCAATCAACCCCATTCGGCCTAAGGGCTTGCGTGCATTTCAATTGTAATTGATTTCCTTCGGGTGGAAATAAATGTGCATTAGCCTTCAATTAGATGTCTTGGGTTTCGTGTGTATAACGCCTTTCATTTTCTATTATCCCTAATGGGGTTTTCTAGTTTTGGTGCGGTGAGTTGAAGTGTATCGATTGGCGCCATTTGTTAGAATGAGAAACGGATCAATTTGTGGGAAGTTAAAGTACATATTTATGTACATAGCTTATTGCTGCCATGAATCAGTCAGTTAAAAATATTGATGATAAAACTAGTCCGCGTTCGAACATCACTTGATTTATTTTTGTCACCTCAAGCGAAACTATTAATCGAACAGACTTAAGCTACAGAAAGCTGCATGACCTGATTGCCTTCCCGTAGCGCTCTAAAAGGCTTCGCGCGCAGTCACTGCAAATATACTGTTTGTATTGGAAAAGGTTTCAAACAGCGATTTTTACCTAAAAAATGAAGAAATGGAATGCTCGTCAAGCTGGCAAAGGAGGACAATTTAATAGAATGTAAAAACTGGAGAAAAATAAATAATAATAGCCAACATAATCCACTCTTGCGTTACAGAACATATAGAAAGTACTCTTGACAGTGAACAATCAGGTTTCTAGTCTAGATTCTTCTGTGTTGAGTGGATCTCAAAGAATTCGTCTATGATGACGATGTTTACCTACTATCGTACAGAATCACGGATGTGCACCAAATGATTTGTTGGTGGTAGAACCTAACTTGATAGGATTTAGGCTTAAGTCCACCAAGACTGAAAACCTTGATCTCGTCAACAACTCTTTGGGAGACCATCTCAATTGGCGGTGGTATCCAATTAGACGTTAGCTGCAGCATGCTGTTTAGAATATGTATAGAGAAATACGGTTATCAGTTTAAACACCAAGCTGTGACTGTTAATTAAAGTGGAGTCGGTGGTTTTATGTGGCTGCAGAAAGTATGTCACAAGTAAGCTGGAAGCTTTTCTTAATCGCTGTCTAAAAATCTTATCTCGAGTTCTCTGGTCATATTGTATCTCAAGAACATCGTTATGAAAGACCGTGCCAGGAACGTATAGATATAATAATACAAAAGCGAAAGTGGCGATATGTTGATCAAACCCTATTTAAGAACGAATATTGTATATGCAATGGAATCCCCTATCCCAACAAGCAAGAATATAAGGAGGTCCTCGTAACTGGCAACTGGGAATGACCCGTAAGGAGATACAATATTTGACTTAATAGAAAGTACAATAGACTAGAGTCAAGGTCTGTGCGCTAAGAGTTGAAATTTCATTACAAAAAATCTAGATTTCCAATATTTTAACATCTGCTTACTTGTCAAATAGCTCACATCTTCACATACGCATGTGAAAAAGGAAGGACAAAGTTAACTTTTTGTCTTTAATGCGCGGAAAATTCAATTCCTCCTATTTCCCGAAAGAATAAGTATAATGTACTGGATCTTGAAATTAAGAGTCAAACTATCAAATCCAAGTAAAGTTTCAGTTTTACCTTGATTCACTGAATTGGACATCCACCTATTGACCAGATTTAGAACTGGTGCGCTTTGAAAAAAATATTGCTGTCAATTAAAAGTTATCAATTCGACTCCGCGCCGTGAAGATATTGAAATAAAGACTTACGAAGATTGAAGGTTAACGACTATCTTTTACTTCGAGATTTTAGAACTTGATAAAGTTTTCTTAAGCAATCAGGCGTTTTGCTGGCTTAATGGTTGTAAGGGTTCTTAAACGTTCCTAGTTAGTGTCTTGCGAATCTATTAAAGACCTTTTCATCATTGCGTTAAAACGGCATTCAATTCTTACGATAGAAAAGAACAAAAAAAATATCAGCACGAATCGCAACTTTGCAGAGTTCAGAAATGTCATCTGAGAGCAGATATTCTTTTGATCCAAGATACGATCATACACCATTTGGAGCGATGAAGTTTTAGCGACCGATTTCCATTGGATCCAAAATTTTCCATACCTTCGAAGACCAGGAAACTTCAAAACATTCAATACCATACATTCAATATGTATGATATGTTTTAAGGTTGTATTGCTCGTATAGTATATCATGACGCTATCGCTCACTCTTTGCTATTCAATCGTAATTGGTGATGCTAGTATAATATGCTAATCCTTGCTTTTCAGTAACTCATACCTTCTACAACAATCACTTTCCGGTAAAGTTCAATTTAAACTACTCAAACTCAGTCCCGGAACTTTTCAGTGACATAAATAATTCAGCACAATCCCCGACAAGCAACATAAACATCCAAGCCATTTTCTCCTAAGAAGTTACAACAAATTCTCCACTCTGACAAAATATTATGATCATGGGGACAACAATGGTACTGACCCATAAGTCACGATTACCCAAACAAGCACCAATGAACCACGAGCAAAAACTCATTTAAATTTGCAGCAATTGGCTTGGTACCCCCTTTGGTTCCCCACTTTGTGTTTCTGCACCCGAAAAGCTTGGAAATCTTTTGGACGATAGTTGGATAGAATCCACCTAAGCTGGAGTTGAGTGCTCCCCATCCGCCATCGCCGACAACAACGACGACGACGACGTCAAACTAATTAGCATTCCATTCCTCGTGAAATTTTCATGTTCAGAGCGCACCAAGAAATGAAACCGGTGCGCTCAGGTCATGGGTTACCCCATTTGGCAGTTAAACACGGTGCAACTACTACTGTTCCGCTACAGCCCGGCTGGGCTGAGAGATTGGAATTTCATCTTTGCGCTGGAGTTAGGTACCAATTGGTGTTCCTCTAGCGCACAGCTGTGCCCAGATAGATTATCATGCTCTGCAGCTTAGAGGTAAGAGGCAGAGGAACGTTTGTCGCCTCTTCCATGTCACACCTTAGAGGTACCGGTAGCGCTTAGCTTGGAATTGGAGGGGCATACAATTTAGAGCAACCTAACACACATGTGTTGAGTTTGGCTGTGATTGCAGTTCAGTGCCTGCAAATGCGCCAAGAAAATAATGTTTTTTTTTCTATTTTTTTTTTTTTTTTTGATTTTCTTTTTTTTTTGCAACAGCAGAGTGAATGTGTATCGAATTTCAAAAATATGAAATTAATTAATTAGTTACAGCGGCGGCCAATTAGGACGGTCAATTACGATGTCGATTTAAAGCGTTCATTTGAGTGAATGTACCACCAGATGGCTTGCAGCTGATTTTACCTAAAGTGGTCCATTAAGACTGAAAGGTGAGATCTCTCGCTTAGATAGGATGTTGAAAGAGTTGCGGTTAACAACAGCTGTAAAGAGTTATGTTCTCAAGTCTAGGGATAATATTTGAGTTTAGTCTTACTATGGCTTTGGTTGTTGATGTGAAAAAGGAGAAATAAATTAATTAAACGTTCTGACGCCCTTTTTGTTACAGTTATTGAATTACAGTAGAACGGAATAGTAGCTTTTCTACCCTTATGACAGCGTATTGAACGAAGATTCTCTTTAAATTCTCAGATGACTTTTGAACCTGATGTCTGGTAATGCTTTTTAAAGGAAAGGAGGCTATTACTTTAAAATAAATTTGATAATTGAATGTTTGGCGGAAACAGCACATAAGCTAGATTCTCTTAGCCTTTCTTACCGCAGATTGTACAAAAAAGTTTAATTTGTCTGTCCTAACCCTCACGAGTATCTGACAAAATACGAAAACTGGTTCAAAATCCACAAAAGGCTGAACAAAAAAAAGGACATAAGCAATGGATCTGAAACATACCAAGTTAAACAACACACACATCAAATACGTATACAGATACATCCAAAATCTCCTCTAGAACTGAAGCAGATGTGTATAGACCCAGTATGAAAAAGAATAGGGAAGATGAGGACGGTTCTTCTTTTAAGTGGCAGGGTCGGAGTATCTGCATCTGCAACGACAGTCAGGCTGCCCTTAAGGCCTTCTTCAACGCTGTAACCCATTACAAAATAATTCGAAAATGCAAGAACTCTTTGAATTCGGTCACAAGGTTGAACTCTTATACTCTTGTCTGGGTTCCAGGTCACACTGGGACTGCAGGAATGAAATCCCCGATGAGATTGCTAAGCAATGGATGATTTCTCAGCACCTAAACCTAGTATGAACCCTCCAGAACAAATATTATTGTCTAATTTCGCATTCTTAAAACATTATCACCAGAGTTGGAAAAAATACATACATTAACAATAACCAAATTTAATCTCTACACAAGTTGTCAAAATGTATCAAAGTCTAAAGTTTCAATTTACACTCAAGTGCCTACTTATGCATACATACCTAAAGAGCTTGTCCAGTTATAAAAAAAGAATAAAAATAAAATTTTGTGCAAAGGAATACATTGTTAGTAATTTTTGAAAATAGACTTTTAAAATTAACACTCCAAGTGTCAGCATAGATTTATAATGTTTACTCCGTCGCGGCGGCGGTCGATCAATGTAAACAAATAACGTTTCCAGTTCCCACAAGCTAAAGTCCACATAACCAGACCAAGTGGTCACAAGTGTTTCTTGGCGACTATCAATGGCCACTATAGAGGGTTCGCTTGATAATCACCAACCACATCCACATTATTTATGTGAACTCGTGTTAGGTCATCGCTTTGGTGTCGATTTCCGCAGAGATATGACTCCAGCCGTGAACATTTCCACAGAATGTTTATTCTCGATTCATATCGCTGGCATGGTACTCTCTTAACATTGTTATCGTTATTCTTTAACGATTGTTGCTTTAGTGTTGAATTTCAATTTTTTCTGATTTCAAATTTATTTATTATACATAGGTCCGAAGCCTTTATCTCATTCAGAAATCCTTTTCAATTCTTAAGTCACGTACCCCGATGAGTTACGACGAGTCACACTCAGAACGTTCAAAGATCAACGACTTAATCAGTTCGGTCGCAGACGAATGCAACAGTCAACGCATTTATGACCGATCTCTCCATCTGAATGAATTTTATGAGTTCGCCAGCACTAGGCGCTCTGGTAATTCAATACTTTTATGGAAAATTTTGTAGCTCAGCTGGGGTAGTGGAAACTGGAAACCCGTAGATTCGGCGATATTTTCACTCAGCTGATCGCAATTGATCAATTGATCAAAGCAAGCGAAAAGTACTCGCATTGAGAATGTGGGTTACGCGTCATTAACAACCCGAAGGTCATCGAATCGAATGTTTGGTTCTCATCTGAATTTCTCATTCATTTGAATGAATTAAAATTAATGAATTGGAATCGAAGTGGCTGCCGAAAATATGTGTTTTGTTGCACAATCCAATTACATTTGTTCGGGCTGCTGCTGCGTTCGATAGGGGCCCCCTAAAGTTGTGCGTGCCTAAAGATACATGGAATATGAGATGACTTTGTACCCTCAGGCAGGCGATCGTAAAAGAAGGAGGGCTTAAATTATTTATTCGCTTTCTTGTCTCGAAAATTGATTGCACGTGTGCAAGGATGAGGGCTGCGATTTTTATATGCTACGCGACGCAGCGCATTGATTGTCGATCGGTTTGGGGCAGTCCACTCAATTTGAAAATTCGATGGGAATTTAATTGAGTGGAGATACGCTAGGCATATGAGTTTTAAAGATGCTAATAGTTTATGGCACATAACAATCTTTGGTTAAGAATGAACTGAGGTTGCTTTAATTATCTCGTTTTGTTCACATTGATTAAGAAAGGCGTTCCGATGTTGATTAAATTCACTTATCTGATGCAATGGATAAATTAGGCAAAGGAAGTACCAATTTAAATGCAATTTTTATAATGAACTTCTACAATGAGGTGGTGTCGTTTGGTTTCGCTGTCGTCTTATCCTGTCATCAATACTGAGTGGTATTTTCAGACACCTTTATTTACCCTTTTTGATGAGGCTCAAGATAGAGTCTTCGGCATTTAGCTGTGGCTGTGTTTTTCTGTTCCCCTGCCGGGCTTGAACATGCAGCATTACCCCCTCAAGCTTGAATGGAGTTATAGTTTCAATTGAAACTGTATATTGTTGGGGTCGTTTAGAAGTAGATAGGAGCGAAGATATCTGCACTGGTCTAATATTCTATATTTATTTAAGATTTCAGGCAGACCTTCTTTGTTAGCCTTTCTTTATAACAAAATCATTTATTACTGCGAACTTTCGTTCCAAAATCTACTTTAATAAAGATTATGAGGTTGATGGCAGTACGCTGTTGTTGGATAAGTAAGTACCTACTATATCCATTACAGCATCACATTTTCTGACGATCGGCCAAACTATACTGCGACTCCATTCATTAAGAATGTTCCATATTATATGTACGTAGCTTTGATGCGGTTTGACGTTGCTATAATTGTTGCAGGTAAATACCTCAATACGCCCAGAGACATTTTGCAAACTGGCTTCTCTAAATGGACTAAAGGATGTGGATTTAGTGTATACTTTCGAAAAAGAGAACTAGTCCTCTTCACAAGGAAATACTCTGAAGAAGAAGAAGGACAGATGGAGATCATGGCGATTAAATAAGCGTTTTTGTGGCTGAACTACAATGTTATATCTAATTGGAATTTTCCCATTTTTATTGACAGTCAAGCTCCGATCAAATCCCTGAAATCTTTTACATTCAACTCAAACACTGCCCTAATGTTTCGCAGTCTTTCAACAAGATGGCTAAACAAATCAATATTCATCTAATTTGGGTGGCGGTGGATGACTGACGCACTCGCCAGGCAGGGTGTAGTACCCTCAACTTATTGGATAAAGTGAATATCGGAATGCCTTTCACTACACTTAAAGCTCAATACTGTGAACTTAACTAATTGCAGAAGGGCAGATGGCGCTACGTGCCTTATTACTTATATCTGGCCCAAGCTGGATCGAATCGCTCGAACTCTTTGGTTAGACAGAAAAGATCGCTTATAATAGTCATAAAAGGTGTCATTACAGGGCACTGCATCATCGTCACGCCATTAGGCTGGGCCTCCTTACCTATAACTTTTGTAGAAGCTGCATGAAGGAAGATGAGAACGAAACTATACTTCACCTTCTTTCTAAGTGCCAAGTACTCTTTATTAGTAGACGATTGCAGTTAGGAGCCTACTTCTTCGACAAATTAGGCTAACTGTTTTGATTCACATGGGGATTTTAGATCAATTTGGTACCACAGTGGACCTTAACTAATCTAAGAGTGGTTACTAATGAAACTTGCCACGTCAATTCATACCTATACCTAATGTTTGATACTTCTTTGTGTAGGTATGTACATACTTCATTTTGATTGCTTGGATTGATTCGTTGTCTCAGTGGTAATTTGCTTCAGAATTGCATGGAAATAGCCTGCAGAATTCTGTTTCTATCTAATCAACATCAGGTCTGGCCATGAAAGGTAGAAAGGTGAAGAGCTAATGATCCTCACCAACTTATTTCTTTTATGTCTGGTTTCTGTCAAGTAGACTTTCATTAAATGAGGACAGATTCTCATTATTTTCCTCTTTACTCCGACAAATGTGAAATCTGAGATTTAAGACCATGAAAATCCGCCGTCAGCTATTTCGAAAATAAGTAGGTTCCTTAACACCTCTTTAGGTGATCTTGTACCATCATTTTAATGCGAATTTAATTTCCCAAGTATGTATCTGAGAGTTCAGTACATACCTACATATAATTCATTAACGTTCTTGTACAGCTGTTTTATTATCCCCTTCAAGTAACAAAAAAACAATTTCCTAGAATATCTCGCTTCGTAACGACACAGCAGCGCAGTAGCCGTCATTAAATGATGTTCCACGAGGTTGTTTTCCAAGTGGCAAAACACGACGAGTACCAAATTACCCATTAATCGCCATTTAGTTTCGCAGTTCGCAGCTCAGAGCTACTTAACGGCCAACCTCAAGATCGGTTGCCTGCCGGACTTGTCTGAGCTCCAATCAAAGTGACTTTGCGCCCAGCCTGGCTTAATCAGCCGATGGTACTTCGGTATAATTGCGGCCACGACCTCTTTCATTCTTCCACATGTAACAAACACTCACATGAAAGCCGAGCGCGAATGACTCCGAAATAATCACGGTATCACCGAAAATGGCCACTTGTGCGCACCAGAATCTCAGGCCCAGGCATTTTAACGTCGTCATCGTGTTTTCCCTTCGTCAAGCTTTGACACGTTTCCCCCGTGCGTCTGTTCCCAATCCCAATCCCAATCCACCGCAACAATAACACAAAGCTGAGATTTTTTGTTTCTCCGTTTTCTTTTTGTTTCGTGTCTTTTCTTTTTTAATTTGGCCTTTGCCTCATCGCGTCGGTTGGCTGGGGAGACTTTTGTGGTTATTAGCGACTCTGTGATGACTGTTGCAAGACCCGTGAAATCGAGGTCTGACAAGGGAGTCCAACAAAAAAAAAAGAAATTAAAAAAAAAAACGCGCGAAAGATGTTAAACAACGTGACCCACGAGGGGGGCGGAAGATGAGAAATCACGGATGGCAGTAAAATGGTACAAAAGCAAAAGAAAGAGACTCACCGTCATCGTCATCGCGCCTCAGTCTTAAGTGGGAGAGATAGGTGAAACGAGTGTTTTGTCTCTTCACAGTGGGCTGCTGCAGGTGTTCAAAAGCCCAGAAATTCCACCACAACGTGCCAACAAAAGAAAAAAACAAAAAACAAAACACCAACATAGTCCATCCATCCGATGGTAAAGTTTAATTTTTTTCCTTTCTGCGGTTGCGCGGCTGAAGTTTTTCTCTTTTTCTGATTTTCTGTCCAGAGATTTTGTGGCTTGTCTCAGGCTGACGAGATTCACATGGGAATATCCATGGGAAATAATTGTTTTAGCCGAATTTAGCTTTGGACGAGATGGCATTACCTGCCATGCAAAGACACGAAATAATGACGATGACGATGGTAGTGCCGGCAAATCGCGGAAATGGATCTAGAGAGGGTGGTTACGTAAAGGCTTGTTGTGAGGGACTCAGCGATTAGGATTTGTAATTTCTTTTCGTTGTTAGCTACTGATTGAAAAGTAGTCATCTTTGTTGTGGTTAACAGCGTGATGGAAAGATTGAAATTTAGGATTTGATTTGTTTGCAGGAATCATCAGTACATTTTGCTTGCAATTAGTCTTAAGTGAAAATTTCTCCCATTAAAGTGAAGTTATTACACTTTCTTTTATTTTATGGTACTGCAGATATAACCTTAGAGAGGATTGGCTTCTGGTAAAGATAAGAATGTCAAAAGTAGATGTAGTTAATGCTCACATGACCAAACATTAAGATGTAAACTGTCAATGCTGGGGAAGGTACATTCCCAAATAACCAATATTTGCACAAATCATGCATTGGATCTCGGCCTTGATCTCAGAAATCATTTTTAGTTTTTGGGTACAGGGTGCACGTTAAACGCGGTTGCGATCACGATAATATCGTATGGAAGTTGTTGTTGTGTACCACATGTGACAGGTCGCGCAGTACTGCTGGAAATATGCCATTAATATTAATACCAATCAATTAAGGCATCCGAGGAAAGTATGGCCCAATCGCTCGGCCTGTACAAAAACCGCACCAAACTCTTGGAGGATACATACATACATAAGTATATCGATCTTACATGGATGTTTTGAGGATTCCCGAATGAAATCTCAGTAAAATACACCAATGGTATCCGCTTAACCAACAACTTTAAGTTCAAATTACATATTGACACATAGACGATAAAACTAAAAAGATGGACGACTAGAGGGTAAAATATCCGATATGAATTTGCATTCGGATATAGAGCGCCCCGAAAGTCATGTCTTAAATTTATTAGGAGACGATTTTTGGCTTCTAGTTTGATTTTCAAATTGAGGAAATTCATTTACTCGTTATTATGGTGTAAATGTTTTATAGGCAAACCATAATGGTCTTCAGTGAGCTTACGCCAGCCTAATGAAATCTCTCATAACATAGAAACAGTATAGCACAACCATAATGGGATTATGCTCGGTTTCGTCAAGTTTTTGTTAATTTCTGTGGACATACGGAAAGTCCCAAGAAAATGTGATATTCAGTACGAAAATTTGACAGCTGATACACAAAAAAAAAAAATATATATACATACTTAGCAATGGCAAAAGGAATTAATTTAGAATACAATTTTGGGAATATTTAAATTCATTAGATTTTTCTTTCTGTTTATTTTCCATTTTTTCTTTGCACTGAAACCTAACCGAATATAAACAATTTGACAAATTGTGAAGTTTGCTTAAGTTCATTGTGGGTAACTAGAACGTTAAGGTTAATCCCTTTGAAGTCCATTATGGTGAGGTCTTTAGTTTTTGAGAAGATATGTTATTTTAAATTAAAAAAAAAAAACGCAAACTGAAAACAAGATAACTTAAAATTAGTGATGTAAGGTCGGGTGAAATTCCAGCAGCAATACAGGAAGAAACTCGCTTTGACATTCTTTTCCGATTTCGAAGTCAACACCACCCTTAATCAATCTTTAACGAATGTGAAAGTCCACACTTATGAAGTAAATGCTGCATTCCCTGTTTCCTCACGATTTTGTGAAGGTGAAGGCTGGCACAAATCTTCACCCGATGACACAAATGTGACATCTGATTAAAATCCAAAAATAACACAGGACTGTGAATATTAATTCATTACCTGAACGAGTCAAAGAAATCTGCTCGATGGTTTTTTGAATGACGACCACAAAAAGGGATAAGTTCGTTTTGCTCAGTATTTTTAAAAATTTAAGAAATGTAGAGTCTTGCTCCTTTAATAAAATTGCAACAGATATGAATCATGCTTCAATAAGTACCTACTTCTCGGAAACCAAACAACAATCTTTGGTAGGAATCGCGGAAGGTTCAAGTTCTCTGTTAAGGCCAAACAATAAAAATAGGCAGCAAGATTCGATGATGTCGAAGTACTTCATCAGAACGAAAATAGTTAGTTCTATCCTATTGGAAACTGGTCAGACAGTAATTTCCAATTGGAATACTGCAAATTTATTTACCCAAAAGTTTAGAAATTGTTGAAAATCGAATAGAAACTTCGGAAACTAGTGGCTACAATGCATCCTCATTGTCTACATACACTACAGAAAAACAAGCAGCTTTCTGAGTCTTTTAGATTCGGCTAGCAATTCATTTCTCGGGGTTTGAGTCTTCTGATTTCTGGTAAAAAAAAACCGATTGGAAGAGTCTTCGTTTCAAAGAGGAGATACTAAAAGTAGTCAATGGCAATCTCAAAAAACATAATTTTAAACGGTTGATTTACATACCCAAAAAATGTATAAAAGTTCGGATTAATTCTGTTGAAGCGAATGTTTTACTCAACACAAAATACTTTCACACATTCCAGTCAAAAATGACTTCTTTTACCTAAAAGTCAGGTTTTTTCCTGATCTTACAAGTGATAGTGATTGCACACCACTTCACCTATGCTCCCCATCTTAAAACCCACATATTCATTAGGAAAAAAAAAAATATTTCCTTTCTTCTATCGACCAGGATTATTTCAATTTTTATTAGTTCATTGACTGCATGAATGCGTGAATTCCGGGAAATCTTTGCCTCAATACCAGTTCCATAACAATTAAGTCGAACAAAGGCAGTACCCGCCCGCCTCAACGCACGAATTATCCCACATACTCGTAAACGACATTCAATGAGTCGGACAAAATTCTTATTCTGTTTCACACAAATGGACCACGAAATTTTTCTGGACAAATCTTTTCCTCATTAATCATTCCACTTGTTAGCTCCACTCCATCGCATGGCACACCATAAAAAACCAAGAACTGAAAAACCCATGAAACCTTAACCAAGTTTTATGTGCCTTAATAAAAATACCAGCAAGTTGTTGTGTGTATGTGGCTGGTGGCAGGGGGCTGATTCATAAGAAGTCTCCCTGGTCCAGAACCAGAGGGACCAACATGGTTTTTTTTTTTTCATTTTCCAATTTTTAACTGGACGCACCATCGGAATCCTCAAAAGAATATATTTCCAGTTCATCGTTCGGTTCTTCTGTTGTTTGTTGCTTTGAGTTTCTTTTTTTTTCTTCCAAGAATGTCATCGGAGAATTACCATGTCCAGCGTTGAACACGTGCAGTACACTTGGTGGTGGTGGTGGTTGGTACAGAGATTCGATGCCGGACGAAACGTGTTTACTTTTGGATCTGGTATATAACTCCTCGAAAAGGAATCCTCTGGTCCTTTTTATGATTCTTCTTTCTATATCTTTCTGGTTGATTTTATGATGGGAACATATCGGTTGGTTGGTTGGTTGAGTCATTCAAAGAACAAATCAACGAACTTGTTCTAGGGCTGCCTAAATAATGACTCTGTTGTTTGTTGTGATAAGCAAAAGGTGAAGGCGATAAGAGGTCCGCTACGGTGGTCTTCGCCTTGGTTGTTTGCAGAACCTTTTCGAATTTAATTTCTGTTAGTTTGTTGCATCCATGTATGCTTACCCAAGTGATTTAAGGGAATGAATCACGATTGTAGTACAGGTATTCGTGTACCACAGGGAACCCACTTGAGGTACCTGTTGTTTACCTGGGGAAACGGTGTAACGACGAATTGCTTTTAAGTGCCACTGAGGGTTTCGGTATGTGTATTTCTGTGACAGGAATTTTCACGTACACGTCGTGTCATCGTCGTTTAAGGTAAATTTGACATTGATATGTGCGATGGGAGACTTTCGTACGATGTCGTGCTGTTTACTGAGTGCAGATACTGTGTGTAATGTTTGAAATGACGGAAAAATAAACAATAAAGAAGTTAGATAATATTTTTTAGGCACGTTTTATGAATGAACAGAGAAATACTTTGGGATAACTTAGGTCTTGATATGGAGATTAAGATGTTAGGGAGATTCTGCCTAATTGCTTTGATTTTCCACGCTATTCAAACAATAGGTGATGAAAAGGACAAGCAAAACCTTGGTGACATTTTTGACATATGATAAAGGGCTTCGAAACAGAAATTTATTTTCAGTTTGGTAACAAAAAATGTAAATATTTGACGCAAAGGGCTTATTCACTTGTTTCTCCCGACCATGCGTGTTATTTTCTTCACACGAGTGGAAGGACATATTGTTTAATGCCTATTATAGAAAGGTTTTTCAATGAATATATTACTCTCTGATGTTTGTCGAAGAATTGCGAGAGGAGAGTGGTTAAAGGTTGAACATTATGCGGATGTAAGCTTTTGTATGGTAAACATTTCTTGGACATAATGAATTACCAATAATTTTCATATTTAAATATAAAAATCACTCATTAAGCTCTACGCTTATTAAGTTATAAAAGACACTTAATTTATTCACTGTAAAAAGCAATCACAACACGAACTGCAATTAAATAATAACTTGTTGCCTGTCGATTCATATTATTTCTCTCATTTCGAGCAAGCTCCACATTCTTCCAAGTCGAAACACGTGCAATGTCACGTCCAAGAGCCATAAAAAAACATCAAAACCACTGCTGCAGCTGACAGCAGCATTTAAAGCCAATCGGTTCTATATGGTCTTGAGACACACCTTGTGTGTACCATTTAAATAGCGGTGTCATCTTAAGAACTCGGTGTGGTCTCAATCTCCACTTACCCCCAATGCACGAAGCGAACCCAACCGAAGATGGAGAGAGAGATGAAGTTGCTGTACAACTCTTTTGTTAGCGAACCCACTCAGTGAGTGACGCGATTGGACCACCACCAGACAAGAAATTATACTTTATGTCCATTCTGGAGCTAATTACTAAGCAAGCAATGATGGGTGAGCGAAGCACAACTAGTGGTACCGTCGCCGCCGCCGGTGCAGCACAATCATCAAGAATACTGACCGAGGGCAGAACAACAATCAGCGGCATTCAACGTTAGGAGAGCTTGTCCGTGTACGAGTATTACCTCCTTGAAGTCGTCATCGTTGACCACATACAAGCATTCAACATACAGACTAGGAGGGCCTTATGGACTGACTGATCGGGTAGGCAAACATTGGGTATGTGTTTATTTTAGCCTTCGGGTGATCATGAGATCAGATTAAAACACCTGAGAACGCACCTGAGTAAATCAATTCATTCCACGAATTTGGGTGTGCGCGGTCTGTATACTGTATATACTCGTACACAAAGTCACACACTGGGAAAGGAAAACATTGAGCGAGCCAGACATGTTGTGTGTTGAGATCACCGGAGATCGGGATTCTTTTCTTCTGGTTTCAAAGCCGGGTAAACGAAGACGTTGACTGGGTTGAATCATTTATCAGTCGGTGCAGTTGACGCATAATCAAAACAGGCCGAGAGAAAAGTAGGAGTGTATGAAATGACTTAAAGAAATTCTTTTCGTTCTTCTTTGCATGATCTTCCCATTGACACCTGCACATCAGAATGAGATTATGTTGGGATTGAAAGAATGTTGATGTTTCTTAAGCCTACACACCGTATCACCGGTCGTCGTCGCCGAAGAAGAATGGTAAAACGGATTAAATGTGTGAGCAAATAAAGATTGAAACTTCCTGAATGGACATATATACGTTTGTACATACATACATATGTTTGTTATTTAGATAAACTAGTGAATGTGTGCGATGCACGTGTTGAATGATTCATTGAAAAGTGGGGTTTATGGAGGGTTATCTGCGTCGATGGAATGAAAAATTAACTCACACTGAATTTTATTCATAATTCTTTCGATTTATTCGTTTAGAATGTTGTAACTTTGAAAATTTTCTAAGTATAGAAAAAGTTGAAATCAAACTCAACAACTGTAAGTGAACAGAAGATTTAAAGTGTAGGGTATGCACACGATGGAAACAAAAAATTAATTTCGATAGTATGCTAACATTTGGTTAGGATTAAAGGACTTGTAGGCATAGACAGTAGCTTTGATTACAAAATTTGTTATGAAGTTTTAAAAGTTCAGAAAGTACACATTCTTATGTGTATATGTATATGCAAGCAGTTTGAGGGAAGTAGGGGGAGGAGAGCACCACGCTGAGGGCAACCTTTCGCAGCTGAGACGCTGATTCTGTCACTGCCTAATGTAGAATTGATATTTCCACCGCATGTGCTTTATATAGTTATTTTTAGTATTATCTACTATGTTCTGGATGCATCTCAATATCTGGGCTGTCAGTATTGTCAGAAGTTCCTCGGATGTCAAGGAGGCAGCTCACCACTCTTTGTCTTTGAGGGCTGAAGAGCATGCGTTGTCGTTTTTATCTGGTCCCTTCAATCCTCTTTTGTGGATGTCGATGTTTTCAGCTTCGGGTTCTCGAAGTTGACTCTGCATCCGAAATTTAGTCAAGCTATCCGAACAATTTTTTTAAGTCTTTTTTACTTGTGCATTTATTTTTAAATAAATCTAAACGACTGCAATTCAATTGGTAGTGACTACTCAACCACTCGTATTTACAAGTAATCGAACAAAAACCATTTACTGTTTTTTTTTGTTTGGTTAAAATCGAAATTGTTAATCTAGTGCTTCGGGTTCTGCTAGACATCAAATCTTAGACATGTTCGGTTCATTCCAAAAAATCTGTTTTAAGAACATTGTTTTCGAAAATAAAGTCCAATTGGAATTCAAAAGTCCCCAGACGATTCGAAGTATGCAAATGTGTTTTTTTTAGTTTTTTCTAACACTGTGTACGATCTTGTTATTACCTCCTACAGGTCCATTTCCTTTCTCCATTCTAGAGCCATATGTCAAATTTGCAAACTCCTTTTATTTGCCAACGCTTTAGGCTATAAGTATGCGCGCAACTTACAACTTCTTTAAGACTTGCGAAGACATATTGTAACGATGGAAACTGACTTCTCTATCTAAACCGATTTGCCGCCAGTCAATAACCTTATTGTGCAGTCAAAAGCTCAAGCCTCAAATTACAGCGAATCTGATACGATTACCAACATAGTTGAGTCAACTTGTATCTATTACCATTTATTTTCTATTCTCGTCTATATTTGTCTGTTTATTTGGTATACTTTTGCTTTTTCTATTTATTTCTTCTTTAATTTATTGCATTTTGACCCACAGCCAAAACGGGAACATTGCACCTGCAAATGTTTGGCCGCTGTCAACGTTTTGGCAGGCAAGTCGAGCGCCAAGCAAGTGCATAAATTTAACACCCTCCCACACTACTACTGTGTCTCCCCTACCGACCGACCGGCTAAGACACTTCGTTTTGCCAAGTAAATTAGTACACCGACTGAATGCAACACAAGTGTCAGTGCCTCGGACTGAGTTACTCTACGTCTACAGCACTTAGTTTACGGTTTCACTGACTCTGTGCGATTATGAAAATGACTTACTTGACATTTGGTCTGTCATCGAACTCGCAGCAGCACTGGAATTTAGCGGTAATTGCCCTCCTCAGCTACACTCGTACATGCGTAACTCGTTTTCATTTCATTCTCATTTTCCTTTTTTTTTTGTTTTTTTCTTTCGTTCTGTTGAAATTGACAGTTGCAGTCAGTTTCAACTGAAATGTGTGTAATTGCAGCTTTTGGGTGGTTATGTGGGTTTTTGCTTACATATCAAATTACATGCAATTACCCGCTGGGGTTATCGAGAGTGCAATGGAACAAATGTACCCGCCGTCATTATGTTCTAATTCAGCGCTGTTGACTCGTGCATACTTCTGCGAATGCAAGCGCGATTTATTTGGAATCGCTGTCATATAAACTTCGACGGAAAGTGACATATTGATTTCGAATTTCTCGATAAGCATAAATAAACCATCATGGATCGTGAAGCAGCGGAAGTATTTCTCTAAACAATTCATCGCTTTGCATATGGAGCCCGATCGATGAAGGCGAAAAGTCAGACCTAAACATTTTGTGTAATCAAAATGCCAAATCATTCGGCATGTTTACTTAGCCCCCCTGCTCCGATGACAGAAAAACTATCATAACATCCTTCATGCTACAGGCAGCGTCGGCACAGATCTCTTCTCTATATGTTCGCATGTGACTCGATGTTGAAGCCGAAGGCGAATCAAATGGTAAACATGGCTGCGCGCAGCTAGCCATGGTCCGAGCTATAACTACGAGACAGCAAAGCAACAGAAGCGACGCTGGTAACTTGTTGACATCTTCATTTCATAATGACAATCTGCGCTGGGATTTCTGCGGCATGTACACATACGTTTGGATGTTTCTTGGTTCTATTCGAGTGTGCCTAGGGGCCGTGTACTCGTTGTTGTTGGCCGTTAAGTGTACATTTTATCCGTGTATGCCATCTGAAGTCAAGCCATCATCGTTGTCTGCTGTGCTTCTAAGCAGGAATTGCTCATCTTCATTTGAGTGGCCGATTCGCAGTTGCTTGACAACGTACGCGGCGAGGTTGATTAGAGTTGTGAAGGACCATTTTCGATTGAGGGGGGCTTGTGTGTAACGGCGCACATTGCCGATTACAGATAGCCACGACATCATCATCCCGGTCCGCTTCAAGATCATTGAGTTACGATACTGATGTCTGCATAATTTGTTTGTATGGAAAAGGAATGCCGTATTCCATATGACACGGAGATATGTTGTTTTCTTCATCGGTTTCGATCAGGGTAATCGATTTTCAATTGGTAGTAGTGAGGGAGGAATGGATTCATATCGACAGCCAAGAGACAGTTAATGTATACTGGCGACTGGCGTTTCAAGTTGATTTATCCAAACATGTATTGACATGAAATACGTTTCAATGTGGTATATGAAAATATTAAATGATATGTTGGACAATTGATTTGTTTAAACTGCGGCCTTTAATCTGAAATTCAAGAGACTAGGGCGCTTACAAGATATGTTAAGGTCTTGAAAAAAAAAAAGAAAGACAGTTTAAGCAGTTATTGAGAATGTTGACAATTTATTTTACATACATACATATGTACATATGTAAGTAGATCTGACACATCTACGCAGGATCAGTGAGCGTCTGTATTCTTTCAGATCTTAACGAAATTTTTCTTTGATGGGATTCTGTCAAGTTTTTTTAAGTATGCACTGGTACTTTATGATCCATTCAGGTGTATAGAGAAACTTATCTCGACTACGATTTTCGGTTCAAAAATAGTATGCGAATGACTAGAATGACCTAGGACCTGCTTTTTTGCTGAGGATAACGCATGGCAGCTGCAAAATAGGTGAAATGGTGATTCTTCCTTTTCTTCAACCATACAGCTACGACAGAAATCGTTGGCTGGAATTCCAAGCCTGCCTAACGCATAATTACCCATCAATAGTCCGACCAGGGTAACTATAAGTAATCTTCTGATGAGTAGAAGACTTATTGTCTTGCCTCTTATTAACTGTGGTCACATCTGCCTAGCAGGATTGCTCGTAGCAAAATTATGCCATCTTACATTTGCCTGATGCAGAGCTAAGGTAGAGATATTGTTTAGTGCCACTTTTCCTAGTTTATCCTGTGGTGTGCCGCTTTGAACTGATGTTCACCTCATTGATCTAGTGCCTTATTCTAGCACTGATCCTCAATGAGCCTCAACTATGGTCTCTTTTTTATGTTATGTTTTATCTTCTTGAAGGCCCCTTCCACATACATACATATGTATGTCAAGGAAGGCTACCATCGTAAATTCTTCATTGGCCAGCGATCTTAAAATGGTAGCAACAAGAGAACGTCTTGATGACATATCAAGCAAAAAGGGTTATCAGCAAAGTTTTAATGATGGTAACCTCGTGCCGTTCCCGTACTTTTGGATATCCAGAGTCCGCTACAGGTAAAGGACAAAACAAACTTATGCAAAAGTCTTAATACTTATTTACAAATTATGGCAACTCTTTGTTCGATCATATCTCATTTAAAAATTATACTTATGTGGGTCACATCATACTGCATCCTGACCGGAATTCCTGTTGAGATGAATCACTACTTTTATGTGTAATCTATTTTAAAAGGAAACAATCTCCAAGCGTCAATGGAGCGATATCAGTTCTGAGAAAAATCAAGACTTGCTGATAAAAGTTATGACCACACGTCATCTGGCATTCATGTATGTATGTATGTTCATATGTACATATGATATTCAGTAGACCATGCAACATCCACGGTCATTAATTTGAATAATCGTTATTCAGAAGCCTAATGTTTTTATTATTTATTTAATTCAAGCCACATTAAAGCCACTTGAGTGATCATTATTCTTGCCGCATGAAACGTCCAACGAAATTCATCTCTGAAGTAGGTAGATACCTACCTACATACACATTTGTTTTTTTCCTATCCATGCCATCCGATCACGAAACGTTGTTTAGTTAGTATCTATTCAAAGATTCCCTTGAAATCTGATCATCAACATAACACCTTCAATAACGTCAATGAAAAACCGCACATGCACCTGCTATTATCTTCGGACAAACCGCAACAATGTCAGATTTGACCTGGTCCAAAAGTGCACTCATTCATTGCAAACCGATCCTATGAACACGAACACAAATCAGTGACACATCATGTCATGATCATCATCATTAGTGAATGACTCATTCAAGTTCAATGGGATCCCCCATTACTTTGACCTTATAACAAAGTACGATCAACAAGTATACCCACCCACGATAACACAATGACATTGTCATCACATACTCTCTCGACTCGACTCGTAATATCGTTACGGCTGTTATATTCACCGAACAATTTATTCCGGCCCGTAAAATGCAAATTCACCTCTCTCGATCGCGAGACAGATCACACAGATCACCAAGAATTATCATAAACGACGATGTCAACATCGATTTCGCTGAATAATGCAATCCAACTAAATTACCATGCGACGATAGTCTTGGCGCACATTTTCGGGTTATGTTCCGCTGAGATTGTTTTGGTTTTTTTTTTTTTTTGAAAATTTTCCCCCAAAATTCTCATACACAAACAAACATTTTCAATTTGATGTTTGTATTTCATTGGCGGCGGCCATGATGACGATGACGACGATGTCGGCGACTGGTGGCCACATGTTGGAATGCATCAACAAAACGTGAAAATTGGCGTGTTCAATAAAACGTTCAAAAAAGACAAAAACAAAATATATTTTCAAAATGAAAACCTAAATCAGTCCAAAGAACGCAAGCAGCTGCCACGATTGTGTCGAAATTTCGCATGCAGCGACGGATTGGACATGTGTGTGCCGGCGGATCGTGTTTTATTGCCCTTTTCGGGATTTCACCGAGATAAATATTTGGATGGATTTTCGTTTTTGGGAAAAATGTACTCTCTGCACATTTGCATGAAGCATGGATGTACACGTTTAGGTACCTGAACACGATCCATGTGTTGTAGTTTGTAGAACACCTATTGTAGCGAAACCAATCGGAAATGCATCCATATAACCTGTTGACGATAGTAAGCAGCTTGGAATTTCCACCAAACACAGCCATTAACACGTCCATGAGACATTTGTCACATTCTCTGGTTGTTTGTATAATTTTCCATAAAACATTCCGCAACACGTATAGCACGAATATTTTAACAGAAAAAAATAAAAGACGTCGGTCGGTCGGTCGGTTCTGGAAAAAAGAAATGCGCTGCAATTAGCACCTAGTCGCCGTGGTACCTACCTGACGTCGAAGTTCAATTCCAAAAGGTGTGAGAGCCGGCAATTTCCTGTACACCATACCGATCTTTTCCTCTCCAATAAATCACTGGACCATAAAACACGACTTTGTGTGGCACTATGTACCACCAGTTCAGCAGATGCAGAAACGTGTTGAGAATATTTTGCATGTTTTATTGTTAACTCTGGAGAATTGATTTCTAGAGAACTAAGAATAAAGTAGACCGGTCGGTCTCCAAGAGAAAATGACAACAATTATGCAAAGATTTGAACACTCGCTGTTTCTTCATTTGGTATTCTATCGATCAAATTGATATGCTTAATCTTGTCTAAAGAATGCTGCTGGTCAAGGTTCTGGGTTTGCGTAAGAATCTCTTGTATCATATATTGAGTTTATGGCGATGACGCTTAAGGATTTTTATGACTTAACACATTTCTATACTACACCGAAATAACTTCGCATGCCATAAAATCTTTTATGCCATCACTTTGCAGAGTTCGAGTTTCATATTTTCTTAAATTCGTTCTAGATTCCATGAAATAGAATCTAAACGGGAAATATTTAAACAAATTCTTTTTCTTTTTTTTGTCAATTTACTTTGAATATGGCATTTGAGAAATTAAAATCAAAGTTTAGCGACCTGGAATCGATATATTTGTAGATGATACAATTTCGACTCCTGCTATTAACATAAATGGACCAACAAATTGGAGTAGTTACCTACGACTGGTTGATCGCTGTTTCTTAGTTTTTATGTTACATCGATATTTTGAACCTCTTTTTGCTCTCATCGATGATTCCGATACAGTGCCGTTCCAATCCAGCCACATAGAAAAGAAATAGTTTGATACACCTTTGAAACAGATGCAACCTTGCTTTTGAAACATTGGAGAAAAAACGTTGTAAGAGAATCTCCAACAAATTTCTTCAATGTTACAGTGGTTCACATCCTTTTTGGTCAATGCTAAAAGTGATAAACACATTCTTCTGTCTTTTTTCTCTCTCACTGTTTATGTGGAAGAGAACGGCTTACTAGCCACAGTACTTAAAGAAAAAACCAATATTTTCGGAAAACAAATGCTTGCCTCAAATGAGGTTAAGATGTCAAAAGTGGTTCAACTGGACATCCCAAAGGCATTCCATCGAATCTGACATAAGGCCCTTCTCAGCAAGTTAACTTCGTATGGACTTCGGATATATTTTCATTGATGTTGGTGTTCCGCAGGGATCTACTCTTTTACCTATTCTGTTCCTTCTCCATATAGGATGAACAAAAAATAATCATCTTGTTCAATGAACATATCCGTTGGTACACATACTCAAAGATGCCTACTAATCGTCATAATAAATGAAGATCTGCAGAAAATACTACATCGGGAGAAAGCGAACCTTGTGGGCTTTAACACTCCAAGAAAATTGTGTAAATCCAACATCAAACCAATGACACATCGGATTGTGGTAACTGACTTATGACTATACTAGAGATACTACTATGGCAGATGTTCCAAAGAATTCAATGGAATGATGTCTAGAATTTTTATATTTGGGCGCACAACCAAACTGGCCACCAGGACCTTCATATATGTATGTATGTACATACGCACCTATATTTCTACAGCAGAATTCCTTTTCTTACAGAACTAGCAAACTCTGAAATTCACTACCAGGAGAGATATTTCTAACATTTCATGAATCAACAAACATCTTCTAGCATCTCAGGAGCTATCCCCACGTTATAGACTTTCCTTTTCCAAGAAAAGATAAAAAATTAATAGGAATAAACACGATCTAACTAATCATGCTTTCGTTGTTAACCGACAGACAGTATTTGATCGTATTTTCGTTTAAGATTGAACTAGAGATGAACAAAATCACACGTCTTTCCATTTCTCTTCTGAAGCAGGTTTTTAAAATGTTTCTAGATTTCAACTTCATTTAAACTTGAAAAGCTTGGAAATAGTGCAGACAAGGCTTGAAAAAATAAATTTCAATCCTTCTCTGAAAACTTAAAAACTCGTCTCGTACAGTCACCTTCTTCATCTCATGAATCACTTTTATCGAATAGTGGGAAGTCGGTTGTACTTTTTGATTCTCGTTCTTTGGAGTACCCGAAGGTGTGGAACTTCAGAGACACGATATCTTACAAACTGTTCTGTAACTATCGCTTCCAGCGAAGGCATTACGAATTTGTTTCCTTCCATACTAGGAGAAGACGATTTTTTTATATGTGTTAGTCTATTATTGAGTCTAGTATGTATGTACTAGTATACTACTAGTATGGTATTATTTAATCTCTCCAGAGATTCAATTTATTAAGCGATGTTCACACTGGCAAAAATATGAATCTAATGGAATATTATGAGCAGTTAGGAATGTTTAAAAGGTGCTTAATTATACCTTATTGCTATATATTTATCCATGTAATGTTTAGGTACATACAATGCATAATAATATGAAGTTTAATATAATTAGCTTTGACTGGTGCACGTTTATTTTACAACTACATAGTATTTGGAAGTGTTGTACTACATATATTTATTAGTATCTATTCAAGTAAAAGTTTTACTTTTGAAATACATAAACTATGGTGAACCTTTCATTGCCTCAGGATCTGTAGTCAGCGTGTATGCCGATCTCTAATTGTATTATCTTGGAGTGCGAACAGGTGCTACTCGAAAAACGTTCCAGAACAACTCAACTTGTTTGGCACAATTAATCTAATTGAGACAATTGTAGCTCTTAAGACTTTTCAAGCTTCAAATATTTTTTACATTGTTTTGTTTTTGGCTCATCACATTTTAAGGATCTAGATTCTTTAGTCTTCTAGAATAATAGGTATCGCTCCTCTTAAAGTTGTTAAGTTAGGTTAGGTATTCACTAACCTCCCTTCCTTATTGGGTCTGGCACCAACAAAAAAAAAAAAGTAAAAAAAAAATAAATATTTTGGCCGAATGAAAGTAATGGTATCGGTAAGCTGAAACGGATGTTTGGCAGAAGTTCGAAAGCTGTTAAAAATGATGTTTGAGTTATTTTTTTTTGGGTTCAGGAGATTTATCTTTAAATTATTACGCTGAATTTATATAGTATGAATTTATTAGGCTTCTCTTAATTTTGTTTTATAGGGACCAAGACATAGCTGGCCAAGACACCTACAACCTTTCTATTCCATGCTTAACGACACATGTTTCTTCCCAAATCCCTCGGTTTCTCTTTTAGGATAGCTCACTTCTTTTCTTTAGACATGTGCGGGCATGGCAGGAACCTTTTTTGAACTTCGTAGAAAACTTAGCCATAAAAAAATATTTTCGAAAAAAAAATCTATTTCCGTTCATTTTGTATCGATAACGGCTATGCTAATGGAAATGTGTTTTTCTTTAAATTAATAGTCCAACAACAGGTAGATCGAAGATAAAGTGTCAAGATAATACAGAGGAAAGAAGAATTCTTTGCGGTAACCACTGGTCGACCACCTGCAAGGGCAAAGGTGAGGGTGCGTTCTGTGTCTTGTTTACTCACTACCCTGCAATTATCATCTTCAACAACAACGAATGAATCGATCAGGTGTATGCATTTCTTTTTAAAGATACTTTTTCTACTTAAAAGGCAGTATACGTTCTTACAAGTGTAAAAATGGAAAATTTACGATCATGGGTCGTATCTACTGTTGTCTGGATGTCATATAATTTGCATTAGCTGTCTAGACTATGATATTTGGATAAGTAACTTTCTTTGCAACGTGTAGGCAATCACTTATTTTTCTTACTAATTTTGAGGGAATTGATAGTTGAATTGTCAGTAAATAAACAAAAAGAGGAGAAGGTTATTTTGGGTTGCACAGGAAGTACCTAGTTTAAAATTTAAAATGAGTGTTTGCGTGTTTAATGGTGTAATCTAATGTGTATTCAACATACAAACTCTTTGTTTAGTCATAAATAAGCCATTACTAGAGTAGAATGGAGAACCTTTCCCAAAAGGATGCAAGTTCAAGTTTTAGATAAGTATTGAGTTTACCCAAATTGCCATACTTATACATAGATCAACATGTATCTGCTTAGTGAATAATATATGTACTTTTTCAAGATCTTATCAACTCGTTATGAAATAACAATACATTATGAAAATAAGCCCTTTGTACGTCATCTAATGGGAGCCAATACTCCGTTTTAAACAGAAGTCAATATGTGGGTTTGTGTTATTATTTACGTATTTACCACGACAAGCGCATTATCATTATCATCAACCAAACAAAACTCACTGACAAAACAATCAGCCGTTACAATTGCTGACGTTATTGCCCTTCAATGCTATCATACTCTTGTGAAACAAGAAAAGGTGTACAAAATCCAGGTGATCACCATAGATTAGGGATTAAAATATCCTCTCACACGCAGCGGTATGTCCTTTTTTGGTCGCACATTGCACTCGAATTTGTTTTCTCTCCCTTTGGAGAGTGTAAAAGAAACCAACCCTCCCAACCAAGCATCTGCGCGCCCTGATGCGGCTGAATGTCGTTCGACCTCTGGCTGGCGTTCTCACATGTCCTCCAGATAGTGCGCAGCGCAACAAAACCCCCGGACAAATATACATATGTATGTACGCGTAACATTTGAACATTTGTTCGCCATATTTACAGCACAGGGGCCGAGAATGGGCGCCCAGCCTGTTCCTCTTCCTCATCGACGATTTGTACTATTATATGCAATGCAAGGACATTCACTTCACACATGCGATCATTTGCCATCGGCATATGTGTCGTTATTAAAACAAGCATGTGCGCTTGTTTATAAAGTCCTTGTGCGGTATACACGTGGTGCTTCTGCGCGTCCTTCCTTGGAAGAGTGAAAGATCACAGGGGAAAAAACCGCCGCACATAGGAAGAGAAAAACCGTCACACGGTCACAACACAACACAACACGGCTGTTGTTTTGGATCAATTCAAATCCAAATGCATTAACAGTTAAGCGGTATGCAGTGTTTGCAGCATGCCACATTTGGCGGATACATTATCTGGTCGATGACAACAATTATATTGGCAGCTATACCAATGCGCTCTAGATACAAGTGAAGTGCTCTGTGCAGCTGCAAAATTTCTTCGCGAGAAATTGGCATTCTGCTGTTCGTTGATCGTGATGATCAACAACATTTGGCGTCTATGCTGCTAGTGAACGAGATTTGAACCAGTTACTCATCTGGCAGGTAAATGGCGCGGCGTTAGTAAGTTTGGCCATAAATCGCTTTGCAGCAGACAAGAATATCTAGAATGCTGTCGTTAGACAGTTTTCTTAAATGCAAATTAGATAGAAATTCAGTGCATTCAACAGCGGGTGTGTATTTTGACATAATTGCACCATTTCGTCGATAATAGATGCAATTAGTTGTTGCGAACGGGAAGAAACTGAGGTGTATTTCTTTTTTTCTTTTTTTTTGTAGCCTAATGAGTAATATTAATTGAGGCAGGTGTGGAGCTCTTTGGCATTGCTGGTGATCTTGCTGATCTAAATGTGAACTAAATTGAGAAATAGTTCGATTAGAAGGTAGGTACATACATATGTATATACTCACATGGGAAGGAAAGGGTTTTCGTGTTTTAATTTAGATTGCCAGATAAATGAAGGTTTTGGTAAACATTTTGTTAATACACTTTTACTGATGATATTGTCCCTCTCGGTATTAGGAACACAAATATCTAAAGAAAGTGAAAAAAGTTAATTTCAAAATGTTCTGCTTGTACAGACTGTTTAGTGACGACGAAGATCAACAGCCCGATGTCAGGCAGAATGGACCATGCAGCCTTGACGATGATAGCTAAGACCAAAAGGAAATGAGGATAGCAATATTGAAACTTAAATCTAAAATAACAAGGTTGCTGGACCTGACGGTTCATCAGCCGAGTTAAGCATCTGGAAGTGATTCGGTAGAGTAGACAAAAAAAAAAGAAGAAGATAAACGCTGAATGTCTATATCCCACTATGACCTATGACGTATGACCCGTCAAATTCAGTCGCATTAAAGGAACTAGCAGAACGTTAATGAGACTTAACTGCAGCTTAAAAAATAAAACAAATGCTATTATCTATTGGAAAGTATTGCATTAGCAAAACAGACTTCGAAATTTCCAGGAAATTATTTATCCAGGGTACAAGGGAAAGTATTGAGAACATCTTTATCTTCTAGAACGAATTACTCTCCAAAATATCTGTAAAGCTACATATATTATATTATGAGGTCTCCATCAAATTGCAGACACTCGTCAGTCTTTGTCAGCTTTAAGAGTGCACATGTACTTGTTAGAAACTAATTTTGTCATGTTTCAAAAAATATCTATCGAGGTTGCACTCTCAGTAGAGTAACCAAGCCATACACATCGGAATCTAATAAGTTTAATATAATTTAACGACCATTGGCCAACTGGCATGGCGTGCTCATGCGCTAACCATTAGCCCAGAGAAATGGTGAGCCACAGAATGAATGTCTCAATGTAAACCAGTCAAGTCAAGGTATGCAGACAATTGAAGGTTTCGTTGTTGCTTTCCATGATCTCTTCCACCATTAGAGCTCATTAAGGGCCAAACTGCATTTAATGTATCGTGCTACAAGGCCAAACCCTAAATTGAATTAAACTAGTTTTCTTGAACAATCCACCCAAAATGGAGACGTTGATTGGGTGACGGCAATTGCGGAGGTGCAATCTCACTCGGATCTCAGTGGTTCCACTGTGTTCCCCGGTTGGGATACCTGAAAATAGTAAACAAGACAATTAGTCCAATAATTAGTCTATGGCGAGAGCAACCCTCTGGAACTAAAAAGAGTAAACCTTTCGGTGTATTATTTCCACCAAAATTTCTTTTCAAAATTCGCACTGTTTCGGCAACACAACATCAATTTTGGAAGTAACTTTGCAATATTTAGCAAAGTTGTTCAAGCGTAAATCGGTCCATTGCATACCGCGAAAATACAATACTTTTGATTTTTTGAGCGCATAAGAGCTGTCGGTGTGAAAATAACATATGATTCAAAGAGAAACCAACAGATAGCCTAGCCTATTCTACCTACAGAATGACTATTCATTCAGAGTATCCTTCAAGCGTCAAATGGTTATGTAGCGCTCTCTGTAACATGGAATGGATCAGCTTTTAATACTAAACGACATCAGAATTAATAGTTCCGTATGCTATATCAGCCTTATTTCTTCTAAAAAGATTTATTCTTTTGATCCATCACATGAATTTTATGAAATTGTTCACACAACTCAGCCATCACATGCCTATCTCAGCCTACCTAATTTAAAAATCTAAACACGACCGAGTCCATGAGTTATAGCAAAAATCTAGGATCCGCTACCATAAATTAACTAAAATTATTCACATGATAACAAATCTTTTGTTTCTCCATACAAATAGTCTACTATGCAAATATGTACATATGTATGTATGTAGGTAGGTATGTGGATACATAAAATTTTATGTTTTTTCTAAAAGACCATGGTATGCCAACAACCGTAGTAAATGAATTCAGTTTGAGATTTAATGCTTAACCTCCAATATGACATTTCTCACTCAATCAAAAATAAAAAATAAATAAATATATTTTATAACGTATTCTGCCAAATAAACCATAAACATTTCCTCCAGCTACGTCTTGACTGTTGAAAGTCATAAATCGATTTTAATTGTTGACGACAGAATAAATTATAAACATTTTGCGTTCAAAAATAAAAAAACAAAAAAAATTTTGACAAAAATTCCGAATATTCAAATAACCATAAGTCCTGTCCATCTCTTTGGTAATTATCTTTTGAATTCCGTTTAAATTTATCAAACCATCATTGACTGAAAATAATCAAATGATTCTCAGCAATTAACCATCTTTTCTTACAAAAACATCCACCGTTACTCTATAACCAAAACGCAGTAGATTCTCAAACAAAACCATAACTCCAACGTTGTTCTCACGGTCAATGTCATGATGAAAATCCATAAAAAAAAACCTCACTCCGTCTACGTTCATTTGTTGGACATTATACATTTGTTTTGGTCTTTTTAAGTGAATGAAAAAAAATATAATACACCGAAGAATTTATTACCCATTGGTCAGTCACTTGCCACACAAGCAAACCGACAATCAGAAATCTGAAACTGAAATTTGATGTAGTATCTACATTCAGGGCAAAACCACGAAAAATATTTGAAGATACTACATGAAAAAAAAAATGTATGTATGTAAGTTTTTTTTTTTCCTGTGTGTCAGAGAATTCCAAAGGAAACGAAACCTGAACAACAAATTAATCAACAGGTTGCTGATCGAACGAATTCACAAAAAAAAAAAACAGAATAAGAAAACAGAAACAAAAAAATAAAAAATCAACGTACAAACAAAAAACAACACACAAAACCTGAAATGTCCGAAAACAGATCTACAAAAAAAAAAGTTTGTACATATTTTCAGTCCATTGCTGGTTTTAGATCTTCCCCCGCTCGCTTGAAACCACAATTAATCAAGAAGTGCCTATGCCCCTGAGTCTTCCTCTTGCTCTTCATTCCAAAGTATTATTGTTAACTTAACGAATCACCGCGTTGAGATTTCGTCAAATGATTCAGAGAATTAAAAGTATCTCACACCTCCGCTACGAAATATGGGAAATTACGTGTAATGAAAAACTCTCCACTCATAGTATTCATGAAAACTCGAAAAACCATTCCAATCAACTTAGGACCTCATAGATGCAACAATGCAAAGATACAAGAACTCTTTAGATTACAAAAAAGGTCACATTTCTTCCATAAAGCATTTTTACTAATAGACTCTGAAAACAGAGGCATAATCTCATTTTTGTCGTCTCGACTCTCGACCAGCACAGCAAGTGAAAAAGATAAGGCGCCACGTTTTGAGATAACCAGACACAGATACTTTGCACTGAAAAGAGACACAAATACGACGAGAGGAATTTTCATTCATCGCGATTCGTTCTCCAAGTCTACAATGTTTACAAAATTTTCTGCTGAGAAACTCTCCAAAGAGTATAATTCTCTCATAAATCGCACGGAGTGGGGATGACTTCGGCTCGAAGGGGAAAACCGAACCGAAGACAAATGCCAAACAGATGGCATTTCATTGGCCAACAGGCGGAGTCGGGCACGGAGTATATAAATGACAGCGAACGGGGATGAGGAATGTCATTTCGTTTCAAGCAGTCAATAGCTACGGACGGTTCTAAAGCATAGTTCTTACGATAAATCTATCTGTCGCATTTTGCTTGATTGAAGTAAGAATTTCTCTAAGATTTTTTTTGAGAACGTTAACCCCTCGCAGTTCTTTGAGTGTGTGTGTGATAAGAGAACATAATTATCATAATATAAAAAGATACAAACAAGGATTACAGTGTCAAAAGGATTTGTGTGAAATTTGTGAAATTTTTATCTCATAAATAAAAATAATAATAATAAAAAAATCCGCCAAAATTCTGCCCAAAGACAGAAAAAAAATTATTGAAAAAATGAAATCTCTTACCGCTGTTTGCCAATCGGGTGCATCCGCAATGCCCGCAATTAATTCATCGGGTCGTATCGCACGACAAAATCATCATCATCGTGATGGTGAAAATGCCGAAATGAAAATGTATCTGTCAAAATTGAAAGATCTTGTGCCATTTATGCCGAAAAATCGAAAGCTATCCAAGCTGGAGATCATTCAGCATGTTATTGATTACATCTGCGATCTACAAAGTGAACTGGAAACACATCCAGAAATAAATAGCTTCGATGCAGCTACCGCATTAAGTCTCACCAATGGATCTCATCATATTTCGGCGCATATGGATGATTCTTCATCGATGGAGGATCGTTTAGCTGCTCACCTACAAAACACAGCTTCGGCACAAGTTCGGCAGCCTTTGGCAACAAGACAAAGTCCGAATACAATTCTCAGTAGTGCACATAATAATTCGGTGATTAGTTCCGTCATTCTGACAAGTGGGAATAATCCAGCAGTGCATCAACAACAGCAACACTCTCATGTGGTAAGTTGAAAAGTCAAGACAAAAAAAATGCACTTGAAATATGAACGAGTAGGGTTTTGTCTGTCTATTCTCTGTGTTGTATTAAACTTTCAAGAGGTTTTATTTGAAACTCTATACGTAAATGACAATAAGTTTCATGAACAGATATCTAGCGATTTAGATACTTATCACTGGTTTCCATTGGCAATGATTCCTTGCAAGAAACGTGTCATGAAATTGAAATTTCCAATCGAGGCCGCCTCTTGCGGACATTATCCCTGAGATTAATTTGACTGTGATTGTCAATTTGAGTTTTACTACAAAAGAAACAGGGCCTATTGGCGAATATCACAAAAAGAAACATCATACAGTAAATTAATTTTTTAAATCATCCAAATATCTTTTTTCTAGAAATGGATTCATTTTCATCTTTTTCTTTCCGATTTTTCTAATCTATCGACTTCTTTAAAGCTCTCAAAGTAACCATGGTACATGGTTGAAAATGACATAAAATTACTCGGGAGTAACATAAAATCTGACATTAAGTTTGACATGAGGTTTGACATAAATATGCCCTGTGGAGAGTAGGTGATAGAATTATTTTAATAACCCTCTTCATTTGGTTTTGATATAGTTTGATTACTTGTCTTACCGGGCTCTTATTTTATGTATAATTCACTCAAGCAAGTGTTATTGATTTAATTTAAGGTCGGAAACAACAAATTTTGGTCTGTTCTTTAGCAAGACATATTTCAGTCCATCAGGTTCACCTAGTTAAGGTATTTTTAAGCTGTCGACAATTTTTTGATTGGAGATGAAAACATGTTGAATGAACATGAATCCTTAAAATACCCATGTTGACATAATTACTCTTGTCACCCAAGAAGTAAGCAGAAATTCTTCAAATGCATTCTATTTTCCATTTTGGAAACTGAATGTTTTGTGCTTAATCTACAAACATATGTATGTACATATACGTCAAAAGTAACTATCACGTGACGCTATTCCAGAGTAAGATATGGGAAAATCAGTTTGAATGAATATTTCATAGATTATAGGTTTATTTCTTGTTTATATAATGTCTAGTAGCGTTTTTTTATAGATCAGACGCCTTTAAAAGCCGACTAATTTCTGAAAGAAAATTTATTTTCCAAAATAGACTAAGATCTTTAAGTTTTTACAATTCGGCAATAGTCTTTCCCTTATATACTTATTTGCCTATGTGTTTCACTGGTTTGTTTCTGCTTCTATGGACTGGCCTTAGGTCAAGCTTTTCTCTAGGTGGTACTGGACTTTGAAATGATCTTTGATAGAATCTTTCAGGACTATAGATAGATAGAATCTTTGAGTACAGAAAAGAACATGAATTGAAAAGTCTTCTTTTTAATTGCTCCACTTACAAATTGAGATCCTTAATCCCCGCAATCTGTCTTCTGTCATCTCCTAAACCACCAACATCAATCCCCATGATATTACAAAATCATTTCGCCATAAAAATCTACTAAAAAACCCCCACTAAACTCTAAAATAACTATGTCATAGACCACTGCCAAAAATAGCATCCCGGATATCTTCGTATCTTCGCAAAAACATCTTGCATTTTTTGACCTCTTGTTTATTGTTTTATCGTCAAAATCTTAGGCACTTAAAAAGAATTCTTTTCCAATTAACTCTTTCTCATTTAAATGTGTCTGCTAGACGGGTCTTTTATTCTCTCAGGTGTCTATATGTATGAATGTATGCAAAAAAAAACAACAGTTGTGGAGTGACTAAAAATACCTTCTCCACTACATATCGCGATAAATCTAAATTGACAAAATAAAAAAAAAAAAATGAAAGAATTTGTAAAACATTTGCATAAATCCATTTAAAAGTTTTTTTTTTTTTTTGGATGACCAGACAGACATAAAATTGTAATTCGAGGCTTCTCCTACCACTGAATAGCTAAATTAATGATTCGATTAGCGCCTGTGAAATTTGATTTAAATAATGTTTGTTGGACGGAAAAAAAAAAGATTATAGTTTTTGACGAGATTCGAGGGAAACGATACATAAACACGTAACGCCCTTAGATAACTAAGATAACAAACAGAACTAAAAAAAAACTTGCTAATTGAAAAGGGTAATATACGTAGGTAGTATGAGGTCGATATGTAACTTTATCTAACTTCTCGTGACTCCACGTAATACATGTCATTCTTGTGACAATTATCATTTTCGGTGAATTCTCTAGATCAAGTTTCAGAGTAATAAAACATTTGGACCACCCGACCAGAACAAACAATGGTATCGCAAAAAAAAAAAAAAAATTCAAATTCAAGTGAACTTGCTGTCGTTTGTATCCCCCCTTTCAATCCGCCTCAGTAAGCACGTCAAATCAATAAAGAGAAAAGTCACTCAGCTGCTAGATACTAATGTATCTATCTATTCTATGACTCGTGGTCGGTGCGCTAAAAAAAAAGTGGTACAATGTGACATTTTCACGTCGCACAATTCAGCGCCACACAAATACAGTGACATAAAAAAAAATCATTTGAGCGACACAAAAATAAATACGAGAAAAAAGTTTAAAAAAAAACAAACCTCTACCATTAGTAATTTTAATTTAATTTCGTGTGTGCGGATTTTGTGAACACCTGCAGATACTTAAGTTGTTTTCTGCCTTTTTTTTTTAGCTCCCCCTCGTTTTTCTTCTTTCTCTCGTTTCGCTTTGTGGGGGCTACTAGTATACGGATTCATCCGCTACTCACAAAAAGGTACAGATACATTTCGAAATCACGACGTTCGTTGTTTTGTATTGGCGGCGGCGGTTGGCGGCGCTTAATTGCCATCCATCCACACACTGTCCCTCTGTCCCATATCAGAGCGACAGAGAGAGAAAAGGAGATGGAAAAAGTGTCATTGTCTCTTGACGTAGCTCGAGAGAAATGAATTGAAAAAAAAAAAAATCAATGACAAACAAAACAGCTTATCAGTGATGCTAATTAAACCGCAATTAATTGTTGTTTACCCTCCCCAATAGTGTATCTGTATCTGACGAATGATCTATCTAGCGCACACGAACTTTAGACCCTCGTGTTCAACAACAAGATGATTAACAAACAACGATTAAATCGTTGTGTAGATCACCTTAGAAAATGATGACACCACCACCCTCGAACCGGCATGCACAAAGCACAGCTGAAACTTTCTACATTTAACCTCTAAATAAGCACCACACAAGCAACGACCGAATTTCAACAGTTAAGGTCAAAGTATATTTATTCCATCACGTGCGCGCTAAGTAGCTATAACAAGACCTCTTGATGATTATGACATTTTCAGTCGAATAAACAGACAAAAGAAAAAGTTGTATCTTTTACCACAAATATTTATGTTTCTTGCATCGTACTTAATTTTTTTTTCTTCTATCTCATTACAGACGACATCAATAGCACCAGCGTCAACAGAAAAACAAACTGTAGATAACAAAAACAGTCGGCAGCATTGTTAGATACGCGCTCGGTCGCCTTGAGCACTATTTAAACAGATCTCTGTTTCGTTTCTTTCAAGTAAAAAAAAAAATATATAAACCTATATATAAAATATTCTAGTTTTTAATTACAATGCAAAAAATGAAGAAAGAATCAACCTACTGTCGCCAATAACACTGTATAAACTAAAAAAAAAAAAAACAACAAAAAATGCAAATGTAAGTTATAAGGAAAAAGTCCTCTTCAGGCATAGATGCAATCGTCCTCCAGAAGAACTAAAAAAATAAATATCTATTTGCATAAGCATTTCATACAACGAAAGGATTTTTGTAAATATCATCCTTTTGTTTTAAAAAAAAATTGTAAACTCCAAACTCTAACTGGTTATGGTTAAAATTAAAAAAAAAATTCATAGAAAAAAATTGTTTTTCTTATTTTAATTATAACTCATTTAGTTTAGTAATGGTTAAAAGTTTTAAGTCAATAACCTCACAACTTGGCATAGCTTTACCTTAGTAATTATTTAAAAAAAAAACAAAAAGTTTACGCGCAGATCATAATTTTTATTTCATCTTAATTTAAAATAAACAAAACATTATTTTTTCCTACTAAATATAAAAAATGAAAAGAAAAACCGAATATTCATCCTATTACATTTAATTTTTGGTAATTTATTTTTTACCTAAGCTAAATAACACTGTAGGAAGGAGAAGCAAATACTTTCTTAAGATATTTATGTTATAAAAAAAAAAAACTGTATAGTAACTTCCTTATTTTTTTCGTGTATCCTAGATTTTTTGTTTCTTTAATGTAGAATATTTTTCTTTATTTTTGAAAGAGAAAATTAACTTTGTTGTGTTTTTATTTTTTTTTTATATAATTTCTATTATTTCTTAATATTAAATAAAAAATTAATTAACTGTAACTACATCTTGATGTGTAAAAAAAAAAATATGTTCTGTGATCTGTAGAATACTTTGTACAAAGTGTATAGAATTATTATGATTTTTATTTTTTAATTCTAAATGTATTAAAAAAAAAAAAAAACATTGAAGAAAAAATGAGAAAAGAATAATAAGAAGAAAAAAAAAATTAAATAAAAGTTTAAGTGGTAAAAATTTAAATTCTGTGGTTTTACTTCACATTAGACAAAGAATTATAAGTTAAGTTTTACACGAAAGCCTTTTTAAAGATTTAGCGGAACGAGGAACAAATGGTTCTAATACATCCTATGGTATTGAAGCATTTCATATCATGGTATCTGTTCCGACGATCTTATCGAAGACATTCTCAGAGAGGATGATATACAACGTCGCGCATCGGTTACGTGCGACGTATTGAATTTTTATCTATCAATTGTGATTTTTTCTCCGAAGTTCTACGACAGATATTTGTCGCGGTGAAATTTTCCGATTATTGGTGGGGTATATATGTACATTTATACGCGTTGCCAATTTGTGTACGAAATGGAAAGAAGAAAAAAAAAATTAAATAAAAGTTTAAGTGGTAAAAATTTAAATTCTGTGGTTTTACTTCACATTAGACAAAGAATTATAAGTTAAGTTTTACACGAAAGCCTTTTTAAAGATTTAGCGGAACGAGGAACAAATGGTTCTAATACATCCTATGGTATTGAAGCATTTCATATCATGGTATCTGTTCCGACGATCTTATCGAAGACATTCTCAGAGAGGATGATATACAACGTCGCGCATCGGTTACGTGCGACGTATTGAATTTTTATCTATCAATTGTGATTTTTTCTCCGAAGTTCTACGACAGATATTTGTCGCGGTGAAATTTTCCGATTTATTGGTGGGGTATATATGTACATTTATACGCGTTGCCAATTTGTGTACGAAAATGGATACCATGATGCGTTGCGATCAGAATTTTCTTTCGATTCGAAGTGGATACCACGATAAGGCTGATTATAAACTGATTTGAACTGAAAGCATGATTCACTGGTTGGAGCGTCGGACTATTGAGTGGTAGTTCTAAGTTCAATTTTCAGACCATACTAAAAGTTTTACTTTTTTTCACAGTGTGATGTCGGAGAGAATATCTGATATAAAGAAGTTTCTCAAACAAACTTGCCCTTCGGATGCAGTATTAAACAGTAGGTCCCTTCCACTCGTGTGACGAATAAAGCATGCTCAGCATGAATGATTGTGAAAATTGGATTCTAGGGCACCCGTACCAAGATGTTACACTAAATTTGTATTTTTGATCCAAAAAACTTACTAAATACCGTGATTTTCAAAATTTCTCTTCTTCTTTTTATAAGCATCCCAGCCGAGTCGCTTGGAACTAAGGAGAAGTGAGTCGACAGAATTATTTGTGCTTATACGCTTTAGTATCTAAAAATTCGTATCTATTTGGTAGGGAGAAGAGTAGCACTGTGTGTTCCAGTACGTACTGGAAATAAATTTTGTAGCCATGCACTCTTATCTCAATATAGGGCTTTTGAAAAAGGTTGTTCAAAAGTCTTAGAAATAAAGTAGACGTTAAGATTTACGATCTAATAACAGCTTTGCCGTCTGATACAATTAGAAAAACATAAGGGACAAACCGCTAGACATATGTAGGTAGCTAAGATTTTTTTTATAGAAAGAAATTAAAGATGCAAATCACCAGGTTATCTCTAGTCCCAATTTCGCATGAACCTATTGTAACCATGCCAGTGAATACCACCTCAAGAGAAGTAGTTATACCGCTGGGGTCCTACGTAAATACTTACCAGATTCTTTAGAAGAATCCGCGATCAGTGCTTTCAACAGAAATAAAGTAAATACGTCACATATCTAGTTCTGCCGCTAGCAAATGCATCTGGAAGAGAAATCTTTAATTTTACTGAGTGTGGATATTGCACAGGTATTGGGGTGTTCGAAACTATTGTTGAAACAAGCAACACCGGGACTTAACCCTCGAATTCGAACAAGAAGGTTTCCGCTTTGATTCCTCACGTAAAAAGGCCTTCTCAAAAATAATCCCAAACAAATTTTACGTTTTTTTGTGATGGTATTGTTTTAGGGGAGTTTAAGACATTTTTGTTGTCCCTAGAAGCATATTCTCCGTAAATAATTCATGAAAAAAATATGCAAAATAAATAAAGCAGTGCTGGAGGCATCCCAAGAGAAGGAAATTAAATTTGTTCTTCATTTAGGAACATCAATCCACGCACTCAAAGATCAAAGGCACTAAATTGAAGATTGAGATATGTACATACATACGTGAATAAAACGTATTGGTAAGGTTAGAACACGATGGGCGAGTTAAGGGCGCGATAAGGGTATATAAGTAGGTAAAGTTAGTTTTGGAATCTATTCGCAGTTTTATGGAATTTACTGTCAATTTAGAATTGAAACTACTGAGAAATCCTACCTTTAACAAAACATAAGGACTGAGGATTGGTCTGAATTACATAGCATCTCTGATGTGGACTATCTTCGAAGGTCGCTGACCTTAACCAATAAGAAGTTACTTTACAGAGCTGTCACTTCAATATGCATTCATTTTCCTTCCCATAATTAGTGTAAGGCAAAAAAAAAAACACTTCCGTATTTTGTGTGTCATTGCTTTCGGTCTTGATTGTACAAGGTCCTGTTCTGATTGTACAACTCTGATATCTTTAATGACTGGTTTAAAAAATTCACATTTTGCATAATTAATGAACTGAATCGGCCTTAATTGCAGCAAGACCTTTGCTTTTATCTGACGCAAGAAATGATTGCATAATTTAATTCGAAAATAAATCCTCAATCGCCAGGAGAAATAAAATCTCTGTAAAAGTCCCATGAAGTTCAAAAAAAGGAAGAAAACAATCCCTTCAACATAATTACATGACGCGGTCAGCGATCGCCCACAGCCAAAAACCTTTAATCGTAAGATAACATCGCGATCAATTCCCCCAATCGATTAACAATCCGAATGCATTGATCACTAAATTGCAATTCAATGGAATCACATGAAGAAAGAAAAAAACGATACTACCAGAGAACGAGGAGTACAAAAAAAAAGAAACCTTTACTCAGGTGTGGCCCGACAGCACCTAATGGACACAGACATTCCCACATATACGAGTATGCCCAAAACATCCTGTCTCCCCGGCTAGCAGGTACATGCAGGATAGCTCTCTTTCTCTCTGTCTTCGAAAATTCCTTTGGGGTACCAGTCAAGTGTCGCACCGAATGGATTCGCTTATTGAATCGGACCGAGTCGACAATCCTCGGCTTCTTCCCAGGCCCACTCACTAAGCTGCAGATTCAAGCGGATGGACAAACAAAACCAGCAAAAAAAAGATTCTTCTTCTTCATCAACAACAACAGTGGAGAAAACCAAAAAAAAAAAGAAAACAAAAAACCAAATCCGAAAAGAAGACCAAAAAAAAGAAAAACGAAGAAGAAGTTGGAGGAGAGATTGGATGAACACCGCTTGGACGTGCACGTGCATCTCATGAAAAGATCCCAACACTTGGATTTGGATCAAACGATTCTTGGAATTCTTAACCCGGTCTTTTGTTATTTTCTTCTTATACTGCTGCTTGTTGTTGTTGTTAATGGTTTGTTCTTTTACATCATCAAGAAGTGTAGTAGAACCACACTGTGGGACGAAGATGACTAAACAACGACGATGGCATCAGCGACTGTGTGGCAATGCAATTGGTGATGGGCATTAAATTCCTCTTCGGAACAACACCTGAGGCTTTTGTGTTCCCAGTGTGTGAGATGGTTGCATTGCTGCATCCGATCCGTGAGTCTTCTTTGATGTTACCCAAAGGCATCGGTTACAATGTGAGTACATGAAAAAAAAAATCGAAGAAGACGAAATGCTTTGCGGTGATTTTGTTGTTATTAATTTTTTGGGATTGAGCCGCCATCATCATCGTGGTAGAGGAATTCCAGTCAGATGACTGATCCGCTTTTTGGATTTTCGGATGCTTTTCTGGCCTCTCTTTGAATGACAATCGATCGTTCGTTGTTGTCGTCGTCGACGTCGTTGTCGTTGTCTTTGTTGTTGTTCATGGTGATAAGGTGCGCACCTGAGAATTTTTACAGCTGAATTGAAAGATCGTTACGTAGACACAATTGTTATGGTAGAGGCAGCAGGAAGTTTTAGGTGATTCTTCTTAGCGCTATGTGAACAAGTTTTGCCTGTAGTTGGGCCGGAGGAGGTTTAATTGGAACTTGTATGTAGAGATTATTTTTTGTTTCTAATCATTTCCGACGGAAGTTGATATTAAAGTGAACACATTCTTAGTAATTTATGTTCATGTCTGATGATTACAGTGGGTGTATTGTAGGATGTAGTGATTGTAATTTTCGGTGGGGCATGGTAGCGAACTTATTTCAGGGGAAAGGATATACCACAAAATATGAACTTTTTATTTTCCGTTCAACGTGTTCAAAGGGTATCAGCAGCTACTCGAAGTTTTTCGAGTTCGAGTTTCGAATTGTAGGTACATTGATCAATTTCAAACGATCCTCATAGGAGGGTAAGTTATATCTGTCAGTCCATCGGATGGTCCTGCATTGGACATCTTTAATTGGGAGAGAATGGTCTTTATAGTCGGGAGACTAGTCGGGAGATTAGCCTGACAAAAGTTATATAGTGGTATTTCGTTACCTAATGGTTCGAGAATTTGTTAAATCAGCATTTTACGAAAGTGAGCATTGTGTTGGCTCTTCTTCAGATGACACCCAAATCGCGGAGAAGAAAGACAAGCTCGTCACCGATGAAGTGGTTAAAGCTTGAGATTTATTCACATTGAGCTCCAATAAATTTTGTTGGCATCATGTTGAAAAGTCATCGTTGAGTGGGTGAGAGGCGGTGGAAAATGCAATGTGTCTGAGATTTTTCATGTCATCAGCGTAGATGGTGAGTATGAGTATTTAATGACACGGTTAACGTCATTAGTTGGCAATATGAATATCAACGGACACAGGTGGCTGCTTTAAGTAACTTTTGAAGTGACACGGCGCAGTTATAGATAAAATAACTTTATGATAAAATCCGGAGTGAGAGAGGCAGTCACTTAAAACGGAATTCGCTGTCTGAGAAGGGATTAATAGCGATATAGTGACTTAAAAGGATAAGACACATAGGATTGGAAACAAATGAAATAACTTATGGTGTGAAAGTGATATACATACATTCATGGGTGTTTGCAAACCTCTAAAAACGTTACAAAAAAAAAATCATATATTTGGTGCGACAACTCTTTGGGACACAGGACCTAGCTTCTCACAACTATTCTTGTTGTGCGTGTTACATACGTACATATATTCTTTACACGAATAGAAGGGGCCTACTGTTTATTGTTGTTTCCGAAGGTGTGTTCTGGGGATTGAACCTCGAACCCCTCGCTTCACAGTCTAACCCATTAACCACTTGAGCCACGGCGCCGAATAAGAGATAGGCAATGAAATAACCCCAAGGAGACTGAAGAATTTGAAACTTTTTTTGGATTCAGAAGTACACCTAAGGCAACTGAAGAACAAAAGATACCAGTAAATGGAAACAGACTTAACTAAAGTTCAATCGTCCAATCGTGTTGGATGTAAATATGAGCAAATCATTGAAACTCAAGTTTAATTGAATATCAATTTCGTATAACACTTTTGTCTAGACTTGTGGTCGTTTTATCCCGATTGTTCACTTGCTTACCATGTTGTGACGACAATGCCAAGACCAAAGACATATTTTTCTTGAAGCCAATTAATATTAAATAAATTTTTCTTTCACTCCTTTCAAAGGCATTGAGTATTTACTCAAGAATTCAATTTCAGTAGGTACATTTTTTTGTGATTTCTGGTAAGATTGAACGCCTGCACTTACTGTACTAAGCCTTTCACTTCTTAAAACCATTTGGTCACCTAACACATTTTGCTTTGTAAATTTTATTACTGACTCTTGTTTCTAGTTATAGTTATGTGGTCCTCATGACACTTATATCTATAATACATATGTAAATAATTCAGAAGTAGGTGCTTGATATAAACCCAATTTAAAAGGTAACAGAACTTTAAATAGGCAGTACTGGGTGCAATTTATTAGATAAATTTCATAATGGACTTAAATGTAGAAATGGATACGATCGTTTCATAAACAGCGCTGACCTTAACTGTTGTAAATAGAAAAGTCTCATTATTACCTAGTGTCACATCTTCGAATGATAGTCCTTTGGCAATGGAAAATCAACGGAAAATCCTTCTCTTTGCAATGTGGTTAACATTATAGAGTAGGTACCTACTTAAACCTGAGCCCAGTCGATCTGAAGTGAATTTTTAAATACGTAATTGACTGTTCAAGGTGCAAACAGACTAGCATCTGCCTGGGAAATTTCCTCTTTTCTTCCAAATTCCTTTAAGTAAATGCCATAGAATATAATTCACTTAGAAACTCATCATAAATGCATCTCAATACCTGATACATCTGCAAACGACCCGAACAAAAAGAGCAATTAGACACACCAGCTTATCGCCAGGCCAATCTTAATCCTTGCCTATTATGCAGACATGTCCTGACAAAATGAAACGTCCATTCCAGACATGATTTACCTAACACAGTGACAATGATCATTTGAACGTCAGACAGTAACGGCAATGGCGACACGGCAACGGCAACAGTGACGATCGTTCCAACATAGCAACAATGCACAATCTTCGCCACAGCCACCGTGCAAATTTGACTTACAGTCCGCATCTAATTGCAAAATCCATGCAACGGTCAAACCTGACACCACACTGGCACTGCGAAACACACCTCAATTGACACTTGAATACATCGACTGTCCAGCCTAGCGCGGATGTCAGCTTAATCATCCCGAGAGACTGGACTCCAGCTACGCTGAATATCAATTATTTGCTCGTTCGTTTGTTTGACAGTGCGTATGCGCGCATCGGAACTGTTTGCCTATAGATCTCGCATCATTATAGTCTATGCACAGGTGCGTCTAATTATCATTTCCTTAATCGCCATAAGCTACCCACCAAGTGGCTGGCGGCAGCAACAGTGCAGCATTAGCAGCTCACACACGTGCAAATAATCTGGAAAACCTGAATCCATCACAAGTGTTGCGGCGGCACAATCTCCATATAGTCTTTAGAGTCCGGTCTGGCGGCTACCTGTGACCGTGGACCCGATGCAAGGCCTCTCTCTATCTAACAATCCGCCCGTGAATGGGAAAACATTTTTTTTTCTTTTTTTTTTTTTTTCTTTCAAAGACAATCACTGTGAGGTGTGTTTTTGGGAAAATATTGTTGGTGAGCAGTAAATTGATTCATTATCACGACGAGTTCATTGTTCTGCTACCTGTGTTGTCGTCCTAAACTAATTTACGACAATCGACACCCTGTTGCAGTGAAGCTCAGTTCAGACAACAGTCAGGGTGTTCATGGAATGTGAATACATTTTCCATCGCTTTCCATGGAAATTAGACGACAACGACGACGACGACGATGTGCAAACGGTTTCGATTGTCTGGCTCACTCAAGCGGTCCGTCCGTTCCGTTGATGGTGGTTGTGCCGGTGTGCATTACAGGTGCGTCGCAGGTGTTTCCCACACAATTCGTGTGAAAATCGCAATTAAATGAGTTTTCCACGGGGTTTTCTCAACTCGACTCGATTTTCATTTAAACATAACACATAGGAGGAGGGCTATAGAGCTCCAAGCCGCCGCCGCCGATATGGTGAACTGCGCGCTACCTTTTGTGGCTGCAACAGCAAGCAGCTGGTATGTTTGACATTTGTACGATGGCTGGACGTGACGTTATGTGTGTGAGCGGCTAGTTATATTTTCGTATTCATGTGAGCAGTTGATTACGATGAGGTTTTTATTAGAGTTTCGATTGAAATTTGAATCGCGAGCTTGAGCGGTGACTCGAAGGTGAATATGGAGATGTGTGTAGAGATGAACTCACGAGGTTGTTTCAATTTGATACCACTGTTAAGGAGTTATTTTGACAGATCGCTAGGGGGTACATTTTGACATTTTCAAGGAGAACTGTCAAATTTTAATGAAAAGCTTCATTTAAGGATTAAAGTGGCTGACATTTTATGAAGTGCAACTGAGAGCATAGTCACGAGTTAACATTTAATTAATATCGGGTTTACTCGTAAGATAAACGATTTATTGATAACAATCGGTTTGGTATTCTGGTCTGGTTAATTGCTTGATTGTTTACAGGGTTTGCATTGTAATTGGCCATTGAATAATATGCATGAATACAATGATGTAAGTTTGTTGTTCAAGAGTTTAGGGTATCAGAAACAGGTTAATGTGTTTCTAATAGATTTAATAGTTATTTAAGCCGTGTGTTATTATCAGGAGACATGATAAAATCGTTATTTACAATGTTGCAATGTGTTTTGTTGTGGGATTTACTGAAAACGAATTGGCAAATGATACCTGGATCGAGGAAGATAATCCGATTAGATTCCACGACAAGACAATATTATGTTTAAGTGTCTGAAGCGTTTCCCCACTGTCAGCATAACACCGATCTTTATCGGCAAAACCGCATATCTGCAAATGTCAAGATACCAAAACTACTGATTGCGGGATCATTGAACTAAGTGCGAAAAATATGGATTGTTCAACAGCTTGCTGGAACTAAACATTATCCAAGTTCCATTTCTCAGTTCTGGACTAAATAAGAACGGCTATCATACCTCTGAAGCGCTGTTCGTTTACCGTAACGATGTGGGCATCTTCATCCTCGAAGAAAAGTGGCCCAACCTCAAATGGTTGAGATTTTCGGGTATATTCTCATATTTTCGGCAACAGTAGCAACGAACACGAAGATAACTTGTTTTTAAAGTAAAACCAATTCACTTCATACCGCGGAGTTAGGATTCTCACTTACTGTCAATTTTTTGAGCGTAAGAGCGCTGTCAGTGTCAAAATAAGAAGAATGTAATTTAAAAAGAAACTAGCAGATGGCCCACCTGTGCATACATACATACATACTTATGTACAAGCTAGATAAAGCTTATTAGATAACCTGATGGAGTATTTCAAAACAACATCAGCCATTTGTTTGGGTCTTAATTCTTTCAGCCATTCAAGCAGGACAACCAAAATACATAGGTCGCTAAAATCGACGTTTTCTGATAAATTTACAATTTTCATTAAGTTTTTGTTTTTGAAAGTCAGTAATCTCCAGACTCACTCAAAATTATACCTTTAGGCCTTATCTATACCTCTACTATAGACTGCATTAATAGTGATTTGAAGGAATCGAATACAACCCTTAGTTGATGTTTATAACAAAAATAAATCAAAGCCAAATGTGATTCAAACATAAATTTTCCTCTTCCATGTGTGGATCAGGCCAGAAACTTTAACGTTAAAAAATATTTCCTTGCATATATTACTGCAGACCGTTTGATGTAGCAAAATATCTTGGCAGCAACTCAACTTTAAAGTGCATTCATTATCCTTGCTCGTTCTACCTCACTCCCTAGATGAATATGTTTCACAAAGTGTTCTCTACTCTGACTTGGCTACTGATCTTTAACGTCGACTATGATTTGCACTCAATACTCCAACAGGTGTTACAAAATTCACTATACCAATAAAATTGATGGGTGTTTTTAAACGATCGCACATCTATTATACATATACATACATAACTCATAATTCAAGGATGATGGTCGGTTTTGAAAGTACTGCCCTAGCAAAGACTTTTCGATGATACCGCCCAGGTACATAATGCATCACACAACTGGCCACCCTCAATGACCGAAGTATCTATGATATTCCCATGGATAGCAGATCGATCGACACCAAAGTCTGTGGTAGTAAAAATTCAGAAAGAAAATTTATGAGGATATAAAACAGTCGGCTTTTTGAAATTATTATTATTGTGAATTTTTATTATCCGTCTAATTATATTTTCATAGCCACGTCCACGTTGTCTTAGTGGCACTTGGTCCGGCTTGGGTGAAAATACTGAGAGCGGTTGGGCGGCTGCGACTGTATTATATTTTTGCAAATTGCTTATATTTTAGCGCGGTGCTCGATGGAATTTACATTTCGACGATCTTTTCGCTGAGTTAATAATTTTTGCGCGGCTAGAGGAGAATACTCGGGGGAGAAAAATTTTCGAAAATAGTTTAAGTTTTAGTGGGTACGCGGGTAATTGATGATGCGATGATTTTTATTGCTGTGTCAGAAGGTGTTTATTGTATTTGAGTTTTGATTTAGTGCTCTCTGGGGATTTGGCGTTTGTGGCGGGGTGCTTTATGGTTTTTGTTTTTCGAAAGTGCAACTACGAACATGTGAATAATTTCTATGAGAAATCAAGGATGACACGATACACATATGATGTTTTATGTGCGATAAAAGAAATTTGTATGCAGATCTCTAAATAAATTTAGTTTATTTTTAAATCAATCTAGATACTTTTAATATATCCAAGAAGCGTGTACAATGCTGCATTCTGAAGTAAACAAGCTGTTGATAGGTACTTGCGTTTGAATAAATCTAATGCGGAGTTACTTTAGCGTATTGCTAATTTTAACTTGAGTTGAGAGTGTATTCTCAGCTGAAGTTCGGCAAACCGGATGTAGTCAATAAATGAAATAATAATTTCGATAGGTAATAATGTACATTACCTTGAATATATTATTTTAAAATATGAGGGGGATTATCGTTTGTTAGTTCGCAACTAACACTTGCACTAAACGTACATATGTATTCAATTTCCTTATGCATATTAAATCTTGGTAGACGATACAGGGGATGGGACAAGACTCCGTGTTGGGCGCCTTTCTGTGGAATGTGATGTCTCCCCTTTAGATCTCTTAGTACTCTTTTTTTGTCGGGTTAGGAAACATTCACCTGGATGACTCAGACACAACTGGTCTATTGTACTACCAGGAAGCAAAATCCAGTATTTCCCATTTTACTGAAATTTCTATGTCTTTCACTCATCAGCACCGAAGATGTGCCACCTGATCCGAGCAAAGGCAGGACAATAACAAAGGCATCACATACAGTGGGGTCTCTTAAGCCTAGCACACTAAGATGCTTGGCAAAAGAAAAGTGTCCCGTAAAAACGCCAATAAGTTGTCTATAGTCTTTTCTGCTGAGAGACAGCAAGAATGCCGCTGATTTCTTACAGGCGTTCGGGAGCATACGTTTAGTCTGCCTGCATACTGGAGAGTCGTGGCACACAATTGTGTTCGATGGAAACCCAATCGTTGACGGAGGCCCAGACCGAGGATGCGGGAAGAGCCAACTCAGGTTCAGGTCTTGAGAAATCATTCTCATTTCCCGCAATCCCAGTATGACTTGGAACACAGACAAGAGTCAAAGAGTTCAGCCTTGCGACCGAATTCAGAGAGTTCTTGCGTTCTCAAACTATTTTGGAACGGGTTACAGGGTTACACACGCAGATACTCTGATTCTGCCAGTTAATCTTAACAACATAGTTGACAGCCATTAGGATAGCCTAGATCTCCGCTTGAAAAACCGAGACATGCTTGCCTAACGAGTAGTGAAGTCTAGTGTTTTCGGTCTCCACGAAACAGCACCGGAGCCTTGATTAGTTTTGAAGCCCAACGTGAAGATTCGACTACAGTTCAGTCCAGGCTTAGACTCTGGCAGAAGCCAGTCCTGAATGCAAGGAAAGTCGACTCCGAATTTGGAGAACAGCCGAAATTTTCATAACCGGGCTCGTCAGTTCGAAATATCTGGTGATGATACTAGTCAGATCGTCGACCTTCCGTCTAACGTCGATAACGTCAAGTCAATCACCTCCTTTCTTCTTGCCGTAACAAAGGTCGGCTGAAAACCAACATTGTTGATGATCATGTCAGACGATAGTAGAAAGTATAGGAGATTGTTTCCTCGAACATTCCATTTGCTGCTGCCCCACACTATATTCTGTGCATTAGCATCCGCGCTCCGATGAAGTCCAATTTCTCGAGAATCACAACACTCATGAGTTCGATAACAATCTTCAGGGGTGCAGGTATTATCGAATCAAAGGAAAAGTAAGCTGACGCAACTACGAGGGTTGTCCATTCCCCGTTTGCTTCGTAGCTTATAGCTCCAGCTATCAAATCCTGGCAAAGAATTGTCCAAGCTTGGTCACTGAGAGAAAGTTTGGTACAATTAAACAAGCCCTCGGTCTTTCAGATCACTCGTTACAGACGCAAATGCGTTTATTCCGCACCCACGGATCTTGTATAGCCTTAGTACTTAGGCCTAAATGCATTTTGTTTAATGCGACAAGATCTGGGTGAAATAGGCAAGAAAGAATAAAAGGGTTAAACCAAAAGACCTATCTTTATTCTACAAGAGTCAATATTTAGATCTAAACACTGACAGACACTCAGTTTGAAGTACAGAACTGAAAAATCTTGTTACATACATATGTATATGTATAACATGAAATTGCAACATCAATTGCAACATTACAACTTTTCTAGTCAATTCATTTAAATGCCACCTAAGAAGCGGTACTTAGATGTCCCTCAACTGTTGATCATAGACCCGCAATGTAAATGCAATTCCCGCTTATTGTCCTCTCTCCATTCATTCATTGATTTTCCGGCCATTAATTGTTTTAATTATTATTTATCGCATGCAATTTTTCATAATTCAATTGATCGCATTCCCATTAAGTCTCCAACTGTGGTGGCGGCCATTGATGATCATTTCTCTGAACTGGGTATTTACCGCTTTCCCGATTCGAGTTGAGCTGCCATTACCATTGTTGTTGCTTCTTGACGGTGCGGTGTTAATATTGACTGACTTGAAGTTGAGCTGAGATTTCGCGAACACCTGATCAAACTGTTTACGCTTCGGATGTTTGCTTATCTCTTGGTAATATGCGAGTGAAATCGCCAACATCACCATAATTACCATCGCGCACCACCAACACAGAAGAGCACACGGCAATCAACGTCTTTTCTGTTAAATAATACCCCCGGCCTTACGATTATTATCTGTGGTGAAGATCAATTGTGTAAACTGTGTGTTGGATTGGAATTGTAAAGGTATTTCTACCAAATGGCGCCGAGACTGTCAGAGAGAGGGGCAAATCATTAAACCACCGCTGACTGACTGACGTCATCGCTGCTAAATGTCAGGTGTGCGGTATTATTTATATTTTTTTTATTTTTCTTTTAATTTTTTTTTTTTTTGTTTTTAATGATCTCTTGGGAATTTCTCATTGGATGGCTTTTGACAGGGTTTTCTTTAAAGTTTTTGAACTTAATGGGATTTCAAGCACGACGTCGTCGTTGCCGCGCCGCCGTTGTCGTCGCATCGTTGTTATGGTAAAGCGATCGTGTGAATGACAAAGTGACATACAGCAGAGTGGATGGGATTTTTCGGTAATGCTTTTGTTTACAATGATATTTATTGCGTACGTGAAGGTATATAATGAGTTTTGTAATGTTAATAGTGCTCGAGTAATGGATGTTTTTTTTTTTTTTTTGTTTTTAAGTGTAATCTGAGGTGCGGTTTCGTAAGATAAAAATGTATTTCTTACCTGTTGGTGTGTATATGTACAATAGGTACATACATACATATTTGTAAATCATACCTATTACATGCTTGGAGACTTTTGTTAATTAAATTCCTTACTAAGAGACTAGAGAAGATTCCGCAGGCAAATATTTTGAGCCAACGAAATTAACTCATTGTCAAGTAGGGCAGATTATTCTACAAAAGTTATGACTTGAGAGCATTAAAGAAAGTATCAGCGAAGAACATTAGGAACAAAAAAAAACATTCACCTAGAAGCCGCATTTTAACTGGATAGCTTCGTGATCTATGCAAAACGGAAATGCAATGTTAAGGACATCCGTCAAGTGGACGTCTTAACCCAGTTCTTGGGATCTTAAATTATTAGTTAGAACTTTCGATTTTCCCTTTTCACTCGATATTACTTAAAGAACATTCGAATGGTGTTCGAATGTAGATTTTGTTAGAAAATAATTTAAGCCATTTAGATTTAGACGTACATCTTGTAGGTGTACTTTGTAAAGGGTGTCTCAAAAAGATGTCAAATGATTAGTTAGTTATATTTGGTAGCTGTCATGTGGAGACATAGAAAATTAAAAAAATACCGCGTTACATTTCGAAAGAACAAGTATTGATTTTGAAATTTAAGCGGAAGTTTTCTCTGAAGGGCGATAGATGCCTTACGCATTGTCGCTTTAGAAGATTGACCAAAAACATTTCATTATTCTAGAATTTAATTTACCAATTAAGTATTTTAGAAATCACTGCTATCTCAATAATGCATTAATATCTAAAATAACCAAACCGCAGTGTTGAGATCCAAGAATCTCTTCGATAAACCCTACATTCAGTCGCAAAACTTCTCTGCAAATTTGTACCTTTCTCGATTTACAAATGACAACATTTCCTTTCAGCGAAATTCGTGATAAAACCTCACTTCTAAAGAGACCGCATATTCTTTCAAATATGATAGCCTTCATTTTGCACAAAATTCCCCAACGAAGTTGAAATCAATTTCATTTTACGTTGAACTTATCATGACAGATGATCAAGGCGCTTTCAATCGACATGCAAACATGACAGTAGTTGGCTTTCAATTTGCGATTGCCACTGCCAGATACCGTTCTCATACAATATCCTTAAATAATCCGCTGCACGCTGTCCATGCTGTAACCTGTGTGCACGCCATTGATGAATATGCATGAATGTACCCGGCTCCTTTCAAATTCCTAGCCAAACACAATAGCTTCGCCGCCTTGATTAACTGCCATTTGCGGACAGACATTGATAAATATCATCCCACACCTTTTCATTAATGGCTCCTCTCTGCGGCGGGCGGTGCATATACATATTCCGTTGAATGCACCTCGAGAAATCGCACTCACAGCCTTAATTGATTCATTGATCTCGGATCAGATCAGCGCACAGAGACAGGCTTTCGAAAAGAGGCGGTTCGCTAAATAAAATTGGCTTTGCGGGCCGTCAGTGAAGCCGCACTGAACTTCTGCGCGCAGACTGCATCTGGCAGCATTCCGCTGTCAGATCGAACGGTGGAAATTGCCAAGTATCTGCCAGTGCCGATCTGCTGCTCCTAACTGTGGAACAAAGCCCATTCTGCCGACTGAATTGGCATGAGTATGTACCAGTGGAGTGACCATCATTCGTGCCGTTGCCGCTGCATGCCGGTGACCAGTGGTGACATTGAAAAATGCACTTGCACTGTGTGTGCAGAGCCGAATCTGAGTATTGAACTGTGTGCAGCACTGAACATGTGTTCACTGTGCCCAAAGTCTAAATCGAAGCAAGACGACTACGACAGCGACGCTGGCGAGGCGACGCGTTCGCCCCTTTTTGCTCAGTTCCGCCAATAAATAATCGCATTCGCGACTTGTCTCCTATTATGTGCGCGACTTTGAGATTTATGCGGCGTTCTTGGAGATTATTATACAGGCGCAGTGGTGGTGGTGTTGGAACTATCCATGCCCCCACATGGTTCGGTTCGTATTGTCTTTGACTAAAATGTTTTGGAATTACAATGCTAACTAACAATGCTAATACAACTACGACTACGACTACGACAACGATTGTCATTTGCCGGGCTCTGTACTCTAGCTGGCTGTGTGCCACTCCAGAGTCGATGACTTGTAAGCGCCACTAACACTCAGTGGAGCATTGACTATACTCTCGTGGCTCACAGTGCTTCGTGGTGACGATTAATGGTTTGTTGCGCCGTCTTATGCGGTGTAATGGATATACACTGTGATTGAATGCGATTGTTAACTGATTGTGCTTGTCATTGTCTTAGCAATTACTTCTTTTTAGTCGTAATTACTTCTCGTTATTTGTTATTGTGTATTCCAAGGAAGAAAGAGAGAGAGAGAGAGAATGGTAGAAAAAGAGCAAGCGGCGTGGGTTTAGTGTCAGCTAGCCGGTTGCTTTCGTTGAAGGTTGACAGTTTTACCAGCGCTAACAGCTGTGCACACACAAATAGTTGACCGAAGGCGTTGTATAGGAATGTGATGTGTCCAGCGCTGTTTATACATAGCGGTAAAATGAAATTCGATTGGAATTTATGTACGCATTCGTAATTGGCGCAAATTGTATGTATCAGTTGACTGTATAGAAATCTGCTAAATATAAAAAAAATGAAAAAATAAAAAACTATTCATCACCTTAAATTTGTTTCCGCCCGGGTTCGAACCGGGGACCTTGTGCGTGTGAAGCACACGTGATAACCACTACACTACGGAAACAGTTGAAGGTACTTGTTTAAATTACTCACTACACCGCGATAGCGCTATCTAAAGGGTAATTAAATTAAATGACCAGTGAACTCATTTTAAACTTAAGAGCAACCAAATACTCGTGTTCTTGTTTTTAATGAGTTCTTACTAAGTACTTGTTCTTGTTTCGGTAATCTGAAGTGCAATGGCACGATGTTGCTAATTGTTGTGAGGGTTTCATGGCATTGTTGCCAGGTGGATACTATTAAATTTATCTTACCATCTTTGAAACTATTAGTCTCTTATAATTTCTACTGAAATCATTACTCGATGCTAACATTAAAAGTATGTACATTGTGTTTAACTGTGCCACTTTGATTGAAATGACTCTAGTACTTTTATAGACACGCTTTTATGCCGATACTGTACTATAATAGTTTTCACGTCACATGGGATGTGGCACATCTTTAGAGAATTGGTCACAACGGAAGGAAATAATTAGCTATGTATGTATGTACATATGTACGTCCTTCATACGTCAACGCTTCGGAAGAGGTAAAATTTTGGAGATTAATTGTCTGATATATATGTAAGTTTCTTTAGAAATGTTTTCCAGGGATGGCCTTATGTCCATCAAGGAGTTTAGTACTTCATGACAGCTTATTTATATTTCTGTGACAGTACATTGCTTTCGAATTTTAATTTTCTTTGACGTTTGAAGTGCTTTTCGTACCGATAGTTATTCTGATTGTAATTTCGACAAAGCACAAATAAAAAGTAAAAACTTTTTATAAATTGTTTCCAAAAACTTATCTATAAAAACTTGACTACATATTGAAAAGTCTCATGTCGAGATTTTTCTAAATCCAATTGCTTAGCTGTTTTTATAAGTTAAAGATTAAAATTTTGACATTTTTAATCTTCTTAAATCTCTCGTTACAACATGCTTAATGTAATGTGTCAATTTTTATTTCATTTCTAATATATTGAGGCCAATATTAAGAAATGTTTTTGAGTTTTGTACAAAAAATTGGTTGTCTTATTTTATTAACGCACGAGATTAATCAAATGACTTCTGATATCAAAAAAAAATTTAAGTAAGAGACCTATTAAATAAAACACTAAACAAATTAATTAAGCACCGTGTCCTCGTTTTTAACTTAAGAAATTTTACATTTCTGTATTCAGGAATTTATTTTAATTTTGATTGTCCAAAAGAAATATTCATATGTAACTGAAATGATGCTAAAAATAGCAGAAGAAACAAATGATTAAAAAATACTGCACGTGTTTAATATTAATAGCAAATGTTGTGATGAGTGTTGTGTTTATTTTTTATATAAATGAGTTTGCAAATTCATCTGGAAGAACTTTCTAAATTCTATAATATAAGGGACCTATTTCTTAAATTGATAGAGATTAAGCTAAATGGATGGATCAAGCTATGTACTTACGACAGGACCGTATGAAACCTAGGCCCCAGCAACACGCCTACTTGCAAGGAAAGTCTGTCGAAACTAATGGAAAATCGCGTAATCAGTGCTTTTTAGGTTATAAACCGTAAGGAGGAAATAGTATGCCTTTCTTGTTATGGCCAACCTCTTTAAATTACTGGGAGAACTCAAGAACGACTAAGGAACACATAATTACTGCGGAACTTATGCAACTGACCCTTCGTATAGTAAACGACTGGGCGGTTAAAAAATAGCTTAAACGTCAACGCAGACAAGTCGAAACCTAATGTCAAAAATGCTGGATTTATGCTTGACAAGAAATTGATATGGAGGAAGAGCATGAAAAGACAAGTGGTCGAGAATGAGTATGCGAGCGATCATGAATACATAGGACATCGTAAAACCATAAACATACAAATGTACTTAAGGTCCCAGTCTTGTAGGCAAAGGTCTATGTCATCCAAAAGGGAGCGAAAACTCTATTAGAACTCTGCAGCCATGGAACATGAATAGATATCTGCTGTAAGGCCAGCTTCAAAATCATCGTTGATAAGGTAAAGCAAGACTGAGCTAAACCGACATGGCAACCGCAACAGTAATACGATACCGGGACAAGCAGGTGTAACAGGACGAACTGGCAAGAAAAGGGGCCATTACAGAAGAGTGAACTGCAGACAACTATATAAAAATAACATTCACGGTCATCAAACCAGCCATCAATGAAAAACGAACCGGAATTTTTACAAAGCCTGGAAATACGTTCCTATAAGCAGGAAAACAATGGGATACAGTAGTGCACTGTGCACATAAATCTCAAGAAAACTGAGTGACACCACAATCTGGAAGACGATATCTGGAAAAATGGGGATATCAGAGACATCGTAGAATTTCCAAAAAATACAGAAAGGTTCTGCAGACCATACGCACGCCAAACCAACACTAATCTCGAACTCCTACAAACACCCCCTAGTCAATGGCCCAAGAAACGATCGGAAGCTTGTCCTCCATCACAAATCAACTAACTTACCAAGTGAAGAAGATAAGGTGATACAAGATTGTCCTAGTTAAAATGCAATTTTACTAAGATAGCCAAGTATCCTGGAATTGTGCTCACAATCGTTCTAAGCTGCTCTGGAGTGCCACTTGCTTTCCATGGAGATAATTTTTTAATTTTTGCTGGTTGTCAGGAAACATAAATAGCTCGGGAAACTGCAAGTCTGACCAACTCTGGAAGATAAGAACAGTTAGATGCGATCAACGAAACCACTCTCTGTCCTTCACTTCAAAAGCTTTTGACAGAAAAAGGGGGATAAATCCTTATTAAAAAAGAACCTGGTAACCTAGCGAATATTAACATCAATATCATTCTTCATTTCAGTAGAGGTTTCGTATTGGGCAACTCGGGTACACATATGTATGTACATAAATGTCCCCTGGTACCTGAAAATGTGCTTTGAAGATAGAATCTGCTATATACCAATGAATCCAACAAACTTTCGCCTATTCAATTAAGATTATCAAATCCTTTTAGTTGTAGGTTCCCTTGATCCCCATTTTTCTTCGACTTTCGCTGCACTGCCTGCTGAGTGCCTGCCTAAAACAAAATTGATAGCCACTCAGCACGACTGGTTCCATTCCATTATTCCCTTCGGATAAGTTCGCCAATCAATATTCACACAAAATAACCCGAGACAACCTTAATTTTCCCCGTGCGGCCAGCAATCGAACAAATGAGCCCAGCTTCCAAAGCCGAATGCTGTATTTATTTCCAATCAAAATCAGTGTCACTTTCGCGAAGCAAACTGAACATACAAAACCGTCGCTACTACTGCCGCCACCACCGCCTGACATCAGGTGACTTAATTCAGGCAATTTCATCGACGCCAAGCAGCTACCGCAGCGCAACTTACTACAACAACATCAGTCACCGCGGCTTAACAAAAAAAAAAAAAAACACAAAAGAAAAAGAGAAACGCCATCGTCCCCGCAAATCTTTGACAACCTTTCGATTTGACTTTTGTCAATTTGTGCGGTTTTGTTTCGTTTATTTGGAGCAGCACCGCACGTCGCCACCGCCACCAACGTCACACCGCCCGCCACCTCCGCCTATTCCATTGACGTGCAGGTGTTTGAACTCAATCGCTCGTTGCATGACAAATCGTAAAACGTATTCTTGACAATGCAGCGCATTGGGCAAACAATCACAACAAACACAGTGAACAACAAACAAAAGTGTGTCACCACATCGCCATCGAGCTGTGGCAACTGGCAACACAGTGGGAGCTAGGGTCAGCGGCTGTTGGGTGTTGTAGGGCGCGGTGACAATCCGCCAGTCACCAGTCAGTCATTAGTTAGTCAGCTGCTGGCATCGATCGCCAACAAGAGAGGTCCACTGGGGCGAATACGCGACTTAACATTCTTTGTCCGCTCTCCAGAGATTTATGTCACACGTGGGCGGCCGGGCCACCAAAAAAGGGTTGGACACTCTATCCGCCGCCTGGTACAAAGGGTGCGACCAAACGCGCAATCAATCGAGCGGAATTGCGCACGAATTTAGCGCTTGTCAGATCAGCGAGCGACAAACAAATATGTACGAGAGTACTCGTACACACACATGTGATCGCTCTGATCTGGGTGCATTGACTTTGACGGAACGACGACGGGACGGCCGATTGATTGCCCGTCACCGAACGAATGTGCTTCGAGTTTGATTCTAATTTGCGTTGGGGAACACATCATTTCGCCTTGAATTCATTTTAAATGGCCATGCATGGAGCATTGTTCGCCGCGACACGGTGTCAATTGAATTGTTGTGCTGTGATTTTGTTTTTTATGCTTTATTCGGAGCAGTGATTTGCAAAACGTGGACAGCTTGACGCGATTACTTCAGTGACAGTGACAGATAGGGGAGGGATAAGATCGGTAAGGAGGTTGTACTGTTGTAAGGTTGAGATTCTCGTTGGTTGTGCTGCGTGTCGAGAATTGGTAACATGCACACCCTGTCCCCAACGGCTGAAAGCCGAGAATGGAACATGACTAAGAATTAGGAGTGATTTGTCAAATTGATTGGTTCGGGGATGTGGATTATGTCATGGGCTCGTTACTTAGTCTGAGGTGGAATGCAGGCATACGCATTCGCTTGAGGTAGCATTTGAAAGGCTCTCGAGGAATACAAATGTTGAGCTTAAGATTCATTAGCACAGTTAGCTTATGTCAGATGTGGGCTCCGGTTTGTGTTTGATTGGAGCTCAGAGAGGGACGGCGGTATGTGCATAGTTAGTGAGCACTAACTGGGGTGCTTTGCCAGGGCAATAGGCAAATTAGAATGAGTTGTGCATATTTGCATGACTAAGCAGGGTACTATTGACGTCATTTGTTTTTTATCGACTATAATCAGACATTTGTTCCGGTTTTACTAGATGACTTTGGCATTCCTGAGAGTTTGGAATCGGTATTGGCTTAGTTTTTTTTAGAGCTTTATAGTTTTTTCTGCCGAAATTACAAATAGAAATTGCAAGAAAATTAAATGACATCAACTTCAGCAATTTTCTGGAGAATTTAATAGCTACATAACTCTAAGAATTGGAAATTGAAATTGTATAATAAAGCGCTTGGTTCTGGTTCAACTATTAGTAGAAACGTAGGGTACCCAACAAATATAAACCACACTTTAAAGAAACAACTAATTGTACTTTCTTCTGTCTGAGACTTAAGATCTCGTGAGCTTGCGAGAGATGACAAAATGTTCACTATTTCCGAAGAAGGATTTTAGGTAAATTTTAAAATATTCTCCATTTGACCATCGGTAACTGCGCCTTGGCATGTGGCTTAATAGATATACTCTTTTTATTCTGGTGATCTAACGCATTATCCCACCATCAAGCACTGAACTACAGATTTTATAAGGTGATCGCAAATATCCTCCATGTCGTTGCAAAATCTATAAGTTGACCCAGGCTATAGATCTCGGATTTGAAGTTCTCTGCGATGGAGTACTCTAGTTAATGCTACATTTTTTAAGTGTGCGTGTATACTTATGTACATACATATGTATATTCCAATTCGAGAACTATACACATTACCACAGAAAATGGCTGAACGTGTCATATTCAGAGACACCTGGTCAGTGGTTATGCTAAAACGACCACAGATCAGGTAAGTAATCGGTATCCATGCTTAAAGGTTAGGCCCAGGAGGAGGAAACCATTTTTCACCTTTCCGATCCTGTCTAAAGGAAGACTATTCCATTTAGGGGCTCTTTCTTCTACAATCCTAGCAAACTGGAATCCCTAAGCGCCTTGATCTGGTTTAAGTCCGCCCTAACCTAAAGGTAAAGCGGAGGCGAGAGGTCTTTGAAAAAAATTCTGTCTGTGGAAGTGAAATACAAGCTGCAGATTGAGTAGCTAGAAAAAATGGGGACCCCATAGCACAGACCCGCATTAATCAAGCCGCTCGTCAAGCAGATTTGATGAAAAATTTTATGAGTGTGACCCCCGCTGTAGTTTAGTTCGAAGATATCATAGATCGGTTTGTGTACCAACTTTGGATAGTTTTGACAAACATCTGGTTCGAGTTCTCTCTAAATTTCGTATGAATCGCATTGCAACTTCATATTTGCCTTATTTGGAGCAGTACATGTGGTCAGTATAACTGCTACACATAAACATTTAAAGTGTAGTGAAGGTACTATTAATTTGAAAATCTCTTTGAAGTGCTTTAACTAGTTCCCCATTAATATAAAAACTTGCCATCTTTGCAGTAAACAAATTACTTGGTTTCTTGTAAAAAGAAGAAAAAAAATTACACTTGTAGCACCGGTTGTTGGAAATACTTACATACAACACATAATTAGCGGAAATAGAAAACCCAACTGTCATCTTAGAACTGGTACCACTTCGGGAGATTACGCAATGTCTATTCACACACCCGGTTACAAGTACCATGATCCCAAGAGGCAACAACTCTCTCTTTTTCCCTCCCATCTGACCACTATGATAAAAATAAAAATGAATCCAATTTAACTCAGTATGCAAAAATGTTGATCGAGAACAAAACTGGGTGAGGAAAGGCTAAAGCAAAAAACATCTACGCAAGCAAATAATTTTTCGAGTTCACTCCAAAGATCATAGATCGTCTCACGTTATTGATTGCAACGGCTGCATTTGCCACCGTTCGGCAGCTCAACGCTATTTCTGTTCCACTCTGCCAGCCCCACCGACACTTGGGTGCGATTCAATAAATCTCATCGCATCTGTGAGTGATGATGTAAGAACGACGACGACGGGAATATGGAGGAATCAAAACAAAAGGCCAGGCCACCTGCATCCTCATCCCACGCACCGACAAAAAAAAAATTAAATCCATGCACACATGTGTGGTCCGAGATCGTTTAGTGTACGTACGAGTATAGAGCTGAATGGAATTCGTACCGCAACATGTTTCTCCATTTAGGTGAGAGCTCGTGGCTCACCTCTTAAGCCCTCACTGCGTCAAATTAGTTTCCAAATGCGTTCGCAAAGCTTGCGTAGCGTAAGTCACAAAGCGAATAAGTCACTGGTAACCCCCAAGCAGAGGTCAACCTCTGATCGTATTAATTAGCTTCACACAGAGGCTTGAATACATGCTTACGTGGACTGGCGGCAGTCAGTTGCAAATGAGTTTGGAGCCCAACTTAGACAACGACACAGGTGGCTTCGCCCGCTTCAACCAACCGAATGGAGGGTGAATGCATTGCCCACGTTTCACGACTCATAAGTCTGTGCTCGTTGACTGGTTTATGGCTCAACAATTTGTTAACTGCACCTAGTTGGAGCATAAATCTGCCAAATTGACGTACAAGTTGACATATGCTTGACATTCGAGAGGTTTTCTTTTTTAAGTCATGATAGATACAGTTGGGAGTCGAAGATGTCACATAAGCATTACAAATAGAATTTCACAATTTTTTTTTTCAAACTGGCGCACTCTTGAATTCTTTGGATGATCCCAATCAAAGCATCGCACACGTAAACAAAATATAGATCCACACCATGCTACGCGATTGACGGGCCAGTAGTATATACAGAAATGTATCTGGCAGCTTTAATTCAGTTCCAAGCATAACAGTCGAACATCTGTGCAAACATTGCCACCACGATGGGGCCGACCGGGCGGATGGACGACTTGCGTTCATGTAACAATTTAGTCATCGAAGAAGGCCGGATTCGATCGTTGCATTGTGTATCTAGCCTAATGCAGCAAGCAGTGTCGGTCGGTTGGCCTGGATATTTCGATGGATGTAGTCCGACTGGTGTCTGGCACCCGAATCTCTAAACAAAAACCATCATCACGCGAAAACAAACTTCTGGTGCTAATGATGCTAGGACAGTTCGATCATGAGAGGTGATTCTGCCCAGACTTCCAAGTGGCCCACATTTAACGCGGCGGCGGCGGTAGAGATAAATGACGAACGTCGATGATCGTGGTGGAGTGAGTGTAGAGAACGCGTGTGGTTGAGAATGATTGCAGGTCATGTGCGGATAGATTTGATGATGCCTCCCAGACTCTGCACAGAGCGTGCGCCTCCTCTTAATGAGGTTTTCCTTTCGTCGGTTTCTTCTTTTTTTTTGTTTTTTGTTCTAAGATGAGATACTCCAAAGTGATGGTGGTCTTGTTGTAACTAATGGGTGCAGGCAGCATCGGAGGTGGCGCGACAGCCTCGTCTGCCCTGATTCTAGATGCGAGCATTTATGTTGTCTATCACTGTGTGTGAGTGTGTTCATATATAATTTTTTTTGTTGTTATTAGCTTTAAATATTTGTTTAAGCGCATTTTTGGTTCTGGAGCTGAAACTGATTGAGTACCCTATATGAACTGTATACGAGTATGTAGAGGAAAGGAAATATCAATGGACTCGCTTCGCATCTGTTGGATGTTATTGTGTGTTGTTGTTATTGAATTGGGTAGTATCTGGGTGATGCTGGAGGCAACAATGTGTAAACAGCGATGGAGGTCTGCGCTGATTGCTGGGTGGCGAGTGAGAATTGAAAGTTCATTAGAATATTTGCTTTGAGTTGTTCGTCTTTTGGTTTTGTTTTTATTTGAATTTCCGTTGATGGTTAATGATTAAGAGAGTGGTTGATGTGATGCCTGAACGACAGCAGTGTCACTGCTTCCTTTCACGCCTTAGTTTGTATTGATCTTTGGATTTTATTTATTGCACTTTGAGTTTGTTTACTAACAAACTTAACGAACGTTGAAGTACTGAGTTTAAAGACTGTGTTTAAATATGACTTGTCAGCTCTCTTAGTCAAATTTTTATTCATCATAATTTTTCGTAATGTCCCTGACTGCAAGGCATTGATCCACTTTCAAGTTGTACCAAGTATCATGCAACTTCTCATAATCTTGAGTTTTTATTACCATTTTGTCGTTGATAAACACATCTCTTTATTAGCTTAAACTCATCACACCTTTTTATCGTCAAATGAGTCTCTTAAGCAACAAAGTCCCGTTATGAAATATGTGACTTAAGTCAAATAACTGTCATTAGGAACATAATTCATTCAGTCTGTCTAGGTGCATCAACAACCTGTAGCATAACCGAAGGGGAGGAAACCATGTCTAAATCTCCATTATGTCTCCACACCTCTATTACTGTGCCAACCAACTGAATAACATCATTAAAACTGACAGTTCTGACTGAACGGCACATAGAGACGATTGACAGACAGTGCCCCACCATGCATGCATACGTACATATGTATGTATGTATACGTAACGTATTCATTAACGTGTGACACATCCCCCCATGGCAAAACGCAACCCACTTGCATAATGACTCGGTCGGTTTGTCAATTATTGTTTACAATTTTTACCTCTGATGTCGGTGCGCTGCGCACCAGTGCTGAGCTGATGAAGCCGATCTGTGCATCATTAGATAATACCACATCTAAACACAACTTCCTGGCTTCAGTGACTGAGAGCTCGCTACGGTGACATCGATCGACAGCTGAGGTACATTGACATGTCATATGAACCAATGTCAGTAATTTATTCATCGTCGTTGTCGTTGTCGTACCTAGTTGGTCGGGCCAATTTATTTCATTATCACAAACAACAGAGCGACTGCATAGATGGGAGTAATTTAAATCGTACCTACTCTGACGACAAGTGTTCGGTGAGGTGTATTTCTTTTCGTTTCACCGCAAATGGAAGTCAAAATCCACCATTCTTTGGTGTATAGCTGTTGTTGTCACTGGAACTGTAAATCAGGCGACTTGTCATCGACAGCGGCAGATCTTGGCGCAAAAATGAAAAAAAAAAAAAAAAAATTCACAGACAGTCGCCAATCTCTACCTACAGATCCAGCGCGGCTTTGCGGCGGCGCGCGATTCATTGAAAATTGGTGCAAGCTCACCGTGGGCTGTAATAATGATTCAAGATTAACAACTGTGAGAGACCAATGAAGCTCAATTGACATGAGTCGATGAAAATTTTTGTGAAAGTGAACATGTGTTCGCATGATTTAGGAGTGCAACTTTATCAACCCACATTGATGGGGAGGTTCGCAGGTGGTAATTGCGAACAGAAGAGATAGTGTGAACTCTGTTGGAATATTTTAGCATACATACCAGCATACAGTTGATTGATTTATACCTTACGGCCAGACCTTCTCAAAATCAAAAACCAATTCGCACTTTAGTAATACAGACTTTAAGGCTTGCATAAGATCTGACAAATTTACTTCGATATTGTACAATGGTAGGATTATGGTTGCCAAAATACAGGGTGGGCCATCTGTTGTTTTATTTTTGAATAATATGTTATTTTGACACTGACAGTTCTTATGCGCTCAAAAAATTGACAGAATCTCAGTATTATACATATTTTCGCGATACGCAATGGATCGATTTACGCTTGAACAACGTTGGGAAATATGGCAAAGTTACTTCCAAAACGGATGCTGTGTTGCCGAAACAGTGCGAATTTTGAACAGATATTTCGGTCGAAATAATGCACCAACTGCAGCTGGTGTACCCAAGTTTGTGATGAAAGTTCGTAAGACTGGTTTACTGATTGATAACCGAACATTTTCCCGTGTTCGTTCTGTGCGCTCAACGGCGATTGAATATTGGTATGATTTTGAAATGGCGGCATTACTGGTCCATTTATCTTCCAAGACAACACTGAAAGAAACATTACAGTCAATGGAGAGTGCTGCCGAGGCATGATAATCGATTTTTTATGGCTAGAAATTGAGGATGTAGACTTAGGCGAGCTATTGTTCCAGCAAGATGGGGCTACGTGCCACATAAGCCGTCTAAAAATTATTGCACACTAAGTTCAACAATTAGTCGTTTTGTTGATATTTATTGGCCGGCACAGAGCTGCTATTTGACGCCGTTTGACTTTATGGTGGGTGCCATTGAACATCGATGCTAAGTATGGGACCAATTCAAAGTCGATTCAGGCACTCAAGAACAATATTGGTCAAGCTATTCGCAAAATAGGGGCCGAAACCACCGAAAATGTATTAAAAAATTGGGTTGAGAGGATGGCTTACTGCCAAGCCAGCCATTTAAATGAAATAATATTCCATAATGAATCCGAAGGTTTGTTCTTTTCAATAAAAAAAATTTTGAACAGTGTTTTTTGATAGCCTTTTTAAAACGAAAGCCAACAGATGACACATCCAATGGTAGGATTGTGGTAAATAGCTAAAATACAAATATTACATATTCGCTCCAAACTATGTACGATTTAGGGATATGTACAGCCAGTATAAGAAAAAATCCCTTTATGCAAAAATCTAGCCGCGCTAAAAGCTTTAAACTCGTAATCAACTCTTTAAAGCAAATTCAAATCGAAAAGCAGTGAACTTCAAAGATACATATTCTGTCTAAATACTCCGTCTAGACTCCAGACCAGCTCCGTAGAGGGCTCTTTTAAGACTTGTTCATGGCTCAGATTCCTTGGGGACAAACAGGCAATCCCAACCACCGCAGCATTTGGTTAAAAGCTTTGAGGTCTCAACGCAAAATGATCCTTATCCATTGCTTCCAAGACTTTCTCATAGGAATTGAATAGTCCCCATATAAATAAATTATAACTGTGGGATGATATTTTGATCACTTATTCTTGGAGTTACAAAGGTCTGCCTCTTAATTCTTGACACGCATTGAATGCGTACTTTGACACACGTCAAACGTAAGGCAGTCTAATCAAAAGATATTCAGCAGAACACCCTGTAAACATGGTCACATTTTTAATACATGAAATCGCTATCTGATGCAATATTCAGTAAACTTCCATCTACAACTCAATTTATATTTTACCTTTCCTTCCTAATCCAGTGCCCATCCGTTTCCACCAAGCCCATGAAAAGATAGAAAATCTCTAATGAAACCTAAAGTAAGATTTCTTCAGGGAATTCACAGGACGGTACGTGATATGTACCTATGTATACCTACAGCCTATCAAAAATTGTAACATTTCACCATTCCGGTGGGAATATGTAACTTACATCTACACCCTCTCGATTCAACCAATTACTGGAAGAAAAACCCTTCCCAGTTACGATTGCCGAATGAGGTGTCATATTTTATTCATAACTCTCACCCCGGCTTATGTGTGCAACCTAATCCAATTCCATGTTTCGTTAAGGAGCACTTCTACGGGGTTTTCGAGCGTCAAGTACGAGTATGTCTCAACCGTAGAGACGTGCACTAATAGAGTTGAGCAATTTTCTATGGGGAATTGTGAGGCTCATCGTAGAGTTTGTTGTCATGTAATGCGTGTCTGGCATTTTTAAGGTTTTGCTAGCTTAATCGAATCCAACACTTTTGCCGGCGCGGCGCATTGGATGACGATATGACAGATGGCGAAACGGGGAGAGTGGATTTACCCGCAATGCTGGCTGCTTTCAATGGATTTTCCGATTGGATTTTGGGCACATGGCAGAATTTTATTTTATTTATTTTTTTTTTTTCATTCCACATCGAGTTGTTCATCTCTCGAATTTGGAATATGAATTATGAATCAAGAACGGGTGGGGTGGGTGGGGCTAAATTAGAGGGTGCGTTCGAAACACTTGTCCGCGTTAAACACGGTTATTATGGTTTGATTGAGTTTTATTGAATTACGAATGGTTTTTTAAGTGTGCCTGTACGCAATGAGAATAGTAAGTGTTTTTTATTTTTTCAGATGTTTGAGAATAGGGAGTGGCAGAGTGAACTTGAGTGTGTTTGCTTCAAACAAATGAACATCTATGCAATTAAAAGGCTTTTAACACTTTTGTGTATAACAGTGATGGCTACTATTTCTTTGCGTTATTTGAATTTTTATTTAAGAGGTGTCCCAACACCAAATTGAAGTTGTATTCAAAATAGTTAAACAAATAAAATAACAAAAATATGGCGCAGCAGGTCCTGGATCCCATGGACCATGAAAGGACACTTTTTTATTTGGTAAGCATTTTCAGCAACTGGAGGCAGTTAGCTAAGGACCGAGCTAACTGGAGAGGCTTGTTATTTGAGGCCCAGGTTCACCCCGAAATGTAGCGCCACCTAAGTAAGTAAGTAAGTAAGCTTTTCATGACAATTATACTGCCCGATTTTTGTCAGATGCTCGGGAGAGGTGGGGCCGTGAAAGAAATTTTAGATGTATTCTGGGGTTTGAATCTCGAATGCTTCGCTGTGTATTTTAACGCACTAACCACTTGGTCTAGATTTGGTTTGGGTTGGTTGGGTTGGGTGTTTTCATCCACTTAGGCTATGAGACTGAAGCCGTCTTTACCCAAAATTAGAAGTATCTCCTTCACTACCATATGCCATAATATTGGTGATAATACTCCGCTCTAGTGAATACCCCTGTACACCGACCTTCTAATTAGACACAATCAGGCAGTATGGATAAGCCTGCTTTTAAGCATTTGCTCGATCCAATAGCAAAGATAGTTGTAATCCTTCATGTCAGGAATTGCAGCGGATATAGCTTCTGTTTTGACATTGTTGAAAGCTCCTTCAATATCAAGGAAGGGCACCATAGTGAAATCCTTGTTCTCAAAAGATTTCTCAATAATTCCTACCAACGAGTGCAAGGCAGTCTCTACCGATTCTCCCTTGCGATACGCATGTTTGGATACCGATAGGAGATACTCGTACTGTCTAATGTTGTTTTAATGTTGGCGTCGATCAACCTTTTCAAAGCCTGATCAGTCGGAAGTCTTTAGGGGATGGGTAGGAGGTCTTAACGGCTTTCGGCATAAAGACAACTTTGGCCGTCGTCCAGGATCTAGAGGTGTAGCCGAAGTTTAAACAACTTCTAAAAATAATGTGGAGCCAAAGACTTAACGTATCAAAACCTTGCTGTAATTCCACTGGGAATATACCATAGAGACCAGGGGATTTATACGGGAGTAAGCTGTGTCTAGTTACCATCTGGTTTTTAATTGTAACAAACAAAAAAAAATTGGAGATTTGGATAAGATCTTTCTAATCCGAGATGAATCACTAGTATTTTCTATATTTATACAGAAAAGCTTTCAAGAGACCCATTGTGATTTCCTAATTTCTAACTTAAGTTCCATAAGACTAGGAACCAGATCAAGAGTTACTCCTAGATAGTTTGTTCTTTTGAGAAATCAATTGTCAGCCATTTAATGATGGTGTTTGAAGGTTTGAGGTTCTCCTTTTTGTAAAAGGTATAATGAGAGGTTAGGTTTTGAAATGTTGGATTCTTCTGGGCGCAGTGGCTCAAGTGGCACTAACCACTATGGACTATGGAGAGAGGGGTTCCAGGTTCAATCCCCAAACAGCACCTAAAATTTCTTTCACGGCGCCACCTCTCGTGAGTGTCTGACAAACATCCAAGAGTAAAACTGTCATGAAAAAGCTTCTCAAAATAAAAAACTGCCGTTCGGATCCGGCATTAAACAGAAGGCCCTTTCCATTCGTGTGAAGAATATAACACGCACGGCACGAGTGGTTGTGAGAAGCTAGACCCTGGGTTCCATGGACCTGTTGCGCCAAAAATTTGTATTTTTGTATTTTTTGGATTCTTCTTTGCCCCTTACTATTATTTCTCAGTCATCTGTATTTATTTAACCAGTTTAAACGTGTGTCTACTAAAATGGGTCACAGTAGAGGCACTAGGACACCACCTAGTCAGCAGCAGTTCTGATGGATTAGAAAGATGTGTTGTCAAAGGCGGAGATGTTCAGAATGGCAAAGATGTCTTTCTTTTAATGTAGTATGTAGTATTAAGGCAGTATTTCTTGTGTGAAGATTTCCAGCCAACTTTAAATATGAACAATACATTAACTTTCCTCGAAACTATCGAGATGTACACATGTAGCTAAGTTTATCTTCTGCACCTTCAGCCATCCACGACATAAGACCAAACTGACACTATCTATTTGTCCATAATGTAAAGCGGGCAAATTTTTTTACATAAATCTGATCGGCTACCAATCATATGACCTATCCAAAACCATAAGCGCCACCTGCTAAATGCAGCTGGTTACTTATTGATTCCACAAGCAAATGTAACTCGAAATAAAACGAAAAAAACAATTTCAAAACTACACGAATATATGTAGTAATTAAAGGTTAGAAGAACCCAGTGAGTCTAAGTAACACACGATTGTAATCTTGGCAATAACCGCATCAGTTGTTTTCCTGTGTTGTCAGTAACCATACCAGTGAGAGACCTCGCTTTGCTACCTTATCCACACCCATTAGGGGAAAAGGAAAAAGCACACCTAACGCCAACCGATCGATGGAATAATATCCACATACAGTCAACTGTAGTGATCAGCTGCTGGACAATCTGAAGCTCGGCGGTGACCGACTCTCTAACGGATTTGATTTCATTCCAACCACCACAACACACCACACCACAGGCCACCAGCAGTGAGTAAGCAGCTGCTGCACCTGTTTAGTGCATTTTTTGCGTTAGCCTCTCTAGCCTAGAGGAGAGTGCGAAGCCTCCTTCTCTGCTATGATGTGGTGGTGCAAGTCAAGTGACTCAAGCCAGAAACCCCCATGCAGAGTATCTGCAGCATTTGATCGACATTTTCGCTTCGCCACATCAAACACGATCGGTGCGGCACGGTGCACGCAGCACGCACGGATTGTAGTACAACCGTCGTCTGTAGCACATGAGGCCTGCAACAACAGTAACCGACCAACAACAACGGTTGAAAATTAGGTCGTCAGTTAACACCTGATTGCGGTCCGATGATTTGTACGGTTGCACAAAGTTTTTTTTTTTTTTTATTTTTGTTTTTGTTTTCCCTCCAACAGTTCTCCACCTTCTCCTCCTCTTCTCACACTCTGTACTGTAGCCAGCTTAGTTAGCCTGCTTCTGCTTCTTCTTCTTCTTCTTTTTCTTCTTGGTTGTTGTCGTCGTGTCTTTTTGCCGGTTATAGACAACGCAATCCATTCGTCATGGCGAATTTTCTGCGGCGAGTTGCGGCTGTTGTTGCTGTTGTTGGTGTTGTTGGTGTTGTTGCTGCACAGAGCACAGATACGGCTGCGCGATCTCAGATTGATGTGGAATCAGATTCGCACAATCGGGCCAGAGAAGGTTGGTAGGTTGGTTGGTTGGTTGGTTGGTTGGCTGACTCGGGCTGAATGACTGGTTGACTTGGTCTGGCCGGATGGGTTGTAATTTTTAATGGAGCTTCTGTTGAAAGATTAATCAAGTTGGACACTCATTCGTACTCATTTGAGTTTCTATTTAGTCGACTGGGTAATGAATCATCCTGAGATACAGTGCGCGCCGCTTCGTAATGGAAAGTGGACGTGGTGATCATCGCTGTCGTTGCGGTTTGAAATGAAAGTAGCAACAGCAGCAGCAGCAGCAGCAGCAGCAGCATCAACAGAGTTGGAGAACAGCATAAACGCCTTTTTAATTTTCACCCTTCAGGTGGATATTACGAGTCCCATTAAGGTCGCTGCTTTGCCTCATTTCATCATGACGACCGACGGTGATGAGTCGTTGTTGGTTGTGCCACATGGGAAACGGTAACTTCCATAACTTTCTACAGATGGTGAAGATAATGCGAGGGTCTGAAGTTAATTTGTATTTTGTAACGTGAAGACATTGTGGTGTTGAGGCGATAATTTCACATTTTACACAGACATTTGGCTTTGGCGGTTAACAGTCTTAGTCTTGCCGAGTACCTAATCAATTTAATGGTTTTGTAGTATGCGATGCTAATCATTTTGTTTGTTAGCTGTTCATAGGTGCAATGATGTAGGACATCGTTTTCGTATGAAAAATATTGTTATCCAATTGAGCTGAGTTGAACACATATGTACATACATATGTATGTACATACGTATAAATGTATGTACATATGTATATAAGAATTTGAAAAGGCCCCAAATATCGTCATGTAAACGATGAGAGGTGAAATTTATAAACTTCTAATATCACAAAAAAATGAGTTTTAAATTCGAACTCATTTTGATCTAGGTAGGATCAGTATTCACAGATATGTAGGTATACGATGACTCATCGATACTATCAAAGACAAGTTATGAACCACCCGACATTCTTAGAGAAAGATACTATAGGTACTAAGGTGATTTTTACTTAAAAGCCATGAGAAACATTATCTACAAGTAATAAATCGGTACTTCACTTTTTAAAGTGGAAATCAGTTTAAGTAAACTGTCATTGTGTTTAATTTGATTTACTCGTGTACTTATCTTGCACTTGATTTGAACGATCATTTTCCAATCTTATCTGTGACTTGGTAAGTTCAAAACATGACTACATGTTATATGAAGCAAGTCCTTTACATCTATGAAATATTCGTTACTTTTACGCACCACGTAAAGATGACGACTATATTCATTTCCAGAAACGATAATAATTATCCTCCATTAAGTGATATTGAAATTCCCCTCACATAGTCAACACGACAGACGTGTTTTCCTTGCCTTTTATTAAATTCCATCAAACTCATCACATCACCCGAACTATACATTTCTGATTAAACCAATTCCGTTCCAACCCATGTGTTAACATTAAAGCTTAGGACTCTGACACATGTGTCACTGCAATATATACCGTAAACTATTCAAAGCATACATATCTGTCACACATGAGCCACACGTGCTCTCAACTCACGATCTAAACCAAAACAGAACGAAAAAAAAAAAACCGACACCATCCGGAAACTGTATAACTTCAAAAGCGATTGCATGCTTCACATAAAAACGATCCTCAAACTCATTCCCAATCGCTGCCATACAGGATGCTCTCACATTGACGTATCCACGACTCACGTGTGCTCCCGCTTCAAGCATTCTTTTTTTTTTTTTGTCCAAAAATAAAATCATTTGACTCCGAAGCAAGACACTCTCTTGCATCTCAACAGGATGAATGATAGCTGGCCACGTGTTAGTTAGAAGTGGGTATGTCTCTAACGATATTTCTTCTACGAAACATATCACAGTGCCGCCATAATGAGATGGGTGGCGGTGTCTTGCAAGATGCTTTGATCTCTTGGGTCAGTTCCCCAGTTCCCAAATTAGCGAATATGCTTAGCTGACAAGATTAACACACATCGAGAGCACAGTGCACACATGGGTGGCAGTCGCTAAAGAGGAAATTTCAAAATTTCAAAATCTTTTGCGCAACCGGCATCAAAAAAAAAAAAAAACAAGACTTCACGCTCATCAAAGTGTTGTGTGTACAAATCAAAACCCATCACTTGTCGTATAAATCAATCGATCGAAACGAATCATAAACACCGCAATCAGCGATCGGCCAGGTTTAATTAATTAGACAACATGCCATTACCAAAGAGCGCCCCTCTCGCCCCTGCCTCACAGAAACAGCTACATGATTGGAAACCCCCCCCCCCACTAGCACAAGCTGTAAAACAAAAGAGTACAAATCAAGATTACTATCTATGCGATACGTTACTCGTAGCTGTGCACTGTCACTCAACCGATATTGGCCAGTTTTATGCGTTCAGGTGCAAAACTACACACCTGCCGCACACACAACCACCACAACTCCAACCGGCAGCAGGCAGCACTTAAGTACACCACTTGCTCATTGATCGATCATAAAATCGATTTCCCATGCCCACATTTGGTTTTATTTTCCAGCGTATGAAAGTAAATAGAGTGCTAGCGCTCCCCTAGCACTAATTAAAGTTCCGAGTACGTTTGAACTTTTACGCGCTGGAGCTAACCGCCGCCGCCGCTGCTGAAATCAGGTGCATAACACCTGTGTCAACCAAGAACTCCACCACCGGCGCACCGGTACCACGTCTTATCATCGACGCAAATGCGATAGTGGATAGAGCAACTAACTTGCTACGTCGTCGCAGTCGGTCGTCGAATCTTAAGCTCACTCCATGGAGTCGTGTAGATGTGCGACGGACTGAGGGAGTTGTTCGGGCTTAAAGACAAGATACATAGATACCCCCCTATGTGGTGCTGCGTGTAGGAATTTGGAGCAGCAAATGGTGTGTGTATCGGTGCAGACGCCATTATCAGCGGAATGCAAATATTTGCAAAGAGCAGCGCAGCAATGACGACGACGATGGTATCGATAAAAAAAATTAAACTCTTGTAGCAGCGGCCATGTGTGTGGTTAGTATGAGGATAAGGGGGAGGTTGGGTGGTCTACGAGTGGTCTGGGGGCGACTAGAGAAACGATTTAAAATAGTTTTAAGCGATTTTAATTGCAATCATTTTGTTGGCAGAAAGGCAGGTGCTTAAGCCGGCCGGCTGGAAGATAAGCTGAATTTTGCAATTAGAAAATCAAGAACGAATTCTATTAGTATGGGCTCGTAAAAGGGGAATAAAACAGTAAACAAATATACATATGTACATACGTATGTACGAGTATATGGGGAAATGCCAAGGAATGCATTAATTTGACAATTTTACGCTCATAAAATATATTACTAGGAATGATCTTATCATAGATTGCAAGGTTTTTATGTAATTGGTTGTATTAGTTGATATATATACTTTTACCTTACTCTCAACCAATCCTGGTGTCCGTCAAGGTTCAGTCCTCTGTCGGACCCTGTTTCTAATATTTATTTACGACCATCTCTCTTTCACTCGCAATCCAATACATTCCTTTACGGTCGACTCCACGGCTTAGACCTCATGCTTAGAGTCTCACTGATAGCTACCACGTTCACGTCCGATGTAGCTACAATCACCAATTCGAATGCAAAAACACGTTTAATTCGTCAAAATCGGTGTAGTAGAATAGGCAAACTAAAAATGAATGAAGCTGATATTGAGTAATCTAATGGCTTGTCAAACTTTAGTATGCAAGTTACCTTCGACCTTCGCCCAGATTATCAGATTTCTACACCAATGAAAAGTAGCTCTGAGTGCCTAAGATTCCTTAAGAGGTGTAAGAGTTTTTCACTCCTGCAGACTTGGTTGCTATTTAAAGAGTGGGCCATCTGTTGGTTGCTGTTTAAAGAGACTATTAAAATAACAATGTTCAATATTTTTCAACGATTGTTGCTTTATTGTAAACATTCCTATTAATTCAGGAATATTATTTCATTTAAATCGGCTGGCTTGGCAGTAGGCCATTCTGTCAACCCAATTTTTTAATACATTTTCGATGGTTTCGGCACCTATATAACGAATAGCTTGATTCTTCTGGTTCGTCTTGGGAGAAAAATGGGCCAAAAATACCGCCACTCCAAAAACATGCAAAAGCTGAAATATTCTGAGTTGGGCGCACGGGACAAACACAGGAATATGTTCAGTGATCAATCAGCAAACAAATCTTACGAACTTTCATCACAAATTTGGGTACACCAGCTGCAGTTGGTGCATTATTTCGACCGAAATATCTATTCAAAATTCGAATTGTTTCGGCAACACAGCCTCAACTTTGAAAGAAATTTCGCAATATTGTTCAAGCGTAAATCGATCCTTCTCGTACTGCGAAACTATAATACTCAGTTTTTATCAATTTTTTTGAGCGCAGAAGAACTGTCAGTGTCATTCAAGCAATATTCATTCAAAAAGCAACCAACAGATGGCCAGGAATTTTGGCAATTTCCTTGAGTTTACTAGATTGTGTTCAGCGTCAAGCATAGATAAGCAGTTAATTTTCAATCAAATCCGTTCGGTAGAGCATGTCCGGGATATTTCCACAACAGTGGCTCGGATAAAATCTATAGTTGTATCTCGTCTGCCCAGTCGTTTATTTGAACTATTCGATCGAATTACTGATCACCCTTCGGCTCTTGAGTAACTCTTTCAGTATCATTATTTCCTATATTATGGAGCTCGGTGATCAAGACTCTATTGCAGATCATCTTGCCATAATTTCTTTTGGTCAATTCCTTGAAAACTGAGGTTGTTCTTTTAAGAGAAGGAGGATTGTGCCTAATCTGATTTAGCCCATACTATCTGAATGTCCGATGACTGAAAATATTTAGGTGTGATCCTGGAAAATAAACTTCTTAGATGACCTGCTAGATCCATGTACCTCCCTTTGATACTATCGTTTTCTGGTATTATCTGCGTTACAATTTTTATAATCTAATGTGCTAATTATCTAATTACTCCGAACTTCTTGGCTCACATTGGGATCTCTAAAAATGAGGAGACGGTTTCACAGGGCCTGAATTTGGATCTTTCCGGTCTCGATAATTGACGACTGGGGTTCTCAAAAACACAAATGAAACAACCTTGCGACGGTTGGTCAAATTTTACGGGTACTGTGACGTAAGGTCAAATATTGAAATTTTACTTCATGACATTCTCAGAAACCAAATTCTAACATTTCACAAAGTAACCAAAAACTAATCTGGTTTTATTTAATTTTTCATTACATTCTAAAGGAAATTATTGCACCGCTCCGCTCCGCACCGTAGCTCTATTTACTTTTCCACATTTTGTCTAGTGTCACAAATTCTGTTGGCCGTAAGTCGCCTGACAGTGTAATAAAGACACATGTTTGACATTTGCCTTATGAAAGTTTAAGAATACGACTCACTTATGTCTTGGCATTGAGTTAAATCCCTTTCGCTGTTATACATATGTACACGCATACATACATATGTATATACTAGTGCCTATAGAAACGTTCATATGTATCCTGCTTCGGCCGATTTTGTATATGACAGTGTCATAGGTGCTGCATTGAGTGAGAGCGGAATTAAAAGTAGACTAAAAAAAAATTTGTGAAACGGACAGATATAATTTTTCAGGACAAAGTTTCAAAAATATTCTCAAACTGCATCTTGCAGTTACGAAAAAAACACAAAATTTTGAAAGAAAATATTTTTCGACAAACAACCACTGAAACTAAATACGAAATCATTTTCCTTATCTAACTGGCACATCATATGAAAGTATCCACAAAGAATGATTCGAAATACCTAACATATGTACTTAGTTGAACAAATCAACATTTGACACGCTAAAAATAGCAAAGGTGTGTTCGAGCAAAAAAATTGTGTCCGCAAGGAATCAATTTGTCATAACTTATGGAATTCCAATTAACATCCATCCACCTGTGCCTCAATAGTGGGATAGTAGGCAGCTGCACCTTATGCAATCTGCATCTGCTATGACTTTTAGTTCCATTTATACTAAGTAGACTGCATAAAGTTTTTAAGTTTTTAACAAATTCAGTTCTGTTGGTCTTTGAAGAATGTCGGTCGTCTTGTTAAATGCGAACTACGTTTCAAAAAAGAAAAAAAAAAAAGACGTGTTCTGACATGTTGTTTATTATGAGACATTTGTCATTAATTTATGCGTCAACACTATCTGCGTTCTGTCATAATCATCATGTCCCAACAAATATTAATTGCGCAATAATTTTTGTGCACATGAAATCATCATCGAAACACCTGGTTTCTGGTTCTTGAAATACAAAACAAATAAAAGTGATCCTCTCGAAATATTTAATTAGAAGAGCCTTTGCGTGAAATCACCACTAATTCAACTTCATCCTGCCCACCCTCAGCCCCACTCAATCGCACCCGCTCAATCTAAATTGGCCGTTTCGTATTATTTTCGTCATCATAATGAATGAGCTAAAAATAACACATCCATCGCACTAAAAACAAATAAACAAAGCAAACAAATCACCACCACCTGTGGCCGTCATCAAGTCCCGAACGTACAGTGTGTTGTGTGTGAATGTCCCAATAAATTTGATTACTTCCCGTTATAATAGCGAATAATTGCTGATAGAGTACACACCAGGTGAACAACAAAAAAGACAGCAATTCTAGGTGCAAATGAGTGGTCTGTCTTATCTGAATCTTGGCCACTAAGTATTGTTTGTGTAACTCGGTGCATTCTCGGTGCGGGTGTACTCATCTTAAAGGTTTCACTTGTTTTTTTTGTTTTTTTTTTTTCATAAGAAGGCTGTTCAAGGAAAATTCTTAAGATAATTCTACCACAACAGGTGGGTGCACCTTACTTCCATGGCATAGATACGTATTTAGTATCTTGAATACGAATCGCGCTACGAAGGCAATAAAGTCGAATATCAACTGATAAGAGAATAGATACGAGCCAGTGCGCACCTGGGAAGTACCTAGTATATGTGTTATGTTCATACTTATATGCGAATGTACTCGGCATCGGCACTATGGTGAAGCCTTATCTGGGGAATTGTCATGTTGGATTGTACTCAACGTAGCGTAGTTTGTTACTTTGCCCTCTCTAGTTAGGACAATAACGTAAGTATGAAGGTATCAGGTGTTTGCACCCAGGGTATCTCTGAGTCAATATTGTTATCGAACGGCAATGGCGAAATATGTCGCAATGGAGATATCTTCTTGAAATCATTATCGCAATGTACCGAGAAACGGTGGTATTCGCAATTTAAGACTCATAACGAAGCATTTAAATAATCGTTTCGTGATAAGGGTAAGATAGTTATTTTTAGGCCACGACTCAGATGAATAAATTCTCAAGAAATTACAAAACAAGGTGAATTACATCTCCGGTTGCCAATATACATAGGTACAAACAAATCAGTAAAATTTATAATTCCATAATGCTTCCATGGATCATCCATCCATTGAAGAAATTTTAATAAGAACAAAAAAATAACCAAGTTATAAATTCTTGGAAAGCAATTAGCGATTTGAAAGTTGAAATCAGATCTTAGAACTAAAGATAACAAATATTAGATCCTATGTAGGTACTTCCCATATGTATCTACTTAAGATTACAGTAAAAAAAACATCCACGTGTGCCCTGTACATACTTGAGATAGCCAACTTGGTTAGAATACAAATGTACATAGATCCTATCCTACATCCATATACTGTGAATGTCGCAAGGCTCTGTAAATTACCGATTCATAAGTTACTTATGTACATACATATGTGGCTTAAGTAGGAGGAACAGGTTTCCAATAGCGTTAGTCTAAAATCAAAGATGAAGGAAAGCTGTCGGGATGTGAGACTCACTGGGAGACTTTGAGGAGTATTGCAAGTATCTTTAGTTTATTGTAACTGGTAAACTCAAAAGGAGACAAGACCTAGTCTGTGAAGAAAAATCTTGTAAAGGAAATAAGAAATACTTACATATGTATAGTAAGGTTTTTATTCCCAGATTGCACTTTGCACAAATCTATACTTGAGAGAGTCGAATACTTCATCGTGCAGTGTGCTTCTACATAAGTTTATAAAGCACTACAGAAGCTAAACTGTTTTCATTGGACCCAATCTTCTCTTTTAAAAGAAATACAAATATGTTATGCGACAGGTCTGCAGCCATTCGCATCAAAACTACCCTCCAGTCAAGAAAAGAATTTGGTCACTCCACAATTCTGCATAATTTGAAATTCTTTCCCTAAAACACGAACTACACCACCCCACGTCTAAATTTTGATAAGAACTTCATCGTCACTCTTCCTTCCAGATCACTCTGGAATGAAGAAGCACTTTTAGAAGATGTGCCGATTCACTTCTACACTGACGGTTCCAAAACCAAAGACGGAGTTGGTGGAGGTGTTTTCTTCGATAATCTTAATCTTAAGCTCTCCTTCCGTCTTCTTGTAGGATGTTCCAGGCGAAAATTATGGCTATCAAAGAAGTCTTATCTTGGAAAACATGATATCTGCTAGGGATATCCACATCTTTTTGAACAGCTCTTGGCTGATATATGTAGATATCTATAAATTCTCTAAAGGCGGCTGAACAGTTAAATATTCATCTGGGGCATGGTGATATTCCAGGGAACTGTACGGCCGATGAACTCACCAGTATAGGAACAACTTTATCTATTCTGCCGGACAAAGGTACCTTAGGTACAGCAATCGCTACTTGCAAACTAAAACTAAAGCTGGATGCTATTGAGAGTACAAATCTTTGGTAGGTAAAGTGGACCAACATGTCTAGCGATAAAATAAATTTGGCCAAAGCTGGATTTGAAAATCTCCTAGAATTTAATTTCTCTCAACAGGTTGAAAATCGACACTACAATAGGTGTCATCACTGGACACTGTCTAAAAGGAAAGCATACTACAAGACTGTGCCTTTTTGCGAACGACTTTTGTAGAAGCTGCATGGATGAAGAAGATGATGAAACCATTCCTCACCTTCTACGTTTCTGCCTAATTCTCTTCCGCAGGCAGAAGTTTCACTTCGGAGCCTTCTATTATAATGATTTAGGCGATCTGATAAACATAGATATCAAGAGCCTCTTACGCTTCGTTAGAACTTCAAAAAGGTTTAACGAGTAAGGAAAGAAAAACTTTCTCCTGTGATCCATGTGGTATCACAATAGAGCTATTGCTGGTCTAACTGTGTTAGCGTTTCTGAGCTGGCAGTCTCTTCAACCAAACCAAACCAATTCAAAAACACAATGGCATTTCGACAAATCCCAGATAATGCTATTTTGACAACCAGTGCTCCAACAAAACCGTCAGTTGCATAGCGCTCCTTCAATTTCTCACATATATCATACTCGTCATACTTTGCACGCTCTTCAGTTTAGACTTAAAGCGTATGTTTAGACATACAATGAAGTACTGAAAATGTTTTCTGAGCCATACATCTTAAGAATACATTTAAAACCGATCTCATTTGCCATGAACCCTCATGACTATAAATCCCGGCTGTCCAACTATGTATCTACGTACTTACATATGTAGAGGTCGACATATTAGCGCATACGAATTAATTGTAAAAATGTACTTGATAAAACTTGAGAATGCGTGTAATGTTTGATAAAACCAGATTATACTGGAAAGTACCCGAAAATACTTGATAATTGATAAAGTTGATAAAACTAAGCAATAAAGTTCGTAATCATGAAAGTCAGGTTAGTAATCTTGCGATTACTTGAATGGAAAATATACTTCCGTATCAAATTACTAAAAGTTAGCTCTGCTCATGATCTCTATGTGCAGCTTGGGGGGGGGGGTAGGATCTTCAAAATCGGAAAAACTGGTAAAAGAACCACTTAACTCGCTTAACTTCCAACACTGCACGTGCGCTTTAACATAATTACATTATGAAAGTTGACAACCAGATATTTATTGCGCACCATGACCAATTCCTGCGTCATTTATGTTTACGCCGGCCGTCTCCATCTCTACTCTATGACATTCTTAGCTATTTAAAATTTAAAAAAAAAACCGAAACTCACGCTGAGAAACACATCGCCATTAGATAAATCTTCACACAGAAATAAATCCGAACACCTGCCCACAAGTTCGGGTGACACCTAAACGGCCGGTCGCAGCTTAATCATCATATCTCAGGGTCTCTATTTTCACTCTATAGCTTTTCAATTGAGCATAGCAAAGCTATTTTGTCCACACAGAATTGAAAATATTATTTTAAAAAATAAAAATTACATTTCATCCCACTCTATCGCGTCTGATACAGATATCGTCGGAGAGGGGCCTTTTCGCGTTCCCTTTAGCTCGTGCTTTCGAATTAAATAGCTCACACCTGTTCTGAGTTAAAAATTATGTGTCAATGATTTAAGCCAAAAATATTTTGGTCAAGATTGATATACGCCAATGGTCGGTCAGGCCTGTCGAAACCACAGTCGAGGCACATAGCACACAACCATTGCTCCTGGGCGGTGGCAAAAGAGTTAGTGGCCACTGCCGCCGATAGATGCTAAGTGCCATGCCAGATTGTTACGATGAAATGCGAGCGAAAGCGAAAAATTGCTTTTTGGCAGTTGCGGCTCTGATATTGACCACACAGGTGGTCCGCCTTTGGATCTGTATCTGTGGAAGTCTGAGAGTAAAAAAAAAAAGTGAAATATCTTAACAACTGTGCGCATTTGGATCATGTGAGAGCGATATGAATCTGCAAGGTCTGTCTGTACGTGGAAATTTTGTTTTTTGCTGCTCTACGAACCATTAACCCACATTCTTCAGAGACTTTCATTTGCGTACGCTTTTTTTTTACGTTGATCCATTCGATAGCTCAAAGTTGAGTGATGAATTTGAAATTAATTAGATTTATGGATCAGTATTTTGGATGTACGTATGCTACATGGCAGGAGGTCCGAAATGATAGACAGGATGGTATTTCGCGAGGTAAAATGGGTTTGTTTGTAGGTAAATAGAAGAAATATTTGTTTTGTTTATAAATCGCTGGAGAGTACCTACATATAGTTTACGTTGTGAATTTTCCAAAAATCGAGTGATATATGTCACGACACACCGTTTAGTTGCTAGAAGTTCAAAAATGTTTACTGAAATCTCATCCTAATCGTTGGCATCTTGAAAGTGACCGACCCTGTACAGGATTGTTAAAGAGACATGCTATGCTTTGCATTTGACAAGGCGTCGACAGTTGACATGCTGCAACTATCACTAGCTGACATTTGTATTTAGTATACTCCTATGGGAAAGACTTCAACAGCGTTTGACAATTATCGAAATTTTTTGTGAAAATAAACTTTTTTTCCGAGTACTCAAGCCACTTTGTGAAAGTTGTGGTCCGTACAGTTGACCATACAGATAGGACTTGCAATTCTTAATAAATAAAAAATAGATTTTCCTTCTCATGATGCGACAACACCAACGAGATATCGAAATGCAAGAAATGAAGAAAATTTTCGTGCTGGGGAGTAGTATTTCAAAAAATCCGAATTCATCACTTTCTCGTTGAATTAGGGGTTCCTTTAGAATTAGGGTTTGGAAAACCACAACTTCTTGAATGTTGCAAAATGAATGGATTTGCATACATTCTTATTAGATTTCATTTATCCAAGAATTGGAGTCCTAGCGTTTGTAGGCATCATCATTTTGCCGTACGATTCGAATTATCTTTTTGGATGAAGCGTTCTCCAAAGGCTAAGGCGTTCTCTGGGAGCAGTGACACCAACCTCCTGTACAATGCAAAACAGAGATTCTTACTGCTCATTGTGAAATGCTTCGTAGTTCAAGTTTTAGGATACCTATCCTTTTACCAGCTCTTACCAGCTCTGTGCCTCTCAGATATTTAAATAAATCTGGCTAAGTGTCTTTCTTTTGATTCTGTTTCTTTTTCATCTTCCTAACTCTTGCAGATCTTGTTGGACCCGGTTTGTCATTTGACCCAGTTTGTCATTTGACTGTGCATGTGATGGCACAGTATCAGGTGATCCATCCAGGTGGATTACACCCTCTGTTCTGCTAAAATTAAACTGAGCTAAAGTGTACAACATGCAACACAGTCGCTGCTGGAGAACAATAGAAATTCATTATGTGTCTTTTGCAGTCCATCCGAGTAGAATTCTGCTCCTTTACTTGTTTCTTTTTTTCACGATTACTTATTACTTTATCAATCTTCCCTATTGGAAATTAGGTTCATATTCTTCTTATTGATGAGATTCTCTTTTACTACAAAACCTTTGATGAGTAGTAAATCCGAGATGATAGTAAAGAATTGTATCCATTCCTAGTTGCGCTCTACTTCATAGTCCCCTTTTTTCACAAAGATCCTTCAAAAATTATGTCTGAGTCCTAAGTGTACAAAGAATTTTGAGCTCTCCTTTTTGGATGGAATTCCGTATCAATCCACAAAGATTGCGGAACTATTGAAACTTGTAATTGTGCGCAGTGACAAAATTTTTTCCCAATTCACGTTTTCGTTTAGTTATTGATATTTTTGAATTCTTTAGCAATACAGCATCTCAAAGCCTTGATTATCATAAACCGAGATTGAACATTACTTTAATCAAATGTGACACCTATTTACGGGAAAAATAAGCTTTTGAGGAACTTAGAAACTCTTAGAACTCTGGTCACAGCTTGCTATTTGTGTTGAAAACGTTCCTAATTTCTTTTGTTTTCCTGAATCTGCTAGCACGGATTACCAATCGAATCGATTGGATTCTTCAATAATCCTGTAGTTATACTTACTTGCTGTTTTCACAGTTTCTTCAAACCAAGGACCATCAGCAAAGTATTAGCCAATATCGGATGAGTGGTTGTCCCACCATACCTTTAATGTTTCTCCTTTAGGGCACCAAACAAGGATGTTGTTGCTGACTTTATGTGAGGATTTCAAGGTTTCTGAGAAATAATTTTATGAAACCTTAGCAAAAATGTTAGAGTCTACTCCGAGTTATGGTAAACACTCGCAAGAACTGTGCTTGGTAGTATCTAAAGATTCAAGGCAAAGTAAACAGATGTTCGAAGGACTTACATAACATCGTTTCGATAAATATTATTAACTTAATTTGTAGTACACATATCTGGTGCTCATCTTCTTTCACATCGCAGACTTCAGGTCAAGACAATTAGTGGTATACAACACTTCTGTCCTCCTGAGTAAGAAATTAATGAATGTCTGGGAAAAAGGCGTAAATTGATTAACTTACGCGGAGCTGCAACATGTGGTAGTTACGACACTGTTCGTTACATTAAAATTCATTGCTACACGATCCCTAACTACCTTGCACAAGATCTTACATAGTAGCTTTTGAGGATTTATATCCCACCCTCTTCCAGAATGTCAGGCATAGGTAAAATTGCGAAAACAACCATGTTTACTTAAAAACCAGCAAAACAAGAAATCCTTCCATATACATTGTTGCAAGTGTATGAATCGAAAACAAAAAAATCTCCCACCTGCCTGCTGTATGTGATGAAACAATTTTGCATTTTACAATGTCCCAGTGCAAGAATCCCGTCAATTTAAGAAAAATATTACCACATTGACAACGTTGAGCGCCGACGACGACGCACCGTGGCAAGTTATTTGCAGACACGATGCACCTAATCCATCCAGCCATGTTCAACAAGGCCATCGCTAGAGCCTTGCGCATAAGTCAAATCTGCGCGCATTCCTGTACCATTGCTGCTGTTGCTGCATCTTGTAGTTGCAGCGCACGGATGCAGTCTGTTAATAAATAATTGAATGCAGCTGGCTGTCGTTGTAGCAGACAACTATGCATCACAGCGGTGACTGTCGCGGCCATCTATTAATATATCACCATCATCATGTCGCATCCATCTACTTTAGGAGCGATTTAAAGTATCTCAGCATTAGCATCGGCATAGCTGCACTATGTGAGCGTGACGCGTTTAGCAAATGCAGAACAAATTAACCGCACATCAGACGCTACAAGCTCGTCTGCTGTTGCAGAACACCGCATCCTTCAATTGTATTTATTGCTCTATAAGCAATATGACGGATAGACGGGTAAAGGGTAACGAATACCCCTGAAGAAAACGACTTCCTCTCGCTCTCCAAGCAGGAGCGACAGGTGAGCATTCCCCAGAGCAATCATTTGTCCATTTCAAGAAGAAGCTTAAGTTTCACAAGGCATCCTCCTGATGGGAGATACCGCCAGTGAATGTCGTGTTCTACTCTGTTTTTTTTTTTCTTTTCTATTTTTTGTGTAAATGATTTATCGGGACAAATGTTTGGCGCGCTTCTTTCAGGGAATCCGAAGAATTCTTCCACGTCTAGGTTATCTTTAGATGAGAGAGTGGTTTCGCCTTTTTCCTTCGCCGTAAGAGATCGTTTTTCAAGCGAAGCAGCATATGTATACGAAGACGTGAGACGATGCCCTCGGCGGCGGCGATAGAAATGACAAGCAATTGCCACGATCACAGCCAAAGTTAAGAGACCAATTGGTTGTCACCAAGAGTAGAAAATTTATCAGAGAACAAATGCGTTCAGCTGCTAGGAGATTTTTCTTCGGAAAAATATATTCTTAATCAGTTTAAAGCTTCAACCGCCGCCGCCGCGCCGGGGGCTGTCAATAAATTTCAATCAGAAGCGGGTGTGAGTGGGTTACTTGGGTGGGACGAAAACGTGGTAATGCTATGCAAGAGGTGATAAGATAAATTGTGTTTAATTCTAGATAATACTGGCTACGATGGATCGATTGCAAGATTCGATCAGCCAATGGATGCTGGAAAGGCAAATTATTCCTTTTCTTCCTATGGAGGAGTATCGGTGCCTGTATCTCCAGCGCCTGAAAATACTTGACTCAATTCCTATAAGTGACATGTTTGAACTGTTCCCGTTATGTTCAGGGAATACTGATTCAGAAGGTTATTTAAGGAAGATATACTAGACCAATTCTGCTTCCGTAATAAAATCCAAGCTTGTATAATGCTGACGAAATAAGCTTAAGATTATTGGAACATAGCGCAAGGTCCTGCTGTCTGTCACTGTGCAGGTCTCATCCACATCAGATATACAATTCTGGGGTGACTTTCAGGACCTAGAAGATATATTCAATAGACTAGGGAACGACATCTTTAACTACATCAAATCAACTGGATGGTTTGCAACTTCATCACAGTAAAAAGGTTAACAATGGGCAAGGGACATCTCTCCCCTATGGACATCATGGATAGATGAAATTGGCAACAGTTTATGACTCCCACAACTTGAATCCAAGACACCACGAATTCCCAATCTTCCGTGTCAAATGACACTATCAGTGTTATACGAAAATTTATGCCACTGCCTAAGAAGCTACCGACATTTAAATTTCCCACAGGACCCGCCATACGGCATGCAATTCGTCCGCACATTAATCCGATTCTCCTTCCGTATGCACTTACACTCCTCGAACCGTATGTTATCCTATTTCACATTAATGTTCTTACTAAATACTGCCATAAGGACTAAACAAAACTCCACACACGGTTGGTAACGACAATCTCTCAATCCTTACAAATGCATCCATGTGTCGTTTAATTTTCCTAAAAGCCATCACCCAACGTAATCATTCCACTCCTTTGGTTATTCCCCTTAGGAAGAGATACAAACAAAAAAAAATACAACACCCTCTTGAAAAGTCACCCCATCCCCTCTTAACCACCCACAAACAATGGGAACTGAAAAAAACGAACAACTTCAATAATAGCAGACTTATGTACCCGCTAAAAAGTCACTAACACTGATCATCGTGTGTCTCCGATGGCTGCATGAAACTACAATCAACACTCGACCACGAAGGAGGAAAACATGGAAACCAACAAGAAGAAGGGAAAGAAGACAACCCTGATGTATGTATCTCGACTCATCTCCGTGAAGAGTTTTTGTCCGTCCAACACCCCTTGAGTTGGCAAACATGTTTATGCATTCATTTGTTTCGGGTTTTCACCCTTAGCCGATTTATGCTCGTCCTTTTGTGGTGGACGGGGGTATTTCTAATTTGTTTTGATGGGGTCGACCAACGAGCCGTGGAGTGAGGAATACACTCTCTCTCTCTCTCTCTCTTAAACTACATGACAATCGAATGATCTGGTAAAGACTGTTGTGTTGGAAACACCCTCCGGAGGGGGTGGGTGGGTTGCTTACGTTTCGCGCTATCAATCTTGATTAGATGTGATTTTATGAGCTCGAACCCACTCTCATGGAATGGATGATGGTGTGGTGGGGAACTTACATAGAGAAATGATGACTCTGAGATTTGTGGCGATTTATACGCCGTGACGGCAATGAATTGCCGGAGTGTGTGCAGTCCCAAATTTTATGTCTTAATGAAGAAATCTGATTCTGTTTGCGTCCGCGAACTGCGGGGGAGTGTTTCTTGCTCAAATTTAATGTTTGCTACATCTGTTAAATTTTGTGTGCGCTACACGCCCACCAACGAGTGCTACCAAAATATTTTCCACAGTTTATTAGACAGTACACCTTAAAAACTCCCCATCAATAACCGTGTCCATCTGTTTGAATGAAAGAAAAACAGCAACAGTCGCCCAGTTGAACATAAATTGCTCATACGCAATTTGCATACAGCCACTGGATCCGGTGGCCACCCGCCTAGACGTATCTGCTCAGCGGGTGTAAAAAGATTACCACACGATCATGCTGCGTGTAAACTAAATCCCAGAAACATTAATAATCTTGTTTATATGCATCTGTTCTTTGATAAGAACCATTCCCGCATGTCGAAGGATCCTCCACTCCAATACAATGTATCGTGTAGATACTCTCTGAAATATCTCAACAAATCATTCACAAATCGATGTTATTGCCGATATCTTTGGATAACGCCACGTGAAGTGTTCGCCCGGATTTAGATTGAAAGCGATTTTCGCATCTGTTTGGCACATTCACCAGAACCATTGCTCGATGGATCGATGGATACTAGATGCGCAAGTACACACAATGTGTATTTAATAATACATTACAATGATCATAATCCAGCTGACTCGGTGCGGGAGGTGACTATCTGTAGGTAAGTTTGTGCTTGTGTTTTATTTCCTCTTGATTTGCTCAGATCAACAGTGTCAGGTAATCATGCTGATGAAGATCGTGATGAAGCCGATGATAGTCTCGATAATGGAGAACGAGTGAATCTGGCATTTATCATGCACCAGAGGGGGGTGTACTCGTATGCGCGATTTGAATCTCTTGCTCACAAGTGAAAGTTATAGGCTAATAATTTGAATGGAACTCCTGCCGTGAGGCGGAAGTTGATAAATTGATGTGGGTAATTGCTTCATATAATACGTGATTAAAAAAAATCAAAAAAAGTGAACTATAATTAGATCAGATATTGTGAGCGTTTTTCTTATAATTTTTTAATTTGAGAGAAGTGATGAATTAAGCAATCCTGTTAACTGAATATGTGTAAGAAGTTTATTTTGGCAGACGTAAATGTATTAAGTAATGTGTCTTTTAAGTAACTGATAGACTGTATTTAAATAAACATATCCGTTTGACCTTATAACAGATATTCATTTCTCCTTGAGCCCCTTAAACACATGCAAAACACTATTTCCGTTGGAAGAAAACAGCCTGACCTGGAAAGAGATTTAAACAGTTTTCAGACTGCTCTATAAACCTTAATTACTTTGTTGTTTGATGGCCCACGCTATAGATGGCCGCAGCGAATGGAGAAATGAATGTCTCATAATATTACCAAATTCTCAAATCTAGTATAAAGATGGTTTCAAATTGGAAAATGGCAGCATTGGTAATTGGGTGCATATATGGTTCCAGTTTTCAACGTGTTGCAGTGCTGGAAATGTCAAAAGGGTCTACGTTTGTCTGAGACTGTCTCAATCTACTCAAACATCAATGTTATTGTAGCCTCAATTCCAGGTCCTGAGGGACTGCCTAGCTAGAAGATGCACTTGTCGTTTTCTATCGAACAAAGAAATATTCCTATCCATTAATAGAGCCAACCGATTTCCATGAACCTATCGGCAAATCTGTTGCAGAGACTTGGGCTCGAACTCATCTTGTGTCTGTTATCTTCTCTGACAGGCAGGTGAATCTAATCGCAAATGGATCAGCCATGATATTGGCTAATCGTCAAGTGTATGAGTGGAATTAGCTCCAATATTTTCAAAGGTTTATCGTTCCACACTTATCTATCACTATACTGTTCTGTTCCATCAACATTTCTTGTATTAAATCTGTTACAATTTTGAGCACCCATATGCCACTTCAATATTCATATCATAACTTCTCCCTTTAAAAGGGTTGCTCTTTAGTTTTACCTAGAATTTTAATTAAAAACGAATGCAATCCATTGACTTCATATTGTTACTCCAACAAAGTACTCCCATTTCGTTCATCGAACGCAACTGACAATGTTGCCATATGTTTTCTATGTCCTCTAACACCACTCTGCACTTACCTTTTATACAGAGGCATCCTACTCGTAATCTGATTATTCTATCTCTCGTAGATCTATTAGAAAAATTAGAAAGCCCTCTGTTCGCGTCCTTAATAATTCACGCAATCTAGGCAGTACATCAGTTCGCTCCCCTCTTCCCGTTTTCATTAAAAACCTCTTAGTCCGACATTCTATACATAACACCCGTGAAACATTTTGTCCAACTGTCAAATAGTGTGGCATCTAGCCCAGCTCACTCACCACGGTGTATTAGCATACAATGATGACATAAAAACCTAATAAACGAGAAAACATAACATTTGTAAATTTATTTAAAACTCTTGACTGCATATTGGAACAACCTCTCCTCAACCCCTTTCTCACACGCTCGCTCGTATCACTATTCCGTAATAGAGAGGGCCGGCGATGCATTCACCCCACAACCGACAGCAGGGTTGCCCTCGCCTTTTGTTGCGTTGTTACTTTTGTTTGAACATTTGTCACTCACTCTCGAGATACAAATAAATCTGAAACCGAACCCTTGTTTACTTACTCGATTGGATTGGCCAACAAAAAAAAAAAAAAAACTATAGCCCTACTCCTGACAGTTGAATTGTCAATAAAGGTTTTCACCTTATGTCAGCCAATAGAGTCCATTTGTGGATGAAAATGTGCACAGATTTGCACGCTCTATGGACATAGTCAAGGATGCGAACACATGACAAACTAATTTCGTGCGAATATAGTTCTTCCGAAACGGGTATGATTATCATTATGGATATTTTATGAGCGCGCAAACGCACTAATCTGACACAAAGGCTCAGATTACACATTCGTTTGGTTATGTTGCAGCACGAGTGTATGTCATAGTCGCACCCCAGTCTGACAGAGTTTATTACAAATGAGATACTATGTGTTTGCTGTCTGTTGTTATTCTCATTTAATTAAGTTAATTAAAGGAGGCTCCCTTTCGCCCTCACTACCTATCTTCTGGTGCTGGTGGTGGTGGTGGTGGTGGTGGGTAAGTGGGACAACCTCATCGCATTCGCAATCATTTGTCATCATATGGCGTGCATTCAATCAGCCAAATGTCGATGAAACCTTTCGTTTTGTTTTATCCACTTTCACACAGTGTTCAGGGGGTGACTGAAAATTCGAACAGACTTGCGTCTAATTTAGTGCAAATATCGAGCAAATGGTCTGAACAGAACAATTTACATGATGTACTCGTAAAATGCGCGGTATGTCGAGTGGAGTGTGTTTTGTTTTGAGTACGAGTATGTAACAATTTGCACATTTGTTCGATGACAAAATTTATTTGTCATTCACGGGGGTTGGCAGCGAGCTTTGGTAAATGTTTTACGGAAAGTTGGTAAATATTGAGAATAGACAGTTGTTGTCGCTGATTTTTAAGGAAGGCTTAGTCAGCTGGCGTTGAAATTTATAAATTGTCTTGCATCTGACTGGAGTACCTGAATACCTGAATTACACGGTTTTAAGGATATGTACATAAATCTCGGAAGATATCGTAGTAGAGAGTAAATCGTAGTCTTCTTATACCAACTGACTTTGAAATCATTGCACATCAATGTAACGAATACTTCTTAAACCCTTGCATCGGTAATATTCGAAAGAATATCCATTCTTGGTACGCCTGTTAATGCTAATTTACGTTGGACTGACTACATATTCGAAGTTGCCAAGAATACTGCGAAATGTCTAGGATTCCTTAAACGAAACAAAAATACTTTATCCCTTTTGATCTGAGAGCATTATACATATGTACATACATACATATGTATGACATACATTCGCCCTTTTTTAGGTTGGAAGGTGGGAATCTTTTAAATCCGAAACTGAGGCCGCTTCCAACGAAATGGGGACTACATATGCAAGGGTAGGTAGGTTCTTTAGGACCGCCCATTCGATGAAATGCAAGTTTGACAAAAACAGAGTACGACCATTTTAGCACTGTCGATGTGGCACAAATCATACGAGCCCAAATATGGGCTATAATCCTTGCTATAAGCTCTAATTCTCGTCATTAATTTTTAAGTGTCTGAATTCCCTTGAACAGGCTACGATAGAACGACCAATATTTTTCTCATTCACATATCGAACTCTATACTTTTCATTGAACCTGTTTAATTCCATATCGAGACAATGATCCTTACTTACTTACTTAAGGGGCGCTACACTTCGGGGTGAACCTGAGCCTCAACTAACAAGCCTCTCCAGTCAGCTCGGTCCGTAGCTAACTGCCTCCAGTTGCGCACTCCAAGTTTGTTTAGGTTCCCTTCTACTTGTGCGCGACCTAAGGCAAGGTCTTCCTCTACTGCGTTGTCCCTCCGGGTTGGATTCGAAGACTCTACGGGCCGGAGCATTTGTGTCCATCCTCTCTTCATGTCCTACCCATCTTCAATGACTGATGCGCAATTTTTTGACTAAGTCGGTGTCGTTATACAGTTCGTTATAGTTCGTCGTTAAATCTCCTTCTCCAAAGCCCGTCAACGCAAACGGGACCAAGTGGTGGGTTTTGACTAGCGCACTATAGAAACCAATACCTACTACCCTATTGTTGAAAATGCTACCATTTTACCCACGATTGTTCATAGTCTCATGTTTTGCAAAATAACAGCAAAATATAAACTTGGGAAAGAGCAAAGAATGTTGAGATTTGCCCCTCACAGACAGTCGTCTGATTCCTCCGCTACAATAGTTCTGTTCCTTTACTTCATTCACTAAAAATCGTAAATTCATATAATCCTAAGAATGAGAGATAATTCTCTCAGAGAATGACGAAAATTTCAAAAAAGTAAGGGAACGGATCGAACGGCAACCTAAACACAAATGAAATGTCATGTACTTATGTACCTACATATGAAGAAGAACAAAATACAGAAAGGCGATACTATCTTCAGATATATATGTACATACTACATATGTATGTTTCCAAACCGAATAAAAAGGAAATCCTGAATAAATTTGATTGCTAGGAGAAAAAGAAATATCTAAAGAAAAGTGTCAATTGATTATATACATACATAGTTCTTTTGACAGATGGGAAATGTTTTGCTCTCACTTTTGCCACTGAGGGAAGATGTTCGACTATCTTGTGTCCTATCTCTTTTAGGATTACTGTGAGATAGGGAATGGAGTTGGACTAGAATTTGTAAAAATGCACACAAATTTTCAGGTAAGGAAACAGATAATGTTCTTCCTCTCAAAAATCACAAACGCTAAACCTCTCCAAGGCTTGAGGGAAATATCAAGTACGAACCGCTGTAAACTGAAAATAAACAAGCATTATTTTCAAAATTTAAGTATCAAGAACTTTGGGTCATATTTCCGATTTCAAATAAATTTATTTTACGATTAAATCACCATTAGCAAATACATATGAATGTATATTGTAATGCATGTACATGCAAGCAATAAATTCATCGAACACTCTTCGGTTTTAATGAAAATGTAATTAAATCTCTCCTCGGTTGCATTAATAATAATTTCGCGATAACTTTTCCATCACACTCGCCGACATAATTTATTCCTTTACTCGCCTTTACGCCATTTCCACAAGAATGCACTTTTACACCAGAAACACCTACCAGCTTTAATTATTATTTTGCAAACGCTGCCGCTGCCTCCGCCGTCATCTAAAGCCACAAGATTCCCACGCCTGCAAAAACAATCTCACATGTGCATGGACGGATGAAGAAAACAATCGCTGAACACGCTGTCCCGCGCTGCAGAACAAAGCTGCACAAGATCACCAAAAGTTAATAAAAATAATGTTCTTCTATTTTTAAAACACAAAATTCAATTTTCATTCCATGGACCATGATCAGCATCACCACCATCGTGGATCGAGAGGAAAAGTTGCAGTATATGTAGGTATAACACGGGGGTTGGAGTCAAAAGCGATTATTGTCTCATAATTTTCGGTTTATTGCCCGGACATGCCCGAAGGAGAAGTATATTGGCACATGGTGTGGCCCGAGGCCGCTGCTGCTGCTGCACCTCAACGTTTATCCAGCTATTCACTCCTCTTTCGCTGCTACTGGATCCAATTGACGACGAATTGGAAATTTATGATCCTATTGTTTCTGTAAAAAGCCTCGCGACGACAAATTACGATTACCCCCGAGAAGGCAATTTGGGCGCGATCGGTTTTTTTTCTATTTTATTTTGGATGGCACTAGAAATGTGCACAGCAGCAGCTGTTGTCTTCATGATACGAGACAAAGACTGATGGTGCAATCTATTTGCTGGAATTACTATTAAAATCCTTCACCCGTGGTCTTTAAGAACACACCTAGAATATAACATTTGACACGATAAATCAGAGGAATCTGCCGCCACCAACCAGACAGGTGGTAATTTATGATTTGATTTGTCGAAATGTAGCCAGTTCCGTCCGCGTCGTTCGGGTAAATACGATTCCTTTGCCAAAAGAAACAGTAGCAGTCTTAGGCTTGTCCAGCTGCTGCTACAGTTAGAGGTGTTGCTGTTTAGTGGTGACATTTAACAGCTTTTCGGTTGGAAAATTTATGGGAATTGTTTCTTTGACACAAAAGATTTAGGACTGTCGTTGGAGTTTATTTTGTTTAATCAAAGGAAACATCATAAGAGTGCAATAAATTTCGTAAGCTTTACAACTTTTAGTAAATAAAATGGAAATTAAAGATTTTATGGGCGACTGTCTAATTTATTAGCTTCGTTTGGGAAACACCTTTGTCCTATAGAGTCTCTAGAGTATCTAACGGATGAACTTTTTATGAACAAGGTGTCATGATTTATGCCATGAAGATCGAAAATGAGTTAGTGGGTGGTAAATGAATATCGTTTTCGGGGGGAAATGGCAAAACATGTCAAGAATTTTAGAAGCCAAATTGCTATTTTGACAGTTTAATGGAATACTGAAAGTGATCTAGTTTCTGGCTATGTATAATGGCATGGCCTTTGTATGATGAAGAAACTAGATTCCATTAAACTATTTGTGACATACACACATGTACTTGTAAGTTGTATGTACATATACGAAGATGTATTCACCATTGTCTGTATTTCTTAAAGTACAGCGGCCGGCGGCTACCGATTGGGGGGTGTCCCTCAATAAGCTATTAAAGAAACTAGTTCCCAAAACACAATAGTGTTTCGGCTTTGTCTTTGCCTGACGTTTTCAAGTTAAACCTTATGATATATGATATAAGATCCAGTTCACACAGGACTGACGAACTGGATTTGTTTTTGACATTTCCGTATTCAGATTGATAGTCCCGTCTGAACACTTCCACAGACCTATTTTGACATTGGCTGTCAGCGCCAATTAACCTTGTTTGATTTTCAACAAGAAATTCTTTTTGTAGTAAAACTAATGCTTTCACTGCATTTGAATTGGTTTGCTTTCGTTTTTCTTTGGTTTCTTTTGCAAATTCTTAATTTTTTTATATTTTTTTCACCCTTTCGCACTTTTCATCCAATTGGTATTTCCAAACGTAAATCACAATAATATTTGATCCGCCCTGAGGGAGTTGTGGCTCATACCATAGTTTATTTTCACATTCTCAGATTTTACGAAGGTCTGTCAAACGTTCGAGAGTATATTTGCTTGGAAAAGCAAATCCTTCGGAAATGCAATCACATTATAATATACTCCCCATTCGTGGAAACAATTTTTCACGCACAACACGAATAGTGAAACGCTTGGGTCCCATACAGGCCTGTTATGTCAAATATTGGTTTAAGTGGCTTGCGGACTATTCTAAGTTATTTGTTATCAACTTTACAAATGTTCTCGCAAAACCCTTGGAATTAAAGAATCCGGAAATGTGAATATCAACAAGCAAATACCAACACCATACTAATGACTAACTCATGTAACTCTCAACAGCAAAATGTGCATTTAGTCGCAAACATCGTGCAACATTAACTTGACCATCAGTCGTGATCTATCAAAATCATTGCACATGACATGTACAAAACACGAAACTGCACTCCCGAACACTTGAGTCATTCGTCAAAAAAACGGCGGCCGACGGCGGCGTCGTGCCTCCACCCAGCATAAGCATAAACGAAATTGCAATAGAGGACGCAGCACTTGTTCGCGAAATGAGACGTTTTAGCGATTGCCCCAATCCAAAAACGCTTCTCAGTTATACATATAGTAGATTATAGTGCCATTGCTGGTGCAGTAGCAGCTGTTAGGTCTTTCCCTGGTGTACACATGTGCGCTCTCTTATCCTTCGTCGGTGTCGAGCAGCGCTGTCAGTTGCAAGAATATGCAACTACGAGATATTTTGATCGTTGCACTAAATCAGGGCCAACTACTACTGCATTGCATGGGTTGTCTATTGCGTGTAATTAATTACAAGACGCGTGCCACATGCAACAGTCTTTTACAGTATTTCTCTCTCTCTGCGTAATAGCTGGTGGATCACTGCTGCAACAGGATCGCATTATGTTGCTGTTACTCATGGACTGGGGAGACAATAGCATGTGTTAATTTGCAAGTTGCAATTCATTTTCCATGAAATGAGCGATGAGGCGAGTGTAGAATGTGCGATCTGAGAATAAAAATGCGTTCACATTTGTCTGATGTAAGCAGAGATGTCAATCAACTTAAATGTTGTTCGCAGTTGTTAAATCTGGGGGGAAAGGGTTGCAGTTGAGATGTCTAGCACATGTGTATAATGAAATCGGAGATCAACAACACTTGTAAATACAAGATGTTTGTGAATTTTCACTGAGTCCTGAAAATTTTGTTTAAAAAATCGTTTGCATCCCTTCTGAATAAAACAGAGATTTTTACCTCATTTCCTGATACACCCTCGTATCCAATTTCCATACAGGTGTATTTCAATCAACATTCCTTTCTTTCCATTTTTCATCCCTTGTGCCACATAGCAATATTGCACGCCAAATGTCTTTCTATGTAATCCACCCGACGAAAGCAAACCAACCCGAGGCCGAAACGTAATACCAGGACATTTTTATTTGTATCCGCACCCCACTCCAGTATTCCACCCAACAGCGGGTGGTTGAATATAAATGAATACCACCAATTCACCCACACCCAACCCGTCACCACCCTCTCCAACTGGCTTTTTAGGTCATGAATATATAGATGGCAGCTCGTTAACTCTGACACACCCCAACATTTGTGGGGTTGTTTCAAGTACCTAACCAGGGTTGTTTGTGAGTCGATGGATTTCTATGGCGGATGAAGAAAAATTTCATATAACATCTCTGCGCTAAAAGTGCACGTGTTCAACTTGAAACATCAAAAGAATGCTTGTGTAGGAGGGGGGGGAGGACATTTATTGGAATTCCTCCCTTTTCGTGCTTTGCAACGAGGGTGAGTGAATAAATGGATGGCTGATGAGGGGATTTGCTGTATATTTTTTTGGCTTTTGGATGCTTTATGTTTGGGTATATGTCTACAATAATGACTCCCCACAGGGCTTACGGCGGCTATTGTAACTTTAAGACTTTTACTGGGGAGATCCGTTTACTCAGTATGAGAAGGGATAAGGAAACAATTTTTTTTTTTACGACAGTAGTAGATGGATATGAAGAGTTAAAAGCCTTTAAAAAGGTTTTTTTTTAGTTTGAAGATGAAGAAGTATACATATAGATACCTTTTTAGATTTTTCCCGATGTATTTTAATACCAAACTGCGCGCAATTAGGTGGAGAGGTTCAGAGGAAAATAAAATTTATTATGTTCTATGCAATGTAAAAAACGGTGTTGACCAGAAAATTTACAGCACACCTACATAAATCCACCCAGAAACGTAGGGTCCTGACAATAGCAACTGCAGCAAAGTGCTCATGACTAGTTTACAGAAAAAAGAGCAGGATGAGCAGCCTTGCTCAGCTCAGTGTCTTAATTTTGCAAAGATAAATCATGTATCGAAATATGATTATGGGCATTCAATAAGGCTTCTAGAATCATTATCGCTCACAATAGACTCAAATAGACTCTTTTCCCTATACAAATCTCCATGTTTTGGTCGGCAGTCTTCAAAAAAGTTCTTAACGCTTAATTTTTCCTGGAGACGTGACCTTTTGGTTTTAAGAGCTATTAGCCTAACTTGTTATGTTATTTTAGAAGTCGTTAAGTGCTATCTACACAATTCCTGTTTACAGGTGGCCAACCTTCGATGGAATAGGCTTAATAATTGTGTCATATCAAGAAAGATATGGCCCATCTGTAATAAATCAAAAACAAACGAGGCCAATAGGAGTTCATGCAGCCAAGCTAGATATCTCAAAAGACGTTCTGTCTGTGGATGCAGAAATAATGAAGAGAAAGAATCTCTAACTCACTTCCAGATATCCGGCCTTAGCGGGGGACCAGACAATATCCATTTGGCAAACCCTCTTTTGACTACTTGGAAGAGTTATGTATGTGGTAAAAGGGTTGAAGATTTCATAATTTTTCTGAACTAAAGTGGGTGGATATAATATCCCTATAAAATCAGTTTACACAATCACAGCTAGCAGGAAGAAATTATTCTCTATTTGTTTTTTGTTAGTCCAGCTCTATCTAAAGGCAGAACCTGGGGTATATTCAAAAGTGGCTGATGGCAACATTTTTTTAAACACATACTATTTATGATCTCGGCAACAGAAATTCCTTAAATATACATACATACATACATATGTAAAACATATCAAAATCTTAACTGAAAGATACTGTTGATAAAAGACCGACTTGTAACCTTCCTTCATATTTTTTTATGTCTTTTTTTTAAGCCAAACTTAACATCCCTGTCGATATCCAAAACAAACATTTACATGTCACGCTACTACGTATCCTACTACTATCCTTTGCGAAAACGTGAAAACCACTCAACATTATTGCTCACCCATGTAATCATGCGCCTAAGCAACACCAGAAAAAATAATCCACATGTAGCGTCCACCTAACCCAAGTGATTAACATCACTCTCCCACTGTACAACACACAGCACAAAGCGCATACAACAACTTGACCACTGAAATTCACTCTCAATAATAAAACATAAATATTTTGCCACCAATTTCCACTTATTTCTCGTCTATAAAATAATAAATTTCACCGGCTTAAGAGGGGCGTGCTTCGCTCTCGATCGTATATGTGTGTATCGTGACCAAGCCACAATTTACCCTGAATTATGACAATTTTCACTTACAGCAGTCACCTAAGACCCAAGTTGGTCAGCTGGACCCGTCCATCGTGCACCATTAACGTTCGCGGGAGAGCTCTGTCCTATTGGGGAGCTGGAGCTCGGGTCGAACGGTTCATAAATCGCACGTCATGGAGCTGTTGCCGATTACCGTGTAAGTATTCTTTATGACCACGGTAACTCTGGTCATACGCATTAATGACCAATATCCATGCCAAAGCCATACGGTCTCCCCTTAACCAATGAAGTATGGAAATTATGATCGGAGTGGAATAGGAGAAATCTGATCAGGAACCGACACAGAGGCAGGCGCTGGCGCTGGAGCTGGAACTGTTCCCCATGACACAGCCATACAGAAGCAGGTTTAGTGGTGAGTACTTTAGGAGATGGTGGGCTGGTGTTGTATAGGTATATGGAAAATGAAGTTTTGCATTAATTATCCACCTCGTCGCAGAATGAGTCCTTAATTGAGACTTAATGATATTGCATATCTCTTGGAATGTTGTTCTTGAAAATATCTCTGTTCGTTGAGTTTATGATTATTTGATTTTTGGCTGTTGATTGAGGATTATTAGATAAACTGAGAGACATTTCTGTAAGAAATAAGTTTTAATTAATAATGAATGTGTTTAGAGGTAGTTAAACCCATTCATGATGGCAGGTTAGTGGAATATGTTGCAAATTCGAACGTGTTCGCATAATCACTGCAAATTGGTACTAGGGACAGGGGGATTTAGAAGTGACAATAAGTCAATGGTGAAAGTGCTACAAAGGCAAAGTAGTCATTAAATTCAAAATATCCGACGCACATGAAATAGTAAAAATGTTACGTCTGTAATACTGTCGAAGCTTTTAAAACGAAATCTAGGAAAGTGTCTGAAATTAAGAAGAAATAACAGTGAAGGGTGTTTTTTAGAATGTCATACTTTTTGAATAACTGTCAAACGTGAGTTATTTTTCGTGGTCAAGATGACATTTATGTCCACTATAGTCGGGCAAATTGTCATGGAAAGACTTTCACTGCAATAACGCTTTCAAATTGTTAAGGCTAGGTTAGTGAAGCATAAATCGTTGAGGTCTACCCTCCATTTACTAAGGGATGACTCCAATGGTCAGTTCAGATACGGATAGAAGATCGATCTGGTGCGAAAATTATCTGTGCATTTGATTTGATTGTATTAAATTTAATCGATTTCGAGACTGCTTGACTGTCATGGAAAATAGTTATATTCGACGGAAGAAGGTAACTGTGTTCTATGCATTTTGCAGCGTTTTCTATTGCCAAATTTCAGCTTGGAATATACTGCACGCTTCAGGTAGACTAAAATATTCCTGATGTTTTAGTTTCTCGGAGAAAAAATCTGCTCCTGTACCTATCACCGTTTTTGAGGTGAAGATCTCTATCCTCAGATCTTTATATATACAGTCAGTCACGAAAGTCTACATACAGCCCTGAAAAGTGCTAAATCCTCATTTATAGACAAAATTTCAATTTTGTTTTTTATTAGATAACAGTATTATTGTTTAAAAACATGATTCAAAACAAAAACAAATCATATCCTCAAATAATTCAAAGAAAACAAGAAAACAACCAAAAATTCAATTCAAATTTAGCACTTTTGCACTTTTCAGCGCTGTATGTAAACTTTCGTGACTGACTGTATGCTTTATACCCATCATGCCCGGCTGGGAATAGAATAGGGATATCAATGTTGAAATCGTTGGTAAGTGCTGTAAAGCTTGCGGAGTTATATGTTTCGTCATATAGTTTCATATAGTTTCCACAGAACCTTTTATGAACAGATCCAGGAGAAGGTGATGAAGGATCATGACTAGCCCTACTTGCGGTGCATTTATTACGACTCCCGTGATGCAAAGTGCTGCCAACCTTTCCATTTTGTAGAGTTATTTCATATATGTAGCACTTGATATCTGATTTGATAGACTTAAGACCCATAGGAGGTGACAGCTCTGATAATTTCTTTGTACATCCAGCGAATGATGCGCGGTGGCATTCCTATCCTCTCCGAAAGGTCCTCTTACACGCGTAGAGAGCGTTTCTTTGTCCTTTCTTCAACATTTCTTAACTAAGATAACTTGGTGTCTCGAACGATCCCGAGATATTTCGCCTCAGATGCGAGACTTATTCTAATACCATCTAGCTTTGGTAATATGAAATTAGGTATCTTTCTAGTAAACAAGCTCGATTTTTGAAGGTTAACCCCCAAACCGATCTGTTTGTGCATAAACTGATAACGCAAACTATAAGAACCTAAATCCAGTCCTAAATCAAACTGTCTAGGAACTTCAAAAGTTGAAAAAATCACGATTGATTGTTCTGATTGCATCCAACTTCATTAACAATGCAGGGTGAAGTATGTATTTAGTATATGTAGTATCCCAGTCATCCATGAGCATCCTATAAGTCTGTCTGCATTCTGAAGGGTATGTTCAGGTCTTGAAAATTCGAGGACTAAATTTTCTGGGTTGGAAGTGGTTACAGGATTTATCAGCACCTCAAAAGGGTATGCTTAACTATCAAGAGGGGGGTAAATAAGCACTACATCTAGAGTAGAGTCAGGCGTTCTACAGGACTTTGTTCAGTAATTGAATAACCTAGTACACTGATAGCGCTTGACTTCATTTATTTTTCCAACTACAATCGTATATAGGATACCTACAGTGGGTGTTAAATCCATTAATAGAATGATAAAATCCTGTCCACTATTATGTACTGCCATTATGTTTATTGACGGATCGCATTAAACTGCGTTGTGTAAACAAACTCCTAGTACGTGTCTACATAGCTTGATTGAAAAACGTTCTTTCTTTTAACTTGTATCTCTCTACGACAGATGTCCTACTACAATTTCATTTGGTCTTCCATCATATCCAATATTTGCCCATCAACATTCGTATACAACTTCAATCAACACTGAGTCAATAAAAGTACATACTCGTATTCATTTGAATCCTTAGAATGTCTCACCCATCCATCCCACCAGCTTTACCCAAATCCCGAGTGGAATTTCCATTCAACTTCTATACCGACCGACCCACACGGCAGGAATTCGATTAAAAAAGAGGAATTTCATTCCGAGAATTTTATTTACCAGAGACTTTCTCGAACACGTGTCCAAATTTTCCGCTGAAATTCTATTTTTCAATCCTTGAGCACGCAAAATGTTCTCCATGTGTACACAAGGCCATATACTAGTAGTACTGCTGCATCCTCATCAACACACAAGGGGGAGAATTCGAAACCGGGCTACTTTTACTTTTGCATTTACAACCCTGTAGCGCATGTAGTTTTCATCGTTTTGTGTGCGAACACTTGCACGGATTCGATTCGAATTTGAGATCTTGAAGATTTTTTTCTGCCATGTGTGTGATGTGTTTCGAAAGATTTGAACGTTTTATCGCGACAAAATCACAGGAAATTCGATTTATGTCCTGACGTAGTCAATCGTGATGTTAGATTTTATGACAATCGATGTAACAGAGGCTATTGCAATTGTTTTATGATTCCAAAAGGATGCAAGCAGCTTTATGAGTGCTTTTTCGAGTGGCACTTCAATTCTGTTCATCACAAATTAATTGTTTCTCCTCTCAGTGTCGCATTACGAGTTCCTTCCTGTTCTCACCCTTTTGGCTTTCAAATGTTTTCCAAAATACTCTCCCTTATGGACAATTGAAACAATTTCATTCGATTGTAAGTATTATTTGAATTTCATGACTGTTGAGTGAATAATTTGCTATGCTAAGGATCATTCATCGTCGTCGTCGTCGTCGTCGCCGTAGACACGGTATAGGTACTCGTAGTTGGGTTCGCAATCACAACAACAAAGAAGAAAAAGTGTCTCCATAGTTGAAGCCACGTGCAACATAGAAACATTGTACGTATACCACGCCAACAGCTGGAGCTTAGAAGTATATTAAGTAGATCGTAGTGCCGCTTTTTTTTTTGATGATTACTGACGACTGGGGACATGACCTCAGCTTTGAGAAGGGGGTGGCCCTGATGCATTATTCACCGCACTGACACGTGGCTTCCGATCACGAACGACGACGACGGCAACGACGACAACGACGGTGGCGGGCGGTTCGTTAGTGGCCCGGGAAAAATATATGAACTGACGGCGGCTGCCAGATTGTTTGACAATAGCGGCAACAACGTGCATTCTCATTTGAAGAGTGGGAGTGTGTGTGTGGGGTGGATTGTTAGTTTCGTCTTAGTGATCAGAGGACTAGGGAATCGAGTGGGAATATTGACTATTAGAGGCACATAGAGGCACATTGTATGCATTGTAATCAATTCGTAGGACACGTGCCAGAAAGTTTATTCCAACTAATGACTATATACTCAAGGGGCCAGTTGGTTGTCCTTAATTGGAAGATCTTTTGATCCTGAATGGGGTTGGGTGTGCTGCAGCAATTAGGATATTAAACGAATCCAAAAAGTGCAAAATATCTATGAATGACTTAAGTTTTTAGTTTCTTTGCTTCTTGGGCTATGGTTAGTAAGTGATTGTTTGAAAAAGGTGTCAGGTTGATTATTTGACGTAAGACGACTCTATCATCCTTAACGCAGTCTGACTGTCAATGTAAATGGCGATATTATTGGGGAACATTGATCCCATCTCAAGTAATTCCGCAGCTTTGAATAAAGACATCGGCGAAGGACGAAATCCAGACAATTTAGCGTTTGTTGTTGGTGGTAAGGAAGTCTGAAATCTCTTGACATCGTCACAAAGAAAAAACTCCAGAGATGTCAAATCATGCCTTGTTCAGACGGCGATTTGACTGGTCGATTTTTGGAGGTACTCGTAACACAGTCACCAAACTTCGACTTCAATAACTCCATTCTTTGAACAGCTATCTTGTTTAAACCACATAGGTACATACATACATACATATGCTCCAACTCATCATCTTGAAATTTGTCAGAAAATAGTCAGTTTTCAAGAAAACGTCACTGACACCATGAGTTTGAAGCTTTTCAATACCAAATTTCAATGATTTTTCACAAATCGAAGGAATACGGAAATCGAACACTGACTTGATTTTTCACTTAATTTCAAGATTATATGCGTCCGTTTGGTTTGCAAACAAAGACCATTAGAAACCAAGAGTTTCCTCTTAACCTGCAGTAATCTAGTTAATGTTGGTAACAGCTTGCCGATTGTTCAGTTCTACGCACTCAAGAAGATCGATACCAAGTTTATGAGTATTTTCCTGTCAATTGACTGAAAATTTGTTTGGAAGACTGATTGGGAATCAACTGTGTGAGTGTAATATACTCAAACGAAGAAAATTCAAACTTGTAGCACTGATCTTAGGTTTCTTAGTTTCTTGGTAAGCCACTAATAGCTGACGAGGCTTGAACGAAGATATCCAGTTGATGGCCTCCAGTCCTGCAGTAGGTGTGGTTCTCACGGCACTTGTGGTGCCTATACAGTCAGTCGGTATTTTCGTGAGAGTCGTTAAGTCGGCGGTCTTGCTGGTGGCATACAAGATAGGCATAAGCTTAATCGTTAACACTAATCCTTAACGCCTATCAAATGTTATTACGCAGATGCAATACTGACTTCAGTAAGATGCAAACAATGTGAGAAAAATTATTCGTTTTTACAATGTACATACATAGATACAAATATGTATATGTATCTTCAAGTTAGTTATAAAATAGAAATGTATTTACAATAATCCTTATCTGATGTACTATACCTCGTTTATTTAGCATCTCTTAATTCCCCCCATGTGGTTATACATAAATACATATTCATATAGGTATACAGACTCATATGTATATATAAATAAGTAGATCTAAATGAGATTCTCAACTTTGCAATACCATTTTATAGACTATAGCTGTATGAATATAAATCTCAATTTGCACAGAAACCTAACCACATCGAATCAGAGCCTAAAGTCATTAGACCAAAACTTACTTACGCTCTTAAATCACAATCAGAGAACGAAGGACAATCTTCACTCTAGGCTAAACATATCGGCAGTACAACGTACCAATGTATTGCTTCCTTGGCTACCCATCTACACAGCGAACGTCCGAACGTCTGCAATTAGTTAAAGTGTAATAAAATCTCATTCGAGAATGCCAAGCAACGCCATACATATACGTAGAACGCAATTCGTATCGTGCAAACGCCCCCAAGGGACTCCATTAAAAATATTAAAACGACCATGTCGCGCATAAGGTCGCAAATCATTTTTGTGTGCGTCCCCCGTAGGTGCGCACGTGTGCATCCTGCCGCGCACTTTAAGTTGTATGTACACGAACTTTTCATAGCCCAGAGTGAAACAATGTAAATAAGGACATTGTGCCAGTGTTTACGTGGCAAAGAAGCAATTTCATGTGTATGTTCACATCGAAGAAAGACGAAGCCAAAGTAATGCCTGAGAAGAATAATAGTCAGCATAAAATGAAATCCTTAATGAGAAGAAATCCAATAAATGTCCTTTTGCACGTGTTCAATAAGTGAATCCCCCTGCGTCTTTGTGTGTGGGTATCTAATTCCGGTCACGTGAACGATGCGATATGGAAAGAGAAAATTTTAATGAAATACTTTGAAATGTTTGACAGGGAGCGGGGGTGCATAATAGGACTAACGGAACTTGATCCATTAAGGCTGCAAGCGTTGCTGTTTTTTTTTTATTGGTATATGCTTCCTTATTGGTTTGTAAGTGCGATGTCGACCGGAAACATGGTACAGTGAGAACTCAGAGAAATCGATTGGGAACTGCATGACGCGACGACATTCACGACAGGATATCCTTTGTAGACGGTTTCCAAGGCGGCGGCCATTGTGTTAAAAAATACCCCATTGGGGTGTATAAAGTTAGACGACGACATAGCAACCCCCACTGGCATGTAATTGGATGTAGCTATGTTGAAAAGACAGAGTAGAATGCGGTGATTATTTAATTCAATTACGTAGCAAACGAAGTTTATATTAACAAATGGTTTCTGGAATCATTGTGGGTGCTTTTGAATATAAAAAAAAATCATTGCATTGATTTGGACCTTGAATTTTCATAAATAGTACGTTGTAAGCAATGCAGGACTGTCTCCCAAATGGAAGAGTATTTTAGTTTTATTTATGTTGTACTTATCGTATAGGATAAAGACCGTAAGACTCACAATGCTCTCTTCATTTGTAAGAAGACATCGGATAGAGTCCATAAGACTCATAATGCTCTCTTCATTTGTAAGAGGACAGCGGGAAAAAGTGGGGTCTGAAATTGTCATCTGAAATAGTAAGGCAATGCTCGCAGAACCGTGTCAAATAATGTTGGGTACCTGAACACAGCAATATAAATAAGAATATCGATAAGGCTACTCTCTGGTCATTGCTGGCTATTAGATTGGGATTATCGAACATGAATGTATGCAGGTACTGTGATGACCTACATGTATCAAAGAATGTTATTCATCTACTTAATCTGGGAATGTCAACCCATTGCCCGGAGTAGACTAAAACACCTTCAAAGATACTTCTTCAATAACTTAGAGGAAGTAGAATCTTTGAACCAAATTGATGCCATATTAAGGTTCTGTAGAGACATTAAGTGAATGGTTTAGGATAATTACCGTGAAGCCTGCCTAGAAATCGCTATAGGAGCCTAGTGCTTTATGATAACCTTGTTATTCTTGTTATGATAACCTTGTTAACATACCCGAAATGAAAGCAAATTATTCGTATGTACTTTAATAATAAATCAATTCTTTTCACAATTTGAAAGGCCTATAAGCAAGTTTATCTATATAAAGATGTACATCCCAATTACTGCAAACGACTTAGCCGTGACGTTCTTTGAACTCACCCAAGCGCATTTTTTTTGAAAAATACAAAAAAAAAAAAACCTTCTACGCGTTTCTCCCAGCTCCTCAATTTAGCAATTAAAAGATGATAAATTATCTCACACGTTGATTTATTAACACCAATTAAAGGGATACGTGTAAAGAAATAATCGACTTGGACTCAAACGAGCTTCTGCTTAAGCACTAGTAATTATCTCCAAAAAACTGATTTATAAACCAAGCCAGCAAAGGTGTTTAAAAAAATAAAAAGAAATAAAATCTCCGACGTGCCTAACGAGATTTTGATGAGTAAGCGACTAGTGATGAAACGCGTTGCAAACACCAAAAAGTGGAGAAAAAACGGACAATGACAGGAAGACGCATCTTTTTAAATTAATGTTTTTTTTTTTTTTTTTAAGTTTCAGACACATGAAGGCAGTTAAACAAAAGCCTTTACTGTTAAGCGAATATGTGAATATCTTCATAAAATTCGACTCATTCGACTCATTGAACCAAGTGTTTTTTCTCTCCAGCCACCCTTCGTAGTAGCAGTCTAACAAAGGCGTTCGTCGTCGGCTAACAAAGGCACCGTCACATAGTTTAAAAAATCAATAAAAACACATCCGTGGAATAGCAAGTGGCATTCAAGCCATTTACATAAAAACCCCATCAACGACATGCAACTTAGTGAGGCATTTGCATATATGTATGTAGCTAGGTTTCGTAAGTCTACCCCATTGAGAGCTCCCGAAACCTAAACAAAAGTCTACAGTAAACATACATAATTTTGTATTCAAAAGTCACAGTCTGTAGATTCCAAAATGGCTGCCACGAGACAGGTAATTGATTGATGTTAATGGTAAGGGTAAGTGGGTGGCTTAAAATGGGGGGGGGAATCAGTAACCACCCAAAGCTTAGCTGAGGTAAACTTGAAATGTTTCCATGACAACACACCTAACTTTGGATACAGAAGGCGTGTCATTTCTCCGTTCATTTCTCTCTCGATTCTACAGTACGCAACTACAATTGGGGCTTCGTTAATGGCGCCCAAATAAGGATGCTTGGGGTTGCAACATACACGGAGAGAGAGAGAGACGGTTTTGCGCCTGGAATACAAATGGCTGACCATTGTTGATATTGATCGGAAAACCTGCGCTTTACCGAAATAATGGCGGCTGTTTCAGGTTGGAGACTTTGCATGGAAATGGGGAGAATAACGAATTTCTTTGGGGGTAGATACTTACCCATGTCTTGTGTGTGGATTTGTTTTTGTTCATCAAATTGATGTCGTTAGGTAAATTGCTGACGTTATGTAACTACGTAAGAAAAATCACTGTCCAATTATAGAATTTATGTGTAATTAGCTGAATATCAAGTGACAGTATTAATGAAGCTTGGGTTCATGGAACAATTAACCTAACGAATTATATTTAATTATACCGTATGCCATTAAATAATTGTTATAAGTTTCAATTCAGGTTAAGATAGAAAAATAATCTTCTGTCGCAATTTCAAGATACTTATTTAGAACTACTGGTCCAATCGGTTTCTTCAATTTTCATTATGGTGGGTAGTAGTCCTTTGACTTTCATGTTAAGCAGACAGCATACCAATATTTAATTTCACATTCTTTGACAGAATGGTCAAATGGTTTCAGTATAATGTACATATGTGACACTGTTCCAAATAAGCATGACACCTAAGACTAGGGCTATACCGCGTTGTTATTTGATCCTCCACGCTGGAGGTTTGATGTGCATTCGCTCTACTTGAGCTAGTCATTTAAACGATGAATTCGAACCTTGATCCTGAACCTGTTGTGTTCGTTGGTGTACAGGGTCCCCGACGATCGAGATGTCCCCAGAAATTTGAATGATTATACACTGAGATCTCAGATAGTTCTTGTAAGCCCTGGCAGTAATGTCTGTTCCTCAAGTGACATAAGCTTGGGCTCGGATAGCGGATAGTCTTAACCGCAGACTCTACTTTTTTTACGAGCAACACGAACAACACGAGCTTGAATTTATGAGGATTAAAGTCTCTTTAGTTGTTCGTAAGAAAGCTTGTTTTTAATTGCCTTTTTTGCACTTGGCAAGGTATTACTTGCTTGATCCCTGAGGTGGTGTAATTTTCAGAGTTTAAGCCATAGCTCAGGGTAGTGATGAAGTCCAGGGTGGACATGATCCTCAATGAACAATTCTCACTAGCCAGATCGATTGTTAGCCAGTTTTCTTCAATTTCGCACACCAAATTCATTTCTACTAGAGCGTACCACTGTAGGTGAAGTCATCCTCTAATACGCCTTTCCTCCGAGATGGATTCAAGGAGTGTGTTGGAACTTTAACGCACATAATACAGCCAGCTAAGACCGATGTATTTGTACTCTTCTGATTAGGTCAATGTCGATATGTGTATAGGTCGAATCTTGTATCTTGTCACCTCACCGTCTATCCAGACAGGACCAGATGAAGCAAGACTGGGATGGTCAGAGTCATATACAGTGGCACTTTAGTTGTTCGAGAAAGAAGTCACAGAAGACTATCTGTGAATTATCTGACGCGTGTACTCAACACCCAACATAACACAGTAACAAGCATCCTTCAACTAGTTTTGAAATTAAACAAAGATCGTTCATAGAACACAGCAGATCCGAATGGCCTACAGCGAGTTTAATACACTCATTAGAATGTATTATTATTATCGTTGGTTTGCAAAAGAGGGGTAGCTTTATTTCACATCTAGAATATCTCTTTTTATGATGAATCCGCTAAACATTGTTGAGTCCACTTACACTTATGTATGTATTTGAATTGTTAATCTTATCTCTTGAAAATATCATCCCCTTTCCTTTGCAGCTTAACTTCTTAACTTCATGATTAATGTTTCATTTCCCAATTGCTTTCGAAAAAAAAGCTTCTGTTTCATTACCCAAAAATCCTTTTGTAATCTTTCCATTGAATATCTGCTTGCACGTGTCCATCCAATTCGATATGAATCTCTGTTTCACGCAATTATTCGCCAGCCACCCCAGCCGACCGCCCATCTGAAACACACAAAATGCCAAGTAATCCCGGATAAGTTATTCGTTATCCATGACGAGCGCATGTTCCTTACCCAAGAAAGATGAACAAAATTTCAGTCCTCCTCAGATGCCCGGTTGCAGATAAACAGCACACGACACACAACTAAAGAATTCAACGGCGCCCATAAATCCAACAACCGACAGTTGAAATGGACACTGAAGGTTTCAGGGATCATGCAGGGTTGCATGTGCAGCACCATCTCAGATAGGTTTGCATGCAGAAGTCATGCAGCAGTAGTAGTAGGAGAACAGCAGCACGTGCATCGATAAGAAGCTCGAAAACTTTCCTCCCTACACAACTGCCATACAACTGGTCGGGTAGATTCAAATCGGGAGACTTTCCAGCGTCTGAGCGACATGAGAGAAAATGCAAATCATCCGAGATTGCGACGCAGAGAGTCTGAATCTCCTGGTCCTGCTGCTGTTGCTGTTGCTGCAGCATGCAATTGACATGCCAACATGGAGGCCAGACTTTGTCCACTCTGTGTTTACTGCTGCGGCTCCATCGTTGGACAAGGTGACTTTTTCGTGATTTGCGATTTTTATCAACAATATGAAATAATCCAGAGTAACAATATTGTTACGCTAAAAAGACCCCAGCTGCCTGCGAGGCTCCTTCAGCATGGCTTGGGAATAAAAGCGCATGGTCTCACTCGCTTATCTGCGTCCAGCATTATTCAAAGTGTGTCGCACGCCGTAGAAAGCAGTTCATAGCGTAATCCTTGCTGGAGTGGAGTTTCTCCCGAACTCGAAGTTCCCCCCTGCTGGGCACGAAGTGTTTGTTGTGGCTGCGACAGACGGCGGCGGCGGCGATCGGAGATCGGCACAGGGAAAAGGTTTTGTATTGTGGCTGCTGCCAACTGGCAACTCTGCGTTATACAAGACAAGACGGAACGAAATGATTTAAAACCTTTCTGATCAGACGATAAACTATCTGATTTCATTGTGGGCCAAACACAAAAATGTTCGCGGACATGAATCACAGAGTCCAGATGCGAAGAGTTACGTGGCAGTCAACGGCGGCGGTTGGCTTAATTTACTTGGGCAGAGCGATATCAGTGTAAGGTAAGCATTTGGGTAATTTAAATTGTTGGACAATGAAAAATAGCTTTTTTAGGGTATAATGAAAATAAGTGAGGTAGGCGGTTCGTGATTCGTGATTCAAAGGGAAAGGGTTTCATTGTACTCTTTAGCTGAAGGAAGCAGAAACACTAACAAATCAGGCGTTATGTGTTAAGAAACTCAGCAACAGAAATAGGAAAGCTAATTAGATCTTGAACCTGCACCTTCAATAAGAAGTCGAAAAATAAGAAACATTGCAGGATCTAAGATACATTAATATATAGCACGAAGATGTTCACATCACATTTTTTAGACATCCCACGAAGCTTTCAGAAGATGTCTCGAAGGAGTTCTCTCAACAGATGTGTAGCCTAGTACCAGACACTCTTCTGCAAGAGCTGATAGATGTCGACATAAACTGTCAAGGATGTGCGGACGACATAGTAATCATTGCAAGAGGTAAATTCTAGGAAATACTCTGCGAAATTATTCAAAAAGAAATACGAGTACCACAGAGGTTGTGTTGAGCGATCGGACATAGAGCAAATCCAACTAAAACCACAATAGTACCTTTCACTAAGAAAAAGCACCTGCAACATATAGAGTTGACCCTCAAGAGTAAGTCACATACCTAGGCAATATACTAGACAGGACCATCTCAGGAAAAACCTGGGTATTTCATCCAGCATCATAAATTTGATACAAAAATTACTAATTAAAAGGACCGCTCTAATGAATCTGACAAATACCAATTTAAACATCACACAAGCAAATGGTACACAAATGGTTCTAAAAGGCCCTCAGGAACTGGCGCAGCTGTGGGCCCAGGATCAGGTATTCGGAGTCTTTACGAACGTTCGCCTGCACTTTCCAAGCAGAGGTTTAATCATCGACAGAAGAAATCGTGAAATTTCACGAAATGCAATCCGAAAAGGAGTAAGACGTGGTTGCTTATGTAAAAACTGACTGTGAATTCTAACAGGCTAGACTTAAGGAGCATCTCAAGAAATTTGGTATAAACGATGGGCATGCATATTCTGCATTAAACAGGACGAAACGTTAATGGAATGTGAAGCACTTGCTCATTTTTTTCAAAGACTAGTGGAGGGGCTCTAACTCGAGTATCCCGTCGATTAGATTTACTTTGGAAGAACAATACTAAGGTCGCATTGCTCTTGTATTTCGCTACCATCTACCATACTAAAATGGAAACGATAAAAGCAGTTCTGATCATGATTGGCGATTATTAAATTATATAAGTACGTGGCCACTTTCATATAAATCCCATGGGATTGGTGAAAATACATAGTACTGAATTGAGTGAAGGAATTAAAGGAATTAAAACGAAAAAAGCAGTACACCACGCCCACTTTATTAAAGCTGATACAGAAGAATCGTACGATCCAATTCAAACTAAATATCGTTCATGAGATCTCAAAAGAAAGTGATGTAACCACTTCAATCCCGGATCTTAAGTTCTCCTTACAAGCTCATATTGTCTCAAACATCAAACCATACCCACATCAACCTCATTAAAAATCCAATTTGAATACTATTCTCATTCAAATCAACCATCTCTCTGTCCAATTAAGCCCACCGCGCCGAGTCGATCACAGGCTTCTAATCCAGGTGCATGTGTAATAAAAAAACATAATTTCGTTCTCATTCATAGTCCACCAACAGTCAAGCACTATCAGTGTCGTGGCCATCATCGGCGGCTCTTTTTAATTGATTGTTTCGCATTATCGCCGCCTTGTTAAGACTTTGGAGAACAAAAGATGGAAAAATGTCTCTCCAACAAATCACCGTCAATATTTCGATTATTATCGATTACGTTCACGTTGGTTTGTCGCCGCTTTACGTACGGTCACGCTCTTCGAGCACCAATAGCGCACCTTTTAAAATAGACCACTGTACACATTGTACACACAATTGCTCTGTAGTCCCCCTTCTCTCTAATGGAGTCCAAGTCCAAGCAATAGATCCCAAGTGTCGTCCATGTCTCCAAGACGCGACGTCAGTCTATGTCGACATAAATTCCTATTATCGAGCGAATGGAAATTTATCGCCCCCAGACGATTGCACGTTTTGCCAAGAAGACAACAACATCGGCCACGACTTGGACTCGCCGGCTTGGACAGCAGTGACAACAACGACATCTACGACGACTACAACGATCGCGACGAAATAAAATAACAACAACTGTGGCGGTCGGTGGTGGTGATGGTGGCGGCGGCGCGCGGAGTCTTGAACGATAGAGGAGACGTTTCCTGTGCGCACAAAGTACGTGATGAGGCTTCAAAGTCCAGCGTTGATTGGCGGTGATTAGCGCTGATTATTTACAACGAATGCGTCGCCTCTCGCTAGCTGCGAACTGTTTGTTTGCTGGAGCCGAGGTCTGTTGGACACCTCTACGGAACACGTCGTTGACATGGCTTCGAGTTCGGCTCGAGAGCTCACAGAGACCATCGCCAAAGTGAACAACACGAGTTGGGACTATGTTCCAGGGGTCTGGTGGTCGTAGTTTAAAAATAGATACGATTAGATATGGTAAACGCATGCTGAATGCTCATTCATAAGGAGCGGGTAAATCTGTCGTAAATGTTTCTACTGACTACGTGTATGTGTTTGTGTATGTACATATGTGTGGTCAATTGGGTGATAATTGCTCGAGTGGGTGTGGATTGGATTTTATTGGCCTCGCTACGGACTTACCTCCATAAGTTTCCGATGAATTTGTGTGGTGGCCTTATGCATAGCTTGGGTGTCTTTTGGATTAATTTGCATTCATTGCAGGAACCGGAAATGTCGAACCCGTGTTCTGTTGCGCTTGTGTGGTGGAATGGTGGTCTTCGGTCTAAAATTAGAATTGTTTTTAATTAGAAGGCAAACAATGCATTGGATGAATGGGGTTTGATGTCTTTTTTTAAATTGTGACACGAGACAACCGTTGAAGGAGAATAGGAAACACGTTTCCTTTGCAGTTAAATAGTTGATGCATTTTAAATGAGTTGCGATGGAAGGGGAGTTCAAGAATGTAGATATGGTAATGTTCTGTGTTTTACCAGAAATAGAAATCTTTACCCATTTTGTCTATGTATTAAGCAGTACAGTAGAGGAAGGGTAGTCAGATCGAATAACTTGTTACCACATTTGTGATCGCAGCATGGTCAGATTCAAGATTGGTCAAGAAGTCTAACGCTTTACACTAGAAGCTAACACCCGATGGCAATGATATCGATGAGCGTACAGCAATCACGGCTCGGTTTGCAGCGATCTCAGTAATAGAGAGGACCGAGCTAGAGTCCCCAATATCGCGTAAAAAGAACAACGTTAGGTGTATCGACTCACTTACCTCAAGGGCTGAAGTAGCAGCAAACAGGTGTGACAGCAGGACTGTCTATAACATTACTAAAGAGCTCATTGGTAAATAGTCGAAACTCCAAAGAACATGCAGTGAAGAGTTTATATGGTAACCTTCTGATTTGAGGCTCAGCTCACTAAATGGAGGGAACACTTCGCTACACTCCTTAACCATTTGGACAATGGTGTTATTGTCTCGAACTCTAATGACTCTTCCGAAGCAACGAATTCCCGAATTCGCACTGGAGCTCCTAGTAAAATAGAAATAAGAACAGCAATCAAGTCCCTCAAGAGAACCAAGCGGTGGGCAGTCCTGCGTTCTCACGGCCGTAGTCAAGATAATAGCTAAACTCATATTAGAACATTTAGATTCAACTCTCAACCTTAAACAGGATCCTCCTACATCGACCACATAAACAGGTCATAATAGAGCAATGAGTCGATTACATGCCTTCTCTTCATCTAATGTTTATCGATTTCGATAAGGTTTTCGATATTTTGAATCGAGTTTCTATTTGGTCGGCCTTGCGCAGTAGAAGCATCGCAGAAAACTCATAGCCCATTATCAAAAGTACATACGAGGGTAGTAATTGTCATGTCTTACACAATGGCAAGGTGTCAGAGGATTTTGAAGTTCAAAGTCAGGAGTACATTCCTGTTATTCTTGAAGCATTGACGGAAAATAAATCCATCCAGTCATTAAGGCGGAACAGCTGACAAACAGAAGAGTTTCGTTTTCTTGCTTAGACACTATCCGGAGCTTGTTTAGATACAAATGTACATATTCCTCGGTGGACCGGTGCTTGGAAAGTGGTAACTAAGTTAAAAATCTCATTATACGAGCACAAAACTGTAAATCCCATTACATGCGTCTGCCATACTTAGATAAGATAAGCACAATCAATTTATTCATTTCTATAATTTCCACAGTGTTCCATTCGAACACAGTGTAGATAATACAAATCCATTTGTAGTCGACTAATGAATAGAAGCTGCTAAGCCTTGGAAAGCTTCTTGACATAATTAATAGCCTCATCCGATCATTTGTGAATTCAACAATCAATTTTGGTGAGAATATGTTCAGTGCTGGCTCTGGTCGTCTAAGCCTTTTATAACCGTTAAATCTCTACCAAAACTTACTAATTAAAAATTCTAAAGCGCTTCATCAATCATCCGCTCACAAATGTGATTGTTTGTTTGTTCCCATGCTCAGGCCATCAACAAAGTTGAGGTCATTTCCAAATCAGCTGAATAAAATAGCTTCTCAGATAATTAAATCCCCGAAACAGAAAACCTGTTGCATTGATCAATGCCACCACACCGATCGGTCGCTCCGAACTAGCCGCTATCATGTCACAGTGGCCATTGACCAAATTTAAGAGTCCGTTTGTTGTTTTCCCCAAACCGGTTCACTTTCCTCAGTATGCGCCACTTTAATTATGTGACAAAGGGGATAACACCTGCACCGTGATTAAGAATTCGGTGACCCGGAGCGGTGCCCATTTACATAAGAAAACAACAATATTCTGCTTTTGTTTTTATGGGAAGGCGGCATGGCGCGGCGCCCCTTGGGATAGAGCATCGCATCAGTATATCCATTCTCCATTTTCAATTGCTACATCTCTCCAAGTCGCGGATCATCATCAGCGAGGAGCCCAACCCATGCAAGGCAACAATTTTATAAACAACAATTCGTCGAAGTCCATTTAAGGAGTTCCTCTCGCTTTTTATTGCCTCGAGGTTGGATGAAGGCAAACTACAAGAAAAAAAAAAAAATAACAATCTCTTCACTTGCAAGGTGGTCCAGACCCGGACCGAAGTAATGAAATGCAAACCGATGTACGAATCGCAATGAAATATTTTAATAATAATTGCTTCAGCTGCATTGAGCACTGAACAAGACCATAAACCATGGGAGAGGCTGTAGGTACTTATTCCAAAGGAATTCATTGCAAGCGTTCCCTACCATTACAGAGATAACTTTGGTTGACGAATATGAATTCCAGAAAGGACCATTGCAGGTACACTGCGCATGTGTGGCGCCATAACCTCGGCTTTCTTCGAATAATAAATAGTCAACCGGTTACCTTACTAGCAAGATATTAAAAAAGACTGGAGGATAATAGAATTTTATTGCCGGCGGAATTGTAATTGCGATTGCGCACAACATGTCCGTAAATGGTTGTTGGCCCAGAGCACTAGTCTGGTGCCAGTTTTAAGGAAGAATCTTAGATTCGTCGATGACTTTTTGTGAGTAAATGGAAATTTCCATCGTATTTGGCATAACTTCTGTCCGGCGCTTTATTTTTCGTTGACCATTTGTCGCAGATGGGCGACATACCGGCACGTAGTCGGTAATTCACCGCCTAAAGCAGTTTCCCAGGGTGCCCGAACGCACTGTGCGATATTTCCATATAAGTGGTTGGTAAGGCATGCCAATACTTGGAACGTTGTCAGTGCGTAAAAATGCTGCTACAACGCTGCACTGTCGCAGTCAAACAGATGTCGAGACTCTTACAGATGCCAATGGAATTGTATGGGCCTTCGGTGGCAACTAAGTGTTTTGTCACAAACATGACACATGACTTCAGCCCATTTAAAATGGCTTTGTGTTTGTCTTTTTTCGTTGGTTTTAAATTCATTGCATTACGCATTATGGTACTAGTAGAATGTCTCTCTGCTTGCTAATTGTGGAGGCCTAAACCGAGCCAAAATCTGACGCATATGCACCTGCAGCTGTCAATTGTAGTCATTATTGTTTGTGGGTTTCGGGATTATTTTGTTGCAGCATAAATTTAGAGACAAAAGTGCGAAGACAATGGACACGTGATCACGACTCTATTTAGACCTCATGCTTCACAAGGAGCTACAAAGCAACAAAAAGATTAGCCTCCCACTCGCAATGACTAAGTACAGCCATTAACCTCACATTTCCTAGAAGACCACCATCAAAGTCCTAAATAAATGTTCATCTGCCAAACGAAGCACATGTGCATCTTCTGGACGCCTAATATTCCATGCCAACGTGAAGCAGAATCTCTCCTAATGCCAGTCTACACAGCGACAGACGATAAATAGTGGCTACTATTCTTACGCCCGATGCTGTGCAGATGGGACTGTTGACTTAGTCTCCCGGTAATCCTCATAATTAAAATAAACGCAAGTAGCTAAAGTGCATGTCACCCATCGCGAGTAATGCTCAACCTCGCCCACCACCACTGATTTTTTGCGCACTTGGTAACCAAGATCACCTCGTAGTTTGCGTCCTGCGACATGTACAAATATTTCCACTTCCAGGCTAATTAAAAAGAATTACATTCCGATCCCGTGGTCCCAATTTACTTGTGCGACACTTCTTCGCATGGGCGTCATCCGTCTCCTGCATCCAGCCAGTCAAGTCAACCCTTGCACGACACTCACGGTCGAGTAGTTGGACAGATAGAGCTAGCTGCGTGCGTGGTGTGTATGCATAGCGTGTGGGTGTCGCGTCACGGCTTAAGTAAATGCGATTAAGATAGATGTGGAAACTGCAAAATTAATAAGTAACACGCATATGACTGTGGGGACCACTGTTGCTGGTGGTACCGCTGCCGCGTCGTTCTGTCCGTCTCAGTCTGACCGTTTGTCTTTTTCTTCACACAGCCACAGACAGACAGACTCTCGTGAGGCGATTAAAATCGCGTTGTTTTTGCAATGCGACGGCCGCCGCAAATTGTGAGTAATTTATGACCGGAATGGTGCGGCCCGGTGTGGCCTGGGGACTCGACCTCCTTGTTATCCTGGCTTGTGGCTATCGCACAGATACCGGGACTTGTTTTGTCTTAGTTGGCGGTGCCAGCGACGCGCGATATCTTATTGTAAACATTTTAATTTAATAATTTATCGGTGAATTTGCGTCGTGGACAAACGCCTGACAACGGTGCCTAATTGGTGGCGTCGGTAGATGGGTGGTAGGTGCATAGGTGGAATGAGCGCCCGTGTGTGCTAGGCAGTGGTGGGCTTATTGTTTAATTAGCGTGAGCTACGTTTTAATTTGAATAACGTTTGTTGATAGGTTATGTGTTTCCTTCCAAAAATTAGGTCTTTGATTAATATTTTGTTGAATTGGTGCAAATATAAGTATCTACACATATTTAAGTCCTTTCCTGGAAAATGCTTTTAAAATTCTTTCGACTTATCTGTGAATTCCCAGCTGATCGCTTATCCTCGATGACATTCCGTGATCATCGATTGATAACATCACCATTAGAGAAATGCTAAAACTCTTAGTATCAATTCACATGCACGTGCATATAAATCGATTATCGGAATATCTCCTGACGGAAAAGAATTCAGCACAAGCAAGTTCCCGCCACACCAACTACTGACACATCCATTGGTGGTACTTTACACTTCCACTCCTCATCTACGAAAGTAATCGACATGAAAGCAGCCTCAGATATCTGCTTGAATCTGCACTTGCACATGCATGCATCATGCGATGCATGTGCACCGGTGGAACTAGTGCAGATTTGCAAATCGTCGATCTACTCCGAGATACTTTCAACGAGATGTGTCGAGAAACTATCGTGCCGCTTGCGATAAGCTGAGTATAAAATCCGTCCGCCCATTGTCGGTGATAAATCTCTCCACTGTTGGCGTCATCGCCATCATCGTCGACTACGATTTCACTTGTGGACCAGTCAAGAGGATCCCCACCGCACACTGAAACGCATGCCAAGTGATGAATGTCTATGTTACTCGATCTAATGATCCAGAAATGAAGTTAATAAATCGCCTAACTAGAGAGAGCCCGTTCCCGAAGCTCTTACTCTACTCCTCTCCGATGATGGAGAATTAATCGCACGGTTGTAAGAGCGTATTATTAGCACCGAGTTTTAAATATTAAACGGTGCTGGCGTTCCAGAGCGATCTCGTAAATTGTGACTTTCTGATCGTTATAATTGCGGGCGCGATTCTGACCGACATTGGACGTGCACTTGCAGGATCCGACCAACGCCGATGTCGACGGGGATTTGATTTGTTGTGCGTACAGGTTATTTCGTTTGTTGTTAGAGATCCGAGATGATTGGGAGCGCGATGTGGTTAAGCGGAATAATTGGCGAAAGTGTTGTGTGTGTACTCGAACGATCTGTTGATACTTCAGAGTATTGTAGGCTTTTGTTGGGTGATAAGTGTTCCAACTTTCTCCAAATGTTTTGAGGACATGTAGGTGCATTGTCAACGAAGTGCAAATTTTAAAGAAAAATATTTATTATGTTAGTATCATGAGTCCTCCAAGAGGTGTTTGAGGAAGACCAAATTCAAATGATTATATTCTCATATTCTATTTGCAGGACCATCCCGCTTAAAAAGAAGTAAGAAGAACTGGAAGAAACTTTGTGGACGTTTAATGTATCGAAGCAGTATTCAAGCTTAAATCCAACAAGGCTGCTGAGCCTGACGGGTTAGCAGTCGAGCTATTCAAGGCACCTGGAAATTACTTAGTCGAGAGCATACTAACTCCGTTCTTAGATTTGGTCAGACGAGTGTATGCCTGATGAATAAGCCCTCAGCATCATTTGCCCGATCCACAAGAAAGGAGACTCCCTTAATGCCGAAAATTACAGATCTTATCTGCCATATTGTGTGAAGGTCTGAAACCTTTCGTCAACAATCTGATTGGCTCCGCGGTTTCAGGTCAGGAAAGTTCACATTCGGTTAACTTTTCACACTTCGGCACAAATCGATACCCAGCATCTTTCCATAGAATTTAGGGTCGCAAATGAAAGTATATAAAGAGACGAGCTATACAGAATTATGTCTAGTTTTTGCATACTTGCTAACTTAACCGTTTGTGCAGAATGACGATGGAGAACGCTCGCTCTACCGAGATGTCAAAAAGGACTTAAACAAGGCGACGGCCAGTCACACTGTCACTCTGTCGCTATTTTTTGGTAAGGCCCTATCCCGAACAATTAAGGAGATTCTATATAAGACCTTGATCATCATACTTTAGGGCGCTAAAGCATGGAATCTATCGAAAGCAGATGAAGATATCTTCCGTCGTTTCGGAAGAAAAATTCTTCGTAAGATATTTGGTGCCGTTTACGTTGACGGACTTTGAAGGAGGAAAAAGCTATACGAGCTGTACAGCGACATGCACACAGAGCCACCAACACCAACCATCCGGCACGCAGAGTTTTCGATTCTAACCCAGAGGGACAACGAAGTAGAGAAAGACCTCGCTTCAGGTAGCGCGCACAAATAAAAGGAGACCTCAAGTGCGTAACAGGAAGCAGCTAGCTAAGGACCGGGCTAACTAGAGAGGATTGCTGGTTGAAGCCCAGACTTAACCCGGACTGTAGGTACTTCGTTCTTCTCCCACCTTGACTTGCTTATTCCTTATTGCCAGGGTACGATGATTTCTCATCGGGGAATTTGTTACTACATACATACATTTGTACATATGTATGTATTTCGTACTTTTTTTTTGGAAAAGATTAAAACTGTTTAAAGCATGAAAAATAACAATTACCATCCCACTCCACAAATTTGAAAACCAATTCGGACGCATGACGAAAGCATATGCAAACTATCAAATTTAATTTAATCATGCACCACCTTAGAGCCGTGCTTCGACGCCTCTATTCGTTCAAAAATACACACGACCGTCACCCAATCAGCTACACTCAATTGCAGTAGTAAACTATTCACATCGTAAAGCTGCCGGTTGACAGCGAATCCGCCCCGGAATCCCGTGTAATCTCAAACCCACCGCTTGGCACACCTCTCCTCAAAATGGCTGTGATTTTCTCCGGTCTTTACGATGACATTTATGCGATGCAACACATGGAATTCTGTGGAAATATTTCTTGACTTCATAAAAGTGCTTCCGTCGTTGGCGGCGGCGGCGGTGGCGATGGCGGTGTTTGCGTTCCGAAGCTATTTCCAGCCACCAGGCCGAAGAACGCACACGCTCTATGTAGACACTCCACCGCCACCCTTTTTCCCGAATAGCGAGAAGCCATCTGCATCGAGTATGATATGAACCACATTTTCTACAATCGGAAGTAGTTCAACTGCTTCAAACGATTAACACTCAGCCGTCCGTACGGGGAGATAACCGAGGCAATGTAGTGATGATGGGTGATCCATCCCACGGAAGCACTAATTTGGTGTCGAACAACTTACACCGTATGCCTCTAATGTACTCTAGATCTTTGAAGTGATCCACGCATCCACGGTACAGATGAAATATTTACGACCTCGTCGATTGGTGTTACACATGCTGGCGCACACTCGCTCCAAGAGATATGCTCTCAAATCAGTGACCATTAAACCCCCGTCCCAGTCATCCCATAATCAAGTTAATTGCGATAAATCGCACCCGGATCGCGTATCACCAGTCCTCGCAATGCGACCAAGGCCTCGCAATGCGTTGACAGGAAATCTTCAATTGAATGGACTATGACGATCACCGCCATGTCCCCTTTTGAAATCCTATTTAGTCAGCTGCCATAACAGTTGATGCGATACCGTGCAGTCGTTGACTGCAAATTGAGGCTGCTGCCGTTTGCAAAAAAAAAAAAAAACAGAAACCAAACGCTAACATTGTATCCAGGGAGTGCCGACTTCCGCTTTGAACATAAGCTTCCACACATAACTCACAGAAGTCGACTATTTTCATTTCATGCTACTGCAGCAGCAGCAGCAGCAGCAACAGCAGCGCGGCGATCATTGTTCCCGCAAATTGAGGTGGGGGCCTCTTTCTGGCATGATGCATGAGATTGGAATCACTGCAGCAGAACGTTGCGATAAAGTGGTGTTCCTCTCCCTCACTGCCTCGTCATCATGTATACGTATGTATATGTATGCTTGGGTTGTACAATCAAAAGTCACAACAATCATGCCATTCATTTGGATGACTTTTGTGCTGCCTGTGCCTCTGTGAGTGTTGAACCTTCTCACGGTACGGCATACGATGGGGAACACTGTTCCACACTGTTTAGGAGATCAGAGAGGTGCGATCGCAAGCGAGTGTCAACCTGGGTGCATGTTGTAAATCATCGAAATTAATGCGGAACGGAGCTCAGGGGAAACTCCGAACTTGGTATAGGAAGCACCACCTGAGATCCATGTGTTTGCCGCTACTTGGTAATGGAGTTAAGTGGACGGGTTGGGCTGGGGAAAAAGGAAATCATTTTCCCAAACAGCTGAGGCACATGTGCTGCATGTACGGGACTTGACGGTAATGATTTTCATGTGAGCCCACATGGAAATAATGTATGTAAGTGGTCTTGATGGTAAATTGGATATCAATGTGGAAATGGATTTGTTACTTTTGGAGAGAAGTTGTCCAGAGTTGTTCCGTTTGTCAACTTAAGGGTAAGGGTAAATTAAGGGTAGATAACTTGATGTTATTTCGTATGTACGGATGCGTTTAAATTTCGACTTTCTTCAAATTTAAATACAAATGCGATAAGTTTTCTGTCCCAATCTTCTCGGCATACTTTTGCTTAATCGACAGTGGCAGCTAACTGAAAATGAAAGTTAGGAAAATCTTTGATAAAGAATGGGGACCCAAGCTACAACCATCGCCAGACGCATTCTATCCTATGGGTGCCTAGTCTGGTGACCTGCAGCAGACAAGACCACGTACCTCAGACCACTGACCAGGATACAAAGATTAGCATGAATAGGGACTACCAGGGCCATCAAAATCACACCGACTGCAGCCTTTGAAATTACACTAGCACGGATCCCATTAGACCTACACCTAAAGGAAACAGCTGCAAATAATGTCCTTTGCTTGAAGCAATCCAACCATTGGAAAGAGGGCGACACGGGCCACAGCTCTTTTCGAGATTGGCGCATTTGAGTACCAAGGCAGATTATATATCACCATCCCACGATTTCAGCCTAATCGTTAAGACAATCTTCCCATAAAGAGAGGATTGGATTAACGGTAGGCCCATCAACCCGAATAATATCTCGATTTTCACGGACGGGTAAAAAAAACTGACGAAGGAGTAGGCTCTGACATATACTCATCTGAACCCGAACTTGCATGTTCCGAGCAAAAGTATTAGCAATAGCAGAAGCAGCACGAGAACTATCCACGAACCTGCACTCAAGAAAGAGGATCGACACATACATCGACAGTCAAGCTGCTATGAAGGCCATCTCAGCCATAGTCGTCAAATCCAAACTTGTGAAACGATGCCGTTCAAAACAAAAGGGGTTCACTATGGATCCATTGGTGATCCGAGTGCTGACTCCTTGTGCAGACTACCTACCTACCTACCTAGAAGGCAATGACCAGAGAGTATCATTTCGCCGTTCTTATCCGTGATCTGATAAGTTGTATTATTTCCCCTGACGCTGACCAGAAGGTCTTAGACACCCTATGCCCTCCAAGAGGTCAGCCAAGTTCCTCTTGGCTACGTAGATTGTTGGTCCGAAATGTGCCCGACGCATGGTGCGATTATATCTAACGACTGTCAATTTTTCAATCAATTTTCCTCTTGATATCCGTCTCCAGGTTCGGATGACCGGAAAGATCGAAATAAACATAACTTGATCTAGTACGGATGAAAGACTCTTCTCGGGTCAAGATGCCGAAAAAAAAAAACATTTTTTTTTTAATTAAATTCTTGTGCCAAACGAACATATTCATGTCACGAATAATAAGTGAAACAATTGCAGAAAATTAAATCAGATTGTACAGACCACCAAATATTTTGCATAGCCCCGATTTGAAACATTAACAACAAACTTGCAAATACCTTTTCCATAAATAAGACTTAAAATTCTTCACCTCGCATCAGATCGAGTAGTTGTTCGCATAGAGAACGAAAACAATCATCTGAAGGATTTTTTTTTTTTTGAAATAAACAAATCCAAACACATGCATCCATAGCTCTCCCAGGTATCTCAGCAGAGAGAGGTTGCAGGAGGTTGAAACACTTGGGCCGTACGTATTTTTTTTTTTTTTTTTTTTTCGAAAAAAATAATGCGACAAAAATTTGAAGACGAAGACGACAACAATTGAACACGTGTGAAAATTTCAAAATCATTGAGAGCTACTGCATGCTGCTGCTGCTGTTGGTTGCTGCTGATTCTGCATCTATTCTCGAAAGTATCTATCGAGAGTATCTATCAGCTGTGTGTGAACGGTCTATTCAGTTGGCAGGGGAGCGCAATGATTACGGCATTGGGAGTGCGGTTGGCTTTGACTCTATTAAAAATAGCAAGGTAAATGCCTTGCTAACAATCTGTCTCCTGGTAGTGGGCGCACATTCGACTTATGCTGCTCGTATAGTGCAATAGTGCGGCATCTGTCAGGCCACGTCGTCGTGGATGTAGACGACAATTGAGATGCTCGACGATTGAATGATTGATATCTTGCGGCGCGGTGAATTGCGTAGCCTCAACTGGTAGGCGAACGGAAGACAGATGGAGGTCGATGATAGGGAGAGTGCAATTGGTACGTTATTTGCGGTTGGTTTACAAGTATGTATATCTTATGCGCGCACACATACCTACACATGATGATCATTTTACGCCAAGCTGGGCATGAAGTATGGCGAAAAAGACTTCCTATTCCCGGTTTGTTGCATTTTATCAGGCATTTTAGATCAGTGAAAGAGTAGCTATGCTTCTTAGAAAGTAGTTTCCAATTACAGACTTTGCTGTAATAAAGTGGATAGTTGATATGATCTTTGAAAACTGATAATTTTATGCTATTCAAACAACTAATACGCCTCGTCTGCCAGATTTTACAAGCTTCCAATAGGTTATTACAGGACAGACTCACTAAGTACAGATCTCATATGTGCATACCTGTACGCCTTAATGAATCAGGGTTTGTTGTTTTCACTAGATTCCATGGATTTGAATTAAGAGAGATCATTTCCAAAAGTGCTGGAAATCTTTTAGTGACTGAAGATTAATCAGTATCAGACGACCATCGTATGGTGGAACGAGACCACCAAGGGCGAAGCAAATAAATCTGCAATGTATAGACTTGGTATTCTCGACATGGACTTCATGAAAGGCTGAACGTAATTGGCTGGAAATACTTACTACATATGGATTCGAGAACTCTTTAGACCACCATTTCTCAGAGCCGATTACCCACTATAAGATTTTCTATGTACCATCACAGATAACACCAAAATCACACTCTTCTCCAAAAAAAGTGGACCCTGTGAGACAAACACTTACTGGAATAAGTAAAAGTGTGCCATAATCAGAGAGAGGCAGCGGGAGATGATATGCGTTTAATAACTTTCAGACATCATTAATTGCAAGGATAAAAGGCAATGGTTCAAGATGACTACTTGAAGGACCTCCGACGTTACTATGATATAATCAGAAGTCGAGGTTCTAAAGTGGATTTTGAAATAAGCAGAGGCTTTTAGCTTAAAGACAGTAATTTGTTGAGAAAGTTTGTCAAAAGTCTTGCTAAAATCTCTGGCAACCACATCGACTTCCATGGCATTCTCTAATGCGCAGATCAGATAGTATTAGACACAAATTCCATCAGGTTGGTGGCAATCGAACTAGCGTTAAGAAACCCATACTGATTAGTAGAAAAGATCGTTTGAGATAAAGGGTTTCACAAAGTTCGGAAAGACGAGCATATCCGTGTAGGTAGTTAGAGAACTGGGACTCAGATTTGGATCTAAGATACTATGGCCGCAATTTGTTACGTTTGTTGCGAAGTGACCGCAACTATTTATTGCAGACCATGACACCATTGTTAGTGGAAGTGTTTCTGCAGACGAGATTAATCAGTAAGATGTTGAGTTTAGCAAACGTCAGTCTTCAGAAAATTAAGCCTGTAGGAATGCTCAGAGGCTGGGTTCATGTCTAGAATATCCCTATGACCTGGAATTCAGTATTAGTTTATCATTTCGTTAAGATATCCATGGCATTAGTTTACTATAATGAGTCTTACCGTTGCCGATTCCAAGTCTTTTATTGTTGCCTGTCTATTTATGTAGATCCAAGCTGCTGCTTCCCAGACTGCTATAATTTGACACTGTGATATTTATTATTTCAGGCAAATCAGAAAAGATTCCTGTTTTCGTACCGCATACCGTTTTGAATACAGGTATAGTATAATTGACCAGAATTGAAAGGTTCTTGTTCTCGTCAAGTGTTTGGATTGTCTGAATCATAATACTTCCCAGGTACTTTCTAATGCAGTTGTTGAAAGTATCAGAAGTAAGGAAAGACTTTATTTTGTAGTACTGATCTCATAAAATAGTTATCAAAAAGTGATCCCAAGCATTTAATGTGTTCATTCCATGTACATACATATGTATGTATGTAGTTTTGACAAAAACTGTCACAAGGTCCCAAAAGATAAAAAAAAATATTTCTACACCAATTGATAGCAACGCGATTACACGTTCAATTCTCAGATCATGGTCAATGATCTACTCTTGTATCAATGGAGGAAGATTGTTCCAAGCATGAAATTTCTTTTTAGCTTAAGTTTTTCATTGCCTTAACCACTACATGCTACTCTCGGGTCAATCAATGGAACATTGTTCGCTACGGTCTGAGGCATTGCCCATTGCAAGCAACGCAACGAGTATAAGCGCTCTCCCCTCCATCTTAGAGCGACTGAGCTGAATGACCAGAGCACATTAGCCAATTGCCCCCACAACAATTCTATATAGTACACTCAGGGCATTCCGTAGACCGGACGCACGTGTGCAGTTTCTTCTTTCGGCACAAAACATCAGTGTCCTGTTTTCGGTTTCATCATAGCCGCCACCACTCGCTGCCGTCGTCATTCTCATCATCATCAGCAGATTCACTGTTGCGGAATGAAGCTAACTATATAGAATTGGATCGCACTGAGAAGTACAGTGGCAGATCAGTGGTTAAGATCATTCAAGTTGCTTGGATTAATTTCACAGTACATTCCAACTGAGTGTTAATGGAGATTACTCTGGGTGTTTGTAATGTTATTCATTCATGAAGAAAAACTCTGATAATGTGCAGCTGGGCAGAGCTGATTATTGTGGAAGTCTGTTGAGTTGGCGGTTGGTGATGTACAAAAATTCGTACTTACTGGTCAGCTTCGTTTGTTTTCATTGTGTTTTAAGAAGTTGACTTTCTTATCTTTAGGTACTAGAGCAGTCAATTAATAGCAATCACATATTCTAGGGTAAGTTTACCAAATCGACTACTTCCCTACCACATGTGTCAAGATTATCCACGTCATTGGAACTTTACTTATGTATGATTACTTATATTGGATCGGATACTGATAGATATTTATACAAGTAAGGGCTTCCAGAAATCGGATTTAATTATCGCGATGTCAAATCGCGTCTGTCTTTCTGTCTTCACGAGCAACACGGGAAGAATAGGCACAGAGCCAAAAGAATGGAGGATCTTTTATTGAGACATATCCCTGCTAAATGTCGCGTTTAAAATTCTATCTAGAGTTCTGCATCTTATTTATCGATCCGACAGATCGACTGTAGACCAAATCTTCAAGCTACGATAAATCCCGGCAAAGAAGCTACTGGGATACGTAGACGACATCGTCATCATCGGACGTTTCCAACGAGCCATTTAAATGAGTTCACGCCGATTGCAACTGAGGCAAGAGATATTGATCTGAAGGACAACGAGGGAATGGCCAAATTTTCGCTGTCGACAAACACTGTTCACGACTTAGGGCAAAACGTCACTAATAAGGGCGTGCACCTAAACAAATACGAATATTTGGTATGGTCCGCACGGGACTCAGGGTACAGCTTTCCGTAACAATTCGTGCTGTTCGTGTCATATACTTATATTCTTCACACGAATGGAAGGGACCTTCTGTTTAATTTTAATGTCGCATTCGAAGCGCAATTTTTTGTTCGAGAAGCTTTCTCATGAAACTTATACTGCCGGATGTTTGATAGACGTTCACGAGAAATGGAACCGTGTAAAGAATTTTGGTATTGTGTAGGTGTACGAATCGAACATCGAACCTTCCGATCAGTAATACGACGCACTAAGTATCGGTGGCGCCCACCTACCTCGGAGTAAATGTCATCTCTATGAGCGACCACTTGGCAAAACAACTAAGTTCGATGCTCTACAAAACATTGATCCTGTCAGTCCTACTATATTGCGCAGAAAGCAGTAAAGGGGAACAATCTTGGGCTCCTTCGAAAGAAAAATATTTCACGCTATTCAACTTCTAAAGATCTTTACAGAACTGATTCAAATTCATCATCAGTCATATGCATCCCAACTTTTTGTCAATCTAACATCTTCTACACTTAACATCTTACGTTTGCCATTACCAATAAAAGTTTAACTTTAAATGTTGTGTGCTTCCATCTATAGTTCAATCTACAAAAATAAAAAAATGATTCTCACTGACTAGCGCCTCAGTGAAGTCAGTCGCAAGAAAACCACTTTTCACAATTTTTAGTTTATACTCGAACCGATATGGACAGTTTCCGGTTAGATAAAGAGTCATCTACATATTCATTGCACTTACCTCCTTCTTTCAGTTCATCCTCACACCCACAAACCGGTTCCACACAGAGCCTCCTAAGCGTCATAATTTGTACCTTTAGCGTGTACATTTACGTTGCATTCAAAGTTGCTCTGTGCAACTTTTGGTGCAAGTCTTAGATAGTTAGTCTGACATCTATACGTGATTGAGTCTAACTAACTCTTCACTGCAGTTCGTAAACGTCGGCCGTAAGGAAATTTATTGCAGTGTTTTGACTTGACGTATAGATTATTGTACTCTCAGTTATGGATCAAGTGGCAAAATTATTAAAATTACTTCCAAAATATAATGAAATCAAACAATTCACAGCTAATGATAAAGAAGCAGAGTACATTCTTTTATCGGCTTCCGAAAACATCCAAACTATTCAGCGGGAGTATGAAAAATCACATGAAACACCGCCGTTATGTTTAGAAATTGAAGAGATTTCATTTCTCGTTGATGCCCTGAGCTCTAAATTCTGGGAACATGTTCACACCGGACACTTCAGTGCTGTTCCGTTGGAAATACGTAAAGTATACACAATAGCAAATTACTTCAAAGTACGTATATGGATGTGGATATGCAACAGTCCATTGTATCATCCTTAAGATTATCTTCAATTTGTTTTCCAGTCTCGAGAAGTCACAACTAGAAAAATGTAGTCAGATTTTTGACGAAGCCCTTCTAATTGGATGTTCTCAAGACTTGTATGGCAACAACGAACTTTTTAAGAGCGAACTGATAAGATTTTTAAACGAGAATTTGGGTAAGTTTTGCACAAGTTTATTTACAAAGATTATTGGGGAACTATTTCCTTTTTCAGGAACATCTGAAGCCATAGAACTTCCCTATATCACTCCGATTGAGCATAGAGACTACCCTTGTAATGTTCCTGTTCTGGAGTGTCCTGCAGTGGACATATTTAAGAATAATCACTTTGAAACACAGAAACCAGTTCTTTTGCGCAACACAATCAACCACTGGCCAGCTCTTAACAAGTGGAGAGACCTGAAACACGTCCTAAGGGTTGCTGGCAATAGAACTGTTCCGATTGAAATAGGTTCGAACTACACAACAGATGACTGGTCTCAACAACTCATGAAGATTCGTGATTTTCTGCAGCGACAATTTGGCGAGGAACCTGGCGGTGAGATAGAATATTTGGCACAGCACGAGCTGTTCGATCAGATACCTGAGTTGAAGGAAGATATTCGATTTCCGGATTATTGCTCCCTCGGCGATAACCCTGAGCAAATTGACATTAAAGCTTGGTTAGGACCAAAGGGAACGATCTCTCCAATGCATCAAGATCCAAAGCACAATCTTCTATGTCAAGTCTTCGGAACTAAACGGATCATATTAGCATCACCCGACGATACAGAGTTCCTGTATCCGCATCAAACGGAATTCTTGCACAACACTTCGCAGATAAATGCAGAACAGCTGGATTTAGAGAAATTTCCTCTCGTCGAAAAAGCAAAGTTCTACACGTTGACACTGCAGGAAGGTGAATGCTTGTATATTCCGCCGAAATGGTGGCACTATGTACGGTCGGAGACAAAAAGTTTCTCCGTCAGTTTTTGGTGGCAATAGTGAAATAATAAACTAATGATTGATTGCTAATTCTGTTTTGTTTTGCTTCAATTTTTCTGTACCATCTATGCATTCGTTTGGAAGATTTGGGTTAAAAGAATTCTTCCTCTTGTCTACTCATCGTGCGGTGGAAACTGCTAACCTCACTGGGTTTCAAGTAGAGTGTTAAAAAGCGACGTTATCTTTTAAACGGTTCCGGATCCTAATCCGAGACTAGCTAGGAACCGTCCAGACTGCAGAATTTTTTTTCCAAATCTGACCAGATATCAGTTAATTGTCTTGTTAATTTTACTTAAGTCAACAAGAAATTCCTGGGACCACTTTGTTCGGAATTCTACAAAGTAATTCAACTGCTGCTCATGCTCACACTTTACGATTTGTTCTCAATTGTTTTGAGCCATATTTGTTTCATACTCGCATCTGCTACGTAGTGATACTCATGTGCGTCATAACCGAGTACATGACTCTTACAGAAAGATTACGTCATCCGGCTATCTGGAGAGGCATTTTGACATGTACCACACGAAACTTGGAGAATTTTGTTCTGTTTGTGCAATTTCACAATTTTACGGTTCGACGGCACTCCTAAGTGGGGGAAATACAGTCGAAATTGTAATTTATCTAATCTTTTGTATCATTTATAATGTTTCACCGCGATCAAAACAATTCCCGTACACACATACATGTGTACGCATGTACAGATGTGACCGAAAAATGTTAGATAGTTAGCGAATACTATCCCACAGCCGGCATACGCCTTAAATCAAATCAACACCATAAAATATTTTCATTTATGCATATTTATTTTCATTCGTATGATATATATGAATGCCAAGACAAGAATTTAATAGGATTACGTGCAGTTTACCAACAAAAAAAAAGCAGCCATAGACAAACTACACTGCTGCGCGCTATTTTTAAACAAGAGATTCCCCTGCAATTACTTAGTATGCTTGTGTAGACTGCTGTAAATATTATCCGATGGCGAAAACACTTCTTAGTTCTCTCCAGAAGCAACATGATTCATCGATTATTTCATTTGATAAATATACTACTCGATAACGACCCCATTCAATGTCACAGTTCTGTTTTATTCATGTTGTTCGTCTGCTTAAACAAAACTACGCATAAATAAATACACAAAATTTCTTCAATTTAACCATAATAACCTGAAACTGTAGAAAAATACATATATCGTAACTAACTTAGGGTTAGAGCAACAACACCCGACTCGGTTGAGACAGAGAAGTGTGCAAAATGTGTAAGGAAAGTCTTATAAAAGGGAATTAAAAGTTCACAAGTATGATACGAGTCGACGATTTAATCGTCCTTATCTCCAGAGCTGACAGTGACTTTCTTTTGCAGTTTGCTGTACTCCTCTGTCAGGCGGTCGTACTCCCTATTCAGAGACTCGGCTTGAGATTTAATAGCCTCCTTGTCCTTTTTTTCAGTATTAAGGGAGGCTGTTAGTTCTTGGACTCGTTTCCTCAAGGCGGAGATCTGAAAATTTCATCACACAAATCAGCTAATGAACGTGAAGCAACAAAATAAATACCATACCTCTCCCAGTGTGTTATCATCCTCAACGCCCTCTCGGGCTTCCTTTGCCTTCTCGGCTGGCTTACTTGCCATTAAAGTGCGAGCTGCAGCTGTAGCGCTCTGCGCTTGCTTCATAGAAGCCTCGCTTTGGGCAAGCAGTGTTGCTTGCGCAGAAATGAGTGTCACTAAACGCCGGATCACCAAAACCAAGAAGATAGAGAATCCTGAGATGTAGAAGTTGCGTTGAGCCCGAAACAATCTCATGCTGTGTTGCATTTCAACATTTAAATGCACTTCTCCAGACTGCTCGTGACTTGAATATTTCCGCATCTCACGTATAGCCTCGAGCAAGAACAGAACCAGAACTCCCAGGATTAGGAAGAAATACGTATGTGCTTGCCTTCCTAGCATCGCCAGGAATTTCGACTTGAAGAATCGTTGCCATCTGTACGGACTGGCGACGGGTAGGACCAGCAATAGGACTGCTACAATCTCTGCGTACAGGAAAGTCGCGATCAAAGTCCAGACTAAACTCATTTTTGTTTAATTTAATTGCTTTCCAATTCGGTATCAAGAGTATTTTCTTTTGCTGTGATCTGCACCGGAAAAAAAAAAGCAAAATCAGCTTCCACTTTTGAAATTTTCACTACCCAACATTTTCGCGGGTGACGACCTTTTATAGAAATAAATGTAAAAAATTTCTATTTTAACTTACGTGGTGTTTCGAAACTGCTCCAACTAGGATTTACTTCAGTTTGAGAGACTGAGAGAGAAACAATTCTGACTCAGAAAATTACAAAATATTTTTCACAGATTTCCAATGCGCTTCCAATGAAGTTTGACAACACGAACATTGCTATGTGGAAGATTGGAAGTGAACCGAATGAAATCCACAAAAGCGTAGTTAGTTTCAGTTCTTAGACGTGTTCGCAAATTAAATGTATACCTTTTATAATTTATTATCGAGGCAAAATGTATCGTAAGGTTTTATCTCAATTTTTCTTGGTCTCTATTAAAAGTTTTATCATTTTTGGTTGTTTATATAATCCATTTTATGTGGTACGTAAGTAAACAAAACAACGGACTACGAAAGTTGTCTCTTCCTTACGTTTCTTATTGTCATGTTGCAACGAAATATCAGTTTCACATTCCTGCGTTATTGAAATTGTTCGTCAATTAAATCACCTGCTGGTAAATTTAGGTGGGCTTATCTAACTTAAGAGATTTCAAAATCTGTCGACATGGAATATACATACATACATCCAGATGTGCATACAGTATCGCATTCTGTTCTGCATAATATTGTCAAAGAAATATTTCAGTTCACATCTCAGGGACCGGAGAATGCATGAACTAGTAAGAGCAAACAATTTTTAGTAGTTTCTAAACTCAAATTAATTTTTGCCATCAGGGACTAATTTATCTTATTCTTTAATATGAAAAGCTGAATATATTATATTTTCTACGAATGAAATAATATTTCCTTGAATTTTCCGTAGATACGAAAGTATATCTTACTTCCATTCACGACCCACATATTAACAACGAGTTTAATTTTATAAGTGTTTTGGTTTCTTGGTCGGTCGTCCAGAAACGGCTGATAGCAATTTTTGTTTATATTACTTGATTCCCATTGATAGTCAGAAACTCGAAGTAAATAACGTTAGAATTATCCAGATTGCCATAGCTGACGAATATTCGCTTTTTCCTAATTCATCATTTAAAATATTCAGTTCCACTCATTGTGTTGTTGCCCTTGGTAAAACCTGCTTGTGTTCCACAATTTACTTTTCAAAACTGACAATAAACACATGTAGTAGGCTTTTATGATGAAACAAAAAAAAAACATAAACAAGACTTCTCGCCATCGACGTCTCGACGTGCTTGATCGATACGAAAAAAAATTCGTCTTTTCACGAAACTCGAATGTTATTTTAAACACAATGTCGTACAACAATTGGTTAAATGATATCCGCAAAGCAGAGAAAAACTCCATGATCAGTGGCAAAGTACGAAAGGTATTTTACAAATTCACCGACGGTCGTCAAATGGTCGAGGAATACAGTCTGGACACAGGTGTTATCCAAAAACGGGCTTGGAAGAAGTCCAAAACACTTATGGGAGAGCCAGACTGGGAAATGGAACTCGGAGATGCTCCTAATTTTCAAAACAAACCGGAGGACGCTTCCGATGGCTTTACATTGCGCCAGAGCAATACGGAACCCATTCTGTCCAAGCGAGTCACAAAACATAACATCGAGTGGAGAGTCCGCAATCTGCCATATCCAGTCGAAACGTATAATGTAACAGCCGATCAAGAAAAGAAAGCGGTTATTGTTCGCACAACCAACAAGAAGTACTTCAAAACAATTAGTGTTCCGGAGTTAGATAGGTGCAACCTACTGCCTGAGCAAAGTAATATTTCTGTTCATCACCAATACAACACTTTGATAATCACTTACAAGAAACCCCAACTCTTGTGTGACATGGAAGCACAGGTACTGCTTGTTTTGAAGGATGTTGAGACAGAAACCGACATGGAGAATATTTTACAAGGCCTGCTCAAAAAATGAAATTCCAAATAACTTATGAAATACATTTAATAATAAAAATTTAACATTATCCTTGTTTTTATTTGTTATGTTCTTCATATGTGCAGCCGCTGTCGAAACCGAAGTCAAACGCGGGCAGCTCAAGAGGAGCCAAGGTGGGAAAATCTTTGGATTCTAGTTCATCCATCCAGTTGGTTGATTCTTCTTGAGGAGCGTTGTTATTTATCCCCGTTGCTCCATCTTGCTTGCCCATGTATAGACTTTCTAATGTCGAAGATGTGTACTTGGCATCGAAACTTTCAATTGCCTGGTCAATAGACGTCGTCGTACTTTCTGAAGCGTCGTCCTGTCGAATTTCTGTAGGTTGCGAAACGGTAGAAGAAATGTTTGCTCCATTATGCTGTGTTTGGCGAATGTTGATTTGTTTGAGTTTCCTCGAGCAGTCCCACTTCTCTGCGTCGAGTACTTGAACAGCTTTAGGGATCGATACCGTTTTGTAGGCATCGTCAATATATGCCAATGCTGCTTCCATCGCTTTTACTGCTTCATCATAGCGATTCCGTTTAAGGTGTTTTTCAGCGCGCCGTTGGTGGAAATGTGCCTGGTAATATTTGTTAAATATTGCATGGCTCTTATAAGTGAAAAATAAAGTTACCAAATTTAAAGGAGCGGTTTCCATGTCCACGGTTTGTAATTTTAACGATGTAGGAATTTTTGATTCAGATTAAGTATTTGTTTATATGATTTTAATGGTCAATTGTCAACTAAACAGTTTAGAATGTACTGGAACACTTTCGCACTCAGCTGTTTCCGAAAGCTGTGTTCAAAAATTCAATAATTTAATCTAATCTATGCTGTCGAAATATATACCGGTGAAAAGTTTATTGTTGGTGTCTTACGAGTATGTTACAGTTCTAGTTGAACGAAAAATAGGGATAGGGAAAGACAATGCAAGTGAATGAAGTGGTATGAAACTAGTAGTTTGTTATGTAAGCAATGTATTATATTGTAATGTAATTACTTCTTGGATGTTTATGAAGAAACTGGGGATGTTTGTTGCAACTTCTGGCTTTGGCCCTTTATTTTCGCTTTTGTATATTTTGTATTTATTTTGTATGCCGTATTAATTACAGTCAAAAGACTCAAGCAAATATGAATAAATTTTTGCTAAATATTCTACTTGTGAAATATTGTCTTATGTGGAACCTATCTTTTCCCTTTTTTCTTTTTATATCCATGTGATCAAGATTACAAATGTCACATTCGAATACTGTTAAAGGTTTCCAAGAGTTCACGTTTTTTATTTATATTTATTAGTCTGTCCAATGTATAGCCTTTGGTTACTAAGCGATTTTATTTTATTTTAATATTCCAAAAATATTTATTGAATGTGTAATTGTTTCTTATTTTGTAAAATATTTTTATTATATATAGGCTATTAAATAATTCCACTTTAAAATTTAAAATCTCTGTTTCTTTTCTTTCTCTGTAAACTTTTTTTTTTGTAAATAAGTTGATTTTCAATGAAAGTTATTATAGCGCATAAATAAATATTGAATTACATTTTAAAATCACTTTGAAAAAAGAATTTAAACAAATAATCTAATTTGACCATGTGACACGAAACCATTTGAGCAAATTTTATTGGTGAACCTCAGCTAACTTCACGATATTCTAAATTCTTTGATATCCGCTTTGATGTACGTTCATTTTCACGTCATATCTGTCATTTCTTTTTTCGCCGGCTACGAGTTTGGATGTGTGAAATGGCTATGTAGGCTTATGAAAATTTGAAAGTCTAATCCATCAGCATCTTCCAGCTACATAATTAGTATTAGTAAATGGTAAGTAAATAATTAAAGCTTCTATTGTATGCCTTCTGCTGGGAAAAGTATTTTAGCACGACGTATCTCCAGAGTCACAGAAATGTCTGTGCTTTGGTCGCATTTTTTGCGTGCAATATAAAATTTTCTGTTGAACTGCATCGTTTGACCGCACTGATATTTTCACTGCGGCCATGGATTCCTAGACAGAACATTTATTTATTGCAAAGTCTAGTTCTGAGAATAATGGGTGTAATCTTGTTTTTTTTTCTCAGAATATGACGTAAGTGTTTGCCGACGAAAACAAAATGTATTTGTATAACCTAACTTTGCAACGCGCCACAGGCATCACCCACGCTGTGCACGGGAGTTTCTCTGGTACCAAAACCCAGGAAATTATTGTATCACGTGGGAAAAGCTTGGAGCTACTGCGGCCCGACTCAAATACAGGCAAAGTGCACACTCTACTGACAACTGAAGTGTTTGGATGTATTCGTGCGTTAATGTCCTTTCGCCTGACTGGCGGAACCAAAGGTGAGTTGATATTATAAGATTTTTCTTTTCCGGTTGTAAGTGCGGCACCCTTTCTTATTGAAATCCCGTATTTTGGGGTTATTCGATATGACCTACGGTCAGAGTGCTAAAGCAAGACTTCTCCGCGTCGCATTTGATGTGAATCAATCATTTCTCATCGAACTGAAACTCAGAGAAACATTGCATTTGCATTTTCCACACTAGGGTCTGTATATCAATCAATAGATGCATCTAATGAATGATATTGTTTACCACAGATTACATCGTTATTGGTTCCGACTCTGGTCGCATTGTGATTTTGGAGTACAACCCAACAAAGAATTACCTGGAGAAGGTGCATCAAGAAACTTTTGGAAAGTCGGGATGTCGTCGAATTGTACCTGGACAGTATTTCTCAATTGATCCTAAAGGTCGTGCAATTATGATCGGCGCTGTCGAAAAGCAGAAGCTGGCTTATATTCTTAATCGTGACGCCGAAGCTCGTTTGACGATCTCATCGCCATTGGAGGCACACAAATCGAATACATTAACCTACCACATGGTGGGTGTGGATGTCGGATTTGAAAATCCAATGTTTGCCTGTTTGGAGATCGACTATGAGGAAGCTGACAATGATCCAACTGGTAAGTGCTGTCAACTATAGTTTAGAAAGAATTGTGTTCCTTAAGGCTTATTTTTAATTTACTTGTTCTATGTCTTATTGATCTGCATATAAACTAACTAGACATCTCCCTCAAATGGATTCCATATCTGAGTGCAGATGGTCTGGGTTTTTTCCTCTCTTTATATAAGACGAACATTGATGTACAATGTTCGTTACAGTTTGTAAAGATTTGCACTTTTTAGACAAACAAATTTGATGTAACATCTTCCTCATATTTGCTTGGCAAAGTGCTAGATTAACTCTGCTGAGAGGCTCCCGAACCATTGGTGTGACTAAAATACAACAAAGTCAACACTTCACTGATGTGGAGCCAACAAAATTAGAAATAACTGTGATTTGCAGTCACCTCAGATCGTGCATAAATTGGCCTTAAATCTGTAGCCTTTCATTTCCCTTCAATATTTATGAAACCATTGTTCTATAATGTTCGGCTAGTACACATTGCTCTGTAATGTACACATTGTTCTGTAATGTACACATTGCTCTGTAATGTACACATTGCTCTGTAATGTACACATTGCACTGTAATGTACACATTGCTCTGTAATGTACACATTGCTCTGTAATGTACACATTGCTCTGTAATGTACACATTGCTCTGTAATGTACACATTGCTCTGTAATGTACACATTGCTCTGTAATGTACACATTGCACTGTAATGTACACATTGCTCTGTAATGTACACATTGCTCTGTAATGTACACATTGCTCTGTAATGTACACATTGCTCTGTAATGTACACATTGCTCTGTAATGTACACATTGCTCTGTAATGTACACATTTCTTATGGAACCAAATGTACGAGTATATTGCGACTGATAAATCAGAAACATAACACATAGGAATGTGCACTTTTTAGACAATCTGATTTGAGGGTATTATCTTCCTCTTATTGGCTTGGCAAAGTGCTAGATTAATTCTTTTGAATAACTTCTGAACCATTGGTGTGACTAGAATTTCGGTCAACACTTCACTGAAATGGAGCTGACAAACCTTTTAATTATTCGCTTAAATATGATTTAAATGTTAGTATGTATAGATTTTGTAAACCATATTTGTGTATTTTTACAGGTGAAGCTGCCCAAAAGACGCAACAAACGCTGACATTCTATGAACTCGATCTGGGTTTGAATCACGTTGTGCGTAAACGTTCAGAACCTTTGGAGGAGCATGCTAACTTTTTGATCTCAGTTCCCGGTGGTAGTGATGGTCCATCGGGTGTATTGATTTGCTCTGAAAACTACTTGACATATAAGATTTACGGGGATCTCCATGATATTCGTTGTCCGATTCCTCGTCGCAGAAATGATTTGGATGATCCAGAGCGAGGAATGATTTTTATCTGTTCGGCAACTCACAGGACGAAGAGTATGTATTTCTTCCTGGTTCAAACGGAACAAGGGGACATTTTTAAGGTCACTCTAGAAACGGATGATGATGTAGTGTCGGAAATCAAATTAAAGTATTTCGATACGGTGCCACCAGCAACATCAATGTGTGTATTAAAGACTGGGTTCTTATTTGTGGCATCGGAATTTGGCAACCAGTAAGTAGACTGCAAATCTGAATTCCTGTATCAGGTAATAATACATTTTCCTATTGCAGCTACCTTTATCAGATTGCTCATTTGGGCGATGATGACGATGAGCCTGAATTTAGTTCAGCTATGCCCCTTGAAGAAGGCGAAACATTCTTCTTTGCACCTCGTCCTCTCAAGAATCTCGTTATGGTAGATGAAATGCCATCGTTTGCTCCGATAATCACATCACAAGTAGCTGACTTGGCGAACGAAGACACGCCACAAATGTATTTGCTTTGCGGTAGAGGTCCACGCTCATCAATAAGAGTTCTACGCCATGGTTTGGAAGTTTCAGAGATGGCTGTGTCTGAATTGCCTGGCAATCCCAATGCCGTGTGGACAGTGAAGAAACGCATTGACGGTTAGTTTCACAACAAGTACTCACACAGTTTTGCATGATAGTTGCGTAGCTTAAGTAATATTTAAGTAGACAAAAAGCAGTCTAATCATCAACTGGTGAACATGATCAAAGAACTTCTATCAAACACCAGTTCTCTTCTATTTCAGGCGGTTAAACTGACCGAAAGGCAATTGTATTTGCCATTTGTCTGGATAATCACGAATATTTAAAAATAAATAAATTACGATAATGTAACAGTGTCTGAAATAGGTAAGGCAACATTTAAAATACACAGCAATCGTTGTTATAAGCGTGTGCTATGTTTGAGAACAGATACTACAATCTCGAAACAAGCCGTTGGCAATGCGATCTTTAGACTCAATCAATAGTCGGAGATGAATTTGTTTTAGTTGTAAGATAACGCTTGGCATGCGATGATGATTTCTACCGTGTTTCAGTTGAATTTCTTTGATTAAAACCTTGGTTAACTGATTTCATGCCAAATTCTAATAGCTTATATAAGATGTGAGTAACTCCCTAGTCCATTTTAATAAAGGTGTGCATTTATTTGTATTTGCAGACGACTTTGATGCATACATTATTGTGTCCTTCGTGAACGCCACTCTTGTGTTGAGTATCGGCGAAACTGTAGAGGAAGTCACTGACAGCGGTTTCTTGGGTACGACACCAACATTGAGTTGTTCTTCTTTGGGCGATGATGCTTTAGTTCAAGTGTACCCTGATGGCATTCGACACATCCGAGCGGATAAGCGTGTGAATGAATGGAAGGCACCGGGCAAGAAGTCAATTTCCAAATGTGCCGTAAACCAAAGACAAGTGGTGATTGCGTTGTCAGGACGGGAACTTGTTTACTTCGAAATGGATGAGGTGAGTTGAAGTAAAATAAAAATATATGTACGCATTTGCTAGAATTAAATTTCATTGATGACAAACACACCAATAGAATAACCATGTTGCGACACTTTGTGTCCTGCAGTGCTGAATTGAAATGCCAGTTCTCTGGATGTGGTGTTTAAAGCTTGTGCTATACCCCCATATAATGGTTGAGTTTTTTATTTTCAGTCGGGCGAATTGAACGAGTACACAGAGCGATCGGAAATGCCAGCCGAGATTATGTGCATGGCACTGGGTACAGTCCCGGAAGGAGAGCAGCGCTCTTGGTTCTTAGCTGTGGGTCTGGCAGACAACACAGTGCGAATTATTTCATTGGACCCAAATGACTGTCTGTCACCGTGTTCTATGCAGGCACTTCCATCACCAGCAGAATCTCTGTGTTTGGTGGAAATGGGTCATGGGGAGATGAATGAAGAGGGTCAAGCTCAAGGAAAAGGCACAATTTACTTAAACATCGGATTGAGCAACGGAGTCTTGTTAAGAACCGTACTCGATCCAGTGTCGGGTGATTTGGCAGACACCAGAACTCGTTATTTGGGTTCGCGGCCAGTTAAGCTGTTCCGTATCAAGATGCAAGGTTCCGAGGCTGTATTAGCTATGTCCAGTCGAACGTGGCTTTCATATTACTATCAAAATCGTTTCCACTTGACACCACTATCGTATGAAACGCTTGAGTATGCGTCTGGCTTTTCAAGTGAGCAGTGTAACGAAGGTATTGTGGCGATTTCAACAAATACCTTGCGAATCTTAGCCCTAGAGAAGCTTGGGACCGTGTTTAATCAGGTTTCCTATCCATTGGATTACACGCCACGCATTTTTGCTATTCACCAGGACACTGGCCGTATGATTATAGCTGAAACAGATCACAATGCTTACACAGAGGAGATGAAAAATGCGCGAAAGAATCAAATGGCTGAGGAGATGCGCACAGCGGCTGGAGAAGATGAACAGGAATTGGCCAATGAAATGGCTGATGCTTTCATAAACGAGGTTTTACCGGAAGATGTTTTTTCCTCTCCAAAAGCGGGATTGGGTCTATGGGCTTCTCACATACGTGTAATTGACCCAATTCATGGACAGACGACTTTCAAGATTCCACTGACGCAAAATGATGCTATCATGTCAATGGCTATTATGAAGTTCGCTGCAGCTGCTGACGGACGGTACTACCTCGTTGTAGGAATTGCCAAAGATCTTCAATTGAATCCGAGAATATCCAATGGAGGTGCAATTGATGTGTATCGCGTTGATCCCACATGTTCTCTTTTAGAATTTCTGCACCGCACTGAGTGCGATGAAATTCCTGGAGCTCTATGTGGGTTCCAAGGACGTTTACTGGCTGGAATTGGTCGAATTCTTCGCATATACGACCTGGGAAAAAAGAAACTTCTGCGAAAATGTGAAAACAAACACATTCCTTACCAGATTGTGAACATCCAAGCGATGGGTCATCGCATTTACGTGTCAGATGTACAGGAATCTGTTTTCTTTGTGCGTTATAAGCGTGCTGAGAATCAGTTGATTATCTTTGCGGATGACACCCATCCTCGGTGGATAACTGCTACAACATTGCTGGACTATGATACCATCGCAACAGCGGATAAATTTGGTAATGTTTCCATATTGCGATTACCGCATTCGGTTACCGATGATGTTGATGAAGATCCCACTGGTACGAAATCACTTTGGGATCGAGGTCTTCTCAGCGGTGCCTCACAAAAAGCTGAAAACATTTGCACATTCCACATTGGAGAGATAATCATGTCATTGCAGAAAGCCACTTTGATTCCGGGTGGCTCTGAATCTCTTATATACTCGACACTGAGTGGGACAGTTGGAGTGCTGGTACCCTTTACTAGTCGTGAAGACTTTGACTTTTTCCAGCATCTGGAAATGCATATGAGAAATGAAAATCCGCCACTGTGTGGTAGAGATCACTTGAGTTACAGGAGTGCATACTATCCAGTAAAGAATGTGCTGGATGGCGATTTGTGCGAGCAGTATTTATCTATTGATCCAGCTAAGCAGAAAAGTATTGCTGGAGACATGTATCGTACACCAAATCAGATTTGCAAAAAGTTGGAAGACATTCGAACACGTTACGCGTTTTAAGGTGAGTTTTCAGAAAATATGATTAGATTTTTCTTTGGATTTGCTTATGATGATTCAGTTCTTTTTACATATGTTAGACTATGAATTCAAACGAAATGATTTGAAAGGAATTTCTGAAAATATAACAGTTGCTTTAAAGAGTTTTCTGTGACGTGTAATGATATTGACGAATGGTCTTTTATTTTTTTGTAGATATTTTTCTGTAAGAAAGCTGCTGCTGGATTTTCAACCGCATATTTTCGTCAAAAAAGGTGAGTTTTGTATTTGCAATCATGCCTTAATCATGACACCGTGATGATCTATTTTTAGTACCTTGGGACACCTATGATATAGTTGTGATTAGTGTACATTAATGAACTGATTTTGTTAGAGTCATGTAGTACTAATTCTTTCATTACGAAATCTATATTAAAAAATTATTATTTCTCATTGCAGAATGTCGTTCAATGTATTGCGGATGCACAAAGTTCAGCATTAACTTTCTGGTCTTCTAAGCAATTGTAAGTATGCGCAAATTTCTTACGTTATGTACATAGATATGTACATACATAGATGAAGTTGATTTAAACTACTTGGCGCTTTATAAAATAAAGCAATTTCTTTAATAATACATACGATAATATGTAATTTTAAATGATGACCAGTATATCTGTACCTTGGGACACCTATGAGATCTATGATTAGTGTACAATAACGAACTGAAAATTTGCTTATAGACTTATAGACATACATATGTATTTGTTCGTACGATTTGTTTCCTAATGTTACACATGCTTGTTTATTTTCAGAAAATGTTTTAAATAAATAAGCTCAGCTATACCACCATTGTCCTATTTATTGATAAGGTAATTCAAATTTCTATGTACTTCCAAACATTACTGTTATTATGATGTTTCATATAGGTATGTTAGACTTATGACTGGAAATGATTTAAAAATTTCAACTGAATAATTTCTACACATACACATGCTTTTCCTTCTTTCACAATCATCTCTAACGAAATCACTGTTTCTATTTTTTCAGAACTTTTGCAATGGACTGTACTGAAAATAATTTTAAGTTATTTTAAGAGTATTTAATAAATGTGTAGATGTGTGGTGAAACAGATGTCTACAAAATCATATATAAATTGTTTTTAAATTATTTTTTGAAATTTACAGCGTGTATATATTTCGTTATCAAAACATAACAATTTTGGGTGAGTTTCTATCTTAGGAGATGTTCGGATTTGTGTTGGTCTATTGGCTCATACCTTTGTCGTCCTATTTTATTCAGTTGTCGACTCTATTCCAATCCTAAGTGGTTTATGTTCTCAAGATTAAGGGTCAGTTGTCAATTTTCCTACATATGTATGTACATACATATGAATGTAGGTGTGGTGTTTAAATGTATTACTGTGCTTAGAGTCCGAGTAATCGTGATCTCAAAAATGTATGTACATTGTAGAAATAGTCGGAGATTCCTAAAGCTGACGCCATTCCGTTTTACAGATTGTGAAAATGCCAAAACTTTTTTTTTAAATTCTTCCGTTCGTATGTCTCCATTTTTTAGGCCATAAATTTTGTGCTAGGACAATGAAATTTCATATATACATACATACTAGGTTTTGATGTAGTAGAAGTGTAAAAACTTAAGAGCTACAAACTACAGTTTATGTATACACTATTAATTGATGTATAGCCACTCCCAGTTTTTTAAGTGGGTTTTCAGTAAAATCCATTTTGATGTAGAAGAAGGCCGACGAAGGGTTCACGTCGCTTCCATCTACGTTGTTTTGAATTACTTTGTCCGGTTTTTTACTTTCAACCTTCGATTTACGTTGATTTAACTTCGATTTACATCGTTTACGTCGATACGCATCGTGACTGCACACTGCTTTGGTGATGCAAAATCTTGATGCTTTGACAACAGATATTTTGACATTTTGCAACACTGTGTGATGCTTTTGTCAATTGGGAACAATTACGTGTCAATAATTCCACTAAATCGAACGCTACAATTTATTAAGTATAATTCGTTCCATTTCCCAATCAAAAACAGCAACAACATAAAAATCATTTGCATCACAGGAATTCATGATGGGCTATTCGCGCAGCTGATTCATTTATGGTGCATTTTGAAATGAGATGCTATGCAACACTGCTTTTGTTTGCATTTTGGAAGTTTGACGTTGCAGTACTGCGGGAATACTGCTTTTTGGGATTCAGCCGTTGTTTCGATTTACGTCGCATTTTCTCGGTCCGGAAAATGACGTACATACATCGAGGCCTCCCTGCACTGCATCTAACATCTAGGTGTAAATTCAAAAACGTCAAATAGTTGTGCGTTGATGCGACATTACTGCTTTTTTGCAATGCTGATAGATTATTTTTTCGGCGTTAAAGTACGCATTTTCAATTGAGATCATAAAGCGAATAGACTTTTATTAAAAAAAATAATCTTTCGCCATAAATCTTGATTATTTCCCTGAGAAAAATTATTTTTCATACTTCGGCTTGAAATCAATAGTTTCACCTCCACGGTTAATATTTTTCTCTGTCCTCCCACATTTTCTAAAAAAAAAACTTCTTGTCTACCGAATGAACAACGCATCAGGCTTTTCGGTGTTGACTTGTTTTGTTATGTTTGGGCATCAGTTTACTCGACTTTGCAATAATGAACACTTGGAGTTGAGTATGATCCTATTTGTTTGCATTAATGAACGTTGTAAAAAGCATCATGATACCACTGATACGTTACTGAATTTACATATGTACACAATTCGATTTATTGGGGCTGATACGAAGGAAGAATAGGTTAACATTCCAATAGGATCGTAGTTTTTTTGTATGTTTTATTACAAATTTATTTTTACATACCAAATGCTATCTAGGTAGTTTTGGACATTCTATATATTTTCAAACTACGCAATGTACATATTCGGCATTTTAACACCGAAATCCATGAAGCTTTTTCTACGTATTCGAACTGTAGGGAGGTGGCGCTAAACGTAAATAACATATCTTTTTTCCTATTTGTGGTAAGCATGTGTTTTTTGTCATATTTGCTCCTTTTATTCTACATACCTACATATGTACAGACGGAGAAATTTTTTCTAGTGTGCTCCTAATCTTGTAGACTTTTGTCAGGGGTTGGTTCTACTAAAAGTGATATTTCATTCCTGCTGATAGTAGAAAAGACATATTTAGGGTCGAGCTGTGTGTCAAATAAAAAATTAAAAATTGTATAATTTTTTCAACCTACATATGTATGTGTATGTACCTAATTTGAATTATCAGACTAAAATAATAAACAAATTTGATGAAAAATATTGGCATAGAATAATCTAGTATGTTTAAGTTCCATATTTTTCAGAATTTTCAAATCCAACATGATTTTTCGACTTCCATTTTTACCTCAGACGAAAAGTACTACCAAACCTTACAAAGTATGTGAAAAACTTAAAATGTTTATTTGAATGCATTTAAATCTATAGGTATGTATTTAATTAAAAGGTATGGGACTTAAGGTAACCACATTTATTCTTGATAAGGGATTCTGTGTAATCCAAAGAGAACAGTTATATCGTTGAAATGTTGTATGAAAGTGATTCAACGCATTATGTTGGAGTAGTATTGCCTTTCTCTTCTTTATGTCTTTATTTCAAATTAAAACTAAATTAAAGAAATAAGGAATTCTCTAACCCAACGCTCATAATAATCCAGAAAAATGTAAATGATTCTTTATTTCTAATCAAGAACCTCCATATAATATTACTTCACACATATGTTTCTCTGCTGCACATTCATTGCCTCTGTTTTGTTTTGCGTTTTTGTGTCACATTATTATAAATATTGACATACATAGATATGGAAGCGATTCAATTTAATTGGCTGCATATTGTTTAGACGTAGTTTTAAAAAAAAAATCTACAATTTGAAATGGTTAAGTACTTGTTTTAATTTTCCTTCGAAACATGTTTTGTATACAGAAGTTAACTGACTCCATGTCTGAGGTATAATAATCATTTACTCAGCTTTGATTTATAAGATTCAGGGTTATTTCAAATTTCCATATCCGGCTAGCCTACTGATTTGGCATCACATCAAACACATTACGCCCTGATTTCACCACGTACCACACCATATCGCCATATTTGCTTCTAAAACATGCCATCTCATTTTATCACACACCTTCACAGCTATCTGTGGCACTATCATCCATCTCATTTTAACATTTGCATCGCCGAATAAAGTATGTCCGGGTGCGAAGTTGGTCGCAACGTGAATTGTGAAACATAAAAATACAATTATTTTCTGGTTATTTTAACAAAAATAATAAATATTCGCGTACAACTACGATATTCAATCTCCCACAGTCCCGGAGAATCCAAGCTAGATAATCGAAACACAAAAGTAAAATTCTACGCACTGTTTCGCAATCAGAGCATGGAAATTGTGGAAAATTGAAGAAAAATAGAAAAAAAAAGTTCGAAATAATGATGATCGCCTAATGTCATGGATCCCATTGAATCGGTAAGTACCAGACCTAATATAAATAACTATAAAAAAAGAACTACACCGATCACGAGGCCTAATTTTTCTTCCAATCCCCAAAATCTTTTTCAAAAATTAGTTTTTATTCTCCTCTGGAAAATGTGCTCCCGCAAAAATTTTTGGTATCGTTTTTTTTTTTTTGCAACACATTTTTTTTTTAATTTTTCATCTTTGTGCACCTTGCGAAAATACCAGGCTCGTTCTAGAGATCTCATAAATGTCGTAATTTGTTTTGGATCGCCAGAGAAAATGAAATCAGGAAAAATGCAGAAGAAAAAATTTCCCTGAATTAAGAGCGAACACGTCGCCGACAAATGCTTATGGCCAAGTCGGCACTTGGTTTTTTTTCTCTCAAATTCTTCAGTTGCTTCCCGGTGGCGATGTTTCTAAAAATTAGGTGTCGCGGGCTAAGTCCCACTTTGTTTTTTTCTTTTTTTATTATTTGTCTAAATATGTGTATAATATGTATGAGTAACTTGCTGCTGCGAAGGGGGACAGAATCGTCGACATAAACGTGTAATGGAATTTTATAGTTTGTGGTGGTGTTGTTGTGCCGGTCTCTTTTGGGTATTTTCTCTGCTATGGCTGACTTTCAATATATTTTACTGAATGGAATATCCGGGCATTCGGATCCCAATGTGTACGGATGTCTCCACATTCATTCGTTAATTGTTGCACAAAATTTCTTCATTAAAATGCTGTAATAAGTGCAATAATTCACGCCAGATGATTAGTTTGGTGTTTAGGTTAGTGATGATTCGAAGGGAGTGAGTGCTGTCCCCCACTGTTTCCCTCTCCGTTCTTGTTTCACTGATTGCCTTTGTGTTTGATGTTGACGTGTTGGCAAATTTTGTGATAAGGCTACGAGAATTATTTCATATTCTTTACGTTTGGAAGATGTATTGGACATTGTAGTTCGTTTATTTTTAGCAAAAAATTGTTTCATACTTTACGGGTTGATGGTATTGAGGCACTCACATAACAAGCCATCATTCAGTCGAGTTTAGATGTTTTATTCCTGTACTTTCAACCTTTTAGGGTATTTTTTATATGAATTGGTGATTAGAAAATATAAAATCGTGCGTTCAATTCTATTCTATTGTATTTAAAACTGAAACGATCTTAAATTATTGGTGAACTTTGGTAATTGCAATAATTGATTTTATTCATAGGTATATAAATATCGAGCTGTATTTTTATTTCGTTTTGGATTATGAACGAAATGCATCACTTTTCTTCTTGTCATATAAAAAGTACATATTTTTGAAAAAGTTCAGTTTAGTGATCAAGGATTTATATTTTTCTTATATCATGCATGTACCAAAAGTACCTGCTTTATAACGGATATTTTTCAATAGGGTTCAGAGTTCCTGCCCGGGTGAGTTTAGAATACACTACATTTTCGATTGGATTCCCGCAAACTTAAACCCTTCATCATAATGAAACTGAATGAGAAAAAAGGGTTACGACAGGAATATAGGTATAATACCAAAATCATTTGCAGATGTTTTACTCTCTATACCATATGTTTGGCGGTTTTAATAATTTTTGCACCTTATTACTTCCTATTTTTGTGTAATTGTGCTTTGCTGGAAACAACAGATTGGTTTTCGATGTGATCTTACCATCTTTTAGTTTATTCGTTCAAGAAGGTTTATGTTATCCAAATTTTACTTTACCGATCTGAATCATATGAATTTCTGCTGTAAGTAGATCTAAAATTATTCACTCCTTATAACATTTTTTAAGGCTACTTTCACAGTATAATAAACGTATTCGTAGTCTACATTTTTAAACAACAATTGACTTATGCACATACATGTGATTATATATGGGGCCTATTTTAGTCGAATAAAATACTTAAATTGTCTTTCTCCAAAAATATTCGACCACACGAACAGTTTCAAATGATTGCAGTTAGCTCCGCGTCTCCAGCATAACGAGTTATATGAGCAATAGAGCACTTATAAAATATGAGTGGGAGTCATGTCTATGAAAATTCATGAGCTCGGTATTGTAGAATTGAAACTAGTTCGGTTGAAAACAATGAAAACTGTTCATGCACTTGTTCATTGGTTTTCTTTATGAGGTAACCTAAATAAGAAAATAAATAAAATTCTTGAAACAGAATATTGATTTTTTTCTAAAGTTAGTTTTGCTGTAGAACTGTTGTTAAATAGACCACGGAATTCATATATAAGGCAGTAAGCCTTGTGGTTTGATAGCGATCGCCAAACAAGCAAATGAATCAAATTTTTCTCAGACTCCATTGATAAAAAATGATGAATAGTTAAGAACTGTTTAATTGGTCTTAACTGGAGACTACAATCGCATGGCTCTTTTTTGGAAAAATTTACACTTAATATACATATGTAATTTTGGAATAAAAAGATATGTATTTACTCAGATCCTATGGGATTCACATCCAATCTGTAGTATGGGTTCAACTTCAAAGCATATTTTATGCCATGTTCATAATTCGAAATCTCTGTCACCAAATGAAGTTCGTCAAGCATTTAGTAAAATTCGAATTCAAGATTATGTATGTAGGTACATTAGTGAGTTTGTCATTACTTGGCACACTTTGTTGAACCCATCAATGCAGGCAAATAGAATGTGAATAGTTAGTTTTTTAAGTGAATGGGCTGTTTTTCTCTATCGCAGGGTTGTACTTCGTTTTTAAAAACTTAACAATCTAAAAATATGTAGACTCCTTTATTTTAAAGTGTTAAAGACATTGTGGCCAAATTGGTTTATTTGAAATATTAATTCACTTTTTAATTCATTAATCTCGACGTTAATTCTTCTTAAAGTCTTATCAATCTACGTAGATGTAAATTTTGAATCATATTGTGCAATTAGGTATTTGTCCTTGAAAAAGTTATGTTAAAACTGAAGTACGTTTTCATCCTGCTCCAACCTTTTTGTGAATATGTATATTTTCATTAAGTTCTGGAACCATGCGGATCTTTTAGATGCGGAGATTTATTTCATATACTGGTTTTTCTATTTCTTAATTACTATAATTTCAATTTTGATAAAACGTTTTTCCCTTTTTTGTCTTATAATTTTTTTTAATTGGTTGTCACTCTTACCCATAATTGTCCAATCCCAATCTATTCAGAAATAACCCACTACTAAGTATGTTGAAATTAATACAATACTTACAAAAAAGCAATATAACCTTTTTAATAACTAAAATTATAACTACATTGAAAAGGAGCCGTACGAATTTCTAGATTTGTCCGATGTCAATGATAGTGAACGTAATGAAATCATAAGCACGCTAACGTCCGAACAAACAGCGCAACTAAACGACGTTGCAGGTACCAATCGTGCTGCAGCCCCTCCTCCTCGTGTACCTCCTCGATCTTTGGCCCTAGCTACGATAGAAGAAGCTTCAGTTGTCCAGTTGCCCAAACAACAAATCGATGTCACATTGAACACAAATGCCCAAAATGATAACATTGTTCCAGGTAGCTTCGTAAACGGATTTCCTCCTTTACCTTCGAGTAGTAGTACGTTGTCTGCGTCGTCCAGCCGAACTATTTCAAATTTAGTTTCTGACAAGCGGTCTGCTAGCTATAGAAAAAATTTAAACAACGATGCAAACGCTCAAATGTCACTACCACTACCATCAGTATCAAATTTAACGGCAACAGCGATTGAGAGTAGTTTGAGTGTAATTGATAGTAACGGCAATTTAGTTAAGGTGCAGCATTTACCAAAAGCCGGTAAGAGTTTTTACTAACATTTCAAAATAATTGAAATTTTTTTTGTTGTTTCTTATACTTTTGTTAGATTCTAGTCAATTTACTTGTTTTCATTTACTAATGGTTTTTAATTTTGTAGTCACTAGAATTTCTATTGCTTTTCTTCCCGTGTGTAAAAAAGTACAACAATATATGTATGCGCGTTGCTTTCTAAAGTCCTCGATTTAATTAATGTGATACTGCGACATGCCTTACATTTTGTTTTATTTTCTACTGCTGAGTGTTCTTATCTTGGGTGCTATGACAAAATGAATTTTGTTGCTAGACTGCGATAAATTGCAGTTTATTTGGTTGTAAGGAAACATTCGGTACCTATCGTTTTGGAAAAAAACCCTAAGAAACTACACGCTGAAGTAGGTACTATTCGAAGTCTTTTCTATATAGACATGTATGTACCTACATATGTATGTATACATATGTATATGTATGTATACATATGTATATGTATGTATAATACAAAACTATGGTTCAAGTTATCTTTTAATAAAGACAACTATTTCCTTCACGATCCTACATGTAGCGATACAAATGTATCCCCCCCACCCCACACACACACAACAAGAATGGTTGGAATTAGCTAGGTCCTGCGCTATATGTATATGGGGCTATTGCGGCAAATATTTGGTTCTTTTTTCGGCAGCAACACCATATCGTAAATATGAAATTCAATGACTGTAATTCACAGAAAATTTATTGATCCAATGTCTTTTATTATTTTTATTTTCCAGATACATATGATTAGATCAGTATAAGTAATCAGATATGTTCAGGACGCAGTATTTGATAAGACATTTTGCTTTGTTCTACTTCTTTATGTACTTATTCTAAGTTTAATGGCTTCATTTTCAAAATAAGAAAGGAGACACTGAATCACATAAGAATTAATTATATTCTCTATCTCTTTTTAAGCAATAAACTTTTTGCTTTGCATTGATTTCAGTGGATTTCTTAGTAGAACCGTTGCTAGCTAAATATATTGTTTTATCTTATATTTAACCCCATCTATAGTCACATTCTTTACCCGTTTTTTTTTTTATACTAAAAATGCAGTTATCGTTGGTTGTATTTTTGAGGATCATATTCCATCTCAGTCCAGCGTAGTATTTATTCTCTTTGACTGCATAGCACAAATTACATTCGTTTGCGAAATAATCAGGACGAGTTTCATTCTTGTTTGTCCCAAGAGACTATTGTAGATTAATTTCTTTGTTGTACAATTTCTTCAATGTGACCAAAATGGCCATAATCGTTCTGGTAAGTTGGCAACAACTGGGTAATAATAATATTTTATCATACATCCAACATAAGAGAAGGAATTGTTCCTCGTTGGAAGTACTTATTTCTGAACAAACACTATACATTATATAGGAAAAACTGTACATTATATAGCAAAAGCTGTACAAATACTAGCATGACCTGTTCGCTAGATAGCAAATCGCTAATAAAGATATCTCGCTCTATGTGACGTTACCATATCGCCGACCGCTGTGACGATCACGCGATCGTCGGGACAGATTGTGTTCTCTGTGCCGGAGCCTCAATAATAAAAACATTATTTTCCAGATTCTTATACCAAATATGTATACTTATGGATATTAAAGTGATATATTGAACTACAGTTTTCTTTTATAATGCTTGCGATTTAGCTTTAGTATTCTGTAACTAAGCAAATCATAAGTTTTATTTTTTTGTAGTTTACTGGTAGTGATGTTGGGCCTTTCCGCTTACTCGGGCTTCTAATAAGATTAATGTCATTAAAGGCTCTGGTCCTGGGAGATTTCAGTATATTTATTTTTTCTGTAAGGAACGATGGATCGAAGAATACTATTCAAAAATAATCCTTTCTTTTATGATATGATATTGCTAACTAAATACTTAAAACTCTTCACTTTAACTTATTGCTTAGAGGTCGACATTATGTACAAATGCATATGTTTTAATTGAGACCAGCCGCTTCATATGATTTGAGTATTTAATTCAAAGTCTTTTGAATTCCCTAGGTATTCAAATTAATTTAGAAATAACTAACTCGAGCAGTGTGAGTTCGAAGCTCACGACTACCGGAAGATGTGTATAAGATAAGTCGAATTGTATCGCCAACTAAAAGTTTGTATGTACATATGTACTTTGCCAAAGAGATCTCAGCCTGGTAGTACAATGTAGCACCTCATCAAATCCAAGTGTTTGGTGAGATTCGAATTCTCTTTTTTAATGTCCCAATTTGTTTCAAAATGAAGCATTCACCAGTGCAAGCATACCGAAGCAAAAACACTTAGCAGTAAAATTAGTATTCCCTTTTTTTCATTTGCTTTTGTAATTTGTTTTAATTCCATGTTTATACCCGACTTTGCACCAAGGGCAGACAGAATCACACAACCAATAACTTTCAACTGTATTTTCCCTTCATTTAGAGAAAACACAATACGGACATGTGGTTCGCAATTTGATGTTACCACGTCTTATAGCACCATTGTCGTTACCCCTTTACGCTGTAGTTAAGCCAACGACAGCAAAATTAACAGAGTTGGCCGTTGTACCGCTGCGCGCGCCGATCTTAACGGCGAGTGCTGCAGGTAATTCAGCTTATTAACAATTAAAATTATGCTTTTGACTAATTTTAATCATTGAGTTAATTTTATTTTTCAATGTTAACTTGCCGCCTTTATTGTTAATAATTCGATTGAATATTACATTGAACGTTTGCAGTGAAGTCTCATGTTGAACAACAAGCAAAAGTACGAGTCAACGTTAAATCTTGCGGAACATCGAATTTAAAATTGGCTGGCGTAACAATGGCACAGCATACACAGCCTGTAGTTCATCAGCCTCCACCCCAGCAACAGCAACCACAACAGCCGCAACAAATGCCGCCTGCGCAGCAATCGCAGCAACACCAGCAGCCCCCTCCACAGACACAGCAGTCATCGCAGCAACAACAAACATCGCAGCCGCAGCAACAGCCCCCACCACAGCAGCAGCAGCAGCAACAACAGCAACAACAACAGCAGATTGTTAGTACATCTGCGACTGCGGTATCGCAGCAGAATAACAACTATGCACACCATGGCGGTTCTGCTCAACCGGTATACAATCAAATGCACTCAGGCAATTTGTATGTGCCCGCGCATGGAGTACAGCCTGTTAGTGGTCCGATGTACCCGACAATGATCCCAGCTGGCATTCCTCCAAACGTCTATGTAAACAATGTGACTGCTAATGTGAATCTGCATGGCTGGACGGCTCATCCAGTTTCTACATACATCCAAGGCGGGCACCAGCATTATATACCTGGTGAGGTACAACCAGCCATCACAGATCAGGTAAATTATTCTCATGACATTAATCATCCGTAATTCAATAAAATAACTTTCCTTTTATTATAGTCCAATCAGGTGATGCAACCAATGCAACAGGTCGCGGTTCCGTCTTCAAATTCGGGACGTAGTGCTCGTCGAGGTCGTGGAAGGAATAATAACAATAATAATCGTCGCAACGATTACGTACAACGACAACAGCAGGACAGCCCTGCGCCTCAGGAGATCGTAAACGCTCAATCTGTAGATCCTCAGGCGATGGCAAATGCTGGCTATCCTCAGTACGCCTATCAGTACACCTATCCCACGTACTTTGGAGGCCCACCCCAAAATCATATGGTTCATCCCCAAGCTCAACAGGCAGCAGGACCACCGCTCTACGTTGCTAGTCCGATTCCCGTGTATCCCGGCCATCAAATTTACAACTATCACCCCGGCTTAATATATCCATCGATGATGCATCCTGCTGAGTATCAGTTCGATGAGAATAGTGATGATCAACGCAGTAATGATGGAATGATGCCACAAATGTGGCATCAACCAATGTACCCCGAGGAGTATGTAAATCATGAGATGATGGGACCCGATGATATTAATCATAATGCTCCGTCATTGGCTTCTTCGGAGACGCCCAGCATGCTCAGTCCCAACTACCAAATTTACGATCCACAAATGCAACAAACCCTGGAACTCCAACAGCAAATGGGGGTGATGCACATTTACGATGAACAGCAAATGCAACCACATCCAGGACACATGCAGCAGATCGAAGACGATATGTCTGATTGTTCATTACAAATGCAAGGAGGTGCAATGATCCAACCAATGTTGCAACCACTTGATCAACAACAATCACATCATCATATCATGCAGAATCAAACGATTGCCATTGATGCTTCACCATTGGATCAAAGTGGGGGTAAGTGGAACATTAAAAAAAAAACAAATATAAAAAAGAAAATCTTTTTTAACTTCATTCCTTTGATATTAAATAGAAGTGAAAAAAGTATGTATGTATGTATGTCCACAAGTGTGTGCAATCGTTTAAAAGGTAACCCATTTAAAAATTGATTTTATTCGAAACAAAATAAGGTGCAAACAAATTTGCATTATTCGTGACAATTGCCATCCGTTGATAATTTAATGGACTACAAAACAAAATAAATAAGGCAGAACAAATGCTGCCAAGATCAGAAAATCAATCACAAAAACAGAGAACAACTTTTCTGTTTTGTTCAAAAAAAAAAAAAGAACTTGGGATACGGGAAAGTTTAAGGATTTTTTTTAATGTTCTAAATCTTGCTGATGTAAATACACAAAGCATTACTGAACTACCACTTATACCATTGGTGCACTTGGCTTCGAAGCTTTCTTAAGACATCTTCAATTTATTAACTTTTTAGTTGACTTGAAGGACTTTTTCTTTATTAGTTATGATTCATTGACTTTTACTGCAGGGTGTACACTACAAATTTTGTACGAATATACTGCGTCTAGTTATTCAAAATTGAAGTAATTCTTATATGGTGCCAATTTCGAAGTTGATAAACTGCAAACCACGTCTTGCAAAAATTGATACTCATCTGGATTGTTTATACTCTATCCTAAGGATATATTAAGTTTGATGCATAGTTTGTAACATAGAAAAATAATTAAGATAGGCCCTATAAAGTATCTGGGCTTTTGAGAAAAAGATACACACCGCGCCCAATTAATTCTTCATCATTTCACTATTTTACTTGAAATCGGAAAAAAAATCATTAAGACCAAATACATATTTAGGTATTCAAATTATGCATATACAGTTCACCCATACACAATTCACCACGCACAGTTTTTGGTGGCGTTTTCATTACAAGACTTTTATTATATTTTGTCGTCGTCAATCGTTCGAAATTATCGTTTCAATTCAATATAAAAATTCAGTATGATCACGCCCACTTTATAAGGGCTGGATAAGAAGAAGGATAGAGTATCATATAATCCATTCTAGACGGATCGTAGCTTTTCCACGATTCCACGATTTTTCCACGTTAGCTTTAATGGCTGAAATTTTCATTGTTTGAAAACTTATGTCTACACACTTTAATGTGAATTCTATATAAATACATACATATATATGTATGTATGTACATACAAGTGGATGTAAGTCGGAACAAACAAGAAGAAACCAACAAATAATACATCGGTAATCCATTCCTTGTTCTTCTCCAATTCTATAGTAATTTGTATTCGTTTTACTTACAAGAAACGGTTGAACTTTATTTGACGCAAGTAATTATTTTCATGAGTTGGATTTTTTCTAAACTACATACATATGTATTACCACAAACAAAACCCATTTAGAGTGTATGGATGAAACCCTAAGACAGAAAAAGGTTTTCATTAGAACGAATTATAAATATAACGATATTAATAGAGATATGTATGTATGTATGAATGTTTGCATGTACATATATTTAAACAAAAACATACTTTGTGTCGACAGGATCCAATAAAATTCGAAGTATGTGTGTATGTTCTGCGTAATAATGTCTGTGGGAAGTTTCCAATCGACTTATAGTACATGCTCTGGAGGCGCCAGATAAGGTTACGGACTAGGAACTGTTGAACATTGACAACTACTAGCGTGAATTTTCAGTAAATTTAATACCTTACGACAAGGTTAACCTTTGTTTATAAATAACGGTACGTATAAGGAAATATTGTTTTCTAGGAATCGTTTATTTTCTCATTATTCAAAACATTATCTAATTTCCTTTCTTTCAACTCATATACAACAATTCAAATGTGTTTGCATGTTATTACCTTTACTAGTAGCGTAGTATGAACTTTGACTCTACGTCTAGATCGATCGGGATATCACTCAATGTGTATTGGACGAACTCAACTGCATATGTCAACGATTCCTACGCGATATGGACTGATAGTAGCCAAATTCGCACTGGTCCCAACATTAGTGCTAGCGGTCGGAGTTTGGAGTTGAATATATACATATACACGAATATAAATTTAACATATATACGAGTATACATTGATTATTGCGCGAAAATTAAAAAAATCTGAGAAAACTTAAAGTAAAAATAATGGAAAATGAAGTGGTTGCAATTTGCAAAGTAATACCTATACATCCATCTTTACAGCAATAAAACACATAAACTACAACTTGTTATTCAAATTTTTTGTTGACATCTATTGTAGGAGATGGCAGAAATAATATGAATTTCAACGATTTTACTTTCCTCAGTAAATCAACTCAGCGCCAATTAGGTGCCTTTAACATTCTAAAAGCTTCGCTTTTTTCCGCTCCGAACTCCAACCTCTAGTAATGTTGGCGACATTTTTTGCGGAGAGATTGTAAAAAAAACGTCTAGAAAAGACAAAGAGTGCGGGACATATGTATATTTTGACTTAATCAATGGAGCGATTAACGAAATTTAATTTGGCCGCTTAATACATGACGCATTGATATGCACACCTTATGTTTATTTGCATTTTCAATAAAAAAATTGCTGTAACAAATATTCAATTTCCAAAGATGCAACTATTTAGATCAATTCATAAATAAATTTTTCCATACACTATTCCATATAAGAGTAGATACATACATATGTACATATATGAAAACTTTTTATCGACATTTCTTAGCTACATTCGTCCGTTTTGATAATTACAACTGACCTCTAAATGCATTTTTTATGAATTCGAATTGCTCGTCGTTCTTGATTGGTATCCCCTTACCTATTTGACAGCAATATTATTGCAGTAGCAAATTAATAAAAAGTGATCATCTTCGATGAGAGATCTAAATAAGCAGCAACGCGCCACAATATCGCATGACTATGGGTGCCATTTTCTGTTTGCAATAGCTATCATTATATTTCAATGTGGTATTTGTTTTTGTCATTTCGCAATACTTGTTGACCATTTGACATATTTATAAGCCTTTTGCAATAATTAGTCTCCTATCAAAGCAGCGTGAAGATTGTAAAAAAAATTCAAACATTTGTTATCGTATTTAGAACGACTTTTACTTTTTACAAAACAGTTCATACTTGTTTTGACATGCTGTACTTCAACATTCCCCCTAGTCGATGGGAACAGGTAGATAAAACTAAGATTGTTTTTTACAAAATTTAAGATTGCGATTAAGTAGAACCTTGATTAATAGATAAGATATTGTGTGGTTAAACTGAAAATACTTAGTAGATCTGTACAAGTGGTGAAAGAATAAAATTATAATGATTTATCGCTGCAATAACAAGCCTTAACACATGAATATGGGTTGTTGCATACAAAGGAGTAATACACGATTTTACACAGATTTCCTGTGAGTCACTTACATATGTACATACATTGTGTATAACAAAGATTGACGGACAATATGATAAGTAAACACATACAAGTCACACTCTCTTTAAATATATACATATGTATGTACATCGTAATCACATTTAATATTTTAAATGAAAACAAAAATAATTATCTAACTGCAGTTCATGCACTCTCTGCTGGCTAATTAATTCTACTAGGCGCTCTATGTTGAATTGGACTTCGGTTCACTCATTTTAATTTTTTTTTTTCGATAAAGAACGAACAAATAAATAATCATTTTTATGTCGAAAAGATAAACAATATAAGAAATAATAGAGAAAATAAAAAAAGTGCGTTTGGATGCAAATAATTGAATATTTTGGAATCTTACCAATTTATTCTTTTATACGTATGTGTGGTATCGGCCCACATATTTATTGAATACATGAATTATATTAAAGAGAGTCGGCAGAAGTGTGGTTAAATGTATTTTTTTTGGGAACTATCTATTCTTTTCTGAAGTGGAAATTGGACGCCCTCTAAACGTGGTGATGCTTAATGAATTATTTTATGATATGTGTGACAAATTGTTTAAGGTATAAAGTATACATTTTAGGATTAGATTTTAATTAAATATTTGCATAAATTTGCATTAGAGTTGAAGTTTATTATTGTATTCTTGCTAAAGGGAAGACTACAACGTTTAGTATACATATATAGACATGATTAAAAATATTCGTAATCGAGGTGTCTCTTAATACAAGCACGTGCTGTGCCAGCAGCAAGTACTATCTATTGCGTCTATCTAGTTCTTTTATAGCTAAATGAATTGAGGAAATCAGCAGGAATTATATCAGCAATGAAACTTAATCTATAGCCACGCCCACTTTATGGAGGAGTTTTCCTTAAAAACCCGATTTTGATGAACATTTGTATGTAAGATCGTCCGAAGTTATCGTAGTAATTCGTTGAAAAGGAAATGCACGTCGTACGTACTTGCACCTTAATACTATAAGTTTACAATCTTGCACTGAAATTCAAGTCTTGTTCTTCTTACACATGAGGCCTAATAAAGTGCGTGTGGCATTCTGCATTTTATGGCGTCGATTGAACTTATTTTTTCTGGAATATTTCACAAATTAGTATTATTTTTTTAAATGCCCTAAAAAAGTGGGCGTGACCATATATGGTGTTCAGGTAAATTATAGATTTTCGATTTGTAGTAAAAATTTAGAAAAATGTTAAATTTTAGAAAAGTGGGTGTGGCAATTTCAAACGTGGTACGTCATATCTTTGCATTTGTCATAAACACCTCAGGCATTCTTTTTAATCCCAATCGCTGAAGAAATAGCCGAGAAACAGTCATTTTGTAAAATTAATCTTTTACGTATTTTTTGCGCAAAACATGGTAAACCATTTAATAGCATATGAGATTTTATCAAAATCGTTAGAACCGTTTTCGAGAAAATCCAGTTTTTAGTGAAATCGGCCTTAAGTAAAGTAACCTTAATTTCGAAGTTAGCATGAAAATTCGAATTTCTAGGGATCATCCCAACGACCGCAGATATGAAGTTTGAAGCAAATCCGTCCAACCGAATATCAAATATACAGACAGATCAACAGACTTTGGACTTCTTAATCATAGTAGTGTTAAGTTTGATTAAAATTTCAAGGTCGGAATTTTTCAGGAAACCAATATTTGTCCTATACGTGCAAGTAAAAATGAAGTATGACACGCCCACTTAAGTAGGGTTGATACAAGGAAACAAGGATAGAGTATTATACCATTCGTTACAGACGGATTGTAGCTTTTCGGTATGTTTGATTTATCATTTCTCATGCTATAAGATAAAAATTTTATAAATGAAAAGCTTAATCGTATTTTTCCTACTCATCTTCAACATACCGAAGACAAAGCAACAATGAAACATCACTTTCGGTCTCTTTTTTTTTTGAAAAGAGCAATTTTCCAAGCAATTTACTTTGACCTTGGTAGCGTTCAACAAACCCCTGTTCTGCCCTCTCTGAAAATGCAACAGTTTTTCTCACCCTCTATTTTTGTTGAAAGAAAAATAAAATAAGAGACACAATATTTATATTTTTGCTAAATTATGGCGATTTTTCTTTGTATTTCTTTTTCTTTTCATTCTTGTAATTTGTTTGTTTTTTGGTTTAATTTTTATTTTTTTTGCAATAACAATTTTTTAGTACTTTTTCTGATATCTTTTTGTATTTTTTTTTTTATAAATACATAATACTATTTTCGATTTCCACGAATTAGTTTTTTTTTATAAATTATAAAAAGAATATTAAAATCAACAAAACAATATAATTGTTAATAATTTAATGAACAATTTTCGACATGTAATAGCGCGCTCGAATTTATTTTTATTTTTTATTTTTTCCTACTATCGTGTAGTTAAATAATAAATAACAGTTATTTGTTTGCATTTTGAATAGATCTTTGTTTGGTTTGTGTAATCCAATAAATTTGCATTAATTTGCTTTAGTTAAATACTTTTATTTTTTATTCTAATTATTATTTTTTGAATTTGGTTTTTAATAAGAGTATATAATACCTTTGCTTTTGCTTCTTGCTTATCTTAGTTTCATCCTTTCAATTGTCTTCTTTTCACATCTTTTTTAGAACTTAATTTACAAACTTTGCTTATTAGTTCTCTTTTTGTTTTTTGGTTTATTCAATACTACAATAATCAAGCCTTAAGAAATATTTAAAAAAAGAAGATGATAAAATAAAAACAGTGGACATACATACATACATCATTATTTAAGAATAAACAAAAAAAAATTTAAACAATATCTACTTAACATACAAAATATTTTGTTGTATACTCGTACACTACGTACCTCGACAGTTCTCTTTAACCTCTTTCTCTGTGTTTGTTTTGCTTTAAAAACAATAGTAATTTTTAAAATATGTGTTACAGAGTGAGAATAGTAGTTTTTTTTCTCTTTAAAAAGAAACAATTCAATAAAAAAATATTTTAAATTTACCTTTAATCTAAAATATATAATATATAGTTCTCATATAACATTCTCTCAATTTGTTAATTCATAAAATTTGGTTTTGCTAAGCTATGCTGTTTATTTTCTGTTTGCTGCTGCTGCTAAGGAGAAAAAATTGCTTAAAATCTCTCTTGTATTCATAAAACCGATTCGGACTGCTTCTGGGGTGTGTTCATACCGCCTGGTAGCTGTTCCTGTTGTGGGCTAGGTAGAGTTTTCACGATCTTTGGTACAATCGTAATTGGCTGATCGTCATCCTCGAGATCCTCGGCTTGTTCTTCATCGATTGGGGTTAGGACTTCTATGTGGACTGGTATTTCGTCAGTGTTTGTGCAACGCTTTAGACAGGGTGCTAAAAAGCTGGTCACCGTTGAAATTGCAAAGAATCCACCAGCCATGTAGAATGAAATCGAATAGGAAGAAGTAGCATCATACACCGCTCCGGCTAAAGGTGATCCGATGATTGCAGCGAAGCCTCTGAAGAGAATGAGAAGACCGAATGCATTTGTTAGTCTATCCAAGCCGAGGAGATCGACTAAGATGATTGAAGTAAGTGAAATGTAGCCGGAAATGGCTATTCCGAAAAATACTGCCATAACAACATATGAAATGTAGGATGAGCATAAAGGTGTTGCTGTTACGGCTACTGTGGCTATCAATAGGCATATGTTGTTTAGGAGTAAGGAGTCGACTTGTGGAAAATCTGCCACATAACCACAGATTACCCTGCCGAATGTGTTTGTAATACCGATGATTGCAATCAAATATGAGGCTGAATTCGAGTCAATTCCGTCGAGCATTGCTGCGTCCACCAGGTATACGAATGGAACATAAAGTCCGGCCATTCCGAAAACGTTTGAAATTCCGATTAGCATAAATACGGGGTCCTTGAGCAGGCTTATATCTAACATCGTGTTGAGAATTGCTTTCACTGACTCGGGTACTGAGCAGCAAGGGCACAGGTCATATTGATCTCGACCCTTTTCCGCCTCTGCTAGGGGGTCCACTAAACGAACATCTCGCATACTTTTTTCGTATTTGGTGAGGGAGAGGACCGAGTTTCTGTAGTTTGTTAGAGACTTCTGGGATTGATATTGCGGTAGATTGGTTACAGATCCCGAGTAGAAAATATCCTTTCTGGACAACGGTCTAACCATTTTGCCACTATCGGTACGATTGGCCAAGGACATCTTTGATGAAAACTGTTCTACGCCATTGCTACCAATGTCTGCCTTAGATGATGCACGAATGGCTGCCAATGATGGTTTATAGCGTTCACTGCTCGATGTTTTACGAACCCGATCGAATGATGGCACCGAACCGTTCTTCGGAAGACTTTGATAATCGATTGTGAATGCCGGTTGTGAAGCATTACGAATCATATCGTTTGAATTATATGGACTAGTAGCATCGGTTTCGGAGTTACGATGTGGACGACGTCCGCGTCGGACTTCTAATTGACTTTGACCATCCGGAGAGTTCTGCTGCTGCTGTTGTTGATCATTTTTAATTTCGACGACTTTGGCTTCGGTAATTGTGGGCAAGGTGGACACCGGATGCAATGTTCCACTCTGCTGTTGAGATGCTAGTAAATCTAAATTAAGACTAGAGTGAACTCCTGGATCGGCATTTAAAGGCATTTTCAGTTTTCTCTCCATCGTTCCATCAGGCAGCTGGACCATAAAATGCGATCCGCCAATTGAACCACGTTCCATTTGCATTCGTTTTTCCTCGTACATTCGTTGCATTAGTGGCTTCACCTTCTTCTTTTTTGGATAGGTGAGCGGTCTCATCATCGCTCCAAAGATAGCACAATTTAGAATTAAGCCAGCAAAGATCAATAGTGAGTTTTTCCATCCAAAGAGTTCCAAAAGATATGTTGCAAATGGAGCAAAAGCGAAAGTACCCACTCCCGAACCACAAACTGCAATTCCAGTCGCTAGTGAGCGTTTCGTCTCAAAGTAATAGCCCACGGCAACAACCGCCGGTAGATAAATCATACCAAAACCAAATCCACCCAACACACCATACGTTATCATCAGCATATCCACAGATGTACTTAGCGTACTCAAAACAAAGGCAATGCAAGCCACAACACTTCCTGCAATGCATACCGCGCGGCAACCGTATTTATTCGCCAGTGCCGACACAATTGGGCCTGCACTAAGGTATACACCGCTCAGTAAACTTCCAACCCATGCCACCTTTCCCTTACCTTCGCCGAAATATTCCACAAATTCGCCCAAAAATATCCCGAATGTGTACGCAATACCATCAACAATCATGTTGCACATAAAAGAAGCGAAGCATATCACCCAACCATAACCGCCATCCGGTGGCGGAGGCAATTCCTGATATTCACTAATATCATCATCTTCCTCTGGACTACCATCCTGGAGGTCAGCTGTAAGGCGTGCTGCCTCCTCGCAAGCAATTTCACTATCAGTCCTTTCGATTTTTCGAAGTCGCGCAGTCATTTTTGAGTTATTTGAATCAGCCATTTCTTTTCTTTTTTTTTAAATACCGTTTTAATACAAAAATAAAATTTAATTTCACAATTCACACAAGTTCATTCGATATGAAGTATGTAGGGAGGCGAAGTAATTTAAGTTTCCTTAGAATAGGTACGTTTGTTCCAATTTGTGTGTGGATTTAAACAAAAAAAAAAACCGAACTCCGAAAAGAACGTCGTTGTCGTTCACCACTCAAAAAAATGAAAGAATCGAATTGGCGCGGCACAGAGTCTCAGAAAAATGACATTTCACACATTCATCATAAAGTTATAAAAAAAAATTACCACACCGCACTATACTTTTATTCTCTTTTCGATTGTTATTACTTTACTTTGTCGTTTATTTCTTTTTAATTTAATTGTAGAGTAGTAGTAGATTATTTCCTTTGCTCTCCTCGTTGTTGTTGTTTGTGGTGTGTCTGGCGTTGTTGTTGCAGCTGCTGTTCGGTACTGACATTATTTATTTGATAATAAATTTATCTAGTAATTTAGAATTGTTTTCTAGAGTTTCCCCGCGATAAAGATACTACAAACTGAGTGTGATAAGTGTAATTTGTCAATACTCACAAAGAGAGAGCAAGTCACATTAAAATACTATTCCGGTGACTGTTTAACTTGAAGTGGCCAATTCCGAATGGGACTGTTGCCTCTTTAACATCAGAACTACTTGTACTCCTTGATGGTAGAGGTTTCAGTTGAATCTGTCACATTTGTAACATTTTTATCTGCTATCACACTGCGACCGTCCTGTCATGTTAAGTTAGTATCGTTCAATTCTTTTTTAAAGTGTTAGATTCTCGCACGAATTGCTTTTGTTTTGATTTGTGTCACAGAAATAAACTAGTCAGACATAGACAAATTTTACAAAAGCTCTCTCTCTTCTGCCGCACTCTCCTTTTTTCTGCGATTCTCCCTAGAATAACCCGAGAAGTTATTTTATATTGCTTAGGACTTTGTTTTGATTTCTTTCATTATTTGGTTTTCACATTTATTTAAAAAAAAAAGAAGAATATCCCGATTCCAATGCTCGAATGTTAACGATTTCTCAAACGACGGCGGAAAACCCGAAACGAATAACGAACTCTGCCGGGGTGGTATTACAGTGAAACAAATTGCACCCAGTACACAGCAAATGGAAATTTTCCTCTTTTACTCAATATTTATAGATATATGGACAGTTTTCCTTCGTATTTCTTTCTTTTTTCTTTTCGTTTTTATATGAATATGTATGATGAATCAATTTTTTGAAAAACAAAATTAAATTTCTTCTTAAGGTGGTATTTGTTGTGCCTTAGTACGTCTGCTGCGCTATACTTTGTCGTCGTCGTTACTTTTTTTTTTTCTCTGATATCACACGGAAAATTCAGTATATTATAGGAAATGTGTGGAGAAAAATCGAATTTAAACCGATATGTGCAAAAACGAAAAATAGATATAAAAGCAACAGAACTATAGGAAACAAAAATAATACAGAGTGAAGAAATAGAAAAATTTGTTTCGTTTATATGGTTCTTGTGAAATTTCGTTATTCTTTTTAAGAATATTCTGTATTATTTTTGTTTTAAGTACTCTCTCGCCCGTGGTGACTTTATGAAATGAAATAAAACCACGACGTAACATCAGTGGAAAACTGTTATACTCACAAAAAATGTTCTCATGCTTTATTTGAAGGTTGCCTTTTAATTGTTTTTGTATTTTATAACGTGGTAGTACTGTCTCATGGTTTGGTTCTCTTGTTAGGCGCTTTCTCTCTCTTCTATATGTATCTCTTTTACAACTACATCATAAATGCTGATAGATTTGTGTGTGTGTGTATGAAAGGAGGGGTTGTCGTTTCCCCTGAGAAATTTATAAAACGTGTTTACAATGAATTGCCAAAGATACGAAAGGTAATGAATCTGTTGCTACTCGACTGATTAGGTAGTTGGAGTTATAGTAATTCTAGGAAATGTTTATTTCTGCCTGTTTTTTGTATGCTTTTGAAGTTAATTCATTTCTGCTTTTCCATACATAGTCATACATGTTTTAATAAAAGCCATCTACTGGAGTAGACGAACATGAAAGCCTCGAAAATGTGTAGCCAATTCACACTTACCTTTTACGAATAGTTCTATTGCAAGTACTAAAGAAATATCCCTGATGTAGAATCTATTACTGTCTACTATTGTTTATCATCACGGGTCTTTCTTATAAAATAACTTGACATTCGTTCCTTACTGAAACTTGTCCCAAATGCCAGATAACACCTATGCAACTTAAAATCAGTCTTAAATTTAATTTGCCCAGGAAGGATACTATAATACATTTTAACATTTCATATTTTTTAGTTAAATTACGAACTTTTTTCATTATACAATCGTGTATTTAAATGATTCGATAAAATTTTGTACTACATTTAACTCTTCTTCAACGGCAACATTGATTTTTAAACTAGTATCTTTCGTTTGTATATGCGAAATCATTTTGCTTTCTTTAACACTGTATAAAAGCTTTTGGTAGCGATAAATGATTAAAATTGCCGCATACACAAATAATCCAGCAACACAGTCGGAAGAGTGAGTTGCATAGCCGCTTTCAAAGCATGTACGATCAGCGGCACCTAGTCGCATAGATTACTTCCTTTAGCAACGGGTATATCTCTGAGATACATACATATTATTATGTAACTGACACAGATTGCATTACATAAGTTTTACTGACTCATCTATCATTTGATATGGTATGTATTCTCTCATTCGTTTGACAAAATAAAATTCATTCATCCCTAAAAAAAACTCCATCCATGTTTCCATGTGAACCCTCTAAACAAAACAAGTATAAACGAAATAAAAAGAATAATTCCGCCAAACTTCCCCTCTTTCGTTCGATTCACTCACAGATTGCACATGTAGTGCCTCTAGTATCTCTTACCTTTTATTTGATTACAAATACCAGCACATTTTGATGTGTCTGCAAGTTTTTTTTTCCGCGGTTGACGTTGTTTTGTATAGGATTTAGATTCGGCGCTGAGAGAGCATATTTCCAGGGGACCGCAGCCGGTACTGCGGTGCAGTTTCGCATGCGCGCTCTCTTATCTTTTACCAAGTATCTAACACCTGAGAATGAGAGGTGTACCCCCTTGCATCTCTGTTGGACGATTGGTTGGTAGGCTGGTCATTATATGTGTTAAAGCTTTTGTAGAATTTAGTTTAACCCAATTCGCCGTGTTCGATTTTGATATCAATGGAAATGCTGATGATAAACGAAGGGTGGTGTACAGACGGGCGGAATGCAGAGAAAAATAAGCGCATCTCACATGGAAATCGACCGCCACACTTAATAAAAAAACATATTTTATTTTTATACCAATAAATTATAAATTGTCATGATTTCTCATTATTCGATTTTCTGGTATGTATGTATGTATATACATATGTACATACATAGGTACAATGAATCTGAGCAAATGAAAAACACCTTTTTGAGGTAAACTGCTTCTCTTCACGATGTGACTGTTGCCTTGCCAAGTTTTGTTGCATTTTTTGTCACGTGTGCATAACTTAGATTCAAAAGAAAGGTAATCTTACGCCTTGTGAAAAAGAAAGAGAGGGAGAGCGCGAGAGTGTAGATTTATAATTGATTGTTGCTTAGCTTTACTTTTTGATTAATTGGCACCAGCAACGAGACGGAGAGGAAACATACATACATATGTACATATGTATGTACAAACATACATAAGTACACAGGTACAAGCTGATATAGTTTTCATCACATTTCCGTTTCATTTCAATCGATGCGAGGTGACCACCAATCTCAAGAGATTCTATGAAATTTTTTGTATCATCTTTGGCTTTAAGAAAATGCCCTTAAAAAACTAGTTTATTATATTGATGCCTGTTGCTTTTTTCTGGAAGGGTCCCAAGATATAAGCTACGTCATTCTTATGGTAACGTTGTTGTATCCTGATTGTGAATGACACTTAAATAGACAAAAGCAACACCAGCGGATTGGGTTAAAAAGTAATTTTCCACTGAGCTTTTGTCAAATATTCGAATAGGGACACAAATGATTCTGTCACGAGACGAAGTAGCAAGGGGAATAAGTGGATAGCATTGGATATGTGAAGGAAAGGTATCTGTCGTGAAGGATATTCCACTTCCGTAAATCCTTTTTATGATTCGATATGAAAGCGAATTGGATTTTTATTTATTTATTGAGTATGTTTGTCTATATAATTGGATTTTCACCAACTGTTTTTCTTTTTTACGAATATGGCAGTTTGTTATAAATACTGGATTCTTCTTCCCTGTTCGCTATAATAAAATAAAATCATTTTCACAGTGGAGAAACTGGTATTTATTTTCACAATGCTGTCTAACAACAGTACTTGAAACTTACTATTTATAACATTCGAGTGTGTGTGACTGTCAGCCAGAGTCAATAGTATAAAAAAAAAGAACAAGGACATTCAACTAAGGACTTCAATTATCAAAAGAAATGATTTGCATAAGGTATTCTTAAGAAAAACGTGAACGAAATCGATATTTCTGCTGAAAGGTGGTAAAAACGTAATTGGTCATATTCTCTTAATATGTGGGTTTTTACTACTACATGTCATATACCTACATATGTATGTACTGTATGTATTTATGTAGCTAGTATTCAAGATGTAATGTCCATTGCACTTGATATGTTAAAAAAACCAACCAACAAGATTAATTTATATCGAACACTAATACGATTGTTGGGCAATTCTACAAATCTATCTATAAATAATAGATATGAAAGAAAAAACAACACACCTATAAATAAGCCAATTCGATGGGTTCTAGTTGTTAAGTCAGTTAATCTATTAAGTCCATACTATTTAATAAATCTGCCTATAAGTTGTAAAGCAATTAAACTGAAGAACTCTGATATAAGTATCAATTTCATTGAATGGGTTTACAGCATTTCATGTCCAAACAAGAAAGTATTTCTCTGGAAATTAAAAAAAAAAATTGTATCCTGTTTATAATTGGTGTGACAATAAAAAATTGTATTTGATTGTTTAATGGTATAAAATTACAGGCTTTTAAAGATGTCCAAATTTATGTTACATACTAACATTAGATGGTGTCCTATTCTATTCACGATTTTGTATCAATTACAAATGTATCACGTCGTGCATGTTAATGTTTTCAATATTAGTATTTAGTTTACTTGTTTTATTGTAATGTGCATCTACATACATATGTATGTATTTTGAGTGGTGCAAGACCTTTGTTGGTCGTGAATGTCCTTTCAAGCTTAAAGATACAACGGTTGGCTAGAGTTATACTTTCCTTAATCAAATCTGATTATATTTCTTGGCTTGGGTGAGGACAGCGAAAATAAAAAAAATTAACAATGTATATTATGTATAAGGATTCTAAAAGAATAAGATCCTAATTAAGTAAATCAACGCCGCGGTTTTCTTTATATACTGTTCGCTCCCTTGAAACCGATGAAATTCCGGCTAAAACTGAAGGTAGGAAAGTAAAAAAGCATTAGGTGTTACAAAAAAAAAAATACTCGAAAGTCCTTTTTGTAGCCTTGTCAGTACCTCACTCAAAGAATTTGATGTGTTTAATATTTTTCTCTTGGCCCCAGGGTAAATAGTTTAGTAAACAATTGTAGTCTTTTAATGAAGCAGACATACATTGGCACTTAAGGATACCTATGAATGCGTTTAGGTTTTACTTCTCATTTTCTTCCCCTGTATACCTTTTAATTTCTGTCGTTTTTTTTTTTTTTGTTTTACTCTTTCGCCTTTCCTTTTCTCCTATATGAAGGTATCATAGGTACCATATGCAAACACTTGTCAATTGAGCACACACGGTGCATAGCACAAAACACAAATGGCACGTGAACTTTTAGATGCATTTAGATTTTATGCTCTTTTCGTAAAGTTTACCTACAACTACCCATGTGACGTTTACCTTATTCTTTTAGTTCCTTAACTAAGCTCTACATTGAGTTGAATGGAACAAGAGAAGGAAGGAGAATTTGTTATTCTTTTTGTATTAAAAATAGACGCTTACATGATGTGTATGTAGGGTGCATTCTTAAAAAGTTGTGAACTTGATGTTGAGTAAAAAGGAATTAGAATAAAGTAGGAGACGAAACAGCGGTGGCCTAGAGAAAGTCTGACAGATTAATGTGAAATGGAAATTTGTGTCGTTATTATGAGATTACTTGGTGTTATTCTCTATATTTTTTGACGTCAAGTGTGGGGTAAATAAATTTCAAATACATTCATACATATGTAAGTGGAAGGTTTTTAGCTTGAACAAATTCAGTCGTAACAAAGCATGTAGTTGTCAGACGTGATTTGAATTCCAAGTTGGTAATTTCTTGTTTTTTTCTTAGCTGTGTAATTTCTTGAAAATACACTTGAAGAAATAATGCAAGATTTACTTCTCGGATCTTAGTGGCTACTACTTCTATTCTATACTATAATGTTCTAAAGAAGAACGAATATTCATAATCACTTGTTTTTTCATAAATGCTTTTGGTATTTGCATGTTGTTGCAAAATGATTGATTCAGCATTTCATTTCTAAATTTTCTCTAATTCTAACATGAGTTATTCGATGTTGAAGGTCATCAATCTGTTATTCCCCATTAACCGCCTCATCACACGTAAACAGTTTTATAGGTTGTACACAACACTGAGTAAACAGCGTAATTCTTAAGAAAATTTGGACGATTTGTCATATGATAAACCAGGTAATAAGGATCTAAAATTGTGGGATAAGTAAAGACGAGTGCTATTTGTGGTGAAAATTATTCTACAAGTTCTAAGACCAAATCGTACTGCATGTCGTTTAAATTCACAGAGGTTAGGATTGGTGTATGTTGCAAACAGAGTGTTAACTTGTAACCCGAACAATGCACTTAAATCATAAAAGCGGAAGATCGTTTGGGATTATAAAACGTAGCAACCGAAGTAAAGTATAACAACTGTCAATTGTACGTACTATTTCGAAACAACTTTGGAATCTCCATGTAAAAATAATTTGTAATTTCTTTTGGGCTTTCATGAAATAACTGTTTTGGTGGAGTAAAATAGAAGATATGTTTTGCTTTACATTGAAAAAGACTGATACTGAAAAACCATATCTAATTAGGTTTAAATTTAATCAAAATAAAATAAGGGCAGTTGAGCTTGAATCGGTGGAGTTTTTTCTTTTCCTGGAACAATTTCAAACTTTTTCAATTTAAAAAAAAATGTTAACGCCTTCGAGGGTGCTCCAAGTATGAATCAATTACCCTTTCAATAACGGGCTCATGTTTACTAGGTTATTTGATGAATGATGACTAATTCCGTTTTTTAGGAAACCAACCAGATATGATATCGTATGATATCCGTTGCTGTCGGCTTAAACATTTGTAGCTACCCACAACTTAACTTTTACAGCTCATTGCTTCTGAGGATGATAAAAAAAATTGAGAATTTATATGAAAGCTGTCAAGTGCATTTGCGTAGTTTCTCTGATGTGAACCTACATACATATGTATGTATGTACATATGTATATGGATGCACGTATTTTATCTGTAAAATGATATTGAAAATATGTTTTCTATTAAATGTATATAGTTGTGTCTGTATTTCTACATCTAATTAACGTCTCACAATTCATTGGCTACTCAAATTTCAATAAAAAAAACTTACTTCACATGTGAGTACCTAGTAAAATAAAACAAATGAAATAACGTACGCTACATTGTATTTATCTAATAATTTATCACAATTCGTTGCAATTTACTAAGTGAGTTAGCTTGTGTTTCCCCCTTCGTATAGTATTTTTTTGTTTTGTTTATTAATGTAACTGCGTGCATTCTTCTCTTCAATAACAAACTGCTGAATACCTGAACTTGTCCCACTAACACTGACTGTCTCTAGGTGGTATTTTGACATTCAGCATACTTTTTTTTGCATTTTAATCACATAGACATAGTAGTGCAGCGGTAAGCGTATGTGCATGGTTTTTACTGCGACACAGTGATGTTAATGGGCGCCGCATCATGCTTGTTTGCCATGACTTTCGAATGCCACATGATTTTTTCACTGTGTGCGCGGTGGGGATGGAAAATACAAATCGTATTCGGTCATCGGGATTTCGATTTCCAAGCTTTAGATTTAACTGGAAAGCTTTCACGTGATTGCGGTGTTAAAATGTTGCCCTTTAATTCATTTATGACATATTGTTAAAAGATTTCAATTTAATATGCTGAAATAAATCTAGTCAAACTTCGCTCACGTATTAAGGATCATAAAATCAAACCGTTTCGGGTTGTTATAAGGCATGACGTTCATTTCTGCTGGTGAAGAACGCTAACACTCAGGCAAAGCGTGCAGCAATGACTTTTATTCGTAGGTCGATAAATAGCAACGTTTTAATTAATTGCAATTTGAAAGCACTATCCGCCTTCAGTTATGCAGAAACATGACTCACATCGACCACTGGGGATTATTGGATTAATGGACTTGTTTAATTCGATATTTTCTTTTTAATATGAATAATATAATCACAAATAATATCCAAGTCAAGCCGTGAATTGAGTTTGGCAATAAAAGGGAACAGTTTTAAAGACAAAATATGAAAGGGAAAAGGTGTATAGAAACCTTAGAGTTGTGGAGGGGAAAGCTCTCTGCTAGAAGTGATGTGCATATCCGCATAGAAAACGTTTTGCAGTTTCCTGGTCTTTGAGATCAAGTCACATACATACATATGTACGTATGTACATATGTATGTGTCTCTAAAACATTTTACCTTTCTTTTGAAAGATGGTAGTTAAGACTCTTTTTCTTCTTTCTTTCTTTTTTCTATTGTCGCGAAGGTTTATAAGTGTATTTTGGCTTAAGATATGTAGACCTTGCACGCAGTTCTACTAATGGTGAGAGACCACAGAAAGGTTCAGGACTAATAGAGGAAGATCGCCAAATTCGTTTTATAAGTTGATCCGTAATCCTGTTGCCTTCGATTTTCGATGTGTGACAGACTTTATTCAAGTCGACTAGGTTTTTTAAAAAATATCTAAATGCTGTAGTTGATATGATAGTACATAAATTTGCTTGGTACCAGTCCTGTAAAATTCAAGTACAAGTACCAGTAGAAGTACAATTACCTTATACTTATGATATTTTTTTTAATACAATTACAATTCCTGGTACTTGTACTTAAAAAATATTGAACGTAATTGGAAGTACTTAAAAGGAATTGAAAGTAATTAAAAAGGGATTAAAAGGGAATTGAATGGTACAATTGTACCTAAGTATTTAAGTACTTAAGATAATATTTTCGAGTACTTTGAAGGAATTGCAAGTAACACTATAAGTCCTGGTACTGGTATTTGTATTTTTTAAGTACAATTACCAAGGAATTGTAGTTGCATTTAAAAACAGAAGTACAAGATATTTTTTACTAAAGTTGTACTTAAGTACCAAAATACTTCATTACTTTACAGGTATGCTTGCGACTTGAGTTTTGCAAATTCAAGCTCGAGCGGGGAACAGTAACCAACTCTACCCGAGTGCAATAAGAAAATTAAAGGAAATAAGATTTTCCCCAACAACTACACCAAAAATAAGTTTTTTGGCGGATAGTATATACAACAGACTCGCATAGCAGTCTAAGGGATCTAAGATTTGTGAACACATTGACTCTATGACTCTAGGATCTATGTAATATATACATATGTATGCTTGTATTATAGTATGATAAATAAATTTGACTTTCAAAATAAACAGTTTTTTTTGAACGACTTCGAAAAATTACACATGAATCACCTACTTGATCATTCAATACAATCGTTCACTCCTAATTGTTGCGCTTTTTCGTAGTACCTGTAGCACACCCAAGATTGTTTAGCAGTCCAAACGAAGTTCCTAAACGTTTCTTTTTTTTTCATGCAACACCCAGCAATTACTCAGACAGTTTAGTACCCTACCCAGGCGAGAAAAAACCAGAATGAAATAATTATTTTCGGCAATTTGTCAAAAATTCGTTGTTATTCATCCGAAGCACATCTGGCTAGAGTTTTGGCAAACGTGCAAACTGGACGTCAGCCAGTTTGTCCTTCCTTGTATACATGCATATGTACTTATATGAGTTTTTTTTTCATTTCCTTTGTCTGAATGAACTCATTATGTTGGGTCATGCAATCAATTAAACTACAATGGATGCCTCTTTCACACTATATACTATTTAATATATAAAACGACTTTGATCGTCTCCTAATATCAACGGTGCATGCGAAATTGTGCTGTTAGTTGTTTAACAACCACCACCACCCAAAAAATGTATGTATATTAAAATTCTTGACAAAAGCGAGTCACATTCAAGTCGTATTAGGATGAAGGAGAAAGTGGGTTAAATTTGTGTACATGGACATTCTTGAGATCGTTTATTTTATTCCCTTTTGAATTAAAATTACGTTTAATAACTTGTTTCTAGTATTCAACCCCATTTGTACTTGTACAAGAAATTAAGGAAGTTCAACCGAAAGAAATGTTTTTTTCTCTCTTTTGAGTACAGAAACAGCGATGGAATGAACGTTGTAAATGAATGCATTAAGTCACGACACAAAGGCGCACTCGAGTCTATTTTTACATTATTTATACGAAAAAGGAAATACTACGACTCATCAATATTAGACGATTTTTACATTTTTTCTTTGCTAATCGAAACGAAGCGCATTGACCTTCATGCCTGCCAATGACTGACATTAATTTTTTTCTCGTACACTACTTGAATTCTCATCAAAAATCGTTTACAATCCGCTTATAAAAAAAATGTTTAAAATTCAGTTTACGAAATTGCAATATCGTCCAGTAGCAAGTAAACTGACAAGCGCCGGTCGTTTGACGCCCAAGATATGAGATCGTTGACAGCATGAAACTAAAATTTTATTTGGATGATGAAGAGTTGAGTGACTTGACTACCGCCCTCCAATACTATTATTAGCCTTTAATCGATTGGGTGTTTACTAAAAAATTTATTATTTTAGTGGCATGTGACGTAGATTAGTGATTGTTGAACAAATTGCGAAATTAATAATACGAAGCATGCAGCATGGTACTTGAGGTGTTTACCACATCCCTGTTACCAATGGCTAGGTTGGGTAAAATGTTATCTCCACCCTTGGCGTGGATTATTATCAGTTTCCATAATCGAATTCATTTGATCAATGTACAACATTGTAGTATGATGTTTTTTTTTCTTTTTGAAATCTAATCGACATAAACCTAATAATAATCAATTAAATGCGAAAAACAAACAAGAAAAATGTTTGGTCACAAGTTTGGATGCGTTCTTGTTGTCAAATGGGTTTAAAATTTATTTAAAAAAACAAAGCAAAACACAATTGGTTCAATTGAATTTGAATTTAATTCGAGCATGTAAACATGTTTATGCGTTTCCAAAACATTCTATTAATTTTCTGATCGACATGATAATTAATTTGTTCAATGCTTCGGAAGAATTGATTTATTTTTGCTCATTTTGAATAATTTTATTTTTTATTGTTCGTCAAAGTCACTGCTTGACAACCCTTTCTCATTTCTTTATTGTGTTTAATATGGATGTAGACTTTGTCTGCAGTAAATTTCCTACAAAAAAAGGAAAAAACAAACGATAACGTTAAATACATACATACGTACGCACATATGTAAAAGCCTACAGTACACTTGATGTAGATTGGTTAGAAGATGAAGGATAGGGTATCTTACGGTCCGTTTTAGACTCATTGTAAACATTCTCCATGTTTTTCTAATTGTACTATAGAGAAAACTGTGGGGGTTAAATTGTATTCCCAACTTGCGTTTAATATAACATTTGCATGATTCTTTGGAATTCATTCCTAGTATGTACATATGCATAGATACATATGTAAGTGTATTGAAGTGCGTCATGAGTACGTCTCCCACTGAACCAACTGTTACTCCTATAAAAAACAATTCACTTGACTTTGGCATGGACAAGCAATTTTTTGACGTAGAAAATTTAAAGGACTTTATAAAAGAATCCCCTTAAGATTTTTTGTAGAACATCAATCACATGCTGATCGCGAGACAAAGTTGGATAGAACAACATGTTGATTCTTAGATGTTATTCGTAATTTATTCAGAAACAGGTTTACCAGTTGTTTTCTGTTTACCAGATCTGGGAAAGAACTAGTGCTAGGCAATAGTGACCAAAATATGACAGTAAGTCGTTAATCTTTGTAATATCTTTCTTAATGTTGATTGCAATATGCCTATGGGAAGTAAATGATACATGTAATCGTTTGGAGAGCAGGAGCAGTAGAAAGCGCACAATGTAATTTGCTTTCATTCAGAAAATACATTGCCACATTTATTTGTTAATTTTAGACACAAACTTTTTTTTTAATTTTATTTCGGACAGACAGAATGTCGCCAGAAACGAATTTTTAATGTTTAACGGCGTGTAGGCACATGGCACATATCTTCTCGTAAGTTCCACTACTTGGATCGTTTTGATTCTCGATTTTGTATTTTATCTGGTCAACCCCATCATCAACTGCTACTCTGGATGCAAATAACGAACTTATATAATAGAATAATCTATAATAGAAAAGAATTATGTATGTATTTGAAAAACTACACAACAAATTACGTGTAATTTCCAAAATAGATTCTAGTCACCAGACTTGTTTTTGTTCCCAACTTGTTATCGGGTGTTCACACCCTATGTATGTATGTATAAGGAGGCATATAAATAATTAACTTTGATCAATCATTTATGGTGTGTAGTAAGATTTAAACCTCTAATAGAAGTGCGAAATTTTCTTATTGGCAAAGTTTATACGTATGTGTACTCGTATATGGTTGGTTTTCTTTTTAATCAATTAAATATTTTAACGATCGGCGTATACTTGGGTTTTATCTTTCTTTTATCATACAAACATTCACGTTGGCAGCAGTGCAATCACATTCCACATTGTTCTTCTCGAGTGTGGGATGAAGAACACAATGGCAACATATACAAAAATCATATGATTCACCCGCTTCCTGATAAATTTCCCCTTTGTTCATGCCAAGAGTGTAATGGCAGTGAAAAACTGCGTTTTTCGCTTTTCATTCTTTTTTTCTTCTAGACAAGATGATGAATTGTGGTGCAGTAATTATTTTTTTTAACTGCCGTTAACGTAACCCTTAATTGCTAGAATTAGCCTTTTCTAGTAAGCGATTGTTAAACTTTTAAGCGTTTTTGGGGATATTTTGAAATGTCACGTTAATGGAGTTACTTTTGACTTTAGTGACTTTGTCAGATAGGTGTAATGTGATTGTCAAAACTAATGATTCGTAGAAGATGATTTTTTTTAACAATAGAGACAATAAATGTTTGATTTGAGTGAAGTTTTATCTTTAACGTGGTTTTCATTTATTGTATAGAATGTAGTTTAATTTAATTGCCTTTCCAATTAGTTTAGATTATACACGATCGTTATTTATTATTGTTCTATCCAGACCCCGCCAATTACGGGTTAAAATACTTTGTTCATCTTAAATTTATTAAGTAATTAAGTATAAAGCTATTAATCTTATAATAGAAAATTGTTTTCTACAATACTTGAGAAACAGTAAGAAAATAAGAAGAAAATTCTCCTATTCACACGCCCACTGCCACACCCCCAGTCCGCATGGTAACAACCCACCCTACCATGTACATTTTTTAATAGCTTATTAATTTTTTTTTTTGCTAACAAAGCAATCACAAACTTTTCGCTGACTCTTCAAAATTGTTTGCATTCACTCCATGAGTGTCTTGGGTAAACACAGAATATGCATCAAAGGAAGGAAAGCTCACTAAAAGCTTACAGAAAACTACTTAACTATACTACCTGTCGAAATGAAATTTGCATATTGCACTCATACATTATTAAGTTTACATACGAGTATTCTCCTCCATCGTATATAAGTTTTCCCTCCAACTAATTACTTGTGGGATATAAAGAAATAATGAGAGTGAGAGCTAATAGGGGAATTCTACCCAGCTGATGATGTTATAAAAGAAAAACAACTCAATAGCATACACTCAAGGAACAAAGATATTAAAAAGATATAAAAATAAATGAGAATATAGCCTTTGTATTTTTTTTTTGTATTTTTTTTTGCTCTTGTGACTTTATATGTGTGTGGTGAATTTTGACGCAATACAATTTATCTGACAGTATGTTGTCCGTTGTACATATTGTTGTATGCTTTTCATCATGCCCTGCATTGATGTTGTTATGACAGAATTCAATCGGTGATTTCCTTTTTCAGTGTTAGGGTTGCCATCATTTTGGATTGATAGCGCCTCATAAATGGATTGGCAAATATGCACTATATATGAGAAATCAACTTATAACTTGTTATGATCAAAATATTTTTTTTGTTTGTATAATTTTTGCTAAATACATTTCACATGTAATTAGCGCACAATTTAGAATCCCATTTAGAGTTGAACGAATTGTGTTAGCACTATTTCCAGTTGTGAGACGGTTGTTAGTTTTGTTACCGCAATGCTAACTGGATTGTATTAAATGATATTAAATATGTTCTTAATGGGTTATTTTGTCATATGATAACTGTTTGCGGTACCGGGAATAATATTTACCTAAGTGAATATAACAAATTTTAATCGGATAGAAATTAGATTCAGGGTTTTTGGTACAATGTGTGTTCTTTACACTTAACTTATTGATGTGTAAACGTGATTTGATTTAAATCAAATTTGCCGTTCAGTTGGAGGCCATCTGTAAATATTATCAATCCTGATGGATTAGCATATTCATTTGAAGTTAAAATAAATAGAAAATTTATCATCCGTAAAATACATATTTCACTTTTAAGTGAAAAGTTGTTACATATCTGGCAAAGCAACTGCTTGTTGTTAGTTGCCATCTCGGCAATGTTTTGTCTATATGTTAAAAAAAATATTGGACAAAGGAGAAAATTCTGCGTGAAATATGAGTTTTTATGATATTAGTTGTACCTACAAATGTACTTAGATATGTACATATAACGGACCAAATGTCAGTAATATTGATTTCGTGAAAAATTTTGAAAAAAAATTGTACCTATTGTACAATTGTGGGACATTGTTAATAGATCTAAAAAACCAACGTGTGCCATAGAGCGTGCTTGAAAAAAAGATATTTAAATCGTTTTGCATGCATGTTCTCAAGTTTTTCCAATTTCGCATGGATGCATACAGTAATAAGTACATATGTATGCACATACATACATATATCCATATGTACGACAATACATAATGGGTGGGTAAAATGGAACAAATAAAACACATTGAACTACCTATGGAAAACGTGTCTATAATTACGTCGGACTACTATGTTACTATTGTTGTTTGGTTCTAAGATAAGGATTACGATGATTAATAAAATGTTGATTGTGATATGCAGTTGTGATAATATGGTATGTCTCAATCTCTTTTTACATCTTCAATATATTAGGACTTGTTTACAAGCTGTACAAATATGTAGGACAGAAATAGAGAGTAACCTGTTGTTACAACTTTGATAAGATTTTCCATTACAAATATGGTTAATGTTTTTATTAATTTTTCAAATATTGATTGATTTGTTCGCTATTGAAGGAGAGCGGACAATGATTTTCAATTTAATTTAAAATGAATAAAATATTTATTTAACTGTCAGATTAACCTAATCTATCTCGGACAAGCTGCTCCGTACGTTCTATTTCTTTTTTATTTCAAACCCAGTACACGGATTAAATGAGTGTTCGAGTGGCCATTTTGCGATAAGATTATAATAGAATATTATCGTAAACACACTTAACAATGGATTTAGATCAGCAAACTTTCCCCCTGGTGATTGCAAAACAATAACAAAACGAGTACACAGAAAACCCGGTCTCATTTCCAGACTTACGTCGGGAGGATGTCGCCTTATACATAGATAAGCCGTTTAATTTTCCTTTACAACCATCAATAAAATTTCAAATCTAATCAACGTCGGTTTGGCAAAATTTTAAACGATAACTCGAAAGCATGTGTATTTTGTGATTATCTTGTGATCTAAATACATACAATGAAATTGAGACTTTGTAACTTCCTTGTTTTTGTTCGAAGTGACGATCAATTTCGGTTTTGATTAAAAAAAACTTGCCCGTCTCCATGCTCAATTAGTTAATTATCTTTGTGATGCAGAAACTTAAACAAGATATTGAGAGAAATGAAATGCGAGTGGCCTTTATTGGGTGCTAAGAATGTTGTGGCTTTCAATTTATTCCAATTTAGCAAATGTGCTATCTTTTTTAGATTACAAATCTTGTTTTTTTATAAGTAGTCGGAGGCTTATACTTTTATTTGGTATAGTATGCATTAAATGTATGATATGCGAAATTCTTATCTAAAGCTGTTTGGCTGTTCTAGTCCGATTATGATGGATGATATAAATATTTAAAGGTTTTCTAGAAGGTAAGAGAGTAAGATCGTGCAACTATGTGCTTGCTACTCTTAATTGATAGATTAGATTTAAATAAATATCGAATGTTGTATTTGTCCTAAATCTATGTTCGAGGTCGGTTAAGCTTATTTGTCATGGATGAAATTAATAATGGTAAACTCATTATTCATAAGCAGTCAGCGGTTTATAGTATATATAGAATAAACTTCTAGTCTGCTGTGATTGATAAGAGAGCTAGCTGCTTTTCGGGGTATACACTTGAACTGGAGCATTATTCAAGTCCTAAGAACTTACAAAATTGAGGAGCTGACAGAGCTACATTAATACATTCATATTTGTGATGGAATAACTGTTAAATATAATCGGATCGTAATGGAAGTATGTACATATGTAAATATGTACATATATTCTATTTTAGAGAGATAGTAAGACTTAATTTACTTATTTTTTGGAAGTTCAGATGAGAGAAATTAGAAGAGGTAGAATGTACTCATTCGTAAGCAGATTTATTTAAAAAAAAAACATCTGAACAACGAACTGAACGAAGGGCAATTAAGTTTATTGCAGAGAGCGTCTCCTTGTTGGATTGTCAGTTCTTTGACACATTTAAACCAAAGGCCGTCCATTAACAAAACAATTGATATAGCCAAATAATATTAAAGGTGCATAATGATTCTCCTGATTTGGCGTTAGTATTTTTAACCTCAACAAAGCAATGTAAAATAAATTAGTAACAACTAAATTAAATATTGTGCCCAAATCAAGTTACAATAACTGATTAAAAAATCCTCTCCTTAAAAATAATAATTTATCAAAGCGTTGAATGATTGAAATAGTAAAATAAAGAAAAAATACAGCAAATTATTATATATGTATGAATGTGTAGTTCATTCATAACCCCCTAATTGACCTCAGTTGTCTGTCCTAACCAGCTGGAGAACACAATAAACACTAGCATTTCAAAATAATATTTAATTGATTAAATGCTTTATTTTGTAAACATGGATAGCAACAGAAAGACGCCGGTCAATTTTCTAAATTGAGTTGCTGCCATAGAAACTGTTGTCAAATTACTAGAGTGTTCCCTCGTGAAGAAGTGTTTCTTCATCGACCATAAACAACGTACACATGAGCTTGCCCTCTAATGAATCATAGATTTCGAAAATTTCTTTTCTTAATTGGTTAAGGGGAAAAAAAAGAATCTTCTTGACTCCTTCACTACGAGTTAATTTATTTGCTAGATAAACCATGTGCACACAATTAATTTGTTTATTCTTTTATTATTATCATTTTGAATTGAAACACTTTAATCAAAATATCTAAATTTCTTTAATTATTTTCCTTACAGGATCAGATCATTCACTTCATGAACAACATATTCCCAACAATAGTAACAATGATGTTGCTCTTGATGCTGGCATCTCTGAGCAATGTGTTGACCCACAACAACAACAAATACAACAACCTCCTGCAGCAATCAACTACCACAAATCCCATCATCACCACCCTCCACAGCAACAGCATATACAACAATACGTACAGAATCCAATGCCAAATGCAATCACAAAGGAAAACATGCGAGATCATAATCAAAACGTGCCAAATATCGCTTCCCAGCATCATACAAACACACGTAATCAATCAAAGGATCACACAAATATGCATAGCTTGCAGCATTTCAACACGCAAGTTGATGAACACCAACAGCAACAACAGCAGCTACATCATCAGCAACAACAGCAGCAACAACAGCAGCAACAGCAACAGCAACAGCAACATCAACAGCAACAACAGCAACATCAACAACATCAACAACAGCAACAACAGCAGCAGCAGCAACAACAACAACAGCAACAACAACAACAGCAACAGCAACAACAGCAACAGCAACAACAACAGCAACAACAACAGCAGCAGCAACAGCAACAACACCACCACCATCAGCAACAGCAATATCAACAACATCATCGTAATATCAGCCAGCCACAACAACAAAATCCATCTGTGCCTACTAACAATAACATAACTGTCCACAACAATGACTCTTCAGTCCAACAAGCCACGACGCCAGCCGTTAACAAAACGATGTACTGGACGAACTCCCATACGAAAAAGAGTACTGCCTCTGTAGCAGTCACTGCCACTCCAACATCGACACACAAACCCTACAATAATCAGGTCAAATCGTCCTCACCGTATATCTCTAGCAACAATCACCATCATTCAACACAACAACCACAGGTGAAAAATTACGGTGTGATGAAGACTCCATCATCACCAGTTGCAACCTCACATAACAATAATAATATGATGACCAACGTTCCACCGCCACAAGTAAATGTTCCTTCAGAGAGAAAGTATAGTGGATCAGCTGTAGTGGAGCACAAGTCCTCAGTATCGACTACCTCAATCGCTAGTACCGTAGTCCCACAGCAGTTCCAACAACAATTGGTAGCAGATTCAAACAAGACTTCAGTTCAGCAAGTGAAGAAGACTGAAGTACTGAATTTAGCACCTCCAATTTCATCCAATGCCTCGTCAACTGGCAGCTCATCGTCTTCTCCATCTTGGGCTAGTCTATTCGTTAGTGGAAATACCACAAATTTCACAACATCGTTGGCTTCTAGTTCATCAGGTCCAGCTCCTGCATTGCCACCCCCATTTTCGGCGAAGAAACCAATAGCTAAGGTGGCTCCATATGAGGGAATAACACCTGTGGTTCCATCTCCGCCAGTTGTTACACCAGGTGCTATGTCATATTCAGCGGCTTCAGCTCAGGGTCTACCACCACCCATTGTCCATCCAGTAGGCCCATCGAAACAAAAGTCAATGCCGGACTCGGTAGTTTCAACAGCGGCACGTAATAGCAACATCGATGAATGGTCCTTTAAATTTGCCGATTTTCTTACCAAGCACAAGACAGATTTTTCGGCAGTGAGCTTAAGACCCAGAGGACTGACGAACCCCTCCAACTATTGCTATATAAATTCAATTCTGCAAGCACTGATGGGATGTGCACCGTTCTATAATCTGATCAAGTCGATCCCAAAGCAATTGGTCGCCTTCAGCACCGAAGTTAAGACGCCGACTATTAATGCGATGTAAGTATGAAAGACAGAATATAAACTAAATTTGAATTTTCACATGTTAGTCAGCGGTTTGTACTTCTATTGGTATAAAAAGCGTTACACTTGTGATAGAACAAATTTGAGAGTCGATTGGAAGTCAATGGTAGACTGTTCTAGTCTAACGTGATGAAAGATCGATTTTCTAAGCTTTTCTAGAGAGTTGAAATGCATCATATCATACAGCATTTCCTAGTTGAAAAGCAAACATTTCGTACATCTATAGACACAAAAATAATCGCAGTGGCAGGTCTTTCGGTTCCTCAGTTTTTTTCTTCCCGTTTAGTCTTACTTACTTATGCAAACCCTTTAAAGTTAAAATGAAACAACTTAGAGCCGAAAAATTAAACAACGAATTTCACAAGCACGTATTTCCGTTCGTACTACATAGTAGTTTGACTGCTGTAAAAAACATTTCACTTGATTAGCGAGGTAGGAAAACAGCGTTACTTGGTTGAAACCTTCGTCTAGTAATTGTCGTCTTTTATTTTTTTTATTTATATACATATTTATATATAATATATAGTAGCTCTTCTAATTTTTGATTAAACCGTACATCACAAACAGTCAGTGGTTCACATCAAAATTGGTGTAAAAACCGTTAAAATGGTGATAGAAAAAAATGAAAAGCTAACAAAGAATCAACGGTATGCTGTTCTAGCCTGCTTTGTTTCCTTTTTTGTCGCTTTCCTAGAGAGTTGAGTGAAGTGTTCGCATATCTCTATTCCTAGTTGAAAAGTAAACACCTCGTAAGATAAATTTAATTAGAGCTTTCACAAGAAAACTCCTTTTGTGCTATTTTGATTGGTATAAAAAGCATTTCACTTGTGATACATAAAGCGAAAACAATTTAAAATTGATATGCGATTTTTTCAAAGCAGGAATTCAGCGTTACTTTTGTTGAATCCCTTGTCGAAAAAGTAACAATAATTGAATCTTCTCCCCATCATGGCCTGTATTTTGGATTGTCCGACAGGTTGATCTTTGCCTGAATTGTAAACACCTTTGATAAATAATATTTAGGTTCTCACAAGTAAACTCCTTTCGTACCATTTTGATTGGTATAAAAAGCATTTCACTTGTGATACATAAAGCGAAAACAATTTAAAATTGATATGCGATTTTTTCAAAGCAGGAATTCAGCGTTACTTTTGTTGAATCCCTTGTCGAAAAAGTAACAATAATTGAATCTTCTCCCCATCATGGCCTGTATTTTTGATTGTCCGACAGGTTGATCTTTGCCTGAATTGTAAACACCTTTGATAAATAATATTTAGGTTCTCACAAGCAAACTCCTTTCGTACCATTTTGATTGGTATAAAAAGCATTTCACTTGTGATACATAAAGCGAAAACAATTTAAAATTGATATGCGATTTTTTCAAAGCAGGAATTCAGCGTTACTTTTGTTGAATCCCTTGTCGAAAAAGTAACAATAATTCAATCTTCTCCCCATCATGGCCTGTATTTTGGATTGTCCGACAGGTTGATCTTTGACTGGTGTTTACAAACCTTTGATAAATAATATTTAGGTTCTCACAAGCAAACTCCTTTCGTACCATTTTGATTGGTATAAAAAGCATTTCACTTGTGATACATAAAGCGAAAACAATTTAAAATTGATATGCGATTTTTTCAAAGCAGGAATTCAACGTTACTTTTGTTGAATCCCTTGTCGAAAAAGTAACAATAATTGAATCTTCTCCCCATCATGGCCTGTATTTTTGATTGTCCGACAGGTTGATCTTTGCCTGAATTGTAAACACCTTTGATAAATAATATTTAGGTTCTCACAAGCAAACTCCTTTCGTACCATTTTGATTGGTATAAAAAGCATTTCACTTGTGATACATAAAGCGAAAACAATTTAAAATTGATATGCGATTTTTTCAAAGCAGGAATTCAGCGTTACTTTTGTTGAATCCCTTGTCGAAAAAGTAACAATAATTCAATCTTCTCCCCATCATGGCCTGTATTTTCGATTTTCCGGACGGGTTGATCTTTGACTGAATTGTAAACACCTTTGATAAATAATATTTAGGTTCTCACAAGCAAACTCCTTTCGTACCATTTTGATTGGTATAAAAAGCATTTCACTTGTGATACATAAAGCGAAAACAATTTAAAATTGATATGCGATTTTTTCAAAGCAGGAATTCAGCGTTACTTTTGTTGAATCCCTTGTCGAAAAAGTAACAATAATTGAATCTTCTCCCCATCATGGCCTGTATTTTGGATTGTCCGACAGGTTGATCTTTGACTGAGTTGTAAACACCTTTGATAAATAATATTTAGGTTCCCACAAGCAAACACCTTTCGTTACATTTTGATTGATATAAAAAGCATTTCACTTGTGATACATAAAGCGAAAACAATTTAAAATTGATATGCGATTTTTTCAAAGCAGGAATTCAGCGTTACTTTTGTTGAATCCCTTGTCGAAAAAGTAACAATAATTGAATCTTCTCCCCATCATGGCCTGTATTTTGGATTGTCCGACAGGTTGATCTTTGACTGAGTTGTAAACACCTTTGATAAATAATATTTAGGTTCTCACAAGCAAACTCCTTTCGTACCATTTTGATTGGTATAAAAAGCATTTCACTTGTGATACATAAAGCGAAAACAATTTAAAATTGATATGCGATTTTTTCAAAGCAGGAATTCAGCGTTACTTTTGTTGAATCCCTTGTCGAAAAAGTAACAATAATTGAATCTTCTCCCCATCATGGCCTGTATTTTGGATTGTCCGACAGGTTGATCTTTGACTGAGTTGTAAACACCTTTGATAAATAATATTTAGGTTCCCACAAGCAAACACCTTTCGTTACATTTTGATTGATATAAAAAGCATTTCACTTGTGATACATAAAGCGAAAACAATTTAAAATTGATATGCGATTTTTTCAAAGCAGGAATTCAGCGTTACTTTTGTTGAATCCCTTGTCGAAAAAGTAACAATAATTCAATCTTCTCCCCATCATGGCCTGTATTTTCGATTTTCCGGACGGGTTGATCTTTGACTGAATTGTAAACACCTTTGATAAATAATATTTAGGTTCTCACAAGCAAACTCCTTTCGTACCATTTTGATTGGTATAAAAAGCATTTCACTTGTGATACATAAAGCGAAAACAATTTAAAATTGATATGCGATTTTTTCAAAGCAGGAATTCAACGTTACTTTTGTTGAATCCCTTGTCGAAAAAGTAACAATAATTGAATCTTCTCCCCATCATGGCCTGTATTTTTGATTGTCCGACAGGTTGATCTTTGCCTGTATTGTAAACACCTTTGATAAATATTATTTAGGTTCTCACAAGCAAACTCCTTTCGTACCATTTTGATTGGTATAAAAAGCATTTCACTTGTGATACATAAAGTGAAAACAATTTAAAATTGATATGCGATTTTTTCAAAGCAGGAATTCAACGTTACTTTTGTTGAATCCCTTGTCGAAAAAGTAACAATAATTGAATCTTCTCCCCATCATGGCCTGTATTTCCGATTTTCCGGACGGGTTGATCTTTGACTGAATTGTAAACACCTTTGATAAATAATATTTAGGTTCTCACAAGCAAACTCCTTTCGTACCATTTTGATTGGTATAAAAAGCATTTCACTTGTGATACATAAAGCGAAAACAATTTAAAATTGATATGCGATTTTTTCAAAGCAGGAATTCAACGTTACTTTTGTTGAATCCCTTGTCGAAAAAGTAACAATAATTGAATCTTCTCCCCATCATGGCCTGTATTTTTGATTGTCCGACAGGTTGATCTTTGCCTGTATTGTAAACACCTTTGATAAATATTATTTAGGTTCTCACAAGCAAACTCCTTTCGTACCATTTTGATTGGTATAAAAAGCATTTCACTTGTGATACATAAAGTGAAAACAATTTAAAATTGATATGCGATTTTTTCAAAGCAGGAATTCAACGTTACTTTTGTTGAATCCCTTGTCGAAAAAGTAACAATAATTGAATCTTCTCCCCATCATGGCCTGTATTTCCGATTTTCCGGACGGGTTGATCTTTGACTGAATTGTAAACACCTTTGATAAATAATATTTAGGTTCTCACAAGCAAACTCCTTTCGTTACATTTTGATTGATATAAAAAGCATTTCACTTGTGATACATAAAGCGAAAACAATTTAAAATTGATATGCGATTTTTTCAAAGCAGGAATTCAACGTTACTTTTGTTGAATCCCTTGTCGAAAAAGTAACAATAATTGAATCTTCTCCCCATCATGGCCTGTATTTTGGATTGTCCGACAGGTTGATCTTTGCCTGAATTGTAAACACCTTTGATAAATAATATTTAGGTTCTCACAAGCAAACTCCTTTCGTACCATTTTGATTGGTATAAAAAGCATTTCACTTGTGATACATAAAGCGAAAACAATTTAAAATTGATATGCGATTTTTTCAAAGCAGGAATTCAACGTTACTTGTCGAAAAATAACATTTTATCTCTTCTATTTTACTACGAAAAGTATAATAATTATTCTACAAATCACAATCTTTTTTGTTTTCTATCTTCAGGTTGCTATTTACCACCGAATTTTCATCACTGCCCTCGGGATTACGTCTCAATCGTCCACAAAAGCAGCCAAAGGGAAAAGACGATATGGGCAGCGATTTACATTGTGATCCTGCTTTCGAACCAACAGCTATTTATAAGTTGTGGAATGATAGCCGCGAAGAGCATGTTGAAGGAAGGCAGGAGGATGCTGAGGAATTCTTAGGCTATGTGCTGAATAAATTGAATGATGAAATGTTGGAGGTAAGCACTTAAAGGTGGTTTGTTGTCACAAATAAATTAAAAGTATATTTTTGATAGGTAATTAAGTTGATAGCGAAACCAACCGTTGAGCAGAACGGTGGCGAACAAACATCGGAGAATGAAGAAGGAGCTGTCTGGCAGGTACGCAAAGGTTACATTTGCACTTCAGTATTTTTTTTACAATCCATGTATATTTTTGCAGATGATTCGAAACAATCGTAATAAAGGAAGTGTAACCAGGCAGACCGATTTCGGTAGAACACCATTGAGTGACATTTTCCGTGGTGAATTGCGTTCTCGGTTGCAACGTGAAGGTGAACATTCAACGGATGTCATTCAACCGTTCTTTACATTGCAACTGAATATCGAGGTAAATTATTTTTACAATTGTTTTTGAAGAAAATGGGTTTAGATTTGTCTAATATAAACTTACAGAAAGCTGCATCAGTGAAGGAAGCACTAGAAATCCTCGTGGGACGTGATCAACTCGAAGGTGTCACGGGAAGCAAGAGTAAACAAGAAGTCGTTGCCTGGCAGCAAATGACTCTAGAAAAACTACCAGTAGTCTTGATTTTACATCTAAAATGGTTCGATTACAAGTCCGATGGATGCACAAAAATTTTAAAAACTGTCGAGTTTCCAGTCGAATTGAAAATTGATCCAAGTAAGTTTAAATCGAACTTGAATGTATGTATGTAGAATTTGGAACTTATCTTAAGTTTAGTACGCTTGAGTCTTGTTGGTTTCTTTGCCTTTCAGAAATGTAAAAAAAAAAAATTCGAAACCGAACCCGATAAATTCACATCGCAAGCAGTCAGGGGTTTATAAATAATAAAAGCTAACAAGAAATTAATGGTGCGCTGTTCTAGTCCGCCTTAATGGATTGCTAGTTTTTATCGGTTTACTAGAGAGTTGATTGAAGTGTTTTCTCAGATGTTCGTTTCTAGTTGAAAACCAAACATGTAAGATATATTTAATTAAGGTTTTCGCAAGCAAATTCTTTTTGTACAATTTTGATTGGTATAAAAAGCATTTCACTTGTGATAAGTAAAGCTAGTACAATTTAAAATTGATTTGCGATTTTTTCAAAGCAGGAATTCAGAATCCCTTGTCGAAAAAGTAACAATCCAACGATTAATTCTAGTCATTATTAGATTTCCCAACTCATAACCTGATTCAGTGATATATTTGTTAAATCCTTGTCTTCTTTGCATAAATCATACGTCACAGGCAGTCAGCGGTTTACACCATAAGTGGAGTAAAAAGCGTTACACTTGTGATAGAGAAATAGTCAAAACTAATAAGAAATCAATGGTGTACTGTTCTAGCCCGCCTTGATGGATTGCTAGTTTTTATCGGTTTTCTAGAGAGTTGAGTGAAGGGTTTTTACAGATCTTCATTCCTAGTTGAAAACCAAACACGTAAGAAATATTTAATTAAGGTTTTCGCAAGCAAACTCCTTTTGTACAATTTTGATTGGTATAAAAAGCATTTCACTTGTGATAAATAAAGCGAGTACAATTTGAAATTGATTTGCGATTTTTTCAAAGCAGGAATTCAACGTTACTTTTGTTGAATCCCTTGTCGAAAAAGTAACAATCCAACGATTAATTCTAGTCATTATTATATTTCCCAACTCATAACCTGATTCAGTGATATTTTTGTTAAATCCTTGTCTTCTTTGCATAAATCATACGTCACAGGCAGTCAGCGGTTTACACCATAAGTGGAGTAAAAAGCGTTACACTTGTGATAGAGAAATAGTCAAAACTAATAAGAAATCAATGGTGTACTGTTCTAGCCCGCCTTGATGGATTGCTAGTTTTTATCGGTTTTCTAGAGAGTTGAGTGAAGTGTTTTTACAAATCTTCATTCCTAGTTGAAAAGCAAACAAATAAGTTAAATTAATTTAGGATTTCGCAAACAAACTCTTTTCGCGCTACTTTAATTGGTATAATAAGCATTTCATTGTGATAGGAATTCAGTGTTACCCTTGTTTTATCCTTTCTTGTTCCGCTTGCTTAAATCGTCTTCAGCTTTATCACCTGATAAGTTAATTCAGCGTCGATTTTGTGAAATTGAAAAAGTAACAATTTATCTTTGGGTTCAATTTTAGACTTCTGGTTTAATTTGAAGTCCTAAAAATAGCATTTTGCTCATAATAAGAAAATTTAACCATAATCCCCATTTATATTTTTTTCCAGAAATCCTTGCATCAAAGAAGTACTCCCAGAAGCAACGCGTATACCGCCTTTTCGCTGTTGTCTATCATGATGGTAAAGAGGCTTCTAAAGGTCATTATATAACCGACGTTTACCACACAGGATATTCAAGTTGGTTGCGATTCGATGACAGCACCGTGAAACCAGTTAGTGAGCATAATGTCCTCCGACCCAGAGTTCCACGCGTACCTTACCTGCTCTACTATAGACGGTGTGATACAATGCCTAACCTACCACAAACCACCACCACAACACTTCAGACCAATGCCAATGCGAATAAATAGTAGGGTTATGTGTTTAAGTTAGGTTAAAAATATTCACATAAAAATGTGTAGATTGCTGCAAAAAATTTTCGATTTAAGGTTCCGTTTTCGACAAATTAAAAATGTTTGTTTTAGTTTCTTTTTATTTAATATTGTTAAATATAGTAGGGACAGATAGTTTTTATATAAATGGGTGTTAGTTTTATTTAAAATATTTGTTTTTAGGATAAAAAGGCTAAGAACTAATTTTTGGTAAAACGAAAAAATTATATTTACTAAAAAATGCATATATATTCATATGAAAAGTTAGTTATGCTTACAGCACTAGTTAGGCCTTTAACACAAACTAAACTAGGCATATAAAATATGATTATGATATATTTGTTTTATTTCGTTGATAATTATAGGTTTTTAGAGCACTTAGTTTGTAGGTTAATTTGTTTTTTTTTTTTAAATACAAATCTATCGCGGACCTTTTTGTTGATTTGTAAATCATAAAAGTATAACTAACAAAATCAGTAATTATAAATAGAAGAAGCATAAAAAAGTGTACATACGACATTAGAAAAGAATGAATAGAAGTGAAAAGATACCGGGAATTACGATGAAAATATAAAAACATGTATGTATATGGAAAATATCTATGAATATATGTATGTATGTAGGTAAAATTTGTACTGTAAATATTGACAAAAATCGTATATAATAATAGCTTAAGCTTTATACTAAAAAAAAAAAAAAATATTAAAATATCTTATGAATAATCAAACTTCATAAAATTAATTAAATGTATGGCCGCCAACAGGATAAATATTCAAAAGGTCGTTTTCAACTCCAAAGTTTTTATATTCTAAATTATTACAATATTTTTTAATTGAGGTATCTTTGAAAGGATGTGGTAAAAAATTAGACTGAACTTAGTCGTATGTTGTGTTGTATGAGTATTGCTGGGCATGCTAATTGAAAAGAAAACGGCTTAATTAATCATAATCAAAATTCAAAACAAAACATACAAAATGAAATATGTGTATCGGTATTGGAATTTGCATTACTATGTCTTTGGTTTTTCTTTAAATTTAATACGAACTACTTTTCGTTTTTTTCTTTTTTTTTTAACCCTGTAAGAATTCAAAAATTCCAATGTGGTAAAAATATCTATCCCAGTTGTTGGTTACTTTTCTTTTTATTTTAGTTTCTATAAATAATTATATACATATAATTTAATGTTAAATTGGAAAAATTGTTTAGTTTTTAAGGGTTAATAATTTTACTGCCACTATTATTATTCTTAACATTATTTTAAATGAAGAACCAATTGTATGCTTATAGACTAAATGATGAAAAGAATATGTTAAGAAATAAATATAAAATTATTAAAAAAAATTTAATTGTGTTTAAAAATAAAACCATTTTATTAGTTTTTAAAATTAGATTTTTTTTATTTTTTATTATTGTTTGTCAATACATAATTGGGGTTTATTTTCATTTTGTGTTTCAGTTTTTTATTATTATTAAACTTTCAAGTCTATTCAAAAATATATCATAAAATATTTTATAGCATGTAATATACATATACATACATATAAATATATATATATATAGAATACCTTAGAAAAACAAATGGTTTTTGAACACAAATAATAATTATTGTGAATAACAAAAAAATAATTAAATATACAAGCATAATTATATTGTAAAAAAAAAATCGAGTGAAATCTGCGAGTGCGTGGAAATAGTTGAAAAATTCATGTGAGCAAATTTTGTTTTCTTAAAAATTTATGTATTTTAGTAGATTTGAAGGCCAAAGGAGCATGATAAGATGTTTCTCTTAGAATACACCTGGGTTTCCTTACGGATTCTTGATACTCAAAGTGCAAAAGCAAAAATATGACTAGTAAGCGTTCTTTTAAATTGTCACGCATGAAAATATCACCATAAACGTAAATTGGAATACTATTAGGGCAAATTATTCCCATTTAAAACAAAAACAAAACATATTCGCATTTTATCCCTAAGCACTGGCTCACAAAAAAAAAAATATAAACATCGAATTTCATATATCCTGAATGGTTGCTGTTTCAACGTTATTTAAAGTTATTGCTGTTTTAATAATTTTTCGACTATTTCGCTAGATAGCTCGTACTTATTTTTACATTAAATATAATTTACATTTATTATTAAAAAGAAATTTCAATAAAAATCAAAGTTTACTTGAAAAGTATAAATTAACTTTTAAGCATAATGCAGGAATAAATTAAATAAGATATTTTATAGATTCATATCAGCTGTAGAATGCTGAAAAAAAAACAAAATAAATAAATAAAAATAATAATATATTAATAAAATGAATATATATAAAGAAATAATATAGTTTTATTAAAAACAAAAACAAAATATATAAATGGATTATCATTAAATAAGACATCAAAATAAAACATACAAATAAAATAAAAATAAAAAAACATAATGTGCCAATATACCATAGAAGTCTACTGAATTATTAATGAGAATTGGTAAATTTGGATGTAAACTTTTTACTTTTATAGAAAAACAAAATAATAAAAACAAATTTAAAAGTTCACTAGCAACGGCAATGAGATGAAAGAAATTAAACCAAAAGTAAAATAAAGATATTTTGTTTTCTTTCAATAATCAATGTCTAAAATTACGTTTAACATTAAATGTATGTATAGAATACGTTCCTAATATAAAGCAGAACAGAAAAAAATGGCTATTTTCACATAAACAGAAGAAGAATAATATAAATCTATATAAATATTATTTTAATTATGAGGTACATGTTTAAGTTGAATTAGTTATTGGTGTTCTTTGTATGTTATTACTCACTATATTTCTGGTTCAATGTATTTATTGGTTTATATTCTAAATGCGTGAAGACATTTTTTTTATTGTTTTGATTTATTAAATGTTGAAAGGGTATTTATGTTTATTTATATTTTGTTGAAGTCAGTAGAAGTTGTGAATTATATTGGGTAGAATATTAATAAGTTTATTAACATGTAATGTATTGGCACGTGAAGAATTGGAAATGTTCTTGTGAAGAACAAGTGCTAAGTTTGCAGAGTTTCCCCCTTGCCAACGTTCGAATTCATGCTCATTTGCTTGGAGGTTTTGGGAGTATTTCAGTGACCAATTCTAAAAAAATAAATATGTTCCTTAATACGCATACGTTGTTATGCCCCTATGCAAATGACAAGGGACTAAAATGTATTTTTGTATTGTTTTATAAAGTAAAGGCATTCAATTATTGTCTAAGTGAACTGTGAACTTTTCCTTTTAGATGTCATCGTATAATTATCAATTATTGTCCAAATGTACTATGAACTTTTCCTTTTTAGACGTTTTTAAAATGATTCGCAGATTCCATATGTCAATGACAGTATATACGTGTTTTAGGCCTCCTCGTTGGTTCTTAAAGACCTTAATTCCTACTATATTGCGTCATTCTTGCTTAGGGCTACGAATTGTTCTACCTGACTGGGTCAGTGGATACTTCCTCATGGGATATCTTGTAATGGCTATAGGATCTTGCGAAAATGACGAAGTATGCTGTGGACAAGCTGATTTAATAATTGTCCACAAAGCACAGTGAAATAAATATACAACTCGTTTAATGATGCAACTGATATTTTGAGTTGAGACGAACTAGGAGGTAGTCTGTGTTCTGGTGATATTAAAGTCAAATAATACGACATGAAGAATAACCATCTTTTAAATGAGTTTACAAATAATTTAAATTTGAGTTCTAAATGTCAATTTCATAAGTTAAATAGGGCTGGGTACTGCATCATGAATTGTATACTTTCTTCCTTCAATTGCCCTTCGCCGGGAATTTCATCTTTTGCAATGTGTGGCCCCCAAAGCTATTAACGAAATTGTTTCCTGAGAATCGATTGGGTCAGGCATAAAGAGCTTACTACAAACATTCGTTCGGGCTTTCCTCTAGTACAATCTTCAAAATAGGTTGAATTTTAAGTCAGGACTATGTATTCCTTCCCATGTCCATTTTCGCATCAACATTTAGTACTGATGAAAATGCCCTAATTCAAGACCATTTCAAAATCAATTGCATATAAATTTGGTATAATTCTTTTTTAATTGTTTACTTTTTTAAGTTCTATTTCTTATTATTCGATAAAATAATATATAAAATATAAACATTAAGAATAAATTATTTTATTAAGATAACTACATGCTAACAAATCAATACAAATTATGTTATTCAAATATGAAATATCCTCAAAACAATTTATATCATCACTATATTATATCTTTAATTTATAAGTTCATACAAATATATGCTTATTTCTGTTTTTTTTTTATTTTGTTTGACTTGTCCTTTAATTCGTGATTGTGTTTTTTTTTATTAGTTTATCACAAAAATCATATATTTTACTAATTATCATTCCATTTCTGGATTTTAAGCACACATGTCATGAATAATTTTTACACAGATAATAGTAATTTGCGTTAGTTTTGTTTGACAATCAATATAAACTGTAAACTTTGTTTCATGTTTTCATAAAAGAGAAAAAGCGAAACAAAATAAACCAATCATCCACAAATGTTTTTTAAGGCTGTGTAAAGTAGTTTTTCTCTTTTTACATTTTCTCTTCGTTCACACTTTCATAATGTTTTGTTCTTTTGTTTATATCCCTACATCTCTTTCTAAATACATACACAAAACCAATTGTTCAAATTGTCCATTAAGAGCATAAATATAATAAAATTGAATGTAAACAGAAAGTACTAGTTTACAAATGGTAAAAAAGCTAAGCTTAACAAAAAAATAATAATAGTAAAATAATTCATAAAATTAAACATACATTATATATATATACGCCTTCAATTTATCATAAAAAAAAAAGAAATGTAAAAATACATTACCTTTAACGACAAGACAAAATGTTTTCAAAACGAACAAACAATACAACAAAATTAAAATTTAAAAAATAAATAAAATAAAATTTAATTTAAAATTTAAAGAATTTTTACTAAGAAAAATAAACAAAAAAAAATTAATGAAGTTAAAATAATAAATTAAATAACAATTGGCAAGTGCACTTATCATTAATAAACAAATAAGTTAAACATAATATGAAAATACTAAAAAGTTTATGTAATACCTTAATAATTTATATGTAATGGATACAAAGTATGAAATAGAATAAAAAAAAAAAAAAAAAAAAAAAAAAAAAACAAAAAAAAATATAAAAAAATGTATGAATATAATATAAGTTATAGGCAAATTAAAATATTTGATTGAATATATAAAAAATAATACTAAGTGTTTTATTTTATTTATTTTACTGGTTTCTTTCAGTTGTCTGCAGTGAATTTAACATTACGATGAGACTTACGTCAAATAAGTTATAAAAGCTTGAATAGATGTAGCAGTATAGAAGGGAAACGGATTCTAGATGCAAAATCCAAAATGATGACAAACGTATTACGTTCCGAAATGTATCGTGATCGAGTATACTGTGCAATCAAAAGAAAACAGAGCATTGTAAACTATCGCAATGCAAATAACATTGTTATTGCTACAGTTTTTGTTTTAAAATACCAAATCCAAAATGCAAACAAAAACAGTGTTGCAATACATCACGTTTTAAAACGCATCATGGATGAATCAGCTGCGCAAATTGAAATCTATTTGTTTAAATTTGATAAAAGCCACCAAGTAGAACATATTATCACGAACATTGTCCAACCGCAAATCTGACATCAAATCAGGGAACAAAGACAGCACTGACTAGCCATGCCATGTACAGTATTTTAACAAAGTTACGATCGTTACCTTACGTTACTCATACTACATTATTCTACATTTAAGACTTATCGACACACATATATACATTCATTTATGCTAAGGTGAGTTCTAAAGACTTTGCTTCATCATTAACCTAATGATCATTAGTGGGCTTTATCAGAAGAAATAACACAGGATCAAATCTTCTACAAAGCATTTTTACTTCCGTAGATTTACTCGATAAAGCTTCAGTAAGATCCTTGACAAGTTTGGCTGAGTCCCGTTTTGCTATTTTGCGAAATACCATTTCACTTGCCTTTATACAATTATGTATTAACGAAGGGTTCGAGAGACATGTTCCTCTAAAGACAGTTCATATACGTAATAAAAATTGTCCCTGGTTCACTTCTGAAGTACAGGCATCAATAAGGCATCGTCATGCCATAAGTGGAGAAATAACCAATGCTCGAAAAATTAGTTAATTTGCTGCCATATGCAAAACCGGGCTCCTTCAGCGAAACGAAATTTTTTCGCCTCGAAGCTAAATGGACAACTCTCCTCGAAACATCTTTGATCTAAGCTTTGTGATATCGGTATTGGCAAAAGGGAAAAGTTAGATTATGCACTCGATCCCAATGCTCTTAATGACCATTTTCTGGTTAACACATCAAGTCCATCAAATGTTTTCATCGAATAACGAGCTGAGTAGAGGATCTCAAGAGCCCTTTGACTTTAAAGTGGTGACTGAGAGTGATGTGGCTCAAATTATACAAGTGGTTAAATTTAATGCAATTGATGTTGATGGCATACCCCTCAGATTTATAAAACTAATTCTTCCCTTTCTGTTGAGTTCGATCACACATATAATTAACCACTGCATTACGTCCTCAACCATTCAGAAGGCTGAATTACTTGCAAAAACGTTGTACCTCTCACTTTCTAGTGACTACGGCCCAATAAACATACCGCCGTGCCTGTCTAAGGTCTTGGAGGAGATACTTGCAAAACAAATTAGCCTAAATCCTGATGAAAATGATCTTCTGTCTGAAAGTCAATCTAGCTTCAGAGCTAGACACAGCTGTTCCACTGCCACGGTAAATGTACTTAACAATGTAAGATCTGAACTTGATAAAGACAGAGTAACGATTCTGTACCTCCTTGATTTCTCCAAAGCCTTCGATATCATAACATTTTATGCCAAAAACTTGGTGTTATTTTTAGGTTTGGTGGTAGAGCTACTTGTCTTATAAATGATTATTAATCAAAGAGATCTCAAAGGCAATTTCGGAACCTAGAATCTTTCTTTCGGGAGTACCCCAGGGGTCGATATTCCGTATTCTGTATGTTCATGAATGGCTTACCCAGGGTCTGCAAACATATCTCTTCTCTCCTCTATGCTGATGACGTACAGTGGTTAGTGCGTTGGACTACGGAGCGAGAGGTTCCAGGTTCAATCCCCAGATAACAGCTAAAATTTCTATCACGGCCCCACTTCTCGCGAGTGTCTGACAAACATCCGAGAGTAAAAAACTGTCATGAAAAAGCTTCTCAAAACAAAAAAAAAATTGCCGTTCGGATCCGGCATTAAACAGTAGGCCCCTTCCATTCGTGTAAAAAATATAACATGCAGAACACGAATGGTTGTGAGAAGTTAGGCCCTGGGTCCCATGTACCTGTCGCGCCAAAAATTTATTTTCTTCTTATTAGTATTGGCCTCATTTAAGACCTTGCTGTTAGGATTAATGAGGACGTCACGGAAATCCATTGATGATCGAAAACAAATGGCTTTTCCCTAAATCTAGGTAACACGCTTGTTTTTATATACGGATTACAATAAAAACCTTTCCCTCAATCTGTATTATTGACTTTGAAGTATCAATTTCGAAGTCAGTATTAAGGTTAGCAATCATTTGCCTAGTATTGATCACGTTAGTTTGACTGTTGGGCGCATTTATGAAGCCCTGGCGAAACTCAGGGTGTATGACAATTTCACTCCTACTGAAACAAGACTTCGCTTAACCAAAACATTACTCTTTCCCTTAATTATTACTTATTCAAAGGTTGTTGTTGGATTTTGAACTTTGATCATCATCTCGCTTAACTTTGATTTAAGACTTCTGTCCAGCTAGATGTGTGGATTCGCGCACAGTGTGCGTTGGTGGTAGACAGATATGAGGTTATGCGCAATTGTTCGCGATGATATGTTCAATATATGTACATATCTATTATTGCGTTCGATATGACCGTGCGTTGGGCGCCAATTTATTAAATATTTCTCATTATCTATTTCAGTTTTAACACAAATCGCTTTTATTGGAAATAAATATTAAGTACCTGGTTTTGACAATTTTATGTTACATGCGCTATAAAAAAGCTTATTGTTGTATTTCAAAAGTTGCCAGTCCTGAAATTAACGAAGAATGCAGCGAGAGAACCAAGAGCAGACCCAAAGTCTCCAAACTACATAAAAGCAACCCCCTGGCGTGTACGAACAACAACAAAAAAAAGGACTCTCCAAAAATCCGCGCTTATCCGGTCTCAGTGAAAAGAATCCACTATAATAGATGCAACCACCTAGCCATAGAGCTAGAAAGAGAAAACTGTGAAATCAAATACACCAACACTCACAAAAAAGGGGGTATTTTTTGGAGAAATATTGATTGCCCAAGTCTCTCTATGTCTCCCCTGTCAAGGAGTCGAATCGTGAAACCAGCAAAACCTGGAACAAAAACGAATCCTCTTCTTGTCATTATATATCGTCGTCGTAGTCGTCCTCGTCGTCGTTGTTCTCATCTCGTCGTTCTCGTTGTGTCGTTAAATTCACCATCTTTTCGTTTAGTTTTCCTCTGACTGTTTAGGGCGGTTCCGCAGGCAGGCAGACCAGTTAGACGTGCAAAAACGGATTACAAAAATACACAAAAAATATTCCACAAAAATAATAGTATAGTTAAAAATAGTAATAAAAAAAACATATCTCATTCGATAGTAAAGATTGTTGAACGAAAAATCGAACTCTTAAGGATATTTGCGAGGGGTGAAAGAAAAGTCCTCGCTTTTTTCCTCACATTATTCGGGTTCTGGGAAAATGGAAAAGTGTTTTCGGCGAGAAAGATATCCTGTAGAACAAATAGTAACCCTCAGCAATTTGTGCTAAGTCCAGTGTGAAAAAAAGGATTTTAATTCAAGGATAATTAATGTTATCGAATTTAAGATAAAAGTGGTGTCCTCTCGAAAAGAAAATTTTGCAAAATTTCTTCTTTGTATATGTGTATATGTGGGATATCCCTTTCCTCTTCCTTTCTCCATCAAATTATCTCCTGCTGAAGTTCAAAAAAATCCTTTTTTCGTTGTCAAGGAATCTCTGTTTTTTTTTGTTCTTTGTTTCTTCTCTTTGGAATTCCTTTGGCAGTTTAATCTTTGCTCGATAAAAATTGTCAATCTTTCCTTGGAAAGATGTCCTTGTTGGTCGCAACAAAAAAAAAATTGTAAAAGCAAAATTTTCTTTTTTTGAGTTACATAAAGTAAAGCAGAAAACAACATTGAATCAAAGAGAAAAAGAAAAAAATATGCGTGAATCCAAAACACGTTCGACGAAAATATTAAATCCCATTTATCTTTCGTCCTTTTACAGGTACATAGGCACTTTCTCTAGTATTTAATCGTAATCGTCTAGTAGACGCAAAGTTAACATAGTAACCCCCCTCCCCCTATTCGACGACGACGACGAATCCAACACATTCAGAATTCGACATCGACACCAGGCACAAGTGCGAAATCCAGTCAAAACCAAAGTGAAAGTGTGTGAAAGTGTTGTGTGGTGTGGTGCTGCTGTTGTTCAGTTTTTTTTTTTAAATAAGGAAGAAAAACCGTTTTAAGGATACAAAGGTGTTTTTCGGTGCTGAAATATATTATAATTGTGTTTTTTTTATGTTGGAGTGTTTCCTTGACAAGAGCGACAAGAGATTCCGATAGTCGTTGTCCAGCAGCTCGTCCGACATTTATCTCCTCGTCACATTCTGAGTCTGCATCTGTGGCGGAAGAACAGAGAGGGGGTGAAAGAGTGAGAGAGAGAGAGAGAGAGAGCGAGCGAGTAATCTAATGAGAAATAAAGGATAAAAAGGATAACTCAAAAGAGAAGAGAGTGTAGTTTTTGTGTGTTCTGTATTCTGTTCATCGTTCCTCGTTTTCGTTATCGTATAAATTTTGTTTTATCCTGCTGCTGCTGAGTAAAAACTACGCTCTGATTGTTTTGTGCCTTTTTGCGTTCTTGCGTGTGTGAGTGTTTTCCTTTTTTCGTCGTCTTCGTTCAAATGTTTGCTCAAAGTGAAAATCATAACAAGAACACAATAGAATTTTGCTAACAAATACATTTGCGCGAGAAAAAACAAGAAAACGATTATGCAAAGGATTAAGCTTTTCGCAGCAGGAATTGAAAAGTGTTCGTGAAGTTTTCCACTTGCACGGGGTCCTTTTTTGTGTTGAAAAGCAGCAAGGTACGTTGATTTTAATTAAAAATTACTTTATCAGATCCTTGAAAAATATATTTTTCATTGTTTTGTTATATAACTTGGGTTTTCACGCCCTAAAAAACGGCTTCAAAGCACTGGGGTATTTGTTTCGTCCTGATTTGTGTGTTACTTGGGGGACCATTTTGCTACTTGCTCCTCTGTGTAACAAATCTCAGTGCGCAAAAATTGTTGTAAATAGAATTTTGGTTCAATGCGTTTACTTTTTGGTTTTTGAATTGAATCAGGGACCCGAGGTTGAACGTCATCAGCAGCGTCAACACATCATGCTCAACGAAGTGAAATCCTTTTTTCCATCCAGCTCTCTGGTTCTGGGAGAAATTTTGCTCTGCGCTTCTCCCTGCAAATATTTGTCACCTAACAAACAATTTTTTTTTTTTTGACAGATTGACTTTGTGGCCGTGTAGTAGCGCAAGTGGGGTGGGTAGGAACCAGGGTTTAGAGATGGTATCGACAATGTTTTCTATTTGTGTACCTATCAGTGGCGTTGATTTAGCGGTCCTGCTGAATGGAGATGGTAATTTGTGACGGTTTTTTTTTTAACTTCCTTTCTCTGTCTCTGATGGTGATGGAGGAATATTGACACTGTTTGGTGAATTTTTTTTCCTACTGATTGGTTTGTTTATGTTGGGAAAAGAATTCAGGCAGAGGCAATTTTGATTTGGTTCCGAAGAAAGTCGTTGGTACTGTTTGTGTATTGGGAATTTTTCATTCATAGATGATTGGGTTGGAAACGTGTTAACATGTTTGCATGAGGGTGTGTTACAAATTTCAGAACAGCACATTTTTTAGCTGTCGGGGAAATATGGTTGACAGGTTAGATTTTTGCCGATGATTGATATGTATACCTTCTACGTTTAGGTATTTGTATTTTCTGTTGGCTTTTTAGCATTTTATTGATCGTTTCACCTCAACAATTGTATCACAGAATTGAATTTTTAGGCATTCAACGGTTAAGGAACAATAGAGTATTTTTAAAAAAATATACATATACTAACAACTACGGACATACGTATGTTGGTATGTATATAGCATCCACAATTCATTCTTTTTGAAACAATATTAATTTTATATAACAGAGACTCGCTCAACTCATAGATACAATAAACCGCTCCAGCTAGGCGGAGTCTCAAGAGACGCACTCATTTGATTGTGTACCCCTTCTATTTAAAGATGCTATTCAAGGCGATGTCTTCCTCAACTGTGATGTTCCTACAAGTTAGATTTTGGTCAAATAGATATCGTTTTTAACGCCGTTGGATGACGTTTTTTTAAGAAGTTACATGTGAAGAGCGATCAGTGCATGATTGACGTTCATTCTCTGACAAAATGGTTCAGCAGTTCAAAAGAAAAATGTTAGTTCCTATATTTCGTCTTTCAAAATGATCATGTTGATCAATAAAGCTTTTCTTCACTTTGCACATAAAGCTCGAATACAAAAACTTCAACTTTTAACAGCGGTTATATGTAAATTTAAATACAATACAGTTGGGCGTTAAAATTGAATGTAAAAAAAACGGGATAAATATCTTATGAAGAATATCATCCAACTGGGATAGAGTCCATGCTTCAGCTCCATAGAATTGGAATGGTTAAAGGTCTTATATAGAACCCTCTTAGTGGTTCGGAAGAAATTTTGTTGTCAGTTGAGGTTATAGATGTCCACTCTGTAAAGTTCTCCCCGTTGGTAGATATTCCCCCAACTAAGAAAGTGGGATGTTATTGGAGTATATTCGATTTTGGGTGTAGAAACCATACAGGTGTTTGATGTTTAGGTACTATGTTTCTGATCCAAGTTAGGCCAAATTTGTGGGGGAGAAATTATTTTTTTAAGTGTCCTTGGAACTGATAGAGGGAGTATTTTTCAACGATTATTGCTGTATTAAAAAGAGTAAACGATTCCGATTAATTATAGAATATTATTTCATTCAAACAACTGCCTTGGCAGTTGGCCATCCTGTTAATCCAATTTTTCAATACATTTTGCCCAAGTCCAAATCATCAATTTCTGGTCATAAAAAATCGGTTAACATGCCTTGGTAGTGCTCTTCAATGGCTGTAACGTTTCTTCCATTGTCGTTTTGGAAGAAAAATTGACCAATAATGCCGACACTCCAAAGACCTGCAAAAAGCTGCAGTATTCTTCGTTGAGCGCACTGAACTTTCATCACAAACTTTGGTGCATTATTTCGATCGAAATTTTTTTCAAAATTCGCACTTTTTCGGTAACACTGCAACCGCTTTGGTGGTAACTTTATAATATTTCCCAACGTTATGTAATATAATACTCAGTTTCGGCCAATTTTTTGAGCGCATAAGAGGTGCCATAATATATGATTCAAAAGGAAACCAATAGATGGCCCATCCTTTACATAACAGTATAAGCCTAAAACGTGTTAAAGAGAATTGAAATATTTCTCTTCTGCTTCAGATTGGAATGGGATAGCGTAAATTACTCACACTATTAATGCACTAGGAAAACAAAACGAACAGTTCATTAGTTCAGGGTGCACGTAGTCGTTCCTAAATAGAACATACTAGCGCTATAACACTTCTACTGGGAAACACTTCTACTCACTGCTGAACGGCGATGATGATTAATAAATCTGCTTAATTTGACCGTCATATGTCAGAATAAATTGAACATTGTCATTGCCTAGTCGTCGAACTTTTCAAGGTGATCGAGATGACTGTAAAATTTAGTCACTATTATCCGTTAAGATCTTGTTCAAAGGCGGCGGTGTGTACACATTCCAATTAATGGTGTCATCCATACGAATCTCTGCTTTACTAGTGCTATGACAACGAGGATCTGGTGGTTAAAGTACGACGTCTGAGTGAAGCGGCAGGTCGTAGGGAAGTATTACATAGTTTTTGCTACTGGTTAGTCTAGACCTGAAAGAGCTGGTAATTCTCAACAGCTAAGTCATCTGTAAAAGATTACTGAACTCATTTGAGTTCAAGAATTGCAAGGCCAATTCTCGGCCACCTATGTACATGTAAGATTCTTTTAGCTCTTCTGTTTAGCCCTACGATCACGATTCCATAATTCACCTCACGATAGTTCAAATCAGAGCATTTTTATTGACACTAAAAGTAGTTGACTAATAAGAACCTTGGAATGTGAATATGTGAGTATATAAAATTGGTGCTGGTGGATTACTTGTGAGAAGAAGATGGTTAAGAAATCTGTTATTATGGCACCGGCTGTTTATGTAGGGTGCTTGTGACAGATGGATAATTCATTTAGATCTATTGCTCATTGGCACACTTAAAAATTATGTTTATGAATATAAAAGGTTCATGTCAATTGGAATTAATTAATCAGTAATACAAATTTCTACATTGAATCGACAACCGATGCTTTGAAATGACATTTGTCCAAGAAAAACAGTAGTTGTTGCGCTACAGTTCGGGTTGAACCTGGGCCTCCACTAGCAAGCATCTCCAGTTAGACCTGTCCCTAGCTAACTGGTGATATTTGAGATGGTTTATTGAGGTAGATATTACTTAATAATTGGATTAAAGTTATCGAAGAGAAGAAGCCTCAAATGGAGTAATCTTCTTCCAGAAAGGGGTAAGATACTAACATTCAGCATGGCTTCCAAAAAAATGGCCAGATAATTGTGCATGATCAAGATCAGATGCCATTGGCTGCCTAGATGCAGAGAATTGAAAACAAATTTTTAATCTCATCGTGATACTCGTACATGCTAGAAGGATTCAAACCCGTGCTCTAAAATTAGTAGAAGACATAAGAATATTGTATTCAATAGACTTGATCGAACATCCCAGAAATATATCCTGCCTCTCCAGGAAATAGCCAGTTGTATTCCATCCCCTTAACAGTTTTCTCGCAATACCCGTCACAAATCGAATGCTGATCAGTCCAACTTCAGACATACATACATGCATAAGTACATATTTTCTACGAAATTTAGAGATATTCTATCAAGCTCGATTGTCCCTCACGTTATAATCGCCAAACATTTAAAACCAATGTGCATCGGTATATCCTATTTTCTTCTTCTAATTTGCCTTTGGCCCACACTGTGCCTTGACATTATAAGGGTATTTATACCTCCTTGAGTGCGAGTGTATTAGGAGAAAAAAAACCCACATACATATGTAAGTAATAAAAATAAGAAGGTTCCTGCAACTGTTATAAACAGCCCATAGACTGCTTCTTACTATAAAATTCAATTACAGACGACTTGGGCTGTTTCACTTCATGAAACTTCCTTCTAAGTTCAACCCATAACATTTATTGTGCCCCACCTGTCCACTCTGCAGGTTTAATCCTCCGATATACCTAAATAGTATGGTAGCCTTCTAATATAAATTATTGCTTGTTTCTCGTATCGCGAAACTAAAATCGTTTGAATGCGTAATCTCCAACCGCGATTAGTGGCATTCAATAAATAATGAAACCGATACACGAACAATAGTCCTGGCCCGGCTCTATTGCCGTGATTATTGTTATTTGATCAATCATTTCACAATAGACAAGCAGGAATGTATGGTTCTGGTTGTAGTGGTGATTCAAGGATGGGGTTGCGTTCGCATTCCACAGCCGCAGCCGTTCCAATTTCCAATCCCCGCAGATATTCAGATATTAGAAACGTTGGCATTCTCATGTTTTGCCAGGTTTTGCTGGTTGCTCCTTACTCCTTGCTTGCGCTGGTAACAACTATAACATACCGAGTACAAGCAAACAACTTTGTTGCTCAAAATTGCATGATAAAAGTCCTTAGGATTTAAACGATGTGCTTTTGGCTGTGTGTCGGTGAAATGTTGGAATATGGGTTCCTCCTCCTTCTTGTCCTCTCTTGTTCTTTCTATAAAATTTATAGATTTGACATATGTGTGTCATGTCCTTTCCTCAATTTTGAGTGTGCTCTGATTTTGTTGCTGTTCCGTGCCATAGCAAAAGGAACGATGATGTCTATGCGGAAGGATATAATATCTTTAGTTATGGGGCATGTGTATGTGTGATGAGGACACTTATGTAACCAAAATAAAGCTATAATTTCAAGTAATTCCTCTCGGGGTGGCTCCGAAGGATAAGGTTTGAGTATCTGCAGGTTGAGATACATACATGCATACATATATATATATTTTTTTCGTCTTGATACTTTTCCTTCTCTGCTTCTTTGTTCATCTTTTATTTCTATACTTTCATTTTGTTATCGTAATTATGATCTCCTGGGCCATCGTTGGAGCCTGGACAATGACGACAACACCGAAAGTGATTGAATGTAGGGCATACGCTTAGATCCGCATGCATACATATATGGACATACATAAACATTCGTATACGTAGCTACTTACACAAATAGGAATAGAATAACTTCGTCGAAGGAATTGGTCATTTAATTCAGATAGAAATTGAGTGATAAGGATTTATGCGCTTACAATAGGATGCCATTAGAATCTTGATATTAGTGGGTGCTCCCGATGGTCGGTCTTTGTGTGTGGGACTGTGTATTGCCATTGAATAGCCAAAAGCAATAGCATGGCAATGTATGTGGCAAATGGCGCAATAAATTATTTATTATTCTGTCAAATAAAATATTGTCGGGCTATATTCGAGGGTAAGGAGGGCATGAGCAATAAAATGCACGTATGCTGGGTGCACAAGGGTGGATGGATATGCAGGCGCTCAACCAAATCAATGGTACAATTAATGAAGCAAGGAATTGCTATAAAACCAAGGACTTTAAGTACCTATGTATATAAAGCAACATTGTGGTGAAGTGTTTTCTTATCCTATATGGAATTGGCAACGGTTTTCGAAACACACTTCTACTTATACCGATGTTGTACTGATATTGTAAACAAAAAAATTGCTATAGTTTAGTAGTCAGAAAATGAGCTGGTCAATAGTAAAATAAATACATACATAACTCTACAAACATGTAGATACACAAAGGGTAACTTTACTGAGCAACTTTGAAAACATTAAATTGACTTTAAGGATCGGGTTTTCCAATAGGACATATTTCCGTATGGAGGGTAAAATTCCTGCTATTTTATGCCCTGTTTCGGATTTCGAAGCCGCATATGAAAGCATTTATCGTCTTGAGCCCTATATGGCGATGGCTAAATATGGAATTCCTTCCATCCGTCCTGGGACGTGACGCTGATTGTCACTGTTGACAACACTACAATAATTCAGTTCAATAGTTTACCTACCTCGGAGTAAATACCTACTCTAGTGGAGATTCAGCGAAGACTTACCCTAGAGCTGAGCTACTCGGCGAAACATATTGGTTCAAAATTCCTAACTCAGAAGATGAAATGGATGCTCTATATATGTAACATTGATCCTGGTAGTTCAGCTAAATGAAACCGAATGCTGGATGATACACTTTCGAGAGAAAAATTAGTAGTCCAATAGTCCCATGTGCGAGGAGGGCGAATGAAAAAGCAGAGACAACCGCGAACTGTATAAATTTTATCAAAATGTGGATGCATGAAATCCAAAGAGTCTAAAGTCGACAATACTGGTTCGGCCACATCGAGAGAATGGACTTTTATTATCCAGCAAAGAGGATCTTCCAATCACCGCCCCCCGGAAGACCGAGCTTCTGTTTTAGGGATTGAGCTATCGCAGATGGAATAGTTGTTCTAGACAAATTAAAACAGCATCTTCTATTTGAAACAGCATCCTTCCGTGAGAGTGAAAGGCTGCCGTATCTCATGCAGACAATCTTTTGACGCGTTTTGGTGCCGGTTAAGTAAGTACGTGAAGAAATTTAGGCGTTTGACTGCTTGTTATAAAAAAATGAGTCCTTGATCGTTTTACCCGATCTTCGTCCGAGAGGCGTTCTTTCGAGAAAGAATCATCTACACACACAGATTGAGATGAGGATGAAACCCAATTATTTTTTCTAAATTTGGAAGAATACTTTGTCGTCATCAGATCTGCATGACGATGTTGTACCTTCTACTTAGCAATCACTTTTCTCTTTGTTTCAGCTGACACAAGTTTCAGTCAGAATAGTAAGCTCTGCAAAGGGACTGCTTTTACTTTAAGCCCGTCCTAAACGTGGGACTAAAAGTAAACTATGTATATGTTGTATGGATGAACGACGCTATAGGTATTTCTGAATATTCTATAAAATGCATCACAAATTACTGCTTACTAAGTATGTTACGGACGGTACATAGGTTTATGGAACATGTTTGTCTATTTTGAAAATTTGGAGTTAAAGTTATAAATAAATACATTTCGACAAATTATTTAATGTGCTCCAGTCTGGTTTTTGTTAGAATATTACGCATACGTATAAGTGGCCCACAGTATCAGAGTCAGGTATTTTAGAGTCTCTTCTAATGTTTCACAAATTACCCGAGAGTAATTGCAGATTCAACTAAAAATACCTCACCACAGCCAGCCCAATTATAACTTATGCTTCACTGGTATGGTGGGGAAATACTAAACGAGTTCACACCCGCTCAGTGCTCCATGGCTAAGTAAGCTAAAGAATTTTTTGTGCCAATGGGTATCTTCATTTGGTAACAACGCTATTCGATTCAAATATCAGGAGCAACATACAAAACGGTTACGATTCGGATAGTCAGACTGTCATGTAAGTGTTACTAGGGAATCTGGCAACGTCTCTGACTACACTTATTTGTAAATTTGACAGACGATTTTCCATCAAAAGGGGATTGGGTAAAAATGGAAGTGCTGGCAATTTATGTAACATCTGAGGGACGTTGGGATGGGAGATGGGATTATGTCTACAGGACGTCTACAGGTTTGCAGCGGAACAATTTTTCTTAAACGCTGCAAATCATAGTGCCTCTCAGCTTTGTGTGAGAAATGTTAGGTAGTAAAACAAATCACTACACGCAGACGAAACGTCGCTGTCTTCATTCAGACATTTTACTATCATTGTCCTAAATTCTCCTACATTACCATTTTATCTGGTGAAACAGTTTACAGTGGAGCTCGTCTTATTACGTTGTTGAGGAGACGTAATGATAACATAGAGAATAATGAGCGGTATAACGATTTGGCCATACGAGGATTGACCCTTCACAGATATACTTACGATGGAATTTGACGACAGTGGGATTGGTCAAGGCAACGAAAATTTCACAGTAACTACACCGTACCTTACACCCAACTATACTAGTAAATGGGTCAGAAGCAGGACACAAGTACAACACTTCAAAGTAGCATTCGTGATAAAGCTGTGGTGATCAGTACGTCAGGCTGGACATTAGGACGATCGTAGGCCAGGTTGGACATCAGGCCAACTGCAATCACCTCGGTATAACGTAGAGGGGGTACTACATACATATATGTAAGTTAATCCCTTTTTGATAATCTAAATTCAATTTCAGAGATATATTCTATCAGTTCATAACCGTTATTTTAAAAGTAAGGAACACATATCATTAACTGGATCACGAGACTTCCGATTTCTAAAATAGCACCCAAGTGTTAACTGTGAGCTGGCGAACTGTAATACCTACAAATAGGCAACTTCAAATTACAGTTTGGGTCAGATATTCATATATTTAAGAATCGATCGTGAGTTTAAATCGGGTCACGTTTTTTAAAGCCCTTTTGTTATACATACATATAACAAAGGTACATATCATTGGTATTCTGGAGTAAAAACCTTGTGGTTAAATGAAAATCTCTGGCAACATTCCCCAAGGGGGCTTTGTCATATTTTGCAGAGAAAGGAACCGTTAAAGCTCAAATGGGAATTTGTTTCGACCTGCGCCTGTCATACGAAAATCCCTCGGTTTGGGGGAAAAAATGCTTTAAATCCATCGTCTCTTTGTTCGATACGACCACTTGGTTATAATTAGAACTCCGACATACCCGTTCCTATATGAAATTCGTACAAAAACAATTACTCTCCTCGAGCACCCCCTCTCATCAGAGGCAGAATCCGATGTTTTTCTTCATTCTCATCTGCAAACACACACATAATCACATTGAGTAAACAATCACATCAGAGGAGAATATCTAAATGCCACAGGCATTGAAATATTTCCGATAGATGTTATCGTTTGATTCTCTTCTTTTTTTTTGTTTCTTCTCTGCTGCTGCCTCTCTACTTGCTTTCTCTGTGACATGCAAAAGAAATAACATTTTCATTTCTGCTTGTGAGCTTTATCAAAATCAAAAAAAAAAAAAACTGTGTCCAGGATAACGCAAAAAAGGATACTCCGACGGACAGCAAAAACACTGTTTCAAGAAGAGAGAAAAAAAAAAAAGATTATACATTTCAAAGAAATGGATAAAACACAACCAAACGCGCGCTGTTTTCTCTGTCACTGTCACAGCAGGAGCAGCATATCACCCACACTCCTCCGCAAACAGCGGTGATTTCGACAGCTGGCAAAGTCCAGAGGCGGCATGCAAGCTATTCAACCATTCAACTCTCCGACCAAAACGGACCAGCCGACGGATTGACTCCCCCAAAAGTCAAGGAAATCCGATAAAAATAAGAGCCATCGTGGAGCAAAAAAAAAAAACTGAAAAAATTCCACTTTCATGTGTGCAATATTTATTTTACATAATTAGCTCAAAGTGACGCACGCGTATCACCGCCACCCTTGACTAAGAGCGACGGGCAGAGAATGAACGAACGAGAGCGAAAGAATGACTGCTGGGGTTGGTTGGTGGAAAAATGTCTACAAAAATCACCCCTTCTGTGAACGAAAAACGGGCTCTGCACGAAGGTCCTTTTTCCGCAAAAAGAAAGCTAAATAAAAAAAAAAAAAAAATTAGAAAAATGAATTTTCTCTGCTGTTGCTTCTTGTTCTTCGTATTCCTTCGGTGATTTCTTCTGTTCCTCTTCTTGGTGGTTGACAGGAATGAGATGGTATGGTGCTTTCTAAGATTTACACACGAAGGATTGTGATGGTGAAAATCCATCGACGGTAGACAATGCGATTGAGATGTCGATTTAACCTCAAAGATTGTCGTCGTAGTGGGCGTGTGAGGGAGGTCTTCTTTGAGGATGAAATGCAACCACGATGCGGAAATCTTTAAATAAAAGTGCAAGAGGGTTTGTTAAATGTTCTGGTATGGGGAACAATTGTTATGAGTTGATCATCTTCTTAGAATTGATGATACAAAACGCATCGTCCTTTTTGTGTCTTGGTTGCTACTGGATGGGTGTGCCTACGTGTTATCTTGTTTGACAGCTATGGATGATTTTTTTTGGGTCTACCCCGATATCTAGAAAAATAAAATATAGAATGCAAAAATCTAGAAAACAAAAATCTCGAAAAAAAATCTAGAATAAAAAAAATCTCGAAACCAAAATGTCTGACAAAAATGAATGAATGACAAAAATCTCGAATAGTATAAAATTTAGAAATACAAAATCTCGAATGACAAAAATCTAGAATTAGTATCAATTTTGAGGCAATGGCAACAATTCGGCCGCAAGGATATATGTAAGTCCCTGTTCAGTGGGACATAAATCCACAATCGAGGTAAAGACTTACAAATGTATGTCCCAAACCATCGCGCATAAGTCCAGTTTTTTTTTGTCGAAGATGCGACATAAGTTCACAATGAAAATGTGTTAAACCTTTGATATTTTCAATCAAATTTTACAGAGTTTACATTTTAGAGCCGTTTTCATTATTTTCAAAATTAAAATAAAAAAAAAAATCTCGAAAGAAATTATATTTTCGAGATACATATGTATGTATATGTAGTCTTTCGAGATTTGTGTACTTTCTGGATTTTGTTCCATTCGAGATTTTTGCATTCGAGATTCAAAAAATCGATTTTCGAGATTTTTTTCATTCTGGATTTTACTTGTTCTAGCTAACGGGGTGATCCCTTTTTTTAACTTTTGTATCGAGAGATAACAAGCTTAAGTTTAATATTTAGTCTTCGTCATTGCTTGTATTGTGTGATGGGAGACAGAGAGAATAGTAACTTCACATAAATGATATGAATGTGTGATTTTTTTTATTTTATGTTGAAGTTTGTACGATTTATAGGCTACTCAGTTATCCTGGGAGTATTGGCACTACTATTTTGGATTTTGGTGGTGAATGATGTACTAAACAAGAGAAAGTTACAGCTTATGCTAATGAAATCCATAATGCGTACGTTTTTCCTAAGAATAATGTGTACATATGTATATCAGATGGAATTAGGTCACGAGTGGACGATATGAAATGCCTGACCATCTCCCAGCTAATATAAAATAGTATCTGCGCTCTAAGATGGCTAAAAAACTAAGCTGAATACCATTTATACATACACTACCATGTCATTAAGGAGACTCTGATGAATAGAATTTTGGTTGTAGATGCAGACTGTGGTCAGTATGTTATGGCAAGTGTAAACAAAGGTTGCTGGCAAAGTGGCATCCTGATTGACTCTCTGTTTACTCCATACGCGGATGACATTGCCATACTGTCTGTTGGGTAATACCTGGTGATGACACAGCCATAGCCTTAGAAATGGTCCTTGTATGGTGTTCTAGAAATGAACAAACTCCTTTCAAAACTGAAGTTGTTCTCTTTATGAGAAAAATAATTGTGATCCTGGTACTCTGCATCTGGTTTTTTCCTAAGTATATGGCTCTTTTCTACACTAAAGTTCAAACAGTCCCTTGATACTCTTTATCATGGGCTGTACTATTGAAACAGTCTATAATCATAGACGAGGCGGCTTTTGGTATCATCCGCATTGGATTTTCGATGAACTTGCGTAATTATGTGTCCAGCATGCAGGCACACTAAACGTAAGCTCGCGAACATTTTTAAATAATCAGCGGTGTTCAGGCTGCCCCTCAACAGAAAAGACTTACAGTCTTCAATGAAAACCTCCCTTGCAAGCATCTTAGTGTGCTAGGCTTAAGAGACACTACTGTCTGCGATTCTTGTTAAGACGACGACGGCACTTCGGATCATTTGCTTTCTGATTGTCCTATCTTTGCTCGGATCAAGTGGCAGATCATCGGTGTTGATATGCTGAGTGCTGACACTGTAAGTTCCTCATCATTCTTGGCTTTCTCCGAAGAAATTCCAGTAAAACCAGTTGTGTCTGAGTGCTCTGAAATTCTATACTACATACACATAACATCATATCTGTCTTCTCGTGAGATCGCGGGGTCCTACGTTTGACAAGACAAAAACATTATGTCCCTGGATTCACAGAAGAGAAAATAAAGATATTACAATGGATGAGACCTCGTTTCTTGCCCCTTCCAGTTTAATAGGCACAACAAAGGAAACAAACAAAGAACAAATCAATTTGAGATAATTGCCATGCCAAACATCCGATTGTACATTATAATTGACATCTTTTCATTCGACCATGAACCCATTCTCGACCGTTTTCAAGCGTAAAAATAACACCATTAAACAATTACTTCATAACTGCCATCAAATTAATTTCTCATAAAATCACTATTGCATGAAAAACACAACCATGCCTATATAGTCGGTGTAATTACAAAATATATCAATAAACTACCTAATTATACGTCCTCATTTCCTTCAAACTAACTAACTTACCCCTAACTACGACAAGTGAAAAAAAACCACCAAAGCAAAATATGCCTTAGCTACAACAAAATGTCGAGAGCAAGAGAGATTTGCATGGCCATTAATTTTTAATTAAAAACTTGAAAATCACTTCGAGGCAGAAAGTGTATCACACCCCTAATAGTTCCGGCCTGTGCTTGAGGATAGTAAAAGTATCTCCTTATTGAGTATAGACATGTGGTGAGATATCCTTAGTGTCACTGTTAACTTTTCCCTTCAGCAAAATGATGTGTCAGAGCCGCTGTTAGATGAGCAAAGGTCCTTGAAGTTAGAGAAGCCATATGAGTTTAAACAAAGCGATAGAATGTACTCTGAATTGCACTTAAGTTTACTGGCAAATCATTTTAATGAAAAGCTGGAACAAAGATACTTCAATTTTATTTATGAGATTTTACATCACCCGTTTGAAATGTCAGAGTTTGGCGATGGTATATGGGACTAATAATCATAGTCCTTTTGAAAAAAAATACAGAATGGCTGCGGTATGTGGTCGCAATAACATTTGATATGCATTTTCCTCGTTTTCTTCATTTGAGTGATAACGAGAAACTCCCTGCAATAGCTTTCAATCTCCCGTTTGTTCTCCACCTTAACAACTATCAATTTCGTAATAGTATCGAGAATCTAAAATTGGCGCCCAACAAGAGTCTATATCCGTACCTACTCTATCATTTGACTTGTCATTGTAAATGAGCTTCGCCCCTGAATCTTCTTATAACGTGTCATATGTAATCCACGAATAATTTACATTCTTGTGAATTCATCAACTGCGGATCCGGATGCCACTGCCAACACCGAGGACAAGCATCAACATCACTCAAAGTTGTTGCAGCCATAAAGTTTATACAGAAAAAAAAAAAATCGTAATGAATAAATGAATGCGCGTCCACACATGGAAAGCAAACTAATATCCTTCTCAATACATACATGTTTGCATATGTACACGAACTTTCCAATTACATGTCTCATTAGTCATTATCATCATCATCATTTTCCTTTAAAAAAGAAAATAAAGAAAGGACGACGATGACGTAGACGAGGACGAGAAAAAAAATAAAAATAAACAACAGCCGAAAGCACTTATGGAATCTATGGATTTTCATTCCCAGTCCTGTTGTCGCCGCATCCTTATTGTTGGCGACAAAGGCGCTGCTACCACATGGAATGGAACGAAAAAAACTCACACGTTAAGTGAATTGGGAAACGTGGAACGCAAACACATACACAAACTGGAACACCAATAAACGATTTTATTGTTCTACTGATAGAAGGAAACGAGGTGTGGAACACCAACATCCAGTCACCCTTAAATCACTACAAGTACCATTTCCAATCTTGGCTAAAGATTCCACGGAACTCATATTTTTCTGTTTTTAATGGTTTCACGGCAAGTGAAGGATGACAGAACAGGGTTATAGAAAATTTAGGGTGATACTTGCCAAGGATTAACCAAAGCAGTGACTGTAAACTTTGTCGAAAGCGAAGACGAAGTGGACGAATAATGATAAATTTGTTGCAAGAATGACATCTGTTTTATCTACCACTATTCCAATATAACAACAACAAATGTATTTATTGAAAGTTTACAGAAATGTGTTGTGACGATGGAAAATTTGCATATGCTTTCAAGAAAAGATTGCAAACACAACAATCTGTGGTAAAAAAAAGATAAAAATATGACATGTATCTTTAGGGCACAATTTAGTCACAGATACATCCATTGATATAATTTAAAATAAACTTACATGTGACTTCTCAATGGAAACACTAAGTGAACATGTTTAAAACTCTAGGTATTAAGAGCACCATTTATTATTTTCCAGGGCCGGAATACATAAACATGACGAACCCAAAGTTTTATTTTAAAATATTAATACAAAAGTTCAGAATCCTAAATTATTTTTATTTTTATTTTTTTATAAATAAGCCAACTTAAAAAATATGTTATTCTATAATGTTACCAGTGTTTTGGTATTCATCTCATTTCATCCGTGGGGTTCTGGGGATGATTTCATCTGTAAAACAAATGGAAATTGAAAATTATTAATAATATTATTAAAAATGTAATTGTCCATTCTTTTTTAAAAGGATACAGATACAAGGATCAAACATAATGCTCTATGTCTCATCTCTTAACTTCAAAATCCGCTCGCACGGGCGACAGATTGCCAGCTTTTGTAAGGAAAACATCGTTTATTTTAGCCTAGGTCTGGGTGGCAGAGGCAGTAGTATGCAGTCTATGAATCTACGGCAGATTGCCGCCCTGCGAGCGGATGACGAAGAATATCGTTGGTTCTGGTATTTAGTGTTGCCAAAGGAAATTCGACAATATGCAACTATAGAACACTTTCTATTCACGATGAATGTATATACTCGATTTATTCGAAAAAGTGGTAAACAATTGGGCTAACAGGCTGATCTTTGTAAAACATATTTGAGGTGTTCATATGCCCAAAATTGTTTTCAAACATTAAATGCCACACATTTTTCAATAAGTAAAAGTAAAACATGACCATTTGTTCCATCTCAATTTAAAGATCTGACGTTTACTTTTGTCAAACGGAGTACGAATTTTTGAAATTAATTTTCATAACACTTAAGCGTTATTGAGGCGTTAATCTTTCTGTGATGATTTTTGAAAGTATATTGAACAACAATATTAAATATGTACATCTGCCAAATTTGACAGTTGAATTAAGAATTAATCCATTCACATCCATAACTCGAAAAAAAGGACACCACACCATCTAGAACTAAAAGAGACACAAAATCTCTAAGACATCGCAAGATGTTGTTCTCCTTCTCCTGGTTTGGAATCCTATACTAAATAAGCTACCACTTGCAGAGAAGGCTATGGCAAATGCTCACATAAAATTATTCTTTAAACTCTGCAACTTGGCTGATAAATATGGACTCAAATCTTATGAAATCGATTTAGTCCTATTTCCATGAAATACAAGATTCCACACATATGCTGTAGCATCGCTCACCGATGTTCTGTCAATACAAAAGAGGCTTGTCGTTTCAGCCCCAGGTCCACCCGGACAGTAGCCTAGGTAAAGGGTATTCCAGTAAGACCGCCAATTTTGAATTCAGCGCTATTTTTTTTTGTGTCGGTCGTACTGCGTTGTTGTTTGACAGCTGTCTTGTGTGAACATTAAGGTCTAGTCATGGAGAAGTACACGCACGCGCAAAGCAGAGAAGATCCACTACTGAAATGGTAAGGAGTTTTTTGCGGTTCGAAAATGTGAATTTTTCCGTCTCCATAATGGCCGTACAGTGAATTGGCCACGACGGCGGCGATGGGAATTGGCTAACAAGATCATGTGATTTGATGCGCTCGTATTTGTTTTTTTTTTTTGTAAAATGAAATGTTGGTATTCACATCAACCTAAGACCAATTCCTGAACTGAATGATGAGATTCGACGCGTCATTGATGAAATTGAGTCGGCTGTATGCTGGTATGTCATCAAATGGACCAACGAGTGCTATCAGTCACGAGGCGGCCATTTATCGGATATTGTGTTCCATGTATAACCTCAATGTCTACACTCTTTATTAAAATAAAAACTTCAGGAATTTTCAAATGAACACTGCGTTTTTTTTTAAAATTTCAAAATAATGGGGCACCCTTTACAAATGAGGTGTAATATAATCAAACAATCACCTCCTTCCATTTTTGATAAAGTACATGGTGTTGAAGAAACTACGACAATTTTGTCGCCTTTGAATGCCTGTCGAACTTTCTAGAGAACACAATATTTGCAATAAGGTATAGTTTACCTTAACTATCTATGTATATTATACCTTTTGCAAGTCTACCACGATTTAGGCGACTCTGATTTCTGTATTCTCCCCCATCTACCACGCCGATAGCATTTAAAACATTTTCTTTGAATGCATCAACAAAGTTACTAACTTATATAGAAACATGAAAATGCAACGTTAAATCCCTTCTTAACCAGTGAAAACTTCGACCAACTTCTTTTGTCGAATCAAATCCATCGCATGAAATCACGCTGTGTGTGTTGGGAAACTTTTTTTTAAATACCACCGACATTCGCACATGCAAAGTTCAGCAGCAGTAACTTTCAACTCAAAAGCGGCGGAAAGTTGAAAAATGTTCTCAAGAAATCCTTCATTCCCTTCACGATAACGTGATATCCTGCTAGAAGCCATAAGTTGGCTACCACTTCAAGAACATAGTTTTGACAAAACGCTCACAATCTCTCGCGGAATACTTAGTTTTGACAAATGTCCCAAACCCCCTTCGCCGACCTACAATTTGACTAATATGAGTAATGTAATCCGAATGCAGAGCTCCATTCGTCGTTGAAAATCCTTTCTTTTCCGTACAAAATGCTAAATTTGTCACAGCCACAATGAGTGTGTCGTGAGTTAATAATAAGCTGCAAAGGGGGGAGGCCACACACAGCACAACCCTATACCATAGTTACCGCCTCAACGGTTGTCCTTCCCGAAATGATCTATGGTACCACGGAAGATTGCGTGACACAATCGGCAGCAATTGCACTGTGCTGTGAAGTTCGTGCAGTAAGCCATCCCCTCCCTCCACACAAAACTCCGACCGGATGTTCAAGTGGCACATGAGTACTTCTTTTCCTAATTATACGTTCGGCTACAGCCGTATATTTCATTCCACTTCGACTATTTACACTCAAATTGGCTATGCAGTAAAAGGTCCTTATTTTCCGTTCGTCCTTTGAATCGCCCGATAGTGGACAGGACACTGGCAATAGCTTTCATTCGTCGTCGCCAGCAGGGGGGTCTCGATCGGATTTACAATTTAATGGATGAAAAATGTAAAAAGGTGACTAGGGTGGACTTTGGGGGTGAGGCTAGTAAATCACTTGAAATGTGTGAAAAAAGAAATGGCAATCGACAGCGGTGGCTATGGAATCGTTTTCCCCACTTTTCCGGTAAAGTTTTCCTTTACTTGTTGTTTTTTTTTTCGGCAGATAATAACCTGAAGTACATTGTATACAAACAGACGTATGTCATGCGGCGCTCTTGACAAATCATTAGTGACATTAAAACGAATGTCGTATGTGTGTGTTTTGTTGCCATAATGGCACTGAATTTATACCAATCGCACAAGAAAGCAAATTATAGCACTTTATTTTATTGGGTTAAAACATTTGAACGACGCGCGCTCATTTGAATGCGAGCGCCGCTGCTGCCGCCACCGCCAACGGGGGGTAATGGCACAAACAGATAGGACTTGGAGTTGGGAGAGTGGAGAAGCACTTGGCTTTTATTGCACTTTGTCAGCCACATTCAGCCACATACGCAATTATAGGCAGACTGTGTGTGGTTGAACGGTGTGTGGCGGTCTGGCGAACTGTTAGTGGATTGGCGCAGAGCACAAAAACCGTTGTATATTGAAAATCGATTATTAGTGTCCTTTTAATGTAGGGGTGATTTTTTGCGCTCTTCCTTTTTTTCTCCCTTAAACGGGACTGTGTGATCCCACAAAAAGGATAACATGGTTAAATATTATTGGCTCCATTAAGAGTGGGCGCTGATTGGTCAGCGGGTAGGCGTTATTGCGATAAAGCAATTATTTTGCGTACAAAATGCTTGCGTGAGGTTGTCGTTATGAAGTTTTGATTTCTATTAAATTATGAAAGGTGGTTTTGGTGGGCAGCACTGATATATGGGTCATTTCCAGTCTTAACAGTCTATCGTTAAGGCTCGTATGACGTACGGAAATTATAAGGTAGGGAAAACATTTGGAAATTCAAATTGATGTTTGTTTTTTTTTTTAACTTGAGCAAACACACGAGGATTGGTGGAGGAGACGTAGACTCCTACATATCCTGCAGTTCATCAATCTGGTCAATGAAAGACATTTCCTATTAGTCCATATTAGGATGTAGTAGTTTCTGTTGAAGCAATGTCTATGAGAGATCAGATGCCCATTAAGGCGGTAGAAGAGTGAGGAGCGTATGTTTTTTGAATGGAAGAGTCTGTGTAAGTCCAATTTACATATTTTGAATTGGATCCAGGGCGACATTTAAATTTGCCATCTAAATGGCATTGAGTGCACTGAGTTGGACGATATTTTTGTATTTGTATTTGTATTTGAGCGGCCTTAATACCTTTTCTAAGGCTTAACCTAGTACAGATCTTAATGACATAAGTTTTAGGCTAGAACTCAGTGTTACCCATTTCCATAAATATCGAGATTGTTGGTGTTGGGTCAAAAGACTCCAGCTCCAACTCCAAATTATATCTTCGATCCGGCAAGAGATTGTAGTGCATCGTAGCAGCAATTAACTGATATAGAGTCCATTAAATTGGACGACACCGCTTTAAGTGCTGCCTGGCTATCTGAAGGGATGTATGTATATCCTAGTGCCCTTAATACCTTTACTAAATTTAGAGTCTTTGGTGTTAGGTCGAAAGACGTCAGCTCCAACACCAGTTTCCATCTTCGATCCATCTGTGAACCAGATCAGATCTCTAAGATCCAGTACCGGAACAGCATTAGACCAGTTTGCACGGTCCAATATTTCTAGCTCAAATAACCTACTCCCTGACCATGATATCGGGGATAGTGCAAAACATGTCCCTTTTGGGAATTGAGAATTTTCAGGTGTCCCACATGGTCACCTGGTTTATATGTACTTGTATTCTAGTTGCAGCTCAATAGCGCATCTAGCTGCCATCTTCCTAATGAAAATTTGTAGAAGAAAACGCCCAACAACAGCTTTTAATCCTGCCGTAGGGTAGGTAGACCCCAAGTTCTACCGGAAAGGCGTCTACTGGAAGTCAATTGTATCAATTCCTTGGCTTTTAAGGGATTGAATAAAGCTGTTAATGATGAGGGACCTTATGAATAGTGACAGGATTTCAATATCGTCAATGCTCTATTCACCATGGACACTATTCATCCGCTTATGGCTGGAGGGAGGTTCATATGAAAATACGTCTACTCAATTCACATTTAAAAGAAAGGACTGCAGACAAATGACTAGCAGACGTACTAAGCAATACTCCTCTGTCAAGCTATCGAGATGCTGTTATGATACTGCGGAACACTTCCTTTATGAATGGGTTAACCTTGCTGCAGTCTGGTAGAAGGACTTACTCGTACTTACTTTTTACACAAAAAAAAAAAAAAAACGAAACGAGTAGGTGATTGTGTCTTCCGATAAAAAATTAAAAAAGAAGAGACTGGATAATTTAGTTACATGTTCATGTGGACGCAGTATGAGGGGTGTTTGAGCAGAGTTTGTATCACCCAGTTGAACCTGTCTTTTATTACCTAGTCTCAGTAGTTCCGGTTTAAATAGATTTTTCCTTGAAAGGGTGACTTTTTCGTTTCTATCCTCACATCATACTACTAGCCTTAATACGCACTTTTCATTTAAGCTTCTACATTTCAGTACATATTTACGACGGCCGACGTAAAGTAAGCTTTTGGCACCGAATTTGGTTTCAGTCAGTCAATTCCAAAAATTTTGTATTTTTTTTCCATCGCCACATTGTGCAGAAAAAATGCACTTTGTTCTATGATATGATCCTTTTAAGGAACACACATACACAAACAGTGTGAAGTAGAATCCTTTTCATTCTCTTTCAAATTCATATTGCCAAAAATATTTGACCCAATTAATATGTGGCCAAATCAAAAACGAAACCACAAAGCTCAGATGCAAACCCAGAAACATATGAATCTAGGAAAACTCGATTTTTAATCCCTTTTTTGCCATTCCTCAACCGAAACGAGACCACTGCCGACTGGTATAACAGCATTTTATTAATTGGCCAGAGCCCTGCCGCATTCCAACGCTAAAAATTCCAATGCACATACATACATATATATGTATATGTAGTCCACTCAGATTGCCTTTAGGTAACAAAATGGCCAAATTATTTTCCAAGAAATTGAGAGGGGGCTCCGTATTACATAGATACATTGCATATATGTATGCAATAACACCGCACCAGAAACAATGTACAGTTTAGCGCACAAGACATTAGCACTTGATCGTAATGGAACGTCAGATGGCTCCACTAAGGGTGGGAGGGTGTATTTCCCCATTTGTTTTTTTTTTTCTGTTTGGTTCACTTGGATAGCATTGTAGTGTATCGAAGCTTTCAATTCAATGATTGATATTTACGGTATCAACAGAAATAGTAAAGGGAACTGCAACTGCAACTGCGGCAATGGCAGTGGTAGTGGTAGTCCTTTAACGCTGGAATACAGTCTGTTCTTGATGGTACTTCACTACGAAGAGGACTTGAGCCACCACCTATCCTCCACCAGGCCATTCAGTTGAAAATGGAATTCAACTTTTTAATTTGAAAACAGCCCTGTCCCCCTCAGTCGAGTGGAAGGCAATACTCCATTGAATTGCTTTCTTTCGGTTCAGCTCCTGCTACTGGCCCCTTCATCCACAGCGCTAGACGAGGAGGCACGATGCACAGATATTCAGTCTTGTGTGTTGGTTTATGCGGGTGTGTGTGTATATGTGTGTGGGTATGGGGCTGTTTTGTTTCGTTGTCGATCGAATTGAAGTGATTAGGTTGAGGATATAACTGGCATATTGGATGCCGAAAAATGTATTTGAAAACATCGTCGCTGTCGTCGTTGCATTGAAATTGCTTCGAATTCTGGAAATACATTCTTTTGGTTCAATCGGTTCGTCCACAAGCACCCCACCCCATTTGTTCTACTTACCGAGATGGCAGCGAACGAAAAGGAAGAAAAGAGTAAATTCATGCATATATTCGTACTATGGGTATCCTGTTTATATTGAGAGAAAGCGATATTTTTCGCCGTTTTCATCGCAATAAAGGCGATAATTTATTAGTTGATTATGGGGCGGGAATCGGTTTGATGTTGGAGCGCGTACGATGAATGTACATATTCTCCTTGGTTAAAGCGGTGCAATGGAGTTTTCGTTCCCTATGGAAAGAGCAAACTTATGGTGATTGCACAAGCATGGGAATGTAAATTGTTTATGGCCACGGTCTTAGGACTTGATTTGGACAGATTTACGACGTTATGGGTTTGTAAGAATCTGTTTAGTACGTGATTGGCGTGATTAACTGTGTATTTTTCCTATAAGCAGCACCCCCGTACGATGAAGAGCAATTTGGAGTCGATTTACAGACACAGCAATAGATGGTATTTTCGTGTTGATAATGTTTCATATTGTTTTGACTTTAACCTTTGATCAAAAAGGTGCAGAATAGATATAGTCTGCATTAAATTATTGACATCCTTCGGGGTAAGAACAGACTTGTATAATGTACTGAATACTAACGTATTCGACGTATACGAATGGAAAGCATTGGTAAGCGGGGGGATTCACTTTTTTTCTAAGTCTGTTTTGGAGAGGTGGTGCTCCTTCTTGGTCAACTATGGCCTTACAAAAGCTATCACTATCGGAAATTTCTAGCGCATTTCATTACCCCGATCAGGGATTTTATCTCTCAAACCAGGCTGTATGCGAAAATGATCGTTGAATATCATATTTGTTGTGGAGTTTCACCAGGATCAGTGCTAGACCTTAGGTACATAGGTATGTAAGTAGAAGGGGTCAACAGAGGATCTATTGTGTACTCCTGGTGTGAAGAAAAAGACAGAGCCCTGAAGCGACCCGAGACTGTTATAAATTTTAGGATAGTAAATGGCGGCTTTCCTGACAGATCGCCTAGGTCTCCGAGGTGGTATTCGTCGAGAGCCGCTTTTCTGGTTTACATAGGTATTCGTATAAGAAGTGAGTTTATATCGCCACAGACTCTAGAGGGCGCCTGTATTTAGTCGCAGTCTTCTTCTGTGAGCCGCCAGGATGTTGTGGCCGGTAATAATCCACGTGAAGAGTACTGATATCGTTCTATTAAGCCCTGGAATTCGCCTGATTTTATTATTGTTGTATTTTGTTTTTTGAGACACGACAAGATGAAAGTGCGTTCGATCTCTTATTGGCAAGTCCCAGGATGGCTTTTTCTATGTTTGATGTAACAAGTGCTAGGGGCGGTAGAACAGAGGTAACGACCATTGTTAGGTCCTGGTCGGATCCTTTTTTTTTCTAATTCCTCTGCCAGTTCGTTCCATTGGATACCGATGTGTCGTGGAACCCAATAGAGTGTAACTTCGTAATTTGCTTTGAGTGTTGTGAGTCAAGTAGTTAGTGGGTTAGACAACGGGGTAAGGGGTTCGAGGTTCGATCGCTAGACAACACCTAAAATTTTTTTCAGGACCCCATGAACATCCGAGAGTATCATGAAAAATCTTCTCAAATAAAAGATTGCCCTTCGGAAACAGCGTTAAAAATAGTAAGTCCCTTCCATTCGTGTAGAGAATATAATACGCACAACACGAATGGTTGTGAGTAGCTAGGCCCTGGGTCCCACAGACCTGTCGCGCCAAAAATTTGTATTTTTTTTGTTTCAACAGATCGGCTTTTAGTATAAGCATGGTGAACTGAGGACATATCACTACGACTTAGTTTGAAGCGATTGTGTAAATCTATTAACCTATGAGTAGAAACGGTCTAAAGTCTTTTGGGCTCGTATGTGAAGGTTTAACCGATGAACAGATGAACTGTCCCGTCTCTGTGGACTGAGAAATGCAGTTTTTACCAGCATGTCTCTCCAAGAATTATCCTTTTGTTTACCAAAAATTCTAGATGATACAGTAGATCTGTAAAGACATCGTTGCCTTATCGCTGTTTATCCAATACATTACCACTCCTCAGGTGGCTTGATGTCTGCACCGTACTTGGTAAAGCACGTTCAGTGAACTGTTCAAAGTATAGTGCATAACTTGATCACATATGTACATATTCAATTTAAATCTATTACCGAAAAGCATGGAATTCTACCACTGTTCTGAGATGATGTTTATAGTATGAGAGGCAGGGTACCCCAATTTATTGGACTTTTCATACAGTAAACATAAGGAAAACTAATTAGCACAAGACATTTTAGCTGATGAATGCGCTAAGATAAGAGTGCATACTCATATAGAACTTGGAATACAAAGAACCATTGAAAACTTAGAAATGAAATCATAATTTTGTTCAAATTATTGTCATTCTTCTTCGCCTCTATTCATTTCGAACAAAATATGTGCTTCTTTGTTGTACACTAACGAACCCCTTAGCGCTCTCTATCTGTATTTGATAATGAATGGACGTGGGGGAGAGGTATAAAACAAACTTCTCGCTTACCCAGAAATGCCTTAAACTCCTCCAGATCCGTTTGAAATGCTGCTTTCTCTGCAGAGTTATGCAGTTTTCCTGCCTGTTTCCGCTGTCCGGTGTGACATGTGAAATTCCCCAGAATGGTCGCCGTTCCGTTTCCTTCATCACAATAAATAGGACCATCGCCACCGGCATCACCATCATCTCTATCGCCCCCATCAACATCAGATGCAGCAGCAGCAGCAGTAGCAGTAGCAGTGGTAGCAGGGGCTACAGCAGCATTATCAGCGCCAACTCCATGCATGTCAGTTGAACATAATCCACCAAACGGAGGATTGATGCTGTTGGCCCGGCATTTTTGGCAATCGTGAATCTGGGAATAGTTGCTGCGGTTGTCATTGTTGTTGTTGATTCTGCACTCGTATCCATCACCGCAAATTTGTTTTTTCAGTTGACAGCCAGTGGGATTTTTGAGGTTAACACGTTGCCAACTATTGTGGGCTTGGAACGACTGAGGACGATGCTTGTGTATCCTAATTCCATCCGAGTGTTCTACTGCGGTAGTGGGATACTCGTAAGCATTCTCTATGATGCTTTTGATGGCCACATTCGTCAGGTTTGTTGGTGTCTGATCAGCGGCTGACTGCTTTGTAATGTATGGCGGTAGTCGTTCTGACGGTACTGCTCCTAACTGAGCGGGTTCTTGGACTGCTGCTGATATCGCCGACGACTGTTGATGGCATTGTTGGCGGTGTTGATGGCAGGTCGTCGTGGCTGAGGATGTCTTCTTCGTTGATTTAATATCATTGTGAGTTGATGTTCTGGCAGCATCCGTTGTCATCATGGTCTGAACTTTGTCGTCCATACCAATATGTGGGCAGCAGCAACCTTCACATTCGACAGCTGGGAAATGCATTTTTTTCCCACTGCAGAAGGGCGTGTCCGTGAATACCGGTGCACAGCAGTTGATATGGGCGAAGAGGTGATGCTGGTTACAGTGGTAGCTGTGGTGGTCGTTTGATTTTTTCTCACCCAGCGCTTTATTCGCCTTGTCAACGTCACTAATGTTATAGCTCTCCTTTACATCCGCTGCCGATAGTGAACTTGATGATGACTTCTGCTGCTGCTGCTGCTGCTGTTGGTGGTGCTGCTTTTGCTGCTTCATCATTGATTTGGTGTTGTTTGCATTTCCGTCGTTGTTGGTCGTTGGTGATGATTTTTTATAATGTCCTGGTGAAATGGACGATCCTGGTGAGGTAACTCCCACTTCACGTCGCATTTCGGTCGATGATAAAACTGATGATGTTGGTGCTGTCAATGACGATGGTGGTGATGATGATGATGGCAGTCGTATTGTGGGCGTTTTTTCCGGTCCATGCATGGTACGTTGAATCTTTTTCTTGGTTTTGTAAGCTCTTCGGTCGTAGTTCGAGTGGTACTTTAGGTTTAGATTCTCTCGTGTGATGCTTTGGTAAATGCCATCCAATTGGTCTTTGATGAATACATGAAGTTCGTTGAGGTCTCCCTGGATGTTTTGCATTTCTGATGTACGAAATTGCTGCAGGAGCTGCATTGAAAATTGGTCACACTATATTTGTGGAACAGTTTTGCGAAAAGTTTTCAATTGAAAACACGGGACTTACCAGTAACTTTTCCTTTTCCAGTTCACAGAACATTTGAGTGGACCTCTTCAAGTTTGTTTGTGATTCCTTTGAGATTGTGGCTGTTGCTACTTGGGTGGATGAGTCTAGTTTTTTGACGTCCATTGAAGGTGTGCGTTGGAGGGATCTAAAGAAAATATAAAAAAAAAATGCTGTCAAAGGTTCTCCTTTTGATTGGGTTTATGTGAAATGCAACTGTCTGAAGAGGTGTTCTTTGAGGGTCAAAATGCAATCTACAAAGGTTGAGTAATTTGGAATTCAAAAATATTTTCGTAAGTTCGCAATTTCAATTACCAAATAGACTTTTATTTCTTTAGAAGAAATGTCGCTGAGTTAACTAGTGGATGACTATGTGAATGTCAAGCCATTGCTCGGAGTAGAGTAAAGTTCCTCGGAAGATACTTTTTCAACAATCTGGATAAGGTTGGTTCACTGACCGAAATTGAGGACATAATTAGGATCTGTTGGGAAATTAAATGCATGGGCGAATTGGTTTAAGGTTTCTTACCGTGAAGGATTCCTAGGGATAGGTCCACTGTGGTGCCCAGTGTTTTATGATGACCTATACAACCTATAACCTCTAACTTAACTAGTGGATGTAGCAAGGATAAATTGGGCTTGTATGTTGCAAATAGATAAAACTATGCATTAATAGACATAAGATGTCTGGGGAATATTTTTGCTGAGTTGAATAAAAGAAGTAGGAAACTCGATCTCAGAATAGAAAACGCTAAATGATACCCAGAACGTGCCTGCATTAAACGGACACTGTGTTGACCATGCTGTAGAAGAAGTCTTAGAATATCTCTCTTGTCTTAGTGTACGTAGGTACATTTAATTTAAAATCTTAGAAAGGAGTTTGAATCATCTGCGAACAGACATTTTCTGTCACTACCATCGCTTAAACGCATCTCTGCCTAAGAGCACACTACAGCTCCTACAGCTTGGCTTTAAATTAAACCAGGTTTCAATGATAGGAATTAAATTATTTTTCTACTATGGCTCATGATTCATGGTTCTGAATTTCAGCAAGAAAGGAGATCCCTTCGATTGCACCAATTACAGAGGTGTAAGACTGTCATATTTGAGTGGCATATTGGCATATTGAGTGGCAAGCAACAACCTGATTGGACTCTACAGTGAGGTTTCAGATCAGGAAAGTCTACATTCGATAAAATTTTTAGACTTTTGCAGATCCTGAGAAAACTCAATATCCATACCGATACTCACCATATTTTTATCGATTTTGTGGCCGCATATGACAGCATTTACAGAGACGAGCTCTACCGAGCGATGTCTAGTTTTAGTGTCTAATTTTGTGCAGAATGATGATGAAGAACGCTCTCTACTCAAGGCCGGTAACGATCTCACCGAGACTTTTGATGTCAAAAACGGATTTAGACAAGGTGACGCGTTTACATGTGACTTCTTTAACATCATACTTAAAAGAATTGTGCAAAACTCACAAGCCAACATCGGATGCACAATCTTTCAAAAGTCTGTGCAACTGTAATGGGGATGGAATTAAGACACCTCTAATCTACTGTATAAAATCTGATTTATTTTATTTCAAATATTCACACAAATTGCAAAGCAAAAAAATCCTTTCATTTTAAGGCATACTTCCGATTCTCAAATAGTTTTCATTTCAATTGACTGCGTGTCTCATTAAAAAACTTCTTAATACATTTTAATTTTCACTATAATAACCCCAAATGGATTGTATTTAAATTAAAACATATTTCTCTTTTCTCTATTTTCAGGTAAACTTGGTTGGTTTTATGCATTAATTAGAGATAAGTACATTCAAATAAATAAACTTCGCTATTTCTTCTTTTCATTTTGTTCTGTATGCCAACTGATTCCAACACAATCAAAACTATTTCCAGAACTTTGTGAAAAGTTTCGCTAAACTTTAAATTATAATCAGCACAGTGAAGAGCGAGAAAAACTGCTGAAATACTCCTCCAAATCGAAAAAAAGGCTAAAACGAAAAAAAAATCCCTCTCCCTTTTATGTCCCTATTGCATTTTGAAATCGGTTGCTCGCACATTTTTTTTTTTAAGTTCAATAGCAAAAAGGACGAACTAGGGTAGGTATATAAAGAGAAGAAGAAAAAGAAAAAACAAAAAAAAAACTCAAATAATAACTTTTGCAATAAGCTGAAATTCTTTTCGTCCATCAGTGGTGGTTGGTTGGACCATGGTTTTCTGCCATAACATTTTTTTTTTTTTCAGTTCTTGGCCCAGAGCTACTGCTTTAGTAAATTTGTCCGAAGGGTTAAGTAAAGGTCTACGAGAAATTCATATTTTCTTTGCGAAATACTTACGCGATAAAATCCGAAAAAGTTTCTTCTTCTTGGTGTTGTGCCGTTTCTCTTTCTTCATCCATCAGACGTTTGCATTGCACTTTTAAATTTTCTGTTGTCGACGACTTTATCCCAAGCGGCGGCGGCGGCGGCGGCTGCTGGTGTAAGAAGGAGGTCCTTTGCAATTCACGCTGTCATACATACAATGTGAAAGCGAGAAAGACAAGAGAAATGAAAACAATTATATTATAAATATGTTTGAGAAAGTTTTCTTCATTTTTTTTTTATCGTCTTTCCTTCATACTCTTTGGTCCTAGAAAAGTGAGCATAAAGTAGAAATTGTAATATACAATCATTTTATGATAGTTTCTGTTTTTTTTTTTGTTTTTGGATTGCTGTAGAATTTTTAACATAATGCAGTTTCAATTCATCTTTTTCACCTGAAAGTTTGAAAGTTCAGTCTCCAGCTGAGTGATAATCTTTTGAGTGTCATCCGAGAATGGATTGCTTTTAATTTTTAAATTCTCAATGGCGTCTTGCAACGACCTGCAAAGAGGAACGAAGAAAGAAAAGACAAGAAAAAACCTTTTGCTTCGTGTTAATGTCTTTTTAGATTGAAATATTAAATGCGATAAGAGAAAGCGAGAGAAAAGGAATTATAGTTAGCACAAGGATGGCAATGGTTGAAAAAAAAAAGTTACGTATACGCCACAGTGGGTAAGGGGAAAAAGTAAAAAAAAAGAAAAATATAAATTACAGAACATAAGGTAGGACGACTAAGTCGGCAAACTGAAAACAGTAGATCGAAGGGCAGAATTAATTGGAAGACTGCAATGGAATGGAGTAAAGGAAAACTCATAAAGAAGAGAGCAATCCACTATACAGTGGCAAATGCACTCACTTATCATGGTTCAAAGATAAGTAGAGAAGGATATAAAGAACACAAAGCCGAGTATGCCATAATATGCGCCATCTTAAGATGAGGACTGTATAAAAGGGGAAGCGCGTAATTATGTAGATGCGGGTGGGGATAAAACTCTTTGAGATAGAGATCGTAGATCAAAGGACATTCTGGAGATGTTTGTATAGGACCCTTTTTAAATTAGTAAATCAAAGGAAGAGTGTTTTAACTAGTGTTGTTTGTTATTCGGCATGCTTGGGTAGCACTTACTCCTACTTTACATTCTACGGATCAATTACAGAATGTCAGGCTACTTGGAATTTATTTTGCACTCTGGGATATGTGAAAAACTTTGCATTTAAAGTGTATAATGCGTGTACCATTCACGAGAAAGAATTAAATATCTAGTAGATTGATTAACGTTTAATAATCGTTTTCAGTCTCTATAACCTTAAAAAACCGAAAGTTTTGAACGTTGTTTCTAGTAACAAACCTCTTCAGCTAGCATGTTTCGTTCGCAGTCCTCGAGCCGGGGACTGGTACATCCCGCAATCTTCTCCTCAATCGATGGAGCTAAGGTTCTAGGGCTTTTTTAGTAGTAGTCCAACGAACTAACCACTTAAGCCACAGCGCCCATTAGCGTCAATCATTGGAGGTTTATATTTGCCACGCTTCTGCTTAGTATAATGATGATAGAGCGTTTATTCTGTACAGTAACTACTGTTACTACTGTTTAATGCCGTATCCGACTGCTTATGCCAAGATATAAATAGTTCCGCCGACTCACCCCGAATACTAACTTTTATAGATTAAATGCATTAATAGCCTAAGCTGTCTTGTTTTTGGCGAATATCCTGCCTATTTGACTTGCATTTGGTCCTGACGTACTATGTTGTCTCCAGAACAGATGGCCTACCTTTTTCAGTCCAGGTGCTAACTATCGTTCTCTTGATTGAAGACTGCGTCGTGGATGAAATTTTTCTTAGACGAGATGGTTTAGTTATTGATTCGATAGATTCCCAGAAATTTCTCGATGAGTGTTAATTGGAGAATCTTTGGTTTAGGTGTGATGGATATCCTCCGCTCATGGTAAGACACACTTGGACCAGGAGAGATCCAAATGTATTATCACATGAGCCGATTACATCCACTACTCTTGGAATCATTCTGATTTTGGACTTCCTTCCGGAATTTATTGATATCCGAATCGGGAGTATCTTCAAGTTTCTTGAAGAACTATTCATCGAGAATATGCTTTGGGGATAATGCAGGGAAGATATAGAGAAGGTGAAATGGTATTCCCTCTTCTTCATCCATACAGCTGTGACAGAAGTCGTTGGTCAGAATTCCTTCTTCGCTTGGAATACACTGTAATAGTCTGGTAGTCTAAAAAACCTGCCACATGGGTTGGTTAGTCGCAATATACCAAAGCAGAGATAGGAGTATACCTCCCTACATAGTTTAAAAGTAGTGTATTCTTAAAAGTAGAAACACAAATTCTCTAAATGAACTCATCCTCTTATTTCCATTTGTTTCTCCCACTCAAACGAATTCATAACTTCCGATCCATTGATAACTTTTTGAAACTCTCACTACTAACCAAATTGAAATCTCTCATGCTCGTTCAAAAAGTTGGTCATCATGCAAATGAGTTAGAGCTATGACTCTCCATGAATATTCATAGTTATTCACTTATTGATAAGCCTCATTCAAAAAACTGCAATTAGAAGCACCCACTCACTTTCAGCGACGAATAAAAAGTCAACAAAAATAGTACAGACCCGGTTAGACAGCAACGCATCCTTATCTATTCAAATTTACGTCAGGAGACCGACCAACCCATCCCCTTAACTATAATTCCTGCTTCTCTCTATCTGTCAATTGGTAGTTTCCTTTTGCTTTATGCTTTTGAGTCGCAAAATAGAATTCCACAGATGTCATTAGCTCCACTCTGACGGATGCAAAGCACAAACTACATACATACATACGAGTATATACAAAAATACAAGGGAAGAAAATATCGCATTACTAAGTCATTGTAATATGCTATGACTGGCGGGGGAATAAAACTTTCCTCCGAATGTACATATTTGCTCTTTCAAACACACACACGCACATATATATATATATATATATGTACATGTATGGAATATTGCCTTTGTGTGTCCGACAACATAATTTATGGCTTAAATGTCCTTTTAAATGGGGGGAGGCTTAGTGTATGTCATTCATTTTGTATTCATTACACAGTTGCATATAGTATATCTCATTAAATTTTCTCCCGCAAATTACGTACTCATATTCATTCATTTATTCAATGAATGGAAAACGCTTTGCTTTCAGATGCATTTAGACAGAAGACACCACCAGCACCCCAGCGTCATCAGTCAGTCAGGGTGCATTCATGCCGGGCCATGATGAATGATAGCCTCACACTTAGTATCCTGTTTCGCTAATTTGTACTCGGGTACTAGAGACTCGGTAGGATATACCTATACATGTTGTTTTCGTTCAGAAAAGAACGGAAAATATGGAAAATGATGTGTGGGAGCGGTTGACATATTCCATTTTACATTCGTTACGTTACTATCCATCCCGTGATACGTGTGTGTACGTAACACATTAAGGATAGTTGTCTTACACTAAGCACACCATAGTTGCAAATACACGCCATTGAAGAAGCATTTGTCCCGCAATCGCATTAGTAAAGTTAAAAAAAAAAAAAACGAGGTTGGGTTTGGGGTAGTTGAAGTGAAATAGGGAATGGTGATTCAAGTGGAAAAGAAATATTTTTATTTCTTTTTTTTCACACATTCATGGAGGAAGAGGGGAAGATAGTAACTTTACTGCCGGATGCGTGGTGCATCAGATGCAGGAACTTACTTCCATTCAATGGTTTCAATGAAAGGCGGAAACTCTTGTCCTGAACATATAATTTTCTCATAATTAGTTGATGCGAAAAGTTAGAGGCGATTATATTGCGAAAGTAAATTCACGTTAAGGTTATTCAACCCTTCGGTGAAGTATGGGAAGTTCTCAACCAGCATTAAAATCATTGCTGATGTTAATCATAGAAATGAGTGCTAAACGATGGGGTAAATATGAAAGGATAGGTATACAAGTATTTGTCGTTTCATTTTACTTAGAGAGAGAGTTCAAACGGCTTTGTGTATTTGTCTCGTTTGGATCAGCATCAGTATTATGTAAAAATTATTTTAAATTACGGCTAAACGTTGAGAGTATTGGATCAGACATACGAGTTTTTCAATTGCGACCTGAGAGCAGATTGAGTTCTGTGACTTAGTGGTTAGTACGTCGGATTACTAAGCTTGAGGTTTGGGGTACGACGTCTAGTCAACACCAAAGTTTGTCATGAAAAGACTTCCCAAACAAAAATGTCTCTTCGGACATAGCATTAAATAATAGGCCCCTTCAACTTCATGTAATAAGTACAACAAGAATGGTTGTGAAAAAATAGGCCCTAGGTTACATTTGGACCTTTTGTGTTAAACAGAGACAAGACAGTCCTATTAGAATGAAAGTTGAAAAAATGATGGTTCATGATGTAAAAATCTCTCTACTGCTTTTTGGAACAACATTGTTGACGATGAAAGCTTTACTTAATTTCTTTCTATCTTCGGATCAACTCACTCTATAGTATGTCAGCAAGTTTATCCAAAGAGTTGTTTACAGTACGAAGAATTTGTTACTTGCAAAACTGTAGTCTATAAGGTGTATCTAGACGTAGCTAAAGCCATTGAAAGTGCGTATTTAGAAGGCAATGACCGCCGAAGACACCAGCTATCATTTGAAGGCTTTTTCGTTCACTTTAACAGGAGTCAGGGATTTCTTTTTCCATAAGACTGTGAAAATTAATTTAATACTGATCACTCGTAGAGTGTTTTCTAAGTTAACGTTGGATTTGAAATAGACCACTTCCTTGACACGACTTTAAAATGGTATTCCCAAACCACAAAGTTGATCAGGAGGATACAGACACACTTAGACCACAAGAGATCCATTGTGATACCATGGATCTATTTCCATTTGTGGTCAACTTGCGACTAACTAAAATAACCGACTTTTTTGTTTCTTACCAATTGATTCTCATAACGGCTAAGGATGCCAGCTGAGGTCGTCGAAGGCAAGAGTCCTTAGATGGGCTGGATAGGGCTGTATATGTGTACAGTAGATGAATGATGGTTGTTTCCTCTTCTTCGCACCTGGAGTTACTGGAGAAATCATTACAAAAGATCATGTTGGCCCAGCAGATACTGTCCATGTTAGTAAGTAAGTAAGTAAGACTCACGTATGTATTTTCCATTCTCTGTGAAGGGAGACTGGTGCTATTAATCGTAGGTGAGTCTATAAGGGGATCGTTGTATGTATTTTTTTGTGAAGAGAACCAGTTCAGTTTCGTAAGCATTTTGACGGGGAGTAGAAGAAGATCATATTGGAGGATTACGAGGTCGAGATATTTATCAGAGACTGGCAAGCACTGCCATAATCATTTTGCATCCTGTCCATTTCAGATCGACTAGTAACTCACTGACAATTAGCCTCTAGAGAAGAAGGTACAAAATAATGCTCAGAGATTTTTCTATGATGCATACAAGTGAATGTGAGACTGTCTCGACTTGAGATGCAGAGAGCCGGGCTAATGCTCTAGTGCAGATGGATATCAATTAGCCTTTTCAGTGTTTTAAGCTGAACGGTGGATTGACTGATAGATTGTACATCCTTTGGTTCCACATGCAAGCTTTTAATTACTTTAGGTATGAAAATAACTTCAACCTTCCATTGCTTTATAATCTGGAACTGGAATCTAGTCTAGATTGGCCTAATTTTTCTTAACAAGTTCTAAGACTACAGTGTGACAGTTTTGGGCAGTATTCTAGGTTTACGCTTGGCTGATTTAAGATAACATTTTTTAGTGACATTTGGCGATTAGAAAAGTTGAAAATGTGTTATGATAGAGTAACATCAAATAGTACTGCTTGAAATATTGACGAGTACCTACCTGAGCCTTAGTTTAAAAAACCATTCCAGACTCATATCACACAACCATCTTGGAATTAAGTTAAAGTAAACCAAACAAGTGTGTGGTTCTATTAATGCTAACTTTGCTAATGATCTGCGAAGATCAGCGGGCATTTGGTTTCGAGAATATAACATTCACTATGAAGGCTAAATGAAAACTGAATTTCACGAGAATACTCCTTAAGTAAGTTTGTCTTTAGTTTCGACATTGGTCATATAATAGTGTAATTGTACCACGTTTGAATGACGAATGACGAAGTACAGAGTTCTTAATAAGGATTCCGACCCAACTAGGGGTAAGCATTATTTTAGGCATTTATAGACATTCAGCATCGAAAAATTACATGCTTTGACAGTCTAGACACGAACTTTGCCTCTTAAGCCCTTTAAGTCCACTAGCTTACGCTGATTTTGATCTTTTCTTTTCGTTAAAAGACAGTAAATCAAAACGAGTATCCCAGTTCTCATTCTTCTACTTACTAAACTGAATGGAATTTAAATTTAATGAGTTCGTCACATTTTCTTTTGTGAAATTCTAAATATTTGTCCTATGATTGGATTTTTATCTCACCCGACTCTTGATACACCTTTGTAGTCCAATTTCAATCAATTCCTCCACATTTTCTCCTCATTATCAAAGGATTATTTAATGTTTCCTTTTTTTTAAACCCTGCCTCAATCACTGATTTGGACAAAAGGAATACATGATAATGCAATCACTTGACAAAAATAATTTCATTGACATTTCAACCTCTTGATAATCATTTCGTCATTAATTTCTCATTTGTTTGTACCTCCACATACACCCATTTCAATATAGAATCGCATGCACACACACACACACACCCGTTTGGCAATAAAGCATACGAGTATATCCTTAATTCGTCATTATGTTCATACCTCGCCTATCATCATCATAATCCAGACATCAGGTAAAAAAAAAAAAAAAAAAAGAAAACCATTTGTTTAACATATACCTTTTACCTCGCCCATCAGGAACCAACCAACCCATCATCATCGTAGTCATCATAATTCGTCGTCAATATCATTTATTGAGCGGCAAATAATTCATTTGACGACAAAAGTGACACGATTTCTCTTTATTTGCACCGATATCATCGTCGTAGTTTCGCCCGCCCAGACACAGAGAGAATTAAGGACATTTTTATCATTTTATTGCCACTTTTTGTCATCGGACTGTCGCGTCGCGTGGTCGGTGTCCTTGTTTGGCCTCAATAAAATTAACGAGACGAATTAATTTCGATAAACTGGTGAATACACCTATAAAGGGGATAAAAGGTGGACTTAACGGATTGTTTGACTACTAATACTAATGGTTAACAGACAGGCTAGCAGACAGACAAGTTGATGTTTGAGACGAATTCGATTGTGTTTTTTCATAACTTAATGTATATGGTATATCCTTCACTATGGTGATACGTAAGTCATAAGTTCGTGACTCAATAGGTTTGGTGCAAACAATGACGTAAGTTAACAATTAAATTGCCAATGGCCTCACTCGAAATACCTGTTTTTAAAACTCCTGTTTACTTTGGAACGCACCTTGTACTATGCATTCATATGTAGCCAATAGGAAACTAATAAGACAGAAGCAAAGCCTAGACAAACTTAGGCAAGAAGCCTTCATGACATGACAATGATCCAACTTAAAGGGATTGAAGGAAGGCCATCTTTGGTCTTACTGAGATCTACTGTATTCAGAAAAGGACATGCAGATTTTATGATCAGTCAATCAGAAACTAGATTGATCATATTGCGATTGACGAAAGGCAATTTCTCAGTATGATGGATGTCCGAATAACCTAAGTTGCATAAAATGACTCGGACGTACAGATGAGGATATTCAGAACATCGCAAAAGAACGGGAGTACATTGTGGAAATTTTACTTCGGACAAGAAATTGGCAGAGTCCTTACTGATCGAGTGTCTCTTATTAAGTGATATAGACGGCTACACTCACAGAAAATCTATCAAATAGGCTGCCCTTGATGTATATACTTAACCACTTTAGAGAAAACCTTGCTTCGAAGAAGAATGCTGGAAAGCAAATGCAGAAAACAAGGGGCATATAGATCGGCGCTATTTAGAAGGTACAGAGCTGCTCAAGCAAATCAAGGGATGAACACTGGTTTCTCAAAAGGAAAACAGAAGGACCATGAGAATCATTTGACCGAAGTGAGGTTTGGAAGTTTTACTAAAAGTTAGTACCAAACCTTGCAGGAACGAAGAAGGGAATCTTACCAACATTTCTATCCACCAGACCTACATATGTAGATACGCACAAAAACGTCATGCTCGACGATATAACTTTGACGAAGTTAAGATATTTGTGTACTTAGGATCCGCTATCAATTTAGATAATGACATTGCTGAGATTAAACGAATTATTACGCTTGCCAATCGCAGCTTCTTTGGACTAAGAGGGCCATTGAATAGTAAAGCACTGTCTCAATCGACTAAAGTGACCCTATACAAGACCCTGAACCTTCAGTTCTGCTCTAAGGTGTATAGCCATGAGCCACTTCAAGAGTGGATGAGGCCGTTCTCGGTTGCTTTGAAAAAAATAAACCGACTGTCAGTTCCGTCTACAAAGACGATGAGTGGAGAATAATCCAACAACCATAAGTCGTAAGAGCTGCATACATACATATGTATGTTTGTATATCTATAGCAACATCGAGGTAGTCAAAGATTGCTAGATGTTCTGATTATCGCTTTTGGTGTCTTCCAGAGTTTGCAGTAACTACCACACCTTACGTATCGTCGCGGAACGAAGGAGAACTAATGTTCTCTTCAAGGACTTCACACTTTCAATTACCAGAAGGCACTATAATCGATACACCAACTCCGAAGGGACTCGAAATCATTCTTAGCACAAACTTTACAAAACCCCAGTTCTAACCAAGACTGTCGAAATGTTCGAAAAGCTCCTTTCACTAATGTGTTCAAACATTTCAAAATTCCTCTCAAAAATATAATCAATCGTATGTCCCTAACTTACTTGTAACAAAAATCCTTATCCATGCTTTTTTTGTGATCTTGTGATCTTTGGTTTGCATCATCCACCTTATTCATCATATAATCCTCTGCATTGCTGTTTCTATTCATTCGTTTTTGATTACATCCTGCTGTGCATTGCTTGACTTGATGTTCACACATTTGGCAAGCGTTAACATTTTCCAATTGTGGTTCCATTGTTTGGCAGGATGAATTAACTTTCCTCGCATGATTTATCAAAGGATCATCCTAGAAAGAGAAAGAAAAACAGAGAGAAAAAAAAAGGACATCATCAATTGAAATGCCTTCATCGTTCATTTTCGTTTTTATAATGAACCGGATCTGGAACAGGAAAACTCAATAAAATATTCGTTATCTTTACAATCGGAGACCAGTACCAGGAGCCATCAGAGAAGGAGAGATAGGAATTCGAAGGATTTTTTCCTTTTCGATATTTTTCTCTCTACCAAATAAAAATGATTCAGATCGCATAATGACATTAAATCGTCCTCATAGGATTACACGCCTTCGAGAGGTTTTTTTTTATTTTTTCTTTCTTTTTTTTTTTTTATTATATTTTATTATATTTCTCTCTCTTTCTATTCTCTGTTTATTCACAAAAAGGACATTAGGATGTGGTGATGTTGGCTGTTGCGGTGGAGGGAGGTAGTGCGGTTGCAGAAAGAAATCGGTTATCAAAAGGATATTCGATGGTTGGTTGCCAGAGCACATTTTTTTTTTTTTAATATTTTTTTTTGTGATAGAAAAAAGGATTTCGACAAGGATAACAAAGGAATTGTGCGGAGGTGTGCTATTGTAAAACTACATTTACCCTTTTCACCTTAAACTAGGAGATGAAGAAAGAGGACTCTGTGGGGAGTACTTTCATTTTGAATAGGGTTCGGAAGTAGAATTGAATTTTAGCCAAACGAAATAGAAAAAGAATGAACATTTGTTAATCGGGTCCGGTAGTAAATCTGAGATACGACCCAGTTGGACAATCATACGCTTATACACACGATTGAATGAATAGGAAAAGCACGTACATATAGATACATATAGTGTACGAGTAGATGAAAAAGTTCGATTGGATTGCGAGCAGCATATGGATGCAATGGAGGCGTTAGGGATTCCGGATTTTCGAATAATTAAATTCTTCTCCAATGTGAATAACAAAGCGCATTTGAATCGTTGGATAATCTTTTAATAGATTGGAATTTCCGGTTAGATGTCAAAGAGCAGCAGTGGATAGATACAATAAATACAATGGATGTAGAAATGATGTATAGGAGGACGAGGTATTAAGCCCGATGGTCATCACGCTAAAATTGAAATAAATGTTCACATGATTAGTTTTTAATGCCAGCTAAGGATTGTGAATGTAAATCCTTTAGGGCTTACATATATGTAAACCAATGCGAATCGAATAGAACTGAGTGCTCGTTCATCCTCACAGCTCCACAAATTTTATATATGTATCTATTGTAAGGTATCTAGAAACTGTCCACTGTTCATTCACGATCTAGAAACGACAAGAATCTGTAAAACCAGTATGGCGGCATCATTAAAGAGGTAGTCGAGATTACCATAGGATATCACCCACCACCAAAAAAGAGCCCTTGGTATGATGATGTTGATCCATGTGTATGGTGAAAAAAGTTGACAGATACCTATAAACGCTGCGACGCAAAACAAGAGGGAAGAGGGCGTATGTAGTTTCCCAGTTCAAGGATATGGAAGAGTTCTTCACAATATGAACAACATGCTGATGTTTTACAGGAAAATCAAACCACTGGCAGCCTTAAGCCCGGAACAGTAAAGGAAACCTTCATAGTTACTGAAGTGCAGGGAATAGTAGATGTGTTTAAGCAGCATTTCCAGCAGCTACTTGCATAAGGTAGAGAGGGTGATAGAGCAAGGTGAGAATCCGCATTTAGTCAATGAAGAAGCCGTCTCCGTCTACTTTACCACATAAGTACTTATACAACTGGACACAACATTTAGTAAGATCCACGTTCGAAACGATACATTCCATAATTCTTAATGAAGATGACTGCCATAGTAATCAATTTTAGTCCTTAAGTATGTAAAACTTATATGGAAACATTTCTGCTAATATGCGTTGTAGAATCTGGCAGATGTTTCTCTGCAAAAATGTAGTTTTCAAAGTTTTAACAACACTTACTGTAGAATGGCAGACATAAGACTCTTTGAAGTCCAAACAAAAATAACAAGCTATTCTCTCAATTTCGGGTGACACAAAATTTATATGACATTGCACTTAATGGTATTAATAAAAATAAAATACTTAAAATGAAAATTCCTTCACAAATATCAATCTTTCTTCAGTGAACTACTAAGTTACTTTTGTAAAAGTTCCCTTCCGGTACAATTTTGCCCAAAAACTGAACTAAACGATAAACTAAAAGTTTTAACGCAAATCCTTATTTTGGTCCTTGTCCAGCTGTGAGTGAATGTGTTCGAGAGAAACGCACGTCCCTGGCACGAATTTTAGTCATTTATCAAGTGAAAGCCTCGTCTTTTACTGCTCACTCGTTCATTTTGTGTTCGCCGGTACTTGTCCTTTTCATTTTGCAGTCAAGTGATTATAGGATATGCCCAATTATTTCTGCATTTCTTCGCAGTGGCAATGGGCAAACAAGAACAAAAAAAAACAAAAAAAAAATTTAAAGGATATTCTACCATCATTCCAGAGAGCAGTGCAATGAGAGCTCTTTCCAGCTGTGCACAGTGCACACAGAATTTTATGTAAAACAATTTTAACTGCTATACATTATCTGGGTTATGCCATGATGCTGTTCCTGCTCCTGATGCTGATGGTGAAGATGACGTGAAATGTGCCTAACCTAAGGAATAATTACGGCTTGAGTTGGTAATTGTGAGTGCTGTCTCTGTCTCATTTTTGGGTGGATGGGCATTTTTTGGCAAGCAGCTAACATCAGCAGAGATGTCCTTTCTAGTCCTTGTTTTTTTTTTTTTTTTTTAGAAAATTCGTGATTTATTTTAAAGTATAAAGGGCTATTAATTTGTTAGTTGGGCTGAATGTGTTTGATTTCTTTACTGCAGCGACAAAATTTAGAAGAGTAATAATGAATTACGACACAAGGACCACTTCCCCGTCGATGATATGAGTTCTGTTGGAAAGGTAATCTCCATTAAAGATGGTTCCATAGCAGCATTTATGGATTTCAAAATGAATTTTTTTGTTCATTTCAACATTTTATATTTCACTGGACGAGAAAGATTTTTTGTCCTTTACTTCTACTATCTTCACAGAAGGATTCAGTTTAAAATACATTCTGGTTGACCGATTTCGCGTTTTCCTAAATTGTGGCACCACTCGTACTTCATTACATGATGCTAAAATGATGGTGTATTGAACACACTTGATGAGTCTCTTCGTTATAATGGGTTATTTTTTTCCTTGTTTTCTTGAACCTGTGAACTGGGATTCAAACATTTTCTTCGCTGGAGTATTGTCCATTCGCTCGATGTGTCTGACCTAATAAATATAATAGACATGTTTTGGCTTTCCAGACTACATCCCCATCTTGGTGTAGCTTATGGGGTTCGCGGTTAATAACATCGATGGTTTTAAAAAGTATCGCAAGTACCAAAAACTAATGCGTGCTATGCATGCTCAAACAATCACAGACAGCGGAATACCATGTCACCTTATTTATTACGATCCATGGGAATCCTCTGCTATTCATGATTGCCATTTTGTTGTGGTAAAGCCATACGAAAGTAAAACACCAGCAGTACTGGCTACAATACTTCATCTGAGAATCAAAAGAAATAAGAATCAAAAGAGCTTCACAGTGGTTGGAAAAAGCTTATGTCTTGCATTAAGACCACCAGTTTTAGAGCTAGAACCATTAACATCAAGATAGATTCAGGAAAAAATCCGATGACTTATTGTTATTTCCAGATAAACCCGATAGGCTTCAAGGTACACCTACACCAATGAGTGACGCAATCGTGGACATAAGGCAATATTTAGAAAAGCCCGCCTTTGAAAGGGATGAATATCTATTCAAATATTGGGAGAACTCTGAAACAAGGATTAAGGAAGTTGCAGAAATGTTTCTTCGCATACCAGCAACGTCAGTTGCCTCGCAGGGGATGTTCTCGAGAGCTGGTCAAATACTGAACGAACGCCGCAACAGACCAAAGACCAAAGTACTAAATGAACTATTATTTTTAAAACAAAACAATGTTATTTTTGGCTAAAATTAAATTCTTCTAAAGATTTTCATTTCCCCATTAAAAATATTTTATTTGTAGTCATACATTTTAACAAGAGTTATTCTTATTTCTTCTTGGTAACTGTCGATAACTATGGATACTATCGGATGTTTTTCACAAAATCTCGTAAACTACCGCGTGAAGTTCCAAACAACAATTATACACTAAAATACAACAAATCTTTCAGATCGCAATGTATTATAAAAAAAAAAAAATTAAAAATTTACATAAATCTTTAATGTCAGCAAAATCCAGTAAAATTTTATACACGTCAGATTTCAGATTCCAAATGTCAACCTCAGTGGTACTTAATCATTTTATTGAATGCGACCACACTATAACTCTTCTGTTAATGGCTATTTACAAAATTTTAATTTTGAAATAATATTTCATTTTGTGGCCACTGTGAACCGAAAAACAATCAAATTCAACATTCAGCCCTACTGAGGTGTTCCATTCATTAAGGTGGCCCCTAAACCTGTACAAGTTTTGCGATGGACACTAGTTTTCGGTTAAATGGAAAATTAGATATTTTATATGCATCTGCATGTTACCCCATCTCGAAAAATTGCAAAAGACCGCATATGCAGTTTTAATATCAATTTACGAGATTCACTATCTAATAAAGAGCAGCAAATGTGACCGCTGTATAGTTGGTGGTCTAACACTTTTGCCGCCTCATACAGTCGAAACTAATTCCAAAAACATGACTGGGTGTACACGGGTGCATCCCCTCACAACCAGTGGGAATAATATGAGCCACAACTAGAAATTACCCAATTACAGTAGAATCCATTTGGCGTTGTTCTTTGTCCTATACCTGATACCACGCCAGGTAGGATAAAGTTTCATATGCATTCGTTAATTAAACAGCCATTTAGTGTAGCAAGTTATGTACGAGTATGTGGTGTGGCGGCGGTGGGTCCTCTCACCCTGTGGTGTGGCTCGTGAGATTCACAATTACAGTGGTGCAGAGAATTTAATTATAAATTCAATACCATACCAAGTTCTCCAAGTCCAATCAATCATTTTTGCACTCTGTGTTTCGACAATGCAATTCTGTGTGTGGGTGTGTGTTTGGCTTTTTCTGTTACATCATCATGGATGGGTTTTTCTTGAGAGCCCGCAAACGAATTGGTAGTCTTTTCTGTCCACCAAGAGTGATGGAAGAATACATCAACACGGCGTCATTCAATAATGTCAATGCTTCAATGCTGTTCGAGAATTCCGCAACTGATGTGTGCAAGAAGAACGAAGGCTCAGAGGCGTTATCCTTATCCATTGGGCATTGTCATAGTCAAGTATACATAGTACTACGAGGGATGAGCTGTCATGTTTCGAAATGGTTTTGGTTATGTCGCGCTGACTTCAGCGACCAAGGAGGAACGAGTTTTCGATTTATTAATTTAGATATGGAACGATGGTGTTGGCAATGCAGTGTGCAATCAAGAGAGTAAATATAGTGCAAGGATGTTTTTTTTTTTTGTTGCACTCAATATGAAGATGAAAATTGTTCTCCAGTCCTTAAATGAATTACTTTTTGTGTTTGCATAGCATTGTGGAGATTTTTGAAAATGTCATTTCAGGAATATTAAATGTAATCAACCGCAGAGTTGGGAGTTGAGAAAGTCAATCAAATCAGTGGTAATGGAGGAATGAAAGGAAGTGTTTCTGAAACGCGATGCTTTACAATTTCGGTCTTAACTCAGGTGCCTTGAGCATTCCGCATACAGACAGATAAGTATGTATCTGTTTCGTTCTTTTACTCTGTGTACATCTGGTATAAGACTTCTATCTCTGAGGAGATGGAACGGAAAGTACGTCTGAAGTATTTACCGAGTAAGTAGTTGTCGTTAAGGATATTGAAAATTCAGATACATGTACAGAAATATGTATGTATATTGACATTAAATAGTGTGTTCGTGCATTAAATTTCAGATAGTGGAAGGAACGTGAATCGTATAAGACTGATGTATCATTGTATGCTATAAGTTTGTGTACCTCATTTCATCTCATATGTAGTCATGGTTCATAGTTCAATTTCATGATAACTCACTCTATTCTATCTATAGAACGTTTATAAATGCTCTAACGATGTCTTTATAGGTAAAAATCTTATCACATCAAGTTGGAGTTAAGAGAGTTTAGGTAAAAGTCCTTAAACCACCAATAATATCTTGTCGTAGTTTTTAAAAAGTGCACTAGGATAAGCCCAGCTTAAAAGAGGTTCAATATAGATGAAACCTTCTAGATGAAGTCTTCTACTCAGTCAAAGTTAACTATCAATTTTGATAGATTGTTCAAGCTGCTGTCCTTTCCGCTGCTTTCTTTTCTTTCAGCTTTAAAGAATAAGAAGTGCGGAGATCAAAGGAAGCCTTCATGTCAAATAATGAACTATCTCACGACCGAGGCTGGTCTAGTTGGTACTATTGTATTCCAAGGAGAAATCAAGAGAATTCTGTAAAAAAGCAATATCTATTGTCTTGGGTCTTGAGTTAGTATTATCAGCAAATCGAAACCATTCTGTAACTCTCTATTTATCTTCAGTTAGGTCCAGAAATTTGGCATGTTACAACCTAGTAAGAACATGTCACCAACAGGATACTGGTAACACAATATCAAGTATAATGGCACTTCTTCTTTATCACCACATAGTTTCAGGTACTACAAATATTCCTTATTTACCATCAAACAACCTTTGTATTTAACCATCGATCATATATGTAAATATGTTTTGCTTGAACAAGCAAAGCGCACATATCTCATTTACATTATTTTGAAATATGCATTGCCTTGGTAACTCTGTTTAGTGTTTAAAGTACACGCATCAAGAAGTATGCATCGAAATTTGAAACTATTTTTTACATATTTTTAGGTGTCGCTTGCATATAGTTACAATTTGAATTTTTCATGCCATTCACTTCTTTTTGCTTTTTTTACTTGGACCAGTAATAACCGATTTCCATAGTCAGTTCTCACGCCCACAGTAACTGACCGAATTTTAAAATTAAAACCAAAAAATAATGGGATTGTTTAGTATGCTCACCGCTCAAAAATGATTGCACCGAATTTGGTCAAATTTAATTTAACCAAAATTACATGATACCATCATGTATGTGTACATCCCTTCGATTTTATTAATTCAGCAGAGCCCATTTCATTATTAATTTTGCCTCATCCAAAAACTTTTCAATGCAAGTGTACACAGCATACACATCCGTGTACATCACCGCAGAAAACCCTTTCATTTGCATGCCTCAATAGACTCCTCACCATCAATTTTTCATTCAGCAAAAGCAATAACATTCGAGGTCAAAAGCCCATCAAAAGATTTATTTGATTGTGTAGTTTAATGAATGACAGGACTGGCCAACTGGCCAACACTGCCCATCAGGCCGTGCCATTGCCAGAAAAAGCAGAACTTTGCGGGCAATTAGCTGACTGATTTCATCCCTCACTGACCTACCGAATAAAGGCACTTTAACATGGGGCCAAAAAGAGGGAACAGGCACAAAAAAAAGTACGGAACACAAAAAAATCCAACGAAATTGCTAAAAAAGGCAGTCAGTCAGCAATTTAACCCCCCTAAGCGAAGCTTCCTTCACATACTCATACACAGGAAAAAAAAAAAAAAGAAGCAAAATAATAAAAATAATGAAAGCTACCAACCGACCACACCATGCGGGGGGGGATAACAAAAAGCGTCGATTCACCACATGAACTATTAATCTACACCGCAGGACAAGTGGTATGCAAGAGGGGATGGCAGTAGGTATTCCGTTTTTTACCAGAGAAAGAGAGAACCAACCCAATCAGCACCACTGGCCCTGTTTTCGATAAACATTCATATTACACACATGACTACACGCATACATACATTATGCGTCCCAAAAAACCCAACCGTATTACTAGTAGATGACCTGGCCCGTCTAAAAAGGACCACAGAACGTGGCAAAAAAGGGTTTTTCCTTAACGTACATACGTACTTACATACATATTTACACAATTGGAGAAGCGATTGTGTGCAGTGGTCCTGCTCGACAAATTCGAAGCGTTCTCTGCAGCTTAATGGACCACAGGTATAATCATTAAATCAGCCGCCAAAATGTTGTTTAGGAGGCGAACAGAAAGGACTAAATGCCATTTACTGTGTTGTTTAGCGGTGCAGTGCAATTGTAAGGAACGCAGGATTATGGCTTTTGAAGCACGTACTGCATACGCCATAAGACCAGAATTCCTGAACAGATGGGTCTCGCTTAGCAAGGAGCTGGTACATGATGTTTCATTACGAGCAACTAGCGCATTGTAAAGTGACGATAACTGTAAATCAGTTTGTGCAAAGAACAAAGTAGTTTCTACTTCAGCTGGCACTGCAACATTTGAAGGTTTAACATTGAAGCGAACCATATCGTAGGTTCAGTAGTGAGGGCGTCCTCGAATTTCCTGGAAATTATTGTTAGGTATTTATAAAGGAAACAAAGCAAAAGGGATAGCCAAACAAAGTTGGGTTGTGTTGTGTTGCTCAAGGGTATACAAGCGAAAACTATATGGTAAAGGGATATGTGGGTTTAAAAGAAATACATATACATATGTATGTACATACATACGAGCAAATCGTCCTTTTCATTGTGCGGCTGATTGGAAGAACCCAGCTCTTTTGCCACTTATCGCCACCTGAACAATGCATTTTTCATATCTTTGGGTTTGTGGATGAATGATTGCTATTTGTTTTTTTTTTTTTTAAACCACGTCGACAGGTAATGTTGATAAAGGATATGTTCCTTGCTTTGATACACTTTTGGTTCACTTAAATGGATAGACATTTTGATAAGCATTCTTTAAAATTGAGGTCTTGTTAAATAAAACCTTTCCACGCAGACTGCGGGTGGCTTAGTACTCTTAGTATTTCCCTTTAGCACTCTTAGTATCAAAAGTACAAAAAGGGACATACCATTCAACTCTAAATATATTTTGAACCGTTTTTGTAGGAGCTTGTCTTATTGTGAAGGTAATAGAGAATATTATTTATCTTCGCATCTGAATACTTATCAAAGCTGGCAAAAATAGCTTGGGCATAAAGCCCGATAAATTCTTAGCTGATAACCAAGTTTTGATAAACTAGAGACAAGCAAGAATCCATCATCATCTGGTGTCGAAGATGTAAAAATGAGAAAGTCAAAAAGAACTCAACCCACCAGTAGTAGATCCGTGAACGATGTCTTAAACTACAGATTGCTGACGATACAATTTCATTGGTCCCCGAGACCTAGAGAAGACTGTAGTTTATACACTAGACAACTAAAACTGGAGCTATATCGGTACGAAAAGTATGAAAAGTTCTCATAAACAGGTTTAAAACATTTCCAAAACTTCAGTAATTTCTCTCAGAATTGATCAAAAGAGTCTCTTAAATACCAACTCAAAAAAGTTGCCATCAGTCATTGTTCCGCCATTGTTGGCAGCACAGTAAAACATTTTCATAAAGTGTCCACCACCTCAACTGACATCAACTCTATCTCAACACACAAGTCCTAAGTTTTCTCGAGAAGTTGATTCCAGTTAGGATCCAAATTCCTGCTCAACACATCTTTTAGAGGATAGCACAACAGATCTGCGTATAACAGATCTCCGTTTATGTATGTATAATAGCTCTATTGATCAATGGTGGCAACTTAAAAAATATGTCCTGCACTGGGAAAAACCTCTGGTAACCCAGACCTCTGATAACCCAAAATTGAATATGGAGTCAGAAAAGAATATCTGTATTTGGTATGATGGCATCAATCTGCCTTAATCCTATCTCGAACAAGTGTATCGGAAACTTTCTTTTTCCTTGTAATACAACATCCTAGATTCGCCAGACAGTGCTACAATTCCTTTGCATAAGAATAGCAAACTTTTTGAATAACTTGACAAAAATTTCCAACATTACAGGTGTACAGGTGTTATCAGCTCATTTGTTCCACGACAGTTGACAGTATCTTCCTGGGTTTGCTGTCAGACTTCCTTGAGGGACAATTGCGACACTCCGTCACAAACTCTTAAGGTGTGACCTTACGTAATGAAACTTCATCATTGCAAACCATTGTTTACGTACAGATAAAATATTCCATTCATCCACGTTACTTCATCTAACCACTCTTTACCACTCCCGTATGTATTTCCTTAACTTTTCCTTATAAACGAAAAAAAAACAAAAAAAGGATCTCCAAAGTTAACCACAAATTTAAGGCTGTACTCTCACACAAAAATGGAAAACTTTTACCCATGACCATATCAGTGGAGTGCCAGAACAGTTCATCGACTAAAAGCACCATAGCGGTGGATAAAAACTAAAACAACGAAATGCGAACGAGGTAAAAAGCAGCATCCTGAAAGGATGGATGAAAATGGATAAAAACTATTCTGCGGATACTTTTCAAACTGTTTGTTAACAAACTACTCTGCGACTGGCCGAGAAGTAATACTTTAATGCTCCGCCAAGTGCGAAAAAAAAAAACTAGATCCTCGAAACTGAGAACAAAAATTAAATTTTTAATGTAAACACCAAATAAAACAGAGGATACATGTACCATGAAGCATACTCTTCTCTCTGGTTTATCTATTTCGTCATGGATGGCCAAAAACCCGGAACTTCTAAAAATTAAATGATAACACTGCTGGAGAGAGCTCCAAGTCCTTTTTTTGTTGCAAAAAAAAAAAAAAACCTTGTGGGGTAAATAATAGTCGCGACTAGTTAGCGACAACTTTGACAATCATATGTATCTCTCACTAAAGTTGTGTGCTACTGAGAGATACACTACCACCGCTGCGTGATGAAGGTTGCACGGAAAAACAGAAAAAAGTTAGAAAACACATTCTACCCCCCTAACTCGTCGACAGTGGCGCGTTGGAAAAGTGTAACAAATAAATCCGCAAGTTTTTTTCGCGCTTGAAAGAGTGGAACCATAACGAGATTTGTATACGAAGATAAATGTCGTCGTTGTGAGCTTAGGGTGTTGGGAGGTTTGGTATGGGTTGATATGGTGTAAACACAAACCTCCCCCCGCCTGGCACCCCGCTTTGCGTGATAGTTCTTTGCTGAAGTGGCAAGGACTCAGGCCCGTTGTTTGTTTTGAGTTTTCTGTTTCCCTCCGAACATGTGTCCTGGGCGTATATGGTAACCGCACGTCGCGCCACCTCGACAAAACATCGTAACCTAAAAAAAATAGCTAAATCCAATTTTACCCCCATTTTTTTTCCTAGAATAAAAACTAGAAAGAGGGTGATAAGAGTGGAAAGGGGGAAGTCATACTGTCATTAGATTGTGCAATGGACGACCGGGTTTAGTATAAATTTTGCCTCTTCTCACGTTTCGTTGTTTTTTTTCTTACCCAACTTTGCTTTGTGTATTTTTGTATCTGTAGCGGCTGAGTTGTATTTAAATTGATTCTAATGGGAAGGATGCTGGCATAGAGCTATTAAACAATTGTTGAATTCTTCATACAGTTTGGCATATATTGTATGATACTGCGTCTAGACAACAGAGAGACTTTTTTAAAGCTTTAGACTTTTGAGTTTATGTAAATTTATTTGGGTTAGAGATTTTTGCAATTGGAACTGTGTCAGTTAGAGGGGTTATTAATTTGCAAGACTACATAGATGAATGTGAAAGTCTACTCAAGTTAAGCATTTCGGTTTGACATCAATGGTTAACCTGGCAAGCTACCAGACTAGAAAGTAGGTGACAGACAGGAGTTGGATACTTAGAATTGGATTTTTGATAATTTCTATCTGAAATTTATGTATAGAAATCGAAATTAGTCCCGATGTCTACCTATTTAACATTGAGGAGGACAGTCCACATGGAATGATGCGCGACAGTTTGTGGTCCTTTAGTCTTTTTGAACTCAGATTATACAATGATTCAGAATCTTAGCGAGCATCTGCGTAATATTCCACCACTGTCATGGGAGACATGTACATAGCTTTGAGATACAACTTCAAGCTACAGAAGTGTTTTCGAACTCGAGCTATAAATATAATGAGAATGTAATAGATTTATTGACGCCTTTTTTGAGTTGCAAGGTTACAAAATTTTAAGTTACTTTCTATTCCACTGCAATTCTCAACACAAATCTATCAACAGGAATTAATAAGGAATAGTTAAAGTAGAGCCTCACAATTGAAATACGTGCTCCATTTATTTATAAGAAGCATGGATTGGTAGGAATGTTTTATACAATTTCTTGTCTGAAATCGTTTCAAATCATACTAATTTGTACTAGTGTGGCATTCACCATATTGCTATTTATTTCACAATCATGTACGATGGCATTAATCGCCCCGATCTCTACAAAGCGATGGCTGAGTTCATCATACCGGCACAACTATTAAAAGCTGACATCTAAAAATGATTTTGTCCTGGGACTTCGATGATGATCGTTATTTATTGGGAACATAATAGAATCGGTTGTTTTTGTCAGTGGTCTATCAACTCTGGTCATCATTTCCATCTGGTAGCCGACTTAATGGCTTTGATTGTGGCTTGGCTGTTTCACAGTAATTCGACAATCGGTAGGCAAAAGGAACTCGACATATTCAGTTTATCTGAAAAAAATTTGAAAAAATACAGTCCAATCACTTCCCCGGCATAAAATCCACACCACATGGTCACTTTTTGTGGATGTAATGTACTCTCTTGAAGCACTCTTATTGACAAAACCATTAAGCTAAAAATGAGCTTAATCGTTGGAGATGATTTTTCGATGAAATTCAGGATTTTCTTCAATCTTTTGAAGAGCCCATCCGGAGAAGTTTCAGCGCTCCAAATGATTCATAGGCTTGAGATGATTGAGTTAATTTTTTTGATCTTGTAAGGGTGTAGGCCAAGATCTTTAGGCAAAATTCGCCATAATGTAAACTGAGAGATTGCCAATTCCTGTACTTCGGTACTTCGACCGATCGATGAGTCCTGTGATAGTGTCAAATTCGTAAATCTGTGTAGGATGGCGATAAAAGAAAGAAAGTAAAGAAAGACTTTCTCAAACCAACGGGATTTTACATGAAATCCTCATTAGTGTGGTTGCTTGAAAATAAAGTGTTTTTAGTAGTTTCTGGCCCCATTTGTGTTACAGTAGAATGGAGAAGATTCTCCTCCTCTAGTTCATAGTCAGTCAAGTGGTTGGTAGTCTCTTTTCAGTTCGACTGCAATTTCGAAAGCATTTTCTTTCCTAAGCATTTACCAGATCCTTGTCTCCAATACTTTCTTTAAGTGCAACAACAGCTTTGTTCTAAAATAATTTGTACCGCTTGCGGCCACACCATGAAACTACAGCATTGTTTGCTTGGAGTCTCTAACCACGACAATGATCATATCCTTTCCTAAATGTACCTGCACAATTCAAATGCCGAAATTTCGAACTTTTACTGTATGTAGTATATGAAGTGTTGGGTCCTACGGCAAACGAATTTCCGCGTGAATTAAATTAATTCTCCTCGAAAACCACATAGAGAAATATTCATATTGCTAATGTGCATCGCTGACATTTTTGTTTCAAGATATTTCACTCTTCCTTTATATTCACATAAATATAATAATTATCAACTCGGCAACTTGATATCCTAAAACACTTGAACTCTCTTCAAATTGGTTTGAAGACAGCATGATGTCTACAACTTTTGGAAGAAATTTCGCTTGCTTAGTGATTTTGAGGAGTTTTGAAATTAAATTTAATTACGCTGCAAGGAGACTGCATCGTGCCATGTTTGACTTGAGGGTATGTTCCCGGAAGTTTTATGAGTAAATTAAATACATTGCATCACTCTTGTAATATCTACCACTACCACTTGTTGGAATGGAGAGTGAAAGAAGTTTTCGTTTTTCAACAATTTACTAAGATGGTAAGGAACAACAAAGGATATCTTTGAGAGGCACTGAAGTGAACATCTTGTTTCACGAGAGGTTAGTACTTTACGTTCGCTTAAGGTGGGTGCATAGTTGAGGTAGTTTTAATAGATTTTGATTGAATATTGGGACGTTATGGTCTGTTTTGCATTTAATTATGTTTAAACAAATTTAACAGTTTGAGCAATATAGTAGCTGAAGTGAAGTTAAGTACCTAGATCAAAGTGACTGATATTAAATTGATTCATTTTAACTCATACATATCTATATGTATATTGTATAGGTCAAGGACTGCATCACCAATGTAAACTAGACTAATGGCATTCATGCTTAAACTACACTTTGGAGGCTGAATTGGCCAAACTTAGAAAGAATGAATTTGTACGAGTCATAAATACACACCCCCTTAGAGAGAAAACCACCTTTGAGATAGCCATTTTTTTAAGGACATCATTTTACCCATAAAATATGCGACATCTTCCACACAAAAGGAGCACTGCTTCCTCAAGTAAATATTCAACCAGCGAGCGAAACAAGAATTGCCTTCAAGGAGCAACCGAACCTAATTCAATATTTATGCCCCCCATCCCACACCTCAGGAAGTTAAATATTTTATCAACTATAAAACATACTCATACATGCATACAAAAGGAGAAACATAAATATGTACCTTGATTACATGACACCTTTCTTTCGGCAAAATGCATTCGGCTGCTGCCACCAATCCTGGTGCTCCTGTTGTCGTCGTCGTCGTCGTCGACGTAGACCCTGTCGACGTTCGCGGTGGAGGCGGCAGCAATGGTTCGGTTGCATTTCGAATTCGTATCCTTTTCATGGTTTGCTGAATCTCCACAAGGATCTTTTGAACATTTATATCGTCTGCGGAATAAGAAGAAGACAAAAAAAAAAAAAGAAAATGCACCGATATACACAGAGTTACATTGAAAATGTTACCAAAAAATAAAGTTAAATATTTTTTCTCCTTTGGCCAAAAGAAGATGGAGGCGAAAAAAAATGTTTTGCAGGTGGAAATCACTTGTTTGCCTGTACAGGAAGGATGTGATTTACTGTGGCACGAAAAGACATAACGAAAAAAAAAAACAAAAATATATAACATTTCCCACTACCCAGAGAGGGTGAGGACGAAAGATACATTTTTGTATAAACGATATCTGCACAACGTTATACGTACATATGTATGTTACTCAGGGGTTGTGAGTCAGATAGAAATTTTATGAAAAGAAGGGCAGGAAGCCTTTGGAGGTTTTTCATCCAAAAAAAAAAACGGAAAAAATACGACAAAAAGTGTCCTTTTTACGGATTTATGACATTCATATGGACGGAATGCGAAAATACACGAGGCTTAGTAAATAGAAGATCCTCCTCACCACTTTTGAATTATTCAAAAGTGTTGCCTTCGAAAATGATGATTTTGCTGCGGTCGGTCGCATTTCGTTTATACTTTGGTTTCTAATTCTTGGGTTCATATTGTGTGACCATGGGAATGTCTATTGTGTTCTATTGATGATGTTTCTTCTCGTTTGCACACATGTTTGCCTGCTAGGAGATTTGTGTTTTACGCTGCGTGGTTTAGGTCTATGAATCAGTTGTTCAGTGTTTAAGGATAATTTTTAGATTTCCTCACAAAAAAGGCGTCAGTCCGTAGCTTAGATTTCTTTAGTTCTTCAGACTCCACGACCGGATATGGATAAATTGCTGGGTTTTCACTAAACGACTGAGTTTTAGTTATTTTCAAAAGAACAAGATATACATTATGTACATTTATATTTTTGGACTAAATGATTTATTTGTAAGTAATGTATCTTTTTTTTGTTTCAGGTTGGTACCTTTAATTTCTTATGAATCGTGAGTATTTACTATTATAATAATATACATTAAGAATAGCATCATGATCCCTGCAAAGTTTATATTTTTATACAAGTTTGTTTATAAATACATATCTGTCTGTAAAGATATTTCCACATGAGTCTTGGTAATATGCATAACATTTCGATGAAGTGGAGTTTAAATCTCCCATTCATAATAACTGCACATTAGGATGCACTACTCACAGTCGCTTCCAAGGTTACTAAATCCAAACATTCGAAACAATGCCGCAACGAGATCATTACACTTATTGGATATTTCTACGTTATACTCCTGTTCCAGGACACATCAGTATTCAAGGAAATTAACTGGCGAACGAATTTGCATGAAAGCGGTTTGAACAGGACAATGGTCACTTGCACAAGACTTCCTAAGAATAGCCGATTAGAGATATAGCGTGAAAATTGAGATTTTATTCATGTTGGTCACCTTCAGGTTGGTTTATACCATTTCAGTTTTTTATTCAGGGTTTATACACATACCATAGCGAGCTGTACATCCATGTAGTCAGTGTTTAAAAGGATTCAAGTATAAAGGTGTTTTCTGAGACTGCTGTAACGACAGGGTTCACCGTGCATGCCTCGACTTCCAGGACTATCAATAGTTCATTAACTACCAAATGCCAAAAATAGGGGATAGAACGCCGTCTTGAGGTATGCCTCTACTGACAGATCTATACAACGATATTGTCATGTTATGAAGAATATTTTGGTAAACATGACGTACGTCCCTGTTTTTTTCGATGATTTCGAAGATGTGTATGAGTCGAGATGTTTAAGGTTTATGAAAGTGAGCAGAGTAGTAAGAAACCCAATAAATTGGGATATCTAGCTTATCTTTATAGAAAATAGTGAGTAAGCTACGACAGGGTTCAAAATAACTCATAGCAGAAATTAGGGTAATTTTCTCCTTTGCATCAAACCCATCATATATCCCTGTTCCTGTTGTAGAAACGTACCACCAATACAGAAGATTAAGTCTTTGATTTTCTTCCTGGTACCACACTGTCCATACTCCCTACTATCTCTAAGGAACCAATTTCCCGAAATGCCCTGAATGCACTTTTCACATGCATTATGATGCTTTCCATTGTCTATGGAAAACTCAACGATGCCCTATACTAACCTCATCATCTGAGTTACAATCCCAGAGATACTCCAAAACAAAGCCGGTAATACAACAACTCATTGTATGCTGCTTTCGTAATTTGCTCTAATTACTGAATTAATTTGTTCCCCACACATCGGTCGTACCCAGTCAAAACACTTATGTAGCTCCATACTCGGATATTAATTCACTACGTCGAGTCCCTTCTTCTCCACCTCTCTAAGTTAATCACGTATATGAGTAACCATCCAAACAAGGATAAATCTAATCGTAATACTACACTCTCTGCTGCTAGTTCAACAAAACCATAATGCATAGGGCAAACACATCAGCAACCCTTCGGCATCATCACCACCCACTATAGCACGCCCAGACGACTACACAGCAACTATCTTACCTGGAACCACGGTCTTCAATCTTGATTTCAACTCCGTAATCAAGAACTTTAACGTACGATATGGATCGAATAGGAGAAAATTTATTTGATCTCCCAGCCTGAGTCTTTCAAAGGTCATAAATTCTCTCGCAGAGGCAGCTGGCATTGCTGGTGGTGGTGCTGCTACTGGTACTACTTCTGTTATGTTCTCCAGCAGCCGACTACGACAATTGTTGTCGTCATCGTCCTTGTTCCTGTTCCCGTCGGCACAGTTTCTAATGCTGGCGTTGTTGTTGGTCGTTGCAGTTGCAATGAAAGGCACTTCTAATATTCCTGCTGACGTTTGCTGCACTGGTTTCAGTGTTGTTGCAGCCATTACTGCAGCTGCTGTATTTGAATCCACCAGGGAGGATGCAGGCGACGGCAAGGATTTACTCTGTCAGTAAAAAAAAAAATAGAGAAAAAAAAAATGAAATCCTTTTTTAAAAAGTGAGAAACTCTTCACAAGTTTGTTTGTGTGTATATGTTTTCCAATAAATATCCTTGCACATAGATATTATGTTAAATATTTAATTTGCTAAAAAGTTTTCAGTGGGGTGTAGGTACTACTCTGCAGGACTCTGTCCAGGCTAACCTAGTAACCATGGACCGAGAACCTACCATACCTAGTCAACATATCATTCCACGGTTGCACGAGTAGTAAAAAGTTAATAAAATAACGTCTGCCTGGCTCTGGGTGTACCCAGCCTCCGTCCACATGCAGTTGCAGAAGGGTTATCTCGCTTTCTCACTCTCTCTTGCTCGCTATCTCTTTGGGAGGAGGATATTTTCAATTGAATGACGTCATTTGTTTTAGTTGTTATTACATTTCATCGGTGATGCTAGGAAGCAGAAGCACCACCAGTAGCAGCAGCCTTCTGTTTAATGGCTAAAGGAGGTCACAATGGCTTAACGAATGTGAAGCGGTTGGGGGTTGCCGCTTTTTGTGTCTTTTCTTCTCTGGTGGTAGTGATGGTGGTGGTACCTACTATCCTCGTCGAGCAGAATGAAAGTGGTGAAGATGGTAAACTGCAAATTTATGCAAATTTATGAAACATAATCATGTAATTGTTTTGTCGTCGTATAGTGTGGTTGGTTAGTGGTGGTTCTGATGTTGTTGTGGATGTTTCAAGTTGTTCTTGTTAATCCGTTCTCGGTTAATCTCTACTTTTAGTAAAATTGAAATGTGAAAAACGTTTGTGCTGGCTTTTACATAAAAACATATCAAGAAAGAGGAGGAGGAGTGATGCAGAAATATTGTACAAATATTTGGATTTGGCCCCATTTAAAGGGTACAAACGGGGGAAATGGGATTGTTTTCAAACCTTTGGGTTGGATGTACTATATGTATGTATTTGAATGTTAAAGGATATGTTGTGCCGGATAATCTTGTTATCATAATATTCTGTTCGTTAACCCTATCCCATGGGCGGGTTATACCGAATATCCAATATGCACACTTGTACTATATAATACTTTGTTTAAGAAATTAGAATTTGTGGATTCTGGGTTCAAATATCGTTATCGATCGTTATCGTTGCTTCCGATTTTGGTCTACAGCTTGATTGAGTTAGGAAGACGTTTGAGGAGGTGGTTAGATTGTGTTTCTGAAAATAATGTTCACAAAACTCAAATTACTTTGAATAACGAGGTTGTTAGGTAACTAATAATTGAGAAAAGCTCATATGTGTTCTATAATGTCCTTGGATGTCTTGAAGTCTTGATAACATGAGTATGTACACCCATAACGATACAGATGCTTCTATAATACATTTCAAACTAAAGGAGAGCAGTGGAAATAAAGCTCAATATATGTTCGCACATAGTCATAGATATATATACATTTTGATTTTCTAGCTTATAATTGAGCCGATTGGAAGCTCGTTAACATGCCTGTTAGAATATGTAGTTCGTTTTAAGTTTACTTAAACTTATGCATATTGTACTCCTTTTCCCAGAAGTTTATTTGTCAGCGACAGTCTAATGATCTGTAGTATACAAAACCAGTGCCTTAATTGCCGCTTGACCACTTGACTTTCTATTGACATTGTGTTGGCGGTATCTTGTGTCGATGTTGAATTGGACATATTTTTTTAACTTTTGCTTGGAAAATGCTGGAAAACTCTCCCAAAGACTCCGAAAATCTCATCCTGGACGCTTACATACCTGCCCCAATTCCGCAGGATATTTTGGATCTGTGTACCATTTGACCGTATGCTGTTTAAATTGGCAATGACTTTTACTACTACGTTAATGGTAAGAAAACTCCTTCTTGATGGTGATGGATTTCTGTCTCATCTGTATCTCAGCAGTTTTAGTTCTCAGCATCTCACACATCCAATCCATTGTAACGAAACTGATTCCTTTCTTTTCGAAACCTCTTCTGTATAAGGTTACTTATACCTTACTTAGGTTACTCCTTAGCTAACTGCCCGTTGCGCACTCCAAGTCGGTTGAGGTCTCCTTGTACATTTGCACGCCACCTAAGGAGAGGTCTTTCTCTACTGCTTTGTGCCTCCGGGTTTGATTCGAAGACCCTGCGGGCCGGAGCACTGAGGTCCATTCGCTCTACATGTCCTAGCCATCTTAAACGACTGATGCGCAGTTTTTTGACTAGGTCGATGTCGCTGTACACCTCGTACAGTTCGTCGTTGAATCTCCTCCTCCAAAGAGCGTCAACGCAAACGGGATCGAACATTTTACGAAAAATCTTACTCTCGAAGCGATTCGAGGATATCTTCCTCAGCTTTCAATAGAGTCCATGCTTCAACGCCAGAAGTAGAACTGGAATGTTCAACGTTTTATATAGAATCTCTCTATTTTGACAGCTTCCATGTTCATACTAGCGAATCGATTCCAATTATGCCGATATCGTCGGCGTACGCTAGCAGTTGCACAAATCTTTGAAAGATTGTGCCTCCTGTATTAGCTTGAGAGTTTCGCATAATTCTTTCAAGTACAGCACGTTCTTTCAACAGCATCCTTGTCTCACCTTGTCACCTTGTCTTAAATCATTTTTTGACTTCAAAGGTCTCGGTGAGATCGTTACTGATCTTGATGGAGCACCGAGAATTCTGCATCATCATTCTGAAAAATTAATGAAAAGATGATGGGTATATGGACTTCTTGAGTTTTTTCCAAGATCTGAAAATGTGAAGATTTGATCGAATGTGGACTTCCCTGGCCTAAAACCACACTGATAGGGGACAATCAGATTGTTGACGAAGGGTTTCAGACGTTCAATCGATGCTGAGGAGCCTTATACCTTTGTAATTGGCGCAATTGAGGGGCCTCCTTTTTTGTGAATCGGGCAAACGGTGCTGGGATTTCATTCATCAGGCTTACACTCATTTGACCAAATTTACTCTTTGCCAGGTCATTTCCAGCTGCTTTGAACAGCTCGTCTCAGGTCCAGCAGCATTGTTGGATTTTAATTTGGATATTGCTATCCTCACTTCGTTTTCGTCAGATGGACGGAAGTTTTGGCTATCATCGTCTAGATTGAATGGTTCCTTCGTCTTCTTCTTATTTGGGTCTCAGCTGGAAAACCAATATCCAAGAACGTGTAAATAAAGTATTTAAAACTCTTTTGCTACTGTTGTAAGTAAATGGGAACTACAGCCACGAATTACATACTGTCTGTGTATCCGTCACCACACCATCCAGTTTGACCACCTGGACCCTTCTTATTTGACAACCTCATCGAATTGACGAATGTGAACATCAGTCGTCTCCTACTCTTTCGATTAGAACTAGTAAAGTAAAACTCTCACGGCGACAGTGGACATAGTGAACATTTCGTGTCCGCAACTCCGGACGGATAATCGTTCCAAGAGCGTTTAAGCAATAACTCAAGTTTATACAACCATGCATAAGATAATGTAAACGTTTCCACAAACATAATTTATGCAAATATCCTCATAAAGATAATATTTTTCCACCAATTATCGGCCGAACAAATTTCTTGGATGAATAGATAAATGAACATTTTCCGTCCAATTTCCGTTCCATCTAAATTTCTGTTCATTTGGCAATTTTTCTTCTTGAAACGAAAAAAAAATCGCACTTAAAAATTAGTTCCTACCTCATTAATTCTAAGCAGATACAATCTTAACCCAGTCAATAAAATCTGGCTAAGAGTTCTAATCCCAAATAATTGTTCCAAGAAAACAAACTCTTCCCCCATTACAACGTTGTAACACTCTGAAAAAAAAAATTTATAAAACGGAATCACACCGCCAATCCGCCCTTTCGAGTCAATAAAAAACACCAACCGACCAATCCACATACAAAAACTGTAAACGGTGGAAAAGAAGCCAAACAAAAAAAAAAAAAAAAAACAGTTAAACGGGCATTTTAATTGCCTGTTGATGGACATAGACCGACATTATTTTCCTTCTTCTATCTTAATAGCTTCCTTTCGTACATAAAGGTGCCAGTTAAAGTTCATTTCAATGTTTGTTCGTCCTTTTATTTAATTTTCTCGTAGGAGCGCTTTGGTGTGTTTTTTTTTATTCGTTCCTTCGTTCCGTTGTACGGTTTTTGTTCCACTGCACAATTGATTCAAAAGGACGACCATGGACGGATAGTATAGTGGTAAATAGTATAGCATTGCTAACATTCGTCGATAAAGATAAGAATTTCCGTCTTCGTCTTCGTCGTCGTCGTCGTCGTCGTCGTTTTCTTCGTTGGTTGGTTTGGTACTCGATGTCCGTCGTCGTAAAGACGTCGAAAACGACAACGACGAGGACAACGAAGGATACCTCAACATGAAATGGACATTAGCCTCATTCAATGAGAAACGATATACGATAAAACTAGCGATAAAAATACAACACTTGAGGAGGTGTTAAGCCGTCAACTCTCTGTCGTCCTTTCAAGTGTCCATTTAAAATGGATAATATTTCACTTTCATCATCATGGTGTGGGTATGGATAGGGTGTGTGTGTGTATGTGTGTGAAAGTGTGTCAACTTCCTGACATCGTTCTCCATTGTGCGAAACTCGGTTAAAAGAGTAGTTTAAGACTTAATGGTATTTTCTAATGTTTCACTCATTGGATACAGTCTCAACAGTGCAATGAAGAAATGTAAATGAGAGATCGAAATGGGATAGAGAAAGTGCAGTGAAATAAAAGCCAAAGTAGACAACCATTTTTATGGTAATTGACGTTTATTTGGCTGTCAAAAGGGGAGAAATTGGGTGTCTAGTGCATTGGGATCAAAGAAAATTTTATTTATAACCCCAAGTAGATACTAAAATTATTTTGAAACACAATGCAATGCCAATGCTTTTCCGAACAACTTTTACACACCATCGTATTAGACTGACAGATATCTAGAACTTACCTTACATCCCACACTGAGAACTTCATCCCAAGTAGCAAAATTCTCGGGATCCAGACCGAAAATCCGATTACAGACTTTGTCTGATTTCATCGATGACGATTGACGTGTTGAAGAATTTGGCATCGGTTGACAGATCTTTTGTGTCCTTCGTGGTGGTATTCCAGTAGGACTGGGAACTGGCTTAACTGTTGCCTCATCGTAGTTCTGCCGTTTACGACGATTTCGATTTAAATTCTTTTGGATTGTTCTGCTGCCGATGTAAGTTTGTGTCTGCATCGAAACAATTAAAATCGAATGAATAAAACAGGAGGTAGGCACCACCGACTGACAGTGAAATAATTTAATTGTCTTAATTATCGAAGAATGCTCGCTCGTATCGTTTTGTTGTTTTATTATTATTATTTTTTTTTGTAATTTGCTTCAGCTGTCAGCAGTGAAATGTGAGTTTGATTAAAAAATGTAGTCTGCTGTGTGAAATGAAAGCGGGTTGGTGCTGCGGGTATTGATGGGTTTAACTAGGGCATAAATAGTGATACATGCATCAGAATCTTGGTGAAAAAAAGGGTCCTAAACCTGCCATCATCCATTGGCTGTACACAGCTATCGTCAGAAACTGTTTACCATATGGGTGCTTAGTCTGGTAGCCTGCATCAGGTAAGGTCACGTACATACCTAAGTCAACTGAGCCAGATCCAAAGATTAGCATAAATAGGATCTGCTATCACAATCATAACCAGGCCAACTGCAGACCTTGAAACTATAACAGCACTGATTCTGTTAGGACTTGCACCCAAATGGAAAACCTTCAAAGAGTGCACTTCGTTGAAAAATTTATTAAATTTTTAGAAAAAGGGCAAAGTGAGCACACCTGGGTACCGAGATATACCATCTCTTGACTTCTACCTAAACGTTAAAACACACTCCCTGTCAATGGGATTTCCAGTTTCACAGACGGATCGAATGAAATTGTACGTTCAATAAAGGACATTTGTGGATTGGTAATTCAAAAAACATTTTAATGACTCAAACTGCAATACTGGAGCAAAAATAATTTTTGAAGACAATATCAGAGATCGAAGCTGCAGAGAAAAATATTCCTTTGTTCGCTTTCCATTTCGAAGATATTTTCAGAAACATTTCAAAAAAGTTTCCGAAACAGTTTTGAAAACAATGTTTTCTGAATGTTTTCAAAATGTTTCTTTGATGTGGGCAAGCCTTACGCATTCTAAACCATGAAAGTGTGATTCAAGTGGAAGTTGTAGCAATCGGAGATATTGCCCGAAAATTATCCACAAAAATAATCAAAGGCCGAGTCCCAATAACTTCCCATAATATTTGCTTCAAACATGCTGCAGTGATTCGGAAGTTTAGTCAAGTGGTTCCGAATTTTATGCCATTTTGGATCCAACCACTGCGGATTTATTTCAAAATTTTATTAGACTCGCATTCAGTTCATTTTGGAATCACCAATTTGCATAAAAAGACTAACAAATCACTTTAAGCTCGAGACATTAGATACATACTTTGCTGCATAATTCGTGTGCATTCAAAGCCGGGCATTTTGATAACAGCGGAACAAAAAAACTCGTGGAAAATACATATACAGAGTTTTTACACAATCGGTTACAGAATTGTTTTAAATTTGCAATCATTGCTGAAATTATTACTTTTACTTTTGTTACCACAAACTGTGTTTATGGTTTTGGTAGCAATTTCGTTGGCTGATTTTATTCATGGTTTCAATTGTTCACGCTATGCATGACTGAATTTATCAATATCATCCTACCTACTCTACTACCCACTATTTGTGGTGAAATCATAAAAAAAAAAAAACTTTTTTTACGATGCACTTGTACATGGCACTGCACAGTCCTTATCGCCATGTTACGAGGATATCCAATATCGCTGTTTAAATGTCAGAAATTATAAAACTTTACTCATTCACTTGAATCCGAAATAGAGAAAACGCTTCACTCCTGACATCATAATTACAAACAAAAAGAGAAAAAAAAAAAAAAAACAAACTGTTTCAGCGGTACTTGGCGCCCATTTCCCGAGCGAATTTTTCGCCATAGTAACTCATTTCATATCGGTCTTTGCAACATCCTACTACCACGCCCACCTCCAGCCATCAACGGCACTATCACTAAAGCTTAAAATAAAGTCAACTTCTTCTTTTCTTGTGTTTCTTTCCTGCTTTTGTTTTCGCTTCCCCCTTGATTTTTTAGTTTTCCATTCGGAATTTTTCCCAACAGGAAGGACTTTTCTTCCTGCGAACCACCCTCGCAACCAACTCCGATGGAGAAGGAGATTAAAAGAAGGACGTTCATTCTTTGCTTTTTATTGTAGTTTCCTTACGCTTCTTTTTTGTTTTGTTGTTGCTTTGTTTTCTTAGTTTCTTTTTTTTTTGTGTCCTGAATGCCGACTTACAAGTTAAATCGCTTAAGTGAATCTACTGCGATGCACATGGCTGGTGGTAGTAGTTGTGAGTGGCGCATCTGAGTACCGAGAGTGTTTATCCTTTTTACTACAAGAAAGCTTTACTTCTCGAGGTCGGGGTGAGTGTGGGTGAATTGAGCGGAAACTCTACCCAATCAGGAAAAAAAAAAATAAAAAATCGAAACAATATAAATTTTGTGCATGCAGAAGGATTTTTCGGTGCAATACGAGTACCTAGTCATGTGTATGTGTATATGAGTGTATGCACTCGATTTTAATTAAAAGTTGACGTAAACAGAGGAAATGAGGCGATAAATCGATAACGTCGTGCAGTGAATACGTTTTTCGCTTTGCGCCTGTGTTTTCTTTTCCTGCACACTACTCGTATTTGTTAAGGGGGCGAATCCATTTTCGTCCTTTTTCGCATGCACCATTATAGTGGCAGTTGTAGGTCCTCATTTGCACAACGAAAGTGTATGAAACGTTAATTATTTCCAAGGAAATTTACAAAGTTTCAAGTTGCAATGCTTTTCTACGGAAACACCTGGCTATGGGTACCTATAGTAGATTCGATGTTATTGTTTTCAATTTTGTCTTGGGACTCACAAAGTAAAAGTTGAAACAAATCCAACTCTTGCGAGTAAATTAAGTTCCTCCTCGATGGAAGACTTTTCATGAATATCTAAATTGAATATCCTGGAGTGAGTTTGCCTGATAAGACTCGAAGCCTTATTTGTTTCTATACATTCTAGTTTCTTGGGTTGGATAATGTAAAATGCAAATTTGGAGGTAGTATCCTTTCAACGAATAAATGTTGCACTTTAGCTTAGAATTCTAAGCTTTCTTTTCATTTTCAAAGTTTCTATATCGCGAATCATTAAACTTCAACTACGTGGATCCATTATCCAATTATTTGGTTATAACTAGGCATCATTTAATAACAGTATTCAACTGCAGACAGATTCATTCAATTTTGTTTAGAGTTAAGTTGAAAAGTTAGGGAACAAGAAGTCTAACTTGTTAGCTTGTATTCGAAAATCGAGCACACAATAGAAACCCTTATTATGGTTGGTATGACTTCAACTAAGCTTATGGTTTGGCTTGGCATTTGATTTTTGAAACGATCCACCTAGTTCAAATTAGGCCGACTAAGCTGCAGCAGTTTCGAAACTGACTATCTCAGCTAACTTCGATAATCGCATTAGGTGTTCAAGATACAAAAATATTAAAGTGAAGCTTGTTTTGCAGTCTGGTAATTGTGAAATTATTTTTTTTTTAGATTGGCTGATCAAACATCAATATCTTAATTTGCTTTTAACTCTCTTTAGTTTGAGCTTGAGTCCTTTTTCTGTTTTCTGATCCGATGTAGAATACCGAAACTTAAGCTGTTATTGGATCTAGAAAATCCAACGATGTCTGTCTTGGTGGGCATTTTGTTTAGAGTCAAGTTGCCCGTAGCTGCCTTCTATAGAGGAATGGTTACAAAAATTTTTATAGACGTAGGATACAAAATTCTGTCAAAAAATTTCAAAGGACATACATGTGAGCTGAAAACATTTGGATCTCCTACCGAGAACCGTGTCTTATTTAGTGAAGAGCTTGAGAAAAGTTTACATAGGGTGAGCCATCTGTCGGTTTCTTTCTGAATCATATGTTATTTTGGCACTGACAGCTCTTATGCGCTCAAAAAATTGACAGAAACTCAGTATTATACGAAATGGATCAATTTCAACAACGTTGGGAAATATTGCAAAGTTACTTCTAAAGAGGATGCAGCGTTGCCGAAACAGTGCGAATTTCGAAAAGAAATTTCGGTCGAAATCATGCTCTAATATCAGCGGCTGTACGTAAGTTTGTAATGAAACGTCGTGAGACTGGTTTGTTGATTGATAACCGAACATATTCTGTGCGCTCAACCGAGAATTTCGCAGCTTTTTGCAGGTTTTGGGAGTGGCGGCATTATTGGCCCATTTTTCTTTCAAGATCAGAGAGCCATTTCGAGGCATGATAACCGATTTTTTATGGCCAGACATTGAGGATTTGGACTTGGGCGAAAAATGTTGTTGTGGGCAAGTAAAATATTGTTCAATATTCGTGAAATAGGGGCCGAAACCATCGAAAATGTATTGAATTAACCAGGGCAGGCATTTGAAAGACATAAAGCAACAATCGTTGAAAAATATTGAACAGTGTTGTTTTTATAACCATAGAAACAAAGAAGGTGATGAATGGTTTCATTCTTTTCTGCATCCATGCAGCTTCTACAAAAGTCATTCGCAAAAAGGCCCAGCATTGTAGCATGCTTGCTTATTAGACAGTGTCCAGTGATGGAACCTATTGTAGTGCCGATATGCAACCTGTAAAGAGAATTCTAATTCTTAGAGCGTTTTAAATCCAGCTTTGGCCAAATTTGTTTTGTCGCTGTTGTTGTTGATGTTGGTCTACTTGTCTACCTAAGATTTGTACTCTCGATAGCATCCAGCTTGAATTTAAGTTTGCAAGTAGCGATTGGTATACGATTGGTAGCTTGTTCCTATTCTGGCAAGTTCATCGGCCTTACAGTTGCCTGGAATATCACTATGCCCCAGTGTCCAACAATGTTGAATATTGAACTGGTTAGTAATCTGCATGCGAGACGATAGGCAGTCTAGAGCTACTAGAGAGTTTACAGAGATAGACTCCAAGGATTTGATTGCTGCTGGACTGTCCGAAAAAATGCGGATATCTCTAGGAGATATCACATTTTTCTTAACTCAAAAAAAGACTGTTATACGCTACAATGATTTGGAAAACGGAAGGAAAGCTTAAGATTAAGACTGTCGGAGAAAACACCTTCATCAACTCCGTCTTTGGTTTTTACGCTGTCAGTGTAGAAGTGAATCGACTCATCTTCTAAAAGTACTTGTGTCTCAGCTTTATTCCTGATTGAATTCTTCGGTTTGCATATTAAGTCATCTTGTAGAAGTTTAGAGGCTTTTGCACTCACAGGTGTGTTATACACACCAGTTACATTTGTACCTTTCTATTGTTACATCTGTACCTTTGAATTGTCCTCTTTCATACCTTTCAGTCTTTTTCGAAGAATTGTAACTATGAATTCATGAACAATTGACTTTTGGCTTTATAGTCAAATTTCACTGAAAATTCATACCTTCTCTTAAAGAGCAGGTAGTCCAAAGTAGAAGAAACAAACTTCTTGTCATGATTTTATTTTAGTATCATTTCCTCGAATTGACAATTTTCCATCCATTTTCAGAATTTTCAAAATACCAAAGGTAGGTTGTCATTTCATTAAGAAGACAAGCTATATACATTTGTATGTCTGTACATGTCTCCATCGGTAGTCATAAATAAATAAAAAATAATTAAAAGTCAATGTCCTTCCACTAAATGCCATAAAGTAATCTTCTTCGAACCAAAATAGAGTACAACTTACTATTAATAAATTACGCTATCTACTGATTCCAATACAAGCGTAAACCCTCACTCCTTCAGACCCTATGTGCTTCTGCGAAATGAAGTTCCCACAGCACAACCCACCAGATTTGCGCTCGCTCGCCTGATTGTATCACGTTTCATAGCCAATATCAAAACGTCTCTCAATGGTTGAAAGATATCACTACGACAGCCATTACGTTTGCGATAAAAATATAAAAATAATAATAAAGAAGAAAAAAAAAAAAAAAAAAACTACGACGAACTACATTCCCTTTCCTAGCACTGACTATGCCCCCAGCCACCGCCCAGCTTTCATAGATACACGAGCAATATACTAGTATCTCTGTAGTGAGAGTATCTTTCTCGGTGTTACATAATCCAAAGAATCAATGTCGATAGTTCATTCGGTCGGTCGGTTGGATGTTAGGTTGGTAGGTTGGTAGGCTGGTAGGTTTTGTAGGTGTGCGTAGGTGTTGTATGTTGCTGGGACACACTCAAACAGAAACAATACGGATCCATGGCGGATCCACGACACGTCTAAATAAATGAACACTATAAATCGTGTAACTATATGCAAAAATTCTTTTATGGGTTACTATGCCTGCGGCCAGCAGCATTCGTCTTTCCTCCAGCTGCTGTGTGTGGGTCATGGACATCATACATTAACACACATACCCCGCCGTACTACACACAACAGTCGACACAAGTGCGAGCTATAAGAATTTATTACAATTTCTGCAAAGTTAACCAGAACTCAAGGAGATGATGATGATGACGATGTCGTCGGAGGTGGTTGCTGTGGGGGGTGCACCTGCCAATCACAGAATGTGCCTGTTCGCCTGTGCCTTCATGTCCTTAACAAATTATGTCCCTTTTTTCTCATGAAGCACACACGCACACACTACCACAGAGAGAAGTAGCAGATCGAGTGTGTAGCGAGGGCTTTGGGCCGGGAAAAAATTGTGCAAGGATAATACACTTGTGAGTAAATTAAGAAAAAAAAAAAAAATAAAAATAATAAGAAGAAGAAGAAGTACAAGAAAGGAAAGACGAACATCCTTCAAATTGTTTGGCAGTCAAGTTATTCATTTGGAGGAACACCAACAGTACCACTATAGCAGTAGCGATGGTTTTCGTGGCCATATTGTTGGCATCCTCTCGAATTTTAATGTTGTTATGTATGGTGGACCGTCAGTCGGTTGTGTGGTTTGATCTAAGTGGAAAATTTGCACGCACATTGACATTGAGAAAATGTGGTTACGCTTGACGATGGTATGGGATATTTCCTTATTTTTGTATTCTCTGTTTTGCTTAGTTTCTTCTATTTTGTCATGCAAACGCTCTATCTGGAGCAATAAGAAGCCATATATCTGCGAGACGATTAGTGTAATACTGAGAAAGAATTTCAATAAAGAGCAGAGTAACCTTTCGAAAGAGTTGCTATTTGTTTTCGGTTTATAGCATTTCAAGTGTTACGATCAATGGCTCGGGTATACACTGTGTGTTTGTACTTTAGATTTGAAAAAAAGAAAGGTTTTTCTAACTCATTACTTTCTCCTGACAGTTAACATATCACTGATGGGAGCAGAATGGCTGTTTGAGAGGTGCATTGATATTGCTCAATCAGAGACAAAGCCTTCATGTGATATAGGGGGAACCGTCAAGTATAGAGATTCCTTCATTACCTCAGATTATAATCGACAACCATTTAAACCCAATGTGCATCAGTGTTTCCTATTTCCTCCTCCTAATTTCAACACAGCCCGCGTTATATCGTAGCATCATCAGGCGCTGTCGTGCATGCGTGCTTATACATAATTTGGACACCAGTACGGAATTTAGAGTCGTCCATTAAGAGTTTTCCGGGAAAGTGTTGATATTTTTATTTAATTTTAAAATACAGTTTCTACCATTATTACCATAGCACGATAGTATCTGATAAATGTCAACCTTGACTTGAACAAAGTATGATCTTTACGCAATATCTCCCAGAAATATTGATTAGGCGTATATCATGATATACGATTTCTTAAACCGTATACTTTTTACTTGACAGCTGTTAAGGAATTATAGTTTTATGTTCAAAAGCTCAAAAATATCGCAAAATTAAAAATGAAAGTTCTTAATGGAAGATCCTTTATGAAAGGTTGTAGACGTATCGCTGCATTTTTGTAACTGACAGTTGATTATTTTACTATAAATTAGCTTTAAAGTCATTAGGAATGCCAATCAGTCTAAGCACATAGTTGTATAATAATTTGTCTGTTCAGACATCGAATAATTTGGAGCACAAGCATAGAATCTGTGTTCCAATTTCAATCAGTCTAATTTGATACTACAACAGTGCTAGTAGTTGCTGAAACATATTAAATACACATTACACAAATCAGACAGACTTCTGTCTTAATCTTCTTATCTTGATCCGCACACTCATGCTCACTTTAAAGTAAAACCATAAAGTGTATGCCTTTCAGATAGCCATGTCGTTATTATTTCAAAGCAGTACCACAAAACCAGTTCGTCACACCAGTCCGAGTTGCTCTCCGGTGAAGTTGTTTTGATCAGCGGTTGTATTGTGTGATAGATCGCTGATCTACCAATGTTTTGATTCCAACGAAGCCAGTTTCGAGAGTGAATTTAATCGGCACTTGGTTTTCAGTCACGGAATAGGACTGGCACGAAATTAAATTCTTCGTTTACCCATTGTTATATTCCACGGGAATACCGATACATTTATTTGTACATATGTAAATAATTCTTAATTTATTATAATTCACCTGTATCACCACGATCGCGATTCGCATGATTACGCTTGCAGTTTGTTGTGGTTAGCATTGTTTGTACTCTCAGACGCCGCGCAACAGAGTATAAGAGCCCCGTTCAGTTTTATTGTAGTAGTTAAAGTGAAAATAAATATAAAAATAGATATATATAAATAGTTAATTTAAATTTAAGTGCATGTGTTTTTATAGAATGTTTTGTGAAAGCGGTTTTTGTTTTAAGGTTATCTTGAAATAATCCGTAAAAATTTATAGTGATCTTCGCGTCATTTGACGTCAATCATTCAATGAAAGGTAAAGCGATATGTTTTTCTTTATTAATCTATACATTGGAAAAGGTGAATGAAATAATTTTTGTTTTATGATATGTCTGACAATAGTAGGACAATTTACAAATTAAATTTATTATCTCGAGGCTGAATTACTCGCGATTAGTGTGTAGTTGTGTTCGAAAATAGTACTTTTTCTTATCTGATGGGATTTATCTAGCAACCGTACTCGTATATGTATTCTTGTTCTTGAACTTATGCACATACATATAAGATCGATTAAAAAGATAGAAAGGGTGTTAAGCTCTATAGTTTCTATCAGAAAAATTGTGCAAGTAGGAGAGGAACTTTCACTATCTGTGGGTATGTCTATGCGGATATGAGCCTGGTGATGTCCATGGATGTTACCGATGTCGACGATTAAATAACTACACTTAAGTAATTAAATTTGAAAAATGTTGAAAGGAAATTGCTTTCTGAATTGGTTTTTCCAAACCGGTTGTGCATGTGATGCTTTAAATCGTGTACAGGTACTCTCGAGACAGGAATATCAAAGAGTTGGTGTTAAGGCTGTGAACTTTTTTGTTTTATAAGTACTACAGCAGATACTCTAAAGAGTTTCAATAATTCTTTTAATATAAAATTCGTTGCTCTTTTTCTTACGATTTATTGGTCTAAAGTAGTTTAGTAGACGATGTGATACTAATAAGAAGGCGCTGCTGGTGAGTTTCTGATTCTACTCCTGGAAGCACTTACATAGATTATATTTCTTAGTGAAATTATTTACATATCTAGTGTTGTGATATTCGAGATAAGTTTACCAGTATTTTTCTCTATCTTGTGCATCAAAGTTTTCTATGTTCTCGATGATGTTTGATCTACATTAACCTTGATTGTCGAGATTGCCGATGCCCCGGAACCTAACTTTATGCAATGTCAATGTCAGGCAATAGATTACATCTCATGTTAAATTAAATTTCGATCAAGCTTCACCGTACTGTAGATCAGTTAGAAATACAATTATTCATGAGAAGTTAATACCCTACAGTCACGCTTACATCTTGACGAATTGCGAGCTAGTTAAATTTTTCTGACATCTCATTGTTGATATGAGATTCAATTCTAGAATTTCTAGATAAACAGACAATGCAATGGTAAAGGTGAACTTCTATTTCGGCTCCAGAATGGATGTTGTGTTGATGTAAGGGGTTTTTCATTAAGAGTGGTCTATTTTATTTTGTAAAAAAAAAATGCAGGTTAAAGAACCATTGATGGATGCCTGTATGAGTTTTCTATGATTTGTTTGTTTCGATAAATCGGGCGTTATGTCAGCAATTTTGGGTTCGATGTTGATCTTATTGTCATCTAGAGTTTCTGGCTTATTAGCATAGATCATGGACTTAACATAGTCCCAAATAAAAAAAGTCAAGGGCGTCAAATCACTCAATCGAGGTGGTCAATTTACTAGCAAATTTCTAGACATACATATCATGGTCACTGTACTTTAACTTCAACAACTCGATTGACTTACTAGTTGTGTGGAATGTGGCGCCGTTTTGTTGAAATCACTTATTTTTCAAGTTATCCTCTTTCAATTTACCCCAATCATTCAACGTGGTCCGGTAGATTGGGACTGAGATTGGTTAATCTATTCCAGGATTTGTCTTTGCATGAAAATGATGTCTATTGTCGATTTGTCGGACAGAAATTCAGATTGGTACGTACCGAAAAGCAAATACGCGTTGCACCTATGGACATATTTAGAAACATACCGTCAAGCAAGGGTTTTTTTTGCCAGTGTTTGATGTGGGATTGTCCTTCCTCGGCCTAAAAAAGAGTAAGTACTGTAGATAGAAATAGTTTCAATAATAATTGAGAACCGTTCCCTCTCCCTACGGTTTGTCAGAAAAATCTCAAGCTGGTACAATGATACATCTTATCATTTTTTACATCTTTTGGTTCTTCGTTTTACATGCTACACATTTCCTGTTCATGCTATAGTCCAAACCAGCATGGACTTGATAGCTTTAATTCTGCTTGGTCCTCTGATAAAATGTTTATGTTGTTTATCTTTAGGAGGGAGGGACTGATGTATTCTTTAGCACGGAGCTCGATAGTATAAACCTTTGGTTGAATGAAAGAAGTAGAATAAGCTGTTCCGTATCATTTAAATGACTCACGTGTTACAAACGTTTACAAACATTTTAAATAGACTACACTATTGCTGACTCATACAGAATCTTAGTAATATACAAATCTATATTTTGTGTATCTAAATATGTAGTATTGAATTCTTGGTAGCCAAACTGAAAAAAAACATCAAAAGGAAACCATAACCGAACGTTGTAATCAATATGAAACCGGTGTCTTGGTTTCTGGCGAAATGGTTGATTTCTCTAAAACCGCAAACAATTAGTTGAATTGAAATTCCAATCTGTATACACAAATGCACCAATGTGCTATCTACTTTATCTGAATGTATAGTCACTGACCATACCACCGCAACAGTCATTGATATAATTAACTGTTGTAATAACACTTACACGTAATGGACTTTATATGTTGTATATGTATATGCGATTAAGTAATTACATTCCAAGAAGTTACAATTTACATACATATGGTTAGACATCCTCAAGGAAAATAATTTACGAAGCCATACTGTAACGCTAATTTCGTGGCTTCACTTCATCCAGACCAAGCCCCTTGCATTTAATTAAGTTTTTTTTTTTGTGTGCATGTTATTAGAAATGCGTATTCAACTGCACGACTCGACCATGAGCATTTGAATTGGAAAATTGTGTCAAAGTCCTTTTTTTTTTTTGTGGTAATATCCTGTGTGGAAAATAATTTTGCTGTTTCCATGTTTTTTGGTGTATGTGCTTATAAGCACGTAGAAGGAATAAAGAGGAACAAATTGTTGTTTTTTTCTGGACTATACTGACGTCAAAATTAATTTTAGGATTCATAATGGATTCTGCCAAACCTCCCTACCTACGCAGTAGATTAATTTGTCGTGTCTGCAAATTGGGAATTGCAAAATTTCAGGCAAATGTTTCCAACCATTCTCTAGAACCTATTGAATCAGTCGTCACCAGGTAATTCCACTTCTGATCTCAGGGTTACCTGTGGCACAGAGCTCAATTTTTGATCATATACTGACCATATTGCAAGAAAAAGTAACTCTCTTCCTCCTTATTCCTTTGGAATCATCAATAACTGATCGAATGAATTTTTGAACAACAATGTTATTAAATCAACTTTATTTGGTGGCGAGAATCGATGTTGTCCAGTGAACGTTTTCCGTTTCGAATGATGCTGCGTATAGAAGCACTGTGAATCGAAGTCTTTAGGATTCAAATTGCAGAGAGTATTAAAAATGTTTTTTTCGCAGAGTTAATAGATGGAAACATTCGAGAGTATCTCCTTATAAATGTTGGTTTCAGAATTTTGGAAATGGAGTAAAATGGTAGGTCCGTTCCATTTGTGCGATAATTATGCACACATAGCACTCAATTCGACTGGTTCTGAGAATATATCTCGGTCTTGGGTCCTATTTAGGTATCTTTATAGCAGCGTCGGCTGGCTAAGATTAACTTAGCAGTGCTTCTTCGGCATGGGTTCACAAAGAAACTGGTTACCGTGCCTACTGTCTTCATGTGGGTCTCGGGTGCTGATTATCCAGTTTTTCAGTAGTGGTATCAAAATGCACTTTCTTTTTGGTCTAACTGTGTCCACCTAAACCACCCAACCTAATAGCAGAGCTGAGCTAGACAGAGTTACTTACTACCTGAAAGTTATAGCTCTCGACAGTTACATACTCTTCATTTCGTTGATGTTTCGTGTCTGGGCTTGTTGACATCATATACTCTTTTCCCACTTCACCCAAATGACCAAAATATTTATGCTTTAATACTAAGTACATAGGTGTCTACCAATTATGGCAATATCGTTTGTGTACTCTGACATATGAGATATGTATAATATCATAGTCCACATTAGTCTAATTTTGCATCCAGACAAAGTTATCTGGATTACATTATAGATTACTACAATATTTATAATTACTACAATAGCAATGGCGAAAGAATGGAACCTTGTCGTTTTTCACTGCGGACTTCAAATTCCTCTGACACCTTACCGTTGTGTAAGACATGACATTTACCACCATTATTGGTAGCCTTTTCGAGTTTTTCGGGTAAACCGCTCTTGCGCACGGCTTGCCATATAGTGAATCGATTCAAGCAAATGATGGAATTCTGGAATTCGATAAATCGACGGACAGTAAATGTAGCGGCGATCTATACTTCATACATTGACAATGATAATCCGCAAGGTGTTGATGTGGTCGATGCAGGAGGATCCAGGTCAAAAGCCTGGCTGGTTGTTGTTGATCATTGAATCGAAATGTTCTCGATTCAGAATTAGTTTAAATATTAGTTTAGCCACACCTGGAAGAGGGCATATATTTATGTACCTCTCCAGTTACCAAATTCTGCCAGGTTCCCCTTCTTGGGCAACTTAACAATCATTTAGAGTAGAATGCTCAGACACTACCTACATATACATATACCACCGCGAGGCACCTGTAAACCTGATATACAGGCTTTTCTCACCACTTCTTCTAATAAGTACTTTTGCCAAAATACTCATTTGATAGCCGGAGGTATTCGCACTGCCTCGATGTTAAGAATCTATCTGTTAATAGGAAGTATGTGTATGCCATTGCCATAGAAAAAACCCGACTCCAGTGGCCAGCTTGCTCTCAGCGTTAATTTGTTATTCGATATTATCCTCTTTATTTTGTATTCTGTTTTCAAGTCAATTATTTAAAGAGTGCTAAATATTTTAACCCATAAAATTCCACAATTCTAAATATTTCGTTTGAAATTTTGTTCTGCAAAGAATTGATCGCTGTACTGGTATATGTACGATTATGTGTCACTCGGTGTCGAATTTAATGTTTAGTTTGAAAACAAAAAAACAAATTGCTTCGTTAATTCTATCTGGCATATCACACATTAGAAAAACATCTGTGGAATTTCTAAAAAAAAAAAAATGTAAACAAAAATTATTCAGAAATAATTATCTGAAACACCAAATACCATCCGCAAGCTCATTTATCTCGAAATTGAATACATAGTCCTAGTTTAGTCCATTTGCATATATCTACTTATTCTTTTGTTTAAGTTAATGCAGTTAAAATATTTATTATACATATATTCCCAGGCATGCATGATTACGCTAATAATCGCTACTGATTTACATTCCTGCCTCAACACTGCACAAACGATTATTTATTGTTACCTAGACTTCCCATAAATTACTTAACCCGCAAAACAATGCCCCAATGGTAGTTCCTGGTCACTGCGGCAAAAGTTAATTTGATAACATAAACAATTGGAGAACAAATACAAAATAAACTTTCAGAGAATCATTGTCGAATTTCATCATACACATTATAGATACATACATATGCTGATTACAGAGTGTCGTACAAGTTTATGACGTTTAGACGAGAACTATACCCAGCAAATAATCTGTCAAACAATTATGATACTTGTAGATTTTTTGAAGCAATGAATGTTAGTAATGAGTTCATGGTAATAAAATTAGTAAACACACGTGAGTAGCAGTCATATACTGGAGATTGTCATTTAATTACTTAGAATCTAATCATGTCGTAATGGATATCGGGCGTATGTCGAGCATAAGAATTATAATATATATACATAGGTACACTTAGTTAGAATTAAAAAAAATTTAAATAGAGAATGTGGCAATGAATTGGAATTTCCAAGGGAATCTACTGATGCAACCTAAGGGGGTGCAATGAATCACTAATCAAGAAGATTGGACAACACATAACTCGGTATGATGTTGGTGTTAATTGGACGCTAATTGTAGTTGTGAAGCATGTTCATGATGAATAATTGAACACATGTTTGTAGCGATTCGCAAGTTAGTTATGACAGTGTCTACCGATAGCTTTCAGGTAATTGCCCTAAAGAGTATTAAATTTTAATATTATTTTTCTTTCATTATTGTTAGGTATGTGGTTGTTTAATTATTGTTAGAATAAGCTTGTTAGACCTTGGAGTCAAATTGAGTGACAACTTTAATTATATGTGGAAAATCTAAATTATAATAACCGTGGCTACGGATTACGAACCTAGTGATATGAATTCTGATTGACAGAAAAGTTTTCAATCTATGATTTGAAGCGTTTTTTTTCTTTGGTGAACTACTTAGCGTTTACCTGAATGCACTCCATGTTCAGTAGTATAGATATTCATTTCTTCGATGCAACAAATAGAATATGCATACTACTATTTCGATACCAAAATAAGTAGCAGTGTCGATATCTTATCCCTATACTCTGGCCAATGACAGTACTATAAAAAAAACTCCTTTTAAACGGAGATTTGCCAAGTACTATATGGTATGGGAACAGTGCAGTGATCCAACAACCTTCTTTCTCCTTATCTTTGACAGCATTCTGAATGCAGTTTTAATCTCCCCGCATTCTGCTAGGTCAAGGATGTCGTTATTGCCTTTGACCGAGATAATAATTCCTAAGTAAATCATGTTGGCAACAAGTTAAACCTGTTGTTGAGAAATGTTTACTTGGATGTACTTTAATCAAGTAACGTAATATTATGGATAGTGATTTTGCGATGTTGGGTATGTAGGCGTGCCATGTACATATGTACATAAGTCCAGACTCGACGGTGACAACGTCGGTGATTAAAATGTTGCATATTGCATTGCGGGCAGTATGGGTGATCTATGTGCTTATACTTGCAGAAATACTCCCCGAAGTATCCATGTCGGACGGGAATTGCGTCAGGTAGTAGTTTATCTCTCCATGTCCTCTACTGCTCCACTCTTTTATGCTGGGGATCAAGGCCATCTTCTTTTGGAGCAATGTTGGTGATTCTCCTCTCTTTGCGCTCGGTCCCATGTTGTACTACTGTCTTTTTTAACTTCTAGATCGATGATCATTCTGCCCGAAATCCAAGCGTGCATTCCTAGTAAGTTTTGTATTCACAAAAATTCACACAACAGCTTACACTAACTATACTACTAACTTCATCCAAACCTTAGCACGGTATAAAACTTAAGCCTAATGACTCAATCTTGCCTGGTGCTTTGAAGACCAAAGATCACAAGAGCCAGAGAAATGTCTGAAATAGTTGCATACCTGCGCTTAAGACACGTCACTATGACTCGCCTTATCATATCTTTGAATATATGTAGGTAATTTGAATTACTTGAGACCAAATTGAAGGCTTTCTTAAAAGAATGGGAAACCTTTCAAATTTCAGGCCACGAAAGGTACAAATAAGAGTTTCAAAGCAGAATAATACTGGAAATTAAATAAATATGTACACATGATCCAGTTTCACTGGTCTAAACCATACCATTAAATTCGAAAAAAAACCATATCATTGTATGTAAATTTCACGCCAGAACAGTAGATTGTCACGACAATTACCAACCATTAGAAACTCATTAAGGTCTAGAGCACCAGGAGCCAATATACATATAGACAGTGTCACACCTAACAAAGAAAAACTTGTAGCTGTTTATTACTGTCTAAGTACAACCATCAGAATTATATTACACCCCTATTTGCTCACCGGCTTGCTGACACAGACCAATATAATCACAGGCCATTTGTCAAACCAGATAATAACTGCTCACGTGCCAAACATTTACCGCCCGTCCTTAGTCGCACACTCATCGCACACTCAAATCAATGACCTAAAACATCTAAATCAGTGGGTAATCTAAATACGGGTGTGTCACATATCAAACTATGCCCACTCTATAGCACTCTATATCCAAAAAGAGCTGTAATCAGTATACAAAGCCACTTAGATAAGCTCGTTTGCAATAGATTTGTCGTCGTCCTTCGTCATCGTCGTCCGACAAAATTAAACGCAAGTAAATGAGGATTTAATTTGTCTCCATTCCCCTAAGTCACTAAAATGTACTTGGGTGCTGTGTACTTGTGCACATGTGTATATTTGTACATTCCGTCAGTAATACTATTTGTCAGAGGTCAGTATCCTTGTTGAATCCATACACCCAGGATGTATAAGTATGTATTTGTATGTATACTGGCTAAATAGGAAACCATTTCCAGGTACTTAATTTTTCATTTGTTATCCTGCAGTTCTGTTCCTTTTCCACTTTGCTCTTATTCACTGGTGGTGGTTATTTACAGTTTAACAGATTCTTAAAGCAAGTTTCAACTCTCCACCCACAACCACCTCCCCAAAAGCCTTGAATTTTAATGTCAAAGTTGTGCGCCTTAGTGCTCTATGCCAATAGAGGAGAAAAAAAAAAGATGAGAAAGGAAAAAATAAAATCTCACGCTAACTTCGCGCCCACTTATATTGCGCCAGGACTATCAACACACTGCCTTGTATCACATCAGCTCTCTAGGATCTACGAGAACAGTCAATGGATGGAAATCTCTCGTCGGACACTGGATTTCCTGGTACATTAAAAATGCAAAATGTATGCAGAATTCTGTGTGTTCGTCCTCTCTATCTGTTCGCTATCTCTATCTGGTGACTTGTGTATCCACGGTGAATAAAATGGAAACGAGGACGAATGACCCCCAAAGCCCACTGCAATGACAGCGTCGTCGACGACTACGACGATGACATCAGAAGCTGTCGACTTTAAATCCTTTTCCCCAGGTCGGGGAAGGATAAAATTGAAATGAAACCGAATGACAGTGGTGACAACGATGGCTATGACAGCAAGGAACCTATACTTTTTTTTTTTTAGTAATAAAATGTCATACCCAATGGGGAGGAAAAAAAAAAGATGGAAAGGACGATCGTTGCATTGAGTGGTGTTAGCTCCTCTGGTGCAATGGATTTTCTTCTTATTACAGTGGGATTATAGAAGTAGATCTGCATTCGAGGCTAGTTAACACTCGTAACTTTAAAACATATTTCGCTCTCTAGTGACGGCTAGAGTGCGATGCACTCATTTGAAATCATGACGGCGACAGACGTTTTCTCGGTTTTAAGAACGAGCTCGGTTGTAAAATCTTTCTCCAGTCATGTTTGCGTGGAATTTTGGTATTTATTATTCTGCTGGAACAATAAATTAAGGCATTGTGACAGTACTATTCGGTTTAAAGCGGGCCATTGAGAAAAATGTCTTAGAAATCTCTGAAATTGGAAGCATAGTACATATACGGACAACTATAATAACCTCATAAGGTCGAGTACCAGCATATCTGCAGAAGATAATAAAGACGGACTGCTTTAGAAATAGGATCGTGATGTACAACACCGACGATGGAACGAAGTAGTATAACTTTACAGGCGACGTTCTTCACGGCTCCGTTTTAGGTCCTCTACTGTGGAATCTAATGTATGATGACGTCTTCAAACTTTGAACCCGAAATCTTCGAAAATAATTGGCTTTGCCATTGACATAGCAGTAGTTGTAGTGAACAAACATTTTCACGAGTTGGAACATGACTGCAATGAAGCTATCGGGATGGTCCAGGACTATATAATAAGCATGGACCTACAACTTGCAGAAGACCGAAGTAGTGCTCATCAGCAGCGGGTGTATATGCTTGAGAGCCTACCCGCATACCCGCGCAGCACAGGAGCTGCCAATAGGAATGACCCGAGTACCTATGGCTCAAGTCTCCCTCGCTATGAAATGCTTGACGGGAAGGTGGGTTTAGTGGGTGGAAATCCCACATTGTTACTGAATACAGGCTCAGTTTCATCTTTAAAAGATTCCCACCTTTTCAAGAAGAAAAAAAGAAAAAAAAACCTCATGAGGTTTTCAGGGTCGATACTGCTCACACAGTCTTCCACGTTAACCTTTACATATGGGGATCGCTGTCAAGAGCTACAAAACCTGGTTTGCGCTAATTACAAGCCGTTTCCATTTCAAGGAAGGTTATGCTGGGCTACCAAAGTGGTAGACATCCTATCCTAATCCACATTTCCAATAAGTAAACCTTCTCGGTATAGTTGTGGCGTTTGAGATTGACTGTGAGACTCTGTTGGTTGTCCTTAACGACCACAAGGTGATAATAGCCAATAATAATAAGACGCACAATGCGAATGGTTGTGAGAAGCTAAGTCCTGGGTTCATTGAACCTGTTCCGTCAATTATTTGTATTTTTAATTGGATTTGTATTTGCAATAGCTAATGATTAGTCCGAAATGTCACTCCTAAACTGATTGCTTACAGTAGGAGCATTCGGAACGGAAATATGCTTGCTTAAATGGGAACCACGCCCTTCATACATTCCTCTGAAAAAGTCTTGTTATCCTAAGTCTTCGCTATAAACAGATGGTCAGTCAATGCAAATAAAGCTAAATACTGCTGTTTCAGCATCAGGTTCAATAGGCACAATTATCCTTGTAACTCATACCTCTTTCTCCAACCCCGCATAACTAACATAACAGCTTGTGCAGCAGTATTTTGAAACAAATTGCATTATCCACGCTACATGAATAATTACTCCCCGCCATTATCGAACAACCAACCAACCGACCAACTTACATGAAAACAGAGTTAACCAGGGAAAAAGACTCCTTAAAACGAAAATGGTCAGCAGATTCTGAATTTAACGATCAACTGATTACCGCCAAGGCTTAATTCAAAAACCATTCGGTGACGTTAAACATCCATCTACTACGGTCCACAAAATCCCGCAGTATTCGTGAAAGCTATTAATTAACCTGCCGCACTATAGGTCAATCGTCGCGTTCCACTACAGATCACACCCCCATCAACCGTAATCATGTTGTTTTGATTAAACTTTCCTATAGCATCAAGTGCTAATCGAAATGTGTATGTATACCCACCCTCTCCATATGCCTGGCGTAATGCTTTAAAATAAATTTCAAACGCAAGTCCCACGGACCAGATTACCTCTCTTCCAAGCTGGAACGACTCTAAAATGCATACTACCCTCGTATACAAATGCACTGAACTGGGGGTGTGCCACTCTTATACAAAGGGATGATTATTACGTTGATGATACTCTCGCATGCTGTTGACGAGCGTTTGGCTACTCCTACTACCGATGACGACGATGATGACGAGGTCATTGACGAAACACACAAAACTGAAATGGACAATTCGCCCTTCGAAAAGCTCCAACATAGCCCCATAACCCTCCTTCTCTTGGACAACACTGAACAACTCAAAATGAAATGAGCATCCCTCTTTTCCAATGACTCATACAAAATGGAAACCTCTAACAGTAAAAATCATAAAACGAAATTACTTTGTACCAGTGGCAATAGGACTTCCTCGCATAGATACATATACCTCGAACCCCCGAAATGGCACTGAACCATGGGCCATTACTAGACACAGCAGCGATTCAGTGTTTTACTGTTTCAGGCGCATTCACTGTACTTGCCGCTCTCTAACCCTTTTTGATGGTTGATGACGACGATGATGATGATGGGAGCAAAGGCAGCGGGGTTAACTTTAAATTACAGCCAACTACTTGTACACCCGCACAGTGGGGGAGGGGTGGGAGTCTCTCCCTTGTGTGGACAGGGAATGTGTCGGTTCCGTAAACCACAATCCCATCATAGTCATCAAGAAGGTGGTCATTTTTGAATCATTCATGACATAAGCCTGATGAGTGCTCCTCCGTTGTTGTCAAGTCGAGCGGGAGGGTACAGGCAGAGAGTCCTCTGAATGCTGAGATGTGAATTTTCCGTTCCGCTCATTCATATGAAATTAGTTTTCTGTATTCAGTTTCACTGTGCTTGTATACTTTGCACGTGGGTGTGTGCGCAATGCTGTAAATGAGAAAAACCGAACTGAAGAAGGGTAATGGAATGGGAGCACACTATTGCCTAAAGGTGTAAGGATCTCAAATTGGCTAGTTTAGTGGAATGACGCTTTCGTTTCTTAGTTAACCACCAATCTATTCCCTGAAATGAAGGTTTATACGTGCAGTAAGGATGAAGTGTTTGCGAAATCCGGTAGAATTGTCATGTACTAGTTACAGATTGTATGGATTGCCAATCAGAATGTTGTGACTATCAAGAATAGGTACTTTTCAAGCCTGCGGTGAAAGTATCCTGTTGGTCTGCTTTGAACTTCATATTAAAAATAAAGATATCCTTCTGATGGGACAAGATCGAATGGTGTCGGATCGGAAACAAACACTTTAGATATGGGTAGAAACCCTGTTGGCTACTTATGGATTTTGACTGTGGACAATGATTTAACTCTTTTCGACTAACGGGTAAAAAGTCCCCAAAAGACTTAATTAAGATGAATTTAATGCTAAGATCCTGACAGACTTTTTAATTGGACAATGGTTTTTCTTAAATACCACCTCACGGAATTTGGTATTAGCCAATCAGACATGTGCCGATTATGTCTTAAGGAGACTTAAACTGCTAAGACTAGGTTCAAACACTTCCATAAAGGTTTTACTCTGTCTTTTTATGTCGCATTCTCGTTAGCTCAAACAATCCTAAGCTGCATCTATGAACTTGATTTCAGCTACAAAAAAAAAATAACACAACCTCTTTGAGGGGATCGCACAAAAAATCTCTATGAGGTCGAAGTGGTTTTAGAGATAATTTCAAGGGCAAAAAGAAAAGTATCTTAGGGCTGAGGTAAGTAAGTAAAAGCTCGATGGCTACAAAAATATATGTACCTACCTTGTCTCAGCTCGGTCAATCAAAAGCAATCATGAGTTTGAGGGGCTTGAGCCCCTGAACGTGCACTGATAATAAAAGAACAATTGTTCAGGGACCTCCTTGCATAAGAAAAAATAATCAACAACAGGAGGGTATGGGTAAACATCTTTTGCAACTCGACAAAACAATAAGGCGAGTAGCCGTCCCAGATGGTCGATTTGGTCGGGTATAATATGGTGCAAGTGCTCAATAAGTTTCTCGCACAGAACCATAATTTTGGAACCAAATTTCTAAAATTTGGTAACGTTGTTGAAGCGTGTATGTCATTACGATGAAATTACAGAACTACTGAAATAACACTTACAATTTGCAATCTGAAAATTGGTTTGACAGATACAACGGTCTGAAGTAAGTATTTGATTAAAAAAACACCTTCTACAAGAGATAACTATTGGGAAACATCTGCAGATGATGCACTAAAAACTTGGATGGCAGTGACTTTAGCAGTAGAAAAACCTGGCCTTGAAGCCCAACATTGAATGGAAAGGAAGAAATTACAAAGTAGTATGCATCCTTTGTTTACGAGTACGCATTTAATCTTTGAGCTAAATAGAGATAGGAACTGCGATCGCAGATCCCTCTAGAAAAATACAGTGACAGGCATTGATGGTATGTCTGGTATTTCAAGCTGCGGCAAATAAACAGCTCCAAGCTTGTTCTACATTTACGGAACTGCTCCAATCTTGCTTAATCTCTTTAAGCAAGGGAAAATGCTTTTCTCCTGAAGGAATGGAATGGAAACTGTAAATAATCATCAAGCTTCTTTAAAATATAATCTTTTGAGTGTAAGAGCTAAAACTGGTGCATTTTGGGTTGTTTACTTTCACCACTACTTTACATAATTGCCATCAGCGATGTACACACTCTGGGGGAGCGTTTTTATGGTCCCAGTATCAGTATCCGCCTTAACTCATTTTTTCAAGCGATTGTCAGATTGTTTTTACAGCTTCTTCTCCCGTCTTTTCCAATTATAATCTTCTATTTTCCTGTTTTGATTTTGCTTCCATTAATATATTTCTAAGGGGACTTTAAAAATTTATAACCGAATCTTCGAGCGAGACACACATTGTGTTAATATTCTGAAACCAATTTCATTACCTGCAAAGTGTAGTTTTTTATAGATTGCCTTGTTCCTCTTAGATTTAGACCTACAAAATAAAGCAACAATCTGTGGTTTAACCCAGAAAGTCTTAAACTTAAAAATGAATCAGTTGCTACATTGAAAATATATCAGTCTCCCTGATTATTTTATATCTTTTAAATCTCTGACCACCCTTATGTGTTCAAAGATCAACCAAGTCAAGGGAATTTATTTCACTAAACAATTTACCTACGCTGGCAATACTGAGCTCAGTCCACCAAATGGCTACTTTCAATCTGTCCAAAAAATAAAATCAAAATCGGCTGATGTTGGCGGAATCCAACTTCATTTCAAAAAACAGGATTCTGCCAGTGGAAAGCCATCTAGTAACACCGTCTTAACTGCATGTGTGTCCTTGATTAGTGCGATGGCTTACTGAGTGGAAGAATTTGCAGATGGATAGCGATGCCAAGGACTTTATAAATCTGTTTGAAACATACTTACATAGATCAACGAGTCTTATCTTACTGATCTAAAAACGAGATCTATACAGAAACCATTTATTTTCAATACAACTAATTTTTTTGTTTTTTTTTTCTTTTCAGGCATTATATAACAATCTCATCAAAATGAAAGCCTAGCATCGGCTAAATAAACCAAAAGAGAAAAAAAAAAAATACAAAACACCACACTAATAGGCACACCTTGCTCATTGTGTCTTCTTTTATTTTGTATCTGCGAATTATAAGAAACTAACCATCGTTTAGTAGAGAACACACTCTCTCTTCACTCTCTGTCTCGACTAACAATCAACGCGACGATATCAGCCAACCCACACATCAATCAATATTCACCACGGAACGGGATCATTTAATTCGATAAACTGGAAATACCAACAGAATTCCGTTCTAGTAGTTCAACGAAATGGCTGGCATAGGAATTAAGGTAAGTTTTGTGTGGGTGTGTATGTGTTTTTGTTTTTCTTTTCAGATAAATCATACACAAGACCACAAGTCTGGAATTAAAGTTAATCCAATCTGCAAATTAAAACTATTAAATCCTTAAAACTTTATCCCTGGAAACAATGCATTAAGCAGTTTACCAGATATAATATGTCTCTCGAATATAGTATAATATAGTTTCTGTAGGTAGGTACCTCTTTTGATGGTTAACCAAATGTTTTCCCATCCACATTTAGCTGTCTTTCAAAACTTGAAGAACGACAACGATGAGGATGTGGATGTGGATGCGGATGATGATGATGATGACGATGTACATTTATTTGCAATGCAAATAATCATTTTGTTCGTAAATATACTATCTACACGCATTTAACAATTGCGTTGTGTAATGCAATTCACCGGAGCATGCAATTTGTGAAAAGTAAATCAGGCCACACAACTATCATCACTAGAATACAACAAGAGTTAACACCGAGAGTGAGAGAGGCAAAATCCAAATCCGAATCCAAACCAAAAACCTCAGGTTCTAAAACTGATGAAGAACACACAAAGGGAAGTTCAACTCGGAACACAATGAAACCACTTTACTCCACTCGGAGAGATATTCAGTCAGAGTCCTTTGCTGGCACTCTCGATGGTTGTATTTGCGTATGCATGGGATTCCGATGTTTGTATTTGTGATTACAGGTATTTCCTAAATGAAACCCGAGAAGGACCTGCTTTGCTGGAGTGGGCCCTTTCTCTTCTTTTATTTTTGAGGTTAATGTTTGCCACACTTAATCGAATTTCAAATGAGGACATTTGTATTGGGAAATACGGTCAAACGATTGGAATATCGTAAATAGTAGAAGCGGATTGTGTGTCCTACACACAAAGGAGTATCCTTAATGATTTTGTGGTTGCTGGAAACAGTACTTTTCTTTTCTTGTTCATCTTTTTTAAGTGGTATGGGGTTTTTGGTTTCTATGGGAATAGATATTGAAGTTCATTGAACGGTGAGATCGAATCGAAGGATTGCTTGGCGAGAAATTCAATGTAAGGATATAGTGCATTCATTAGAATGGGATGGCAATGCAAATTAAACTTGATAGGGTGAAACACATCGTTTATGAGTCTTTCAAATAAGTGCTTCGAGTATCGGCTACACTGATGTAAAATAGGAAGCATCGTACTGGTTAGTATTTGTCATTCAATTTCAAGCTACTGTGAAGTTGGCGTTGGATGTGCGTTTAATAGAATGAGTACCCAATGGGCATTTTGATCATCAGGATTGAACAATGCTTTTAACAATGCGACGTTGGATAGTATGTGTGATTCTGTTAGATAACATGGAGTGGGTGAATCTTTAGTGTTGTGGATAAAGCAATGCTCATGAATAGGGTTAGTATGAGTGGTGTTCTGTACTTAGTCTCTCTGCGAAACACTCCAAACGTTATAACGTCCTCGTCAAACTTACCATGGAATCATGACTAGAAACTGTTTGCCCTAAAATGTATGTAGACCATCCTTGTAATGATGACTATTCATCAATGGTGCACACAAAATGGACTTTCTGTCATTCCTTTTAAAACTGAGGTTATTCTCTTTCGAGTCGTCCTGGCTTGTCGTTTTTGATAAAATAATGTTTAATCGAAGTTATCCAAAAGGGCTGCCAATTTTTTGACAATATTTGTGGGTTTAGGATCGGAAAAGGTCGTTCTATCGGCAACACTGTAAGAGTAATCTTTGTCCAGATAATCATATGCGACTTCAAAGTCGATGAAAAACTGGTATCTCGATTTGAAATTTGTTAGTTTTTTCCAGGATTTGCCTTCGTGTGAAAATTTGGTTCATCGTCGATCAAAGCTGCCCTGGGAAATGCCAATGAGTGTATTACAAAAAGGCTGCAGACGTTCACACAGTAGGTTGGGTAGAATCCTATGTATATGCCTCGATAGTTCTTACAAGATGTGGAATATACTCGTTTGATGATTTGGTGCATGCAACCTACCACCTAAGTTTTTGAAAACATTAGCTGGTAGAACATCAGTCGCCGACCTTGATGTTCTTCAGGTTTTTCATGGCTGAGCCAGTCTTGTGAATACTGGGAGAGGGATCTTAACTGATGCTGCTGTTTTTGTTGAAAATGACAACATTGACTTTACGTTATAAAATGTGGATGTGTCTACACATAACTATCTTCTATCCCAATGACGAAGTATATTTCATTTCTGAAGGCCTGGGATCTTCAAAATAGTGGAAAAACTGAGTTGTTTTTGGATCTCAGATAACAATGATACAGAAGGCAAATGTATCTGAATCCAATAAATCTGATAATCACGGCCCAAGGAAGAATGACTTCACCGTACATACCCAACTTCATACATGCTTAAGGTTTCCAGTGACAATAATTTTTCCTCCGTTCATTATGGTGTTCAATATACCTTTCTAGAAGGTAGCCAGTCTAAATGTATGCCATTGGATATGTGCAGGAAGTCCGCAGAATATTTGCAGTCGCACCAAAAAAAAAAACCTACTAGACAAGGATTTCACTGTTCTGAAATTTCAATACAAATTTATGTCAGATGGAATGATTGTGGGTCCACTTTTATTGTTGACCAAGAGCACTTCATCATTGTCAGTGAATATCTCGGGCCGTACATGCTTTTCGATATTTCTAGTTTGATGATGGAAGGACGTGCTTATTTCCGGTTTTATCCATCGACTACTGCTCTTGGAAAATCCATATTTAAGTGCTTTCTTTGTTTAGAGTTTATTTATGTATTCAACCAGCCGCGTTTAAAACTAATCTCAAGCACTGATCATCAATAAAATGTCACGAAGAGAAAACAAACCCATAGATACGAGTACACCACCACCACCACCACCGTCCATTGTATGCAAGGCTCTTCATTCCTTTCAACTTATGTATCTCCTTGCATCAATTGCCACAGATAATGGAAAATGTGTTTTGCAATTTTCTGCAAAAGTTTTCTCTCTTTCTCTCTGTATGTGTGCAATACAGTGTACACACATGATAATGATGATGAAATGTTAAATTTTCAGCAACCCATTCAACTATCATCGTCGTCGTCATCATCATCTTCATCGTCAATGAACTTGTGCACTTCCGGCAAATTCAATAGAATATCAAACTGGAACTTCCGCAGTAAAATGTGCACTTCATATACTATATGCTGTGTTCACATCCATTATAGGCTGCCAAGCAAGCAGGCCAAGCTTTATTTTATCCTTCATACTATATATGGCTGGCTGGCTGGCTGGCTAAAACACAGCGCCCTGAATATATGCGAACGGACATACATAAAGGGATTAATGGCACAGGATGGATGCAGTCTTGTATGTGGGATATCCCTTTTGAAGGAGGATAACTGCTGAATGGTTGTTTGACTACTCTAAAAATTGTCCTCTTATCAAAAGTAAATGCAGTCAAAGCTTTTTTCAATGGCTGCCGATGCCGATGCGATTTTCTTCTCTTTTTTCCCCCCCTCTTGGGTGTGCTGCTGTGCTTGCTTTTTGGAAACCACTTCAGTAAAGGATTTTGTCGGAATGTATGGACAGACATTGAGGTAGGACAACGAAACCATTTCCCTGTTGAAATATGCTTAATGCTTACAATGATTCGTTATGGTGATGACGATGACAGTGTTGTAGTGTGGCATTCAGAGAGCTTAGGTTGTTCAGATTTAATTGTAAACGGTAGAGTGGAATTATTTCCAGTAATCCGTAATTCAATTAAATATATTCTCGTTTTTTTTTTGTCCTTGTTTTGTTTTTTGTGTTGTCAGAGATTATAGGAAATTTTGATTTTAAAAAAAAATCACTTTCAGAGAGTAAGCCAGGTGAACGTGAGTGAAAAAAAAAAAAACAAGAATGCAATTAATTTCTGTTTCGATCGGAGTTATGCAGTCCTTTATTTATCCGTGTGGAATGTAGGGATATTGTCAATCAAATGGAGTGGGTGTAGTTTAAGTTCAGTTCACCTTTTCGCTTGAAGCCCTAAAAGCCAATGTAATGGCATTTCAGGTTTCACCAGTTTTTCGTATTGTCATACACGAGAGATACACGAGAGATACATATGTATGTATCTCTACGAAATATGCGACTACTCTATGATTGTACTGGCCATACCATTGATTTCGAATCGGACTAAAGCTCTAATAAGATGATATATGTACATATAATCCGGGCCAGTTACCACAACCTGCTCTTCATATTTTTATGAATCCCTAATGATGTAGACATTGTAAACCTACTTGCTTAGGTAGCGCTACAGCTCTGTGTGAACCTGGACCTCCACTAACAAGCCTGTCCAATTAGCCCGGTATTGAGCTAACTGCCTCCAGTTGCTCATTTCAAGTTTATTGAGGTACCCTTCTACTTGTGCGCGCCACCTAAGGCGAGACCTTCCTCTACTGCGTTGTCATTTTGGGTTAGATTCGAAGCCTCTGTGGCTCGGAGCACTGGTGTCCATTTGCTCTACTTGTCCTAGTTATCTCAAACGACTAATGCGAAGGTTTTTGACTAGGTCGATCAGCTTGTATAGTTTGTCGTTAAATCTCCTAAGCCCATCAACGCAAACGGGACCGAACATTTTCAAAGAATCTTTCTCTCGAAAAGGTAGAGGATATTTTCGTCCGCTTTATGTAGAGTCCCAGCTTCTGCACCATAAAGCAAGACTGGGATGATCAAGGTCTTATATAGAGTGTCCTTAGTTGTTCGGGATAGGGCCTCACTACTTTATTGCCTTCTTCCTAGTTAACCCTCCGTTTTGAAACGTTTTTCAATCTCCTGTTGTACTCCATTTTACTATAAATGGCTGCATGATTTGATTTTTGTCAAAAGGTTGTTAAAATTTGGAAAACTGAATTTTCAGTGAAAAATTCTACTTCATTGCCTGAAGTATGAAGGTCTCCGCCTGTGGCTTAGACGATTCCACTGCTCATCGAATGCCTCAAGATCCCCGTGTACTTTGTCAGTGCATGATGCCTTCAAGAATCATAAATCGATTTCTTTTTTTCATATAAAACGAACACTATGTTGTACATTTCAGGTATAGTACTCTACAAAGCATTAATTTCCGGATGCCATTGTGGCACACCATCTGGATGGAACATAAAATTCAATCGTTTACGATTTTTATCGGTTATGCCACCGAGCCACAAAAGGCATAGGTAACAAGGTAACATAACCGCCCTGAATAGAACAGTTCATTGAAATCTACTTCCGATTCCGAATAGACGTACATAAAAATCCATTTTATCAGCATTACCTGTCGTGCCATGGATTACACTTCCCCAACCATCGCGCCACCAATTGGAGGCACGTTTAAAGTGATCCCAACCCGGAACGTGTATATGTTCTTTAAAACAGAAAAATGCTCGATGTTCACAAAGGAACTTCCTAAGGAAGCATATGCCACAACTTGACGAATGTGTGTGCGTGTGTGTATGTGTCTGAGAGTGTATGTAAAAGGGGTCAATAAAATCTTTTAATTCTATCGAATCGCAGTTTCATTGAAATTCAAAACTCTTCGCGCGATGCCTCCTGCACCGTTAGCATACCAATGAGTGGCATATACCCTGGCCAAGAGGATACACTCATGTCAGAAAGGAGGCAGAATATAACGACGATGATTCCACAAGAAAAGTAAAGCGAAAAAGGACAAAACTATAATGAACCACTGGCGTTTGTCTATGAATAAAAAATTAGCGTACAAGGGTTAAAATCCGGGTTCATGTAGCCGTAGCCATATATAGTGTTGTTGCCGTGCATTATCTAACCGTTGTAAAGGAACCACACAAATACTAAAAACCCATGTCCCATAATGTGTTGTGTTCATGTTTCCGGTTTGAAAAAGGACGACACACATAAATTGTTAGTTTGGCTACACTTTTATCCTCGCATATATGTATGTACTCAGCGTGTATGTACATGGGTGGCTATGTATAGTATAAGTATGTACATATCTCTTATGGATAAGGAACTTTGTAGCTTTTCATGGACACCATGTACTCTCGGGTGATGTTTACAGAAGAAAGGCACTAAAAAAAAAAAAAAAAAATGCTAAACGCATACAAGACGGGCCACGACGACTATGATGACGACCGACAACCAATGACTATGACGATGACGGTCCTTAACCCTTGCTGGTGTGTGCTCCGTCACTGTACCTCGCTGTATGGCTTGAAAGAAATATAAATATTTGCTCAAGTTGTTTTGAGGTTAAAATTTCTGTTCGTGTTTGCATGAAATGCGAGAGGGAACGAACAGAATGACATCTAAGATGGGAAAATACGAGATTTTACGTTTTTTTTTTTTTTGGTTTTTTGTTTGACAGGTTTATTTGTATCTTTAGCCGCAATGTTGACAAATGTGTTCTGGGGTTAAAATTTCCTTAAAGAATTCGAAATAACTTTATTATCGTTGGGTTAATCTCATAAGCATAGACCATAGACCAGAGAGTGGGTGAGAAAGGGTAAAGCTGCTGTTTGTTTAGATGGAAGGGACATGAGGTGTATTGAGACGTACATACATATATAAATACATTGTATCTTCGATTTTATTGGGTGACTTGCGGCACAATTCAAGTAGACTGTGGCTTTTATTGTGTCGAATATTATCTTTACAAAGTTTAAAGCACACAAGTCACAAGCCTTTCTTGACTGTGTTTATTTTTAAATGCTCCCTTTATCTTCAAACCTCAAGTTTTGAAATGACTTCCCAGATTTGATCTTTCGTTTTTTATCATCACTAAGTACCAGACTGTCCTGTGTCGGCCCATACTTACAGCTTTTGATGGTGCTACAGCCCGGGGTGAGCCTGGATCTATACTAGAGAGTTTCTCTATCTACATGGAGCGATGGTTTAATAGCAATGTGTCAAGCTGATCAAGAAGCTGCTAGAAGTAGTGCATGACAACCTCGCCGAAGGTATCCAAGCACCCAATACGATCAAAAACGATCTCCGGCCTAAGTGAATACGTTTAACGTTGATATCAAACTGGGGATAGTAGAAAATAAATATATTATCCGTACTCACAGCAGCACTGTTTTATGAAAGCTTGGTAATTCCTTTATTAATCTCGATTCAATCGATCTCGAGTTTTTGGGCATACCTACCCATGGTGTTCGAACAAGACTGACAATGTTGAGCTATCAAACTTTTGTCAATAAAGGTATGATTTATCTACTTAAGCACTTACTTAAGCATTCTCGCTGTTAAGACGATATAGAACTGATCTGTCCACTTTTTGCTTCTTCCTTTAACTGGCTGCATTCATCTATATTTTGGTTCTCCAATTTTCATCAAATGTTCTTACTGAGTCAAAAAAGGCGAAGTTGGCCTTTGATCGCTTTTACTCTCTCCATAGTGCCTATTCGTTAAACACGGTTTAATTGCCAATGGAAATATTGTCTTCAGTTCCTTACCTTCAGAAAAATTTAACCCAGCTTCTTCAAAGGAGCGACCCTTAGTATCCACTAATAAGTCAGGCTAGTTAGCATCCTAGGAGTAGGATTATTGCGTGCTATTTAAAAACAATGAAGTGTCTATCAGTTTCTAGTTACAAAGGTTTGTTCATACTTGGTGTATGTACAAAAGACTGAAGGCACTTCTCAACCAACCTAGAATTTTCAAAAATTGCTTTATTGCGTTAGGTTCCTTAAATTTTCTCCCATTGTCTTAACCCAAAAAAAATCTGAAAAATCTTCTTAATACCTCTTCTGCTAAAAACTCAACAAACAACTTAACATTTGACTAAATATTTATTTTCCAGCTGGCCGTAGGTATGAAATGGCGGCTTACGGTGACATTTCGATGATTTCACCTCCATCGTCTTCCATTTCAAACGGCCAGGATCCTTTTGGACAGCTGCCGCCACTGCCACCGCCACTGCGTTCAACACAAGTGATTCAACCTCTATCGGTTTTTCCAGGTGCGCTAGCTCGTTTCTTTACAACTGTTTATTTCGTTTTCATAGAGCGCTGAATTTTCACTTTTTCTTTTCTTTTTTATTTTGTTTCCCCCTAATGGTTTATCATTTTCTGCCCATTTCCCCCCCGAATCGGACCACTTTAGAGAACTTTTGTTTTTGTTATAAATGTTTATAGTAATTTTTTTTTGTGGTTATCATTCTTTTTCTTAAAACTCTAAGAAATTGGATAGGTTTCCTTTCTTTTAATTTGTGTAACAATATTTTTTTATATTAAGCACATTTTTTTAAAAAAATTAAAATTAAATTATTTTTTTAAAACACCAAGCCCAGCAATATAATTTTCTGCACAATTTAGTATACAGAACAAAAATTGCAGTCCTATGCACAACATATGTAAAAGAAAAATACAATTTTCACATTTAACATAAACAATTGTTTATGTTAAAAATAAAATAGAAAAAAAAAACTTACAATCTAAGGAAACATAATATATATATACATGTATGTTTCTTTTTTCTTCTTTCGTTCTAATTTTATATATAATAATCGTGTGGCTTTATCGTTGATTTTGTTGTAGAGTGAGTATTTTGCTGAGATTTTTTAATAAAAATTATTTTTAAATAATATTTTTAATTTTTATTTTCGAACAACTTTCGGTTTTAATGGTTTTTTCGTTTTGGTTTTAGTTTATTTTTTTCCTAATTAGTTTTGTGTTGAATACTTTTTATTTGTCTTTTTCGAAAGCAACGGTAGTGTTTTGTTTTTTGTTTTAATGATAGTTGAGTGCTTATAAAAATTTTTAAAATGACTTTTGTAAATGAATGGCAATTAAAAATAAATAAAAAAATAATTTAGTGTCCAATTTGAGTGAAGACTCCTACGATTATGTTTTTGGTGGTCCACGTAAGACCCCACCTTCATCAACACTTAAGCTGACCTCGCCTCCAATTAGACTGAGATCTGAAGGTAAGTTTGTTATTTTAATTTTATTACATTAAATGTTGTTTGGTATTTATAAATAATTTTTATTGATGAGATCGATAGTTTTTTGCAAGTATGTTCAAGGTTTCTGTTCTCTTGTGTACACATACCAAAGTACATATATCCTCTGTTGGGAATATGTATGCATGAAATTTTTTTTCGAAAGTCTTACATAACTAAACCCAATGTGACGTGATGTTGTTATTATGTATGTCGCGAGACGTATTTAAAACGTCCTTCCTATCCTTACACAAAAATATTGTTTTCGTGACAATATAGCTAGGGTTTATGGATATTATTGTACGTTTTACCGAGACATTCCCTCTAGACTTAATGTTTATGGTGTACATCCGGAAGTGGTTCCAACAATTGTAAATTTCTGCTTTTTTCGACGGTAGATGCTAATTTGAAATTCTTTTGAATTCATTGTAATCATTTCCGTAGAGACGAACTTAGAACTCCCAGATATCATCCCAACGTGCCTACAGATAGTTGTGCACAACAGTAGTCAAAAGAACGATGACGTTCGCGAAGCCTATAACTTATGTACTTGACGGCGCGGCATTGACAACCTGATACATGTTATTCCACAGAAGGGGAACTGATCCTTTAGCAACGCCTGCTGACACATTGCAGTGTTTCTTTAAAGGCATCATATCTTACTTTTACAGCTGCATGTGGGTTTGCGTCTGTCTTATTCTGTTGGTCAACTCCATCGCTATACATACTAGAATAAGTGTCACCAATTTCTGTCCAACCTGTGCATATACTATCCGATAAACATTTTTCTGTTTATTGTGACTAAATTGATAGAATCCTACATTCATTCCACTTATTCAAGTCCACATGTATCCTATAATAAACCATTTCATTGAATCGATTCTAATTGCCAATTGTTGTTGAATTGCAAAAAGGCTATATACACATGTCCTATTGGACAGGTATCGCACATCCAATCTGTCTTGCAATTCATTGCTTACGAAACAACCATTATCATTTGTGTTAAAACTATCGATCTCTCTAAAGAACTGCTAGATATCACGAGACAGTAAACAAAAAAGCACTCAATACTTTCTCTCCTCGAACACGCGATTTGTTCGAGAACACTCATTCATTCTAACCTCTTTTATTTTATTTTTGTTTCTTTTTTTTCTATCCTTCAGCCGGTCATCATCGAAGTGATGGTATTGTAAATAATGGCAGATTATATCGACATTCATTTAGTTATGCACCAAAACGATCCAGAAACGTAGGTGGTGGTGAACGAGAATCAAATGCATCGAGGAGATGTCATGGGGAGGACGAAGCAACACTGCGACAATTGCTTCTCGAGTATGTACACAAAATTTATTTATTTTTATACATATACATATGTATGTATGTATAAATTGTATTTAAAGAGTTTTTCGTTTTGAATTGAATTTATTTTTATAAATATATATTTATATACATATACATAATATCTAATGTCCTGTTTATATGTGCATTAAAGTTTTCATCTGGTGCATTCACATAAAACACTCGAACACACTCAAGACAGTATCAATCTGTAAACATTTTTTTTATACGAAAACAAATGATGTCCTGACAGGAAAATCAAATGTTTTTATTCATACACTACTACTACTACTATAGCTTATGTGTTTGTGTTATGTTTTTCTTTGGTACATTTAGTTATCACATAAATTTTAATTATAGCCAGTAAAAGAAGAAAAAAAAAACAAAAAAACAAAAAGAAATAGCATGGTATAGAGTGAAAATCCTTTCAATATCGATGTATTGCTTAATTTGAAAAAAATTTATTAAGTACATCTTATCCAATGATAATATACATAACTATGTTTACTAATGTTGAGCGTTCTATATTTTTCATACTATTTCCCAGATCTTTACTAAATTTTTAATAAAGCTCGCATGATATAATATTATTCACTGCCACTATCCTGTGTGCTTCAGTAGCCTTTTTTGACAACAATTTAGACTTTCATTATTTGCCAAGTGCTTTCCTTAATCTTTGAAGTATTCATTTCTTAACAAAATTTACGTTTTCAAAGCATTTTTATCCTCATAGTCCATATTGCATATTCATTTCTTGCCATCAAATTGATTCGTCCTTAAAAAAAAACATAGTTTATACCTTCCATTTGAAAATGCAGTTTTATGTTTGAAAAAGTATTTCTTAGCCATTTGGTGTGCTTCGCGTCATATAATGGGTAAAGATTGGGAACGTGTAGTGCTAGTATTTAACCAACTATTTGTAATTGTCATCAATAAGGTTTTGCTTTTCAAATCATTGCAACTCTGTTACTCTGAATATGGTAATAGACTCTGAAAGATTAAGAATCCTTGAGGTGCTCTTGAAAATTCAAAAAAAAAAAACAGTAGCTTTGAAATCGTGATTTTGAAAAAAATTTATAAGAATTGAATACTCGTTGAGGTTCTACGACGAGGTAACTACATGGAATACTTTACTGACTAACGAATAATTAACATATTTTCTCCTTTAATCCTCATCAATTTAAAACACACTGTTTTCTATACCAAGGGTCCTAGAATCCACGATCGCCTGGTCTTTAAAACGGAGATTAGCTCGTCGTGTCGTCTAAAACAGTCAAATAGGTAGAACACCCTTTTTGTTGGGTTATTGTCTATACGCTCAATGTGTTTTGAGTCATTTTAGTTGTTAAGACTTAGGTGACCTAGATTTACATCTATGTACATATATAGGTCTTCATTCATCCTAGCACACAGGAATTCTAAATCTGTTCAGTAGTCGAATGTTTGTAACGTAATTTACTTGGCGAATGAAACCATTTTTAGTTTCTAGAAGCTTACGCTCAGGTTTATTCCTCTGCAAAGGTTCAAGACCTTAGGTAGGTAGGAACGTATGTAGGCGAGGTGGAAGTGATCTAAAACGCCATACTCAAGTCAATACAGACGTATTGTGATGCCCATAGGGAAGAGGTATGCCTTGGGTTGCTTGGTTAACCTTGTTCTTTAGGTATGGTTCAACTTCTTATTGAGATGAAATTGCAAATGAAACAGTTGTAATGAAGTTCAAGATGTCGTTCACTGGACCATCTATTGTTTGGTTGCCTCAATCCCTGCTTCCAGCTCCAATGTGCAAGGCGGGATGTTCACCGTGTTGTCGACTTGTTCTGATCTAGATTCCGAACCTCCTCTAGCCGATCTTTGGATGAACCATGAATTTTATTTCGATAGCAGAAATCGCTTTTTTTTGCTGCTTTTCAACTCTGATCTTAAACGTTTTAGTGCAAACCTGCTTTATAAGCAGTTCTGGGTAAGATCTGTGCTCAGGCGATTTAAATATTTCCATCTTGCTTTTACTTCAATATTATCGAAGAGGTGTTCCACGTCCAAAAAGCTTGTATTTTAAGTACATTCCCTTTTTGATACTTACCATTAGACTTGCAAACTCAGTATTCCATCATACATGGTGAAATACTCTCAAACCCAACCCTTGTGTAAGAATCCACTATACAGACTTTTAATTTAATCTAGGACTAAAATTTAATTTAAAAATTAATACTTATTTAATTGTATCTAAAACCACAAACTCTATCGATGTGAAAGGATTTTTACTCTTCAGGCTAAACAAAATATATATTGGCAATATCTACACTAGAGAACTTCTTACACTACTAACAATCTAAAAAGCACCCTTCTGTTAAAGAAAAAGTTGCAACAAAATACTCACAAACTGATATAAATATACGCACAACACCAAAGATTAATGTTTTAATTTTTTTATTTAATGCACATTCGGGTTATATGTTTTTTTTGATTTAAAAATAAATATATATAGTTCGACTTTAAAACGCAATTATAGACAAATTTTCTTTTTATTTTTGTTTATAGATATGCATAAATTGATCAGATTATGTTAATAAGTGTGGTAATATAAATAAATAAATAAAAAAAAAAAAAGAAAACACATTAAATAAATCGAAAATATTACTCACACTTTATAGCCTAGTCTGTTTGGGCACGTACGACATTCACCAACCTGCAAAAAGAAAAATAAAACTATAAAAGAATTAAAGAAATAAGTAAATTTTTTGAAAACCAATTCAAAAACGCGTTCAGAAATGAAATAATTATAAACAAAAATCATTCGTTGCTTTTCCAAAAAAAAAAAAGAAAGTTACGCGTTCATTACAAGCCAATCAAAAAAAAAATCAAACAAATAAAGCATCAAAATGATGGGCACTATGCCACCAAGGTACATATCAATTCATTATTTTTCCTCTATCTATATAAATATGCAAACATTTTTCTTTTTTTTTAAATATTGTTATTTTTTTGAGATTGAAAATATTTGAAACTAATTTGTATATCGTTTGCATTTTAAAATGAAGTGTTTAACTTTGATTTTTGGTCAGATATTTTTTATTAATTTTGTTTTTTTCGTTTCGAAATTGTTTTCTTGCTGTTTATCGAAAAAAAAATACACTTTCTCATTGTCATTTAAGAAAATATGTATTTCATTCTCATAATGCCTTTTGTTTTGTGTTCCGAGATTCATTGTCGTTTTGCTTATTAGGTATATTATTACCAAAATTTATATTATTTTAGCATTTCGATTAGAGAACTGGTGTTTACGTGTTGTATATGTAAATATGATAGGTGTCCAATTCAATGACTATTCCGAAAATTTCTTATGAATGTAAGAACTTACTAATCGTATAATTTCTTTTGCCATTCCTAAATAACTAGCCTCTAAAAAAAAAATAAGAACACTAATAAGCAAACAAAATGTAACGATGACTCTCGGAACTCACTGTACTTATATATATATACATATAAATATCTACAATCATCGTCTTCATGTTTCTTTTTTCTATTTATTTTCGCTTCTTCTCCAATTACTCTCAAAACTAAAACTCAAACTCGAAACTAAATCATATATCAAAACAAAATAAAACTAAAAAAAAAAAATCTCAAAATTACATTTAAAAATAAAAATCAAATTTTTAGTCGGATGGTTCTCACACCACTGAATGAGTATGAAACTTTCTGAACAACCTACTATATACTATATACTTTAAACAAATACTAACTTTTTTTATACAGTTTTCGCTGATTTTGTTATAGTTTTCTCCCTCTCATCATTACTCATTATCATTGCATTGCAAAATGTATCTGTTTGATGTTCTCATTGTACATAAATTGTTAATTTGTATAATTTTTTTTTTCATCTTCAGATATATGAAATTTGTATCGTAATTTGCTAAAAGAAATATTTTAATAGATAAACATATTATTAATTTTGCATGACATATAAGCATATAACACAAATAACTGATATAAATTATAAAAAAAAATGAGAATATTATGCAAAGTATTATTAGAAAGCTGGCAAAAGATGAATAGATTCCTCTGTTAAGCATAAGAAAGTAGTTTCGGGTTAGCGAGAGAAATAAATTTAGTTCGATAAAATTCAGGATAGATGACTTAGACAATTTTGCAGAGTTGAAATATCAAAAGCACGTAGTTCATAGAGCATCGACGCACTTGTATACAAAAAATTGCAAAACAGCACTAAATACAATTTGCAATCATCATACACTGCAGTTGCTAAAAAAAAACATTCATAGTATCATGCACAAACAATTTATTTACATGTACTTTCAAATAAATTGAAAGTAGCTAGGACATAGGCTCTAGAATGTAAAAATATAAATTGAATGCATTTAGTCAAAATTAAAACAACTTATGAAATTAAAATGAAAAGTAATGTGTTTAAAGTTTTGTTTGACTTTCACTTAACAATAATAAATACTCAATGCAAATATTAAGGATATGCTTATGTTGTGCGGGGTACACACTCACTTGCAAATCTACGAATACTATGTCCTTTTTTTTCGGTTTGAACATGGATGCCAAGGATTTCACGGACATAAGTATTAAGTTTTGCATGTGGTACGCCGCATTTTTCGAAAAGTCTATAAAAAAATTACAAACGGTCAAATGGAGTAGTTTTTAAAAAATTCGGCCCAAAGTTGTTGTCACAAAAAAAGGGTCAACTCATATTTAAATCACACAGCGACAACTTTACTCACTTGTTTTACTTAGTTCCTGTCGCTCCTCGAGGGTTCATTCTGCTTCGAGCTCTGCAATGCGTTTTAGCATTGACCTCGATGACCTCGATTATTTTTCAATTGTTCTGCGCCACTATTGCGTAGGGTGGCCCACTGTCCCGGGTTTTTCTTTGCTTGGACCAACTGTCATATTTCACTTCAGACTTCAAAGTCCTCAGACACTTTACCGTTGTGTAAAACATGACATGTTTGTTTACTTGTTTTAGTCTGCGTCCCCACCGGCAAATCGAACTATAATACGTTATCTCGACAGAAGCCAAGCAGAGATACAAACCAAGAGCCCCCGAGTTGTCGTTGGAGAGTTCTTTAAAATTCGATATGTTTGATAAGTTCTTTTTAACTTTTAACGTAAAACAATTGTTTTCAGATATTATCTGAAGAAGTCTGGCACCGTCAAATCTGGTCATCTATCCGGCCAGTTCAAATCACCAAAAGCGGGAGATCATCACGATCACACAATGACATTTAACGCCATTTGCAAAACTATGGCACATTCACATTATGACATTACTTTTGCCCCACCTTTTATATCGGAGAAACACTCTGAGAGTGGTTCACAACCTAATCATATTTCTTATGGCTAGGTTTTATTTCATACGTGTTTTTTGTTAAGTAATATATTTATTCCATGAAACGTTAAATTACATAACCTTCTGGTCAAAGTGATTTCTTACTCTCATTGTTGCCTGCTTTCAAACCATTTAGTCGAAGGCCTGAATAGTTCCATTCTGTTTGATAAAAAGAATGAAGCAAATCTTTCTAAAGCAAATGATTGAAAGCACTGATTTTATGAAAATATTTTAGCTTCATGTATGTACATATATGAATTGTTCCAAAGCAGAGATGTTGGCTATGAAGCAAATAAAAATCCTCATATGTCTTTAGCGAATGAAAAATATTAACTATGTGCGTATAGACATACAGATACATACATGTCTATTAATCTCTTGATTCTTATACATTATTTATTACTTCGTCGAAACCCACTCTTTTTATATATTTACATCATTTGCAACCTTTTAAAAAAAAATTTTCAACTGCTTTTCTCGGAAAACTTTCAAAGAAATTTTTCTGGAAGTTTAACTTCGGAATGATGTAGGCAGCTGGCGACATAATCAATCCATTTCGTAGCCTGTCTAGCATTTTACTATGACAGCAGAGCTAGATAATCTACATAATACCTACAATCCCTGAGTGTGATTACATAGTAAGTGAAAACGTATTTGATATGCATACATATGCATGTAGCTCCAATTAAAGGAAGTACAGTGCATTTGACTGCTTAGTGGGAGTTCAAAGTCCGAGTCTCAGACATCTTACATCTCTTGCGAACGTTTGACAAACATTCGATTGTATAACAATACGAAAATGGCTTACAACTGCATGGCATTTTATTCACGAGAAAAATATAAGACTTACAACATAATTGTTTGTGAGTAGCTAGGTTCTATAATAAAGAATTAATTTTTATCACAACTCACCTCAACTTAAATAAGCAAATGAGGACTGTTGATATTTTCGTGTGGTAACCTAGATGTCACCCATTTTATTTCTATTAACATCAAATGGATGCATTCAATATAAGCATATTTAGATGCCTAAATCCGTAAAAGAGAACAAATAAAAGAAAATTTGACGTGGAATATTTTATACATTTCCTTATTCCTTTGGAATAAGGGTTTTCACATACCATTTATGAAAATGAAATGATGAGAATTTTTCACTCGGTTGTGTGGCTTGGATACCACACTTTTTTTAGTTTTTACTTTAAGTCCTACAATTTTTCCAATTATTCTATCTCTCTTCCCTACTTAAGTATGTGCTATCAAAATAAAACTATTCATTATGTGAATGTAAACAATTTCAATAAACAATTCAGTCGTGTTGAGTTAATACATAATAAAGTCAAAAAATTTATTTATTTTCCATTGTTTTGTTTCAACTTGAAAATTAAAACAAATGCAACAAAGTCCCTTTCGGTAGACCAACTCGAGGGTGATTTGAATTGTGATTCAGATCAACAATTCAATACTATTGGCCTCGCTTAAAACAATCCGTTAAATAAACTTTAGCAAAAGCCATTCAATTTTACAATGTTGCATTCAGGTATCCACTTTTAAGAGAGTGCTCTGCAATCAGCCCAACAATACCAGTCATACTCAATCAAAATAATGCTAAATGGACGTTAGAGCAGTGCAGCCTGCCAGACTTTAGTCAAAGAACAAAACAATTTAAAACACAATGAAATTTCATTAAACAGCTTCAATTCAGTAAAAGATAAATCATTACGAACAAAATGAAACTGCTGCGCCGCGCCGTTCTTCATCGTTCGTTTGTTCATAATATCCTTACAAGTTATCTCAACATTTTCACTGCTTTAACCCCATTTTCAAAATCATTTTCTTTTGACATTCAACCATAGGCAAATTGGCACAATCAAAACTGGCATAATGGCCTCTTCACCAAATCATGCTTTTGTCTCTCCATTTCAAAAAAAAAAGAAGGGATTTTCGTACTTTCTTTCTCGCCCACTATTTTTCAGTTACACCTTTTTTCTTATTATGAGTTCTTAGTTATTCGTTTTCTTTAACAAAAAAAAATTCTTTTGTTTTCCACAATACAATAGGTATAAATGCAAACGTCAGTAGATGAAAAAATCGAAACGAATTGAATCGTGGTTCTGTATTTTCAGCAGAGTTGGTGAATGTCATATGTCAAGTGATTTATAATACAAACTTTTGTGCAAATCAATATTAACGCGTTCTTAATAGTTTTCCCCCAAACCCATTAGAAATGTATTTTTTTTTCATACACACACTAATAAACAGAAACAAACATGAAACTTTTTTAAAAATAGTGCACCCAGTCTCGAGTAGTTAAGTTAAGAAACGACAACGAGTAGGGTTGGGGTACATACACGTGTAGGGACAACAGTTAAGCATGCCAAAGCAAAAAGGCAACAATAAGTAGTGGCTGCTTAGACCAGTCCTAAACAATACTCTTCACTTTGATATAGAACATGTATTTATTTCTGTACAACCTACGAGTAATACAATAAAATGGGGCGGTGACGGATACATACTACATGTTGCGGGCATTGCTCATTGAGACTCAAGTGAGCAACAAGGAAGAATTTGAAGGAGTATAGCCACTCAGACCATGTTATGACTGAGATGGAACTGACCTAGAAATTTAATTGAACTGGCGTTGTAAGTGGTTTCAGATTACCTTTATTTTTCTTGTTTAGTTGGAACACTAACCTTCTTGGGTATCTGACAGAATGGCAAGGCTTTTTATTCAACAACATACTTGTAGTCATTTTACTGTCTGCTTAATATGACAACAGTCCTTGGTCAAAGTTTGGATCCATATTAAATGATTTATATTTAATCGGCTTATTAATAAATGGAGCACTGTTTTTAAAAACCTCAAAATTGCCACAAACATTTAGAGAGCCTACTGGCAGCTTACTTCTTAGGAAAATTTGCTTTGAAGGACTACCCTTTTAATTTTGGGACCCTCGGAAATCTACTTTTCTGGAAATTATTCTCGAACTATGAGCTTTGTCCACTGGGCTGGTCTTAAATAAAATGTCCCCATTGTATAGTTTTAAATATTGAAGAGTATTCTTTCCTTTTTTGTAGTTGCATAGATACATAAAGATACGTATGATGAGGATTTAAAAGTAAATTCTTTGACGTTTGATGTCAAGAAAAATTCTTTATTGTCTTCTGTTCTCGTACTCGTGTATTTCAATTCGTTTGAATTATTGTCTAAGAGTCCATCTTCCTTCAAAATTAAATTCCTTTCACTTGCAGAAGTATAAAGATTAAGGCTTCAGACTAAGTGAGTTAAAAGCTTTGGTCACTAAATGGATTCTGTACTTCATAACAGTTCAGGAATTTGGTTTCTGATTTACACCAGAGATGGTGCATAAGCTCAACCCCAAACTAAAGACGCCATTTTGTTTATTTTAATGGTGGCTACTTTTGCTATTGTGCCCTTTATGGTGGTACTTCGTGCAGTCATACGTAGAAGCATGATTCCAAAAATACATCTGTATTTCCAAGGACTGTATGTAATCTATGTAAAGTGCAAATATCGGTAGGTTTGTCAGTTCTATACGCCCTAAGTACGAGGATCCCTTAAGATATTTTCTAAATAAAACTTTCCTAATGGGGATGTGTCATTGAAGCAAGTCTATTTTCTAATAACTCTTAACCTTCGCGCACATAAGAACCTCAAAGTAAAACCTCTACAAGTCACATCTTTCGCATAATTAAACCCGGCCTCTGATTGATTATGCGAGAGATTTTTTCATTAAGAAATATGGGAATAAAACAAAGAAACTATATTCCTGACACTCGTAGAAGGACGACAGGAGTACAATAAAAAAAATATATATATATCCGCACAAAAGAAATCTAAGACTTATTCGAGGTGAAAGGAGAAGGCCACCATAACTATACAAAACCCAAGTTTTGCACTGTTGCTGCATAGCACCACTAGGATATTGCATCACACTCTTCCAAGGAGGAATAATCACAATGACAAATATTTAAAAGAAGGATATCTCTGGCGTATGCACACTCTACCATATCGGCATGTGGATACTTTTTCATCCTTTCTTAGATATGATCATATGCACGAATGAGAGAGAGTGTGTAAAAATTGCTTTATGAAAACTTGAAAAGCCATCTTAGAGAATGAAGTTGATTTGCTAAAAAAAAAAGGACCTCCTCAAGCATTCACAGAATGGATGACTGCAGGCGGCTTGGTAGCACAACGATTGCTTTTCAGTGCTTCTCTGTGCGGGAGTGTGGGGAATAATAATGGTGGCAGTGGTTTTGTGGGTTGGTTAGAGGTGCTATAGATATCTTGATCATACATAACAGATGGTATCTGTTAAATATGTTTCACGGGCATTCATATAACCTAACATACACAACACACATAGCGGCCATAATAAATTGCTCCCATATGACGCCTGACTAACTTCAACACTGCCTCCCTCCAAAAAACCACCCAAAACTTGAAGCGTGTAATTGTTAGCCAAGCTCCTAAGGGGGGGTGTTGGTGGTGTTAGTGGCAACAGTGCTCAAGGAGGGTTGTATGGGTGTCTTATGTGAATCTCAAGAGAATTGTTGAATAGTTTATAATAACTCGTGTGTGCGTTTTATACTCTCGAGTGTGTGATATATAATGAAGGACATCTCCATTCTTGTCGTCATAATTTCTCTTCTATTACCATCACAAAAAAAAATAAGGAAATGAAAATAAAAATCCATTTTCCATATGCAAGGAAATACAGTGTATAGTGGTGCGTAAAAGGATTCTAACAGCACAAGACTGTAGTTTTTTGTTCATTTTTCTTCTTGATAAAGCTGGAGGTTTAGACTTTATTAAGCTAGTTAGACGTTTTTTGGATGTTAGCTTCTTAGATACAGCCTTCCTATACAGTCAACACCAACACCTTTTAAAAGGCTATTCCATTTTCTTCTCTAGTCTACATGAAAGTGTTTGAAACCTTTTCACAGTCACTGTAAGGACAAGCGTATCGCCAAATAGCTTTAAGAAACCACGCATATGGGGAGACCAGATTTAGAAATATAAAAAAAAACAGCAGCTCGGAGTGAATATGAAAATCCTACAAAAACAACGAAAATAACAAACATGGAATATTCCTTCTTTGCAAACAGGACTCCTGATATGTTTATGCGGAACCCATGCATTAAGGATGTTTTACTGTTTAGTTTTTTTTGTTTTTATTCCTTGAGGTACGAGTAGGTAGAGGTACCCATAAAGTTGCTTCTCAGTTGCATACTTTTGCACCCAAAATATGAGTCTCATTCAATTCTGCACACACAAAAAAAAAGTATGTGTATAGCTGCGATGTATCCTCCTCGTCCTTATTATTAGTTTCTTTTTTTTGTTAGTGCACCATGTGTATGATATGTGGGAGGAGAGATTTGCAATTGGAAATTGTGTTAGAGGTTGTAAAGGATGCTGTAGGACAATTGTGGTAACAGTGATAAATAGACGAAATAGGTGGGTGTTTTTTTTTTGTTACCCTACTGCCATCCTTTCTGTGTGCCGGCTTGGAGACTATAAATTCAATGGGAGTGTAGGGGTGTATGAAAAATGCAGGCACACACGAGAAGGGATACAATTTAGATATGATTCCTGAATGCTCATCGAATGCATATACATATGTACATACATACATACCTATATATGTACATATCTAAATAGTTACGGTAGTGTACCTTACTGTTATACATACCTCCATAGATACATGCATACATGTGTATGTAATTTTTTTTTGTAGATGGCAAGGAAGGTGTTAGAATTTATTGTTTTGAGTGCACATGCATTGTGCAGAAGGTGAAGTTGTGCTGATATCAGATGACATTTATGTGATGATTGACAATGAAATATGATCAAAATGTTCTCTCACACCGAGTGGGTTAATTGATGAACATGTTATGTTGTATCGGGAAGTAGATAAATTGGAATTTTGTTATATTTGAAGGAAGGATGTTAGAGTAGAGGTAAATTAAATTTTGGTCGCTGTGCTAAATTGTGTCAATCAGCATTTTGGGTTGTAAATATTGGATGTCATAAAAGCTAGAAGATGAATGAAAATTTAAACTATGTTTGATTTGTCTTGTTGATTTGTTAAAGTAAAAAACTACATCTCTCCTATTTTGGAAATAATAAAGCTTCTAACGAGATCTAAATTGATTCAGAAGAAATCACGAAGTAAGATGACTGTAATAGTTCAGCCGCTCTCAGTTTATGCACGAATGCATCGGGGATATCTGTGTAAGATCATTGCTCTGTATTAGTATAGTAAAGTCTATCTTTTCGAAGGTATGCCTTACCGTACCTACTTACACTAAGAAGTCATAATTTAGTCTCCTCTTTTTAACTAACAGACTAAAGCCCACAATCAGTCAATGTTTTGTGATGGTATAACATTTCTTATCATGAGCAGATCCCGGTTCTAGCTCTCAAGGCCATTGATTGAAATTTTGATTTCCGGGCTAACATATTTGCATATTGCTTCCTTTCAAACATTCATGTAATGCTCAATGAATTGTTAAATATTCGAACAAATTCAGATAGTCGTGGCTTTATTAGCGGAGTGCAAGATGAGTCTCAAGCTAATTTTTATGATCAGTCTAAAAATAAGGACGCCAATGGGAGCGGGAAAACACGACTTAATTAGAAGTACGCATCAGCTGATACGATCGTCGTGGTGCTGGTAATCCGTTTTTCTTCCTATGTGGTTGCAGAATCTTCTCCTCTTTATTCTAAGTGAGGCAGCTACCAAATCTAAGCTAACCTAACTGGACTCAAAAAATACCACTGCACCATCTACACTTAAAATGCAAATAAGTACGTCCAATAGCGGCTACCAAGATCATTGTCAGTTCTTTAGCACGAATCATAGATCACTTAAGTACACAGAAAAAAAAGAAAAACAAAATCTGTTCCCTGTACAGATTTCTAAAGTGTAAGAGTTGTCATTACACTCAAAATAAAATATCAGTCAAATGGTAACTTTTTGTGAAATTTTGGGAAACGGTTTGGAACAAAGACGACCGAGTATCATTTGTGCTTTGAGTTGTTGAATCATCTTAGGGTGGTTCATATACGAATACATAGATTTTATTTTTAAAAACAAAGAAAAAAATTCAAAGAAAAAAGTCAAAACAGGTTAATTTTAATTAATGTGTAATTATAATATCTATTTTAAAAATATTAGCTCTTTGTCCGATTTAAAATGAAAAGAAAAACAAAAAAATGGTGACATCTACAATAATTGACAATATAAATGAACACCAAAACAAACCAAAGTTCACGCTATAGGTTTGTTCAGTTTGACAACCTCTCATAGATTGATGAACTGAAAAGGATTTCAACTAGATTTCGTTGAAATCACGAGATTTCGAAAGCTTGAAAATGGGAAAATCTTAGAGATTTAAGAAAATTTACTAAAACCTCGGCATTTCATTCGGTGCTGCGTACGTGCATACATCTAGTTAGAACCAGTTTTGTTTTCTAAAAGTCATGCATCATCGTACAACGGTCAATATAGGACTTGTGTACGTACACCGTACAGATGTATGTACGTATGTACATAAAAAATCTTCATTAAACAGGCATTTATCTCACATGTATGAAGGTACTCATGTGTGTCTTAAAAAAAAAAAAAAAAACAACAGATATATTGATGCCTGCAATTGACCCAGTATTTCATATTTAGATATAATTAATGTGATAAGGAGACACTATAAAATACCAAAGGATAACTTTTGCCCCCATTTTTGCCTCTATTGTTCAACATACCCTCTCTTCCTACTATAAATCATCACATTTTCACAAAATTGTCTCGTCCATTACAAATAACGTTCATAAGAGAGCACAAAAATCAACTCCTCCGGTACTAATAAATTATCCCACAATGGCTTCGTTCCCTACCGCTCTGCTGGCTCAGTGTATTTGTAAATACAAAAAGTTCCATAAACTAAAGCTGGTGAAAGGACAAAAGGCTCCTTCTGCGTTAACACGTCTCCCTATCTCATTCTGTATCCCTGTATCCCTGGCTCTGGGTAAGCCTATGTAACCATCATGTAGAAAACATATTAATTTTACATGACTGCCATGCATTACTGCGAGCGAAAAATCCATGTACAAGGAAACACATCTGCAGGTGCATAGAATACCATCAAACAACCACATCATCCCATAAATATACATAAACCTAGTCATAGATACATCACATCCAGCAGGATAATGTAGTTGCTTCCGTCCGCGAAACCACAGTCTTACCGCCTGCCACAGCCTCCATGATTGCATTTATGCATTTTATTTCTCATTTTTAATAATTTGCATGGCATTTTCCATCATTTTTCCATTTCCTCTCGTGCATATAACACAAATTTTTTTTTATTCCAATTTATACATAAATAGTTTTTAACTCTCCGCGAAATGGTAGCAGAAATTATAATAACTTGTTAGCTAAGTAGTTGGCTATTCCCGATTTTCATCCAAATACCTATTCGTAGCTCGTGATTTTTTTTTTTTATTATTTCTGTGCCTGTTGCAATAAGCTGAGTCTATCCTTGTGCTCTCTGTAGGAAGTAGGATTTGCACGTAGTGTGCTACATAGAGGGCTTATTATCCTTTTCGATTGTGTTGAGCTTCGTTTTTGGTTTTATTATTTTTTTTTCTGTATGGAAAAAAGAGTAGACCTCTCGGATACATTAAATACATTTATTCATGTAATTTCATTTCATATTATTTGCAATAAGTTTGAGTCCTTCGTTTTTAGTTGAACAAAAAAAAAAAAAGAAAGATATTTTTCAAGGATATTTTGGAGTAATAATGAAAATGTTTTTAACTTTTTTCTCGTGCTTGCCACCTTTACTTGCGCAGTTTGCAAAAGCAAGTTAGCGTGATGAGCATGAATCTATCAGCCAAGCTGGATGAGCTTCAGAGAGGCGATCGACACTTGGAGACGACAGTCGCCTTGTGTGAAATACGAACACAGCTGCAGGAGCTAACGAAGTCCGTTGAGAGTTGCCAGAGTGAAGTTTCAGAGGTAAGTTTTATAGCTTTTATTTTAATAACAAATTTCAGGCTGCTTTCGATGTACATTACAAAATACGTCAGAGTATACTTAATGCTTCCATCTCTGCACATATTGAACAAATAGGAATAAAAAAAGAATTTAGTATCGCAGTTCCCACTCTAATCTTGACTTGACCTAGTTTTTTGCTGAGATGCGATACATTACATACTTTCCAAACCAGAATCTAACTTTTAGATTTTAGGCTGTACTTATGGAGTAAAATGGTAATTCTCAGCGACTTTTCAAAACACCTTCTTGTTATGTACTATTTTCAAGCATAAATCCCAGTCAACTGATTTATTTGTGTACATTCATTCTTGTTGGTATGCGTTATATCACTTCTTCATTTAATGTACCACAAAAATCAAGTTCTGACCTTTCCATCCATTTTGTCAATACACAGGAGGGTGTAAAATTCTCCATGGACACTGTGTGTAGCCTATGTTGCAATATATTCTCGACTCCATGCTGTGCATGTTTATGTGCTGACGAAAAATCCTGCGGTACTACCTTCAAAGCACTCCTTTCCAGGAGCAGATTTGGCATTCCTTTACTATTTTTCTCAGCTGTCAGAGATTGCAGATTTTTCATTTGTAGTTGCTGCAATTTCGAATTTAATAACTCTTTCATAATTTATATTTTAGGTGAAACGTGATATGGTAGCAATCAAACATGAATTGGACACAGTGCAACAAGTTAAAGAGGAAATTGAAGAACTCCGGGAGTATGTGGACCGTTTGGAGGAGCACACGCACAGACGGAAGCTAAGACTTTTAGAACAAGTTTGTAGCTTAAATTATTTGCCATGTTGTGTAATTAAATATATTTAACATTTTTTCTACTCACACTTTCCAAATAATGACAAAAAGCAAAAAAAAAAAAATACGCAAAAAACACGAAAAACAAAATTGATTATTTTTTTTATTTATTATTTCAATTTTACTTTGTAGACATTCTACTTTTTTGTGTATTTAATTTATAATCATAATAAATAAAATATTTTTGCTTTATCTCCCGTTGACACATTATTTGTTTTATTTAATTTAATAAAAGAACACGAACATGATTGTTCGTTGGGTTTTTCCTTTTTTATTTGTTTTATATATGTAGGTATATTTTTCAATTAATTTGTTTTATTTATTTATTATTTTAATGAAATTCCAGAATTTTTTAATTTGCTCCCTGAAACCATAGTAATATATATATTGTGGTGAAGAAATAATTATGGGAAACAACCACACACAGTGATTGAAAAAATTGTTCATCAAATGAAATGGCAGCTGGTAAAAGGGGAACCCGATGAGTTGAGAGATGGTTATGTGTTTATTTGGCTGCGATGTGATTTCAATTTATCCAGTAAAATATGAGAATGTTGAAATGAGTTTATATACATAAATGTACAAGAAACCCGACATGATGTTGGTTCAAATAAAATAACATATTACGGATTTTTGTGTTACACATTCTGGTTAATGAAATCAAGTATGGGACTGTCGGGACTGTGTCTAGTGCCAATAGCAATTATTTTTGTGGGCGGCAGGCATCCTTTGTAATGGACGGAAAAATTATCATATTCTGTTCTCATAATTTTCCCATTTTCACTACATCTTGTGCAAATCATGGGAACTGTTTGGGTGAGAGAAAATAATTTAAAATGAAAATTAATGAATGAATGCCCCTATGACGTTTCTTAATCTATGTAGTTCGGAATCTGGCTGAAAGAATCCTTTTGCTACTAAGCCAGTAGACTCCCGAAGGTCTTTTTTGACAGCAGCAAGCTCATTCCGTATTCGTGATAACCGTCGGGTTTTCGAGAGTAAACTGGGACAGTGCTACTACTTTCTGGCGCTATTAATAAAATTAAGCTTATACCGAATAAACTTATGTTCCATTTGGTGATACTTGGGGTTATCACGAATCACGATAGTCTTCGCCAGGCAGAATGCTGTCTGTGTCGAAATGCGTGCTGACATTTGATAAACCATAATTGTAAAGATAAACCAATCTTTCTCCGGGTATAATAGCAAAAAGTCACTATGGTTGAGTTTTTTCTTATCGAGACATGGTGACAGTTTTGGTAGCAATAAGCTTTCAGCAGCGCTAAATGTCAACTCACGTTGCCTAGACAAAAATACAAAATTCTAGCCCTGCTCTATAGCTTAAATGCACAGGAGTTTACATATGTAGTTTCCAGATACAAAAAGGATGAAATTTCATGATATTAGAGGCCTACTAATATTACATTATTTACATCGTTTATTTGTAAATAATGATTTTACAGATTTCCATTGCACTTTACTTACTTGCTTACTTACTTAGGTGGCGCTACAGTTCGGGGTGAACCTGGTCCCCAACCAATGAACCTACGTCGCACTTTACCCATAATAAAACAATTATACCAAGACTTGGGCTGACTGCGGCGCTAAGCTGTTAAAACCAGAGCTGAATCAAGTCCATTGCATTCAATATGGACCAACACTTCACCCACGTGATTGTTCTTGATCCCAAAATTGGAAAAAATTGTTGTTTTCGTAGAGAGCATTAATGAAAAATCAGCACCTCCTTTCAGCCTCCTATTACTGGGCCTAGGGTGCAATAGATGATCCAAAGGTAGTTATAAAGTGAAATAGATTTTGTAACCATTAACATGAAGACCATTTAAATCGTTGAATCACTAAGAACGATGACAAATTAAGTGTGTCAAGATCCACGTTGCACAAGAAATGCATTATATAACAAATAATTACAATCAACTTCCACGCCATCTATTCGACAACCTTGTAGAAACTGAAAAGCCTAAACTAAAAAATACTGAATTTGTTTTTCGCTTATTTCTACTTATCTCTATATCAAGCCATTTGGACAAGAGTTTCAAAAACTATTCTCGCTTTCGTAAATGGTACCGAAATTTGCTCAAAATTCAATGTTCTAGCACATCTTAAAGTTGCGACCATCAATTATGTTACACGTACTCCCTGTACATTGAATAATAATAAAAAAACAAATATTGACCAACAAAATATTCTGTTTTATAACAACATAATACTGCAGGATCAAAATTGACAAAAAGGCTATCACATGTTAGTGCATAGAGCACACAACATAAGCTACGAGTGTAAAGTCATTTAATATATTTCATGCAGTCCCTACCTAAAATTGAATAAATCAAAACTAACCCTACGTGCACCTAAAAAATTATGCTCTTGCTTTGACTGGTTCTATTTGACCAAATCCTTTCAACTTCACTACCCAGTACTATAAATTTCTTCCAACAGAGCAAGGATCAACAATTACAATAATTAAATCAAACAATACCTGTCAACCCCTTGCTATTCAGCTGAAAATAATAAAGCAAATTTTTGGAAAATAAACCCTTCGTTGAATTTATTCCTTTGTATCTCCCGCTTCCTGTCTGTTGTTTATATTGCATGCATCAATGAACTACATTTTAAAGTTAACAATGTATTAATGACCATCGCTTCGGAGTCAAACAATTTAAAATTAAATTAATTAAGTCCTCGGAAACCTTTATATCTGCCACTCCTCTCCGCCAACAAATAACTTCAAATTATTCTCCAAATTAGCAAAAAATATTTCTTTTTCCTTATATACAAATTAATTTGTTAATATTCTCTCTGCACTCCCATTGAAATTAATTTTATTTATTACCATCAGCATTTTGTATTTTATTTAACATTTTACTTATTTCGATTGAATGAAATTGAATTGAAAAATAAAAAGAAATACGAACGTATATTTTTTAAAACTTTTAATTGATCCTAAATTTACCAAGAAAGAAAAATAAATTAAATAAGAAAAATTAATATCCCATCATTTACAGGGACTCACGTTCTTTCTGACGTACTCAATATTCTCGGCCGTCTTGGGAATGCTCCAGTTCGGCTACAATACAGGAGTGATAAATGCACCAGAAAAGAATATTGAGAATTTCATGAAGGATGTGTACAAGGATCGATATGGGGAGGATATTAGCGAGGAATTCATACAGCAATTGTATTCGGTGGCAGTATCGATATTCGCCATCGGTGGTATGTTGGGTGGATTCAGCGGTGGATGGATGGCAAATCGATTTGGACGGTGAGTTTTGAAAAATGAAAAAAAAAAAAAAAACAAAAACAAAATGCTACTGTTATGTGGGGACTCAATATATCAACTATTATCCTGGGATGGAAGTGATGAATAATGTTTGCCAGGGTGATATTTGCCATAAATATTTGTGAAATTTCTAGTTTAAGATGGTTTAAGGGAGTAGAAATAGATAGATGTGGTAAGCATGGTAAGGATTATTGAAATTTCGTGATGAACATGAGGGCGAATATAACAGACGTTGCTGTCTCTTCTCATCCTTTAAGAGCATTTATAAACTATGATTTATCATTATTTACATTGACAAACCATACCTTCAAAGATAGATAATTACTCTCAAGAGTATGAGTTATATTGTACTCTCCACCACAGAGAGATTTCATGGTTACGAGATTGTTAACACGCACAACGTAACTAGATCTAACACCCAAATTAGCAAAGATATACTTTCATTGGTGACTAGTAAACAAATTTAATAAATTTTTAAAGAATGCTATTCTAAGGGATGATCTTCGTTATTAAGTAAACGAAGAAGATAATCGAAATAATAGAAATCAACTTAGCCAGTGTTCAAGAATTTACTAAAATAAATTGAAAAAGCTTCCACAAATTTACAAAGCGAACATTTAATACTCATTACACCTTAATTCGAGGAGGAATTAAGGGTTTTTGTTAAATACTCACGATAGGCTATTTTCTAAGTAGACAGAAAGTAAAATATTAATTTTGGATACATTTTAAGCGGACGGGTTCAATGATTGCATAAGCTTTACAAACCTCGAGCATTAGTTGCTTTTTTCTATCAGAAATGTGCAAACCTGCGGTTTTTATTGAACAAAATTTTAGTAACCTTTTAAATACAGCTAAGCAGAGTTAAGGCAGATGAATTCTGTATTTACAGATGAGTAAAGAAACTCCCCGACGTACACTTAAGTACATGAAAACATGAGGATATATGTAGTGCAGGCCATGGGCTGTGATCGATTTACAATTTTTACCTAATAGGCTAGACTCTTCTCAAAGTTTTTAACCATCCGTCTGTCGCAACTATAGTAGCAACACTGTAGATTTAGTCGCCTCACTATATTAGAGCTGCGAGTCATTTCTGATATACCGAAGTTCCGTAAGTCGTCTCTTGACAGATTTTAGATGAGAGTTTACTAATATTTGAAAACTCATTGTTTTTATAGTGGCTGCTTAGTATACTATAAAAGATACCCTTACCTTCATGCATTGTCTGACGAAACAAATGTACAGTAAGGTTTGGTTAGGTTAGCATGGCAGACCACGTAAGCAGCCACGCTTAGACTAATAAAGGTCAACATGGATCTAAAATCACCATGAAGATCACCCTAAGAACCAGCAGGAGCTTATTGTAAGGCGCTGGATACTATTCATGTTGGCGTTACCAAGTTTGACTAATTTGTTGTAGAAGTAGGCTCCTAAGTGCAATTATCTACAAGTGGAGAGAGCACCTACAAAGTAGTATAGTTTAAGGAGACAGCACCTGATAGATTAGTATAGTTTTTTCCTCTTCTTCGTCCATGTACTTTCTACAGCTGGAGCGCTTCTAATCCAGCTTGGACCAAGTCTGTCTAGTAATGAGGTACGTAGTGCCCTCTATCCATTTACGTTTGGGTAAATTCACGGCATTGAATTTAAGGATCAGCTTTTGAGTGGCAACAGAGCGTGCCATGAGCAGATATGAGGTTTAACTTCACGGTGATTTCTCTTTCTACTAACAATCTCACAAAGCCCTAAAACTCTTTGTGTGTTTAAAATTAAAGTGCCATACATTTACAGGCTTAAGCGAGCTCCTGCAATAACATATTTGACCCTGACTCTGTGGTTACTGCGTCGGACTATTGAGCGTGAATTTTGAAGTTCGGATTCTAGGAAAATCAAAACATAAATTAAGAATGTTTATTAGAAGTTAGGTTTTGGACTTTAGTTGCCTCCCTGCCTCATTAAGTCTGATTTTCACTTCAATTTCTGTACAATTATATTCATGTCCATCTTTGTCCTCCAACTTGACAGAAACTCGAAAATTCAATTTTCCACGTTCCACAGATACGGCCTTTTTTTCATTGTTTAACAAACAAGCAATATCTCTATCTTATATATGTTTTTATATTATCAGAAAAGGGGGACTATTACTAAACAATGTTCTTGGCATATCGGGAGCTTGCCTAATGGGATTTACGAAAGTCAGTCATTCCTATGAAATGTTATTCCTCGGCCGATTTATTATTGGTGTTAATTGCGGTAAGTTACATCATTAAAATACTTTCACCAACTATATATTTAATTTGGAATCCTTTTCGTATGCTGTAGGTTTGAACACATCTTTGGTGCCAATGTACATCTCTGAAATAGCGCCACTTAATCTACGCGGTGGCTTAGGTACTGTAAATCAATTGGCTGTGACAGTAGGTTTACTATTATCCCAAGTGTTGGGAATAGAACAAATTTTAGGAACCAATGAAGGCTGGCCCGTTCTACTTGGGTTAGCCATATGTCCAGCAATACTACAGTTGATATTGTTACCGGTTTGTCCGGAATCACCACGATATCTTCTAATAACAAAGCAATGGGAGGAGGAAGCACGAAAAGGTAATAAATAAAAAAACAATTATTATGAAAATATTATGAATTTGATTGATAGCCCTTCGACGATTGCGTGCATCGAGCTCTGTGGAAGAAGATATCGAAGAGATGCGTGCCGAAGAGCGTGCACAACAGGCCGAAAGTCATATATCAACTATGGAGTTAATTTGTTCGCCAACTCTAAGGCCTCCACTTGTTATTGGAATTGTTATGCAGCTTAGTCAACAATTTAGTGGTATCAATGCGGTATTTTATTATTCTACGTCGCTATTTATGAGTTCGGGTCTAACGGAGGAGAGCGCCAAATTTGCAACAATCGGCATTGGTGCTATTATGGTAAGTTTTCACTTTAATTCATGAAATATTTAAATATTCCTAAAAGGTGGGCGTATTTTACAATAGTGAAAGTGTTTCTTTTTTCTTTGCGAAAATGACCAAGTTTGCTCTTAGTTTATTTATGGTTTCAGTGAGAAAACAGCAATCGGAGCAATAACCTTTTATTCTATATAAAGTCAGCACGACTTGTGCTTTTTCCTCTACTGTTTCGCATCGTGTTGAATCGCTTATTAAGTGAATCATTTTAAGAGATTATTAAAGCGACTTGATACAGTACAAAGTGGTATCTAAAATCAGTGGTCAGTTATTGAGAGTTTCTAACACTAGATTAATTGGAATATTAACATTGTCCTCCTTGGCAATGAGATGCCAAATTATGAACACCATGCCCACTTCTACGTTCCTAATAAAGGTTCCTTTTGCGATGTTACACGATATTATTTTCCAAACCAAATTACTTTGATTTTGAAAATTCACTTCCTATAGGTTTGAAGACTGACACTTTTGGGTGCAATTGGTACCCATCCATATTGTTTGCAATATCCACGAAGGTACCGCTTCTTGGCAGCGTCCTACAGTCTAGCTGCTGCTGTAATTCTAGGTCTAAAGAGAGCATTATTGTACTACCATTTTCAAAAAATTCCCAGATAAAGTTTATTTTTTGAATGCATTGATATATTTCGTTTGGAGTTTAGTTTCGGTTTTGGTTTAGGTCACAGTCACCCTACTGTCTATGTCAAGATACAAACACACTTAGAGCAGAAGATATCTTTTTGATACCGTGGATCCTTCCACTATGACCCTAAATACATATTTTTTTTGTATGTCATATACCTAACATTTTATCTTTCACTAAATATATGTATCCGGATACATAATTTTTGTTGGCTAATTCTAATGCATCATTTGAAAATATTTGTTTTTCAGGTTGTTATGACTTTAGTATCCATCCCCCTAATGGACCGTACCGGTCGAAGAACTCTCCATCTTTACGGTTTAGGTGGAATGTTCATATTCTCGATATTCATTACGATTTCATTTTTAATCAAGGCAAGTACAAATCTCTATAATAAAAATTTCTGTATGACTTTGGTAAGAAAGTACAAAGGATCAATCCGGTTTGTATAATAAATGTTTTATTTAATTATCCAGTTATAATATTTAAATGTTTGAAGAGATGTTCTTTTTGTTAATTGAGATACAAAAAAAAAAAAAAAACAAAACAATATTTTGAAGTTTGAAGTTTTTGCCAAAATGTTTGGTTAATTTTTAACAATATTGATATGACGTATAGACACATGCATGTTCAGTTATAAAATGTCTGAAACTAAGATTCAATATACCTGTCATCGTGTAATGAAAAAGGTTTCAAGATTGTTTTTAATAATTCAATAATTTAATGATTTTTTTTTTTTGTTTTATTTTTGGAATGAATACGTTTGATGTTTCGATATTAATTAAAAATATGTGATGAATTTTGTTACTCTCTTATTATAATTATGCTTTATATTGTCTATTGAAACATTTATGTACATACTAAAACACTAACTTTTTTTCACAAAATTAACTCACATATACTGCACAAAACTAAATTTTTTTTAAAGTATACTTTACAAATACGCTTATAAATGCTATAAGCTTTGAAATATTATTCCATGCTTTAGTTTTATTTTTACTAGAAAACTTAAGTATCTGTGTATTACGTGTTTTAAAGATGCTTTTCAGTTCATTGTTTTTATTTGTAGTTATTGGTGTTGTGATTAGGTTTAAGGTGCTGAATAAATGAGTTTAGTTTATACTTAAATAAATAAAAATCATTTGCTATAAAGTAAATACAAGGCTCTGCCGAGGATTGTAAGTTTTCCTATTTCAAATATCTACGAGGTTAAAATATCTTACTTCTAGTCCTTTTTTAAGCGTTAAGCTTACAGTGAAGGGCTTTTAATGCCATTGAAAGACCTATCTTGTAATTTGTGTTACATATTCCATTCATTCATCCTCATCCATTCATTCTATCTACCATTTCACGCAACACAAATAGTTTTTAAAAGTTAGCATCGTCTACCCATTCTATTTATTTGAATTGAAAACTTGAGAACTGAAGAGTTTCCTTTAAATGAATAATTTCACTGTACAATTTAAAAGACGACTTGAATGTACATACATATTTACATAATATTAAGCACATTTAAATTTTTTTAAAAACTCAGCAACGTCAGGAAATATTGGCAATGGCCTCTCAGCTGCCGTGATTTGGAATAAATGGATTATTTTCCGCCCAATGTTGTTGCTTTATTTTTTGTTGCTAAACTACTGCAGAAAGATCCAAATCTTATAAAGTCTGGTTGATGTCACCAAATTATAACTCCGTTCTTATCTACTATCCTGCAGAACCAAACTGGAGAACCAACTTTGTACGCTGCTGTGGTCCCTTATAGTCTGACCACTATTTGCATAAGAGTTCCATATGTTTAGTGAAAGGAATTCTTGAGAATTTCTAGGTAACCCACACCAACAACGTAGTAAAGTCATAGATTAAGAAACAGCACAATACAGTCCCTTCCGAAATCCCTTCGTCAAGTTGTGATATATTAGGGCTATGTAGTTTCGCTTTGTATTATACTTTACTATAGAATTGGTCTTCACCGGAATGGTTGTACAGATTTGCTCAAGTCTTTAACTAACAGACCTATTCAACTAGGTCTTCAAGAATAAATAGCTCTTTGTTGGAAACTAAATTGCAGTTTCTTTCATTAAATAAGAAATACCTAATCAGCACTTGTACAAATCTGATTTATAATAGTATATATGTATAGTATTTTTGAAATAGAAAAACTACAGACAAATTAATATGAAAATAAATTCAGGAAAAAAAAACTCATTTATTCAGCTGTCTCGCCCCTTTTTCTAACAAAACTTATCTCGATTTGCCAGGCTTTTTGTCCCGTAAACTACAAAAAACTATCAATAAATTAAAAGAAAAACTAACTCCCAAAAAAAAAAACATTTTTTTTATTTTAACACATCCATTTGGTTCATAACAATTGGTATTTCATTACGGTTTAGTGTATCTTTATTTTTCTCTTTTTTTTGTTTTGTGTTGTCCATTTTTATTTTTAACATTTTGTTTAAGGAAAAAACATGTGTACAGCGTCTTTGCAAAACTAAATCAAATACGAAAAGCACTGTGTATACATTCTGCACTGGGTTGGAAAAAACAAAACATTTAAGAATAAACCATAAATCAACAAAAAAAAAATCTGAAAAGAAGTTTAACTTTTTTTTTATTACTTAATTTTATTTTTTAGTTTTAATGTAGTTTTTTGTTAAGCAAAAATGCAATAATTAGAACCACATTAAATCAAAAGAAACACATGTATCTATACAAATTTTTAATTCACATTTATTCACCAGTCAACAATTAAAAAATTAAAAAGACTACAATTTAAGCTAATTTAACACACTGCGAGCTATTGCCAACAAAAACTAATCCAATAAAAATTAGTTCATTAAACACTTTTATACACGAGTGAAGAAAAAAAGAATCACATTATTTTTATTTTTAATTTTCCTTTAAATTAATGCATTTATTTATTAAATTTTAATGAAAAAAAAAACCTACAAATATTTATACAAAAACTTGCAAAGCAGTCAAACAAAAAAAGTATTCCAACTACAACTGATATACTAGCTCAGCAAAAACAAAAAGCCTTTTTTTTGTAAAATATTTAAAAACAAAAATTAACCTACGATGAGCAAAAACTCTCAACTTGACGAGATTATAGATCGGAAAGGTTAAAAATAAGACAGCATTCTAGTGGCAAACTACAACTATCGTATGCTGCATCCCAAATAAAACATATGAACTTGCAATGGTTTGTAGACTCAAATAATAAATATTGTATTATACATATATAGTCAGAGTCAAAAGTGAAAGCACGCATGTTTTTTTTGCTAATAAGTAGTGTTTTGCAAAAAAAAAAAAAATACAAAAATTAAAAATGAAGGTAATCATCATCAGAATCAGACATACATAAGTGTTATAAACAATTATGTCCTGATCTGTAAACAAAGACATCAAAAGAAACTCACTCAAAGGAAAAGAGACTATGTCTGTGGCCACAAGGAAAAACAGCATAAGTAGTTTTTTATAATTTTTTTAGGAAAGCAGTTTAAAGATTTGACGTGAGTTTAGTTTTCCATAAAAAACACACGCATTTACGACATTATAGAATCTAGTGTGGGATATGCGATGGTATTGATAACACAATTTCGACATAACTCGACTTATGCTATTTTTCCTTCTTGCCACGGATGTATTAGGAAGTAATTTTTTCAGTTGGCAAAGTATGGGGTGTCACGTTTTTATCTTTATATAGTCTCATCTAATAGCCATTGTTTAAAATTTTTGAAAAACTTGCCCTTTTTGTCTGCACCTTAAATTTTAAAGTATCGTTCTCTAAGGTGATAATAAAATGATATCAATAATCCTAATTCCAGTTGGCAATAATCAAAGCTGCTTGGAGACTTAAGGGACATCTCAAGATACTAAATTTATTGTAGAACATATACTGGATTTTATTTCTTACTTTTTCTATATATGTAGTTTACCAGTTATTGGCGTACACCTTTGATTTCAAATGTTTTGAAGAAAATAATTCAACGGTGCTAAATTTTAAGAGATATTTAATTCCGTTTGCGTATGAGGGACATTTACTTCGGCAAATCATGGCCAAAAAGTTGCTCATTGTGATAAAGTAGCAAATAGATTTGACCACAATCATATGGCTGACGTTATTTGCAAAAGAATGTGCCGATTATTCCTTTAGTCCTAAAAAGGCAGTATACGTTCACGTTTTAACATTCACTCGTTAATTTTCATTTATTAAATGCGGCGGATCTTCTTATAATGAGCCTACTTAGACAGAAATATATGCCGATAAAGATAATTTTAATCAAACAGCCAATTCTTAAACAAAAATAAAAAAAATATTAACTATTAATATTAAATATTATTAATTTTAATGGCATATGGAATAAAACATAGTCAAGTTTTCATTCGGAAGACAGTTTCTCTTAAATAACCTTAATTACTTACATGCGTACCGGACGCTAGAAACAAATTTATTATAAGTCTCAAAAAAAAATTGTCACTTAAATTAAGTATCCGTTTAAGCAGGAAAATAAGTAAAAATTTAAGAATTTACAACCAAAAAGCCATTGTAAGCCCAAAACTAAAGAGTATCGAAAGATTCTGATAAATTTAAAATTTTTTCAAAACTAAAAACTATATTTTTTGCGTATCCTTTAACTTGGTTTTTAAAAGATACATTTAATATCCATACTCCGGTTAAATGTTCAAATCTTACCATAATGTTATTAAAGGTCGAATATTTTTGGATGTAAAAATCAGATATAAGAGTACATAGCTCACTAATTGTATTCTTCCAAATTTATAAGCCTCCTCTTTAATCACAATGAAATACATCCAATCTCTCGTCCTATAAGGCTGTTAATGAAAAATACGGTTTGGCTAGAATACATGAAATGCACTTCTCTATTCCGGTCTGGCGTTCAGAGCATGTTTCCCTAATTTTAGATTAAATTTGCTATAATATTTTTTTTAGTAAACGAATTTTATCTATCAGTTTATTTAACCATAAATTATATGCATACATATACATCTGATCACCCCCCTCACGTTTCTGTTAAAATAAGCATATTTTCATAAAATGTTGCAACTTATGTTATAACTAAGGCATTGAAATTTCTTATTAGACCTAGGCAACGCAACAAAGTAGAATATTTTCATTTAGACTACTCCTTCCAAATTTACAGGCAAGACTTTTCGAAAGCAACGCGTTGTTTTCTAGTTAATAGTTTCCATTGCAATGCTTTCCACAATCGCTCTTATCGACTTCTAATTAGTCCTTCTTCAAGGTGCAAGCAAGAAGAATGACATTTTACGTATGAACTCCAAAATCTAGACTAGTATTCGTGAGTTTTGGCATATCAACAGAAACCAGCTATTTTGACAACCTGAGGTATCTAGCTCCTCTTATAACTTCAATTTTAAACTTGTCCCAAATTTCCCTAAATGAAGGTTCTAGCTGAGAAGTCGGCATAGATTTATGTGCGAATGAAGTTTATTTACCGTCTTACGGTACATAACTGCTTTAGGTATATTTTTGTTTTAGTTTATAATAAAAACACTTTATATAACAATAAACACTTAAAATAATAACAAAATAGAAACAACGTTATCCTGCGACCATTACTACGAACTGTAAGGACGTTGAAAGATAATAAGTGGTGGATCGATTCTCCAAACCCCAGTATCAGCAACAAGCTTCCAGTATTAAATTAAATTTAAAAATTTTACTCTATAACCTTTTATTACTATAAACCTTATTCAAAAAGTATTCATAAGTAAAACCAAAAAACAAAACATCTAATACCTTCACTTTTGACTACGACTATATACATATCTATCACAACAATTTAAATGAAAAAAAAAGTGCTAGAACCAACCTCTTGCAGTGCAGATACTACGCAAAGATATGCAAGAATTAATTGTTTTCTATACACAAATTTAAAATCCAACTAAATGAGCTTAATTTCAGTTTTATTCAGTTTTCCCTCCTCTTTTCCAAAAAAAAAAAAATAATTCTTTCAATATTATTTACAAATTTTATCACACGAAAAAAAAAAAATAATAATATATAAAAATAAAAACCAATGCATAAGTAAATATTATAAAAAAGAACAGAAAAAAGCCTTCAAATTCGAGTGGGACACTGTTATTACACGTTTTGTATAGGAGTTTTTTGGTTATGTACAGGAAATGATCGATTGGATGTCATATCTGTCTGTGGTGTCGACGCTAGCGTTTGTGGTCTTCTTCGCCGTTGGACCAGGCTCAATACCATGGATGATAACTGCCGAGCTATTTTCACAAGGCCCCCGGCCAAGTGCAATGGCCATTGCTGTTCTAGTCAATTGGATGGCAAATTTTGTCGTCGGAATTGGTTTCCCAAGTATGAAGGTAAGAAGTTTATTTTTAACATTTTTATTGGCTTACAAAATTAATAAACATTGTTTTATGATATTTCAGACTGCGTTGGAAAATTATACATTCTTGCCATTTAGCGTATTTCTAGCCATATTTTGGATATTCACCTATAAGAAGGTTCCTGAGACCAAAAATAAGACATTCGAAGAAATTTTAGCACTATTCCGGCACGGAAATGGAAGGTATGTTTGTTTTGTATTTTTTTTTGTTCAAAATATTTAAAAAAATATCTTTAATTACATAATCATGCTATATACACGAGAAAGCATTTTAAGAGTTTCATAAATGATTTTTAAGGAGAGCCCGAATATAGTACATACATACTTTAATTGACCCCTACTACTTAAAGTATACTAGTTTCGAAAATATTAAATTTTCCAAAAAAAAAATTCTTATAGGTGGCATTATAGGTAGGCAGAAACTGTTCTTATGACTAACACAATCTATCAGATACATGGCAAACGAATTTGTTCAGTTTGGCTGGAAGGCCAGTAAGCTCTGTTAATTTTTTTTTCTAGATTTTCTCTCTGCAGATCAATTTCTAATTCCGGATCTTAGACATATTAAAACTACCGAATACTGAGACTAATAAAAGAGACGGCAACTCCGCAGTATAAGGAACGTAATAACAATATTCAAGTTTCACATGTCTCCTCCCTAGCATCCACAAGTACAATCTATGGTCTTTTAAATGTAGTTTTGATTTTTCCTACGATACAACGCTATAACGTCGTCCTTCACTCAATTTTAATAACAAGCTATATATTCACATGCTTTCTGAATATCGACGAGTCAATAGCACCATAATCCCATGTTAATTGCAACCATCCTTTTATGTTTAGTAGGCAAAAGACTGTGCAACAACGATGTCTTCTGTTTTACCATACATTATAGTAGCTATTCATTGAGTACTGTTAAAAAGAAGGGAAAAACGATTCAATTTGAAAAGAAAATTCTGGATTGATATAATAACGAGTAAAATCGGCCCCTCATTGCAAACATATGTAAATTTCGGGAAACTGAAAGCTCCGAGAGTGTCAACCTATAACCATACGGCAAGTATTGTTTTTATTCATGATATGAATAAAAATTCATTGAATTTCACTTTGAAGAAACCGAATGACACGAAATATACTTCTAATTAGCTTTCCTAGTGCCTTCCAGCCAATATGACTGCCTAAAACATGCGTATGATATTTATCTACTAGCAAAATGTTGCCCATCATGAACTCAGGTAGACTAGGTCTCTATTGAAGTTCAATGACTTTTGAAACTCATCCACGCGCGCCCAAGTTTTCAAAGCAAACTACTCAGCTAAACTTTTCGAAACTAGTATACAGTTTTCAAAAAAATAAATCTTTTCGATAAACTCAAATCTAAAACTAGATTTGAATAATTTTTAGTTCATCCATAATAGGAATTTAAAAAAAAAACGACCTAAAAAAGTGTATTTCCAATTTTAATTTGCGTCTTAATTTCATTCAATTATTTTTTTTTTATTTATTCAATACTTACTACACAATTTTTTTAAAACAACGAAAATACAAATATTCTAAGCACAATCTCCCACGGTTACACATAAATATTCTACTTCTTTAACGTACTCCCTGAATCCTTCCATATTCTTGTTCATATCGACTCGTAAAACTATTATATATAGAACGTGACCTATTTCGATTCTTATAAAAAAAAAGCAAATATATGATTTGACATTTTTTACCCACCTTTTTATATTCAAATGTTCAATTTATAATTGAATTAATATATAAATATAACACAGAAGGACATTTCGAGATAGTAGACTGTATGGGTAAGTTGCATGATGAACCACACCATAAAAAAAAAGAACAAACCTTTGATTTTAAAAAAAAAAAAAAAAAGTTTTTGAAGCAGCCTTCTGTAGTAACTAGTTTCTATTCCAAGTCAATCAAAAAAAAAAAACAAACATGCTTTTCAATTTCATCTGTTTAATCCAAAAATGATTGAGTGATTCCAAAACTGTAGAAAATCCTATCTTATATTTGTGAATGCTTGAATGCTTGTTAAATATTTTTTAACAATATATAAAAAGAAAAAAAAAAAATCAATCCACCAATCATCTCGCGATCAACACTCACATTGTATTTAAAAAAAAAGTGTTCATCAAAAGATACATTCTAAATCTCACGAATCCCTTTTTTGAAACCCGCCACTCACTAGACTCATTGTCTCACATTCATTTTATTTATTTTGTTTTATTTATTTTTTTTTTTTTATTTATTTTTTTTTTAGTGAAAACGATACAACGGGACAGAGTACATCGACAGACATTGAAATATCAGATCGAAACAAAGAGCTATAAAGCTTAATTTATTGTTTTATTTTTTTTATTTTTAAGTTTAAAATTAAAATATTCACTTTGTTTCTATAAGTTCTTTGCTTATGTGCATCTTTGTTGGTGAAATTGTAAATGTCTCAAATAAGTGTTATTTATCCTTTCTCCCCAATTGTATCACAATCTCTAATTAAATATGCACAACAAATTGTTTAAGTTTATGTTGAAAAGTATATATATATATTTTTTTTTATTAATTTACTTTTTATAATTTTTGAATACAGTGAAACTAAGAAAATATACTACAACAAAATATTAATTATAGAAACCATACTTCTAATAAAAATACATACTTCTTTTTTGTTTAAGAAAAGGAAACAAACACGACTTTTTTTTTAAAAAATAGTTATTAACAGCAGGTATCTATCTTAAGGGGCTAAGAAAAACCTTTCCATTCGCGTTAAAAATAAATATATGATGTTAAAATTTGTCTAATAAGTCATCCGGTATTTTTAGAGAAGTTTACCGCATACTGTTTGTTCATGTTTTCTTAAGGAATCGATTTTACCAGATTGTTGTATTATACAAGTAGAAGATATAGGGCTGTAACATGTCAAAAAGCGAAGGAATGAAGAGAAGAACCGAGTAGAACTTTAACTTTAACCACCAACTTTTTTTTTAAATGATTCAAATCTCATAATAATCTATTAAACGAGTGATTTCAAACATCGCATGCAATAACCTCTTAAGTGGATAGTCGAACCTTTTATATCATAGCTAGAACTGCTAACATCATTTGAGAGAATCCTAGACATTACGCAGCGTTTTTGGCAAATGTAGTCATTCCAACAAAGATTGTCGTTAATACACATATGTACCAACAAGGATACTTTTTCGAGTTCGGGTATGCAAGTGTCATTCATTTATAATAAATGATTGGATTTTTCAAGAATAGATTCCACTTTGTTGTTTATAACTGATTTTATCATTCTGTCAAGATCGGAAATTAATGGTAACGAACATGATAAGCTGAGAGTACGGTCGCCGTCAAAAGAATATATTGGATTAGAAGTAGCAAGCAAGAGATTATTTATAAAAATAAGAAGAGATCTGGAGACAAAGTGGAGTCTTGGAGAACCTCAGCTACCATACTGCCGTACTGCTGGTCATTAAAGAGTTTTCTTCAGCTCTCGCCTAGTAGTCCGATGCAGTAATCACCGAGATCGTCCTTACGATCGTAAGTATCGCGAAAGAAAATAATTAATAACTCCTCAGGTTGGTTGGTGTTATGAATTTGTTGAAAGTTATGTCAATTTAAAATGAGTTTTCCTTAAGTTCAATTCGCAACCACTTATCCAGCCTCTGCAGGTGATTTTTGACAAATATTGTTATACTATTTAGATCACGATTAAAAACTTTCTGTAGTCCTAATGCGGAATAGCCATTATCCAAATGTTTGGGTTTGACCATTTTTGGATTTTGTTTTAAAAACTGTAAGCCTGAATAGTCTAGACATATCTTGACATATGCCTGTCAAGTTTATTATTTGTCCTATACCAGTCACTGAGCGCCAAATAGCGAAGCCGATTGAACCATGTCGGTACGTTTTTTCGTCCGTCTGTATATCATAACTTTTTCACCTTAAATTTTGAGCTACGAGGATGAAATTTCTTATCTGGGCGTTTGAGAAGGAGAAGCGTACAATTTTTTTTAAATCTGTCTACTACCACTTTATCAATAACTTCACAATTTTACTTGGAATCGAAAAAAATCATTAAGACCACATACTTAGGTATTTAAATTATCTACATTCCACTAGTACACGCCCACTTTTTGCGAAATTTCATTTCATTGTTTTCGTGCGGAAATTATTTCTTTGCGATGAATATCTGTCGGAAAGTATCGAAAAAAAATCATACCAACTGTCATTAACATTATTCATTTACGGAAGACGTGTCGAATAAGTGTCCCGGAATGGATACAATGATAAAACATTCTCCTATGTCCTTCTTATCATGCATCATATGAGTACATACGTACATATGTACATATATACAAACAAATATGTATGTATGTACGTCGTACGTTTTAGGATATGCACAACTTTTTAGTTCTCTTTTTCGGTGGTAGGGTATTCCTTACCCTCCTTCCATATATTTTTACCTCATCTGATAATCTTCCACTCTAATATCCAACCAAACTTATTTTGTAAACAAAATGTCTAAGGCAGATATATTCCATCGTGTTTAGATAGATCAATATTTATAGATAGATCAACTCTATAACCAAACAATACTCGACAACTTTAAAAATACCGCCTTACTTATTAGATGAAACATTTTCGAAATAGAAAAACCTTAAAATGTCACACACGAAACTGTAGGCCAAACTATTACTCATATCTAATATATTAGAAAAAAAAAAGAATTTAACAAACAAAAATTATATATATGCATTTAAAAAATACACTTAAAACATAATCGTAGAGTGTGCGAATTTCAGGAGTATGCTAAACTGCGTAAATAGTTTGGAGCCGCAAAGTATGAATTCTGGCATCGAACATGCCGCATTGATGGTATCTGAGGAAAAAACCCAACATGATTCACGTAAGAATTACATCTACTAATAAACTTCTATTTTCTATAAATAAATAATCAATGTTTTAAATAATAAACAAAAAAAATATAAAGTAACCAACTAATTCCAAATACAACAACACGCAAATTAAATGTTTTTTTCAAACACAAGCATACATAACCTTATAAACTAACAAGAAAAAAAAAAAAAAACAAAACTATATACAAAACAAATAATTGCTAAAATATTTCTGTCTAACCTCTATTATACCATAAAATATATTTAAATTTGTTTTTATTTTTGTTTTTATAAACATGTGCTATCCTTAAGTGATTTTCGTTTCGTTTTCTATGTACTACTGTCTACCACTGTTCTATATTATTAAACATAAATATTGATTGTCTTATCTTTTATCTCTGTCTGTCTTTTAACGAGATGAATTTGTTGTGTTTTTTTGTTGTTTTTTATTTAATATATTAAATTATTTAAGTTGTCTTTGTTTGAAATTTAAATTAATCTATTTAGTTAATGGTTTTGTTTGTTTCCCAATTGGCTTGAACATTACATTTTGTAGTTAAATCATTCTTTTGGTAATGCTTCTTCTCGCTACATAAATATCATTTAAATGCATTTAGTTGCTGTAGTTTAAGTTAATTTTATTTAAGTGAATTGAATATGGATATATAGATTTTGTATGCTCGCTGATGGTCATCAATATTGAATTGAGAAAATCAATTTCAGTCTAGCAACATGTTACTCTTTGTATTTACTCATGAAGTATACAGAAATTTTGTTTTCATTGAAATTAAATTAATCATCGCGATGAAGAGTCTCGAAATAATGATTTGCAGCCACAGGCAAGGAACCAATCCAAACACTGGTGATTTATTTCAAGCAATCAAAAATGAGTGACTAAATTGCAATCTTTGTAAGTCTTAAAAAAGAAGCAAATTCATTAAGATATGTATCTGTATCAGAAACCTCGAAAGTTAAAATTGGACTCACAAGACATCCAGAAATAGAGATCAAATTACTTATGATAATAACTTATGCGTTGTATTCTCTTATGAATTCTAGAGCCTGTACTACGCCTGGCAAAGTGCTTCAGGTCTACCTAACTCTTCCCCAGCTGCCGTGCTTCCTTTTCGACTGTTCTGTATGATATTCCTTCGGTCTTTTGGCAATTAATCCACTGCCAGTGTCGTCGATGGATAGTCATTACTCGTTCTCTGGTGGAGAGTTTCGTTAAAGATGCAGTTGGCTTGGGTTGAGAAAATTCTTAAGATTTGCGTAGACACCAACGAACGTTTGTAGCCTTTTCGTCAGTAGTCGTCATTCCTCATGTGGTGCATCAATAGAATAGCACAGACTCAACATTGAGCAGAACAGTCATTCTATTGCTTCGTCATACTTTGGACACCATTCCGAACGTATACTTTGCTTTTCCGATTCTGACTAGCTGTATCCAGTTCAGTTTCATCATAGGTTGAGATAATACTCCCAAAATCTTGTGTACAGTATAAATCTTAATTGGAATGATAGTTATCCTCGTATTACGAAGAAGATGAGCATTACCTGATTATTGCTCATACCTGTTCCTACTCATTTTCGATGATTTACGAGTACGTAGAAATAAACTTCTCCATCTGCAGACAGTTGCGCAGTAGCACACTCTACATACATCTTATCCACATATACATGTATATCTATAAATATCCATATTTAAATCCATATACTTTGCATTATATGTTTGTTATAGTCCTTTAGTTTCTGTGTGATTTAAATAAAAATTATAAAACAAATTATTAACCAATTAAGAACTTTAATTTTCTTCCCATTTTATGGATCCTCTTGCGTTAATTACATTTTCATTTAAAAAAAATATTAAATAAAACCAAACTTCTACACTTTCTCTGGATATTGGATGAATTTTTAAACAAAAAATTGGAAACTAATTAAAAAATAAAAACTCAAATTTTTTAATTAAAAATTGGCTAACAATAAACGACAACAAAAAAAATACACTGCATGCATAAATAAAAAAAAAAAAAACAAAACCAAATCTATAAAAATTAAGTTTTTGGGACCACTTCGTTTTCATTAACGGTTGAAGGAATGGGACCCTACCCATTAAGCGATAGCACCAATTTATTGGGTCCAACAAGTTTAGCTGGCAGCTCAACTTGTCACTATACGAACTATGGTACAAATATTAACACACCAGTTCCTATACGAAAATGTTACTACAATAGAGACAGTTTCCGAAGGCATTCAGCGCATGGAAGAATATGTTCCTCAGGTATATTTTGCAAAAAAAAATTCAACAAAAAAAAAAACAGCAAACAATTTTTTTTCTTACTTTGAAAGATTTAAAAAATAAAAACTCACCGACGTTAAGAGAAAAAGCGAAAAAGAATTTCACGACATTTATGTTCAAAGTTATTTTTTGTTTTGTGTAAAATTAAAATGACTCACCATTTTTTTAAAACATTTTAATAAATCACTGAACGTTAGGCTCACGTAATGGTTGTGACTGCACCTATAAAGGGTGAAATTTTAGAAAGAAAAGTCATCGCTATAACGTTGGATTTACGTCTTACAACTTTGTGTTATATTTTTATTTTTGTTTTAAGCGAACATTATGCACGAGCAGTGTTTCCATCTTAATTAGTAAACTAATCTTACTTTAAAAAAAAGAAGCAGTTTTGAGCCATTTAAATCTGGCAGACAGGTTGGTATATTTGCGACCAAATTTGAAAGTATAGTAATTTAGAGTGCTGGATCAAAATGAGTGTGGTTTTAAACCTAAGGCACACAAAATGTCATAAATTCTATGAGACGTCGTCTTACTGAAAATATTCTTGGATCTTAGAACCAAAGGCATAAGTTGCAATCTCTGTATCAGGCAAATACCTACAGACACTCGCCGGTGTCTTTCAGCCTGCTCTTATTAAACTGGTCACTTGCCAGGAAGCTATGGTGTCATTGTTAGTTCGACCAAGCTGATTTCGTTGACAAACTAAGATGATTGGCTCTTAGAATTAACGTTACAATCACGACTATCTATGCAATTTCTATGCTAACCAGTATTTAAGTAGCAAAATTAGGAACAGATTTCGTTCAGCTACTGAAGCATGGCCTTTGGTGTTATCGTTATCCATTTAATTAGTTAATAAAAATGTTATTTTCTAGAGCTCTGTTCATCTAAATTACACAGCTTTTTATTATTCCATGTATCAAATTATACAGGGTGTCGTTGTGCTAAAAAAAAATGTATGTATATACGATTACTAAATTTTCTCAAAAAGATACTACCCTGGCCCTAAGTACCACTTTATTACAATAGCCGAGATTACAATCCAACTACATAAGAGCTTCTACCCTTGTTCAAGCATTTTATTTTAAAAGTCAAAACCAAAACCTAACTATACAAAATTCAAATCAAGTGATGTGGGAACACTGCTCCAATATTCTTTTAAATTAACCACAAAATAACGACCCCAACGATATCTTGGTCGATTTTTATTGTAAAAAGCATTTAATTTATTTATTTTTTTTCTTAAAAAAAAAAACAATTCTTTCAGGATACTACGACAGCTGCAAAACTTCTAATTTAATGTTTTCTCTACACCAAACATTTTTTTCTTTGCAAAATGCCTTAATCTAAATTAAAAAAAAAAAAAAAACAACTCACACTTTCTGAGAGAGACAATGCCAATAATGTGCGCAATCAAAGAAACAAACAAACAAATGGAAAGAAAAACATAAAAAAAAATTATTAAACAAATTTGAAAATCATTTTTCTAAACCAAAACATTTTCATTACGGAACATCATTTGTCATAAAACCAATATCACATTCCCAGGCTACATTTCAATTTAGTATCATTTTTTACGAATTCAGTTATCCTTCTGAAGCATGTTTTCTAATTTTTCAAAATTAAATTGTACTCTAGAAGCATGTGTTGAGAATCCCCCTTATGTCAAAATGTGATTGAATGAAATGAAATTGGATCCTAAACATTGTTGGCATGTTAATCTTGCATGCACTTGCTTAACTTTTCAGTTTAAAAGAAAATCGATTACAAAAACAACCTGCACAAAACTAACAACTAAAAAATAGAAGCCTTTGCGTAAAATATTTAACTAACCTAACTTTTATTTACTGCGTATAGCTGCATCCGAGCGTTGTTTAGAAGGCGGCCGAAATACACAGCAGGGCCGGAACGTTGCCTCTGTGCCCCATCACCTTCGTCAGCAAGTACCTGCCTGCCAGAACAGCGGGCCTTGACTGAGGAACGCCTCCCCTCCTGAGACCGCTAGCCTACATTCGAACGCTGAACAACAACAATCACAACAATCGCACCATCAACATCAACCCTCATCATCACAGCATCATCACATGCACTGTAGCTACGAAAAGGACATTGTATGCGATGATCCTGTATCACATCATAGCGGCGATCATCACTATTATCAGCAGCACCAGCAGCAGCAGCAGCAGCCAGAATATGAAGATGGCACCATGCGTCACATAAAAAAGCAATCACATCGTCAGTCACCGCATAGCCATCATAGTCATAGCTTACATTCGTCACCGCACCAGGCTACCGCTCATCAGCACTACGATCACGAACGTACCGCAACGGGGGACGGTGGTGAGGTGTCACGACATCATCCACATCACCATTATCATCGGAGAAGACGGCGACACCATCATCACCATAATACTGGTGGTGGTGGTGGCACTGCAAGTTCCAGTCATGGCCACCATCATGGTCACGGTGAACAACGACGTCAGCACCACGAATCGGGCTGTCCGAAACGTCATCGATCGGCAACTGATGTTTCGACAACATCGATTAATACGTGCCATGAGCCTTCGTGTCCCGATCGTGAAGTTCAGGAGATTCTTGTTCGAAAGAGTTGTTGCACATCATCGCGCACGGAGTTAGCACAATATTTCGCCGAGGATCTCTACGGGACATCGAGGCGTCCATCGTCCTGTTGTACTTCCTCGGACTACTGTTATCACACAGACTCCACAAGTCTCTATGGATCGCGATCTTCACTTAGCCGGCAGAATTCCATCAAATCTGGATCGGTGACAATGCGCAGTAGAAAACGAGTTCACCATCGGCAACCATCGTACACATCGATATCCCTTCGAGGCCTTAACGCTAGCCAACCGAACAGCCAATTGGGTTCTCTTACTTCGATTTTCGACCGTGCACGTGAAATCGAAAGTGGAAAAATGATCGTCTCTCCCTCGAAGGTAACCATCGAGCATCAATCGTCGGGGAAAGATGGGGGCAGCAGTAAAGAACTACCCGAATACGCATGTTCTCCGTCACCGATACGATGGAGCTTCTTAGCGGATGGCACTACTCGAAAATCCCCATCAGAGTACGAGGCGGCAGGTGGACAAGGAGGAGGTGGAGGCGAACATCGAACAGAACACCAACAACCACACGATCGTAGTAGTGCTGGTGGTAGCCGCAAGTGCCGTGACAGTCCGCTACACATACGAGGCGGTGCTGGAACTTCAGACGAATATGAGGAATCCACCACAGTGTTGTTCCATCAGGAGGGAGAGGCCTACAACAATTGCTGCAGCAACTACATTCAATGCAATTCATACCTCGATCATGATCTGCAAATCACCAGCGAAGATATTCACGAGTATCTCTCGAAAGGCAACCAGCAAGGAGTGATTTTGAATAACTCCAAGAACTACCCCTTCCAACCATGCAATGCGCTAGAATTTCAATACAAAAACAACTTCAACAACAATCCAGCTGGCGCTGCCGTGGAATCACGACGAAATTCCACCAAAGAAACAAATCTAAATCAAAACTCAACAGATGGCAGCACACAGGCTTCACGCAACTCTACACCGTTATCGCCAACGAACATCAATCTATCGTCAAGTTCGAATAACATAAACATTGTCTTCAATTCCTACCTTGAGCGCAATGCCAACGAAGTGAAGTTTATCAATACATCCCGAGAGAATGTCGTCTCGGCGGAGGCCCATCATTCGGGGTATCTCCCGTACACCTATCCCTCGTATGATTACACGAACATGTCATCGAATTCGCTATTCGACAAACCGTTGGGTATCGATCAAATTGCACCTTCAGGAGATGCAATGGCAACTGGTGCAGATGGTGAACCATCAGCCTCGTCGGCGGTGGTGACATTTGAAAGTTTCGAATCAACAGCCTCCGACAACAATCTGCTGTCACATAGAAGTTCGTTTAACGAAAATTTCATTGATGGCCAGGTGAACTATCAATTTTCACCGGGATCACCAGCGTCAGCAGCGTCGTCGATATCTGCACTAAATGCTGGGTATGGTGAACAACGTCATAGGCATTATCATCATCACCATTTTACATCGTCACAACATAGGTGGCAGCACGTGACTGAGAATTTCAAATTTAGCAATGCACTGAAAAGGGTTAGGAAGCGGGCGCGTAAATGTGCGGATTATTTGAAAAAAAAGTAGTTAAAATGAGAAGAGTTAGAGAATTGTGAGAATGTTGAGTGATATAATGTAGGTCCTGATAAGGTAGTTCTCCACGACACGGGGTTATGGTGGTTGAAGACAGTTTTAAGGTGATCGCTTTTTAATTTACGAAAAGAGGTGTGTTTTCTGGATCAGAGTGCTTATTTTTAGTGATCGAAAGTTCAGTTCGCCAAACTTAAATTAAGGTAGTTCTTGCATAGCTCTACGATGAATTATAGCCTTTACCAAATATGGTCTAGATTTTAGTTAGTTGCGTTTCATAGAGTCGGGATTTAGGCATCCACACATGTGTACCACACAACCTGGTAAAGAATTAGGGACTTCCCTGAGTATACCAGCAGTATGACATTACCATTATCGTTTTACTGTCTAAATGGTGGCTAGATTATGAGCTTGAAAATCTTAAAAATCAACTTATCAAAAAGTCAAGTATGGCTTGTCAATTTATCCGGTTCTGATTCAGTTGTTGACCACAATCGGATACTCTTGAGCCTTAGCAGATTTAAGGACACCGTGTTGATGCAATCGAAATCATAGTCAGAAATTTCCTTCTTTTAATACTCTCGCCCCTCCTACATTTTATGGCAACTGTCTATAAAAACAGCCGTTATACCAACATTTTACTGACTATCTACTAGACTCTGTGCCCTAGCACATAGGGCACAGAGTCTAGTAGCCCATACGGCAATTTTACATTTCCGAGTTTTCTTTTTTCGTTCTGATTCACAGCCACTGCTCCTTAAAAATTATAAAACAATCACCTCAACTAGAATCTTTATGCCAAACCCAAAAGTTTTAACGCTTAATCATATTTCAAAATATTCATTACAAGCGGCAACACTTAGATATCATAGCAATTCGGCGCAGCACCAAACGAAATCGCATTTAACCACAAAATTTCACAAGCCTTCAAAACACCGCACACAACGATTAGGAACAAAACAAAAATACATATACTATGTATTAAACGAAAAACAAAAACCAAACCATAAAAAACCACAATTAACGCATTGCACCTAAAATACTTCCAATTTTCATCCTTAGAAAAATTAAAACAAAAAACAAAAACTGTATTTAATAAAAACAAACAAATATCCACGAATACAAACGATATAATGTAGTAAAATTTAAATAAATTGTCGTAGTCCTATTTCATTTTGTAATTTTGTATTTTTAAGCAAAAAACCAAAAAAAAAAACTATAAATTAACGATTTCAAAGAAAACGGTGATGATTACGTTATAGCAAATACCATTAGAACTTCTCTTAACTCTAAAAAAATTTATATAGTATATGATATAAAAAAAAAGAAAACTTTTTTATAGTGCATAAAGTTATTGTGAAATAAGGTCAAAACAAAAACAAATCCGTATTTATTGTATAAAAAAACATTTTCATTGTTTTAGTGTTAAATTTTGTTAACAAAAAAAAAGACAAGAAAAAAACATAAATAAAAAAAATTATTGTATTTTTATTTTTATAAATTTTAACTATTTTTTATATTAGATAAATATATACATATATGAAATCAAATGCAATTTCTACAAAAAAAAAAAAGAAAGAAAATAATAAAATATAAATTATAAACGAATTAACGATATAACAAATGAGGAGAAAAATTCTAAATTTATATACGAAGCAGAACGTAAAGGACACTAGATTGAAATTAAAACAAAAAACAAATATGATGGCGTAAATAAATAAAAACAAAAAATAGTAATAAATACTGAATAACACATTTTTTTTAGAATCTAATGACCGATAGTTATGCACTGATTGACTATATGATTTCAAATATTTATTGTTTTCTTTTTACAACATAAACATAAGTATTGAAATAATGTTTAAATAAAATATTTTGTTCTGTTTGTTTTTAGGTTAATTTTTCGTGAAAAATTAAAATTTTTCGTGGCTTTGTCTTTGCACAAAAAAAAAAAACCAACAATATGTCGAAATAACGAAACTAGTATAAGCTTGTAAATTATAATAGAAAACAAAATGATGAAGAAAAAGGAGAACTACGTTACTTAAGTATATTGTAAAGAAAAGTATCTGTTTCTTTCTTTCGAAAATGATTTTAAAAAAAAATATTATTAGAAAAAAAAAAAGAAAAAAAAAAACTATTGTCTTCCAATTTTCTTGTTTATACACACAGTACTTATTATTTAAAAAAAAAATTAAGTGTTGGGTTAAGGTTCATATTTCTTTGTCAGATTTAAACATTTTTGAAGTGGGATTTGGTTTGATTTGACATCACGTCAAACGTTATTTGGAAATCGCCTCTTGTTTACCAATTGTAAAACGAGAACTGAACTAGCAGAATAGCCCTAGTATATACACTTAAGTCTCGAAATGCAAATGCTTGTTAATTCTGCTTTAGTTCGAAAACTTCTGGAAGTTCATATCGGGTTACTATTTCAAAATCAATTCATTCTGTAAGATAAGGAATTTTGATCCAGAGAAGTTAGGGCGATTTAAATTTTTTTATCTAAATGTGAAGTAGAAATAGAGTTGGTGAAATAATAGACCCCTAAGGCAGTCCAAATTTTACAGCACAGCTCATAAGATGTATTGATAAAACCTACTGCCGGTCGCTCATTCTTCCTTTGGTAACTTTGGTGACAAACTTATGATAAACAATTTTTGAAATCTTCATATGAAGGATCGATACTTGTACTTTGTCTATAGTTGAGGGTTCGACTTATGTTGGATCTAGTGCCGAACTATTGAATATTTGCGAAGAGACCGACCCTATAATTAATGACTATTTATTTTCAAAAAAATATAACGTTTGGTTAGTTACAGATATGAATCTCCCATACCTCAAGGCAGAACTTACCTATGTAAGCGACAAAGACGTGTTTTGTTTAAATAGTTACAGTGACCCGAAATGTGTTATATTGATTCTACGTCTTAGTTGAACATTTTGTATGTGCTGTCTTCAGTTATTCCCATAGCCATAAGGTGTTCTTTATATCTTTCTCAAACTACAGAATGGTCTTGGCATCACGAAGATATAAATCCTTTACTGACTAGTAAGTCTACCCTGTGTCCTGCCACCGAAATGAGATGAGCTTGTGCTGGCTTACGATGTGAGTAGCTGGAGGTAACCGCATACCAGTTTCGTTGTTAGTACATAGACCCTGATGGTTAGAAGCGCAGACTTGATGTCAGAGTGCTTTTAAGTTGTATTTGTCCATGCTAGTGTAGATAATTGTTCTAGTATTAGCAACATATACTCCAGCCCCAACTTTTGCAACTAATTACTTTATATCCACACTAACAAATGCAGGTTTGTTCTATTTTCAATTATCGCTGCCTGGGAATGTTACCTCAAAGTTTTGGTTTTGAGTGAAGTTATATTTTGACAGACAACTGCCCTTTAATTTTTCATTTACCTTCACTTTCGGCTACATGGACATTCTGTAGCAGATCTTGTTTACTAGTAATACGTTCAGATGACAATATTACTTTTGGTATATAATAGGTGTCAGAGCGTATCAATGAGATAGTCAGCTGTATTGGAGAAGACCTTAATAACTGCAGTATTTCTGAAGACGTTTGCTGATGGTGAAAGCTCCAGCTCGACTTTAAGCATCATCAATTATTTTGGATTATATTCATGAATCGTTCGAATCGTTGAAGTCGCCAAGGACAATAATTTCGACAATTGTATGATAAATCGACCCTGTTCGATAATTAATCTAAAAGGTCTTGATTTAGAGAATAGTAAGGCAACAAGCATTAGCAATGTCTTCATGATATAAACCAAGTATAATGAATATATGTAGGTACTACTTGTCACAAAATTAAAACCTTTCATGCAGTTCAAAATCAATGTTATGAAAATTTGGATTTTTTGCTAAAATCAACGTTTTCTCTTTCCCACTAAACACTGATCAACAAACTATTTGTTAATATATTTGCATCCCAGACCTCTTATGTCCTTATTGAGAACATTGTTGTATGTGCATGCTGTAAGTCGCATCCGAAAGAGAAAGAACTTAACCTCCAAATTACTTTATCCAAGGAAGTGACATCATGGCATTTTGGTCTATACTTGTTCTAACGACCAAGTTGCAAAACAAGAATATCTCTCTGGACGACAAGAGGGTGTAAAATTGTACACTGACTCATCAACAAGCAATGATTGCAATGACCGACAGGTTAAACAGATTTCCTATAATTTTAAACAGGTTTTCACTGTTAACTCAAGAACTTGTTTAAATTCGGAGTGCATCTGTATATCGATATCACTCCTTGATTTCTCGTTTCAACCCTTCATGTTGGACTAGCAATACAAATTCGAATTTAACCTCGGAGTATAAGCCCACTGTCACCACAATACAAAGACAACGGTCAAGTCTCTAAGCACCATAGTCTCCTTTAAAACCAGATAGGTAATACAGACAAAAATAATAGATAACAATTTCCATTTGGGTCTATTTTAATTTCTTTTTTCAAATTAATAAAAATTTCATTTTTCCGTCAACCTCCCAACACAATATTAACATTTTCTTTCTAAATTATAATTTAGACATTTGTGTCAACAGCTCTGTTATGTACTCTAGTCTGCGTTAATTTTGTCACTTGTTTTTACGTCTAATTCTAGGTCTAATGTTAGTAAATTATTTTTTTTCATAAAATCAAAGTACCTATTTGTAGAATATTCTCATGTAAATAAAATTTTCCTTTAAATAATAAAAAAAAAAAAAAAAACAAAATAAGAGTAAAATGAAGTACATATTATTATTATTATATAATATATAATATTTGATGCACTGCCAAAACGGTTTTTAACTAATTAAAAATATATATATAAAAAAAAACTAAATAAAAACGTAAATTTTTATTTTTTACTTGCAAAATTGTTATAAAAATATAAAAAAAAATAAACAAAAAAGTTAAGCATTATGTAAATAATTCTAGAATGCACAAAAGAAAAACAAATACCCGCAGCATAATATAGAAATAGTATAATAATAATAATAACAAAAAGCATGGCAGTATTTCTAATAAACAAAAAAAAAATACTATTATAAACAATTAACCCATGCACTAAGTTAGTGCTTAATGTTATTATTTTTATCTTGTAAATACTTAACTCTTTTCATTTTTTATTTTAAATCTATTTATGTTTTCGACAAAACATAAAAATGAACAGCAATGAAAATCGTTATATACTAAACTAATTAATGCCAGTATTGAAAACTTTTTTTATATATACATATATTTACGATTAATTACTAGAAAGCTATATGAAATCGAAAAACAAAAAAACATAATTTCATAAAACAACAACAGAAAGCAAAAACAAAAAAAAAAAGGAATTTAACAACTAACACACGTTCACACTAAATGAAGACAGAAGAGAATAAATTCCTTTAAAAAATAAATTAAATAGTTAGACTTATGAAAAAAGAAAAACAACAACTCAAAATATATATAAATAATTAACCCAATTTAAATTAAGTAGTTGACTATGATGAAACATTTTAGTGCATTTCGATAAATTATTTCCACTCCTCTTCTTCTTCTCCAAGTCATAGAGATAATTAAAAAAATAAACAAAAAAAAAAGATGAAATGTAAAAGCAATTCGACTTGGAAAAGAGAAACAAATTAAATTAAAGCTAACAAAAAACACAATAATACAGATAAACTAGAGTTGAACAAATGCTAAAATCATAAAAAAAAACAAAAAAAGTAAAATCATTATATTAGTATAAACAAAATAATACAATAAATACCTAAAATAGCAAAACAAAAAAAAAAAAAAACAAAAAAAATAAACAAATTAAATAAATAAAACAAATATAAACGAAGTTAGTTTGATACTAGACACTAACATTATTAAATAACGAAAAATAAAAACCCTAGAATAAAAGACAATTAATCGATAAATTTTAAATAATTAATTATTTATAAAAAAGAAAAACAAAACTTAATAAATTGTCGATATGGTTACAATGTTACAGCATTGCCAACCACGACTTTACGATATTTATCAACTGTGTTTTATGATATGCACTCAAAAATAAATTTTAATTTCAAAAATTAAATTTATATATAAAAATGGATAACGACTTAAACTTAAACAAAGAACTAAAAAAAGACATATCCATTGCAATTCGAAGGTAAAAACATATATATATAAATTATTTCCCTTTCTATTACCGTTAAAAAAAAATCAAATCATACAAAGTGCATGCCAAAAATCATAGTTGATCTAATATTGTTCGTTATTCTAAATGTAAATACATTAAAATATTATATATAACATAAAAGCAAGTTTATAGACTTAATAATTATTACCAGAAAAAAATGCAAATATTTGAAAAAGAAAAAAAAAGGAAAACAATTAAATTTCAAATAAAAAAACAAAAAAAAACAACAAGTATAGAAAATGAAATTAAAAAAACTAGGTGTACAATTAAGGAAAAACAAAAAGTTAATCACACTGAAATATAAACACATGTCTTAAGTTTATCTAACGACTTTACTTTTGTTTTTTTTTATTGTGCAGATCTTGTTTAGGATTATTACTTTTCTTTTTGTATTTTGCAAAACAAAAAACAAAACAACAAAACACAAATAATTTTGTAATTTTTTGTAATAACTCTAAAACTGCAGAACATTGTACACGCACACTGTTTTTGTCGTTACACGTTGAGTTTTAAGATTGTTTGTATTTTTTGTATTGTAGATATATAATTTATAATTAATACCAAAATCTAAATGCAATATATCAATAGATATCATTATTAACAAAAACAAAAAAAAAAAAGATTATATATTAAAAAGAAAATATATATTGAAAAGACAAAAAAAAACAAAAAAAAAAAGAAGATTATCAATAATAATTATTATTATGTCTTGATTTAATAATTTTTGCTCAATTTAGCAAAGAAATTAATAAATAATAAAAATGAAAAATTCGTTAAGAAAATTTTAAATTGTGTTTCATTATTTTGTGGTTGAAGTTTTTTGAATAACTTTCAGATTCGTTTGAAAAAGACTAAATAATTCTTCATATTTTTGTGAGCAAAATAAAAACCTGCTCAGAATTAGACTATTATAAAAAGAAACCAGTAACCGGGTATGAAAATCAGGATTCTCCTTACCCTAGATAGATAAATATTGATAATTTATCGAGTTTGAAAAGTTGACGTAGAAGTAATCATTTTATTATTACAAGTTTTTTTATAGAAACCTCAAGAGGTACTCAGACTCCAATTTCGGCTATTGGAATTCTAGGCAGATATAAAAGTATAGTGCGAACTGTAATCAAACCTTTTCAAGGGAGTATTGATAAGATGTATCTTTAAAACACTGGTAACCAATGGCATGGTAATTTGTATGACCCTGAGTCGAAGCAAGAGATGTAAAAGGGGTGATCCCCTAAAATTTTCAAGGTCGTACTTTATGGGTTGGAAAAATTATGACAATAGTGTTTTGGGACTTAAAAGGAATCTTAAACCACCAGCCACCAGACACCAGTGCCACAGGAGAATTCTGCGCTAAAGGTTGACCTTCGAACACGGCATTAAACAGTAGGCCTCTTCCATCAGTGTGAAGAATATAGCACGCACAACGCGAATGTCTGTGAGAAGCTGGGTCCTGCGTTCCATAGACCTGTCACGCTAAATATTTGTATTTTGTATTTTGGCATATATGTATGTAAATAAAGGTTTTTCAATAGAGACGAAACAACTTTGTATTTTAATACAAACGCACCCTTAAACTATTTTTATGATCTTTGAATGTTAAAACGTCAGTCAAGGTCTAAATTTGTATCATTATGAGAATTTCACGAACACGTTTGGAAATTATTTAAAATTACTACCGAAATTCTGAGCCGGTGGTCGCAACTTTAAGAGCGCTTATTTCAATTTTCGGTCGTAATAATCATCCCACCAGATAGGCTGTGTAAATTCGAGTCAACGTATTCACTATTGAATGTTCATTTGCCAGTGAGACAACGCACCAGTCGAAGTATCGAAAATATCGCAGCGGTAAGTGGTTCAGTTCAAAATCAGTCAATTGCACGCCGTTTACAAGAATTGGGAATCTCTCATTTCCTTACAAGATCAAATTAACTCAAGAACTGAAGCCTCTTAAGCGCCGAAACTTCTCCAATTGGGTTCTGCAAAGGTTTGAAGAAAAATCCTGAATTTCATCGAAAAATCATCTTCAGCGATTAAGCTCATTGTTGGCTTAATGGTTTTGTCAATAAGCGGGTTTGTACCCATATCTGCTTCAAGAGACTCCATTGGATACACAAAGTGACCGTGTGGTGTGGACTTCATGCCGGAGGTGTGATTGAACCGTATTTTTCGCCATGTTACGTTCAATGGAGCTCGCTATCGTGCAATGTTCGAGGACTATTTTCGTGCAGAATCGGATGGACTTGACATCAGTGACATGTGTTTCCAGCAAGATTGTGTCACAGCAAGTCAAACAATTGATCTATTGAATGGGAAGTTCGGTAATCGTGTAATCTCGTGAATTGGTTCGGTCGAAGTGACATCAATGCATTTTATTTATAAGTTTTCTTCTTCACCTAGTGTAGAGTAGAGAATGACGTTGATCTACCATAGTTGCTAATATAGTAGTTGAGTCTCTAAGGTTGCTGTTTATTCCCAATATTTAGAAGGAATATACGATTTCTGTTTGGGCGAGTGCGGAGTTGTTTTCCTTGTGGACAAAACCAAATATCCTGATGTTTTAATCTTCAAGCGAAGGAAGGGGCCCACCTTCCTCTTGCATATTTAAACAAATTCATACAGTAAATATTAGAAAATTTGATATTTATTCGCTAAGATATACAGTGACATAGTATGAAGTGAATCTCTAATTCAAAGCCAGGTTCAGCACAAGCAACTGAATAATAAAGAAGAAAGTAAACAAACCTGAGATGTATTTGTAATTAATAATAACACAACATTGTAGTTTTCAAATTTATTTATATTTATTAATTATTCTTAATAAGATTAACATTTAAAATATTTTAATATATTTTATAATCTGAAAATGAGTTAAATACGTATAATACTTGCAAATCTAATGCACTAAATTTTAACACTTTCAATAGTTTCTATAGAATATCTAAATATATAAATATAATGGTCAATATCTAAAATAGTCGAATATAATAGTATTTAGTGAGATACAACTAATAGTTAGGTTTGTAAATAAGTCTTCGCTGTTGTTGCTTTTCTTTTCTATACATAAATTAAAAATAATAAATCAAATTGGAAGTTAAGTATATAAAATGGCAATTTATCGCACATCTAAATAAAAAAAAAAAAAATAAAAAAAAGGAGTTTCCACTTCTTACACTCATCATGGCAATATTAGAAGCAAAATAAGAAACAACATCACAATTTTTCTTTAAATGGTAATGAGTAAATGGAAATGGTAAGATCGTAAATAGAATCCACAATGCTACAATTTAAATGTACACTACTCAAAAGGAAATAAGTGCGAATAGAGCTAAAACTGTTTTGAGGAAAATGTAATGGGTTCTACACTGATAAGACAGAATCCAATTGGAATAAGTTGTACATTATCTATCTATCCGGAGGTTGTACATTGCACATTTTGGGCATTAAGTCTCTTGCTCTTAACCCGGAAATTTTGAACTTTGTTTGAACCTTGCCAAGAAACTGAAAGAGGTCTAAACAAAAATTTACTAAGCTTGGTAGCAGATATCCTTACATGGTATTGTAAACTTAAACTCGAAATCTAGGAAAGTGTGTAGAACTGCTTTGAGGCACATTTGTATGAAAAATGTTTGTTGTACGAATGATGGTGCAACTGACTGCACTGTGTCTTGAAGGACAATACAAACTCTGGCAGGAGTTAAGCATCTCTATTGATTTATAGGTAAAATTTATGATCCGATCGAAAAACGGTACAACCGGGATGATATTCAAAGCAAAGTAAATCCATTTCATGGAAAATAGACGCAATAATCTTCCACAGATTCAGTTTAAGAGAATTTCCAGGTCCATACGCCTTGCCAAATATTTTCTCTTAAGTAGTGCACTACACTTATCCGATAATGCCTAACTAGTACGTTAATAATTATTTTTTTATTGTTAATTTCGAAAAATTCTAAACACCTTCATCGCTGTTGCCCTCTGTTTCTTCGTCTAGCAGCATACTCGTCGAACCATAACTACGGAGTCTGAAATTGATTGAAAAACGTATCTTCAGTTCGAGTTCTAGATAAATACCAAACAACATACAACTTACACACATCAAAGAAATACAAAACGCTTAAACTAAAACTTACTCTATCAACATCTATTTGAATCTCAAAGCAAACACACACACCACTACTTACTTCGTCATCATCGGAAACCTTCAAACCATCCAAATTGATGCTGTTTCTAGAGAATGGATCTTTTTTATTCCCACCACCACCACCGCCACCGATGCTGTTACTTCCACCGACACCGACACCAATAACACCACCGCCACCGCCAAATGCAGAGGAACGCAAGTGATCATCAAACACTTGTATTGAAGAAGATCCACCACCAGTACCAGTGCGATTCAATATCTCCGCAGCATTGCCATTGCTGGACGACGATTCAGAGTTTCTTGAGTTCGCACTGGAGCACTTGTAGTTTCCGAATCTTCCGGATGAACGCTCGCGTTGCTCGCGCTGGTGATGGTGGTGATGTGGATTATCAAATTTTTGCTTAGCCCTTTCAAAGTCTAAATTTCGAGCCTTCGACTCAAAGATGTTCTCTTCCAAGTGCGTTGGCTTGGCATCAAAAAACGACTGATTAAGATTGAGAGTGCGTTCGGTTTGACTGGATCTTTTTGATGATTCCCCACTGGCGGTGGGAGCGCCGCCATGACGTGGCGGATCATCAAAAAGCTGACGCAAGTCGTTTATATTTGGTTTACATTCGACGAGAGGGAGATTATTTATTTTGTGCGAAACGACCGGTATCCCAGATGATGATGTTAGGGATGATGCACCAAAGTTAGTTGGACGTTGTTGAGGACTAGCTGAACGTCTGATGGGATTTATTTTTTTAAGTTTTTAGTAAAGCAAAGCAGCGTCCAATGCATGGGGGTTAGATGTTTGGTTAGTTTATGGGAAAAATGGAAAGCATTGATCTCTGTACTAGGAAACATAGTCTTACCTGGTTTGTAAATGCTGGATCTGTACTTGAAGTCCCTCTGTTTGACCGATAAGTTCATCGTTTGTGCGTTGAAGACGTCGTACTTGATTGCATGCGGCATCTAGTTCATCTTCTGCGCCTGCTAGTTCTCTTTTTAATTCTTCTACTCTAGCTCGCAACCGTTTTACCTAGAAAGGAATAAAATGTGTAAATGCGTTCGGGCTTGAGTAAGGTAGATTGAGTAAGGTACCTCCCCTTCGTATTGTTCTGCTCGACGCACAGCATGACCCAGTTCAGTGTTCGCTTCGGCAAGAAGTTTCTTCAGCTTGGAATGTGACAACTTTATTTCACCGATTTCCTAAAAGTAGGTAAAGTGTTAGACTAGTGAAAATAAATTTTGTGGCTCACTCACCTTATTCTTTTCAGATAACTCTTGCTGAAGCGCTCGGAATTCGACATCACTAGCTTGAACTGGTCGACCCTTACGATCGGATCTTTCCTGGAAATCACGTATTTCCGATCTCAGTTTTTTGTTGTCTCTTTCCAGACCAAGTTTCTCTGTCTCGAGACGTTCACGTTTTCCCCATTCAGATGCGTTTTCGGCTTGTAATCTCTCCAGCTGCAATCGAATCGATTTGAAATACACTCCTCTGGAATTGTCTTCCATTCTTACCTCCGTTCTAAGCTCACACAGCCGCCTCTCAAGATTCTCCCTCGCTGATACCTCTTCTTGAATGGAATTGTTTAAAATTCGTACCTCAGCGCGGTGTTGTTCTTGTAGAGTTAAGAGTTCTCTAACTGCTTCCTGTAAAGACGGAATGATACCATCATTGCTGCGCAAACAACTAAACCACAACTCACTTGTTTTGCCGACCTCAACTCTTCGTGTTTGTCGCGAATCTCTTGGATTTCCAAAGAAACCTTTTCGATGTTTTTGTGCAGCATGTGTTTTTCTCTATAAAAAGCGGAAACAAATAAAGATCTCCTCTTTTTGAGGGTTTCTGTGAAGCTTACTCCCTCTCCACTTGAATAGTCTTCTGCGCTTCATCCAGTCGCAACTGTAGCATGGAAATCTTCTGCAAGAGATACTCCTCATCAAAGTCGTCCTTGGAAAGTTGCTGGATCAGGCGTTTCTCCTCAGCTGTCTCCTCATCTGAAGGAAGCCGAAATACGAATATTTGCTCTTAGGTTTGATCTCAAACGACTTACCTAGTAGCTCGTTCAAATTTTTCGGTACGGCTCCTTGGAGGACATATTCCTCGATGTCCAGGTCCTTCACATCGTTACCCACCGCCTTGGTAACCTATAATATGACTTGTAGAAGGTATATGTCAGCGATTCAGTAATAACACTTTACCAATCCATCTTCACTGTTAACATTCTTTAGCCCATCCGATGAAATATCAGGAGAGCAGTTGTTATCTCGCCCATCACGTTCTGGTTCATCGATATTGTCGATTCTATGCGAGAAAACTTAATTATTCGAAGGCGGAGCAGGCGATAAACACAACTTACCCCTCTTTATGAAACTGACCAGCATGTTTCATCATCAACATGTGAACCTTCTCCATTTCCTTCTTTAATTGCGTTATTTGCATCTCTAGATCGTTCTTTTCGCGTTTATACGAATTTGATTCCTTCATGGCGATATCGAGGTTTGCTCTCAGTTGCTTAGCTTCTTCTCGTGCCTTATTGCGTTCGTTACGAACCTGAAACGTTTGAAAAAGTATTATGTTTTGGCACCTTTACGTTGACCCAGTAACAAGGGGTACGACGTGTGCATTCATCTATCGATCAAACTACTGGACATCATTATCGACGAATGCAATCGCATTTGAAACACGTAACACAGTAACACTTACCTTACTCCACTTCTCGCGCCAATTGGCCGTGCAATCCGACCACCATTTCATTGTTTTTTCCATTTGTGCAGCACGCGCTCGTGCTTCCTCGAGTTCTCGTTGACGTTGGGACTGAAAAAAATTATTTTTTTTTATTTTCAGCAATTACCAGAATAAATGTATTTACTTCTCTAGCTTCCCATTCAGTTTCGCCAAAACGAGCGGATATTGACGTTCCCGACACATTTCCATCTTGTTGGAGGTCGCGATGTCGTCTGGATGCACCGAGGGATGCTGCAGCTACGCCTGGGGCTGTAGCGACACCACCACCGCTTTGAGACATTTTTCAATGGAAATTTAGTCTTTTTCAATAAGTGCTATGAATATTCGCAGTATTTGATTATTTATAATAAGATTTGCTGATTTTTAACATTTGATTGCATCAAATTATGCGAAAAAATGGATTGTGAAACTTTTTTGTTGTTTATATTTTGCAAAACGCCCACAGCGAACATTATTTTGACAGATTACTAAGTGGTATGAAGTTGGCTACAGTTAGAGAAAAGTGAAGAAATAAGAGCTGTCACGTATGGTAATATCATGTACGGAAACCAATTTTCAGGTACACTTATGTCTCAAATAACATGAATTGACTTTGATGGCAAACAAGACATACATACATACTGTACATAAAATAACAACACAACAAATAACAACACCATAGGCGCTTTCAGTACTGTATCAGTATTAACGTGCTTTCTGTAAGAAATGAGGCCGAATAAGCTATGATAAGAACGTCCATATCTTATGAGTCGGTTGATTAGTAGAAAGGACTTTCGAGTTAATATGTGACTGCTTTTTGCATGGAAGGTTTACAGAGTATGGTTGACATTGGTTTAGATGCTGTGTTAGGTCTGACTCCTCTTGCTACTTTTAAATGTACATACACCATGGTCTTCAGCTGCTGTGCAATTTTGGCTCTAAAACCAATCAAAGCTCAGGCGCTAACACCTTGCTCAGCCCTGTAACCAGTTCTTCGAGAATGCAACGACTCTAAGAGTTCGGGCGCAAAGTTAAACTCTTTAACACTTGTCTAAGTCTCAGGTTACCCTGGGGTCTCTGAAAATGGAATACGGCTTCCAGAATAATTGACCTGGAACTGGATTTGTGATGAAAAACTTTGTCTAAAGATTCGATCGTATGGTTATAGATATTTATAGTGACGGACGTTTGCAAAGTATTCTTCTGAAATGTTGAATCATGGAGCAAGTGTACTTAATGAATTTTCAATCGAAAATAAAAAAAAAAAAAAAACGAATACAATTGACCCCAAAATATATTCAAGTCATTGCAAGGTGACAATAGTATTTATAATACAAAAAAATAAATAAATAAATAACATCGAAATACAGTATATACATGCTATTGTTACTCTTAAATGTTCAAATGCTCACGTCTCTCACGACTTTCAACGTGTTGATACTGTCGTTGTGGACACGGTTGTGGTTGTGGCTGCAGTAGTTGTGGCTGCAGTTGTTGTGTTTGAATTTGTTGTGGCTGCGGTTGTTGTGTCTGAAATTGTTATGCCTGCAGTTGTTGTTTCTGCAGTTGTTGTAGCTGCAGTTGTTGTGGCTGCAGTTGTTGTGTCTGAAGTTGTTGTGGCTGCAGTTGTTGTAGCTGCAGTTGTTGTTTCTGCAGTTGTTGTTTCTGCAGTTGTTGTGGCTGCAGTTGTTGTAGCTGCCGTTGTTGTAGCTGCCGTTGTTGTAGCTGCTGTCGTTGTAGCCTCTGTGGTTGCTGCGGTAGTTGTTGCTGCAGTTGTTGTGGCTGCAGTTGTGGCGACAGTTGTCGTTGCTGCAGTTGTGGCTGCAGTTGTCGTTGCTGCGGTTGTTGTGGCTGCAGTTGTTGTGGCTGCAGTTGTCGTTGCTTCAGTTGTTGTTGATGTAGTTGTTGTGGCTGCAGTTGTTGTTGACGTCGCTGATGCAGGTATAACTTGGCCCCAAGGATAGACATATAAGAAAGGTCGACTTACGATAGGAAATGGTCCACCCTGGATAACATATACTTCCTGCCCAGATGGAAGTACAGTTGGTGTTTTAAAAGGTCTCCTAAACAAAGCCGTAATTATGCCTCTTGCAGCAGGATCAAGGTCTTCATCTCTTAATATAGGCATATCGGCTGTGATTTTTATATCCTCAACATTAAAATCATCATCAGTAGTAGATAGAGGTGCTGCTAGGCAGCATGAAATCAGTGCTATACAAATTATCTATAATTCGAAAGAGACAAAAGAAAAATAAATAACGCTTTCAATTAAGGAACAGACAGTGTCAACTTACAAACTTCATCATTACGACTGGGTGATATTCCGAATCTTCAGTCTATTTATGGAGAATCAACTCCCGATGATTTTTTGTTGTGAAGCCCAGATTTTAGCAACCAATTTGTATTATTACTAATTAGCAAAGAATTTACATTGGTACCAAGTTGCTGGTAAGACTAGGTTAATTGATATGGATTTCGTTTATAGTACAGGTGTGAATAGAAAAAAGTGAAAGTTAGTTTGAATCGATATCTAGAGAAAATAGGATATGGGAGGTATTATGGCTGTAAATATAGACCTTTGTTCATTGCCCAAATTATACTCCTACTATTGTTGCTTTCGTTAGTATTGAGTTACAAAATCATGTGATCGAGTGAGAAATGAAAGCCAACGTACTTATGACTTGTGTTTAACCATCTTCGATTTATTTATCGACTCTAAAGAAACTCGGCTAGCAAATCAGCCAAGCTTTCAGTCTCCTTGTGATCTATTCTGAGTCTAATTAAAGTTGAAGAATTGTTTTTTCTCATCAAGGGCTTCTTTAGATTCGTTATGCCTCCACTAGCACATTTTGGAAGATGAAATTGTTGGTGGCAATAGTGACAGAGAAATGGTTGTCGGGTACAAATTATGCATTATAATACAAAAGAAAATGGATAGAATATCAGATACTTACCTAATAACTTGATCAGGTGAATGTAAACGATTTTTTATTAAAAAAATTGATTGATTATTAATACGTAGTTTTCAAGAAAAAAAAAATGTAGGTAATGATTTTAGCTATTGAATAGACCATCATTCAGACAAAATCATCCATGACTTTTTCACATAAATCTGGCTAGATATCCGCAATATGGCATTCGATATTGGTAGTCTTATGTCTCTGACTTATAGGGATATACCATGAACTTGACATAGCGCCAAAGAAAATAGTCCAAAGACGTCTAATCACGCGAACGACACAGCTTATTAACTGATCCATTTCTCGCGAGTGTCGGACAAACATCCAACATGTATATACTGTCATGATAGAGCTTCCCCAATAACACAATCGCCCTTCGGACACGGCGTTACAAAGTAGGCCCTTTTCATTCGTGTACAGAATATAACACACTCAACACGAATGGTTGTGAGAAGCTAGGCCCTGGGTCTTATGGACCTATCACGCCAAATATTTGTATTTGTATTTCTGAAGATAACACGGTCAGCGGACTTTGACTGACGCCATCTTGTTGAAACAACATATGCTCTAAGTCATCCTCTTCCTGTTCTTGCCAATCCATAGTCAGGCAAATTTTGTGGTTTTCTGACGTTGAATCAGAAATTGGTTTCATCGCTGCGAATGATTTTGTGATAAAAATCACGCACGCAAGATTTCCAAACAATGTTAAAGCGTGTACTATGTATTTCATGATCAAATGACAAGAATACATAAGTTAAAATATCAAACAAACTGCAGCTAACCGAGCAATCCTGTTGGAAAAGTTGGACGTCCCAATTGAAAACCCTTTATAAGGGTTAAGAGAAGCTAAGGAAATTAAAACACCAACTTTAGAAACAGCAATTTTCGGAATTGAACCTGAGTTTAGAGTTAACGTTGAAAAGCGATCTCATAGGCTACAAATATGTGAACACGGTCTTTTAGAACACAAAAGTACTTATACACTTATAAAGGTAAGTCATACAAAGTTCGCAGAGCTTTAGCTTACCATTTTCAGATCATAAGCTGCCTAAACCTGATACACACTTATGTAGTCCTTAAATAAGAAAAAATCTACAAATATTTTGGAGTTAAAAGTTGTCTTTTTATTTCATTGGAGTTGAACACAAATTTTAAAATAAATAATTATATTAGAAATTTAAATTAATACATCATGGCTGCAATTTTATTTCTCTTATATTGTTGCCGGTGTTGTTGTTGTGGTTGTTGTAGTCCTAAAGATAAGATTACCTGGCCTAACATAAACAATGATAGCGTCTGATGGAACAGTAGAAGGTGTTATCCCTAATAGAGTACCTATTGGGCCAGCCTTCGCTTGGACAGTTTCTGAACCACTGGCAATTTGCGACTTAACCTCAATTGATTCATTCGGTGTGGGTGCAGCTAAACAGCATGCAATCAAGACAGAAAATAGAATCTGCAAAAATTGAATTAAGAAATATTAAATATAGCATTCCAAAGCTCATATCATATAATTTCAGATAAATATTTACTTACAAGTCCCTTCATAGCTTCACCGTTGTGTTCGACGTTTAAATGGACAACTGATTTAAAATCTGCCAACGCATTGGCTTTTTATTATGATTCATGGAATCATATTGAATATTATTAGTAAACTTGCGGTAAAATATAAAAAATAAAGGTAGGGTGTTATAGGTATCATTGTACCGTTGACTAGTTTAGAAAGGTAGTGTTAATTGCCTTAAATCTTTCGCCCTATCAGGTCCAGTAGACACAAGAAAGTGGATGTGAAAGTATAACGTACCCAATTGAGAGCAAATTTTTGCGAAATATATTTGTTTTACAAATTGATGACAAATTTGGTTCAATTAACTGAAAGCAGACACATTTTTGTTTATTGCTAAGTAAGGTTTAGCAGATTACGATTGCCACGCATAGTGTATTAAAGTTTTAGTCTTAGTGAAGGAAGGTAATGATTTCTGAACGTTGGATCAAAAGCTTGACTGCCGCTAGTCCTTCGAATAAAAACAATCTTAGAATTGTTTCTGCAACTGTTCCGTCAAAAACCAAAATAAAACCATATAATCATACATATATTAATACGTTTATGTTAAAGTAAATAAATAAATATTATCATAGAACTTACATACTTATAATCAGTTTAATGCAATGATAGAGACTAAATTTAAAATATTTGCCGCATGATTTATGGTGGCGGTGTCGGTGAATTTTGTGCATTAGTTGATTGTGTTGAAGTATCTGTTGATGGTGTTGAAACATCTGTTGATGGCGTCGAAGTGTCAATGAATTGCGTTGCTGCATTTGTTGATAATTTGAAGGCTTTGGTTGAGGGAGTTGGTAATTCTGTTGAAGAAGTTGGAGCTTCTGTTGACGAAGTTTGCACATCCGTTGACCGCGAGGGTGCATTTGTACATGGTGGTGAACCATCTGTTGATGCAGTTGGTGCTCCTGATAATTGCTTCGTTATGCTTGTAGATGGTGTTGAAATAAAAGTTGGTGGCACTGATGGGTCTGTAGATGGTATGCCAGCATCAGTTATTGGCGTTGAACCAGCTGTTGATGATGGTGAAGCTTCATTTGATGACGTTGAAGCAACTATTGATGAAACTGGACCGTTTTCTGGTGGTGCTGGTACATTATTTAACACTGATTTAAAAATTATAGGAAATGGTCCCTGCTGTATTACAGCTACAGGCTGCCCTGAAGGAAGCTTAGTCTGTGTTATGAAAGGCCTTGTAAATATGTTATTAAGTAATTGTCGTGAAAGTGGCTCCAGTTCTATTCCATTTTCTTTCCGTAAACCATCCTTTTCTATTCCAGTTTTGTTATCAGGAACACCCTCAATATCGTTAGAAAGAGGTGCTGCTAGACAGTACGCCGTCAATGTAATTAAAATTATCTATAATGCGAAGAAGAAAGTGATAAAATTTGAACTGGTTAAGAATAAGAACACTGTTAACTTACGAACTTCATCATCGCGATTGGATGACTGCCGAATTATTCCATCTATTTATTGAGAATACATGTGTGCTTACCACATGATTTGCCTCATCACTTCGTAGCGGAAAATTTTGTTTTTATTCAATTAGACGAAATTATTTAGCACTTCTGGGTTAAGGAATATATAGCAAACTGAGTTCTAGTGCCGCGATTGGACGCAAAAGAATTCTTGCACCTACGATTCATTGAGAATGAATTTTTCATTAATCATATTGTGTCATATTCTCGCTAATCATACGCTTAAAATTTGAACCAAGTATTGGGTGGGAGTAAATTCAATGTCTTGGATATCATAAAGGTTTTTTTGTAATTATTAAAGAAAACAATGTCGAGCAAATAATATGAAGATGACACATAGTTTTTACAAATAAAACGCACTTTCTTCAAGTAATACCGGATAATAAAGCAAATATCTCCGTCTATATTCATTCGAACGCCTGCATTCTTCTGATTACAAATATGTATGTATCTGCCCTCATGTAGAGAGTAAAAGATATAATTCACGCCGTTATGCTATACGATGTGAACGCTTTAAAAAAGTTGGTTCATTCCGCTCTATTTGTTGATGTTTATTAGCGATGAACGAAAGAGATCAGGTAGGTATACCAATAGGTTAAATAACTTCCTAGTTTTACTTAATTAAAAAAACAAAAAATTTAAATCTGTTTGCATACTTTTTTAGCATTTACCAAACCAGTTCATTAAGAACGCAGTGATAATGCAGAAAAGACCGGTAGATACATATAATAATCGTGAGATTTGAATTATGGAATTTTTAGCTAAAAAAATATAGACATAAACAAAACCTACTCCGTTCTTTTAATTAATAACTTACGTAGATTTTAATTGACCAGATTAATTATTATAAAAATATGAATGGAACTTTTTCACATAATCATACGTAAAGTCTTAAACTTCTGACGAAAAGAGAATGTGTTAGAAAAATTATCAGGCTAAGTCCTTGACATTCAAAGATACAAATTAAACGGATCCAGAATCTTTCAGAGAATCACAGACTTACACCGTCTTTTAGACACGATAGAAGGATTATTTTTATAAAAAAAAGGGCTCTATGCGACTTTTCAGACATCCTGGTACCCTTTGATAATACTTCAGTGATGCTAAAAACCTGCAAATTACCATGCTAATCAGCAGATTCAAATGCTTAAACCTAATCAATGTTTGCCTACAAATGGAAGGATCGGACGTTAATCCGTCTAAAACAGCTTTGTTTAGGTTTCTGTGCATTTTCATTGTCGTACTCTGTGTCTTATGTTAGCTTACCTTCATAACTTTACTAACCTAAGACCACATAGATTAAAGATAAGAAAATTGGAAGACGGATTCATTCGGGTAAGGTGTCCATTGGTGTCTTGTTCGACAAAAAGAGCATTACACTTTCGATACAAGTTCTTTTCTTTGGAATTACAAATTTATTTTTCCAGTCTCTAAGCCTAAAGTTACGTTTGAATTATTTTCTATGTTTTATCTAAGAGTGACATAGTTTGATCTGTTGACAAATATGTATATATGTATGTAGATCCTAGACGTTTCTCTTTTTTTTAAATGAAAATGGACATGGAAAATTTTTTTTCAAGAGTTCCTTAAGATTTATTAAAATAATGTTTCGCTTTTAAAATGACGTCTACAGTGAATCAAAATAAGTACACATAGTCTTTTGATTAAACAACTTTTATTGTATGCATTTAATTATATTATTAACAATTAAAAATTAATTTTAAAATGTATGTATACTATACAATTATAACGCTACAGAAAAAAAGCAAAAAAAAAAACAAAAACAGTCACTATAGTGTATGGCATTTTTTTATGATGAATATCGATATGTGTATGTATGACTATAATGACAAAAATTCGTTAGATACTCGTACATGTGTAGAAATAAAAAAAAAAATTAAAAACTTGTGTATTGCAATTCACACGTTTCAATTTTAGCTCGATTCGGGCTTTTCGTGTAACCATGGCCGAAATATTGGTAGTGTAGATGGATAGTGTGTATCAGGCTTTAATACAGAATCCGGCCAAGTATTTGTAACATCATTATGGGTATTCCTGAACGGATAAGTGGCTAAGACAATCGGCAGTTGTAGTTTAATCTCTTTCTCTAATGACTTCGGTTCAATTACAAAGAAGACATCATAAGAAATTTTAATCAAATGACAACCTCTTAGATTTGTAGGCGGTAATGGTGGGACATACAAACTGTCATTTTGCCATTCATCCTTACCACCTGGACGGACTTTTCCACGTACTAGAACGGCCAGTGCACGTTTCTCTGTTTGAACAGCTTTACCGCGGGCCAGATATTCGATTGTCTGAAAGGAAAAAAAAATATTAAGTTCACGTAATCAAAAATGAAAAATGATATTTTCTATCATTTGTGGCAAGTTCTTCAAGAGATTCTTTATATATTCTTATGTTTACGAGTAAGTAGAATGTACATATGTACATAGATTTCGCTTTGCGCATGTGTCAATGTAAGATCGGTCTCGTGTGATGTCAAAATGTCGCTTTGGACGTCAGTCAGCCAGATGTTATTTTTGCCCTTTGCATTGATGTTATTAAACGACACTGTGACGTATGCGCAAGAAAAATGCTTAATGCTTAATCTTAAGTTCAACAGTGAAGTCTCCAGTAAACGTCATAGTCATGGAATTTAGAGACTTAGTTAGATATCGAGTTAGAGATACCGTAGTTTCACTAAGCAGTTGACTAAATAGCTTGATATGATGCAACTACAAGAAACTCATAATCATGCCTTAACATGCATGAGATACATTGACTTCACATAGCTAGTTTCTACAATCCAAGCCGTAGCATAGAACCCATTTTTAACTATGTATAACGCAAACTTTGGTTACCTAGGCGCACTTCTGTATGAAGGATGTCAACGACTCACTTAGACCAAATACAGTCCATTGTGTGACTTGTTTAAAAACCCTAGGAGCATAAAATTTGTTTTAACCGCCAGCTAAATGTTTGAAATTCAGGAGTTTGCTTACCTCAATATTTTGTACCTCATGTAAAAGCTGAAAAGAATCTACTACCAAGAGTAGTGCTTCTTTTGAGGATGGAATTTACCTTCTACATCCCCCTAAACTTGGGATGTGTACTTAGGGCGATGGGTTTTCTCTTACTCCTGTGTTATCGTCAATAAGATGAAGTATGTGTATAGATAGTTAAGCATTAAAGCATTGGAATTATAATGTAATATAATACGATCCAGGTAGGTAAAGCAATGCCACGATTTCTTAACGAGATCTCTGTCAGATGCAACGTATCCCTGTGCTGGGTTCCAGGCCATAGGGATAATTCAGGGAAAGAAAAACGGACGAGCTACCTATCTAGAGACAGTGGAGACCCTTAAATCGATAAAGTTCCAATTAGATACCGCAGTCATCAGAATGAGAAACAGTAGGTGGAAAATCAGTACATGTTTCTCTTCTAAACAAATCTGCACAGAACTGTATTGTAAGAAATCCACAAAAATTATCTCCGTTAATAGGACAAATCCAAGAAAGATAATTGGGGCCCTCACGCGGCATTTTCTGATAGACAGACATGTCAGATGGATCTTTTTTTCGTATAGGTATCCTGGCCTAAACGGGGACAGCCAGCTAACCCAACCCCTCAACACAACGTCCCGGTAAAAAGCTCCTTTGTGTACATCACTGCCAAAGAGTTGTACAGTTTATAGTGTATAAGAACTTAACTTAACTTAAGACGGGAAGTTGCCTGACGGATCCAACACAAAATGAAGAGACTTTTTTTTTTTTTATTAAGGCATGCATGTGCGAATGATTAAGATGTGTACTCCAATCGAAGGCGGGCAGTAGTTTATACAAACCTAGACACATTATCTTCAGGTTCTGTCATTTATAAAAATCACGATAACAAAAGAAATAGAACAATTAACATTGTTGTATTTTAGCCTTTGAATCGATAAGTGTATTCAGCTCCTCCACGATAATCGGGTCTACTACTTCCGTATGGACCACCAAGATGCTGACTGTATCCTGCCGTTCCATGTACAGAATGACGTTCGTTTTGACTTTGCCATAATGGAGCACGAGCATTAGCGTCTACGCCGACTCCCTGTGATCGTGATCCACCTCCTTGAGCGTTGAATTGACGTTTCTGACGAATGAGTTCCACTTGCTCCTGGATGGTTAGAATGTTTTTCGATTTCTATTCAACAAAAGTATCAACGTTACCTCGTTATATAAGTACTTATGGCTTCGTATATGTGGAAGTGCACCACAGATTCCAATGAAGACGAGTAGTAGTAAAAGAATGTCGTTCATCTTGATGGATTTTACAATAATAAAAAAAAATATTCTTAAAGAAATTTGATGTTCTGCCTTAGGTATCTCCAGCGCGTCTGTGATTTATAACACTCGTCTGAATTCGGTATTTTTATTTTGGGTTATCAATTAGAATGGCCTTCGTATTCAAAAAAAATTGTTTATGGTGTATAAAAACCTATCTAACCTATCGTGTCACATGTTCTAAGGCATAGTGTAGACATGCGACATACTTAAAAATCGTAAAGCTATGTTCTAGGTTTAATACTTATTTTGAACGTTTGAAGGTGGTTCAGTAGATTTTGATTCGTTGTATCTTTTCTCAGTGTTGAAACTTTTTCCACATCCCACATGCAGTATCGCTCAAAAGTGTAGGGTCTGATACTTTTTTTACAGATTTTATAGTCCTAGTACTTAATGCAAATAACTGAACCAAAGTAACACAAGGGTATTATTGAATTCTTAAGACATTGCCATTAGAATCATGTATAGTTACATACATTATGTATTACATATTTGCTATTCCAACCAGAGCGTGAAGAGTGCTAGGTGGAGTCTATGACGCGCTGGAATCTGTTTAATTTTGGAATTGTCGTAGTGGGCTCCATCTCCCATTAGTTAGTCTTCTTCTGTGTTGGCTTTAACAAGAGCTAGAGGCCATTGTTCTGACCCCTTTTTCAGTAAATCAATAACAAAAATTCTGAAAAATGTTCTGCACAAGGCGGCATTTTTTCTACGAGACTAGTGCAACACTATTGTTATAAGCGTATCAAGACAGCGTAACTAAGGACAAGTTGTTTATCATACATATGCCATAGGAAATATATGTACATTATTGACATGGACTTGGAACAAACAAAAAAGTTACATTTATCCGCTTTTCATCAGTACTGCTAACCACCGCTAAATATACATACATACATAGAACATTCGTCTCAGCAATTTGCTGATCTATTACTGAACTGAAATTGACCTAGAATGTGAATACTTCTTGAATTATGAAACAAACAAAGTGCCGCTTAATCTTGCGTTGCATTTTTACGTAATCGTAGTCATTCCCTTAGATAAGTCGTGTCGCAAAACCTCAATCTTACTACATACTCTTCAGAGTACTCGCCTATTAAAATCTGCCTTTGTATGTATGAATGTGGTACTCACCTCAGTCAATGAAGCTTTGGTCCTCTTGATTGTGATATTGCTGTGATTCGATATGTATGCCGTCACCGATATACTCTCCCCGGGCACATAACCGCCTCGATCCAAAGCCACTCGGCATTTCACTGTGCCACCACCCACGCATGCAACACCCAATTTGTGTTCCACCTCACATGTGAACGGTTGCTAAAAGAATAATCCGTAAAAGTCTTCTAACTGGAACTCAAATACAAAATCAGATCACTCACCGCCAAAATAGGCTTCTCCAGATTCAAATCGATCGGATTCATTACAATGAACACCTGATGATTCTTGTGTATAAGTCCGGTTGGTTCGCGTAATGCAGCCTTACAATAATACTGTATCCAACCATAACGACCCAAAAATGTAGATGGCAGTCCCACCGGAAGTCCCAACTTGAATGGAAAACTATGAATTCCTGGCGACAGCACAGACGGTCCCTGATCGGCGTCACCCAACAACCGCATTCGAAAATCTATATAATTTTCTTTGTCATAGGTTCGCTCTTGTCGAGCTGATCCCACACGTACCACCCCCTCACCGACGACATGAAAATGCAGTCCCAGCGCTGGAGTATCATCCTGTAACTCTAGGAGAACTTTTCCCGACAAAAATTGCCCCGGAAAGTACAGCAACGATGTGTTGTCGAAGATAATCAAAAACTTGAGTAGTTTTCTCGGCATAATGACGACAATCAGAAATGCAAATGTATCTCAGATGCGCATGCTAGACCAATCTAAATGGATGCGCGAACGCGATGAGAAGCGGAAACTCGCCAAATAAATCTCGAAATGGGCACAATGAACGAACGAGAAGAGGAATGTTGTGGGCATACGGAATCAAGGTCAGATCTGTTTTTTTTTCTCTCCTCTCTGTTTGAATATTTAATAACTTGTTCTTGGCCAAATTTGTCGGGTGCGACTTCTAGGCTGGGTTATGTCACTTTGACGTTTCGATAGGAAAAAAAAAAATGGCTACACTATGTAGTAGTACACCTTGTCTATATTACACAATCACCTCGATGAATGTGCACGCAACTGTTTTGCTATTTGCTGTGCATGATAATTTCAAATAAGCGTTGTCAATTGTTCCAGCACTAACGCTGGTGGTAGTTCAATGCCTTGCGCAAGTTGTTACCGCTGCTGGCACTGCCACCGCGATGGTCAATCGAGCGTTTTCAACGAAAAATAAACAGACAAGTTGGTAATATTAACAAAAAAAAAAGGTTTTCACTTTTTATTGCACTTAGCTGATGATGGAGTGGAATGAGGAAACAATGACCGACCGATAAAAGAGAACTTTGTTTGGGTTTATTGTCTAGAAAACTCGCATTGATATTCAAATCAGATGGCGATTCCTTTTCAGTTTCAGCTGTTCTTAGTTCGGATACACACTCGTTTATCAATTTCCTTTTCGATTCTTTTGATTGTCGTTTTTTTTGTCTTTTCTTGTATTTCTTCTTCGCATAGGTAAAACAAAAGACAAAGGCACACGGTAACACTCCAACACCACCAACACTGTGGATGTTTCGTAGAGAACTGAATTGATCATGGAGCTCACCTGGTTGTATCGTATCTGTTCGTAAGTATCTGCGGTTGTGGGCACCAAAGGTGGGATCGCGATGACTTCATATATGGAGGCAAGTTGTGGGTTTTTTTTATGGCTTAGGCTTAAAGTGCTCTTCGTGGCTGAGTATCGGTTTCTCCGGAAGAGTGTTCTCTTTGAGCGGCTTTTAGAGTGGTCCACTCTTTACTTGTACGTACCTAGTTCTCTGTCTATTGATAACCAGATAATCCTCTGGCAAATACTAGTTCCGTTGTAGCCTTACAGAGTTTAACTTGTCGATTAAACTGGAAATTTTTTACATGGTTCGTGTGATGATTCTAGTGCCGCATAAAATGGAAGTTTAAGGTGAATTTTAAGAAAGAAGATCTACAGTTTAAGGTGAATGAAGAAATTTAATGTACACATGAGATCTTGGAAGGACCGATTTGGTCAATTATAAGTTTTTAGTAGTGTTGTTATTAACTAGTACATAGCTGTTTTGTTGTGAATACTAACTGCTGCTCCAGATTGAAAACCAGGACCATAAATTACTTGTGCTGCTTAGGTGAATGTTTCTAAATAAAAGGCAAAACTTATTTAAGGGCAATATATTGACTAACGAGATTTATTTAAAATATATGTAAATAGATATAAAGTGTAAATTTTTTTAAATACTGTCTAGTAACGACTCCTCTATAATGCGATAGAGGAAAGCTGTTAATGTTAATACTTAATATAGCCGATCTACAAATGTAACAATTTTGTTAGGAAATCCATTCACACCAGCATAGATAGACTCTCCTGATTTGTTTCCATATTCTTCACTCTTCAAATCTACATCACAATCCATTTCACTTCTTAAATAAACTGTTCAACTTCAATTGTAGTTCATTCAATAGTTCCATATTTTGTAGCCTCTTCATGAGGCTATCCCTATGCTACATGCGATGAGTATTGCTTGACCTTTGAATAACGCAGCCTTTAAAGGAATTCAATCGAACATCGATTTCACCCTCTTCCAACTAAAATAGAAAATCATACTAAATGCTGCTTTAGCAAATCATCCCTTTACCTCATCAAATGCGTAGATATCCTGATAACATGATTGCGAAATGCATTTACGTGCACATTTTAACTTGTCCAATCCTTCTAAATCCTCACAAGCTACCGAGTGTTCACAAGAAGATTCGAATTCTCGGTAAGCTAGTTCCTAAGCGAACCAAATGTAATCAAAGCCCAGTGAAAAAAAAATCAATACGAATATTCGTATCCTTTAAACAGGTGGACTTACATTTTTGCTCGTTTCCTTGTATGCATACTCGGGAAAATGAAATGTAACTGACTTGGCATTTTTATTATTATCGCTTTTAAATGCTGAACTTAATTTAAATCCAAAAATTATTAAATAAATTAAAATTAACTTTGTGCTAAGTTTTCTATGTGGTTTCTTATCAACTGTACTGGTGTTCGACATTGTTTTGACTATTTTATCGAAAAGGACTACAAACCTTTTGACAATAGGATACCGGGGTTGAAAAACTCTAACAGGCCAAGGACATTCTATAAATTTGACAAACAGGTGGAGTTGTGATAGAGCTTTTATTGCAAAAGCTTTGATGAAATGTTCGTTATAAATAAATGTAAAGTTTGAATGTTCACTCAAGTTCCATGACGTCATGACATTTCATAAATTATAAAGCAAGTTTTTTTTAAGAGAGATTGGTTTTTTTTTCTGTTTAGTTGAAGAGCAACAAAGTTGACAAACAGCTCATCCGAGACGAATTAACAACAAAATTAGCATTCAATCGTCAAACACACATACGACGGGCATTGTCAAAACACCACTTTGCCTTAGCAATTTAATTGTTTACTTTTGAAGGTCAAATGCGGCAATACACTCGAGAGGTACTCGTACTTGTGATGTAGAAATAGAGAAACATGGTACAAGTACGAGTATGTACATATTGGCAAGAGAAGAAGTTTTATTATTATGCGAAAACTTTAAATGTCAGAATTCAATTATGTTGGATAAATATGTACATATGTACGTATCTATGTGGGTGGGAGCATTGAACAATTAGATGCACTTAATGAACCATGAAACTAAGGTTTTCATCTTTTCAAGTTTAAGAATTTACAGACTAGGCAATGAACCAAATAAAGACATGTTACACAGTTCTAAGAGTTTATCAAGACTTGAACTGGAAGATTTATTGATGTAAAATGATATAAAAACTCTGTGCAAACGATTGATTTGATAACCATTTAATCATGAAAATATTCGTTTAGGTCATGTTAGGGCTTGTACTGTGCCCTTTTCTTGTATGTATACTTAGAAAGTCTAGTGAGATCGTATCACGACCTTCAAGTATCTTATGCCTCTTAAATATATGGAAACCTTGGTAATACCTACTACCAAACAAGTTCGAAAATAAGACAATCATAGCTATTAGGGTGCTACTAGTAGGGCTATAATTAATGTAATATTTAGAAGAAAAAAAAACTCCAGCAACATCTGTTCATTGATCCAAGAAGCGAAAAGTGGGTTATTGTACTCAAGGTTATTCCAGTACACGACCGACGTACCACTAGTACCACTAAGAAGCATTATCCTTTCTAAATTCTAATTTGTTGGGATTGTTGGTTGGTTAAGTTGTTGACTTAACACTTTACGAGGATGTTTTTTATGTGTTCTCCCAAGAATGTGGAGAAAATATCCTAGGAATTATAAGTCTAATATCTCTATACAATGGGTAGCTTCCAGTACAGTTCACAGCGGCATTGGGCTATTCTGGAAACCATCCAGGAGTATTGAATGAATAGTGAGTATACTATTAACATCGAGTATCAAAGTTTTTTTGTTCTAAGTCAAAACTCTAGCAATTTCCGTCTATGTACTTGTTTCTATGAATAATTATACAAATGGTGTTATTCATACTGTCCTACTTTTTTAATAAAGAAAAACTCTCAGAGCTCAGTTCGACAATATTACAGAGCTCATTGCCGACCCGATTGAGACCTGTGCTATGTTTGAAGAAAGTATCGCCGCTGTAGGTGTCAGTATCGCTGGGAACCGATATTTGTTGATTTGTCCTCCCACAATGTGGAAGATTTTATAAAAGGATCTTAAAACCAAACGGTTGTGATCTACGTCGTGTTTTCAGTACTTGCGACCTAAAACAGCTGGAAGTGGATCGTTGTTGGACAACTCTTTTTTGCCTAACAATGGACGCTATTTCGTTTCCATCCACAATACTTGCTTGTTCTTGACCCTGTTCACACAGGACACAGTAATGGAGTTTCTGAAGTTTTCATGTTCAAATTGATAGTTCTGTCTGAACAATTCCGGAGACTTATTTTGAAATATTAGTTGTCGCGCCAATTAAATTGGTTTGATTTTCAACAAGAAATTCTTTTCACAATAAACAAATGCAATTGAATTGGTTTGCTTTCGTTTTTCTTTTCTTTGCTTCGGAAATTCTTAATTTTTTTATATCTTTTCCACCCCTTCGTCGAGTGACACCGATTGATATTTCCAAACGAAAATTTCAAAAATCTAAAAATCCAGATTGCCGTAGCCTGTAACATCTCCGCTTCATCTGTTGCCAGTGAACGTAAAAAAAAAATCCAGCCCGTCAGTCCTGTGTGAAAAGGGTCAAAAAATCTCTCTCCGCTTCACCCATTGTCAAAAAAATCCAGTTCGTCAGTCCTGTGTGAACACGGTTTTTAAGTTATGACTCCACCAGACGAAAATTCAAAAATCGTTTTAACGATCGTCTAACATACAAAATATGACACAACAATCTAGTACATTCGCTATCAAGATGTCTGCTCCAAGAATACAAAACTAGACTTTGTCTTTTCCACTTCCGGTTTAGTACACGATCGTACTCAAGGAATTTAAATATTTCTTTCATAATGTCGTCAATTTTTGAAAAACAATTACTTGTGCTGAAAGAAGCCATTGCGGATCTAAATGTAATTGATCAAATTCGTTTAATTTCACAAATTTGTACTAACATCGAACAAAGTACTAATCGTGAAAGTATTATCCAAGAATTTCTGAGTATTAACCTCGCCACCGCCATTAACGATCTCATCTGTTCTGAATTAACCATCCTGAAACTAGCAATGAAGTTAATCCGTCATCTAATGGATGACTATTATTTTCGCAGTTATCACTTTTTGCCGATCATGAAAAATATCGTCCGTGCGTTGGTATTTTCTGTGCAAAGTGATGAAATAGAAATATTTCAGTTAGAATTTTTTGATATCATCGACATTTTGGATGTCCTAATGAAAAGGTGAGGTTATACTCATGTTTCAATAATAATAACGAACAAATTATTTAGTTTTCATTTACAGATATTTATCAGATAACTTTTCCACGAAACAGGACGAAGGCATGCAAGTAACATTTGTGTGTATTATGCATTTTATTGAATTAGTTCTGTCGCACGATAGTGTTGAGTTAGCGGTCAAGAATCTTATGACGGAAATTTATTTTCACTTGTTAACCATAAATGGGATTTTTAAATGTATTTCGAATAATTTTGAATTAATTATGAAAGTCACCAACTTGGGAGATAAGTTTTTAGATCGATTTATTGTGGCATATGGAAAAGATGGACGCGAATTGTGGTTGTACAAAATATTACAGACCTTACTGAATATTTTTGAGTTAATACATAATTCTTGGTTTATGTTTAAAATGTGTGATAACTAATTTTACTTTCATTTTATAGATCATTTGTTTTACGTAGTAATAGTTCAGATACATTAGCATTTAAAGTTTTCGAAAACATGACTATTGGATATATGAAGTTTGTTTTGGAACAGATAACGGTAAGGCGGGAAAATGCATAACATGTCTAAATTATTTACATTGATAGTGATTAGCTTGTAAGGGAAGACATTATTACAGTCTTTTAGACCGTCATTTAAAGATGAAGCCACCAATACTACATACATTGTTAAATTCTGACGGTTTTTGTTTTTTCCTCCTTTTACTAACCAGTCACCAGATTCTCCGAATCAGAACTTGGAACTATTCAAACATTGCATATTAGTTCTTAATGCAATTATTTGGACACCCGGCTTTAGTCAAAATTTTATATCTACGATTCTCAAGATGCCCATGAAATTGAACGGCGACTCAATGGTATTTTGTCTATGTAAATCTTCAACGTAAGTTTTTTTGCTCTTTGACTTCTTTGTTACTACTTTGTGCATGATTTCAGGAAAATAACAGAGCACACAACATATTCAATGAAGATTTTTCTAACAGCCTTAACAGCCTATTCGGACATCCCTTCAACCGACAATCATAAGATTCTTAATACATTCCTTGGTTGTCGTTTTGGCAATTCCATATTCGAAATGAAAGCTCACAAAGTTGTAAAGAATTACAAATCACTGGTCTTATTATATGGATGCTCATTTTTAAGACAGCGATTGTCTAGCCCTCTCAATGCCCACAAGGTTTTGGAAAATTTACTTGTAATCTTGAATAACCCCATAGGCCAACTGGACGACGATGAAATATGGAAGATTTTGACAATTCTAGCCGTAAGTTTGCCTTTAGTCATCATTATTTTCTAAAAGCAAAAGTCAAGCTTAATGGTACGACTTAAAAAATAAGGTAGTGGGTTTTATTCCGTAACTATAGTAACTCTATGCATCTGCTTTTCCAGTATTGTTCAAATTACGCACCTTTAAGCCAATTAGAGTATGCTGGTGTGCAAAAGATATCCGACAACCTTTTGGAACAGACTTCTAGGATAGTAGTAGACATTAAAAAGTCATGTCATCTCGTCGATAAGTACATTATATCACTTGCTAAGGAATTCTGTTCAAACATCAATATCCTCAACTCCTTGGTACAATCCATTACACATATGAATTACCAACCTTTTTCTAATTAGATTTTCTTTCAGATTTTTCTATATCTAAGTCAAAAGCCCAGTTTAATTAGTTATAAAGTAATTCAAATTATTCCAACACACGATGTTCTTCCACTTCTGATCTCAAGTGACTATAATCAAGTTGAGAACGCTGTAAAGATCCTCCAAAGAAAGCATTTAACAGAGGAAGAGTTGGACTTTGTGGTTGAACAATGCTTTCGAAATTTAATTAAAGTCGATGAGGTAGTTATTGGTGCTACTTTGAATTTAATTGGCACAAATTTGGGTATGATATCCAATGAGAGTATGTACAAAATATACAGCGGAATAATTGCTCTTCTAGAGGCAAAGCAATTGAGATTAAAATTTAGCAAAGAGTGCTACTTGTGTCTATGGGGGACCTGTGCGAAACTATTCAGATTTACGGCGAAGGCGAAAACATTGTAAGATATAATTTAAGTGAATAATTTGAAAGTGAACTATATTGCAGTAAATTTTTAATGGATTTCGTTTTAATTGATTAATTACAATATATGTATGTATAAGCATATTCGCTCGCCTTCTTTTACAATGAAGATCCAATTCAAAGTGATTGTGGGCCATAAGCGGCGAATTCTACTTCAGGCAATTGGATATCGATATCCACTTGAGGGCAACTTTAAAGGTGTGGTCTGTTTGTTTACTCTTTTATGATGTCTAATTGGAATTGAAGCCGACAGTATGAAGTAAAGGGCCTCTTTCAACATAACTCTTATTGGTAAGGAGGACTAAACAATAAACCTATTTGAAATGATTATGGAAAGTTATGTACATACATCATCCATTATAAAATGGACATCCGCAATGATAATCTGGTAAAACACAATAAAACTATAAAAATTCGTATAATTGAGTTTGTTTTTTATTTTGACGCATTTTGTTATACAATTTTTTTTTCTTAAATCTAATTTCATTCTTTTCCTTTTCGCGTGCCAGACATACGTACGATTTAGTAGGTATATAATTAAATTAAAAAATAACGTGAATGCTGGTGCATAGCGGTATTCAAGTGGTAAAATTTGACAATGATTGTTGCAAGTAGTAGATTTAGAGGTGACCGTTTGGAAAAGTGTTTTTTGTTTTTTCGTAAGGTAAAATTTATTTTGTTTAATCTGTGGGGTATTGTTTTTAAGTAGAATCGTTATTTATTTTTATATACATAGTTTATTTGTAATTAATTCTATATACATAATAAAAAAGTTGCTTTCGAATATTTTTGCTCATTAATTTTTAATGTATGTAATAAAAACGTTGATTCATACGGGAATCGATTATAAAATAACTATTTACAAATTATACTAATTTACATGCAAACACAAACATTATTATTAGCTGTTGTTAGCTTTAACATAATATGGATTAAATAATAAAGGTTTAGCTAAGCACTATTAACCGAAAAGTATCTAATATTTTATTACTTTGTTAGTACTATCTACTTAATCGTATTTAGTTTGCATTTATCCTATATTTTTATTTTTGTTTTATTTTTATACTTTTAAAATAAATTCAGTCAGTTTAATTTTCCTTTTATTATATGTTATACTAAAAAGTTTATTAAATATAAATTTGTTTAATGGAATATAATATTATACTTTTTGTTAATAAGTAATACACTTGCAAATGAAAGTCAATGTACAAAATTTAATGGAAAATAATTAATATAATAAGCTTTAACAAAATATTGTAATTGCAAAGATTAATGGATGCTAGTCAACATAGTCAAATATATGATACCATCGCTAAAGATCTAGGAGTGATGTCAGCAATACTGATGAAGGAACTTTGCAGAATTGCACTTACACAGCGTGTAGAAGAACAGCTAATATTCGTGCCGCGAAGGCCGACTTAATGTGATAATATAGAAATGAATTTAGGGTATAAAGAAACACAAGTGAATCATAATTGTTTGCTTTGAAATGAGGAAAATAGTGAAAGAAATGAGATTCAAGAAAATCAGAAACTCCGCTTTGTATAGCGTTTATCTTCTGTTTAAAATCGACCGTGACCGTTTTTGTTCCAATATATGCATATTTCATACATCGTCCCAAACAAAAAAATACTACGCCTCACTCGTTGGAGATGGCTAGCACATGTAAATTGCACTATCCAAACAAAGAGCGGTGAATTGATATTTGTGCGACAATTCAAAGTAAGTAAATACTGATTGCCTCTAACCGGCCGAATAGCATTTGACAAAAGTTCGAATATAGACTGAATTCCTTAATGCAGTACTGCCGAAGTATTGTAAAGTATAGCATTCATTGACGCAACATTGCGGTGGTGATACAATGTGTAACGTTTCAAATCGCATTGTAAACGCATGTACTGCGCAAATAAAAGCAACCGTTAATGAATTATTTTTTTTCTGCTTATAATTTGTCTGTAAATTGTCTTAATATAATAATAACGCTGATATCTAGTAAAGTGAAAACTAAATTTCTCCTACCAAAGAATTGTATCTTAACACTGCTTGCATAATCGATTGTTGTACTAACTTTGGTCCAATGAAGTAATCAATTCGTAGTTCTTTTTATTCATTTACGGATCCAATATCAATATCCACCAGCACTGTTTTCATTTTCATTATAATTTCGATTATAATTTCACTGTAGTACAATTCCCTTGAGTGTCCAACAATTACAAAAAATGTAATAATAAAAATGTGTCTTCTTTTCCACCCTATACTGAGAAATTCAACAATAAATGCCTTTGCGACGTAGGCCTAAATGATCAGGAAACTACAGACTGTACAGTATGTAATTGATTGGAGTAAAAGACTGAACCCATGTACGTGGACTTAAACTGGAAGTGCGAGCTTAAGAATTGTCTGCGTCCCCAATATTAAATGAGCAAATGAATAGGCACAGCGGAATCGGGACTGAAAATCAGCAGTGTATGCTCTTAGTCCCCATCTACGGTGGACAATTCCTTGTCATTCGATTCTTTTGCTATTCAAATTCCATTAGTAGCAGCTCACCGAATAGTATTTAACCAAGTATGCGATGGTTAAGTTCGTTAGTAAGACTTGTTGGTTGAGATTCACTCCGCCGAATAACATCGAGTACATTTTTATGGGTAGGTATACCAAACTCAAAACTGTATTCTGAACAAAGTGTAAATCAAAATAACATAAGCTAGCAAAGCAAACGAAAAATAAAACATAATTTAATTTTAAATTTTGGAATTTTTTGTTTTAATTTATTTTATTTTTATTTTTTTATTTTATTATTATAAATTTATTTTATACTTTTGCTTGTTTATTGTATAATTAATTCACTTATATATTTTCTTTAAGCGCATATATATTTATAATTAATAATAATTATATATATATTTCTACCGCATTGAATATTTCTCTTCGTGCATCGTTTTTAATTCAATTAATTTCTAAACGATAAGAAAAGCATTGGATTTGCTTCTATATTGTTTTTTTTTTATAAAATTAAATTAATTGACAAAAAAAATAAATCTACAAATATAAAATAAAATTAACTTAAATATTAATACGGTTCATTTTTTTTTTATATTTAAAAAACAAAAGGGAAGAAAGGAAAATAATGTACAGTATGGTTATAGTTTTTTTTTCGTTTTATATATTTAAATTTGTTTATACAATTTTATTATAATATTAGAATATAATTTTTATAATACCTAAAATGATTTTGATTTTAATGTCTGTAAAAAAAAATAATAATCAGGGAAAAAATAGGTCACGTATAAACATAAATATTCTTACACTTTAATATCGTTCTTATTTAAGTTTAATTTAAGAAGCCTGTTGTTTGATTTAATTGCAGTTAATTTTAATGCATTGTATTAAATATTATGTATTGTATGTATGTATGTATATGTATAAAAATTTGACTGTATAATGGGTGTATATAGTTCTATTTTCTTTTTTTTTTCTGTATCTCTCAAATATTACCCGAGTTCCGCGGACATTTTTCACATCATCATCTTCCATTTTGTTGTTTGTTTATAAAATTACAATATTTAAATGATGGACAGGATGCTTATTATATGTTCAGTTAGATTTCTTTCGTTCTTCTTCACAATTTCATTATAAAAAATAATTCTTAAGCGCTATCAAAGGAAATGATTTGAACAAGATCTAAAAATTATTAAGTTTTTTCTTTTTTTTTTTTATTCTGGTTTTCCTTTCTCTCTTTAATATTTTCTTTCTTGTTATTTCACAGCTATTTATAAAATTAAATAAAAAAAAAATCACCATTTTACACACATTTCATTCATTGCTTTCGTTAAATTACTTAAAAACAAAATAAGAACAGAAAAAAAAAATTCTTCATTCACTTGGCCCTTTTTGACTTCCATTTCTTTAAGGAGAGCCTATCTTTCTTCTTTATGAATGTTTTGAATGCGTTTCGACAAGGCCACAAGGAACATAGTCGTTCCTTTATTTTGTTTTATTGAAGAAAACCGAAATTTTAACCGAATTTTTCAAAATATAATTCGAAAATTTGGAAGGGAGAAAAGAAAAGGAAGCTTCGTTCTAAGCAAATAGTGTGCACTCAATGTAGCTAGTGGGTACAAAACCTTCATCCCAACCATTGGAACCATTTAACCGTCGCACACGCGTCCAACCATCACCTTGATCGATTTCGATTACTTGCAGTTCCTCACCCTCGTTCATGGGAATGCTTCCTTCACTTGTCGCTGAAAAGAAAACAAAGACAAGAATTAATTAAATATCTAACTATCATGTCCTATAACTCACCTTCAAATGGATATAGGGCTCGACATGTTCCAAGAGGTTGAAGTGCTTCCGCTTCACCTTCATAGTAAGGATCTTCACCGATAGCGTTTTCATTCGCACTACCCTGTCCGGAGCCAGGCAGCGATGTGTGTGATGTACCTAACCCGCTTTCTGGACTTGCCGAACTGCTAGAAATAAACGAAGGCGGATTTGTTCGTTGAAGGATTTTTCTTTTATTGGAAATAAATTCTTTTCAAATTTATTGGTGGTATAGGAGACATACAAAATTAAAGAAAAATAATTAAAATCATATACTACCGGACATTTGAAACATGTCTGCACAGACTCCTATTCAAGAACGAAGAAATGTTTTAAGCTCCGTGATATTTATATGTGAAACCTTTTCATTGGGAGTGAGTGGTTTAACACCAGTTTGAGTTTAAGTCGAATTGTGAATGATCGCATAAACAAACATACACAGCAAGACATAACACTCATGAGATCTTCTACATATGCCTTATCTTTTACCAAAGCCCTATTAGACTGAGCGTGCCATTGTGAAATCATTGATACAATCAAACCTTACCAAGAGATTGGTTTAAATATTTTTCTCTTTAACAAAACAAGTTGACGTGAATAGCATTTCAAGTGAAAATAGGCAATAAATGAGTTATACGTCACTTGTTGACATTCAACAAATCTTAGAGCACTGAAAATATGTGGACAGACGATTGGATACGTAAAAACTCCATCATGATGAGGAATGTAAGTCAGAAAATATAAAATTGATTCACAACAGTCACACTGCATATGCATCTACTAATATACATATGTATGTAGTTTATAAGGCATTGGAAATGACCGATCAGTTAATAGAGTAAAGATAATTAAATAAATTTTATACGTCTACTATTTCTTTCTTTCTGGAGTATGTTAAAAAATAATAATAAACAGAAAATGAAAATAATAATAATAACTCTGGGAGAGAGAAATAATATTCTGTTTGCATTAAAAAAAGAATACGAATTAGTGATTGTTTTTTTTAAAACGATAAACGGCAAGAGATTGGAAGAGAAGGAGAGAGACTTATAAGTGTACCCGTTATTATTATTATTATGCCCATTTTGAATTTGCGCCACATTTTCCTCTGAATCTGACCTGCTTAAGCTTCCGGCATCATCGTGTTGATCATCACCATCATCGTTGTTATCTTCTCCGCTTCCGTTGGAATGTCTAAAAAAAAAAAAACAAATTTAATAAAAAAATATTAAATTCAAGCGTAATTAAAATTCCATGTAATCATACATACATACATATGTATGTACATATGTAATCCCGAAACACTACTTACCTCGATACTCTATGACCATTATGGTAGTTCCTATTCGCTTGTGGACTATTATTAGCCACTTGCATACTATTCGCCTTCTCCAGGTATCCTTGGAATTTTTTCAAATCAATTTTCAGTTTCTCCAATTTATGTTCGGATTCATTGAGTTGACCTTCGACTGTCATTGGATTGCCTAATGATGAATTCGCCTCGTATACTACTTTCATTTTCATTAGACCATCACGTGCGGCTGTTTCTTGAGCAATTTTCTGTTGAAGCTCTAGAATTTTCGCTTGAAGCTTTTTACGTCGCTGATTTGGGGGTAAATCACTAAAATCTTCCTTCATGCCGTCCGCAGAAAGGGAATTCTTTTAATAGAGAGAGAAACAAAAAATTACATATTAGAAAGTTTTTTTTAAAAACAAATTCTACTGTAAAAAGGAAAGTGGAAAACATAGAAATTATTGCGAGTCGGATTGATAGTTTATTTAAAGGTCGTATAGACATTTTGAGTGCGATTAATTGTTGTACATACATACATAGTTACTTCGTGCATTTGTTATATAAAAAAATGTAAATTCTTGTAGTAATTCTTTAAAAATATGACAAACTGCATGCATTTTGAAAAAACCTTTAAAACACACAAAATTCAGCAAACACACTTGACTAAATAAACACACACTCAGAATGACAAACTACATAAATGATAATAAACAAAGGTATTGTTAGTATTTTAAGCCAAGTCACTTAAGGGTTTCTTTTCAAAAAAAAAAAAAAAAAACCTTTCAAATAAATTTATAGTCTGGTTGCCTTGATTACCAAAGTAGAAGAAGCATTAACTCTGAAAGTTATTAACTAATCGTGGATTTATTTCAGTACAATTCATTGCAAAAAGAAAAGAAATCCACTGAAACGCAATAGAACGTACATATGTATGTATACAGTCATATATGGCATTAACATCTCACTTTTCATTCTGCAATTTCTTGTGATTTTCTTTAGCAAGACATCGCAATATAGCCTGGCCCCACAGATCATCATATCAGAATCATCATATCGAATCATGCCCTCATCAATACCTACAAATTACTATTCAAAAAAAAGACAAAATGGCGATGGCAGCCTGATATGTCAGTCTCCAGAATCCAATAACTAAACGCCAACTTCAAATAACCGGTAGATGAACACCACGGGCGGAAATAGCCCGAAAAGTCGAAAACTTTATAGACATACGAGTACGTCTATGACATTCAATAAAGAATATTTTCAATCAAAACTCGAACAAACAATTCACAAACTAAAACCGAGACGTACTCCAGAAAAAAAAATCAAGTTCCACCCCAGACTAAAACGTGGCTGGAATTCACCCTCTGTAGGATTACAATGCTGAAACTGAAAAAACATAGAGCCGCAGACAAAGACTATCACGTACGTGGAATTTCGAAAATTCAGTTCAAAACACAGGCAAACAAGACTCCCCAAGGCAACGCATTATCGCCTCTACTTTTTATTTACTACGTCTAGAAACAAAACTAACACAGGGTGGTATTATCATCGATTCATACCCAGGCAACTGTATTCAAACCAAATCTTACAAAGAGTACGTAAATTCATACATATGTACATATGTATGTACATACGTACATATGTAAGTACACCCATCAGCACATACTACTTACTTAGATGGCGCTACAGTTCAGGGTAAACCTGGGCCTCAACCAAATCATCAGCACATACTGGTCATATTTTGGAGGAACAGAGATACTGATTGCAACTGTCGCACAACCAAAGGTCCCTCGCAACCAAAGCTACACAACACCCGCCCCAAATGAAAGCAACTCCTAGAATATAAACAACGTTTTTATAATTACACTGATAGCTCCTGGGACAAACATAAGGAAACACTTCTTACCACCTATAAGGCAATCAGTCGATCTGTCCTACAAAACTCAGCCCCAATCCGAACGCAGATGGAAATATGATCAAGCATGCCTCCACGCAACTATTCGTCCAGTGCCATCCAGACTATCTCCATTCATAATAGAAGATGATATCAATCAAAGAACACAACAGGGAGCTCTGTGGGAAATTCTTACTGGCCTGCTAAATCACTCAAACCCGCAGCTTCCTTAAAGGAATCTCAGACTACGAAACAGAACATTAACCAATAAATACACTTCCCAGACATCAACGCAGCAAGGTGCAAAGATAGATTAAGTCAGATCAAGTTAGGTTCACCATTTTATGGCAAACAATATGACGGTTGGTTGTTACAAGACTAGCTATCTGGTAAATTTTATGAAACCGCGGCAAAAAAGATAGATACAACCAATAACAGTTTATCTAAGAACTTTGCAAGAGTTTCCTACTTTCAAAAGCAAATTATATGACGCATTCGGGTGTTATTTGGGAGCCGAGTGAAACATATAGATAAAGAACTTTTAATCGTATCCACTCCGTGCTTCAATGTTTTTCAATATATCAATGCTCCCAAATTATTATTTGCAGTTCATTGCATATTTTCTTCAAAGTTCAGAAAATATTTATTTTAAATAAAAAATAAACCTAACAATTGAAAGAAAACCCTTTTGTGATTTTTGGCATATAGAACGAGTACTATAGACCTTACTAAACGACAAAACAATTTTTTGTATATAAATTATTATTTTTTTTGCTTACAAATAAAAAACTAAATTCAAAATGTGCGAAATTGTAAACAGATTTGCACCTTAGATTAGATTAATTTATTTTTTGTTTCTTTTTTTTTCGTTTGAAGCATACCTTCATTGTAATACAGGCTTCAATAATCTTCTGTTTCTTCGACAGATTTTTTTTATTATTATTTAGCATGATTGTGTATAATATTTTTAATTTTCAGATGAGTGTTGGCATTGATGAAATAGTGTTGTGTGTAGATTTTTTTTTCGATGTGTATGGAAAATTAGTATTATAATTTTTTTGTGTTTTTCAGAACGTTACGTTTTTTTTTTTTTACGGTAAGCATGAAAAAAGCAAGAAAACAGAGAGAAGATATGTAAACATAAATAAATTTTTAAATTAGAAATTGTTTTTGATGGTTTTTTTGTTGTATATAACATGTTTGCTAAACGTGTTGGAAAAAAGGTGATTTGAATAAAGGTGTTGGGCTTAAGTTGATTTTATTTAACACGGTTTACTGTTTCCTTTGGTATAACAATAAATCACTGAGATAAAATATTTATGAAATAGAACCAACAGATACAGGAAATGTGTTAAATAATTATGTTAATGTTAAAAACTTATTGGGTAAATAACGATTAATGAATTTTGAAAATGTTACAAAGCAAATTGTGTTCTTATGACGATGATGATATTGAGTTCAACAACAGAAGGAATTATTCAAAGTTTAGCCTAAAGGGAAATGCTCTACTGTTAAACTTTTGATGTATATATCTACTATAGAAGAGTTTGTTTAAACATGAATATATTTACAATACTGTTAGGAAGTAATTAAGTTATTGTAGTGTCTTTAGAAAGATTTGATTTTTTTTGAACCATGATTTTTAATGATTCTAAAAATTAATTGATAAATGCTTTAAGGAACTTCTCGAGCATAGGGAAGGACTTTCTGGCACAGTAAACCATCTAGAAATCGTAGGTGCGGTAAAAAATCTAGTCTATAAGGACAACTGGTGCATTTGTAAGAATAGTGCTCGAAGAAAGTAGCACAGTTTAAAATAAAACAATTTTGCTGTGGTAATAAACAAATTGATCAAGGTATGTCAAAATGAATGTGATACATGGTAATAGGAACGGAGTTACCGCGATGAGCCAGAAAGAAACACCCAATTACATCAATGGATCTCTTCAGGCAACAGTAAACTAAACAAAGTAATGCGTGTAAAACACTGACAAGAAAATGATTATTTTATTATTGGGACATACGGAACATTTTGCCACAATTGTTGAATGGCGGATGTTTTAAAAAAAGTGCGTTAAAAACGACTAAGCGTAACACCGTGCATCTCCAACCGACGCTTCTGAAGTTGAGTTAATAACTCTTCCGGTCTACAGTGCAAATTTTATAACTTAAGATTTGGCTTTATGTACTTCTTTTTATAAAAAGTAAGCTGCATGAAATCAAGTGAAATCAAGCTGCAAAGAAAGCATCTTGTTTATGAGACGAGCTCCATATTTTCAGGGCTGGTTTAAACCCAGCCAAAACTGTGCAGAACATTAAGTACATATGTATTTATGTATTTGTACATATGCATATTTCAAAATACACTAAGCTAAAGAAAACTGTTCTCAAGTTTTATTTGTCATCCCAAAAAAAATTTCGTATTTGGTTCGAGACAAACAGATGCGTCAATGAGATGGTCTTTTTTCTCAATTTCTCAACGGAGTCACCCGTGTGGAAACTATAAGATTAATTTGTTTATAGAAATTGAATATAAGAAGACACGATAAGGTGTCAAAAACGACACCAAGAAACGTGATATTTAATCATTGCACTGTTCCCGATTAAGTGCGAAATTTCGCAAAATTTTGAATCATTTTCGTGACACTATCTTTTATTAGCCTATTCTTACATTTAACTAACTTTTTCTACCGGCATAAATGAATCCGAGTGTTAGGGATTTAATACTACCTAACCAACTAGTGTAAATACTTATTATTGAACTACTTTTCAGCAGAGCATTCCCTGATTTTACTCTCTATACACAAATTCAAATTGACGAAATGATTGGATGAAAAGTGCAAACTTGTTAAGAAACGAAAATATTTTATTTTTATTTTTTTCAAACTGCAAACAAATTATAAAAATCTGCAAGCAATAAAAAAAAGACAAAATAACACCTGCAAATTATGTGCATTTAATTCAAATATCGTTTTATATTTATAATCCAATTATATAAGCATTTAAAATGAATTTACTTAATCTTCCAAAATGGTAACTTATACATATTTTTTTTGTTTTTTATTTTTTTTGAATATCCAACATAATATATTTAAACAACACATACAATAATTATGAGAGCAACAATTTCGATTAGCGACGAACGAGGATAATAATAATTACGAACAAGAAATAACCCAGGATTAACAATTAACGTGTTGTGGATTTAATTTTGTGTAAATTTATTTGTGTGACATTGTGTAGGTGGTTTGGTTTTGTTTTTACATGGAAAACATCGACGTCGGTACTTACGATTTCATATTTTTGTCGATTTTATTCAAAGAGGCCATTTTTTTTTACAGAACGTATTTTGTGGATGTTTTTTTTTTTTAGTTTTAAGTTGTGAAGAAAAATCGCGAAGATTAATTGCGATAGGAATGACATTATGATTATATTTTTTTTTTTTGTTTTAAATAAAATAAAAAAGAGAAAAAGAAAATATTTTAATATTTATGAAAATTATAGAAAATTAAAACAACATTAACTTAAGTGGTAGAATATTTTGATTTGTCCGAAAAAATTCCTGTGAAGCTTTCTAAATTGTGAAAGAAAGCGTGAATACACATTTTAGAGAATAGTGTTGGGCGCCAATTAATCATATATCAGCTTCTACATTAGTTTCTAATCGCGTAGCAATAGCAATTTTCTATTATTGCCTCTTTTTGATGATTCGCTGCACGGTGTCCTACAACTAAGCTTTATTCCTGTGAATGTTAATAAGCGTAAGCTGTGCTTCCTAAAGTCCTAATCAATTTATACTTCTTTGTTTTAATTTTATTTTTAGACCGAGTTCTTTTTCACATCCTTTCTTATAGCTTAAGTTTAATATATTAAAATATATGTAAATAATATAGCAAATAAATTTCGTCCCCAAAAAAGTTATAGATACATTTTCCTTTGCCAAATTCCAAGCGTTTATTAAGCAGATATACCCATGTTTTAAACAATAGCTTATAAAATAGTATCTTCTACGTATGTATTATAAATACATATATATTTATATGGGGGAGGACATTTATGACTAGCTCTTTACTTGATTCTTTCTGCTAAATGCATGACTTACAGGGGAATTTTTGGATATGCATACACCTTATACACTCAGATAGAAAAAAATATTTTAACTACGTCTACTTATAAGTATATAATTTGTAAATCTCATTAAAAAGATTATCTTTATATCTCACCTTATTACTACCGAAAATACCAAATATCCCCACGCGTTTCTTCAGCTTATTAGCACTCATTGTCCCTTTCACTGTCAAATGATTGGTTTGTACGTTATTGTAATGTTGTTCGGTTGATGAATCTGGATCGGCTTTGGAGAGATCTTCAAATGGTATATCCGTTGGTGGTGTAAAGCCAGATTGATACCTACAAGGGAATAAGACAAATTAACAATGATGTTCTGTATCATAATAAAATGGAATACAAACCTTTCTATTACTTTAAACGAATCTTCTTTTTCGTTTATTGACTCGCCGGCTTTCACAATACCCTCTAAACAACTAGCTATTATGGGTGCAACAGATGATTCAACATCGGCAGCACTAATAATAAACTCTCGGATACCACGGGTTCGTTTCTCGTCGAGCTCTTGTAACCTATTAAATACCTAGAGGGAGAAAATAAAATCATAGCGCGTTAGTAAAATGATTTTCAGTATTACGTATTGTTTGATGTAATATTAAATTTTCATTTAGACTAAAATGTATATAGTGTACTGAAGCTTAAGGCATTTTCACATGAAATATTGATACAATCGGGAAATCATCAAAGAGCTCGAGTACAACTTCGTCATCGCATTGATTAACACTAGCTTTCACCGCGAGGACTGAAGTGCTAGGTCAACTACCCAAGCCTGATTTGAAAATCAGCAAGGGATGATTTATCTTGCGTGGACAATCCTCTGTGAAGGTTTTATTGTATGAACAGAGGGCTTTTGAAATGCTGCTGATTCCTTACACTAAAATAGTAGATCTTCTTATGAAATACAATTAAATAAGAACTCTTTGAATGAATATGTGTTTCAGAAACCTCCACTGATTTTGTGTTGGTTGTGGACCAAAACCACTAAGTAGAAGCTAAAGCGGTTATGACGAATTATCATGGATATCCTCATTAATGCAACATAATCATTGTTATTTTAAACAAGTTTCAAACAAAGGAATTTTGAGCAGCTTGTAACTCCGTATCTATCTGAAGATCAATGCAAATTGATTTATAACACAACCCGTCAATTACATATTCGAATGAGTCTTCTGGCGAATTAATTTAAAACCGCGCCCCACGTCTGATACATATTAATTCTAGTCACTTCCTACTCCACCTCTATACAACTTACATTTGGCAACAGAACATTAAAATGTTGCTGCTGTAGATTATTTGTTTTCTGCAATTGATTTGCGTACTCATTCTTTGCATCGTCTGATTGTTGAATTTTTGTTGTCATAATATTTTTATATCTTTCGACTTCAGCCCGGCTGAGGTTCAAATCCATATCTGCTTTCTTGTAATTATCAACAGCCTTCTCCGAGTCCCGATACGCTTTTTCATAATTTTTCTTAGCCCGATCCAGCGATCCCAATTGTGTTGATAGGACTTGTTGTAGATTTGTTCCATCTGTTAGGCATTTCTATAAACAAATAATCATCATTAGATACTTCAAAGAATACTCAAACGGGACAAACTTACTTTTCTCTCTTCGCGTAGTGTCTTTGACAGCAACGTAATACCCTGGATAATTTGTAATTGCAGTGATTCGGCAACAACTTCTCTTTGCCCGGCCAAGTCTCCGATTTCTTTGAGCACATTCCGAAATGCTTGCCATGATGTGAATCTGAAAAGAAGGAAAGAATGTTGTACTTAGAATCAATTGAATATGGTGAAACCTTCGCCTTCTCTCTGCCTTCACTTTCCGAGTGCAATGACCCTGCGTGAGTTCTCGTAGGATCACATAGAGAGCAATTAACATTCACAAATTAAAATTTAAATCAATCAAAAGTGGCAAAGATGGAGAAGAACACGTTCTTCTTACATCGGTTTCCCCTCTTCTCTGTCGACGAGACTTATCTGTAGGCCAAGTCATTTTCGTCATGTTGAACACTAGTGTCGTGTCGGACTACATCAGGTTCAGGAATAATAGTGGCTGGTAGAGTGTCCGCCCACTTGTCGCATGTGAGCACAGACACACAGTGAAGTAAGTAATTATGTGAGCTGGTATTACTACATCTCATGACGACGTGAAAGGGGTACAAGTAAAAGGGATTACATCACCGAAAACTTACGGGAAGAAGGAGAAGTGGATTGACGTGTTGTCACGTATCCCAGCAGTGCACAGGTAAGGATGACTATCGCTCAGGGGATAGAAGATTTGTTATCGCTTCTTTCCATGTGGAGACGACATCAAGTGCCATGTTGTCAGGTTGTTGATGTGAGAAATTCATATCAGCGACTAGAATCTGTTCACTCACTTCAGGTCGGCGGCACCGTAATGTGTAGTTCGATGTTTTATGTGGAAAGTGAATTGAAGTGAAAACATTATCGTGTTGAAAATCCGAAATTACAGGATAAGGTTTTAATTACTTGTAGCAAATACATAAAATGTTAGTTTATTGTAGTGCGATACTTTGTCACTTTCATAGATTTGTATTTTTTGTTTTTTTTTTTTTTTTTGAAAGTCAATTACGTCTTCTTCTGGCAAATTTGTATATCTTAATCCAGGCAGAGGTACAATATTTAGGACATAAGAGCACACAGGTAAGCTAAATGCTTCGTGTCTTTAATCAGACAGGATGATGGATGTTGGAATTATACATATTAGCTTTCAGACCTATTTTAACCTATGCGGCAACAGTAAGGAGGACTAAGTCCTGTGAGGTGAGAAAGCTAAAATGCGTAAATCGTCTAGCAATGATCTAAATGCTGGCTGACTTTTATACTCGGCTCAGCTAAACCGGGATTACACAGAATCTTCTACCTAAGAAAATAATCTAAACTTCAAACACTTCTACTGCTTTGATGGTCATCTTTGTTTGTACATACATACATCTAGCCTAGTGATGGAGATATACGGCAGCACACCGATAATATCGAAATGGTCCGCATATTCCCACCACTGGACACATTTCTTGAAGAAAGACTAGCAGGTTGACGTCGGGCTTATGCTCTTTTGTACCAATTACCCGACAACCTAGACCATCACAGTGCAGAGTTCCACTTTGAGCAAGTGAATAGTAAACTGGACTTGAAATTCTCTGATTTTTCTATCATTCGCAAAGTGAAAATCTGCACAATCCGGAAGTCACGGTGTTAGTGAACCAATTAGAACGGTTACAGCTTTGTGCGTGTCTAAGGACTATTATGACTAAATAGCCTAATCGACGAATTAAGAACCAGAAATCTGGTATCTGAAATACATGAAATACAATAGCTCAACATTTACGATGAGTTAACGACTATTCCATTCAGAAACTGCTGAAGTTGCGGGTTGAATATTTTATATTTTGTATCGTAGCAGGCTCACACATATTCAAAGTATCTTTCTCGCTGCCTTTTTATAGAGTTTTATTACCTCAACTCTAAGACACCATCTACTTTGCATATTCACGTACACGTACAGAACAGATTTTCATTTCCAGTCAAAACTCTTATAAATGCACACGTAGTCTATGCAGCAGTTCAACCCTTCAACCATAAAGCACTATTCCAAAGTTCACTTAATCCTCCTCATATCCTGTCTCCATTCAGCTGAACGTGCAAAACATTACAATTTTTGGCAGAAACCAGCATTCAATGTGTTAACACAACTATAACTAATCCCTACTGTAAAGTTTTTCAAATAAAATTGCGTATTTCTGGTGAAAATAAACAAACAACAATAGTATCTGGAACCGACCACATTTCCACTACAAACAGATTCTCTACACTTTTTCTTTTGTATTCGCGTACGCCCAAATGAACTACACAATAGTACCTAGAGTGAAAGAAAGCTCTTCAAAAATAGGTCAACATTGTCGACTGAGCTTATTAGAGTTACAATGTCACTGTACGATGAATAGTTGATAAAAAAAAATTGTCGGTACAATGTGCAGACTTTTTTGAATGCTTCACTTTATTTATCTTTTTTTTTTTGACAAGAATGACAAGGAAAGGATTTCTCTTTGAAAAGGAGGTTCCTTCCATTCCGGGAGCTGATGGTTTAGATGCAATTTTTGCTTGTTTATTTTGGTTGGTCATTGAACCTCGCAACGAGACTGGCAATGTATGTTTATCCGACAATTTTTGAAAGCATATTGCAATGGTTCTCGTTAAGAGTGTTTGTTGACCGGATATTATTCCATTCTGGAGTTTATTTCCGTAAATCCATGCGAAACGCTGTGATATTTCCGTTTTAATGTGTTCTATTCTAAAAGATTTTTTTTTTTTTTTTTGGGAAAAGAGGAATTTTATTTGAAATTTGCTTTTCAGTTTATATTTACACATGTCTGTCTAAAGTTTTCTGTAGAAAAGAAATATGTTACCGCAATACTCGGTGGATGGTAGAAGAGTTTTTCAAATCCCACTGATGTACATATATTCAGAATATTTTCATTCTATAGAATTGCATGAAAGGATTTCTAACAAAAATTAGTATTTACACTCCACTACAAAAATGAAATAGAAATTTGATAGAGATTTCCTCTTATTTATGGTGATTCCTGCATTTGGATTGCTTATACGCTATAATCTCGAAAACAACTGATCCGATTTTAATGCGCTTTCCACTTTGTTGTAGATTGCTTTTCATTGTTTTCCAGGGATCTCACATTGTTAATCTAATCTGAAATCATGCGAATTCTCATTTTTGTAGAAGCTGTAGAGACGAGGAAGAGGAAGAAGCGATGACCAAGCTTCTGCGCACTTATATGCTTATCACCTTTGAAAAAGAAAAGAAGATCTTAGTGGTCTAGCACGACTCGAATTAAGCAAGATGAAAAATTTTGCCTCATACGGCATGGGTTCACACCAAAACTGGTTATTCGCCCTTTTATCTGAATGTCATAATCACAGTGGACCTTCTTTTTTGGTTTAAGTGTGTAGCTGCACTATACTGAGCAAACCGATACTCAACCCACCCCAACCATTCAACTCCAGAAGAAGGTAAGTCGGTCATATTTGAACAAAATGGAAATGGTTTCTTAAAATCTGGAAAATTTCGGAAATTCTGGAAAGCTTCTGAGTACTTCCTTCTCTGTGGGTGACAATTAAATGTCGACTGTAACAAGGACTCAGGATAGAAGAATCTTCGAATGATTGGTAGCATAACTTGATTCGAATATATTTAAAACAAACTTCAACTATAACTTAAAGAAAACTAACGAATACCGGACTTAAGTCAGGATATGAATCTGTATTGCGAGTTTTCTGTTTATAACTGTGTCCCACGAACGACGCTTAATAGCATTAATCTTATCTTTCCCACCAACTGCAACAAAAAGAATTATCGTGAACGTGACTAGTGTCTATTAAGTCCTATCTGAGACGCAAGACACTTTCAGTTTCGAAATCTTGACAACCAGTGCAAGAGACCAAGAAATTTGATTTATCTTATAGATAAAACTTATAATACTATACTTACTCATTATCTTCTTCTTCTTTCTTCTTAGGTTGGTAATTTTTAACTAATCGTCTGAAATGAAACAAGAAGAAGAAAAAACAAACAAATTAATAAAGTAAACATATTAATGTAATCTAAAACAATATTGACAAAGTGATGAAAAGCGAAGACAAAAAAAAAACAAAGACTTGGAAACTGTGCCAATTTCCTCAGCCATTCACCCACGTAGTAAGTACAAACAAAAAGATCTCACATCTACGAGTATGATCTCTGTATCTGTAACTTTTCTAACACGCCTCTGTCCGTAAGTAAAGTGAAACTAACAAAGATCCCACCTCAACTACCTTTCCATTTACTCCGCTTTAATTAAATACTTCAAAATTATTTAATTGAAATAATCATAAACGGCAACCCACATGATTTCTCCACTTTTAATTATAATCTCTCCCCTTGCTCATTCACTCAAAAGGGCTGTGCTGAGAAATATCCCGACTAGCGTGGGAAATTTGAAAATTGCCATTTCAGTGTTTCGCTGCAATGCAAATAGATGGTGCCCCTAAGAACGTCTCTGGCAACACGAAACCGACTGCAATGGGTTGATAATGAAGCATAAAGGTGGAACATACCTACATAGGTACATTCATAATAGGGGGAGTGGAGGCTTTAATGATTTGTTCAGATTTATGGCCATTAACCTTCCATGTGGTAGGTAGAAGCAAAAAATAAAATAAATGGATTTTATGGCTGTACATTCAAAAATGTATAAAATTAATGTTAATGTTAATGTTAAACAATAGAAACTCGTGGAATGCATTTGGAATGTATTGAAAGTAAAGGAGGCGATTAACGACGGCGCCGAGTATTAAGTGCAACCGGAGGGCGGCAATGAGAATGTTACCATTGTTCTGGTTATCTTAAAGTAGAGGGTGTAAATTAGCATTAAACGGTGACTTAAACAAATATAGAAAAGTTTACTACCGTTTTTCAGAGACATAAAAAGATGGAAGTGAGGCTTTAATTTATGTGAAAAATGATTTAAGGTTCATCCGCAAGAAACGTGAAAGTTTAAAGTTTTTTTCAAGTTGTTTGTTCTTTGACAACTTGTTTAAATGCTATCCATGAGAATGCTTGATAAAACTTAGAGCGAGGTACCATCACGCCTGACTTTGTTTTCAATCCCAAATTGTACCGAGACAACTCAAGAAAATTGGAACCGGTTTCCAAGAAGTTGGATTTGTTATTTGGGACATTTTTCTTAAAGTTTAGAGAAACATAGATAATCGTCAAATAGAGGTGCTAGAAACCTCGGACATGACGATGTGCGTTAACTTAAAATTTTGGAAAAATAAAAAATTTCTGGAAAAATTAAGGAGTGCTAAAGAACGAACTTCTGAATTACGCTATACGACCAAAAAAATGTTTTAAACTATTAGGGTGTGTGGAATAAGTACGATCATGTGAGGAGTGAAAAAAAAACGTTTACACCTCCTAAAGAATCCGAGGCATTCGCGTCACTTTTGCAAGCTTCAGAGATCTGATGAATCCAGCGAAGGTGTGTGGTAACTTGCATGCTAAGCATTGACAAGCCATTATATTCCTCAATATAAGCTTAATTCATTTTTAAATTGGCTACGGTAGTATCTCTAGGTTTTGGGCGAATTTAACTCAACTCGGTAGACATGCGCTGTCATTAAAACTCTATATCTTGCGGTCTAGGTCAGGGTGTCGTTGAAGTATAACCGAGGTCAATAGCCCTGTCGTCCTTAAAGGAATGGATTGAATTACGAGTGAGAGAGTAAATCGTTAATAAATATTAGAAACAGGGACAGAGAGAATACTGAGCCCTAGAGCACACCAACATTGGTTGAGAATGGCATAGAAGTGTAATCCTCCAATACAATTGATGACTGAGTTAAAAAAAAAAGCTCGCAATCCATGATGAGAAGATGCACTATACACTATACACTAAGAGACACTATCCCACACTTTAACAAATGCTTTAGAGATATTCAGGGTGTCTTAATGCACTTTTCTCTAGTAATGAGAAGCAAGACATTTCCAGAAATATGTACATACATAGATCATAACTGCTATCAACTTATGTAGAACAAACATGCTAACAAATCGCTCATGTAGGAGAATGGTTGACAGGTTACCAAATGATATATTCCCAGTCGCTCATCACAAATCGACTGAATTGTCCCAATTACTTATAAAGAAAGCATAAGCACCTATGTGACAGCTTCTCAGCCATAGTCTTAAAGGAATAAAATGGAATCTGTTAAGTACAGTTCTTCGATCCATATGATTTTTTCGAATTCAAAAAATCTTTCGACAGCATTTTTTCGTTATCTAAAGTGGAATAGTACAAGACTGGATACTTTGACAATAGTTATTACCGATCGTGATTGAAGCAAACAAAATAATAAATGCGGTGGACCTCTTTTACTGACATCCACCTTAACCTGTAATTGGTACAGTTCAGCACTTAACCAAGTAAAGTGCAATATTTGTACACTAAATGCCTGAAAGAAAAAAAGTGCAACAGCGTCAAATCGCAACTCCGTGCCGGTTAAGCAACATGACCAAAACGACTGATTACACGATTATTGAACTTAATATGCAATAAATCGATTGTTGGGCAGCTTGCTGGAACTATAGCATAAGTACAAATCCTCAATTTCTGGCCATAAAAAATCGGTTATCATGCATGGGTAGCGCTCTCCATTGACTGTAACGTTTTCTTCCATTGCTAGAAGAACTCAATTATTATTTATATACATATCTATAAAATAAATACCACCAAAAATCGAGGCTAGTCAGAATCAGCGTTTGTTAAAACTTGATATCTTTAAAAATCCAAATAGCGAAGGCCAGCTATTCCATTAACCTTCACCAGATTCCTACTGGCGCCAAACCCAAACATGGAATAGTCATTCGATGCCACTAATTCAACAATTAAACCATTCTGGTGACAATCGGTTCCGTCTTAAAGAGTTTTCCCAATTTTCTCATCTATCGACTCGATTAAGTGAGGAAAATCCCATTAAAGTGAGAAAGTGCCATAACAATATTTGTACAGTCTAAGAAATTCCTATTACAATCAACACTTAAATCAGTTAACAACAAGGAACTCCTTGAGTCTGATTGAGCTTCAAGGTCTTTCACCAGTCAACCGTTCACCAAAGTCATGTAATTTAGTCAGTTGGGTTCCATTGGGAACACAATATACAATTCCATCTCAACTCGAACACAACAATAGAGACAACGTGTACGTAGATGCTGTGAATAGACCAAAGCCAGCCATTCTAAAAGTTTATTACACTCGGGTCAAGTGTGAAGTTGTTGTTGTCATTACTGCTACTTGTTGTGCTCTTTTTCTTGAACAACGGTGATATGGTGACATCACACAGTAAAAGGTGTTCAATTATCGTGATTATTATTTTATTCTTATTTAACGACGGCTTTTCAGCTTGATGTCGTGTGGGTATTCATACTACCACTTGAGACTCTATCGCACCCGTGTGACGTCTTCGATTTCCAAACTGGTGCCAGAGACAATTTGACGCTAAATCAACTTCTGAACAAGTGATTAACGAAGGGGAGAAGACCATTACAATAATTGACACTACATACGTACTGGTGGTGACTTGGCACTAATGAGTTCGATTGGGGGCTGTTTTTTTTTTTTTTTGTTTATCTGGGGAGAAAGTATCTTGTAGTTACGTGAATTGGGGGTGCAACCTGATATGTATGTGTTTATTTTGAGGAGACACAAAAGCCACTGTTTGCTGTGGTTAGCATTGTATTACTGTCATATTAATTAAATTAGAGGGTGCATTACTGTTTGCAATGGGGATTGTTAAGAACGCATTTTATGGGGGCGACTTACATATGTACGTACGTTGCGGTGGGGTTGTAAATTGCATTAAAAATTGTATCTGGGATGGCACTGTGAACTGTAGGGGGTCTTGAGTGTTTCTTTGTCAGAGGAACAACACTCTATTTGAATTCAATTTCATTGTTACTGCAAGGCTAAGCGTATTCTATTATGCGGAAGCAACAGACAAGTATTTGCGAACAATTGACCTTTTAATGGTCGGAATACTTGACCTCCAAAATTGAACGATCAAGAAATGCATGATATAAGTAGAATAAATGAATCTTGATAAATAAATTGCAGTATTTGAGGCCCTTAAACCCTCAAGAGTATATGCAACCTAAACATTAGATAATAAAATAAAATTAAATCTCCGCACAGAACTTCTATCGCCTGGGGATACTTGCTTAAGATCCAATTAGAAGAGGATAGGATTTTTAGGCTGACCAGAGCTTAAGACCTGCTCATAGTCAAAATTTAATTGAGGTTTAGCCCTAAGAAACAAATGCAGCGTGCCAGTGGAGCACGGTTGTGTACATAACAGAGTACTACAACTGAAATCACTCTTCACATTGGAATATGAATTATTAGAAGACAGGATGCTTTATCATCGCGCTTAGGACTATATGGACCCGAATTGGGGTGCTTTTCAAAGTAGACGATAGCTCTTCAACCTTAACTTTGTTAACCTTTACTGTATCTTGGTTTGTTGATTTGTAAGGGTGAGGATTGAATCCTCACGGTATTTTGCAGTGCCCAGGTACCCAAAGCTGATTGAGCTGAGAGGAGGTTGCCACAATGTTCAAATATTCTTCGCATTTCTTTACCAAATCTAGTTGTTTGTGAAGTTGAACATGAAATGCTAGTCGCATTAATGATGTTGCCTTGAGTTCCGGTGCTTAGAAGCTTGAAATATAGTCACGAACTATTGCAGATGGATAGTGTGATTGAGTACTGCCATTCGGCCTTCGATTCTCCATCGACGTGTTATCCTCTATACACACTTCTTTCCCACTCAGTCTGGGAAAGAAGTACCTTGCTGCCATTCCTCTCATTTTGGTAACAGAATTGTAAAAAAATTATTCCTCCTTACTTAAAAGATCGTTCGGATACCATACGAGTCCAGAGGCCCCTTGTTCTTTCTTCCAGATAGCCCTATGTCTGTTTATGAAAATAACATAGGGTCTTGAGTCTGAGAGCAGCCAACCTGATATGTATTATCGACAACGATCTTTCGAACATTTCTCTCCAGGTCGGTGGCCCACTCTGGTACACCACTGAAGACTTTTAGAACAGCACAGACTAAACATTCGTGGACTTAATTGAGCGAAAATGGCAGGCAACAAAAACCTAAAAAATGTTTCTGAGAAGTAATCGTATTTCATTTTAGATTCTGTACCAATCTACTGCCACGAGTACTTTATTTCACACAAGTGTCATGAAGAATCCTCTCTACAAAGTCACGTACAGTATTTATGTTTTTCTATTTTTGAAGTTCAATGAATTCTGTAATAGACCACGTGAAGCATAAAACACATAAACATCAATAAATCTTCTTCCGTTTCGGATAACATACACAGTGGAGCCTAAAACATCAAATGATGTCTCCTCTGCCTCTATACCTATATTTTGGCAACGGCTATAATAGATCCGCTAATATTAGATTATTTGCATAGACATTCAAATATTTTTTCCGGTCGTATCTTTATAGGGAATTTTTAGAGATACATCGCCACGTTTCCCTCCCTAATGTACCCTCACCAACCCCTCCTCATCCAATGAACTCATTCTCCACCTGCTTATCTTCGCCCTCACATCTCCACACAAATTATTCACAGGAAAAAATTAACAAATGACGTTCTCTCCGACTGCGAATAAAAGAAAAAAAATCTGTGATCTCTCCCCCTCATTTCTCATTCAAGTGCGAAAATAGATTCATTCCTCCCCATTCCGCCCCGCCCCAGTTCAACCGACATTTTTTAAACTGTAGTAGTAGTGCAATGAAAATCTCTGACAATTTGTTATCCGTACGACTAACAAGCTTGTTAGCGCGACCAAAAAGCAAAAATGAAGTGAGAGATTATAGCCACTTACTGTGCTCCACCACCCACCACCCTCGTCTTGGGTCGCAATCGTAGCAACAGAAATAAACTGACACAGAGCCCCCGTCCCCGATCGAGATGCGTTACAACAAACCAGATGACATGCGATGAAACCAGGTCGCAAACTGTGTATCTATAGCGGCTGTAGTGGATGTGTTTATCTTTTTCGGAAAGATGTTAATTTTTCGCAATCTCTCTCCAAGTGCCAAGTGCAGAGGCGGCGATATTATCGTCGTTGCTAGACTGAGAAAAAAATTAAAAAAGATCGCGCTATGATCCGCAAAGATCTGTTTATTCTGGAGATTAACGATCTGTGCTACAATCTTGGCCCGCCTTTCCAATTCACTGTGTTCCTGGTCTGGTTCTAATTTTTATTTTATTTTTTCGTATTCACTCAATTAATTCGAAGGAGGTGATGGAAAACAAAGAAAACACAACGGATGGGGAGTGCCAAGATCTGTTTTTGGAACGCACTGCTGTTGTGGGTGACCTTGCACCCGTTTTTTTTTTTCGTTTTTCTCTGAATTTTTCACAAATTCTATTTTTATTTTTTTCCCAAGCGAACAGAAAGATAAATTGTTCTATCCAAACTTGGACTTGGCGCAGGGGAGACGTGACGTTGACATTTCACGGTGTCTATGGCCAGCCACCACCAGCAGAAGGCAGCCAATATAAAAGAAGTAAACATGCAAAGAACCTTGATTTAAAATTATGGTCGCGTTTGGCTTGAATTGAATGTTAATCTGTAATTTCTAATGGCAGAACTGGTAGTAATCGCTTGGAACTGATTGTAATTCATAATAGTTGTCAAGCTGTCCAAAGAGCTTGTTTTGCACACAGTCCGTTCGGGGACGGCCACTGTGGAATGCGTTTAAATAGCCGAGTGGTTTTATTGTCAGCTGGGTATTTCATGGATTTATACATAAGTAAGATGAAGATAAGAATTTTAGGTTGAATTTCATATTTTTTATGGGTTGGCTGGGAATTTAAGAAGATTAAACCGTCAATCGACAGATTAAGTTTAGCTTGTATGGTCAATCGTTAATGTAAGGATTGTTCTCAGGTAGTTGTGCCAAATTGTTGTCCGTACATGAGAGGATTTGAAATTTGTTGTATGAAGCTTGCAATAAAGTTGAATTACCCGATAATTTTACTTCCTTTGACAATTTGGGGCAATATGTGGAACTGGACAATACAGGGATGGCAATATAGGATGACAGGAGGACGGCAAAAACAAATGATGTCATACTTGCTAAAAGGTTAAGCTGCTTTTTCTAATGACTTCTGCAGGAGTCACATTCCAGTCACATCAAAAGACTGCTCCATTTAGAGGCTCTAGAGAGCAATTAGTTTCTATCACACAGAATCGTACTATGCGGCGAAATGAAGGGCTCAACTTTTATAATACATTACCCACAATGTTCCAGAGAAATGCTCTGCTCGATCTTGGACTTTACGCCCAAATCTCTTTCTGATTTGGCAAAAGGTTTGCAATGATGGAACCGTTTGGTATAGCGAAGGCTTCAAAGTAGATTCTATAATAGGTGGTGGTGTATTTGGACTTGGAATTTAGATAGATTCCGCCTTATGTGGGAATACTGCGCCAAACTAGAAACGGTTTGGTAAAGATCGTGCTACTTGTATATCCAAGACCTTAGCTATCTAAGGAATGCAAGTGGTTCATTTCTTGAGAATTTAATTAAAACCTAAAATGGTTTACTCAACATTTAATAAAAATCTCCCCACTTTCAAACATCAAGTGCCCTTTCAAATTATAGATTTTTTGTCAGTTATTTCTACGTCGTAAATCCATTTATTTATCTCCTTCACTTCTTATCAATTAGACAAAACAGATAAAACTAATATCAACCACACAAACACACACCCACCGTACAAATAAAATTACTCACCTCAATTTCGCCGCATATTCGCTTTCTATCGCCAGTCTATCACGTACAAAGTTTCCATATTTGTCTAAAAACTCAATGCCCTTGTTTGTTTGAATCGATAAGTTTTCGTACTGATCCTGCAAAAAGAAAAATAAAAAAAACAAAAACAAAAGGAAAATTAGAAATTAAATTAATTGAAAACAATTCGAATATCGAAACGAAGCAAATAACAAACAAATCGAAAAGCACTCTAAAAATAACACACTCTGCGATCCAAAACAACTTCTGACGCAGTTAGCTTATAAATAACACGATGGGAGTTTTCCAAACACATTAGAATTCAGCAGCAGCTGACCTGACCATTTTAAGAGAACCAAGACATTCGGCGCCGTGAGTCAATGAATGAATGGAACACCAAAACAAGTTTATCATTGAGAAGCTTTTCCACGACGCACTGTGTATCTTTAAATTGAAAATCAATTGATCTTCAGCGACCGATGGTCAGGCTCGATCAGTCAGAGGAATGTACAATCTGGAAAATTGTCTGACGTGGCCAGTGGCACCGAGTGGAATGGATCTAATAAATCACAATCTGTGATCGTTATGTAAAAATAAAATCCACGAAAAGAATGTCAAGTTGTGGGCGACGAAAAGTATCTCAGTCACAGAATCTACAGATAGAGGAATGTACATCTTGACATTGTCAAATTAAGGGAGAACCCGGCCAACGACTAATCGACTAACAGGTTTTTCATGAGTGTGTTCTTTCGTGGACAAATTTGTAGTTTCCGCTGACGGTGGCAGCGGCGTCGCCACCCACGGTTTCACAACAAATAAGTGATGAGATTGAGTAGGAATAGTTGAGGAATCACGGAATTATGAGGTAAAACTAGCAAACGTCTAATGACTCAATTGGAGTTCACTGGAAGATACACACAAGACAATCAGCATTGCAGCGTGATGTTGTAATGAGCTGGACGATCCAACGTATTGTCTTCTCTTGAGATGACTAATGATGGTGTGTTGTAAACGAAAACAAAGAAAAAGGGGGAGGTGGTGATTTGTTAGAAGTTCGAGTAATGAACGTGACTTACATAAATAGTCAAAGGAAACTTGGATGTTTGTACATAAATACATATGAGATGGACTCGATGCTATAGAGGCTCATTAAAGAGGAAATGAAGAAAAGTCGGGTGCTTTGAGAAATAATAGCTATACATATGTAGGTGTACATGCCTACAAAGAGAAATGTAACTAATCTCCTCAAATTGAAAGGCATACCTATCTGGGATTGAGATAGCTTTGTGGGCTAAAATTCTTCAGTTCTACAACATTTGGTGATCCATCATAAATTGGACAGTTCTGGTGTTCTTTGGTGCCTCAGTAGGTTGTTCAAATTCCTCTTGAACGCCTAAGGCCGATCTAAAGTGAGTTTTCTACATTATTTATACGAAACACCACTTGTTCCACCAGATAGGATAGTGTTCTGTGAGAAGCAGAGTGACTTACAGCCAATGTAACCTTCCAACGCCTTCTGTGTCGTGTCGAACCCAAGGACTGGGTTTCAAAGATTTTCTTGGCTTGAGTGTTGTTGTTCATTTAATCGGTGTAGTCGTCCCAATGTAGTCGACGTTATATGGACGTTATATAGTAAGACACGCATGATGAATATTTTGTAAGGCATCACTTTGAACCTTCGTGTCAGGAGTTTTGAAGTCATTCTTCGATGTTCGTCGAGCGAACTTTTACTATAATGGAATGCAGAGTCAATTGAACTCCTTAACTAACTCGAAGTTGTAGCTGCTTAATGTTTGGTTTTATCTTCATTGACCTTGAGACAAATATTTTTGGCCGTTGTTTCAAAGTGATGTTGAAGTCGTCTGCGTATCCCAGCATCTAGATTGACTTATTAAAAATAGAACGTTCCGTGTTGAGCCGTATGTACTATCTGCGTCAGTACAAAAGAATTACATGGCAGAGTATCCCCTTGATGAAATCGGGTGCATGTCCGGATGAGTTCCAAAGTGGAATCTTTTAATTGCACTACAAAGCGTATCGCGGCTGTGATAAATGCAATCATAAGCTGCCTTAAAGTCAATCAACAAATGATGTGTTTCGACTTGAAATTCGTTGGTCCTGACTTACATTATATTTTCTGCTTCGCAATATTTTTTTATTAATACATCCACTTTCATACACAGTTTGACAGTGGTTTATATAAACAAAAGCTCCAATTTACTTCCAAGCCCTAGATTTCGTTTTGCTGTAACTTATTTTGATCAGGCAACACCCAAACTAAATTCATAATGACGTTTAAAAATACCTCACACAAATGCTTATCATACTCATTACCATAGTGAACTGTCACTTTTGATGAAATAAAATGATCACATTGTCACCTTCTCAACAGACCATCAACATCGTCAGTGCTGCCAATTGTTACATCATTCAAAATGTAAATTTTTTTTCTGTTAAATAACATTCCTCACTTGATTATCCAACATTTTACCTAACCTTGTTTGGCACCAGACAAGGAGTATTAAGTATCTCGGCCGAATATCAGAAGGAGTAACACTTTCAGCTCTAAATTGTCAATTCAAATCAATGCGCATCGGTCACATCATCGCATCATGTAACACCTCCGTGATTGAACTCAACAAAACTCAGTAAAGTTGGTCGAGCTGGCTACCTTTTTTACGCATGACTTACGATTCATTAAACCCTCTTTTTTTTTTTGCAAAAACAAAATCCCAACACACACAGAATCTCATTAACAGATTCCATGCATGTACATGTAGATATCCTCCATTGAAAGAGCATTAGGGCTTCACATGCCACGCACCAACGAGATTACAAATGAACCTCATTACAGATGAGATATTCAGATGGTAGCCATAGTAGTTGACAGATATATACCTCCGGTATAGCGCCGCTTTGAATATTGATTTAATGTGATCTATGCGCCAGCCAAAAGGGATTGGCTGTTGTAATGTTGACATTCCGGTATTTGTCGCATAGTATCATTTGCGCCAAATTTGGGCGCGTGCGTTCCGAAAGTTACGTCAACTTTCACTGTAATGTGTGTGTGAGCGCGAGTGCGCGATCGCGTTTAGTGCATGTATGATGCATGCATATGGATAACACGTTGACAGGTGATGTGTTGTGGTGAAAAAAAAAAAAAAAAAAAAAAACACCTGTGTAATGTATTTGAGTTTCCCTTTTGTTTACGCGCGCACGCGTATTATGACGCGACATCAAACGAGAGAGATAGTGAAAAAGAAAATGCTTAAAGTGAAAATGCGGGTGGATGGTAATTAAACGTGGAAAACATGTTCACGACTTCTATGGTTATTGCTGCTGGAATTTTTGATTTATGTTTTGAAAACACTTTGTGATGGACAACGTATAGGAGCGTCAACAGCGTTAACAAAGTGTCAAATGGAATTTTTAACGACTCGAGAGGAGTGCTTTCCGAGTGGGGTTTATTGAAAGTTAATTGATTTGGAATTGTAAAAAACAACCACATCGAGTTATGTAAAAACCTCATAAAACGTTCATAATGTCGCTTCTCTTGTTTTTCTTGACATTAAGCCATTGCGTTATGCTACTCTAAGCACTAAACTAACAGAACCAACAGAGAAAGAGTATTTTACATATGTAGTACTGACCTCATTGCATATGAACCATAATTTCGTCGCCATTATGTAAGTGTTTTGTGGTCTACTTGTCATTTTCAGTTATATGTCGTATTTGTTGCTTCCAACTGAAGATATAAAAATGCGAAGAGCCACTTCATAAGCCTTGCTATTCCTCGGTATATACATAGGTATATGCATATGACGAGATAACTGGCAGAAATTTTAGTGATTTCGAATACTTGTGACACCTTTCCGCTGACAGCTTTTCTCAATGCTGTCAGATTTTGATCCGTCATGTTCTCTTAATGACAGCTATACGTTTTTCTGGTATTTCCCTCTAAGTGATACGTCGAACGCTTTTTAGAACGCTCGATGATGAAACGCAGGATGCTGAAGTGTTCGACACAGGAGGATTCAGAAACATTCTTGCTTGAAGTCGAGAATGTCGACAAGATTGACTTTTCGCTCTAGAACTTCTCTGGTCTGCTTCCACCCTTCGGGAAAAACCAAATTTCCTAGGCTATCTTAACCAGTGTGCGGGCTTTGTCGTTGCCTTAACATTGTTGACCCACAGTCCTCTTCAGTATAGTTTCCCTCGTGGCTTACATTTCTTGACAATTTCTCTATCCACCACGCAAGCCTCCCATTACTGGTAGCCGTCTTAAAATTCCACAACCAAATGTAACAAATTAATTTTCTATATAAGACCAGCGCAGCGCAGTTAATTACAATTCTTGTTTTCTTTTTTTTACCATGAATCTCTTGTAACATAAATTTTTCATATTAAATCGTTTGTTCGGCATGCTGAGTTGCGACCTGTCCCAATTGATGGCTTCGCGCCGCTCAATAAGCCACTTACACGATTTAATTTAACGATTACGCTGTGATTATCGAAAGTGAAAGTAGAATTCATTCAGAGTTGTATTTACTTTTATTGGTTTTATATATCATTGTGGCGGGAGAAAAAGAATGCGTGTCGCGCTATTGAGAGAGTGACATGAATTAAACTCGTTGCCGATTAGTTGTTACATTTAATTATTATTATTTGGTTTCTACTTGGTGTGTCTCTGCAACGAGGAAAAGACAAATCACTGGCTAATTGCGACTTTTTTTTCAAACCACATAGTCGACCTTTTTTTATTTATTTTTTTGTTTAAAGTTAAAATTAACACCTTCCGCTGTTGTGTAAGAAGACATATTGTGGTACACTGTACTACCATTGCAGTTGCAACAAATTTAATTATTTAATTAATCGTTTGGTTCAGCTTGGTTTACTGAATGGGAGAGTGGCTGGTGGGGTTGGCTATTTGTTTGGATTCTGTTGGCTACTGTAGTAGTGGAATGGCATTTTTTTTTATGTTTCCCATGGAATGGGAAATTATGTTAAACATGTTGAGTTATAGTATGGAGCGGCTGAGAAATGGTTCAGGAAATGAGTTGTGTTTAAAAAATACGCAATTACAGGTACAAAGCTAGTTGGTTTGCTTATCGTATATATGTACATGCATACAAAGAAACACTAAGAACTAAATAAAAAAAATTTATTGAATTTGTAGGAATTCCGTGAACCATATGATACGTTACGTTGGAATCAAGTTTCTAAACTCTAAATGATTCAAAAATGTTTGTTGTGGGTTTTTAATAACTAACTATTGATTCGATGAATTGATTTTTATTAAGTCTTAGGTCTCTTCAGCTTCAGTTCCGACAATTTTAGATGTCAGGCAATGTCATGCCTTACTGATTGGGTGCTCCAAGAGTTAAGAGAGTTAAGTTCAGTGGCAATATTTAGAATAAGCCACCAGAAATGAACAACTGATGTCTTATGCCATGTCCACAACAAACAAAAACAAAACAAATATTCTAAAAAATAGAAACTACCCAAACGATGTAGCGATCAACCTATGGAGATACTAAAGCAGGAAACTGCCCAAAACTCTAGCCTAAGGGTTAAGAGGGCAACTGATTTGGTATCGCTATCCAAATAAATACCAGGAGCCATTAATTCGGCTACCACATGATCCAAACTAGTCTCTATAGGATAGAGTCAATGCCAGTTTAGGGGTCAACAAGGCCAACACTATATTTTAACCAATGTAATGCTGGCGATTCACAGCGAATATGCTCAAGAGATTCTTCATCTTCCGAGCAAAACCTACATTCCGTTTCTGGGCACAGATTGAGCTTAAGGTGATACCGCAGACCATCGACTGTACTGCGGCACTCAGCAGTCTCTCTCTCATTAGCCTGGCCCAAACCACAATGTGTCACGCCTTTTTGGCCCATCCAATTAAAAAGGTGAATCTAAGGCCAACTTTCCCTTTATAAATTACTCAAATTCGATCAGTGTACTCGTACCTAAAAGAAATCTCGACACCAGACATTTTTGATATCTGCTCAGATAGAAAGCCCAAAAACAACTGATCTTCACCTACATTAGCAGGTAATTACAAGATTTCCCTTTCAGCTAGAGAACCATAATCTCACACGCCAACGCTTTTTCATTACTATGTACATGCCTGCTCACTAATGGCTTAATCCTATTGTCTAATTATCACACTCAGCCATCTCTGGTCGCTTGCACTCAGTAGTTTGTTTTTTTTTTTACTCTCATTCCCCCCGATTAATATCCCACTGTCACGAGATGAGCAGCGATGTGTCTAACATCCACACTCGCCGGAACGACACTACAAAACGGCTGCCACTGTCATATATCGATCGCGATATTGGCCTAATAAATTTCATAATACGAGAACAAAGCCATCAATTAACTCGATACGGGTAGATACACACTCGCTGGCACGAATGTGTTGAAACTGACACTTGAATGTGACACTCCAAGCCCATTTTTATTTACAACTCAATATTAAAAAAAAAAAAACGGATTGCAAGACTCACAAAAGCTAGGCGTGTTTCAGAAGATACTTTAGATAGACCGCGGTGATAAAATGCGTCTGCCAGAAGTCTTTAACTCACTTGAATGGAACTAATTTGGCAATAAAACGCGTTGGGTTTGAGTTTTATGGGAAATAAAAGCTGACCACCAGTTGAACCTTGTAGTAGTTTGGGGGAATTGCATGATTTTTCGATGTATGGTGGGCAATAGCCCTGACCTTCGATATGGAAAATGCAACTCCCACACATTTCGAATGATGCATGGAGTCACTCCGAATTCCTATAAATTCATCGTGGATAGGAGGGAAGAAGGTACTTCAATTAATTACACACTCACTCATCGAGTTTCCTGCTTTGTTTTGTGGTTCCCCAATTGGAATGCAGTTCTGCCGAAAAACAAAAACAGACAATGGATGTGACGACTTACAATCTCGGACATTAATAGCTTCTCAGTCTGGCCCACTGATTGATTGGTCAATTGAGAACTGACAAAGACCAAGGGAGCACAACGAACAAAAGGGATGATTTGATGATGCGTGTGGGCCCCCATATCGTCTCAACATTGTTTCAATTTGTACGTATTCGAGTGCGAGGAGGGTAAGCGTCAAAATCTGCTTCTAATTGAAAGTTTGACCATTAAAAAGGGTGCAGTCGTACTGATTTATTATCTTGGATTAGAGGTGATTTATGTATGTATTTTTAACGGAGTGCCACAGGGTTGGCTGATTTCACCAGGTCTCTTAATTTTGCTCATAAATGAAGTGTTGAATTGTCTTTTTAAACCCCTCATCTCCTCTGAACTTTAATCAACTCATAGCGCAATTTCCAAATTACAATTAAGTCATTTACCAACCTCATTAGGGTCAACGACTCATCAACGAAAGTGTAATAATTAATTCAACCCGAAATTGCCCGTCATGTCAACATCCATTTCCCTGGTGCATCGTGTGCAAAAAAAATCGATATTTCCAATTAAATTCTTGTCATGTCTACTGATATTTTCCGCTACGAATAAATGACTTATACCACCCCTCTGCAATTGGCCGCAATACCACGTTGTTGCAGAGGTTATGGCAGCAAATATCCTTCATTAAATTTCGTGTATCAATTATACAGACAATGTTTGTACATATTTACGTGCTTTAACCTGATAGGCATTTCGCCATTTCATTTTCATTTCGATGTATCTTATCGATAAGAGAAGATAGCACTAATAAATCCACCATCATAGGACACTCATAATTGCGTAAGTCTTGTTTTAGCCGGCTTTTTGTTTTCCTCTGTCTCTGTTGTGGGCTTTTTTTTTGTTGGACTTACAAGTGGAACAAGGAGTTTGCCCATTTTTAGATGAAACAAGTTTTCATCATCATCTGAGGAGAGAACTACGAAAAAGTATCTACACACACTTCATAAGACGACTTCACTTTTTTTCTGCTTTGTTTTAATTGAGAAATGCAAGCAGCAAAGGCACTTGAAAACCCGATGTGTGTTGTTTTTCCAAATTTGGATAGTTTCATGAACATTTATTGAACATGTCCAATGGTTTATAGATTGTGACCTTAGCTACACCTTTTCGCGAGGAAAGAAATGGAATGGTGACTTTAGAGCTGAAAGGAATAAATCTTTTAACGACCACATGTCTAATGTTTATTTATGATTGTCTTAATCGCTTATCAATCATTTATTAAGCTGATCGATGTTAGATTGAAATTGCAATGAAAGTCTCACATGGTATTACGCAACTTGACAAATAAGTGTGTCTAGAAAGCAAACCGCTTGATAGAGAGTGTTATCGAAGAGTAGGGAAAGAAACTGATATTGGCAAACCTTACCACAGCGATGACTAATCGAGCTGAGTGATCGAGTACGCTGTATCTATAAACACGTCGGTTTCTGAGAATGGACCTCCCATTTCCTAAATGACGTCAGAATATCGGATCGCTGAGACGAAAGCTAGAAACTCATTTTCCAGGTATCTAGATAAGGTTGGAGTTTGTTTGACCTAAGTCAAAAAACTCGTCACAGCTGGTATACTGCATCGGCCTTGGTAACTGTTAAGGCTATCATATATACTGTACGATCATTCGATAGTCTCAAATCGCCTGTCACTAATGGAGTATATTCAGCATTGGTGTAGCAGCGTATAGACCAGTTGATACCAAGTCTGAAGAAAATTTTCGGGCCGGACACTACATCCTGTCGAACGGTTAGATTGGCTTTTATTCCAAACAATGGTAAATACTGCACTATTTAAAGCAGCACGCACAATATCCTACCGACGTGTATAGTATCGTATACTCAAAGTCACTGCAAACATGTCTGCGCATATGATACTTAAAAGTTCAAGCTAAACTAAAGGTAGGACCTGACCCACAATGAACTTAAAGAACACGTTCGACGGGCCACTCTAAATAGCACGTCACTCTTATCACTGCACTGTGCATACTTACATACGCATATCATGTTAAATAAGTATGTTAAGGGCACACTCCTGTTCACCAAGTTTACTTGACAAAGCAACGCTTCTATTTGACAACATGTACCTCAACAACTTTTCTTTTTTTTTTTCAAAATCTAGGACATTTACAACACAATTGAAGACAACCAAACACTCACTTCCACTTCTTGCTTCCATTTATGCTGCCAGACATGCTAGACAAATGTTTGTGTATTACATAACATGACAAGAGCTATTCTTTATAAATAAAGGGATTTTGTTCAACTCCACATCCAGGTCATAGAGACAAGTGCTCTGACAGAAGAGTTTCCCCAAACCCAAACAGGAAAAAGAAATTTTCTTCAACAAATCTTTTCTAGAAAACAACATAAAACCACTTCCACTTTACCGCAGCAAAAATAAAAAATAATAAAATACGCGCGCTCTTATGTCAAAGCACATAAAGAAACATTATCCAATTACAGTTACGTGTATTGACAGTTGCAGATGAGAAAAAAACAAAAAGTCTGAATAATGACAACCACATCGGTCGGTGTTGACAGCGCGGTTGATTACCTTCAGCCAGTGGCTACTGCCTCACTTTGTTGGTTCAAATTTCTTGGCAGCACCGACAGTCAACTAACCTATGGCTTCAGTACATCCTCAATCGTGTTGAAAATGAAAATGAAATGTTTTTCTGTCAACCTGCAAGCATTCTCGGAAGCAGAACGTTCTCTGGTAGAATGACCACCACCTAATTCCAGGTTCACCTGTTTCTTCATTTTGTTGTGAACCAATTCTCAACCTGTCCCCCCCGAACAGCAGTGCTCATAACCACTTTCCACATGAGTTGTCACCCTTTTATTTCTTTTCGTCTTGTTTTGTTGGTTTTAATAGTTTTCTTCCAACACCCACTAACGCCCCGTTTTGGAGTTTTTAGTAAACAAAAGGAAGGCGAATGACCCGAATGTCGAAACAAACTATAAATAGCTCACCTAGTGCTAGGATATGTAGGAAACTTAGTTACCTGCTTCCTTTTAGCACATTTATCGATTGGATGTGAGGAGAGGCTCGAATGGATTAAACAAAAGAAGGATATGCGCGGCCTGGCAAATGTGATAACGATTTTTCCCTTCCAGCGCTGAGAGTGCAGCGCACAAAACCAGGTCAGGTATTCATTCAGTGGATGATTATGCAGCTGTTTACCTGAGGTATGCTGGAGAGGCGGCTTTAGGGGATTGTTCAGAGTCTTCCTGTTCCTGAAGTGGGAGAAGAAATGCAAATTGCATAAGCGAGGACGATGGATGGAGTTGATTAAAAGTTTTGCAGATCGGGGAATGATAATTCATTTGTGTATGGGTGATTCACCATTTCTTGAACCCGATTGAGCTGAAGATATATGCGCTTTTTTTTTTGTTTGTTGGGTTCTTCGTGTTGGCCGATTGCGATGTCGCTTCCGGTTGGATTTGATTTAGGATGCGATAGGAAGGGTATAATCAATGTTTCATATAAAGGCAGGGAAGGATGTTTCCTGGATTTTTTTTTTCTTTTACTTTCCGTGTTTTGTGCCCTCAAGATTTTAATTCTTCAAAGGAAATCTGGAAGAATATTCACTATAGAGGTGGAAATTTTCAAATTGCCCACACTGACATTTTGGCAGCTGACTTTGTTTCAGTTTATTCTAATTGTTTCTATTTGTTATAAGAAATGACACACTATTTTGGTACCTGTGGACTGTAATGTTCGATCCACGTCAGAGCTGTCGTTTTGTCTGAAGTCTGCTGACAAAACAAACAATGCCCAACGATCAGTGGAAGAAGTTGCAGAATATAGAAGATCTACATAATATCGAACGAATTCTAGGAACAAGTACGTATTCATCTAGAGTCTGTACTACTTTGACAGCTGTATGAATGTAGACAAGAAACAAAATTATTTTGTGAATGTTGAAAAAGGTTGAAGAAAGGATTAAATTCTTAAACGCCTAGAATTTACTCCTGTTCTCCTGTAATATTTGTAGCGATATCAATTGTAAAATTTAGACATTTCGTCTCAAGAGTCTTGTACACTTAAGCTTGAAACAAGTGTCTCGCAGAGCTGCTTGCAGTAATGTATGCAGGAACGCTGCGAAACAGACGTGTAATAAATTGTTGACACTTCATCGTTTTAGTCAAGTGTGACAATTGAATTACGAAAAGCAATTATTTTCCCATGGATATGGAAAGAAATAATAAATAAAGTATTCATTAATTTTTCTCTTTTCTTTTTAAACACAGATTTGAAATGGTTAACTGTCGGGAAACCCCCGGCTTTGCAAAAAAAAAAGGGGCAATTCAGAAAATTAATCAAATACTAACCACAACTCTTCCTTGAACGTGTTCATTGTCACGTAATATTCGTTTCGTAGTTCTACGTGATTGGGTGAATCAACATTCTATCCCTAATGTGAAATGAGACATCTTTTGGGAATTTATAGAAACTAGGAAGCATTGCTTAATCTTTGAAATTAAAAGAAATTCTTTAAGGTGTTTCAGTATACTGGTGTTTACTGTACTGTTCAGTCAAAATATTGGTGTTTCACAACTCTGTTCAATTCTTCTCATAGACATCCTTATGACAACTAAATATCAGACAAAAGAAATTCTATGATTTACGCCAAAATATGAACAGAATTTTAAAATAGGACTTTGACGACTAGACTTAAGTTCAATGAATCACTGAAACTTCAAATATAAACCAACGACTTCGAGGCTAGAAGATCGAAACATAAACTTGGATCAAAGCACTCGAATGACAAGATAACGACGAAGAAAGCAATGATGTGTCCACAGATCTCAAGAAGCTGTACAGACGAGTAGGACCTTCAAATAATTATCTTATATTCTTTAGTATGGAGATCTAAAGCGACATGAACTACTTTAAGGTCGATCATAACATGTGAAACACATTACAGGGAACGTGTTAAACTGCCTCTAGACTAAAAGCAAATTAATTATGTGCAATTAGGCGGAACTGGATGTGTAAGCCCACATCCTGTGACTAACACCAAACAGGTTTTCCCACTAAATGACTAAGCTTACCATACATCGATACAATTTTAATTAAGTTGCACATTTTCGTGTTCAAAATGTCCCCTCGCCTCATCGACTGTTTGTGGATGACATGTGGTGCTTACGCATGGTGTTCGTCAAAAAACATTTTTTTTTTTTGTCATTCGGGGGAGAAACCTTGTGACATTCATCACACACAGATATGGTGTCGGCTTCGATTTCATGTCCCTCACTTTCATGTGTCTTCGTTGGCGATTCATATCAAAGGAACTACATATATACCGCACGGGATGCAATCAATCCCCCCTGGCCGCACGCGCACGCAATACTCCGATAACGGAGGCACGCCTTGGGCAATCATCCGGCATTGTGTCAACTTTTATCAGTTTCTCTTGTGATTCCGTTCCGAAAAAGACGCCCAAGAAATGGTTTCAAATTAATACGGCCCTGCAGTCGCTCTCTCTCAATCGCGCATCATGCACCACAAAGAGGGGTAACATGCTGCAACAATGATCATATTTGTTTTGACAGTGCTAATTTAATGCATGAATTATTTTGATCAGCTTTTATGTTTTTCTCTGATTGAGAGACAAATTGGTAAGTACACAGCACGCAGGGTGTGCTGCCTCCAAGAGGAACCCATAGGGCTCAACCGGAAGTACCGAAGTACTCGTTTAATAATAATGAAATGCAATGTTCAAAATAAGAACACAAAAATAAAAATATACACTAGGCCTTAAAGAGTTGAGGGTTGGGCGTTGCGTTGGATTGTTGTGGTGGTGTGGTGGTGTGGTGGTGCCCTTGTTAATGGCCGACGGCAAATATGCTCGTCTTCGTCATGCAAACCATGACAATAAAAAAGAAAAATGTGCGGAGAATGCAATTATTTCCATGCGAAGTTGCATTGAACGTAAAACATGTTTGTTGAACTGCGGCAATGTTATTATGATTAACAGACCGCGCATGCATGTACAATGTATACATGATTATGTAGACATGGCAACAAAGTAAATAAATTATTTTCGGTGCGTCCGTCTGGACATATTTTAATGGTGCAAGATAAATTTAAGACATTAAAGGTTTCAAGGCTTCAATTTACTATGTTGAACTCTGTTAAAGTCTTTGCTTGGTGTGGGTTCTGTATGTTCTGGATAATTTTTTGAAACTTCTTGACCGTTTTACACCAGTGTTTGTTTACGTGTTCTTAGCACTTTCGTGTGTGTCATAGGCTATTAAACCTTTAAGGTATCCATAGATAGGGTTAACGAAAGAGAATGGATTTACGACACTGTTATACTGCTCTATCGTAGCTTTCTACCTGCCAGACGTTGATGTGTGTGGTGGGTCCATCTGTTGGTTTCTGTTTGAATCATATATTATTTTGACACTGACAGCTCTTCTGCGCTCAAAAAATAGACAGAAACTTAGTGTTATATTTTCGCGGTACGAAATGGATCCATTTCCACTTCAACAACGTTGAGAAATATTGCAAAGTTACTTCCAAAGTGTGTTGCCGAAAGAGTGCGAATTTTTATTCCAAGACGACAATGGAAGAGACGTTACAGTCAATGGAGGTCGCTACCGAGGCATGGTAACCGATTTTTTAGGCATTCATAGGATAAAATGGGTCTGACGTTGTCTGTGTACATCCAGTGGATAATCCCAGGGATAGATCCCCATATTTTACCAATGATTGACATGTATCTAAATAGCAAAACATTGGTATTTTTGAGGGAAAACTGCATCTTTCTCTATGGTTCACCACGGCACACAAAGAAACTCTCGAATTTTTTGTTTATTTTTGTCCAAATGAAGGATAACATGATATTTAACATTTAATTACATAAAGCCATTCCACGTTTTACACGATTAAACCCTGAAAACAATAAAATACAGATTCCCTTCCCACCTTAAAGCTAAGACAAGACATAGGCATTTTATTTTAGATAGATCCAGCTGTGCACAGCTGCAGCAGCACACATCCACTATTAGCCGTTAGGTCTTTTAAAAAGAATTTCTATCTACTCGTATACATATGTATGAAAAGAAAATTATTCAATCTATAGTAGCTATGCTGCTAGCATGATGAAAGCATATGCAGCACAATAACATGTAAGCGCATTCGTCTTAACCAAAATTACACATACCGATGGTGTATGCAATAATCATGATGGCAAACTCAGTATCTAGCTACCGTCACTGGACCCGTATTTGCATAAATTCTTTGTAGTTTATGTATCCATAGACAACAGATCGTTTTATTAGTATGTATCTACAAAACGTAACTGACAGTTAACTGAAACAGGAATAGACATTCTTACCGAGTATAGATGCAATTATATGAAACATTTCATAGCTATTGCAATAGATGCTTACCTGGAACGAGATAAAAAAGAATGATGAATAAATTTATTGTTTTATTGATAAATTAACTAACGTGAGAATATGGTTAAAATAGGAGGAATCCTGGGAGTAAATAGACACAGTCTTACATGTCCACTTAAGACTTACGGCCATCACTGGATCGTAGAAGTATCAGCTTTGGCATGCAATTACCAATTAATTCTTGATGTCATTGAATTGGTCCCTACATTGCTAATCACTTAAGAGTTTTGGATCTGCGTCAAAAATTATGCAGCAAAGAAGGCTCTTCGAATTATACTTAGAAAATTAGCCTGTCTTGACAAAAAAATCAAGTAATTTGCATAAAGGCTGCTCAGTTAGTCTTGCAAATCCAATCAATTAGAAACTTTTCTCATCAACTAAAATACTTAATCACATCAATGACACGAAACTTTATAAATTGCCCTTATTAAGACGTCTTTCATAGAAGACTTAGAAAACAATATCATGTTCCTCAAAATTCGGGCAATCTTTCACTTTCTCGTTCATTTATGCGTTTACTAGTAATTTGTCTAACTATAGAACCACTTTCTGTTAATCCCCCTATTTGTTCAGAAGTGACACCGATTTTCCACTAAACCCAACCACAATACAACAAACGTGATTTTTCTGTAGAAAATTCCAATGAAACAACTTTTCACTTTCGAATGGCTTCTCAATAATAATACAAACTACCTTCAAGTGAAAAACCAAACCTTGTCATCACAATCATACACGTATTACCTAAGGTACTTGGATGAATTTCTTTGAACCTACACAGTAGTTTCGAGTTTCATGAAGAGGAAAAGTAGTTCAATTTCGTGAGAAATTAAAAAAAAAAAAGTTACACAAGATACGAGTACCGGCGAAAGAGGAAACACCAGTTTCTGAGCCCACAGACCGCGAACCGCAATCTAATCCAACTTTAATTGCTCCCAAAAAAAAAATAAAATATGAAATTATAAACTGAAGGTACACCGGGGGCAATAAAAAGCGTAGTGAGCTGGTCTTATCTGTGGACAGACAATAGGTTTGTTTATCTGTGGGCGTCTAACAAGAAGTAGTAGCAGTAGTCCCACATATATACACGCTCCCCAGTGCACACTGTAATTTGAGATGTGCGTAGAGATTTATTGGCGGCTTCCTTTTTCATTCCCTTTTTTGCTGATCTTTTGTACCTTCATCGCCTCATCCATCATCTTTTCCTCTGTCGGCTTCTCTCCACTTCGTTGCACTTTGGAGTGAAGTTGTTTTGCTTTTTTTTTTCTTCTTCCTATGAGGTAACTGTAAGTGATGAAGGAAAAAGAAGACAGAAAAAAAAAGTATCTGATGGGGTCATCTAAAGGGTTCATCATCGTCTTCACTTCCTCCTTCTATTTGGAGGCAAACAATTTTTCCACGAAAAACAAAAGAAAAACATGCTCCACCAGTCAAATAGACAAATCCCCAAGGGACTCAAGTCATGACCTCTTCCTAATTGATTACCGCGCGCCGCTGCCGCACACACAATAGACAGAGCAAATGACGATGACGATGACGACTATTGCCATCTGTTGGCCTATGTTGCCGTAGCTGTTGCCGGTGCTGGTGCTGGTGCGGAAGTAGTTCACAGCAACTAATTTCTATGCTCTGGACTGGAATGCATTGGATGTGGCACATAAACAATATATTCAGATGAAGCCGATGATGGAGGAGAGAAGACGGACCGAAAAAAAGGCACACAACGTATAATGATGATGATTTCTTTTTCCCTCCTTAGCACCGTTTCATGGTTCATAAATTCTTAGTCAAACGATCGTGTGTAAGAGATGCCCGAGCCCGACCGAGACACATGAGGAAATGAATATATATGTATGTACCTGGTTCGGGAATGAGAGTGAGCTTCTGGCTTGCCGGCCACAAAGCTATTTGGAGTTTTTCTCCTCCTCTGACTTGCTGGGTTAATTGCACGTTGTTTAGTCCGGAATTTCTATATTTTCTTTTTCAGATTGTTTGGATCGTTATTAGAACAGTTTCTGGAACTGTTATGATTATGATCTATGAAGTGAAAGAGAGTTTCGATTTCGCGCACACACGTGTGGATATCGGTGGATTAGTGGTGTTGATTTGGACGTTTTAAGGTTTAAGAATAGGTGCACGGTAAATTATGGAATTTCAACCAATGTGCCTTTCTAATTGGGTACTTGAAGTAGGCCAAGTCATACTTGGGTGGAGTTAGCCCAAATTATGTGTTTCCAAATTGAGAACCATTTTGAATAGGACTACAACTTGGAGTCTTTTGTCTGTTTTCACAAAGGCAAGTAAATGGATCCCTACAGGTCCTAGAAGGAGAAGGTTGTATTCGCGAATAATGTTCAAATGGCAGTCTCCGGCAGGTACACGACAGACCTACGAGATCTCGCACAAAATGTGAAGATCTCGAAATAAGCCGTTTGTATTGGTGTTGGTGTAAGCATTTTCACCAGGAAATAGGGAATTCTTTTTGAATGTTATTTGCTTACCTGTTGTCAAAACTTAACCGTCAGACACTAACTTGGTAACCAAATATTTTAGAAACAATTTTGGAAGACAGAGTAACTTTTATGCTCTGGCAGTAAAGTCATCGAAAATAAGTAGAGCTTGAAGTCTCCTGTCAAACACCAATCCTTATGGAACTATTAATCTGCTATTGACCAAGACAGTCTTGCTAAATTTTTCTACACCCGTGATTTCTAAACCAATGATAAAACAGAAAGGAGTACTTTCTCCGATAAACTAACTCTCAGCCTTTCTTTCCACCTTTCCAATCACTGTTTCACGGACCAGACAACAAGACCCGTATAGAAACCTGTAAAAATGAAAAGCCACAGTCAGTGCTGAGAACATGGAAAAACTACTTCTGCGAACTGCAACTGACGATAGAGATCAACATTCCGCATCAGGTAGAATAAACCGTTGAACCTAGACGATGATTGCCAGAACTTCCGAACTCCTCACCAAGACAAAGTGGAGACTAAGTGGAATAGGTACTAACCATGCTGAAAAGTAAAGCGAAAGGATGCTCGCAAGGGGGCTTTAGTACAAGGTTATGCAGATGATATTCTCATCAATTTTTGGAGCAAATTCGATAACTGTCCTATCAGATATGATGGAAGGTGACATTTATGAAAGCCGGTGACTTTGTCTGACAACACTAGTATAAACATACTCATCACGACCCAGTTCTTGAGATTCTAGATGCACTGCTCAAAAGATTTCGAAGTTGATACACAGTTAGTTCCAAATGGAAAAATGCAGCACTGGTACTGGTGTATATGATCCCAGTTTCCAATGCGCGGCGACGCTTGGAAATTGACCAACAGTATTTCAAAAAGTCCATGCTATTGCATTATGTGCACAAGAAGGCTTGCGGAGAAGAATTAAAGGAGCCTGAATTTAGATCTTTTTAAATAGCCATGCAGCAGTAAATCCTACAAGGTAGAGTCAACGTTTGCTGTGTCAGTCTCCTCGAAAATCTTGTATTCATGAACAAGCTTACTGGATTCCAAATCATTATTGATCAGTCCAGCGGAAACTCAGAATCTAGAGTCTAAAGCTATTTTGTGGTTTATCAAGTGCCTTAACGTAACTTCTACAAGTACCTTAGTACTTGAAGGCTAGGAACCAGGACGGTACTAAAGTAGGTGGTAGTATGAAGATTATATGCTAGAGTTAGAGCATGAAAAGAAATCATCTAAAACATCAACATTTGGTGGTTTGTTAACCTGGCTACTAGTAAAAAGGTTTTAATTTTCCTGCCATCTAGCCAGCTTCCACAAAGCATATAAAACAAAATCAAGCCAAAAAATTAACTTCACTGTAGGTAATATCATCAAAATGCGACACGTCTACATTTTTTATCTTCAATCAGTAATCTACTCAACTAAGAAGGAATGACATCTTTTTACTACCTTTTCCCACTTCAAAGAATGCACCAAGAAATAGGTACTCGTATCTCTCCACTTTCCGACTTCTTCTAGCAATCATCACCTTTAACCACCAAACAGTAGTGCATTCCTGTGGTCCAATAAAAAAAAAAGGATTCAATGACAGCATTCCATCCGTCAGCCACACACAAGTCATCGTCAAACAGAACAAATAATTATGCCCAGCAGTAATACATACATAAGTGAGGATAACTACATATACATATGTGGATCATTCCGCGCTGAATTCCAGCTCTCCCCCCATGGGGGTGATGATTCTTTTTTCTTATTTTTTTTTTTTTCTTGTTCTTTCTTTGAATTCCCTAAGCTCTTCTTATTCTCATGATGTTTCTTGATCATCTCATTTTTATTGTGGTTTTCCCTTTTCCTTGGTTTTTTCGATCTTAATTGCTCTCGTCTCGTTTGGAATAAGTTGTGTTGGGCTGTTAGGGAGTTTTTATGCCTCATTTTCTTTGTTTTTTATAATTATTATGATTTTTTTTTTTTTTTGTTCTTGCATTTATCAGAGGGACCCAACATTAATTGTGACAATACAACGACCACGACAACAGCAACGATATCCCAAAGAGAAGGGAAGTGCTTAAGAGGTCATTAAGATACACAAAACAAGTTGAACGATCTGAGTCATATTAAGTTTAAAACGAATTTTCTGTTTCACAGACAGTATAGTGGAACGAAACGTTGAGAAATTATGTGGAATAGGAGTAGGGAATTATTACAAAAGCAGCACACAAAAGTAGAACAACTCTGAAAGGGGGTATGGAGAGTTTTGCTTTTTTTAAAAATTTGTTTATCAAAAGCTTAGTAGAAGAGTTTGATAAGAAAATTAATTGATTGGTGCGTGTTATCAGAATCGGCTTCACTTAATCTAATTATCACTTACACACCTACGAACAAAAAGATAGGGCGCCGCATTCCAATAAATTTTATTTATGGTGTTGTTTATGGATGAATTAAAAATGCGTTGCAATGCATTGTAGATTGTGAACGTTTTAAAATTATCAAGGTACAAGGTAAGACCTGAATTGTTTTTTAATAGAAGAATTTGTAGGCTTGCATAAAGGAACCAGCAGCAGTAAAGCCTAAACAAGGAACTATGTATATGGTACTCTGATTTTGTACAACACTTACGCATCATACAGTCTCTCTACCAAATGCCTCTACAGATTTAAGACTGCTGTAACAAAGTTATGTTAATGTGGACAAGATGTCAGTGCTACTTCAAAAGAATGAGCAACAATAATTCAGAACTATTAATAAGCCCCTAGTCTAAGACGGAAACTAACAATCGAACAAGATTATTAAATGTCAAAGTCTCCCACAGTCAAAAATATTATTGGCTCTAACATGGAACCCTATGGAACATACGTAGTTTCTCACAAGTAAACTTGAGAGACATACAACCTTTCTATGTCATAATGCAAATTGAAATCCTCTTACCATTGCAAGTGCATCATCTTTGAAAACTTATAGGTACAATCGATATAATGACAATTGATGCCCTAACAAGCCTGTTTAACTTTAAGTGCATGTCCAACACGATGTAAGACTCATTAACACAATATTATGATATGGCAGTATATTGTTTTACTCTCTAGATACAACCGACAGACGCCAAAGTAATTGACACGATGGAATGCCAGTATGCACAATGTCATTTCATGACCACTCCTCTGGAAAACATTTGAAGTGTATTTAAGTTTTTTTTTTGTTCGTTTTGTTACCATAGTTCTCCCAGATAAGAGCGCGCCAAGTCAATGGACATGTGAACGAGGGTGTAACTGCATATAACCGACCCGAAAGGTAATTCAAAACTCCAATTGGATTGTGAAACTGTGAGTAACTTTGCAATTTCTGACACCATTCCTCTCCAAAGGCAGTGTGTGGTTGTGACTTTGGTAAATGATTTCCACATAACACACAACACACATCAGACAGTTCAAGCCAACTACGTAAGAGTTGTATTTATTTTTGTATCTACATACAAATGTATCTGAGCTGAATTTTTCGGCTACCGAGTGTCGATTTCATAACAAATTGCATGAGAAAACCTCATTCATTCCCAGACTGGCGCGGCGCAATGTGAGAAAGCCCTAAAAGAGAAGTGCACGGATGATGTCTACAACAGTGTTGTATCTATTGCGGAGGGCTAAGGAAAAATTTACAAACAATCAAAGATTTCTCGTGTTGTAAACGATGATGATGAGGTTGCGGAAGATTTTTTTTTTTCACTCTTTTCTTTGCTGCATTTACATTTTGCGGAATTAAAGAAGGAGAAATGTTTGGCGCATTTTTCACTGCAACAAAGGAAGACATCATTTCATTTGTTGACGTGAGGTAGTTACTAGTTACACAGAAGAAACTAGGAATGTGTAGCAATCGTGAATGAATGATGTAGGGAATAACAAGAAATGGGAAAATAATTGAGAGAGAATTAATTTTATTGTATTGCCAGAGGTGAAGAGAGATTCTTTGAAACAGATATGTATAGGATTTGAAAAAGTAATTGGGAAAACAGTTCCCGAAAAAAGACACTCGGTGAATGATAAATTGGCAACTATCTAGCTTTTGTTTTCAGGTGAAAAGGAAACTGAAAGTCCCAGAATAATTCGAACGTAACATGATACCAACTGTTTCGAAAAAATATTCACTTAGTGAAGGAAGACAGGTTGTAATTGGATTTGAAGTTATTTACAAGACAAGACCATCAACGAATTATTTTTTGGAAATAATGTTCTGTGATAAATGGTAGACAGGAAGGTTTATGTAATTCGAAATGTCAACAAATTTATGCGAATGTGACCAGAATCTACTAGACTAAAGAAATCAAGACTTAATCCAAAAAAAAGTAGTAAAAGTAAATTCTTTCAGATTATTCTCGGTATAAACAGACAACGCCTTAGCCTCATTCCACTACACCATCACCAGAGTATTAAGGGTATTCTTAATCCCAATTGAGTCAATTTTATAATGCATACACCCGAATCGCTGGCCACACCCACTAATACGTATTAAATGTATGCCGCCTAAGGGAAGGAATATTCCCCAACCTAATACACGAGAGAAGCTAGTCCCCAAAGTGCCCTCGTCATATTGACCCATTTTCATTCATCCTGGACGCCGCTGCACCACGTACTGTAATAATAAATAACCTGTGAATGTCATGAAAACCCCATCATCAAATTGAGGGGAACGACGAAAATGTGTAACTAAGCAGGAGTATGCCGGGACAGCATTTACCATTCAAAAAACGTTCAAAAACATTTCGAAAACAGACCTCATGTGAATGACGCTGACAAAGCTATAGCCAGGGTTCCTCAAGGTTCAGTTTTGGATCCCCTGTTGTGGAACATCATGTATGTATGATGACATTCTGACACTGCAAACGTTTTTGCCAAAGTTGTGGTCGTCAGACAGAGTTCCATAAGGTTCAACCTTAGATTCCCTGTTACGTCATGTTGTATATTTACATCCTGTGACTTATGTGGAACGTCATGTAAGATATCATGCTGAGACTGCAGACGACATTGCAAAAGTTATGGTGAATAAACTTGAAGTTGATAGATAATCAAATTCATTTCGAGCTATAACGGTTATGACTACAGGCTCATTAGTCTCTTGTCATTCCTTTTCAAGACACTAGAGAGGCTTCTAGATATACACCTCAGGGGCAAGTGTCGTACCGGCAGTTTATGGAAAGCTTAACATGCAAATCTCAAGGGTAAATCAGTAGAAACTCCATGACATGAGGTTATAGACAAAATTGAAACTAGCCTTTATTACAACGAATTTGAGGAAGTTGCACTAGCTGCATTCTTCATTCTGCACCCTGGAAGGTTTCAACCGCAAGCATAGCATTACCAATAGGATTTGCAAAATGCTCATCTCAAGAAACATTAATTCCACTCCTCTCGGTTATAGTTCAATCAAGAAATCCGTCACTCGATGAACCCCTCAAGGAGGCGTTATATCCCACCCTTTTCTGGGTTTTACTCATTAATATGCGTATGCGGATGACGTTGTTATTTTAGTTCAGGGACACATTAAGTGAAATGATGGAATCAGGTCTTAACAGTCTTGGGAAATGGACTAGAGATTGTGGACTTCACGGACGTTTATCCGGGACAGAACAGATCTGATACTCTTTAGCAGAAAATACAAGATATCACCCTTCAAAATGCTGAATCTGAATAGGGTGGAGATGTCTCTTTCGGATCGGTTAAAATATTTTGCCATTGTATTAGATAGGAAACTAGACTGGAAACTTAACACTTTGACTCACTAACGAAGGGCTCTTCGAAGGGCCCAACAATGAGGGACATACCTCCATTCTTAGGGAATCATTTCCCGATATCCCGGATGAATCCGATGACATTATCGGTACCCTCGACTTCGATACATCGTACGAAGTATAATATACCAGAAAAGGGAGGATTCACATAGAACAGTCTCTCAAGAAAGTGAGATTGCAATTTACACAGATGGTTACAAAACCAGTGAGGATAAAGGCTCAGGTACATATACGCTCCAGAGACATAAACATTCCAAGCAGAGTTTAACAAGAGTGCATTTGCCACGCAAAAATCGATTCACCAAACAAGAAAATTGAATGCTTTCAGTTCTTGGCAAACATAATGTGTAAAGTGGGATACCACAAGATTGCATACTCACAACCATATTTTTTCCGACATTCAGGGACACACCCGTATCATCTGTATTAATGCACAGTGTCTCAACTCGAATAAATTGTTACACAAGCCTAAGATCCAGTTTAGATTTTTATCTAAATTTTGCATCCCTGACACTTTTAGTCTCTCTTTCCAATCGAAACTAATAATTTATTTCTCTCAATGGTTCCACAACTAATGCATGGCCATCATTTTTCCATGCGTAATGCAATCCTCTTAGCTGCAATTCTAATGCTATTGCTCCCAACAATTATACCAGTTCCATCTCTGTTATCGTTTCAATCGAATTCATTTCTGTTCTATGTCGTTAAATAGTCGTATTCATTACGATTCCATGCAAAATTGTATTACATGCTTTTCAACAGTGCAATGCACTTTTCCCCAACATACAGCATCTCATTTGTAAGTGTGTGTGTGTGTGTGTGTATGTGGTACGAGTATATTGACTTTAATCGCCTACCAAGCACCATTGCTTTGCGATGCAATGAGAAACAAATTCACAACTCAAAGTCAACACTCCTGGTCGCACTGAACAACAACCCGAAGCAACAAGCCCAACTAACACTAGTAATGGGAGAATAGCGAGCTACATACATAGATACATAATCGTATGCACAAATAGGCATATTCGCATAAATACGCGCGGCATGACGACGGAGGAAGCACAGACGCTCTTGCTAACTAGAGCGAACAATGACATCGTCGCTGAGTGTTTGGGGTCGCTCGGCGAGAGTATTAAGTCCCACCACCGGAGGCCTCGACTGGAAAGAGGATTCTTAACAAAAGCACACACACACACACAAACAGAACAAATAGTTTGTGGTAACAAGTTGAAAAGTTTTTTTTTCTTTTATTTTTATTTTTATTTTTATTTTTGTTATTATTCCGGGCTGTGAAAAGTTTTGTTTACCTTCTTGGCTTTGTGCGAGGTGGTGGAATGAAAGATAAGTCGAGGGAGGAACGCATACATGTATTCGTAAGGTAATTAGTGTTGGGGAATATACAAAGATTAAGAGGGAGGGTTGTAGTTAAGAACTGGCATTGTTTTAACCTAGATTTTCAAGGATTTGCGAAAAGAAATGCCTGCAAAACTTCGTTCATGGTTGGAGACTTTGAACGTGCCAGACGTACAAAGAGGAAATATGGCATGGTATTCTCATTACGCATATCGCAGCCATATAACGCCTGATACCTGCGTGAAACTATGAAATTACTATAGTAACGACTACTTCCCTGTTAAATCGAATCAGAGAAGACCCTTTCCAAACATTCATAGAGATGCAATTGATGCGGTACCTCTTCAAGTGATTCCCTCAGTTTGCTGAATTGGCTCATTGAAACTGAAGTCTAAGTGTATCCAACTTATATGTCGTAAAATACTCGCCTTTGCCTTACATAATTACCAATCTCTATACATACGTATGTATGTACTTCCACGATCAGTAGATTTAGTTTTCCACTAATTACCAAAACAAATGTTCGATAACTTTTCTTTAAACATCGTTAGATACATCGAGTGACAGTTCAAATTTGAAAAGGGTTGCCATCTGTGCTACAATTGTTTATTTGTAAACCGAAACCTTTACGTTTTTACCGTAAACTTAGCTAACATTAACGAGGAAATCTTTAATCAAGATGACAATTTGAATTGAAAATTGTTTAAAATATTCAGTTTCACTTTGAATTTTATTGTCAATATTTTGATATCTTAACTTTGAACGATAAACAATTTGATGGTTTTTTTTTTTTTTTGAATCTTAAACGGATTTTGACCTAGTGAAACTGGTTTCACTTTTTCTCTTCACACCGATCAAATGGGCTTAGAAAAGATTTCATCTTCTTTCGCTTGGGGTATCATCATCAGCTTCTTCTTGGTTATCGTCTTCATCATCGCGTTCAGGTCTTTATTATCTCGTTCGATGAATTTTATTTTTTTTTTCACATCCGCGTGAAACAATATTTATTTTTTTCCTTCCAAATGTAAAATGCATGCGTTTAAACTTTTCCTCATCATCTTTCTCTGGCTTCCGTGTATTCAACGCATTTAATTTTTTTTTTTATAAAATTAACTTTTGTTTACATTTACACTCAAAGAGAAGAAAAAAAAAAGTCCAAAGTTAATGTTAAGTTAAACAAGCAGCTCCCTCTTTGTGTGCGCCTTGATGTTAATGAACTAAACGAAAGGCTATAAATCGAGTTGAATTAATAAACAACATCTAGTTCAATGCAGTTCCCTGTGGCACCCCATATGTTCTATGACTAGTATGCCCATCCTAGAAATACCAAACACGTGCCAAAATAAGCCAGACCGAATGCGAGGGTCAGTTGTCGCACGATTTGTCCATTCCATTGAGAGAAGAACGGTAGTGATCTTACCGTTGTGCATGATGGTGTTCCGGGGCATACTGTGGGTGCATTGTTTTGTAATTTTTAGCTGCGTGATGCCGATTACAATGTTAATCCGAGACTGAAGTCCTCCTCGTGGGCTCCATGAAATAAATTGCGAGGGCGTGTGTTAGATTTGTCTTCTATTTTAGTTTTGACTTTATTCGCATATGAGAAAAGCAGGGGTTATACTTGTAGTGTGCCAACTATGCAGAGTGCGCGAACCATTATTGATGATGATGGTGGGGTAGGCAATTGTTGCGGGCAGTTTGTATTTTATAGTGGAAGTCATGACTTTCATGCCAAAAAGGGCAACAATTGGTCGTGTGTACAATTTTTGAAGCTGTTTCCTTGTTTTACTACAAACTCATGAGTTTCACGAGCCAAATGCGCTTAGGGGATTTTTATTGGGTTACGTACACATTTTCGCTCACGTAACTCGTCGAGACTGGAGAGGAATTTGGAGGAGTAATCGGATATTGGATTTTTAATAGGTGAATTTAATTGGGCACTAGTTGGATGCAATTTCAATAGACGCCTTTGTACAAATGGAAAAGTAACATTTGATATTAATTTTACAATCAACATGGACTGCAACAGTTGTTGTAACAAACGCCTGCGCTAATGTCCAGCTTTTTATTGAGTTAATTGTTTGCTTTATTGGAAGTTGAGTCAATTACTTCCTGGGTTTGACTTTCGGCTTGGGGGTAAGATTGTGAGCGAATGCAATTTTTGCATCACTTATGGTAACTACGAATATTTCGTCCATTCAAGTCTGTTTGTAAAAGAATGAGAGTGACAGGAATAAAGTTATTCTTTGGTAGGTACATACATACATATGTAAATCGATGAGAGATCATCAAGGTCTAAAATTATCACCAACGACCATAAATTAAATTATTTCTCCGACAACGAGTTCAATTGTAGTCAACAATTTTGATAAACTGTTTGGCAGAAGTAGTCGGTTGAGTGATTGCTCCAAAACTAGTTAAGGGTCCTGTGCTGGTGTCTGCGTGGAGACCGACAACACTATACTTCACTTTGTGTCTGTAGCGAAACTCCGCTTAAGGCCTCAAACAAAACCAGTGACATCGCTAAAGAAGAATAAAGCCGCTGACTAAGATGGCTTAGCGTCAGAGCTTAAACAAGTTGATTGCTGATGCAAGGATGCTTGATGTTGAGAAGTACTTAGAATCAAAGTACGTGACATCTTGTAGCGATCATTTATGGATTGGATTGTAGATCAGTTCACTTACTTAGTGCCTTAGCATGACTATTATTTCTTTGGAAAAAAGACTCTTTATCACAATCAACTGCTTCTGTAGGACAAGATCAATAGATCGATCGCGATCACTATTTCTCTACACCTTAAACGCTCTGCCTAAGTTTAGGTAATTTTTAGGAAAAATGTGATGAATCAACACAGAAGTTTTTAATGGTAACTACATACCAATGAAGGATTTGAAATTTATTTTGACACTTACCCGAAAAGCGAATAAAAAAAAATTGGTTTAGAGAAGCTCTTAAATTGGTTTCATATTTTTAATGAAAACATAAATTTATACTTTCGATGCGACTTTTCGCATTTCAAAAAATTTAGGAGAGAAAACATTAAAACGAATTCTGCTTGTCATCAGTGCTACCACGAAACTAGCACCATCGTCCATTCTAGACATAAATCCATGTCTCGGTCTTATCAGTCTAGTGGATGACGAAAAAGCAAGCAACAAGATACAGAACAACTAAAGTCTAAATTCCAGAAAATACAATCAATCTTGTAGCATATCATTTACTCCTCATGTCGATCTAATCTAAAAATTTTTTTTTTTTTTTATTAACGTTACCACCTCGAAACCTGACCTTTTTCAGTTCGACTAAAAAAATAACATAAATTTCGCTGTATTCTTATCTCCCTGTCTATCTTATGGTTGCAAATTATATACATTAACCTTGAAAAACACAGTCATCAACCTCTCCTAACCAAAGCTCTTTCCCCGCCTCTACTCAAATAACAAGATTCTAAACAACATTCCACCATGCATCCAAAAATATCTCTTCTCTCTTTACACAGTCCGACACGGCACACTTTTTCGCTTTCGTAACTCTGTGGCTAGTTTAGCGCGCCAGAAAGTAGCGCAAACTGACCATCGGATACACAAACTTCAGTCGATCTCAGAAGGTATGTCACCTAGAATTCAGTTTTCCACTGAAGCTATAGCCAACACCACCACTAGAGATTAAAGCATCATAGACCATCGTTCGGTTGGTTGGTCGGTTGATCTACTGCTTCATAAGCAACAAATGAATTAAGTTGTTCCGCTTCGATGACGGAGTGCGAATTAATAGCCGCACGCTAATAAAACAGGTTCAACCGCGAACAGCACGAGAATGTATCTTATGCGGGTTTTCTATCAACCAAACCAAACCTCATCTCCATCTCATCCACAAACAAAAAAAAGGAAAATTACCAAACAATCTGCCGAGGAATTCATATATCCATCCACCATTGGATACGCGAGAGACTACTCAATCAATTTTGCAATTTTAATTTCTGCATGAGTGCAACCGGGCTCGACTATCCGCTGCGGCGATCAAATGAAATCCATGGACGATACTCGTACTCGTACTCGTACTCTTTACCTGGACAATTTTCCCTATTAGCCAGTTTTCCATTCGGTATTTCGCCTCGGCAAACAAGGTGAGCTAGGTCTGTGTCTGCGCCTTATCCAGCAGCAGGCATGTACCTGGTTCTGCAACTTGTTTTTTGTTTGTTGTTTTGTATGAGAGTTCATACTTCGCAAACTCGGAGGGCATCTCAGACGATCGCTATCTCCTGATGTTGGATACATACAATAGACTCTCGGACCTAACATGGATGCTTTTGAGATTTATTCCGATATGGAACAACGAAAAGCAAAAAAATAAAGAAAAGACTAAAACTCATTGCCAATAAAGGTTATGGAATTATTACAGAACAGTAGAATCGCCTTGAATCGCCATAATGTGTTCAGACAGACGGACTACAAGCGAGATGATATCAACTGTGAAGAATACGAGCCAACAAAAATGTATGCGATCATCAGTTGGAATTTCTATTTTTATTTCATAGCATAATCTATAAACAACCATTGAACGGTTTCTGTAAATGGTCAGCATTAAGAATATGATAGGACTGGGCGCGTACTCCTGAGGCACCCAGACTGATTTCTTTGACTGACAAGATGTCAATTTAGATTTTCACTGAGATATGGTAATGAATTTTTGAGTACGTATAGAATGTTTTTAATGACAGCCATATAGGGCGTGGGTAGCGAAGCAAATGTATGTATGTATATATGTATGTACTAGAGAGCCTGGGTTGGGACAGACAGACATTTGTCACAAAAGCAGTGTTTACGCGAGGTAATTCGCTTTTGTTCGGTTATATTGTCTGCGCCACATGATTGGCACATGATTTGCTGATTTGTGCAGATACACGTCCTGTTTGCTTTTCAATGAGTACAGATATGATGGTAAATGACAGGTCAATGCAGTGAATGAATAAGGAATGGCAACCATTTGCATTAAACACAGTCATAAACAAATTATTCTATGAACAAGTAGATACACAAAACAGATACTTAAATGAGATTGATGAAAGGGAACGCATAGGATGGAGTATAAAGGCTGATTTCTAAAACATCTGCTCCGATTCATATGGAAATAAAAGCGGTTGTGTAAACTTGTGTCGAAATCATTAAACCAACTCGAAGATGAGATGTTGCTGCGTCGTAGTTTTGAAGTCTAAAACAAAGCTCTAGTCGCGTAGATTTAATGACTACAGACTTGCTTCAAGCTCAAAATGACTCCAGTAAGAGATAGAACATCCATGAATTCGGTCCTTCTTTGAGAGCAATCTGAACTATTTATAAAAATACAAAGGACACCCTTGAACACTCAAAGTAGAAACAGCTACAGCCGACTTGTAAACTGCTGCCAAATAATTGTTTAAAATATCACACTAACAGGATGAATCATATTCAAGAAACTAAATAGAGACTGGCTAGATGACTTTCAGATAACGGTAACATTTTTTCCTGCCGTGAATCCCACCTCTCGTGAACAGTAAACATTTGACAAACATCCAAGAGTATAATTGTCATGGGAACGCTGAAAGTGAATGCAAACTCTGGCTAAGTAAAAATAAATCCCCAGCACACATAGTATGTTAGGTGTCAAAGGTTTTTGAAATTCCAAGTGGAGTACCACAAGATTATACACTCTCACCACTGTTGTTCTCAATGGTTATGAGAGACGTATTTCAGACATAACTGACTGACTAAAACGAACGCTGTCAATTGTCGCCTGCTTTCTAACAGATTAATAAGCAGAAGTTGGGTAAACAAAGTGGGGCTGCAGGTACGTACAACGAATGGTAATATCTGAGCTTTTAAAAATCCGACGTTCTATCAAACATTTGTGGCCAGCAGCTCGAAAAATATTCTAACTTTGCGTGTGTGTATGAGAAACTTAATCTCACTGAATCGAAAATCTGGATGTAGAAAGTTTGGATGCTGGTCTTATTTCTTTTTTCTATAAGTAATGGAAAATGCAAATACACGGGAGTGAATACACATACTTCGCACTTAAGGGACGTTTAACAAACAAATAGATTCCCATCGTTACACAAAGACCGCTTCGATTGAATCAAGCAAGACAAACCAATTAAACAAGCGTGAAACATGTAAAGTGGAACATGAAGCACCTGGTTGCATTTCAAGGATATTTCCCACATTCGTACAGACCCCTTTGTCATTAATCAAACTGCATTTTCAAAAATGAACCATCGATTTCCTACTAACATTCCCTAGAGCTTTCAATTTCACTACAATACCATTGAACAAGGCATCTTACAGCAGCCGTTCACATTTATTGCAAATGCACTTTAAATCTTCACAAAGCCGCATTAATATTTAAATCTAATATAGTTCAAGTGCATCGTTATACCGATCTATATCCTTAAGCCCACTCTTAAAGCCCCTCATCTCATACGATGAATTATTTCATTATTTTTGTGAACCGCTGCATTTGCAACCCCTTAGGCCAAAGTATACGCATTACGCACTCAAACAACAAAGAAAACAAAGCAACAAAAAATATCCTTGAACATATCATAATTCATTATTCATGCTCTGATCCGGGGCAATGGGGTAGTATTTGCTAGAATTTCATCAACCTCCGCCAAGCAATACAACATTTGTACAAGGACAAATCTACAGATGACTTATTGCATCAGCTCTTGTCTCCCGGAGGAAAAAAAAACACAAACCACCATTGGATCAATATTGCAGGAACGTATGAGTCATTCTTCGAAATATTCATATATACGCAGCAGGCGCGCTACGACAACGTGATATCATTACCAAGGAAGCAACAATTCTCAACCAGAAACATGAGGAAGAGTCATAAGAAAAATGTCCTTTAAAAGAAAGTACGTGATCACCCACATGTATGCGTTGACTCCCACCCCTCAAATGGGGGTTTCCTTCAAATAAATCTTCATTTTCGCTCGAGCAAGTACAAAACGATGAGTAAACTCGGGGAAAAATGAAACCCGTCTGCCGCATGTCCTTGTGCACCCACTCTTTAGTATGACTCATAGGAAAAATTTGTTTTACACATTTTTTTTTTCCTTTTGTATAATTTATGGGGGAAAATCCACCCTCAAGTTGTCCTTGCTTAGATTCTTGTTGCTCTCTTGTTTGATGTTCGCTTGGAAGGGTTGTGACTACGGTCGAGAAAAAAAAAATCGAGGGAATTCCCTGTTTGTTGCATTGTTCCATACACACCACTTGCAAGGGGAAAGAAACATCTCGAATAAAATCGAATCATTAAATAATCAGTCAGATCATGTGGCAATTTGGAGGGAGTTTTGCGTTTTGCAGACCGAGACCCCAGTCGGTGGTGCGCCCCACACATTGCGTTCACTTTTCGTTTATGAGTTTCAAATGAAAACGAAAATAAACAAGAAAAAAACAAAATAGAAAAACTCTGAGGCACTCTCTCTAATTAGCAATTTGTAGACACAACGAAAAGGGCGTGTTCCAAGGGTTGAATTTATTCACTTCGCTGTCCTGGTAAGGACCGGCTTTCTAATATGCAGAACATGAAAAATATTTTAGTAACATTAACATGGTCACGTTGATGTAAGACTCTGGCCACATGTGAGTAGGAGTATCTAATGAAAATGAATGTAGTTTTGGGAGCAAAAAAATTCTAAAGGACTTGCATAGAGGATGGGTGGCAAAACAAAAATGTGACCCCAATCCTTGAGAAGACATGAAATGATGTACTTTATGATTATCCACTGAAGACTGGAAACGTTGGGCACTGCGGCAGTGAGAGCAGCAGAATTTGCATAAAAACCTTAAGTCCGACCAGTTTTCGAAACAAAGAAATATTTAACTTGAGATGATATACCATGTAGGTATGTCGTCTTTCATGAATGAAGGCGCGATGGAATCAAGGATGCTGTATGCAATTTTACCTCATTTCAAACCATTAAAACAGAATCGAAACTAATAAGACATTTACAAAACGGAGTCTAGGTTGTGAGTTGGGCGGTGATGCCGGGTTGAAAAAAATAAGCCAGAATCGGTGCAGAAAGCAGTGAGGTATAGGTCTTGCCTGCAGTTGCCAAGATAATATCTATCACAGAATAGTTCTCCAACAAGTCTGCTCTTAGCTACTTTCCACTTCGAGAAACTTTAGTGAGTCCGCATTTTTAGACAGCAACTTGAGATTTTAGATGATTTGTTGTACTTAGTCAGAATTTGAGCCAGAGATTTATTAGAAGTCGATCAATCGGTCGAATTCGGAGTTGGCTTTTATGTTGAAGACAACAACGAGATGCCCCAAGTCGATATTGCATGTTCATAAATGACTTACGCAGGGTCTGCAAAAATGTCTCTTCTCACATCTATGCTGATGGCGTACAGATTTATTTGTCGAGTCGTATTGGTCTCATTGAAGACCTTGTTGTAAGGATTAATGACGACCTCACGAAAATCCATGATTGGTCGTAGACAAATGGCCTTTTCCTGAATCCAGGTAAGATGCAAGCAATATTGCTTTCATATACGGATTACAATAGAAACAACTTTCCCTCAATCTGTATTAATGACTTCAAAGTATCATTTTCGAAGTCAGTAACAAGCCTAGATTTAAAGGTGAGAAATCATTTAGTGTGCGCCGTGGCTGAAGTGGTTAGTGTGTTGGACTACGGGTAAGAATTCGAGGTTCAATCACCAGACAGCACTTCTTTCTTGAAAAAGCTTCCGAAAACAAAAATTACCCTTCGGATACGTCATTAAACAGTAGGCACCTTCCATTCTTGATGTCTGGCAGTTTCACTCCTACTGAAACAAGACTTCGCTTAGCCAATAGATTACTGTTGCTCTTAATTATGCATTCGAAAGTTGTGTATCCAAGACTACTCTGAACACAAACTACTCCCGAAGATGACGCCTAAAATGCGGTAATCGTGAATGACTTTCGTCACCACCCCTAAAACACCGATCTCTTTAGACCTCAAATAATTGTTATGAGCCTTCATGCCATATGGATCCAGCAGAACGACGTGATCTATCATATTGAGTGACAGGCAATTGCTTTGTTGCGACAATATTTTCCAGGGAAAGTCATTTTGCAAAGATTCGACATCGATTGGTTAGCAAAATCGTGTAATTTGACTTCTTTTTGTGGAAATTTATTAAACCTTAAGTTTGTACCAAAAAAATCACACACAACTCAGAAACGTCATCGAAAATTTCAACAACGAAAAAACAGAGATGTGCCACCAGAAACTTGAAGGACAATTACTCGCAGCCTACCTACTTTGCAATGAAATAAAAATAACATCGTTCGCTTATTTAAAAGTCCCATTGTGCACTCCTAACGGGACAAGCTTTATTTATTAAAATCTCAGCACTGTCCATGAACGACATTCTATTACTCTATTTAAATATTCAAGGATCTCTGATGTCCATTTAAGAATCAAAATATATACGAATATAGTAGGTACGTACCTACTCGTATTTATGAGTAAGTGACTACTATTTCTATGAGCATTCACTTTTCTTTTGAACCAGGATTTAGTTTAGACTGGCCAAACACCTTTTTTCATTTCGACTTATGTAGCTTCTTGAAAAAGAAATTAACTCTCATAGGGTGGAGCCACAATATTTCATTCAGAGAACCAACATCACGTTATCATCCCAAATGATCTATTGTGTTTCATAAGTCAAGGTAACTAATTAATTGTGAAATGGCAAGTAAAAAAAAAAACTAAAAAATTCCCGATTAAAAAAAAAAAAACGAAGACGAAAACAAAAAAACATTAAATCGTGTACTTATCACTTGGAACACGATTTTTCACCTTGACTGATCATAACGTGACGCTCTGACACGCGTATCGAACTTCAACGATGCAATTTCCAACCTCATCGTTATTTCGAAGCATTCCGCCAGACCAGGCACATAGCAAGTTTGTATGTATTTCATTATTATGTTTTGCGTTCAATAGAAAATAACATAATTGATGAATAAATACATTTTTAATTAATTTTCACTTAAAAACTGTTAAGACTTGTCCCTCTGTTTTAATGTCTGGCTGTCTGCCTGCCTGCCTATTGATGGGTAAGGGAGAAATCTAGGTCAGTGGGTTTTAGACTATCACTATGCATTTCAACTTTGATAAGCATATAAGTTATCAGTTACTGTAATGAAAGTACTATTAGTTTTCAATTAAAAATAGTTTAAATAGTTTTCAATTACACGAGACAGCCACTGGAATTAAGTTACGCCGCACACATCATGTTTCGTGATAATTGCTAACCGTGCGCTATTATTATTTTTATTTTATTTTTTTTTGTTTATAAACTAATAATAACTACATAGATAATTTTCGCACGTGAATTTAGTTAGAAATTTTAATTTTAATTAGATTGATGCTATTGTAAAAAATGTTTGTTTGTCAGGAGATATACAAAGTAAAAGAGAAAAACAATATTTTTTTTTTTGTTTTTTGTTATTGTTGGTCAAATTATGCAAATTTCATTTATTCATATCGTTTTTATGAATAGTGAAAGTGCGGCTGGTTAACGTGATGTTTTTTTTTTGTTAAGTTTTTTTAGTGTCTTTTGATTATAATTCTAAAATTATGTGAAACTGGTTTGGGGGGACACACATGCGGGGAATTTTATTTTGTTTTTGTCTTGAGTGATGTATTTTTGGTTTTATTCATACACTTGTCGGGGATAGTTTGCATTTTTTGCTTTAATGGGTGACATTAGTGTTGTTTTTTATGTTTATTTAAAATATAATCAACATTATGCTAAAATGATGAATGGTGAAAGACAATTTGATTAGGTAAGTTGGAGTTTCAGGAGAGAATGGTCCAAGTGGTAAACACAGAAAGTGTTGACAATTCATTGACCTTCGTGAGTACCACTAAGTTGTTTTGTTATGCAATAATTGTGACGAATTAAGAGGTTTAAACAGACAACACAGCAAGGCACAGATTTTTACTTCAAATATTGCTGAAACCTAAATGTCTAGTACGTTGATAGAAGATGGGTCTCAACCTTTTCAGATGGTGGAAGCAAATGAACATCTGTATGTAAGATTTCCACCTAAAGAACTTCTCATACAGAATTGACAGTCAATCAAGTTAAACTTAACGGTGTAGGTAGGAAGGTAGGTAAAAGTGGTTGCATCAGCTGAAACACAACTTAAGTGACCTATCGGATGTAAAAAGGGTGGTAACCAATAGAGTTAAGGAAAACAGAGTAAAGATAATTCAAATCCACCCTGTTACGTTGAGGAAACAGATAATGGTGACATGCAAAACTCTGTTAACTCTATAAGGTTGTCAAAAAAACCAATTTGCACTGTCTGGCCCTGCCTAGAGCCTTGCAAAGGAAGTGTGGAATTGTTGCTTTCTCGTTAGCGATATTGCAGCACTGACAATGTGCATTAAATGGAATGCCTATTCTGGTCGCATGAACCCCGATGGACCAGTGGGCAGTACTAATTGCCAGAACTCTAGCCATATCTGCACGGTTGCTGTTTACCAGTTCTTGTATTTTATTCAATTCGTATTTTGGCCATATTTTGCCTGAACGTGACACAGTTCATAAAATTTCACTTAATAAATTATATTATATTTTTACAAAATCATTTAACTTACATTAATAAAATTTACTTATATTATTTGTATAACCGCAACTGCTGGCACAAATTAAGTCAATATTAATTAATATTTCTATTTCTAAATTTCTTTAATTAATAATATTAATTACTGCAAATATATAAAATTAAATACTTTTTAAATAAATAATTATTCACACAAAAATTTACATATAATATAAATTAATAATAAATTCATAAGCCAAAATAAAACTTTATAAATAAATTATATTAATATTTAATAAATAAAAAAAAAAATATTTTTATATTTAAATAATATAATAAAGTATATATATACATTAACATTTACATAAATTATATTACTTAATAAATTTATATAAATATATGTATATATATAAATATAATTTTTTTAACAATTTTAATTTTTATTATAAATATTTAAATAACATTTTTTAAAAAAAAATTTATATATATATATATATATATATATACAATAATATAAATAATATTAATAAAATATAATAGGGGATATTTACATAATATTAAATTAAATTAGAGATAAACTACTAATTTTTATTATCTAATAAAATCAGTTTTAATTTAAATATTATGTATATAATATATATATATATATATATTATATATACATAATATTTAAATTAAAATTATTCATTTCAGTCATCAATTCTGTCATCTACTATCAGCTTTTAATAGATGTTGTGGGACGTTCACCGTCTCCGCAAGGAAACCATCCAGGGCAAATCCCCGCCTTGCTAGTTCAATGTTACTGTGACCCGGCACCAAGTTGGTTGAGGTCCCTTTTCACTAAGCGCACCATCTAAGGCAATGTCTTCTTCTACCAACTTGACTTAAATTTGGACATCTGACATGTAGTGATCGTCAAACTCCTTGCAATATTCGCTTAATTTGTAAATATTGTTACCTACTGGAATATTGATGGAATTGAAGATATTCTTAAGGTTGCACCACCAAATTTTATAAAAGTAAGCGTTATGCCACTCCTTGGTAACGCCCCAACAACTCATTTTAAAAATTCCCTCAGTAAGATTCATTCCATAAAAGTCTAGTGCTGACAACATACAACCTTGGGGAACCCCATTATTTTACATCAATCCCCTAACAATCTTATCGACGCAATGTGTGTAAAATTACAACGAATAACTATGAGTTACAATTTCCCGCTCACATGATTTCGAAACAACAAACTAAAGCAGCACACTGGCAGTGAGTTTACACAAAACCAAACAATTTGCAACGTTCTCACGCGCGCGTCACAATCGCCCATTTTACTGAATAAAAACTCTTAAGTGCGTCGTTAAATTGTAAATTTATTCCGCAGAATGCAATAAATCCCTCATAGCTTCAATTTAAACAATTTAGCGTTCACCAAAAATAAATTAATTTGTTTAAACAAAGAATTGATTTTACTCTCCGGCAAACGAGAACATACATTCGTACATATCTACAGTTGTGACTAACAGCGGAAGTAAATTTTGCAGCAAATTAAGATACAACGTTATTTTTATAAAACGCTATCGGCACGTACAGCAGCTACTGTTTGATGCAGCCAGTACTACTTGATGATTTTAAATCAAATTCACAACATGAACTCAGATAAATGCGGCTATAAGCAGCGGCATAGTTGTATTTATTTTTTCTTTCTTTTGTTAAATGGGACGCCTTCATATCGTTTCGTTACTGACATTATGACTAAGTCCTTCTTTTCCGTAGCAGATGCAAGCGTTGAATTTATTTTTGCAATCTTTACTGCAGATGAGTCAAAAATAAATTTCCCTTCGTGAAAGTGAAACCACAACCAATGGTCGTCGCACCCTTTTTCGGGATTAAACACTAAAAAAGAGCTGAATGCAGCAATTGGCACAAAATCGTTCATCCGAACCATGTGTGGTGCACACTTCGAAAGGGAAGTACCCCCCACGCAATATAGCGTTTTAAGGGCCAAAAAATAACCAAGACGACCGAAAACCAACACATTTTGTGGCGAAATGCAATTTCGAGGCAGGAAATCTGATATTTATTTCGTGTTGAGATGAGGTCTGCCTGGTGGTTTGAAGTGGTATAAGGATAGTTCGGCGGTAAATAAAAGAGAAAAGGAAGAACAGAATTTTTATTACTTAAAGGCTATGAAAATCAATCGAGTGTAGTATGCTGTGTCGGCAGACAATCGTCTAAATGTTTTTGGTTAAATTTTTAGCTTTATACAAGACAGATATGAACATATGTAGGTACATCTTTTGAAATTTCCAAAATTTTAACGTCTAAGTCGATACATTGTTTGAATGAAACTAAATGATAGTCCATGGTATTTGAGGTGATCTGCACTTTTAAATACTGTTGCACAACACTTTTAAATACTGTTGCGAGTTGCAAAGTTGATAGTATGAAGAATGAAGCTGTTAAGTCTACTGAGGCATTACTGAAGGCATTGTCGAATATCTCGCTCTACGTCGTCCCGAAAAGGGACCTTTCTACGAGACCGAAAGCGAAGATTAACATCCCAGGTTCAACTATTTCCAAGGATAATCTTGAGGAACTACTGCGCAGATTTAACCCCGAATTTCCAAGTGACGACTGGAAGGCGATGGAGATGGGAGCGCCCGCTGAAAAAAGCCGTGGTGAACCATGATATGATGGCTATGCTTTCGGCCATACACTATAAGATAACCATCGGTATCAACATGGTAAGAAATAGACCTCGGAAAGTAAAGGTCCGACGGCAACGTCGGTTAAAAGCCCCATTGATAAAAGTTGCTCAAATTAACCTTCATCATAGCAAGCTGGCCAGCGCCAACCTCCACACCCAACTAGGAAAATAAAATATTGATATAGCCCTAGTTCAGGAATCTTGGAACAGTGGTGGCAGGATCTGCAGACTGAACTCTTGTTAAATCCAATATAAAGCAAGCATTTTCTGTGTCCAGAAAACTTTGAACTAAATATGCCAATGCCAAGACCAAGCAAATTTTAACACTTTACAGACCCAACTGAGCGCTCTTCATCGAAGAAGAATGGCACTAGGCACTGATGACCTCTGCCGAGGCTGTGGCGACATAGACGTAGAAGAGACAACATCTAACTTCCTATCCGAATGCCCAAGCCTGTGCTCGGTGAATACCACTTCGAAGATCTAGGTGACCTGTCAGAAACGCCACCATAAACCATCCTGAAATTAGCTATCCCAAAGCTACAGACCAACTTTTTTCCTTTTTAGCTTATCCACGATAGGATGGCGATCCGAGTGCTGGCTGCTTATGCAGCCACCCCTTCTATCTACCTACTGTGCGAGGATGGATGCTTGACTATTTGGCAGGATAAAGATGCAATTAGTAACTTAATTAAGCTGCAAGTTCCAGGTAAGCGTTTTTTCAAAAATTATTTGAAGGTACTTTAAGGCTTGTCGTTTGATTGTTGATTGTCAATTTGTCCTTGAGGAAACCATATTTCCAAACCCATAGAGTTTGTACATAGATAGTGCCGATTTAATTGTATTTCGAATGGACCGACCTCATAGCCATACCATAGCAACGACACTCTTTTGTGGACATTTCCACATCAATTTCTCGTCTACATATACAAAGTTATTACTGTTAGAGGCAACATTTCGGCGTCTTGTATAAGTGCCTAGCAAAAATCGATAAGAAGCACGAGTTCATAAAAAATTTTCCATTATCGTTATACAGTAAAATAAAATTCAAATTAGGAGCTTATGCATCACCGTGAGCCTGCATTGATTTGTAAAAAAAAGTCACCACCAAGGTCGAAACCTGTCAGCTCTTTAGTAAAAATGTAGCAAATATGTAGCACCTTTTGATATTTTATTTAATTAGTTGTATACAAAATTCCAACTTAAATACTTATAACACATATTCCAAGGTATAAAAACTCAAAAGATCACGTCGATCAATGCCATATTCCATGGCAATCATTTACATGTTCATCACAATGGCAACTTTACTTAAGTCTATCTCAATTACTAATATACCCTATGGGCTTAGGGTACAAATATTTAATTAACTGCTTAATTTGCTTTCAATGCGTTTCGGCGGCCATTCAAGACTTTTCAATGGTTTCTTAATGGAGTGCGTATGGTTCGTAATATCTAAATATCTTTGTTTGTTCAATTCCTATCCCACTATCTGTGAAGTTAGTCATTTCCTAATTCATTTGAAAACAAATATTCTACGATAAAGTTACCCTGATTAGTAAGTGATAACGAGTTGAACATTTCACTTATTTCGTTAATACTTTTAATACTTTCCGTTGAAATTTCGCCATGCACTACAGGTAGAGTAGAGTACTGCTGACTCAATCATGGTGATATAATTTTTATATTTTACACTTACTTCGGTTTCAAGAGCGTTTAACATAGAAAATGTTGTGCACTTACCTAAAAAGAAAAGAAGGAGAGAAATATTGTTAAATTAAAGAAATCTCAATCGAAATTTATGTAAGTAATTTAAATGTCATAATTAATTGAAGTGGAACAAGAGGAAAAAAAATGCTTAGAAACGTTGTAGAAATGTAATTTCGTTGGCACGAGTTTCACTGGGTCAAGGTAGATTCAATGAATGTTGGCACCTGCTGGGGCCGCTATGAAATCTTTTGAATGCTGCAGTTGAGTTTGAATTGTTGTGTGGGGCGCGAAAAATACTTTGGACATTCGAATATATCTCGGGGAAATTACACAAAAATGGGGAAGGTATTTTTATTTTTAACTTTTAAGATTTTAATTCGTGTAAGAAATTAAAAATAAATTATAAAGGTGGGCCACTCCATACACACTCAGAGAAATCAACTTTTTGATTGAAAAATTACTTAAGAAACTTAGGGAATAGATACAGTTGTTTAAAACAATTTTTTTTACGAGAACAAAGGCTGAGGTGGAATATCATTTTTAAGAACTGCACCAGATCTACTAGGTTTATGACATGTTAGAAATATATCAGGGAAAAGTAATCCGAAACCTGGAAGCATGTTAATAGTGAGGCACAAAAAAATCCATAGATACATTAAAAACCTGTCATTTGTTCTAAATATATCTTACAGCGACATTAACATGAGTATGCATCATTATGATTTTTCTTGCTCGTCTTTTATCTGTAGTCTCGTTCGGTATTGCATTGACTTAGAAAAGTCGTTCGACAGTCTTAACAGATAGTTCGATAGTTCGCAGAATCGTAGATCAAAAGTGGAGTAAGACAAGGTTGCATACTTACACCAATACTATTTTTTACTTGTTTTTACCACGATAACGGTGTATGCATAGTTACAAAATTATAAACCTCTACAAGGGCGTCGATTGCCCTTTACTCATGTAGAAATTATCTCGAATTCGTAAAGGGTTCTTCGTCGTCAGACCCATGCTCATGTCTGGTGGACTGCAATGGAAAAGAAAATCAACTTTGCAGAGCTCGAGAAGGTTCAAAGCTTATTCTTCTTCTGCATAACAGGCGAATCTGCACTAAAAGCTATGCTCCATCCACTTGACATCTTAAGAAAGCTGATGGCGAGAAAAACAGCTTTAAGGGTTACAAAATCCTCGCTGTTATATGTGGCCTTGAAATCGATAAAAAGATGATGGGGTATCGATTTGGACTTCTTGGTTTTATCCATAATCTGTCGAAATGTGAAAATTTGATCAAAAATCGGATCCACCGAGAAATATAAGGGGTAGGACCAGTCACGACTATCGGAAAAGAGTCACAAGGGGAAACAGGACACACATTCATTTTAGGTTTGCTGACTAAAGCATCCAATCATCACAAAAATATCTTGATTAATGTTCTATCCTCACAATGAAAATTCATTCATACCACCATTCAACACGACACAAACCAAATGACCTTCAGAGCTTCTGGTGAAATTGTTGGCTTTATTTGGACAATAACAATTGTGTTTTGTTCATCGTCGTAGAAGAGGAATGCAGCCTCTCTAGAAGAAATCTAAAGAATCTTAATAGCACGTTCTATCAACGCTTCCGTTTTGCAAACTTATTAGACTTTGGAATTTTTTAAAAAGCACGTAGCGCTATGATTTTAATAACTAAATACCAACCAAACGGAACCAAACAAATGCATATTAACGCGCAGAAACTTCCTCTGTTGATGGTTGGTGGCATGTCTTCCTCACTCTAAAAAAAAGAAAAGACTGATGAAGCGAAGTTTTTCGTGATATGACACTCTTCAGCTGAGATGAGAGGTATAATGTTGAAACTTAGATGAGCTATAATATTGACATTTGTTGAATTTCTTAACATTTAGACAAAGAATGGGTAAATCTAGTTCATTCCTAGACTAATTTGTTTATAACAATCGATTTGTTTTCTTGCAAGGGACGCTAATTAAACGTCGTCGTAGTCCTTCCATTTAAGAATTTTGTCAGTCATATTCCAGTCTATAGCTTTGACAAGTCGCTATTGTGTCCTTGGACGTTCCAAATTTTAACAGAAAATCATATATAACTGAAATATGGAAAAGTGTTTAAAGTTTCTTATAATTGAATACTATTTTGATTCATTTAACGCTTCGATCCACAGATCCTTGCAAGCCACCATGATGTTGTGTATCCATTTAAGGATTTAATATCTGTTATGAGTCTTAAATTTAAATACATACATACATACATATAAACGTAGTCTTTAAGCCTCGAAGTCTCCTTATTATAGTATTTATTAAATTCCCAAGAGGTTACCCAACTGCCACTATCGCTATCCTCTACACAACGATATTGCTCTGACGAACTTGTTTTCATTCACACTAAGCAGACATGACCAGAGGCTATTTCCCTGACTTTATGCTCTATACCTGAAATTACGAAGGTATAGGAAGGTTTATTACGGATAATCAAGGAATACTGGAAAATGTGAAAGTAAATTCTCAGTCACTAGGATACACATAACTCTCCTAACCTGCGGCTAGAGTTAGTTTTATACATGTAGTGGATAGCAAGTTACTAAGGTTGTAAGATCTGTTTAGTTTTAACTAACACTATACACTATCGCTTGTGGCTTCAAGAATACATCCTTGACTAAACTGTATATACATATGAGAGCATACAATTTTGGAACTAACGATTACAGTAATATTTCACTCAACTTGTCATCAAAGTCATTAGTTTTTGTGGCATTTTAAGAAAAAAAAAAGATTAATCAATTTACTATTTAGCAAAAACAAAAATCCAATCATAAGCATTAATTAAAAATCAATTAGTTCTAACATCACACTTGACACCTGCTAATGTTCATCAACATTTTGGCGGCCATAGGCGTTTCTAGTAGACTATCTTCCAAGTGGAATAAACTTCCATATGGTAAAACCAAGAATATTCTAGCCACATCCTGTCATTCTGTCTCCTTCCTTGAAATCGCTTATTCATTCTACACGTAATCCCTATTCGTAGGAGAGAAATAAGACTGCAGGAAGAAGAAAATCGCCGCCACTATTAATAATGACACTCAACGCTGCCACACGCTTGAATAACCAAACAAAAAGGACAAAAGGACAGCAAAATTCTGTATCCCGAGGGGGATACACTAACCCCGGTTTAAAGTTATACTTTTCTCCGTTTTTGTTTTTTTTTTTTGTTTCTCTCTTTGCTCGCCTCCCCCATTGTGTGGTTATGTTGAGCTCACTAATGTTTTGTTGTGGCAACAAAGTCATCAGTTCTGCTTTTGGGGAGAAGTGTGAGTTTCTGTTATGGCTTACAGACAAAAGCTGGTAAAAAAAAAATAAAAAAAAATACGGGTTCATTACAGCTTGTTGCATATGCACGCTTCTTTGATTCTCACTCTGTCCCTTCGCATACTTTGTTTTTTTGTTCTTTTTCTCACACCGAGCGGAGAGTCATTCACTTGGATATGCCTAACCATTCGCATATTTATCCGCAATCGTTGGCCCGTCTCTCAGTCCATATTTTTTCATATTTAAATAAAAATTTAAGTACGAATACATTTATTTGTGAATTCGAAATGGTGCATATGTATGTATCTAAAGAAAGACTTTTAAGTGTATGCGTAAGACGACGCAACACACTGCAAACACCAACATTCAGCCACCAACCACACCCACTGACTTTTTCTTCTGTTTTAATCAGACCGATGGACAGACGCGTTCATTGGAATTTAAGTGCGAAATGTATAAAGATAGACATTCCTCGCCTCCACTACCCTCTATGGTCAGTGATTGTATCTTCAAGATACTGCGTATGGTAAAACGAGATCAACGCGTCGCTATATACATAATTCTTACTATATTCATCCATTAATCTAAAACAAAAAAATGTATTAAACGGCTCCGTCGACTGATCTGATCGGACGTCGTGAAAACCTGTTTTTCCTCCTTCTCCACCGAGAAAATGAAAAGAGTGTACTGCGAGTATATAAAATAAAAATAAAAATAAAAAATAAAAATAAAAATATAATTGAAATGTACACTTGGCACGTGGTTGGATTTTGTGGATACATATTCATACATACATACAGACATACGTGTGGGCAATGATATTTGTATTTTATTGTTTGCAGATGCAAAAAGTGCCAGATACAATGTTATTTAACAGAAAAAAAACCAAACCACTCAAGCTGGGAATTCTTCTATGTGATTCTCTGAGGATTCTGGGAAAAGTGGTAAACATTTAGTATTCCATGTCATTGGGTTGATGTTTAAGAAAAAAACTTTTAATTTAACGACACATGTATCTTCGGTGTGAGATGTTGTAATTAAGATACATTTTACGTTCGTTGATAGTTCTGAATTGAGTATCATAAAATTACAAGTTTATGCGGTCGGTGTTGCAGTCTTTTGTAGTACTTTTTGAGTCGACAAAATGTTGGTAGGATATCCTGTATTCGAAAATCTTAGATTCAGGACACAAATCCTACTGATTATCGTAATAAAAATACTTAAGAGAAAAAAGGTGATACTCCTGACAAGCTATCGGAAGTGCGAAGGAAAAAATTTATCTGGAGACCATGAAGGTTGCATACTAGCACCACTACTTTTCTCTACTGGCACCGAAAGTACACTTAGACGTGGATACAGAGGGCACACTCTATTAAAATCTTTGCAAATGTTTAGGGGAAGGTAAGCTTAGGAAGATTTGCAGTACCATACCTAACACGACACATCTCCAGTCAGTTGGTTTCAAAATTTCTTAGTATCCGAAGATTTTTTTTATGACCTATTCTATGTTTGTCTCCTAGTACATCGCTGTGACACTGAAGGGTAAAGTCCGTGATATTTTAGTCTTAGTAGAAAATGGCCCAACACAAGTCCACAACGAGTGGCTCAGGTACTAATCTTTTCACTGACCTCTCTTTGATCTCATTTGTTATGGTGACACTATTATATCATATCTATAGATATTACTTCCCCCTGGGGAGTTCCTGTATTCATGTATTTGGGTTAATGACTCTTGCCTAATGTTGCGTAAATAATTCTCTGCTTTGACTGTTCTGTGTACAGAACTGCTACCTAGAGAAATTTATTTTTGAAAAATTATGAGATGAAAGCATTGTCCACCACCTACATAAAAAAAAAGCAGGGGGAAATTCGCAAGCGGTGACAGGAACTAAATACTGTAGAGAAAAACATTCAAGAACTCAAAGTATTCGACAAAAGTGTCATAATAATGACTCAACATTGTATTTACGCTGGAAGTAGGTTTATTTTGTGTTGCATTCTGTAACTTCTATGAAAGGGGTGTTTCCGTAACGACCTCAAATTTCTGTTACGTGGACGCGTTTTTCGTGTGATTCCCCAACCGGCCCTCAAAAAACAAACTACTGGTCGATATCACTCGATAAGGCAGTCTCTTTTCTTTTGTTTTTTTTTTTTATAGTTTTTAAATCTTAACATTACTCATTGTGTAAAATTCTTTTGTCTGACTTGAGCGAAACAAAGCGATGTTTCTGCAAGTGCCTTAACAGCTCGTTTGAACATAATACTTTAGAATACATTCTACAAATACGGCATTGTCTGGCACAATCAAAGAATTTATCAATCGCTTCTGGCACATTTCCAATATTCAAATGGCCGATGATTCCCTTCAATTGTTCACAATTGTTCATCCCTGAACATCAATGCCAATATCATTGTCACTGGACACTTAGTTGTCCTTGAAAATCCTGATACAAAATCAAGGACACTAATGTGTCAAAAGTCAAGTTGTACTCTTCAAATACAAGTCCATATTTCCAAAGCCTCTTCATCATAGTTAAAATGTGTTTACAAAACGACCTAAGACATCCGTTCTTTTTGACAGATTTGCGATACGTAGTCTCCAAATTGTTTACTTTTTCCACAGCAGCCGATTCCAGAGCCACAAACAAATACTTTTGCTGTCCTCATCATTTAAGTCAAAATCGATATTTTGTCGCCGCATAGTCTTGACGACAAGTCTTGCTCGTTTTCTTTGAAACATTATCTTTTTGTCCTTGGGAAGTGTTGTAAGAAGCATCGTACAGTTTACCCTCTGACTTATGCGATGTTAAGCCTTGGAATGTATCCAAGAGAGTATTTATGATTTTTTTTTTTTTTTTGTTTTGTTCGCCAAATTCAATTAAGTAACTGCAGAAACTTTACGATTCAAGAGATAGATAAACAGAGAAATAAAGAAAAAGAAAACCTTTTTCGTGTTTGTTTGCGTTTTATGGTTGAAAGAATTTTTTTGACATTTCTTCGCGTTTGAGTGAATCATTTTCTAGACAAAGAATTACAACGCGTTAAGATTTGCAACATCGTCTCTTGAGCTATGTACATATGTTCTTGGACTTATCTTTATGAATTCTTGCAAAAGATAAAAAAGAAAAAAAAAAGCCCGACATTCTATAACTTTTCGTCACTTGATAGTAAACAAAATGATTCATTTTCCTGTCACTTTCCGCACTTGGCGTGGAGTTGAGTTCATTTAAAAAGTTTCTAAAGGTCGACATAGAATTCCATAATCGACACCACAATTGACGCACGTCTAGTTGACTTGAATACGAAGTGCTTATTGTATTCGAAAGCAGCGGTGTCTCTCTAGCTCTTGCGCGTCTGACAGGCGTTTTAATGAATACCTTTTGTTTATGCAACTCTGTGGAGAGTGCGACTGTCAATTGTTACTCCCCCCCTCCCTGTTGGAATGTGCAAAATAATGCAACAGAAGCAACAGTGGCGGTGACAGCGACACCAACAACTGTCATTGTCATAATTTAAGTTCATTTTGGAATGTCAGATGAGAAGAGAAAAAGAGACAACCATGTCTGGTTGGATGTGAAAAATCGTCTGAGAAGGTAATGGAGAATGAAGAATGAACAAAAGGAAAAAAAAGTAGATACACTCATGAATCGTGATATGCGACACACACAACAATCGATGGTTGACAATAGAATTTATGTGCATTTTATGATGTTTTCACGTGCGATAGACGGCTTTGTCGCCTTGAATGGGTGTTCACACTGTTGTTTGTTGCTGCCTAGTTTATTCGAATATTGGACGCACACAAAAGCTTTTACTAATAAGTAGATAATGTGATTAAGGTGTTTGAAAAGAAATCTATTACGCATCATTTGCGGCAGCTTAGATTTTCGACTACTTTCCAAGTAATGAAAAGCAAACAATAAATGGTTTTGAAGGTGATAGACATACACTGGAGCAGCGGCATAGTTATACAAAAATAGTTCTAAGAATAGAACTGTTTTGAAGTGTACTTAAGAAGAGTGAAAACATAAAATGAATCAAGCCTCGAGTTGGGCGCCAAATTGTCGAAAATGAAAAGAAGAACCAACGAAATAGTTCCATATTACTTTGAGCTACCAAATTAATTTAGAGGCAAAGGAGGACAATAGAGTGGAGAGGGTTAGAAACGTAGGTAAGAAGATTGTAACAATCGCTCGATACCCTACAAAAGAATTTAAAAAAAGACAAAACGTTACTATCGGCGCTTACTTTGAAATAGTTGGGGATGTCACAATCTATATAAGCAACATCATCATGAAGATCCATCGAAGAAAAATCATAGGCAATTTCGGTTGGCAAACCAACTGCATTCAAAGCTCTTGTTATATATATGTATACATTAGAGAGATTTCGAACCAGACCACTGTGTTGGGTCCCTTTTCATCTCTCTTCCACGATCCATCTTAGCCGGAGAGTCTCTCTCGATTTCTCCACAATTCCTCTCTGGCTTTGATTCCTCGTGTCAACGCTAGCATCTGTTTAACAGAAATCTGGTTCATCCTCTGGGTATCCAGTGGCTCCCCAGGACCTTCATTCTTCTTCTATCTAGCGCCGGACATTGAAGCAATACATGCGCTGCCTTCCCGACTTCCTCCAGGCATAGTTCACAGGTGTCATCCTCCAGAAGACCCATCTACTTTAGGTGATACCCAAAATTTCCATGGCCTGTAGATAACGCTACCACCCATTTCAGTGTTCTTCGCCCTAAGCTTAGAACTTCTCTGTGAGTGGTGCCAATTGGCATTTTAATAGCAATTTTCGCTCTGCCTGCAACCTTCCATGGTTGACCATCTTCGTTGGTGTTCTGGCGTGGCCCAGTTGCTAATTAGGTGTTCTACCATCCCTCTGCCAATTGCAGCAAATGGTTCCGGACCAGAGAGCTCCGAGGTTGACCTTTGCTTTGCTAGAAAGTCCGCCTTTTCGTTTCCATCTTACCCAGAGCAGCGTCATCTCATTTCGAGATGAGCATTCATTGAGTGTATGAACACATTCCAATGCTAGTGATGTATTGATATCTTTTTGCTCCATGCGTCTAATCACTGACTGATTGTCCAGTGCTTGCACTGCCCAAGTTTGCGGAGAATCGGCACTACTATACACACGATTGGCAAAAATGGAGGGCAGTAATGACTCAGGTAGAGACTCGGGTTTTAGGTGTGAGATCGCGAGAAGTATCTGCATACTTTGCGCAATCACCAAATCAAGAGCAATCATAAAATCAAGAAAAAAAACCTTAAGAACGTTCTAGACAATGAACTATTTATAAGGCTCTCATGTTAGGTTGTCCTACATTAACCACATCAAATGCGTCGAGTATGGCATCTTTGCTACTCCTACTTTAAGAAGGCGTTTGATAGTTCACATACATAGGAAGGATTATTTCCATATGAATCACATTCAATAAAAATGAACCATAAAAACAGCAATAAAACTAGATAGTATTTTGCTTTTCGATAGAGACTAAAGATATTTTATTGCGAAAAGCGATATTTTTGAACTTTTACTGCATCGCTTCCCAGCGTCCTTCACAGCAGTTTTGAGGAACAAAGTTTTAAGTGTCTGTCGTCTTACTGACCAGTTGCTCTTGATTTTGCTTAAGTAGTAAAAGATAAGGTGAAGGTTACCTTATCTTTTATTACTTAAGCATTTAGACAGTGAGGTTGACATTTAATACCTGTCACAGTCGAGTCTGTGATGTTTACGTTTTGCAGTCACGACTTTAATTCCTGTCAACTTGAAGACCTTTCTTAAAAACTGTCAAAGAATATTACCATCTCTTCATCATCACTTGGCAGAAAGAATCTATCATTTCAGTTTGACTTTTCGATACATTCTACGTTACATTTCGTTACATCTTCAAATTTGAGTGTCACACCACAACTTATGAAATCAGAGCATGTGTATCTGTGACACAGAAGAAAAATGTTGACAGAACTCCACATGTGCATGGAGATTTTTATTGTATATTCGAGATCCGTTTGACATTTTACTGTCTAGCCATTCTAAAGGTGATTCAGTGCGACCTCGGTTTCTATGCATTACGTTCTATAAACCGGTATGTTAGTTTTTTGTGCAGAGTTGTGTATAGATCTCTTGGAGCATTACTGGTCCCTAAGAGACACACACGAGCTAAGACATATGATCGGTGCAGATTCTTTAAGAGATAACAATAAAAAAAACTAATAACCTTCACCCCTAGACGTCTGACAGTAAAAATGTCGGTTCAACTAACTCTTTCAGGTAAATCAAGCTTAAGTATGGGATCATCGCCATTATCACCATGGGCGTCAGGTATATGTTAATCGCTCAGCTTGAGGAGAGGTGAATTATTTGTGTGAGTCCAACTCATTTGCATATTTTACCCGTCTGTACAAACATTCCATCGATCCATCTATCTATTTGTCATTTTTGTTTACCAATTCTATTTTCTCTGTTCCGTTTATGCGGACGCTTCGGGAGCGTAACTTTTTTTAGCAAACAAATTTTAAAGTTACAAAAAAAATAACCGTCAAACCAAAAGATTTCTATTATTAATCAATTAAATGAGCGCGTAGTTAGTTTGCTTCGCGCTCGTTATCCTCCTTTATATTTCTTATGGGTTTGGCTTGAATACTTTTTGTTCATTCAAAACAAATTAAAATTCCACAACAGTATGAGCATAGTTTAAGAACCTGACCCAACAGATACACCTCATTCGGGCGAATTGACCACAGCAGCAGAAGGCGCACTGACAGTTCGCAGTGAAATAGCAAAAAAAAAACCAGTTTCTGTTGCAGATACGAGTACGTTCTCGTATCTATCTGTATTTGTTGTTCTTTGTTTGCCAATGATTCTGGGCGACACACAGGTAAGCCTGGCAAAGTATTTTCAAGATCTGATCCGAGAAATAGATGCAGCTGTTGGAAAAATTAGCTTCGTAATCACTGTTGTTTTCTCTAAGGTCACACGTTTTAGAGTCTATCTATCGTTCTTTGTTAGTGTGGTAAGACACTACTAGTGAAACTCAGTCCCCATTGATGGAACCAGTTTTAATTGACAGATAGCACACATTTTATGCAAGCAAATTGAAAAATTTTATTTATGCAAATTTTTAAGGAAGAGTTAAATATAAATTTGCAAATTCATTACGAAAACAAAAAATAAAACGGATTTCTCACGATTTCACTACCAGTCAGTGTTTACTCATTGATTTCTTCGATCGATCGTCACGCGGCAGAGGAAGTTTTCAATTTCTGTAACGGTTGAGAGTAATTTGCGTATGCGCAGCGGACTCATTTCGTATTCAACGGATTTGATTTGAGAAATGAGCACTTAAAGAATGAATAACTGACTACAGACGATAATAAATTGGGTAATTTGATGCTTACTGTTTGGATGAATGTACAGAAGCATCATGCTGATAGACTTATTATTTCGATTGATTAATTGATAATATGAATTTCTGTCAGTTGGAAATATTTTTTGTATCTCAAAAACTGGAAAATCGGAACCGTAATGGTGAATATAGGTTGCACATCTCTCCGTCAGAGTTCTAATCGAACAAACCTTAAACTTTGTTTAAGTTAGACGATAGCAACACATTATACCACCCGACCAAAGTTATGTGAAGATCTTAGCCAAGCTAAGCTGATACCGATCAAGAGAAAGAACCTGTTCAAACGACCCAACAGTAGAAACACCAACAATCCGAGAGGTTATCGCAGAGGAGATACTCGATATCTGCAATGAAATTGGATTTAAAAACGCACTAGATACTAATCTAAATATAAAACTCAAGACAGCAATAAAAGCAAACCCAGGCATGTTCATTGATATCTACAACTCGTGTCTGAAGGAAGAAGTTTTCCCGAATCAATGGAAACGACATAACCTAGTGCTTCTTCCCACAAACTACCAAGTAAACCACCAACATATCATCCAAAAGAAAAAAACTGGATTCATATCTTTTAAACGCTCAGATGCAATTACTAAAATATCACATAGACGTTGTGGTAGACTACTTTAAGAGCAGACTGCGGCCCTAAGGAATACAATATCACCTGCGGCGTACCATGGGGCTCTGTCCTTGACACACTACTTGGGAACCTTTTATTTTGCAGTATATTGCGACGTCATGAACACTCGAATACGGCTTATTCTAAAACCCTCTAAAGCGAAGGATTATTTTGCGCTGCAGGCACTATAGAGCAGAGTCAGACATTTTAAGAAACGCTCCGGAGCAACAGAGGCAAACCCTTCTTTGGAGTCCAATGAATGGAGTATAGTTATCTATTCAAATGGAATATCCACCAAACAACCGACACGTATGCTTAAACTGGTTTTATATTTTCCGTGTAGATCTACAGGAGCTTTTTTTGTAATAAATCTGATTGCTATAGGTCAACTTTGTCCCTGCTATAAACGAAACAACTTCCGTTTTGTGGAGGTTGAACGAAAGACTATTCTTCAATCATATTTCACTCATAATCCTACATGTATACCGTACAGATGTTGTGAGTATCGCCAATCATGCACAAAAGACAAACTGTCACCCTGCGGGCAGCCAGCTCCTGTTAACCCCTCCCATTACATAAAAATCCACATCGAAAACAAAGAGCCAATTTACAGCAGACACAGACCGATGTAACTCAATTCTGAGACAGACGAGAAAATCCGGTCCTCAAATACCGCTTTATGTATGTACATAACCTCGTCGATGATATTATGAGGAACTTTGCAAAGTTGCAATTTCATTCCATATTACATCCTTCAGGCACTTTCATCATAATTCACTTATTTTTCCTTTTGCTGCCACAATTTAGCTGCTAGCTACTGTCAGCATTGAACCAAGTATCCCCTTGAGTTTCAAACTACTTTCAGTTCATTCGCTCTAAAGCAATTTTTCGAAAATTGGAAGGAAATTCAACTGCACTTTGCATACCCAAACACAATTTTCTTTTCAGCCCTAACGCACATCCTTAATCCGGAAAATGATTTCCATCGAAACAAATGCAGGAAGGGTGATTATTACACAAGTCTTTTGGCGCGACGGCTGTGTCTCCCTCATCAAGATTCGATCATCGTGATATGGGGTGTTGTCCGCACCCTTGTGGAGAATATCCACTTTCCAAGATCTAAGGTCGAAAAAAGACATCCATCGAGAAGGGTGGTGCTGGTGGTGGTGGAATGATGCAATCAGTGAGAAGAAGAAGCACAAGATTTACCCAAGTGGGTGTCAATATTTATTCAACCCAAAAGGAAATTGTTGTCTCGCACGCAAAATATATTATTCCCCCTGATTCTCCAAAATCCACTGAACCGGTAGGGGAGGATGTCTTTACAAAAGGGATATCCTTTTTATCGTCCCTGCTGCTGGTGAACAGATGAAAATATGTACTATATGTATCTATCCGGGCTCAACAATAAATATTTGCAAATTCATTCGGAAAGGGAGAGTTCCCTAACCGCTATAGTACTATCCCTCTGACGTATTCACTTATTGGCCCTGCAGCTGTAGAGGAGTCCTTTTACCTGCTGATGTCGGGTGCAGTGAATTGAGTTTTTTTTTTTTTGTGTTTCTATGCACTGTAGTCCTGCATTATCGGAGTGAGGTATTGTCTAGACAGGAGTGTACCTTTTTTTCGAGAGCACACCCTCATATTGGAAGTGATTATAAAAAAAAGAGAGGAGGACGTCTGACATGAGGAAATAAGGATCTTAATGGAATATGTTTTTGATTTGTATCTGACATCGAATGCTGGTAATCGCTTTTTCCACGTTAGTGATTTTTTGAATTCGAAAATTCAAAGATGACAACCCGAATGCGTTCTGGCGGCCATTTTGGAAACCACATCAAACATCTCAAATCCAAACACATTTCGTGCACCAAAGGAACGCAGCACCCTTAATCGAAACGTAATTACACAATCATTGTTTACAAAACAAAACCCATTAAAAAATGTGTATTCCCAGAACACCATGCCCCCAACTCCTGGTGTCTGACTAATAATTGAACTATTTCCCTTCGGAAGCAGACGCGAGCTGTGCACAGCCTGTATCGATCTCAAATAAACCTCAACCTCTTAGCACCCTTAAAGGAGCCATCGTCGACGTCGTCGTCGTCGTCATCATTATCGCTGGTGCCGACTTTTCCAAATTGACTCAAGTAAACACCTCCAATCCTACTGCACAACCCATCTCTGTCGTCAGATATAAGTTCGTTGTCTTCTTCATTATTCCCCCCTCTCTCTCTATGTTTCTTCGTCGAGAAAATTAACACCAATCTACATTTCTTTTTTTTTTTTGTTATCATATTGCTTCAAAAGTCAACAACAAAATGTAGGAGAAAGTGGGTGCGTAAACAAACTGTGAAAGGAACAACGAGACACCGAGGAGAAGCGAAGAGGGAATTCCGGTTTTATCACTCTTATCTCTGGCCATTTGTGTCTATTTTAAGATTTATATTCAAACGCTAACGCATATAACCCATCGATAGACGCAACACACGACAAAATATGAAAAATGTCTTCTCGGGAGGAGCATAAGCGGCGCGGCGCATGGGGAGAGACATAAAAATTCCTCTGCGCTCCCAATTATAACCAACCTCAACATTTTTGTTCAGAAGCTCCCTGTGTCTTGGGTTGGCTTCTCATTTCTTTCCCGAGAAATAAATTGAAAATGTTCGCACGCACCCATACCCATAGTACGTTGCAATGCATTTTCATTAAAAAATCAAAAAAAAATGTCGCGCGTAGGTTCATACTTATACCGAGGGAACTGTCAGTTTTCCTGCTGCCTTGCCTGCACATTGTTTTGGTGCAAGAGTCAGTGGCAAATCGATTCAACTGCCACCGTGAAGGTGTCTCTTTATAAGGAGTGCTGTTGTGCCTAATGAGAGGAATTCTACACGTGTCCCGAATGGAATTCTTCGAGTGAGTAGAGAATGTCTGCAGTCAGTTAGGTATTTGCGTGAGTGAGATCCAAGGCGCTAAGCTTAGAAATAAATGGGATAGGAAAAAACGATTGCAGATTCTAAGGAAGCTGATAAGTGAACCTTCGGTGACAATGGACGTTCGACCAGCGTAAAAATCCAATGGTTAAAGCGATTAGCACGTAGTCAATGGCCAACCACAATGAAGCGTGAATATGATGGACTGCTAGCAATGGAAAGGGTAAACCCATAAAATAGGCGTACTACTAGGCGTCTAACCCAAGCTGCGGTACAACTTCAGTTGCAACTACAATGGGCGATTTTTTTTTGTACTTTAAGCTGCTCATTGATTCCATCACATTTACTTAAGAAATGTGAATACATAGAGGGCGTGACAAAAGGTCTGCTTACACTTTCCTGGCGATATCCGAAGCCATTGTCAGATATGAAAACTGGAGTTCGTCTAGAAAGGATTTTTACGCCTCGTCCATCTAGTAAGTCTCCAGAGAGATTATTCCTCTTTGAAGCTAGAAATGTAGTTCCAAAATGTTTTCTCAGCGGATTTCCATTGATTCAGACGAAGCTTCTTAGTTGCACTGGGTGTTTGGTTATTGACTAGAATAGACTAAATCCAGACCCTAATGTGCGGTTTCCGCTTTCTTATGGATTATGTTTAGTATGAGTCTTGTTTGACACAAGGCCAATGCATGGAACAAAAGACGAATAAGCACATAAGATTGCAATTAGTATTCCCAGCACATTAGAAACTGTGCGTTATATTTTTAGCGCCAGAATCCACAGGCACTTCTAGACCCTAAGACTGCTTCCCTGGTTTTCCGCCTAAGCGTAGCAACGTTCTTGAAAAGCTCTTGAGGTGGATGAAAATCACACGTGAGACTGCGAAGACCCTGAGGCAGTAGAAGATACATTACAATTCCTGTATCAATTCTTCAAACTGAGTACAAGACGTTGGGATCCTGCAAAGAACCCCTTCTTTAGAGAACTGAAAAAGTTAGCTGATCAACTGCTCATATCTTCTAAGTTAAAGCTTTACTGGTTCTGACGTAACTTGTAAAGAATGAGGCGTTCTGTTTCTACTACATCTATATACATATGTATACTTATTTTTAATTCTGTTAAAAGGCGGTTTCAAGGCTAAACAGATGAAATTAAAGCCAGAGTCTGCATTCTTGTGTGTTTTTACCAAATGACGACTTAAATTCAATGCATAAACTTGGAGTGTATCTAGCTCATATTAGAGCAGTTGCCGATTGAGTTGTCGATCTATCTTTACTTAAACCATGCATACTTGTATAGATATTTGTTTAAACATAGAAAACATCGATTGATCTAAAAATGAGCATTCTGCTAATAGCCACCAACAGGTAACGATATCCTTCCAACACACATGAATCATCATAATTCCTAGGGTGCTAGAAGCTAAGCGCTAGATAAACTGTGGTGTAATAGTCCAAATTTCTTGACCTTTCCATCTTTAATTCTTTTGTCTCTTATTACATGTAAACATCATTTAAATCTTCGTTGAAAGACGTTGCCTTGAGCCCAATATTTGTTTTGGTATACTTTTGTTTGAACTGAGATCCAGGGAGCTCTGGTATGATGGTATTTTCTTATCGAGTGTTTGACACTTCGCATGCAAATCTCTTGACCAAGTATCATGGCAACCGCGGTCACTTGGATGGTGTTCATTGTAGCCTTAAGCAATTATGGTTAAATCATTGATTTGGGCAAGCAAATGTGGTCATCGTGGATTTGATGTCTACAACCCAATGACAGTTTCCTTAGGTAGATACATACATACATACATACATATGTACATATGTAGGTAGACGTGTAGTTCAAAAGAGTTCGTGTTCAAAAAAAATCCCACACGCTAGGGATGTGTGGTTTTGAAACCACAATTCATGTAATTTGGTTGTTTGAGAGCGTTATTGGTAGATAAACCATCTCCAGTCTTTTCAGTCCGTTCGATGTCAAATTAGGGATTAGCTTACTTCTTATTCTAGGTTTAGCTTAACAAAATAGCCTGATTTATGTTATTTGAGTAGGTGGTGTATGGTGTATGGATCCGAGTAACAACAATCATGCCGCCGCCCTACTCACCTGCACCTAAGATGCCTCTGTGGTCCTAACCTCATCCATAACAATAGTTTTGGTATCTAAACCAAACCTGTTAAGTTCAAATAAAGGACTGGCTCTTCCACCTTTTTATACATACATATCTCATTGAGGACATCGAAGAAGGGTTTTCCTAGTCCACGTCTTCTGTCACTTACTGAGGCATAACATCTAGTTTGATCAATGGCTTGGGCTGACAGCTACATAAAATTCTGGCAATATCTAGCCTTGGTCTGATTACACATATGAAGGAGTTAATAAACTTTTCCACCCGAAGTTGACTCGTTCCGCTAGTTAGTCGTAACCTCGTTCATTTACTTTGGTGTCCTGGAACCCAACGACTCTTTTAAGGATGTCTAATTGTTACGAGTTAATGTTGGCTTTGAAATTTTGTAAATGTGCGTCAACTCTCACGAATCGCAAGGGGCTGTGCCTGAAAAATACCAATTGCAATAGTATCGTACTCCGTGACTTTGCTATGAATATAGGCCTTAGCAGTCCTGCGCCTACATTATCTGAAACGGATAGGGCTATACACATACACATGCGATAGATACGCTTGCTGTTTTTTAAAACTTGTTTAGTTCGCTTGTTGTATTAATTACTTGAGACAGGCCACCAAATAATTGTCCATTATTATAAATCGAACGCACTTTGGCTTGCGTTCAGACGTAAAAGTCTCTCTTGTCCTTTACTTTACTTTTCATCAAAATTTTGGGTCTACTGGGAAATAATGAAATTGGCTGTCCATTTAGTATACCTAGACGTGGTAAAGTTTTGTACTTGGATTTACGCCTAGGCCGCAGCTAGTAGCACAAGTTATATAGAATACTTCCAAATGTTCATCTCCCTTTCTATTCACACCAAGATCTAGTACATGGCCGTAAGTCATCTTCTTCCAAAATGGAGAATTTCTCTATAACGTGGCTAGAGTATGTACACATGTACACATGTATATTCCTTGTAATGTTGGGTTTTTTTCTATTACACTGATATACACTTGCACTTACCCTTTAATTGGCAACATTGCAAAATCGATAAAACAGAATCGCGTCAGATAAAATGAAAATAACACTCACTATGGGTTAAACCCCTAACAGCACGTAAACCTGAGTTCAGTTCTGTCGAACTATGTATGTAGGTTAACCGCAAAAGTGAAAACATACATATTTAGAGACAGAGCATAAATTAATCGCAAAACTTCCACGTCGGAAACTCTCCAACTGGCCAATTTGTCAAAGATTACCACACCACCAAAAGACATTTAACAGTTCCAAAATTAGACTATACAGGTTTTCCTCATAACTCAAAGCGATATAAAATTCCAATCCAACCTGTCATGAGAGCAAGTTCTTTGCCTAAGCGTACGGCAACCAGACAAACGCCGCTGAGTGAATGACTCAACATCCCCGTTTAATTTCTTGACAAAACCAGATCTGTCACTGTCCGTCGTCGTCTTCGTTGTCATTTTAAGAGCGATTTCCTCATTTCTACACAACGGTAACTTCCGATCAATGAAATTAAAGTGAGGAAAATAAAAATAAAGTTACACAAATCCATAAGATAAAGTGGACAAACAAAAAAAATACTTTCAAGTGCTCTCAAATCTAATCTCCCATTTCGAAAAAAAAAATAATTTACCAAAACACATGAGTCAATCACAGGTGTGTCGCACTCAAGCATTTCGAGTGAAACTCGTTTCTACCCAATCGACTAGCTATGCGTGCATCCATCCGTGCCTTGCACTGGAAAAGACGTAAAGAAACGAAATTTATAGTCCCACTTACCCAAAGTTCAGTACCCCAACTCATTTTGAATGCACGTTCTCTCCGCAAAATCCCAGAATGTGTAAAGAAGAAAAACAGGAAAATTGGGAGGAAAAATCCTTCCTCTTGGCGATTTGAAAACCAAAATCCGCACGGCAGTGAACAGGAAAACGAATGAAATTGAGGATAATATGGCGCAGGTGATTCTTTTTTTATTACTCGTTTCTTGTTCTCTCGTTTCGTTCGTAATCCAAGATAAATGAGAAAAAAAATACACAAAGATCCGAGAGTGCTGTGCAGAAAAGAAAACACGCAAGAGACAAGCGGAGGAAAACCAGAATCAGATTCTTTTTATTCTATTTGGAATTTTTATTTTTCACTTTTTTTTTTTTTTTCTCTGGCTATTCACTCGGAAAAACGCACATATTCATTAGAATTTTTCTTTTGCCTTTATTTTCACTCAAATTTTTTTCACTTCTTTTTTTGTGGTGTATAAAGTGTAAGGCGAAGCTCACTGCGAGATTTTCAAATAATTTTTTTGATTCCCTTTCGTAACCCTTCAGGAGCCGACACACGTTGGAAAAGGTGGAGCAAGGGGGAAGGCAGGAAAAGAGAACCCGGGTAACCCGACGAAGGTTGAAAAAACGAAAAAAATGCACTCATTCACTCATTGATCGTTGTCGTTCCATCGCACCCCCATAATTCGCACTCAGGTGGATGGGCACATTCGGTATCGGTTTGATTGAAAGGCCGCCAAATTTAGATGCTGTTATTTGTGTTTTAATGGAATTAGATAATTCGATTTCTTTTGTTGTTGTTTGGGAAAATTCCTTGATCCGCGACGGACACAAAACTCTTTAACGAACGAACAACACCCTACGACCAATACACTTTCGAATTACTCAGTGAACTGCGAGAATGAGTTGATATTTTTTTGCTACCACTATACGGAATGTTTTGATAAATGAAACGGCGTTTGGAAGTAGACGACCTGGAAAAGAAATGCAAAACAGAAAATGGCTGACTTAAGGCGGAGTGGCAGTTGGCTATTGGAGAAAGTGAGACAGTTTGCTGAGTGTGAATGTGAACAAAAAGTGCTGGAATGCGTTCCAATTTCGGCCTGGTATTGGGAACGAAATGCAACTCAGGTGGTTGTGGGAAGTAGTTGTCACTTGTAGATGGCGGGGGCAATTTTAACGGACATTTATTCAAAAATATCATAGTTCGCTTGTGCAAAGTAAGAGATGATGATTTGTTTCTTACTCATTGGAAAACCGCATAAGTGTTAACTCAAATTGTAAATTGAATGATCAACCACAAAAAAGAAACATATTGCGATAGCATGGTGTTGTATAAAAGCACATTTATAGGGATAGTGTGTATTTTTGTAAACTTTTCTAGGAGGGGCGAGTTTTTAAAAACCATGGAGAGCGCCAGCGAGATGCTTGCTTGAGAAACAAAGTTGTTCACTACGATCAACTGGCCGTAAGTTCGGTTCAAGAGTAAAAGTTGTAAGTCTGGCATTCTAAATATGGAACTTGCTTTTGATGAAGTACCCCAAACTGTGGCAAGTGAGTAACCTCAGTCTTCGTTCAAGCGCAATGATGTACACCATCAAAAGTACAAAAAATGTGAGGTAGTGTTGAACAGGAAGATTCATTGAGGCCATTATCAGTTATCAATTTGTGGATGAAGTAACTAAAACATAGATAGACAAATCGCTGAAACCAGCACCAGAAATATCAAACCGGTTTATTGTTAGGTCGTGAACTAATGGAATATTTGAGTTTATTTTTTCATATCAGCGAATAGCTGAGATGTACATATGTACATATGTATCTCTCCCAATGGGATTAGGCTCAGATGGAACAAATATCCCGTTCTAGCTCTTTAGATTATAGCACCTAGTGGTCAAACCAATAATCACTTTATTTTCCGATAATTGCCAAACGTATGAAACATCTGAAATGTAATGAGGTTGAACTTTACCGCATCAACAAAGCAAGTAGTCATTCCAAACAATATTTGTCAAACAAGAGATCCGCAGTACGGAAGTGACATACATAAGTCACATTAAGGTAACGAAGATCATGCGGAACGAATGAGAGAATGGCTCAAATATACTACGATCTGCTAAGAGACACGATATGCGCTAGACACTACGATACCGTAGAAGGCGTGACCAAAAGTGAGGTATCCTATTGGGCGCTCAAGAACTTCGTACGAAGACTGCAAACGGAAATCGAAGGAAGAGCATCACGATCATCGAAATGAAGTAGTACCTTGAATGTAAGTGATTTGATTCGAAAGGAGTCGTATAAAAGAAGAAAGGAGATCAATTCCAACGTGTTATCTATACGCTATATATGTGTGCACATATGTACATATGTGTTATCATATCCGTGATATTTATTTTTTATTTCAAGTGATAAATTTTAGAGTAAAGTTACTCAATTCTATTACATATTTTATTTTCTCAATTTCTATCTATAATCAAACAGATCTTGGTTCTCCATCAACAAAGCACAAAAAAAATCGTAGAAGTCAAAACCAAACTGTCAGTGTGACAGCAAATTTGTAAACATGTGCGACGAAACCACTGAAAATTCCTCCGAAGTTCGTCCACAATTTGGAAATAGATTCCTTACAAAAGAAGATGATGTTTTCACGCACAATGCATGGTAATTTATCACTCATAAAAAAAGTATACTTTCTCCCAATATCCCGATTGTGCTATGAACACACGCGCCATCGGAAAAAACCGCCTGGTGGTGACCGTGTTCTCAAACAAAAATCAGATACTTTCCAGTTCAATGCTTGGTATAACCAAATTAATCCTTAATTCTACTAATCATTCATATTTTCCTTCTCCTTTAGGGACAATGTTGAATGGGATGCTGACCAAGAAGCCCAAGCACTTACTGCAGTGCAAAAGAATTCCACACAAAAGATGACCACTGAGGACCAACTGAAATACGAGAATGAAGCGGACAAATTCTGGGATTCCTTCTATGACATTCATCAAAATAGATTCTTCAAAGACCGCCATTGGTTGTTCACAGAGTTTCCTGAACTAGCTCCCAAGGAGGGCTGCACAGAGCATCGGCGAATATTTGAACTAGGCTGTGGTGTGGGGAACACTATACTGCCGATTCTTAAGTACAGTCAAGAGCCGAATTTGCAGGTGTTTGGATGTGATTTTTCAGCAAAAGCAGTGGAAATATTCAGAGAAAATCCAGAATTTGACGAAAAGCGGTGTAAGGTGTTTGTAATGGATGCCACCGCTACAGCGTGGGAGGTTCCCTTTGAAACGGAGAGCCTAGACATTATTGTCCTGATATTTGTATTGTCGGCTATAAACCCAGACAAAATGCAAACAGTGGCAGAGAACTGTTTTAAATATTTAAGACCAGGCGGGTTGCTCCTATTTCGGGACTATGGACGGTACGATTTGGCGCAATTGAGATTCAAAGCTGGAAAGTGTTTGCAGGACAATTTCTATGTGCGTGGTGATGGAACTAGAGTTTATTTCTTTACTCAAGAAGAGCTGAAGGATCTCTTTGGCAAAGCGGGATTTGAGGAAGAACAGAATGTGGTGGATAGACGATTACAAGTGAATCGAGGAAGAATGCTGAAGATGTATCGAGTGTGGATACAGAAGAAGTTTAGAAAGCCAAGTAGTTAAGAAAATAGACGATTAGTGGAAATTTATTGACATAATAAAAATAATTTGTAAAATTTATTTGTTTTTATTTGTTTTTTTTTTTATTTTAATATTTGTGGCTGATGATACTCAGCTTAATTGATGGTCTACAATTTCTCGCTATTGAAAATCTAGTATTCGGCAGGTTTTGAACTTTTTCTCAAGTCCTTTTGGTTAAACCGAATTAAGTTGAAGGGCATGTTAAAGTGGCCACCAAATTTGCCCGTTACATAGTCAACGATATCGGAATGTAAGACCTCTTCATTCTTACAGCACATATCCAAACAATTTACCTTTGAAGAACAACCCAAATAGACGCTATGTTGTAAACTAGAAGAGATTATGTCGAACTTTCGAATCATATCTTTCTTTTCCTGCCGATACCAGGGGTTTGGATTCCAGTTCATCAGACCAATTATTTATTATAATCATTTGTATCGCCTCGTCTTCAGAGAGATGCACCAAACATTGATACTCTCTAATCTTAAGTCTCTACATAAACGCAGTCTACATGTCGCATTATTTTCTTTAACCATCAGTTACTGTCTGAGAACATTGATAAAGCCACCACTCCTCAAACGATATCCCTTGATACGAATCCCTGTAACTTCAGATCAGTACCTTCCTCTTTTTCGTCTTGACACTCACAGCACGAACTCCGGACACCATGCAAGATAGTTTAGCACGTTGCGTAACATGAACAAATATTCTTCTTCTCTCAAATTCAATAGCAGTAATGGCTTGATTAACTTACATATACATAGGTATGTACCCTTATCGTATGATGTTAAAATACTTAACAGGCAAAGACTGTGTAAGCATTTCGTTTGCAATGCGTACTTGTCCGACTACTGCGCTGGAAGTCCTTCTAAATCAACGCACCAACCAACAAATATTTTATTTTTCCCAACTGGTCATTACTCCTTCAAATACCCCTTCAAGAAAATTGGTATTACACAATTGGACATGTGCAGACTATCTCTTGAGGACAGAGAAACTGTAGAGCATATTTTGAGTGAATGTCCCATCATTACTCGGACCAGGTTCAAATACTTTCAGAAACACTTTACCTCGGCGTCTGATGTCACTTCCTGATGTCCTTCTTTATAAAATTGATTTCAGCTAGGAAACAAAACCATATAGACAACTTTTCAAGGGCATAACACAGTAGATTTCAAGGAGGTCGAAGTTCTCTGTGAGGTAAATCAAGGCTAATAACCTTAAAAAAAACTTCACTAGAGGTATGTACGCAAATGAACGAGCCAACAAAATAAAGTTTCTTCTCAGTTCTGCTTGACAGACCTCTATTACACGCCTCTGCATATGTAGATACATATATCGCCCTTTAAAATTAAAGTACAAATTCACTAGTCTTACCCAATAGTTAGGCATGTAACATATGGGATATTTCAACAACGGCCTCTTATTGCCTTCATCGCGATAGTTGGCTATTTTCTCAATTTGTAGGTATGTACATATTGCACAAGGGATTATGTTCAGTTTTTTTATTTTTGTCTGTGGAACTGACTAGCATCCTTGTGATAAGATTGTTTGACTTATCTTCAATTTATTTTCCTTTTATCCTGCAAACATCCTTCGATCCTACATAAATAAACAGTACAGATATGAACTGTTTAATCATTAATCTATTTCATGTACGAGTTTATCTTTTTAACACGTTTAAGTATCTTTATCTTACCTTACAAGTTAGATGGATTTATGATTGGTAAATACATACAAATTTAATTGTAAATAATGCAAAATATCTACACTTTGCACAGAAATAAGTGCTTAGTTTGTTGTGGGAAATTTTCAAAATCATCACACAGATGCTACATAGTCTCTAGCAACCACAAACATGTAAGCAAACTACCGGTTGCCTTCTACACATTGTAATTGAATTATTAATAAACCAAATCAATTCCTAATCTTCTCCCAAAAACCTGAAATAGTATTCACAGCAAAGTATAAAATGCATTATAAGTACTTTTGTATCACAAGATACATTCAATAAACCATTTTGTTTAATTATTTTAAAAGAAATTCTGCACCTACTCTGTGAGTTCGTTTCATTTCTATGTCGAGGGAAGGAAAATGAATTACAAAAACAAAAAACATGAGAGAATTTCATCAGCTTATACAATTCACATTTTCATTCTGCAGATAATAAGAGAAGAGATAGGTCGATAGCGGAGAAAAGCATACTTACCTGGCGTAGGGGTTACCGTGATCATGAAGGCGGTTCCCCCGGGGCGAGGCTTGGCCATTGCACCTTCGGCTGAGTTGACCTCCGCGATTATTCCTAATGCGAATAACTCGTGCGTGTAATTTTTGGTAGCCGGGGATGGCGTTCGCGCCGCCCCGACCTTAATATAAATAGAAATTTTAAAATTAGTTAGCTTACAGTGGAAGAATGCAAGGCAGTTTCAGAGATACTGTATGAACTGTATTGGTTGTCCTGCAATATTGTATTAAATTCCATAGGCAAAACTATAAACTGGTCAGAGTGTGTTGAACTCTTGCTAAAAAGGACGCGCCCGAGAATTGAAATTTGTTTGTGTGTGGAAGCGAAATAGGGGATGATTCTCCATACATAGTATGCACATCCATTATGTTGCCTACGTTGTTAAAATACAGATGGAGTTCCAGAAAGGAGTTATTTTTTAATTCAATAACGTATTTATTTAATTGGACGTCGGGTAATCGTAGTGCAATCATTTTGAAAGTTAGGAGGATAGAACAATTGTGGGTATTTTAAAAAAAAGAGTAGTAATATAATAGCAAGCAATAATTATGGTTCCTGATCATTCTTATCATATATGAAGTATGTACAGGAGCAATCAAAGAATTATTATTTCCTCAAAACACCTGCCAACCGACTCAGGACCCACTTTATGAAACATTTTTTAAACTGAAAATTAAAATTACATAAAAACGTTTGAGTGATGTCAACGATACCTCTGAGCACAGTCATTGGTTAATGCCTCCGCATGCTAATTTCAATCCGTTATGAAATGAGGGGATGATTCAGTCCGTTATGAAATGAGGGATGATAGCTCTTATAATGATGATGTAAATAAAGTTTACCTGGCGCTGATGAGGACCACTATGCCAGTTTTAACTCTATGAAAGAGATGATCGCTCCTATTTCGATTATTATATCGATATGAAATTCAACAGATGCAAGAGAAAGTATCCAGTTGCTCAGAAATTGAACTTGCTTAAAATCCATAGATTTATAGATAATTCGAACTGTTAGTGCTGTTCTTTCTCAGCAATGTCAATTAGGTCCATTATGGGAACTCGGTAACAACATCTGTTATGGCGGTTAAGAGTTTCACACTTCTTATGGATGATGCAATGGAGGTGTCCCAACTAAGAAGAATTATGGCCAATATCTGGATAAAGATAGCTTGTGCCACATGAACAGCGTTAATACGGTCAGGATCTCTCTTTTGGCAATCGAAACATCTAACATGCAATTGTTCACGAGGAGTCATGACCTAGCCAACTTATCTCCTTAAAAAAAAATTGTTCCAATATTTTTCATGCCTTGAAACTTTGAGTGACAAGAAATTTTTCCATAAGTGCATTATGTCTTTAATGTCCAACTGCTTTTTGCAATCTGTTGATAAATTAGTGGGGTTTACATCTCTAAAGAGTGACTGTACGGTTCGGGACTATCGCAGGAGAATAGTTATTGGGTCGTACTTCATCGATATTACAACCCTCGATTACTGGTCAGCTGGTATACATACATATGTATACAGATTATGAAGGATTTCTTATAGAACAAGGAGTTGCAGTAGAAATGTGCAATAGCACAGACATCTCGTGAAATAATCCTGCTTTTAAGGGGTATATTCCCTGATCATTTTATCTCATGTTTGGGCTATCAATTCTAGAAAACACAGGGCTTTCTCTTTGTGGGATTATATGCAGTGTACAACCTATAAATCCTCAAATTTCAAAGTAACTGAGTGACAATATCATAAAAGTACTGCCGCCATATCTTGGATCATCACATCAAAAGCCAAGGAGTCAGTTTACGGTACGAGGACAAGTAAACGTTCCTCTTCCGATTACTCATTTGGATACTGCTTTGTTCCTGGTGTAGGGGTACATACCACCTGACAACCTCTCGAATCGCGAGGTAAGCCTACAAAGCATTACAAGATTAGAAGTCTTCAACGTAAATAATCAACAAAACCAGATCAGTATCAACAACAACTAGACTACCTTCCCCCGTTCCATTATTATCATAATCACCAACACGGTCAGCGCTGCAGCCAACCTCAAAACCACGATCAACACTTGAATGCCAATCGTGGCTACCTACCTCCTTCGCAGACTGAAAATCCCAACTAGATGACTAGTCTTCAAACCTACATGAACAGTTTTTATCCAGGTACAACTTCTCGCACCACCACCAGCTATCACCTCGCCTCCTATGTTCAGTAAGCCATAAGTAATCCTACAGCCTACAGAGTCTCAACATATACACCATTCAGTACTTTGAATCCAGCTACCTACCTCCCACCAGTCGAGAAGTCAATTCCTCAGGGGGATACTCTAGAGCAGTCCAACTCGATTGACTTCGAACTCAATGAAGAAGGCGAAGAGAAATCTGGTGAAAATCATGCCCAAAGACATCACTGTCTTTCCCCTAGACGAACTTTTAGATATCCAAGACAACGACGATATCGATATGCTTCGGCAAATGGAACAACTCCGTGGATGCATCCGTACCATTCAAATCATCAACAAACACGCGAGCTCCGTGAAAAACATCAAAGTCCTTGAGACAGCCGATCAGTCTGGCGTCAAAAACCATTAAAATCCTCGGATAATCCAATTAGGATCCGAAGGGCGAACACAAAATAGTTCGTGCCATTAGCAAAGGTCCCAACCCATATGGCATAGTACAGACTGTCAAAATTTTTTGCGACCACAAAGAAGTGTCTCTGCCAACTCAGAATGCCTAGCTACTTCCACCCAAAGCGAAAGAAACCTACTTTGGAGAGTTACGGTACTTGTAGGACGCCCATCGAAGTCATTAGTTGGCAATGAGATTATCCCTATACACAAATAAACCTAAGATTTAGTTTAGTTTAAAACCATTCCCCTTACTCGTTAAGTCAAGGCTATGTTAGGCTCGATTTATGTGATCTCATCGATGATTGTTGACAAATCAGTGCCAATGTGCATAAAATATTCGTCAACAAATTGTTACATTTCTTTTTTTGGATCGTACGTATTAGAGAGACTTGATCCAAGATATTAGTAACAGTTCTGTCGTGAAAAAATTTACACTAACGCGCACATGTTAACTCTACTATTCTTACTTGTATGGCAAGAATTGTTGTACTACTTATCTACCAAAAGTAATAGTTAAGTTCGAACACTTGTGGAACACTAAGAAATTTCATCAATTCTAAAGCAGTGTCAGTGCCAATGATTAAATGTACCCCAACTGCATAAATTGCTGCAAGAAAAGATACTTCTCGCACTGTATTCGAACTATGTACACACATTTAGATTTAAAAAATAAATTGCGCAAGTTCTTGCCAACAAAAGTAAGTAAACTTTACCATCAAATTTATTCTTCCTTATTTCTTTAATACAATGAAATTGAAGTCATGAACTAGAAACTCATGCACTCAGTTTATAAGTGGTTCCATAGTGTAGCGGTTATCACGTCTGCTTTACACGCAGAAGGTCTCCAGTTCGATCCTGGATGGAACCAAAGATAAGGGCGTTTACTTTTTTTTTTTTTATGTACAATATTTATTCAATGAACCCAAACCCGATCGAGTTTATTTTATTTACCATCATGTACGCATGCATGGTAGAATTATTGTCACATTTTGAACGTGGAGTAACATTTAGCATTCTCCTGAGATACACATTCTTTCGCAATCAATGGAAAGAATTTGAGTAAACAGAAAAATCGTTTTTTTGTGATAAAATTAGCAAGTGGTTATATTTGGTATCTGCGCGACAATCGAAATTATCACAAAGTCGTGCAACTTAATTTTCTGCATAATAAGTGATGTTTAGTATATTTATGTATCTATATTTAGAGATCAACGCTAAAGAGCACGAGTTCAGCGCCAAAGTGCACAAGTTCACTTGAAGACCCGGAGGAAAGTATAGCGACCACCCTGCTCCCTGCATTTTAAGGATTGTAGCCAGCTAAGAGAGCTATACTATTTGCTATTTAAGAATTGTATTAAATATATATGTATGTATGTCCGAGTTAAATACAAATTTGTATGAAAGTAGAATTTTTTTTTTAATTTTACGTATCTATAGGTACAAATTTGTACGCGAGCTGGCAACTGTTTAGCGGTCAGTGATATAATTATGAGATATCAACTGAAAAGTATTTCCAAGGTATGTAGGCGTACATTATCTTTTTGAGAATATGTCAACTCAATTGTCAGGGGCTCGAGGGATTCGCTAATTTATATCATAAGTTTCATGTTTTTAGGAACTTTGTGTGTTTTATGAACTTCATGTTTCAACACAAACTTAGCTCTTGAATATGAATATTTTTGAATGTCCAGGGTTCTTGACCCCCACTGTTGTTCGATAGCTCAAGGAAGTCTCTAGTTAAACAACACTTTTGGTATCTTGGTTGTATGATAGCTTTTATTGCCAACTTTCTCTGTGGTTTTAGTGGCTTTGGGAAATAGATAAACTTTGAGAAAGGAAAACATCACAGGCTGGAGCGAATTATTGCTTACATATGTATGTACCTAGGTGCTGTTACAGTTCTTGCACCCCAGTTGCACATTTTTTCTGCTCTGTCTTTGTGGGCTAGAATTAAGGGCTCTGCGGACCAAAACATTGGTATACATTCTTTAAAAGGTGGCGAATATCTTGAAGAAGAATTTATATCTCCGTCTTAACATGCTTATACCAAAGGGAAAATTGTAGAAACAACACTCCACAGTATCGTCAGTATCGTGGCGAAAACACTGAAGGACAAAGAATACACTCTAGCCGCTTTCCTAGATATCGAGGGGGTCTTTAATAATGTCCAAACCGATGCAATAAAAAAAGTTTTAGTAGACCTTAATGTGAACAACACCATTATCAACTGGATAATGTGCATGTTAAAAAACAGACAAATCAGTTCGTGCGCAAATGACGGTATCAAAATCTAGAGGCACTACTCAAAGTGGTGTATTATCACCCATCCTCTGTGTTCTCGTGGTAAACGAAATACTAGTTAATCTAATATTTACTGGAGTTAAAGCACTAGCATATGCAGATGACTTAGCACTGCCAGATACAGTGAGAAAACGCTATAGAAAATAAATACAATACGCTTTATCCATGATCAATACCTGAAACAAGAACTGTGGACTTGTAGTTAATCCATAGAAGACTGAATTGATCCTTTTTACTAACAAAAGGAAAATACCGAAATTTAAAACGCCATCAATTGACAGGACTTTGCTTAAAATTTCCGACTACGTCAAGTATCTGCGAGTCATCCTAGATAGGAACTCGAACTGGAAACTCAACATAAAGGAAAGGGCAAAGAAAGTTAAGATAGCATACCATGCCTGCAACAAGATATTCGGCAAAACCTGGGGCCCAAGCCCTAAAATCATCATGTGGTTTTACACGGCGCTAGTAAGATCGATACTGACGTATGGTAGTTTGGTTTCGACCGAAAAAAGCCACCAACCTTAAGACTATGACAAAAATTCAAAGAATTGCCTGGATTGGCATCACTGGGGCAATGAGAACCACCCCTACAATGGGACTGGAAACAATACTCAACCTAACACCCCTAGACCTCTTTGTACAAGAATCCGCCGCAAGTAGCGGTCTTCGAGCAAGCTAAACTGAAAGCTGGAAACCAAGTCGGATAGGGCATGTGCAGATTCTACAAAAATATACGGCCAAATATATTGTATGCATAGACTACATAAGCCCCCGTCTAGACTTTACAAGATCATTTGTCACCTATTTTCCCAGTAGAGAACAATGGCAAGAAAAACAACCACCAGTTAATAGATCAAGGATACCCATCTACACAGATGGCTCCAAGATGGACACCGGCGTTGGCGGAGATTTCTTTTCCAAAATTCTCGGAATGTCCAGTTCGATCAGACTCTCTGATTACAGCAGTGTTTTCCAAGATGAGGTCGTGGATGCAATGAGGGCACTACCACACGCTGATATTACCTTCTTCATTGACAGCCAGGTGGCAATAAAAGCGATTAAAATTTTATCGAAATCTTTTAACGCCGTTTCCAAGAAAATCTATTTTTGTTTTTACTTCGGTCTTAAATAAAATTTCCTTAATTGTTTGGTTTAATTTTGCACATTCTTTCACAAGATCTAATGGCAACTTCTCCAAGTAGGCAATCTTAAGAACCAATGCCAATTGCTCGATTGTCGATATTGCACCCTGTATCACAATACCACCCACTCAGCGTTATCACTAATCCCACTCAAGTAAAATTTGTATCTAAACCAGAAATGACTCACTCAATCATTGTTATCTCCCAAGCGCCTAGCACATTTTCCTATTCCGCATTCCGCACACTTTCCTAGACCAACACTAGCATATCACCCCTATGCAGGCTGTACTAGCATTTAAGGTTGCGTTGTTATAATTCAACTCAACCACAACAAAAAAAAAAATCAACTCAATACCACTCAACTAACAAAGTACATCACGCTCTCAACCTGAAATCGTATTCACTTCACACTCCAAGATTGTCAGCAAATACCCAACAGCAGTTTGAGTTTTGTCGTCGATCGTTGATCGTCTAAAAATAATCCACGCATCGCGTTCGCAGATAAAGTTTCACTTTAAACGTAAATTTTTCACAGAAAATCTATTTATTTATTTTTTCTCAAAAGTGCCAACAAACAAACTAGTGCAATATTTGTTAGTTAATCAAGTGCACGCTATTGAAAAACCCCCCAACTCTAAGCATTACCAATGTAGCCCCATCGGATATCTAACACGAACAGTTGTAGTTGTTTCGTGTTAAATAAATTTTTGTTTAATTTTTATTTTCCATGTGAAACTTTTTCGGTTATTTAATTCTTTTTATTTTTTTATAAAACAAAAAAAAAAACATCCGACAAATATTTCTTCTCCAAGAAAAGATATAAAATATCATATCTGTGTTGTGCCGAAAGCAGGTCACGGGTTTTGAGTACATTTCCGGTAAGTACTATATTTCCACGTGTGAAACTTGTATCTGTCAGATAAAACCCCATATGGAAATTTCAAAAGTTCATGAAATTCAATTTATTTTGCAATCAAAACAAAAAAAGGAGGGTTGAAGGTTAAAGAACTTTCGGATAGAACTCGCAGTTTAAAAGTTCAGAGTGTGAATGTATCTATGATCAAGTTAGCAGCAGCTGTTGTCAACTATAATTTTTAGTTCACGTGGTAGCTGCTGATTCATGGGGAAAATGTTTTTTTTTTAAACAATTTCAAGATTATGCCGATAAATGAAATTCGGCTCGTGTGTTGTTTGTTGATATGGGTAGTGGACTGGTGGGGTGCTTACTGGTCATTGTTGTTAGTTACGTTTGGCGGCGAACTACGTACAAAATGTATGTTAATTGATTGATGATTTTTAATTGAACTCTTTCGTTTCATAAAATTAATATGCGGCTTTGTGGATTTTTTTTGCTTACTATCGCGCAATTTGTATCGAGCACGAGTGTAGAAAATGGAAGCGATTAAGTTAATGCGATAAGCATGAGGCGTTTATTGTATCTGGAGAGTTTTATCTATCAGTCTAGGCGCCTCAATAGGCGATAAGTCATGCACATAGTGATGATGTAGTTAAGTTAGGTATGTACACGTACTGTTGCTGAGTTGGAAATCAATCTACGATGAGCTAATCAAGGTATACAGCTTCTGGTGACATTAATATCCCAGCTGTGTTGTTTACTTTAATAGAAAAATGTTTATATTGTGCTTCTCCACAAATTTCTAAGGATCATTCATAGCTAATATTCAACGTCTATCTGAAGATATAATACATACATATGAATGTATGTACAGTTTTATACAAATTAAGGTACTTTCTTCCTTTTGGAACAACATTCCTCTCAAATGCAACTCGACCCTCAGTAGCAAGATACGGCCCCTGATATTGTTTTCCAATCTTCACACAATTTTTGAAAGCATGGTATAAAAACTGTCCTAAAAATTGGATTATCTCACTTTTCTGGAAAAATATGGTAAGTAACGACCCAGATTGCTGGTATGCGTAGAGTGAATACCAATGCTTCGGTTTCCAATTTTTTTGACAGAATTATTGAAAAAGTGGTCAAAGAAGCTTAGTGGAGGGACACTCCAATTAACTTGGTATGCGAAGCTATAGACTTGTCTGGTCTGCACTAGTCTTCAAAAATAAAACAGCACTAGACCAAAGGACCAAAGGAAAAATTACTCCTAACGTTCAGTCATTTATCTGGGTGGTTTAGCAAGTACAATAGTAAACATTTCCCTCTGGTTTTGAAAAATGGACTCTCTGTGGTCTAAGTCATTAGTACTTCATGCCATATTTAATCTACATTACCTCTATAATGGTTCTCTCTTCTTTTCTCCGATAATACTGATTTAAATTTGAAATGGATAAACATTTAGTCTTGTAATCTGTTTTATGGTTCACAGATTTTACGAATTATATAACTTTAGGCTACAGAAGATTGTCAACAAGGGTCGTTATTAGTAAATACATCGTTTTAACGTGTTGAATATATGTCAAAGCGACTATTAGCTCATATGAAGTAGATGAATACTAGTTATCAACAGCATTTAAAGCAATGGTCTACCTGATCTAAAACCAAATATTTTGAATCTGTTGAAGGGAGATGCTAACATGATCAAAAGTTGCGCCCATCTCAACTATGTTGTATTTCATCTTTTGTATCAAAGAAATCAGTAAAAATTTAACAACAGTAAGTAGGTAACCTTTTTTGGTTCATCAAACATGATTAGCTACATAATTACTAGCAACAATGTCAAGCCATGATCATTTTATCTGCATAGGACTGTCAATATTCAAAGTCTCCTGCCCGATGACTGGATATTGGTATTCTTAAAAAAACATCTCATTGTTAAAACTCCCCTCCTCATTTGAGTTCATTCAGTGCTGACTTAGAAGAGTCTCATTTCCTTCTTCTAAAACCAGTCTCTAACTCAATTACTGAATTCTTATTCATAGGAATTCTAAGTCCTGAATTCCTGGAAGAAATGCCACTCAATTCACTTAAGACCTCCATAATAAAATCCCATCTGCCAGAAGGACAACAAAGAAGAGAAGGAAAAAATAAAAACCAGAACAAAAGAAAAATCTCAAAAGTCGACCTGTTGTAGCCGTCTGCGTGCGATGCCTGTGAACCCTTCTTTTGTGCAGCCATCCATTCATCGTCTGCCCGTTAATAAACGAGGTCAAAATTCTTGAGGTTCTTGTCCTTTCTATGTACAATTCTCTGCCATTCCATCACTCGTCCTCCCCTCGTAAGAAAAAAAAAACAAACCTACAATTCCCTGATGAAACCTAAACCAAAGATAAGAAGCCGAAAGGTATTTCGTTCGGTCTGTCTGCGTCTTTCATCAACGTACACTGACCTTAGACGACTCGGCGGCGGCGGCGCAGTCTCAATGGTTTTTGTTCGATTCTTTTACATGCTCGTTTCTCATGCTTCACTGGGCGGTCCAATATGAACAAAATGAAGAAAAAAAAAGACCTTGGAAGGAGGAATGCACTATTGAACCACAGTCGGGCACAAGTCACTTCAAAAAAATAAAAATAAAATGTAATTCCAAAACTAAGTTTGCCGGTCTAGTTGCAATTTTATTTTGGAATCATATGCATCTACCGGGTCTGTTTCGATAAATACAAATCCACTTGTATGCGCTATGTACATCTAGGACTTACTAATTGAAATTCTCGTCGAATCATTGAACTTCCATCAGGCGCGGCGCCATACAATCGTGTCCATATGTGTGCGCAAAGTCAATTGATATTCCATTCCTATGGGTGCATTCATGATGAAGGAGACCAAGAGACCTTCGTGCATTTTAATTTGTTGCATGGGAGATTCTTCTTTTACGTCAGTTTGCGGTACATACATATCTACATATATATACATTAAGTGCAGGGGAATTGTTTCAATTAACTGGTTTGCGTGTATTGCACAGATACATTGTACGAAGCAGGATTTGAAAGTGAAAGAGGTGTAAAGTGATGATTTAGTGAAAGGCGGCTTAGTAAAACTTCATCGTATAGTATCGAGTAAAAGTTTTCGCACACGCAGAAAGAACAACGATTTTGAATTCCCCAACTCCAAGGTTCATAATCCCAACTTATAAGTACCTATTCATCGAAAAATATTAACAAACAAACAAGTCAAGACAGAAACTAAGCAACTGATCATTAGCGAAAACAAGTGACCATGACAAGATCTAATGTGTGATTTCCCCAGAGGAAATCCCCCGGTCAGGTGCTCTCTTAAATACACATAAAATTCTCAAAGACGTCATTTACGATACTTAACAACAATACACACGTTATGATCATTACGCGATCAGTTGCCTTTTGATATTTTTTTTATTTCACCTTCTAAAGGGTTCAAGTTCAAGGGGTAACTGACACTATTATGCGTTATTACTGCAGACACTTAAGTCATAGTCACAACTGGTTTCCAGCATATTACAATCTTTGACGAGATGATCGTAAATCGATCAATTATTCTAGTGCTACGTAGATTGTCATACATAAAGTCTCACGACATACATATGTGGATATTCATGCTCATTTCTAATGCAAGTCAGCTTTCAAAGAATTCTAATGGTAGATTTTATGGTATCAACTCGGGTTGGTAACATGATGGATCCGTCTTGGTATTGAATACTAATTGATTCTGTCAAACAGAGAGTAATGGCCGTCAAACAGAAAATAATGCTCAGCTTTGTTAAAAATTTGAAATAAAGATCCCGAGACTTCAAACGCAAAAAAGTAGGGCACAATGATTTAGTAAATGGACACTAGAATGTTGGAAGATAAATGATCTTCCATGCCAAACTGACTGCAAAGATTAAGACAATATCACAGTGGATTACTAAAATATCTTATCGTCTGCATAATTTCATTGCATTCCGTCCCGTCTGCCAAAGTGATGCGTTAACCCAAGCCGCAGACGCATCGCATCGTACGCATATAATGACGCAACCACGATCAATGGCCTCGGATCCATGGTTAATTGTATATCCGTCTGACCCCATTTTTTGTTATTTTTAGGGCTTCTTGATTTCGTCTTCTTTCTAAAGCCGATTGAGTCATGCCATAATCATTAAGATGTGTGATATCTGTTTTCTGTTACTAAGTGACAACCTTTGTGATATCAGCCTTGAAGTTGTTCGCAAAAAAAAAAAAAACAGAAACAATGACATACTAATCGAACAACCCTGACCAATTTCTCTAGTGCTCAATAAATGTTTGCAAAAAATTAGAAAAACACATCTGTCAATATTCTGAATTGTTAGAAAATCAATTTTCTACGAATTAGATATTCTAAATTCCATTTACTCCATTGTCACTTTCTAGATCACCACTTGAACGGGGAAAATTTATACAAAATTTCTCAACAACGATCGGTACATTCAATCAGTAGAAAATTTGCATTTCTCTATTGTTTCCATTTTGAATTCCAATTCTTCACAGCAATTTCAAGTGATCAACGATTAATGCATGATCGATGGTTTTCCGCCATAAATTCACGGAAAATCGCTTGAGAAATCACTTGTTTGTTTACAAGAGCACGTGCCGATTAACAAAAATCACTTGATATTATAGATATACATACGTATCCCACTCAGGTGAATCGTAATATCTTTTGGATCTGCGAACCCAAATAACTCAAAAATTTACTTTTGCAATTGAACATGCGCCAGTCGATAACTCAATTAGAGCTTTATTCCCACGCATGTGGCGAATTATCCCCGAGAACAGACATAGATTTGACGGTTTAACTCAATCCTCAGATACGAGATGTATCTCACCCTGCGATCGCATCGGTTTTTCTTTCTTGTACATCCGCCGCCATCCAGTGAGAATATTCTTTTAAAAGATCTACACTGTATGTCGTATCGTCTCGGTGAGATATAAAGTGCACTTAAGATCGTGTAAAATTGTGTAAATTCAAATTCATAGATTGTTTCGATAATTGGATTGAGTGATTTATTGAAGTTTTTATTTTCACTTTGTAACAGTTGGACGCGCTACTGGAAAATATCGATTGAAAGTGTTACAAGATTTTTGTGAGAAATTTATTTACTTTTCGATTGAATGGTGAACGATTGTGTGATAATTTAAAATACATTGCATAAATTTGTGTTTACTTGGGAAAAATAATATAAAAAAAAAATAGTACGCCTCTTGTTTAGTGGATGAAGAAAATATAGAAAATATTAATTGAAGAGGTGCTCTCTTGGGATTATCGACCGAAGATAGATTTATTATCTGCGACTTGAAATTTTCACACTTAAGTGAAAAAAAAAAATAATAATAAAATTATATAAAGAAAATAAGTGAGGTACTTTTTTTCTAATGTGGATGGAGATCTTTGGATTCTTACTGTGTAAGATATTTTAATTGGAATTATTTTATAAAAAAAATTACCTATTTTTGAGATCCATTTTAACCAGCATAGCCATCGCATATAGCATATGCCATCGACGGTTCTGCATACGTGTCCAAAATTTTAATACTAAACACGTATGGTTTCCAGATGGTTTGCCTGGAATTCCAAATAGTTTGACCCACATTTACCACTAAAATAAATTGCCGTATATCGAAAATGATTTGTTTTTTCCTTTCGGAAGAATAGTAGGTCGATCGTTTTTTTATAACTTTACTCTGTGACGACTTGAGGAATTTGGGGATACTTTGAAAAATATTCTTATTGTCTGAAAATTTTGTAAAGTTAATGCGAAAATAAGCAGAAGGCACACAGTAGTGTTTACATTGAATACTAACCATTTATAGAAAAGAGGTGTAAGTCATGACTGTGCTTCGTTCTATTGATCAGTGCAAACAGAGACAATTTTGGATAACTTTTGGCGATCCTAACATAAAACGGCAAAGGCTTTATCACTCTTACAGACTGTAGACTATTGCGATGGGAGGGTTTCACATGAAAGTCAATAAACTGGCATCCCACGCACATTCACAGTTAGACAGTATGTTGTTAGACATTAAGGTTTCCTAAAGCAAGATCCTTTCTAATATAACTAAGCTTTAAAATCTTAGACGTTTTAGACTAAAAAAAATTACAATTTCAAATGCGAGTAAATGTTGTCCTCAAGGGTTCCAATTATTCTCTTGTATAAGAAGAACAAGGCTTGAATTTCATTCCTCAAAAGGATGTTAGCGTATAGTACGTATCAAGTACGTACGACCCAATTTATTTATGAATCCATGTAACTAAGCAAAAAGTATGAAAATAATTTTTATAACAAAATCAGCATCAATTTCGAACTATTTTCACCAAGTTTCCTGGCTGGATGGAGGCTCAAGTTTTCGCTTAAAATTCATCAAGCCGAATGATAGCAGGGCTTTGGGTGTCAATTTATCGCCTTCTAACATCGTCGACTGATTCCGAGCAACTCTTGTGTAACAGATTACGGTGTGACTCTTGGTGTTGCACTTCTTAACTATGTCGTTCCTGATTATTATTATGTAGTACTCGTTCTACTTTGATGAGTTCTTTCGGTCACTTGACCTTAAGCTATTTTTCTTGGCCTAGAAAAGAGATGATGATGATCGCACAATTATTGTGTACGTCTAATGTGAAGTAGTTCGGTTAATTCCCAGGGTTTTACTTGCTAAACTCCTGTAAATCATAATGTAGCTATTAAAACTCTATCTCCATTGTGCTCAATCCGTAGCAGTTTCTACCTAAATGAAGTCTGTGGTACTAAACCTTCGTTTTGTTCGATATTTACTGGAGCTAAGGATATAGGGCGCAGGATATGCAAAAGTTTTTTTCTTATCTTACTTTTTCTCCAAACAATTTGCCAAAAAATTACATTTTCTTCCGTGCTTATTGGTTTGAACATTCTCGAGATCATTCCCTGATAGTATCTTTAGCCGATGCCTTCTTTGTTTAAAGAAACACCATTGGTGTCGTATACTGTCTACTTAGCCCAATTTTTTTTAAAAAATAAGATTAAAATCGAAATTTTTCTGATCACTACCTTATCTTTCCAACGCAAATAAAAGTGTAAACACTTCTTAGTCAACCTGATTAAAGATACATTTCACAGACATCACATTCGTAAACATTCTGATTATGACTTTGTGTCATTTAGTGCCAGAGTTAGTCATATCGCGGCTTCTCGCCTGACTTCAGAGCTTTGCGTGATTGCACCCACAAGCTTCAATACTTATATGTCAATTAGCAACTTTTATAAAAAGAAATCCATACCTCAGTATGTTAACTAAATTTAGTGAATATTTCCAAAAATATCCCCGTCTTCTGATTAATTATTACACTGCCAACAATCGCCTACCGTGACACACATTCCTACGCGTACCAAACACGTCAAACATGTCAGCGTCAAAATTTATTGATTTATTAACTTATGCCATATGATCTGACATATATGTAATTCCAGGAATGAGGTAAATTTCAAATAAATCAATCCACCACCTATAGCTTACACACGGTTAAGGTAAACAAAAAAGCGCTACTGTGACTCGTGCCCATGACGCACGTGGTAATTATAACTAATGATAGCGTACATGTAACAATTGCTAAAATCGCCCGAAATAGCTACACACCTACCGACCGCAAGGGGGTGGAACCACTAACAGCGAAATTCATTTTATATTGGCAATTTGGCGCTTCTAATCGACAGGCTAAAATACCAATCAACGTGGCCCCCTTCTAATGTCAAAGTCAATGCTAATCCTGTGAAAGGCTGACTAGCTGAATGAGTGTGTATCGATCGACGTCCGATGATTATACAGCATCATGAATTTGTTTTCATTAGTTTTTCGCGAATTTTTTCTTTGTTTTTCTTTTGGGGGAAATTTAGATTTTTAAGAGATTTACTACTTGGAATTGAAATGTTGTAAATAAAAAGTTGTGGCTTTCCTTTGATGGTGTGAATGTGTTTTAAGAGAATTTTTTGATAACCATCTAGAATTAAACCGCGAAGATTGTACAGGAAATCAAGTGATATTTGGCAGTGATCTTGGTTCTTCAAAAGGGGAATGATTGGAGATAGTCTAAACTAAAAGTTCTAAGGTCAAACAAGACTGAAAATCAGCTGTATACATACGTACAAAGCATTTCAACGAAGGATATGCATGCTTCCTACAAGCATATAAATCAAATGCCTGAATCACTGGGAGTGATCTAATTGCGGCGACAATATCACTCGATTTCATTGTGCTGCTCCAAATTTTCAATAACTGATCTTTCGAACAAAACTTTAGTTAATAAGGCTCTTCTAACCAAGATAGATTAGAAATGAATGCATCAAATCCATAAGGCTACTCAGGAGGGTGACCTTACCGTCGTACCTACCTTTTTCATAACCGTTTTTTACCAATCAATAATCTATCAACTATATACATATGTTACCAACTAAATAACAAATTAACAAATCAATCAGACCATTAAGGCAAAAACAAATCAAATAATCCATCAAGCAAAAAAATAACCATAACCATTCAACAAACGAAACAAACAAACAAACAATCCTATCCATCAACCAACTAAACCATTAACTATCCAACTAACCCATCTATTTTGTAGATGCGATCCAAATGCGGCATAAACGGTTTGATGGGTTTATTTATCAGAAGTCAATTATTTAGATATCGGGTATCCAGACCGACGAGGAGGTAGACCTCAACCTCGAAGCCTTCTCGGAATCGATCGACATTTTTTTAAATTGCAATATCAAGCTGACTGGCGTTTACGATCAGTTGGTGTTTAATGGGAAGTTGGGTTTTCGCTGTGGTTTTGAAGTTTGAATTTGGGTTTGAGTTTTGACCTACATTTACATACTGATAGAGTGCACCGAGTTCGTTCATCTGTGGGTGAAAAAAAAAACTTTGTTTTTGTCTGGAAATCGACCTCCACAGTAGTCCAACGCACTAGCCACTGAACGATGGCATCCATAAGTATCAAGGGAAGGTAAATCTAGAAGAGCACCTAGAGAAGTGTCAAAGTCGTAATCCTCGAAGTTTAGTGCAGTAGGCATTCACATACTTTCACGAAAGTCTCTCCACCAAACAACCGATGCATTAGCTAAGAATAGTCTTATCATAGTTGGACAGATCCAAAGTATATTTTTCGGCAAAGCACCCTTACTGTGTCAGAAAAGTGATAATTCTGTGATTTAGCTACCTTTCTGACTAATTCACAGTCCTTCTCAGAAATAGAATAACCTAACAGTTTCTAAAGTACTGATTGAGTATTGGTATTGAAGTATGTATTGATTGACCCACTCCTCGTCGGCATGACCCGACAAAAAAGCTACATCATTCATATGCAGAGAGTTAATCACCATGCTTGCTACATAGTAGAGGAACACTTGTAGTTTGGTGCTTCTTAGGTTACTGATTCTACTTGCAAAATCCTGTTCGATACGATCATTTAAGCAAGTTTAACCTATTACAACATACCTACTTATCTCATCAGGCTTGACTGTCTACATCTATGAATGATTTCGCTGGTTTCGTCCAAGTTCATTAAATGGATACTTTGGCGAATATGCTCCTTCCATTGTGTGAGCTGATCCTTGTATGAGATCAACATGGAATCATATAGACAAATCTCACCACTTTCTAGTTCCTTTCCGATTTTGTGATTCTATATCGTATATATTGCTACGTCCTTATCTTGCGCAAGTAGTCTGCTAAAATAGTTTCATTGAGTGCCCCTCACACTAGAGTAGTTCCGTCTTCTGCACGCTTTACTAGGACTCCAGCGTACACATAGTAGATGAAGCTGATTAGTAGCTTAGTATAGAAAACAAGTTATACATATAGTTGACTACATGCACGATTGTCGTTAAGCATAACTTTTTCAATTGCAATACTATCCATCCTGAATATACTTATGTATCACATGTTCATATTTAAAAAAAAAAAAATTGAAATATTTTCCACTGGACTCTTATCTTTGGAACACCTCGCCGTGCCTCCATTTGAAACCAGAGTTGTACACGCGCGCTCTGTTAAAATATGCATCAAATGGCATTGGGAAAAAGTGTCCATAGATCTTTTCTGAGAACTCATTAACAACACACGGTCGTTGCTTTGAAATTATAGAAAATATATTCTTGAATTACATGTTTAATTATTCTCGTTTATTCGACGTGCATTCAATCATTCACTCAGTAAGTAAAGATTAAGTATCTAGCCACCTTGTGTTGTAAGTGTGCAAAGTTTCAACTTTCTTGATCCGTATAAGAGGTTTCGTACATAAGTATGTACGTGTACGCACTATAAAATGTGTTAAGAATTCTTTGATATTCATAATTCTTTCATAAATGTGTGTGATGTAACTTAATTACTTAATTACAAGTTAACGAGAATGAATACTGATTTACATCGATTTATACAGAATTGCAATATTTCTAGAATAAAAAATGACTGCGAACATGCAATGCATTCAATTACACATGATCATTTACAAGTCTCCGCATTTTTTTTCAATTAATTGCTTTTATTTTATTTTATTTTTTCTCAAAAAAATTAACATTTTTCAGAATGATTCTATAATTGCGAGTATGAACTGATTCAGTGTAATTCACCTTTACTAGGGTTGCCATTGCTCCTCAAAGGTCGGAGTTTGTCGATGAATCTGTGACGCTTTTTGTAATAGACTGTTACTTTATGAAAATCGATTTTACGACTACTTTTTCTTACTCTGTGGGATAGATGAAATGAGAGAATTCAATTCTTAATACAACTTCCCTTTTTTTTTAAAGAAATTGAGTTTTTTTTTAGATTACCTACACTAAGTTTAGTAATGACAATTCCGTTTGACAATTGGTGTTAGTGGAGAGAGATTATAGAATTCGAATTTTAATTGTCATTGGTGTAGATTGTGTAAAATTAAAACAGAAGTGTCGAGTTATTAAAGTGAATTCCAAAATTTCTCATTTCTACAAAGAATCATCAAAATATAATTTTTTTTATAAAATCTAAATCGTATTATTTTCACTTAGCCGCATAAACAAAATATTTTCACATATATACCGACATTTCAAAATGAAATTACGACTTTCTTAGCCTCCTCTGACCCATTATTTACCGACCTTCAAAAGTTCTTTAACGGCAACTCTACAATTTAAACAGTATCTAGACAGACTTGTTATTTAATTTCTGATAGGAAAATTTAACGCTCACACAGTAGTCTTGTCAGACATTCATAAATTTGTTCATAAAGTGTTATTTAATGTACATATCTTCCATACGTGAGTACTAACAAAGTCATGACACGTTTATTGCGATGTTACTTCCATTATCATGGCAAGTGGCAGCGAGAAAAAAAAAGAAGAAGTGAATATTTTCACACAGATAGTAGTCGTAGGGGATTTCCTATTTGTTACAAATTCAAAGTAAAGATTGTGGATAGATTGAGTTAAGAGACAGTGTGGTTAATTAGAGGGTTAGTAGATCAGATTGCGAGAGAAAATTATCATGGGAAACGGTTGTCATTATTGGTTGAATATTTTTGCATGATTAATTAAAGAAAAAATGTTGTAATTCTATAATGTACATAAAGTCTGTAGGCGCCGTCGTTGGTCAGTAGTTAGTGCGTAGGATTACTGGGGGCCTCTGCTGGATTGGCAGTAGGCCATCCTGTCAACCCAATTTCTCAATACGTTTTCGATGGTTTTGGCACCTATTTCCAATATTGTTCTTGAGTGCTTGAATCGTCTCTGGATTCTTCGCATAGCACCGATCTTTAATGGCAGCCCACAAAAAAGTCCAAAACCGTCAAATCACAGCTCCGTGTCGGCTAGCCAACATCACCAAACGCGATTATTGAAGTTAGTGTGCAATAAATCGATTGTCCAAGTCCAAATCATCAATTTCTGGACATAAAAAATCAGTTATCGTGCTCTCCATATTGGCAGTAACTTTGCAATATTTCCCAATGTTCTTCAAGCGTAAATCCATCCATTTCGTGCAGCGAAAATAAAATACTTTCCGTAAATTTTTTGAGTGCATAAGAACTGTCAGTGTCAAAATAACATATGATTCAAAAAGAAACTTAAAGATGGCCACACTATAGAATAAGACTTACCTACAGTAGATACCTAGTTAAATAAAAAGAAGACCTGAAAAGAAAAAGAAGGAAACAAAATAAGAGGTTGTCCTTCAGCAGTTTCGAAAATATCATGTAGAACCAACCTATTCTCGATCTCATTGCATACGAGGCCAAGATTTTAAGTCCAGTTTGTCTGTCTGAAAATATGAATGTACATACTTTTGCCACTAGTTAAGCATTCATCAAGATTGATTGAGTGATATTTAGAATGCCGATATTTGTAAGCCGCACACTGCAGTAAGCCATCCTTAGTTGCCAGGTTTCTCCGGATATCGTTGAGTCTTCTTTTTTATGCAGGAAGATGGGAATCTAAAATAAGAAAATGAGCCCGTACTCATAACAATGTGGGATTTCCACAAAACAAACCCATCTCTCTTTCTACCCTTCGTCTTCACGGCACTGCCGTCAAGCATTTCATCGCGAGGGGGATTTTAGCCTTAAGTACTCGTCTCATTCGTATTGGCAGCCTGCTGTGCTGCGTGTCGTTGTCGCTCCTGTCTTCCCTGCTCTTTCTTAATGCTTGTCACAGTGTCACTAACTGCATCCCAAGCCTCTTCATTGCTCAGTTGAGAGCTGTCTATCACTTTACATCAGATAATTTGAAGCCTCGAATCGTCGGTACGATTTCTTTCATATCTTTTCATAGTTTTGCAAGCTTAATAATGCCCACTTGCCTCAAGTGGATTGCAGAGTAATCGAAAAAAACCCTTATTCGATGCAGCAACACTGCTAGCACTCCCAATTCGCACCACCAGCTGTTTTCGAATCGAATATCTACACTCCCTACCTCCCAACATGGCCTTGACTAGCTCCCCAGACAATGATAAAAACCATGCACACAGCTGTAGCTCTATTATTGCATCAACCAAAAATAAAAGGTGTGTGCACCAGACCTTCACCATAGAAAAATTGCACTCAGTTTGATTTCCGTTCGTACAAAGCAAACAATCGAACCGAAAAGAAAGCCGCAAAGCTTTTCACAATCTCATTCTCATTCGTAGTAAGACTTCTCCTACCCGGAACTGGGTTCATACGAGTATTTAGCGAAAAAATGAGCTACTCTCTATTAAGTTTCGCAATTGACTCAATTTTGAGTATTTTTGCTTTTCGCAAGTCTACTCTGTTATCTCGCGAACAGGTGATCTTGTCTAGAACACTTTGATCGGTGTTCTGTTCGGTGGTCTCCCGCACACGTGAGTGAAATTTAATTAAAAGAATTGTGAGTCTTTCACTCAGCTAGTCGTATTTAGTTGTCTTTTGACCGGTAAACTTGTAGAACGTATAGTGCCAATCGTTAGAAGAACTGATCGTGAAAAAACGCGCGATCACATTTATTAACTAAATCAATTCAGTAAGTTAAAAAAATTAGTTCATTAAGACTTGTTCGACTTTTAATTTATTGCAAGAGTTTAAAAGATTTCATAATACTTTAAGTATCTGTAGTCGAAGTTGATTAGTTTGATAAAGAGATCGCATTAGGTGCCCACGCCACGGTTTGATTGTGAAATGTTTTAGAATGACAGACATATGAATGTATGTATGTGAGAATTTGAATTTTTTGATATTTTTAATATATAAATGTTCATTTAATTGGAACGACCCTTCGTCAAGCGAATTAAGTGGTTTTTGTTTAATTTATTTGTTTCAAACTATATCGACTGAAAATATGTGTGTTTCATTGTGGGTTGAGATTGTTTCATAAGTACGTGGGCAGGTGTAGTCTATGCAGTTTATAAAGTTCAAGGTTTAGCTTTGTGAATGAATGTCAATTTATAGATGATTGACAATTTGTTAGTATATTTTACTCATTTGTTTTGTATCGAATGCAAGGCGGAAAGATCCATTGAATTTATTTGCGATGTTTGTTAAAATTGTGAGCTTTGTTGTGGCAAGTATTGTTGTTTATATTTACGAATGGATGATCACACATGTATATGATTTATTTTTTTCTACACTTTGTATTGTGTTAATCATCATTCTTTTCGAACTGAACATTGCACCCAATCAATCGTGTATTCTTAAACACTTAGTAGAGATGAAGCAATTGTTTCGTAATCTACTCCATTTGATCATAGTAGTAGCACTCGAATTCGAAGTTCAATAACAGACCGATTAATACTATGAGGATTAAACCAGAGTGTAGACGTCGTATTTAGAGGAGTTCAATGATTCGGTAAGCTTAGACTTCATCCACGTGACAGTTGTTTGATAGATAATGAATAATAAAGACTCCGCAGACAGAAAACAAAAATGTTTACTTGAAATGTGTACAGCAGTACGTCTACAACCCGCGAATGTCTTTTAACCACTCGACTGTACAAATGTCATGAAAAAGTTCTGCAAACAAATTTTCTCCCTTCGGACATTCCACTTAACAGTAGGGCCCTTCCACGAATGGTTATGAGAAATTAGATCCTGGGCCCTGTATACGGATCTGTTGCGACAAATATTTGTAATTTTGTAACTATTTCGTCTCTCACGACGGACATACATATCTTCAACTACTTGCTACAAGCAAGTGAATTCAATTCGCTATTAAATGCCTTGTTTCTCAAAAACTACTTCAAATAGAATTACTCAATATTTAACCCAAGACTGAAAAATTTCAGGCACCCTTCTAAGTAGTATGGTAATTGATGATATTGCGAGTAGTGTTGTTTTCTAGCCAATCTCTCGATTTTAATACGCTTGATCATATTTAAAGTTCCATAAAGCTTAACGAAACCTAACGACTTGAACCAGGGGCCCAGATTGGTTGCGGTTGAGGCGCAGATTCACCTCGAACTGCGCCACCTAATGAGTAAAGCTAAACCAAAGTCTTTCCCAGGACCATTACAGCCTTCTCGCCAGATAGAACTCAGACAATATTTAGACAACCTTTAGTAGTTTTGTATTCAGTCGGTCTAGGAGTAAATTTCGCAATGAATCTAAATCACATTAAGCTCTTTAAATTGCTAAAATCTCAAAATGGATGTGCAAGTTCATGGCCATTATCTCCTGGATTTCGAGAAGTTCAATACAATTTCAATAGGAACTCAAAACTAGAACTACACTCTGTGATCCCAACCCATAACAGAATACCCTGCACCTTTTCAAGTCAAAAAAGAGCCTATTGTGCTGGTGCCATTCTAGAACGAATCTGTTGCCATTTTGCCTGTCAACAACATAATAAAGTTACACCATTCGCAAACAAATTAAAAAAAAACATTTACCCACCTACTTGTGAAAATTCGACATTCCCTCAAAATTAACAAATTTTTGAATATTCACACGTTAATTGTCAATAAGCCATAAAAACGTTTATACCCCAATGATCATCCCATCAATTTAAATACCATATATAAGTACGACATAGATAAACTCTGAGACATGCCTAGGTAGTTCCCAGAATTATTTTGATAACAAACAACAGGTGTGATTTCACACCTCACTTTAAAAGTGAATCATTTACCGGAAATTATGAGTAACTTAGCAATGTCTAGAAGCAAGCTCTATTTATCTGCCGCCAGTGCTCATTAGTAAATTACTGATAGTAATCAAAAAATTCGCTTAGATTCATGTTCTATTTTAAGTTCTCCATGCTTATCAGAAGTAAATTTCCTAATCGAAAAATTCCCCTTTTAATAAATTTCGAATGAAATTCGCTGAGACTAGAATAAATCGATTGCACTGTAGTTTCTAAGCTGATATCAACTATTTGGAATTTTAGCGCATGTTTGTTTACAAGTAGTTAAAGCATTTTGCGATGGAATAAAGTATTTTAAATCAAGTTTTAGAATAAGATACTTAAACTCTCTTGTTTGTTGGGTAAAACTCTGACTTATAAAACAAAAACACGGATTAGATAGTCATCAAAGTTACCATAAGCGTCAGCACGAAAACAAGTAAATATGTATGTATCTACTTTAATATTTATGATGAACAACGGAGTTAAATACATGTTGTGACAACTGGAATAACTCTAAATGACATAGACAGTAAGTCCCGATGATTGGGGCTAAAATCCCAGACATCTGTATATGTATTATACATGCATCTGTCTGTTCATTTAAACAAACACAAAAGATCATTGAACCGCATTACCCCACTTGAATAAAGTAAAGTAATCCAAGTGAATATTGTACGAGTATAAATATCTCCGAAGATAATAATTAAGGAAATGAAATCAGAATCCCGAAATCGGAGATAATAAACTCTGTCTTTCCCTACACGTTACATCCCAGATTGTGTACATTTTTTTATAGCATTTTTATGGTACATCTGAGTACATACATAAGAATAATTATAAGATATTGTATGTTTAGCAAAGAGCTTTTTTTAACGATAGTCAGTTATTTGCATATGGTTGATTGGAGGACCGGAACAGGACCAGACTTATAAATTTGGGGCTCTGTGGCGGTTTTCTTCTTACACAATTCGTTTAAATAGACGATGTGTATCTATATATAGATATAGACTGTGTGTATCTAGAAATACCAGTATTTATTTACCTAGACGATGAATGGAAATTTTCAGCGCGACAGAAAAATAAATTAACCCCAAGTTTATACAGTAACAACAATTTAAAAAAAAAATAAATTGTCCCACCTGGACGAGGGTATTAAACTTATGGGCAGCGAGCATGCTTTACGATGACAAATATATAAGAACTTTGCATGTTTTGATGATTATGTTTTGAGAATTATATTGTTCTTGGAACTGGAGGTAGAAACTGTGGGCAGTTCAAATGCCAGAAATATTTTAAAAAGCGACTAGCTCTTAAATAAACGAATTTATTTCCAGAATGCAATAAAATATCTTAAAGATAATTATTGTATCAGTAGTTTACACAAACTCGTAATAATCTCTCTAATTAGTTCAGATTCTACCCATGGAGTACTGTATCTTAGTACTTCAAGTCAGTATTTCAAGCCACTACACTACAATTTCTATCCTTCCACACCAGTACATCTCTCAAAAGCATATACATACTTAATACAATAATTTTTGAACTAATAAACCAAATGTAAGTCAAGTTTAAAATGCGAGGAATATTCATAAATAAACTGTAACACAGATCCACTTTATTTTCTCCAAAGTAAATAGCAGTGGTAACACATTTATTAGCTAGCAGCCACCTGACATCTCTGAAGTTGTTTATCTTTAACGTACAATCAAACAACAGGTTGGCAATCAGAAATATATTCCTTACTACTACAATCCAGATATGGCTCATTGTAAGTGTACTTTGTTGGAAGATTGTAGCGAAATTTTTCTCCTCTTCTATAGTCATGAGATAACACCTAAGCTTTTAGCCCCTAATCAGTATGCATTCACCCAACTAAGTATATTTAAAGAGCCACCTATTTTTGGAAAGAACAACTCACCTACTTAGAATGCTTATACTGTTCACCCTGACCTTAACTTCTAAACGATTTCTAAAGAGAAGCAAAGCACATTTAAAGTATCTTATCCAGTATAAGAGGATGAGATAGAAATATCTATGTACGTGTACCGCCCTCTAAACAATTTTGTTAGGTAATTAGTCTGAAAATCGACGAAACTTAAAGTAAACATCCAACCGCATCTGAAATTAATTGCTGTTTTTACTTCAGACAATAAAATTGGTGTTATGACTTCACCGCCATAAAAAACATAATAATGAGCAATGCATTAAACGCTGTGCAATAGGTGGTGTATTTTTTTCTTCTTTTAAAGTAAAGGTGACTTTAGTTTAAAACTATTCGTTTGTTAAAGAGCGAAAATATTTATTATTCATATAGAAAAAACATCTGCTCATTTTCTATTTTGAGTTGTTAGTACATTTGGTCTATTTTCATCCCTTGTTGGATTCCATCCCTTCTATCAATAGAAGATGCAAAATTTATTTTTGCTCTATTCGGTGTTTTTCAGTTTACATCTTGTTTTTGCCAAATTTAATGGAAGGGGAGAAACCGGAGTAAAATAAATACACCCACCTGCTGTACCTAGTGGCTGTCATGATCAACAAGGCTTCGCTATTGCACATTTTGGCTACATTGACCCCCGCGATTCTTCCTAATGCGAATAACCCTCTCTTGCAATTTTTGGGAGTCGGGGATGCCGTTCACGCAGCCCAGTTTTTAAAAGTAAAATATGCTAGCCCGGGGTTAAGGGTGGCTTCAATGAGAGCAAGAATCTTGAACACACTCAACATAATAGTTGTATAAGGTGAACAGTTTAAGGGGTTGGTAAATCTGGACTCTTACAAGGACTAACCATGTACATAGCAGCTATCGGGTGTACACAGGAAGGATAGAATTTGTAAACGTAGGCGACGAAATACCCATAAGTCCTAGTAGCCAGCAGTGGTTGTCCGTAGATACATATCTCGCATCTGCACTGTTTTTAGGGGTGTCATGGGGGATCTAGAAAAACTACTCAATAATATATGCTAAACTAAGTGCGTCAGCCAGACACAAGTTCTAACGAATTTACAAAAAAAACATCAAAGGCTGGAGTTTCCCTCCCAAACAAATCAATTTAAAAATTTCACAAGTAAATAAAAAAATCACCACGATCGTGAATGCTCCTTCAATTATATCTTTCCAATAACCTCTTCACTATGGATTTGATCAATCACTCATCACTACTGTTCGAGTATATTGTGTCTGTCAACTCATCAAAGTCATTGTACGACCAGCCGACGAAACGGGGTATAAACATTAGATATGTATATAGGTTCTCGTACTTATTTACAGGCACGAGTATCCAGAGTCCGAAGTCTGACATGTGTTCGTCTTGAATTCGATTCCTCTTCTTCTCCTTGACACTCACACCGGAGCTGACTGTCTGAAAGCGATAATTGTTTACACGAGACGAGCCACTACAATGGCTTGCGCCATCGAGTAAATAATTATAATTGTTTACACTTGGGCGGTTTGTTGTTATCATAAGATTATATCAGTTTCTTTTTTGTTTTGTATCTTTATCGTGTGATATACTCCAGACTTTACTTGCTCTAAATCTCTAATTACAAAGGATAAAATTTATAAAGGAGAAAAAAAAGAAGTCTGCTTCCTTTTTCTTTTTCGATTGTTTCGGAGACGGATCATGTTTCGGTTTTTAACGTTCGGGTGCGGGGTTTTAAAATTTCATCATAATGAATGTCGTAAAATCTGACAGTAGCAATTATAGAATTGGGGTCATGAGACTACTAGCGAACTTTAAAAAAAATCTAATTTAGAACTAAGATCTTGATTTTGTTTTTTTTACAGAATTTCAATGGGGTGACTTGTGGAACTTTCTTTCCTGAGCCCGGGATCAAAAGGTGAGTACAATGCATAACATTGTAATGTTCATTTCTTTTACTTCCAAATGGTGCGAAATGGTGTTGGCATAGATACTGGTTTATCTTAATCAGGCTTCGATATTAAAACTCAACAATTAATTGAATAACAGGCTTATAACTATTCAGACTGGACGTTTAAGTCTTAGAGGTAGACTTTTCATGGCACTCTGTTGACTGAATTCAAGAAACAGTTATCAAGACAGTTTGTTGTGGCGATATTATTGTGATAGTGGCAAAAGGCAATTTCACGAATATCGTTGTGGTGGAATAGTTGTAACAAATAAGTTCAATAATTTTTGCAATTTTTTTCACGGTCCCAACAAACGTCTGACAAACAAGCGGAAGTAAAATGTCACCAAAATTGATTAAGGTACCCTCTTTCAAAATCTGACGGTCACTTTGGACCAGATCATCTATACCTATTCACAAGCAAGGAGCGAAATATTTAGGACCGTTCAGCAAAATACAGTCACACACAGCTGGGTGACTCCGATCGAAGGAAATGAAAATTGGAGTAAACTGCAGTCATTCGCTGACTTTTCAGTCCAATTTTGGAAATGGAAGTGTTAGCCAGACGTGTGGACATGACAAAAGAAGAATGTCGATAGGATGGACAAACTTTGAATAATGTTTTAGATAGAGGTGACTGCGCCATAAGGTCTCTATTCATAAATAGAGAAGAGCAAACCTTTTTGTCCGGAATTAGTGATTTTTAGTCGATGATGGTTTTTCCCAAAATTAGACTGAAATTTGGACTACCATTTCCTATAAAACGTTCAAGTTGTATATGCTTAGAAGGCTACCTCCCTGGTTCTACCGAAGGTCATATCTTTTTTGTCCATTGCACTCATTTTGATTACTCTAGGAATCAGTACAGAATAGAAGATGTACCTCCCAGCTAAGGTTATGAATCTTATGAATCTCAGAAGGTGTTTCAGCTAAATTGTCTCCGAGTCTTCCAGCTCCTTGAAGTAGAAACTAACCATAGTCCTTATTATTTTTTCGTCGGGTCTAGGTTAAATAAAATACTACTGATATAGAACCTGTAAGCTTAGATAAGGAGGTTTTTTAGCTCGATTTTGCGTAAGTCATCCATTCTGTGAGGATGTGACTGCCAAGAGTCCTAATTCTAAGGGCAGGAACCAGTCGTTAAATTTCTAGACATTATAAAATACCCCGAGATGTCAGTAATGATGTTAAAACAGTTCAACTTAACTCGAGAAAAAATTCATTCATTTATTATTCGCCATATTGGCTTGTAGTTGTTCTTCGCGTATTCAAGTGGATCCAGCGAACATTGGCTTTGCTGGTGGCTTTGTGTTCAATAGCCTCTTTACAGGCAGGTCATTTGTTTGTTAATTTGTTGATTCACCTAGTCAGGAATTCTGATGGTGAATCTTCTGATAAACTTTAGAACCGACATCAAGTAGTCAATTTCTCTCTGCCTGTTTGGAGTCTCTTACCGACCCAAGATGGAGGCATAACCATATGGTGGTGGTGATCAAAATCCCCTTTCCTTAGACTTAAAAGCAGTTTTGACACTGTACTGTTGAAATAGAGATCGAGCTATGCAAAGAGATCTCTATAGTTCTTTGTACTTAAGAACAAAACGGGATTCAGAAAAGGAATAATTAAAATTTTCTCCTCAGACATATGTTACATAGTTTGATGTTGATTATCAAAGATTCAACAATATCATCTGACATCAATAAATTCATTAGGATTAATCATTGCTGCAGGGTCTTCTTCAGCTTTTCTCGGTTCATTGTGGTATGTGCTGTTAAATAAATTCTTGAATAAACCAGTTTTCTAGTACTACATGTCTTCAGTACAATCTTTCCAATTGATTCTAAGACATTAACCTTCCTTTTAATAACCTACTCGTACTGGTTCAACTTGGATTTTATGAAACGAACCTATTTATCTAACTCTGATCAAATGAATATAAATAGATGCAGATGTGCGCTATAAGCCTTAAATCATGCGGCAATTTCATAATTGCAACTCAGCAATTCAGCGTTGTCATTTTTATTGCAGCAGTAGCAGCAGTAGATGATGTACACGTTCATTTCGATGAGTAGTTTTGCATAAATAAAAATTTTATGACATGTTATGAAGACAATTATACTTAAGTAAGAGTTCATTAGTAAATGACATTGAAGTTGTGCAACAAATGGGAAATAAAGGCTTAACACTATTACTTGAGTTTTTTTATTCAGGCTCAGGACAATCCTCTGCTGATACTAAAAACTTGAAATCAAATTTGTATCCAAAATCAAAACCTCTTTCATATCCTCCACTGGTTTGATAGTTTTCTTAAGAATTTTTGTAATAAACTTGAAATTTTATTACACATACCACTTCGTCAAAGTAATAGTTCTACCTTGAGTCAGTCATCATCCGTCGTCGGGTGGTTCACCTTTTCCCCAAACTAGTTCATAGAACGGAAATTCCACCCAAACCAATCAACATCCACTGTTTTTGTTGATCAAACTTTGATTTTCCATTTTTTAGCCATCCAATTAAAAAAATCGACGCAAAAGTATAGTTTCCGGTATAATCGTAACTACCCGTCGTTATCGCATTAGTGGAAATTATTTTTTATTTTTTATTTAATTCAATCTCCAGCTATTATTATTTTTTTTTTGTTTGTTTTCCAATTTATTAATTTGCGCGAATTTTTCTCTGGATTTTTTGTTTTTTCCCACAGAGTAACAATTATTTTGCATAATTTATCTTTGCTGGCGTACGAAATCGATCAACACGCGGTACTCATTAAGAGAGGAATTTTATTTAAAACGATTTAAATAAATAAAATAAGTAAACTAAAATTTTGCTTTGTGCCTTTCGCTGAAATTATGGTTGTTTGGATCATTATTATTATTTAAATTGATGAAAAGTATTTAAATTTTATTTTATCCATCATGGATTGGAAGTGTATATGGTGGATCTATTGTGTTCCCCGGCATTGGATACCTGAGAATAGTGAACAAGTCAATTAGTGCAACACGTAATCTATGCCGGGAGCGACCGTCCGGAACCATCCCGTTTTCATAATGAATTTTAGAGGGGTTTTTGGTGCCGTACTAGCAGTCAGTTCGGCGAAGTCGTTGAAAGATACTTTTCCAAGGGTTGAGTATCTGGTTCTGTTGAGACTTGGGCATTCACAGAGGAAATGTATTATATCTTCCTCTACCTCTGTGGGGCCACAGGCTCTGTATAGTACTGTGACGCTGATTCTCATTCTTCTAAGATGGTTCGCCATTGAGTTGTGGTCTGGCGAAGAAAACGAACAATTGGAATCGAACTTGTTCCAACAACTTCCCTTGCTGCAAGACACCGATATGACCGACACAACACGACCGCAGTGTCAGAGTCAATAACTCCTCATTTAAAATAATAATTCTGTACTACTTGATACTACTGTAAATCTGAAAAAATGTAAAGAGCTTCGATATTTGAGCGCCTTACCACCTAGACCACCAGGATACACCATCTCCATGTTCAACTGGCAACTCTAGTCTCTATACTATACCAATATTCATTCTGTTAAAGAACGAGCAAACTCCTGGAATTCAATACCAGGAGAGGCATTTCCGGAAGATCTCAATCTTTAGCTATTCAAGAACAGAATCAACCGCCATCTGCTAGTATACCACGGCGCTATCTCAGCAAAAAAAAGGACGATAAGAAAAGGCAATTCTTGAAAATCGGAAGAGATTAACTTCAGCTATATTGCTACTTGAGACTGCATAAAAAAAGTCGCAGAAAAACAATAAATTCCTCAAAAAAACAACACGTGTTTTCGAAAATAATTCCATCCTCGTTCAAAATTTATTCCTAGACAAATACGTCAACATTCGAAAACTCAAATAAACAAACCGCGCCGCGCCACCCATTCATTAAATATCATTAAATAGGTACAATTGGAAAAATCGATAATTTTGAGAGGAAAAAAAAAATCCAATTACAAAAAATTCAAAATTATATTGTTTCAAGTGAAAACACAAATTTTTGCAAAATTTTTGTTTGTCTACCTCCTGTGGCGGACGCCCATACTGCGTAAACAGATGCGCTATCAATTATCTTCCATGTGTATCCGGCGTATTTTTTAACAAAACAAAATCTTCTTTTCAAAAAAAAAACCAAAATCATCATCTACTGATAAACATATTAATTTTTAATAGTTTATGAATGGCCCGTACTAATCAATGGAAATATATTTATGTGGCAGATTCGATTATCTAGGAAGATGCTCGGAGTCGTTTCCTTAATTAAGCGCCATACGCTTAGGTGTATTATAAGCGTGGGTGGATTTTTTATTTACATACAGTTATTGAAACTTTAAAGATAACTGACTAATGCTTTGAGAATTTTTGGCATATGGGAAGAAAAATGAGTTTAAATTGATTTACGTGGAACGGATTTTTTTTTTATTTCCTCACCTGCACTTTAAAAATCGCCTACAAGTGTTTTGTTTTTTGAAATAAGTAAATATTTTCAACACTATGTTTGAAAATGTTTTTAATTAAAACAAGATGACGCAAGACGGAGGGATATGTTTCATCAAGTGTCTACTAAAATAAGTTCGTATCTTACTTCTGGTAGAATGCCTTTTTTAGAGTATCTTTAAATAGGTACCTACATATGTAAGTATTTTTAAAAACACTTAAAAGTTTAAATTTACCAAGACTTCCTGAAACTCTTAAACATTCTTCTTCGCTTTATCTTCATGGTTTGGTTTTAAAAATACCCAGTACCCATGTACTTGAACTTTCAGTTCTTCTTCGAAAATACACTTCCAAGCATAATGGATACATTCTCGAACATACTTTCCTCTATAAGCCTTCGAAAACAGTCAACACAGCATGAAAGGTGAAGTTCATGATAAGATCCAAGGGTGGTCTTTGGGGGGATTTTCCCACCATATAGACAACTATGAATAATAAATACATTAACTTAAAACATTCTTAAGATTTCCACTCGACGGGAAATTTTAATATCGTAATTTTGAGTGCGATTTTTTAAAAGGATTTATCTTATTTTGTTTGTTGTGCTTTTTTTGAAGCAAAAAAAATGTTTATTTATCTGCGAAATTGATTTGTGAGGAATACAAGAACATATTTCAATATTTCCAATGGAGTCCAATGAATGTCTAAGGTCAAGTTTGTTTATCCCTTGGAAATTGTATGAAAAATAATTATTGGAAATGGTGTCGATTGATCTTAATTGAAGTATTGCCTTGAGGAGTTCATGATGTTTGTAATTAATTTTTGTGAAGATACTTTGAATGTTCAAAAGAAGGAAATTGAGTTACCATATGTTCTTAAGTCCCTTTGGAAATGGTCATAAAGGAATTTTTTTTTTTTTTTTTGAGAAGCAAACATATTTACGAGTTCATTTCGAGGCTAAATGAACACTCAAATTTTGATGACTTCCTTACTCGTTCTGCAAGAGTTATCATACCATGCAAGCCATCTTGCTCAGCTTCGCAATAAATGAATATTGCGTTACAAATATTGAAGACCATTCGAATTACATTTGCTATTTCATTTCAATACATTTGCGCCTGAGTTCTCTATATTGAACATGTTTGGAAACAGAAGTGTAAAATGCAAATACAAAGTACAAGTACAAGTAAAATTACCTCGTACTTATTTTTATTTTACTACAAGCACAGTTCCTTATACTTGTACTTTAAAAATTCAAATACCAGTACTTGTACTTCCTTGAATATATTTGAAAATATAATCTTAAATACTTAAATAGTCAAAAATTGTACTTAGATAAGTTGTAATTCCTTTAATCGTAATTCAAATCAGATTCAATGAATGGAGTTTGAGCACCGGATTTGGGAACTTCGCCAGCAGCTTTATTGGCAGAGATGCCTTTATGGCCTGGAACCCAAGTTAATGTAATTTTATTGTGTAGCTATGCAGTAGGAGGGTCTAGAGACGGCTATTTGATGTTTCATTTTCATAATTTCTCCACACAGCAGTTACTTTTTCTTTTTTTTTTAATTTGTAACGAAAATAGTTCCACACCAGCTTAACCTTAAAGTCAAAGGACATGAGAGTTTTATGTGTGATCTTCGGAGGATACTTCTGATGCACTTTCTGTCATAGAGCTCGATAACCTAAGTCTCTGCTTGGAATATAAAAGTAGAGTAGTCCAATAACGCAGTTTGTAGTTGGAGTCGAAAATTCCAACTCCTACCCCATTTGACATTTTTGAAGCATTTGTCTATTCCAGGGTGGTGTTGGCAAAGCAATAATCCACCCGCGGTTATTTTTTACTACAACTGGGTCCGGGTATTATGAAGCCCTAACGAAAATACTTAAGAGCTTTGTCTCTTCAGACGATGATACAGGCCTGGGAATAGTGCATGTTTATGTGGTTCGCTCACCGACATGATCGTGAGATCGTCGTTTATTGCTTCGATATGAGATCTACAGTCAGTGCGCTGGCTTTTAAAATGCTTATGTTCTGATAGAGCTACAATGCGGCATTTGTTCCGCGGTCCCAACCGATGCTGAAATTATAATTGAGTGACTGCTGAGTGGCCAGACATATTTTTCATCTTTATTCGTGAGTCAAGATCTGCAAAAAGCAACCTTAAGACCTGCACTTTCTGAATGACATTTCTATTGGATACTGCAGCCCTCGAAGAAGGGGTTCGAGTCTTGGGTAGTACATGCATTTACGAACCATTCCTATCACCTTTGTTTGCGAATGATGTACATATGAAGAAACCAGCAATACCCAATCGTCGCTCAGATAGTTAGATGGCACTGCCACACTTTCTGAACGCCCTTACCTACATACAGGTGCATGTATGAACATTCAATACAGACTTTTAATGCTTAAAATACAATGCCAATAACATCTGCTCCTTGGAAAAGAGTTTTCAATCAATTCAAACCGATACTGCCTTGTATGTCTAAGAACATATTTGAAATATCAAGTTAAATTACCCAACAACGTCTAAATAGAAATATCTCTCAACTTAGCAACATATTCTGTTTCTATTTTGTTTATTTACTCCATAAAGTTTTGCTTTTGCTCAAAGATTTATTTTATTCTTTTATTTTTCACCACATACGTAATAACGGTGATTACGCACAAGAAGCTATCCCCACCATCAATCAAGGAAGAAAGAAATTTTCAAGAATTTTAATTCTTTTTGTCTGGACAAACAAAGAAATTAGCCAAGATAGAAAATTGGTAAATTGGAGTTCAAAGATCACTTTTCACTTTGTTTATCAACCAGAATTTAAGATTCTTTCTTTGCGATTGTGGGAGGGCTCCTTGCCAGGAGTTCGGTATGACTACCCCCACTTATAGGTGCTAGAAAAACAATTCCCCCTCGAGAACTATAATAGATGTACAATTGAAATAATAAACAATAAATTTTATGGCTTTTGTGATGAAAGAAATGCGATGGCGGGTAGATCGATTTAACATTAAAATTTGCAATAATAATGTTTAATGTGTTTACATTGAACAGAATTATTACTATTGGAACGTGTTCGATACAATTTTATGAGCTTTAATCGTCAAGCGCAGAATTTATGTTGGGGTTGCGTTACGTAAATTTATTGGGGTGTCTAGATGTTAATCATGACGCTTAGAGATGTTGTTTGAAATTTCGATCTGTGTACAGGAAATGGTGTGTAGTATTTGAAGTAGGGATAATATCAATGTGGTTGTAGCTTTGAAGGAGGAAGCTAAATCTGTTGAAGGAAGAATCTTTTCCGAGAAGACCTTCCCAGAGCTTCCTTTACTCTTGATCATGCACTCAGTATCCTGTCCAATCTTTACTTTTCCACTTCTTTCAAATCGAGCTCAAAGGACCAAATTTAATAATTTTCTTTGCAATTTCTATATTTTCAGGGAAATCTTGACAGATCACCAGCAAATAAAAAGACACTATCAACAAAATTTAGGAACAGTATCATAAGAAGTCCAACTTAGTCCAACATCCACTAAAAAAAAAAAAAAATAAAAATTCTTAACTAAAGTCTCAACATTTAATTTTGGTATCTAAACCCCTTAAATTCTTGCAACTCATCAAGTATCTGTCGTAGAAGATATTCATACGGGCTTCGAGAACAATCCTACACCTAATCGCTGTCACTACACCAATTAACACATCCTCCGATGACCAACAAGGTCGTTTTGCCAAAACAATTGGCATTGGTAACACCAACGGTCCGAGCAGTTATTCACGTTTTCCACCCCATCTCATTGGCAGCATCATTCTGCCTTCAGCTTTATCAAGGACATTCATACGCCGTCCGAGCTGATTTGAATTACCCGTGAAGCACCATCAAATAGAAGATCACCAGTTATAGCGATTGAGGCTTAAAGAGCCTACACCAGTTCTAACCACTTCGTGTTCTCAAAACATTTAAAACGGCTGAGACAATGTTGAAAGTAGTCGGTGCATCGTGGCAGAAAACGCGGATAGGGACCTACATCCTTGTCGGTGCAGGTCTATTGGTGATTGGTGCTTTTTTCATTGCCGAAATGGAACGTCCGGAGTATGATGGTACCTATTGTGCGACGGCGTTATGGACGGTGAAGGTTGGCTTCCAAATCGAATACTGGAAGCAGCAAAATGATCTCGTAAACATTCCAACAGGTGCAGCTAGGATATGCTATAAGGATTCGATTTATCAAAATGGGTATGTTCGACAAAAATGAGTCTATTAAACCGATCATCAAACTAAAGGAATCTATGTATATGTTCTATTCTAGGTGGGCGCAAATTGAGATCGAGACACAGCGAACGTATCCCGATTGGGTACAGGCCTTCGGGGCTGGAATCCTTGAGGGTTCTCTTACGTGGAATAATATCTATAATCAGTGGCTGAAGTAGGTTTAAATACATACGTCTGAGAAGGTCACGATATTAATTATAATTTTTTTTTTTTTTTTGTAGCACTATTGGCTCAGCTTGTGATAAGGACGAAAATGCTCAGAATTTTTGTACCTGGCTGAGGGATACACTCTCAGCAAACTACAGGTCGACCAAGCAGCGAGCACTTGCTCGAGCAGGCGACGATCAGTATTGGCATCAAATCGCTTTGTACTTCTTCCAATTGGAGGGCTTGGAAACGGGCTATGTACGGGGTGCAACACGTGCACGATCAGGGCTTGAAGAGAAGATCCCTTTCGTGGACTTCCTACTTATGAATGCAGCCGCTGATATTCAGGATCTGAAAATCTACTATGAAAACTTTGTCTTGAAAGACGGCGGCAGCACTAATACTCAGAAAAATTTCTTCCTTCCAAGTGCAACGATGTTCACAAAGATTTTTCAAAGTGAGTCATCTCTGGATTGGCAGCTACTCTTTGGCCACAGCTCCGCAGGCAGCTATTCGTCAATGTTGCGAATTCAAAAGCGTTACAAATTTCACTTTCATTTCTCACCGGATCCACGCTCGAATACCGTGCCAGGAGCAGATATAAGTTTTACTGGTTATCCAGGCATTTTAGGGTCAACAGACGACTTTTACATCGTCAAGGGACGCCAGGTGCAGGCAATAGTTGCAGGCGTTGCAATGAAGAATGAGAATCTCGAGTTATGGAAGAAGGTCGATTTAACTGAAGCGATTCCACTGACAGCACGTGTAATGGCTGCCAACCGCATGGCACAGAATCGTCGAACTTGGGCTGGAGCTATATCTCGACATCCCACAACAGGCAGCAAGCAGTGGGTTTCAGTGGATCTAAATAGGCTTAACGCACTCGACAGTTCAAAACAGTCAAATGACGATGAGAACCAGCTTAATACCAATATCAAAGCAAAAACATCCAACAGTAATCTCATCTGGATTGTGGAACAACTCCCTGGACGCATCCATGCAAAAGACGTGAGTGACAACTTCCTCATCGGCAACACAACATGGGTAGCCAACGGAGTCGCATATTTCGACGATATCCTCGAAACTAGTGGAGTGTCTGCTGAAAATTTCAGCATGGACCTTCCCGATAAAGATGAGCTAACAAGTCTGGAATCTGTCGACAGATATCTTCGAATGAATGGATTCCGAGGAGATCTTCTGGGTGCAGAGTCCGTTCCCTATGGTAATATTGACGTCAAACTTTTCTCATACAATGCCCAGATCGGCCTAAGCGATTATCATGCCTTCGCTGGACCAATTTTCATGCGATTCCAATACAAGACGGATGACCTTATGACCTCAGAATCACATGTAGTGGTTGATTTAGAAAATGAATTAGAAGTGATCACTGAACGGCGTCCGGTACGGAATGATATGCGAGCGCTAGCAATGAGAAAAGGTAGTGGACCGTTTAAGTGGTCTACTGTGGCCAAGCGTATTCCCGGAGTTGAACATGAAGGACATCCAGATGAATGGGACTTTGAACGTGTGTCACCAAAGTGGGCGTGGTGATGATTTTGATGGAAATGAATGAGTTCAGTACTTAGCGAATTTTTAGACCAATGTTTTAGCCAATTTTTTTTTTTTTAATAATTTTCTGAACCCAAACGGTATACAACAAAAAATAGTTTTAATTTTAATTTGTTTGCATTTTCCTTTTTTATATAATTTTCATTTCTTGTTTTCTAACAAAAAAATTGTACAGCACTGATATTAGATAAATTTTTGTAATAGAATAATGTAAAGATCTGTGTCTTCCGATTTATTGATGATGTGCGGAAAATGCTTTATCCGCATGTAGCTAAATATTTTTGATACGAAACTGTTTTTTTTATTAAATGTACAAGGAAATAAACGAATCCCACGGAGAAGAAAAATTATGAGTTTCGATTGAGAAGGTAAATTTTGTACAAAAGATGAGTAAGTATTTTTTTCGGACTGTCAGCTGCGTCACTCCTACGTATGGCCAATCAGATAGCATCTCGATTCAACCTATCGAAAGTCTCTATTGTGACATCAAGAGCCAATGCCGATAGCATGGCGTAAATTTATACATACTTTTCGCCGGTTTCTTACAGTGCGAGAATGTCCGAATTTTTGCCGATTATATTCCTCTCTAGTGTCCTCAAGTAACTAAACAGCACGATACACAAAATATTCAGTGAATCCAATACGAAAGGTTCGAAAGATGTCATCAGTTTGAATTTCGCATTACTGAAGCTAATTACAACAGAAGTCACCGATTGTACTCATAGATCTGTCAATGTGGCACGTGTGCGTTTAATTTTAAATTCATATCGGATTTGTATGCAATAGTATAACCTTATACCAGTACTCGACTAGGCAGTCTGACTGCAAACAAATAATCGTTTTCAAATTCCGAGTGCGGCATCTACATTTCATATGCAGTACAATCTGCTCGCCATCTAGCGACGAATAGGTGTCATGTCAATTCTACATCAGAGATATTAACCATCCATTTTTTAAGAGATTTCAACTGACAAATTCATACAACGCTCTCTTATCGGCAATACAAGTCATTGTTATTTGAAGCGATAGTGCGAATAAAACGCATATTACCGCTGCGAAACAATAAATTTTCATGAAACGCATTCTTAGATCTATTGCATCGCTTCTTCCTATTCCGCTTCCTATGTTCCATACCCAAAACATTCGAATTTGAATATTGACGTAACTGACATCAAAAGCATGGTGTCATTCCCGGTCAATTTGCGAGTCCTTGAAATTGAAATAAATTTAAACGATGTGCATTTTATGTTCAACAACAAAACAAACATTTCTATTTCGCACGAATAAATAATAAAATTTGAATTGAATCAGTGGACTTTGGTTTGACATTTGAATAGTTAATTCGGCGTGACAGTACAAAACACACCAAATTGTTGTGCATTGATAATGAGAGTTGTTTTCTTTCTTCTTTCGTACTTTGACATAAGAGCACACCCTTGGCGCGGCTGTAGAAACTTAGAAAACCCCCAAATAACAACAACAATGTTTTATCGATTTTTGTCCAATTCGCCGTGATTGAGTGCATGACTGACAGATTATCTGTGTAGAAATACCGCACGCCCACACATTTCTCAAGAGTTTTAGAGTGTGTGTTGAGAGAGGGGATGAGAGACTACTATGTCTCTTAAAAGCAGGTTGTTATGGCAATATTTTTCATTTAAATGATAGTGTTGCCGTGGGATCTATGGAATTTATACGAAGTTTTCAGTTCGTTAAATTGATAGTATATCTTCTACATAAAAATTGCACCAACCCAAATTTTGTTTTGGAAAACCAGGTGTTTCTTGTCAGCTGTTAACAATTTCGAATGACAAGTCTTCTTAAAGAAAAATTTCTCTTCGGACATGACACTAAACTGAAGACCCGTTCTATTTGTGCGAAGAATATAACGCCAATGGTTATGTGAAGCTAGGCCTTGTAGCCCCAAGTATTTTTGTATCTCGGCGTTTCTTTGTATGTGCTTTACACCGCTGGGCTTATCGTTGCTAACAAGAAAGGAGAGATGTATGTACATACATACACTTAAACAAAAAAACTAATATTTCGAGCGACAGGTCTACGGAACCCAGGGCTTAGCTTCTCATAACCATTCATGTTGTGCGTGTTATATTCTTTACTCCAATAGAAGGGACCTGCTGTTTAATGCCATTCCGAAGGGCAATTTGATAAACTTTTTATTGCCAATTTTACTCTCGGAAGTTTGTCAGACGCTCGCGAGAGGTGAGGCCGTGAAAGAAATTTTAGGTGTTGTCTGGTGATGGAACCTGGAACCCTTTGCTCGGTAGTCCAACGCACTAACCACTTGTGCTACGGCGCCCATATTACATGCACTTATGTCGCACATTTCTCAGCTAATTGCACATCGACGCATAATTGATTTCAGATCCATAGATATCCGTTAAGAAGATCAGATTCATTCGATCTAAGTCTCATCCATCTTTATTTGTATACCTTCAGTTGAGTTGTTAGTCCTTAAATAGTCCTTCAACATCCCTAAGCTCGCTTCTTTGATAACTTTAAAGCCGATACAACAGCGATAAACTCTCATACATATGTTGATACTTGCCAACATTTTTGGGTGATATTAAATCTCCTGAAAGTTCAAGAATGAGTATTCTATTTCTGGCATGAATGAGTTGGTTGGATACAATCTCCAACCACGCCCTTGATATTCACATCTTTCTCGAATACTTAGAAAATATAATTGTAATCAATACTTTGAGTATTTTTGCAATAACAACCTTTCCACCAATCAGCCAATTATATATATGTACGTCTGTATTAAGCCTGACGTACTTCTTGTTATATTCCTTTGTCACTTTAAGAAAATCCGTAGCACCCCCGCTAAGAACAGTTCCAATTACTCGATTCATTTTTACTTTTTCAACCTCTAATTCCTACGTAGGTACATATTTTCGATTTAGGATTTTTCTATCGAAAAACATCCAGGACGTTACAGAGCTATTTTTAGTTCAACTGAAGCTCAGTTTCATTCCACACCCTAGTAAGAAACCATGGTGACAATAATAAAGGAGTAAGAAGTTTGATGCGCACGTGTCCTTGGAAATATTTCTTTCCAGAGCTTAGTTCAAGTATTGAATTTGCCGCAAAATATTGAATAGACGCGAGCGAAAGCAATAATTTACTCATATTCCATCGCCTACGCTTAATATTGGTTGTGTGCGTGTGATAGGTAGGATTCTCTTAGTTCTGTGAGTTTCAAGAAGGTACTGAAGTTATATAGTACTTAATGGATATAGACATTAAGTGCTGATAATAGTATTTGAATCTGATGGAACTAAGGGCAGAAAGAATGACGTTATGTTTCATAAGACAAACGGATGATAAGTTAAAATTACGCACAGGATGGGAAGACAATTTTCCATCTCACAGCAAAAGCGTTGCAAGAGTTTGCAGGAAACAAGAACCCAATTCCGCCAGCGTGAGTTTTTCCTGTGTACCCATTAAAAAACATTTTCAAAATGATTGCTTTTCAGTTTGGCTTTCGACTGCGAATCTTTTTTTTAGGTTTATTCGTTTTCTAAACTGTCTCAAATAAAGTGTATACATTTTTTAACTGTGTACAGGATTTTTGGCAAACAAATTCCCTCACACCATGTGGAATCGGCAAGAGTCAGTGTACACTTAATTCTGGGTACACAGGGAAACGCACACTTGCAGAATCCGGTCCCAGAATTATTTAATTTGGCTCTGCTACAGATTCGATCAAATAATTTTGAAATCTCTCTGGCTCTTGAGTTGGATGTTATTCGATAACTGATATGCATAAGTGGGTTACATAGTTCAATGATTTCCCTAAATGTCAATATTTCAAGCCCAATAGTCGTTGTTTTCTTATAAGTTTAAGCAGAATGTGAAGTTGTTGTTATCTTTTGAAGGATTAGATTGGCATTGTGTATGAGATCCTTTTTTTAAGCGATATTCTACTAAGACGCTTTGATGGATGTTTGAATATTTGAATGGTTGGTTGATATTTAAGTTCTATCCGACTGGGTGATGGATTCTGACTTATTATAGGTAAATATAACACGGGGCCACCATAGTATCTAAGTGATCAAACTAACTGGAACCTGAATTGCTGTTGTATCACTTAAATACTGATGTGGCTATGTGGATACGACATACATACATATGTATTTATGTACACATCCTTTAGTCTTAGAAACCAAAATAGGGGAACAACGCACTAGTAGAAGACAACTTCAACTGGCTTGAGGTGCGTAACTGGCGATGATTATTTAACATCCGGGCTAATTGGAAATGTTTCTTGGTTGAGGCGCAGGCGTAACTTAGTACATAACCAGTCTACGGCAACACTTAGGAAAAATCTTCCTTTCACAGATGTTCCGAAATCCGAACAAAGCCAAAAGGCAATTCTCTTTCAATTCCAATTCGCCCGAATTTCCACCATCAAAAATAAACTTTCGCTCTTCTTATCACACACTTTCGCGCAAACACCCCACACCAACGCAATATTCGCCTATACGCCTCTACCGTGTATCGTACAACGTACACTGACGGTGTACCTTTCCGCTTCTTGCATTCGTGTTCGTAGTCGCCGTCGTCGCCGACTTTGCACATACATTATATTTTTTCTTCCCCCGGAAAAAGGAATAATAATTGTATAACTAATTTCTTTTTGTTTTGAGTTATCGCTCTCCACCGTGCCGCAACTCATCCACCAGTGCAACCCGCAACAATAAAGTGAAATTAATCAATTTTTTATCCGCTCGTGTAAAAATTTGATCTCAGTTTTGCAAAGTACTTCCAGCCGCCCTCCTCGCCCACAGAGAGAGGGGAAAAGTCGCCTTGTTCTTATTTACCACCGCCCGTTTGCATCTCCTTTATTAACCAAAAAACAACAACAACAACTAACGGAAGTGTGAGTGAACTTAATCCCATATCCGGAAAAAAACTAAATAAAATCGCAAAGTGCCGTGCACTGTGCCCCCATCCCAGTGACATATCCAAGGAATCGCTGAACTTCATTTCGTTTAAATTAAAAATTCACAGGAATACATAAATTATTTCGGTTTTCCTTTTGCTCGCATTTGCATTGTGCTCGTATTCTCTCCTTCCATCGCGTGTGTGCCGTGTTTTGGTGAACGCGTATTTGTGTGGGTTTTGCAGCCGCTTCTACTACTGTCACTTGGTCTCGAATTGACGTTTCTCGTGTGTGGATTCTCTTGCTCTTTATTGGTAATTTTCTTGTGAATTTTTTTTTTTTTATCTTGCAGATTGCGAATTGCGTAAAGTCTGTACGAAGTTTTCATCGTCGTTCTTGTCGTTTTCGTTTGCGCCTGCTAAAGGGATTTAAAGTGAAAACAGAGTGAACAAGTGTTTTTCATTTGCTTTTCGCGAAAACCATTTTAGAATATTATCCAAAAATTAAGTGAATTTCGTTAAAAAATAAAGAAAATAGAAAAATCGTGAACATAGACTGATTCAAGTGCCTTCAGTGAATGCATTTTCCGTGTTTTGCTCTTATACTCTCCTGCACTCGCTCTTAAATTAAAAGTGCGCAACCCTTGCACACAGTGTGCTGTGTTTTGTGTGTCAAACAGAAAAAAATAAAAACACAATTTTGAAGTGTTTTTCTTCGTGAAAAATAGAAATTAAAAGATTGTGAAGTGAACTTGTATTCCAATTGGATTTGCTAATCAATTTTAAATAAGAAAAGACCTTTACGCCGCCATCTATCTGCTGCGCTCTCTTCCACACCCAGGAAGACATTTTGAATGCAAATTTGAGTGAACATCTGTCACTTGCTCTTAAATAATTCCCGGCATTTCATCAAAAGTTAATTAACGCGAATTTTTTTGCTTTTGCTTCCAATTTTGAGTATTTTTCTGGTAAGTACACAGATAATTCGATTTATTTCTTTTGTATTTAATTTCTGATGAAATTTATTTCGTATCTGAAAGGGAAACATGCAAATTCACTTTGGTCTGTTTGTTCAGTTTCAGTCTGCCATCGCTATGTGTGCGTCTCGCTCTCTTTGCCTTTGCCGTGTTTGTTTTGTTTTGATGGGAACTTGGCACGGGTACATTTGATGGCCGCCGATTGTCACTTTCATTAGAGTTTTTTCCTTTTTCTACTTTTTTGGTTTCTATTTCTACCCGCACCCTTTGTTGCCGTGGTGTTGCGGTTTTTTTTTCTCATCTTTTATTATTTGTTGTTATTTTTGTTACTGAGCAATTGTGTAGGTTCACTTTGCTAATTTGAGAACGTGGGCAAAGTTTCTATGTTCGAACTGAAGCGTGCTTGTTTTGAAAACCAATTTATTGAAGTGGGAAAAGTAAATATTTGATTTTTGTGTAGTAATAAAATTTTAATGCCGGTGATAACGTCATTAGTTGACGTCTGACGTTACGAAATAGCGGCTGTTACTACTGTATCAAAAGTTGATTTTGGACCTGTTCGTTGGGTAGATAATTAGAAAAAGTAATGGCCGTCCATGATTATTGTAATTTATCTAAACGGAGTATCAAGCTTAGTCATCGATTATAAAATGTTGACATTATGTTTTAATTAAACCTGTTGGCAATGAAGGGATTATTCGATTTCATTTTAAAAAAGTCTTTTCAGCGTAAGGGCGTGCTTTTGGTTCAGTCTAAGCGAGCTTACCCACTATGAAAATTAGGGTAAAATTTGTTGTCTTGAATAAATTTAGAAGTAAGGTCTTTAAACCTTACCTACACCGAAAATGGAGGTTGTGCTACTTCTGATTCAGTTCACCAGCATTTTCCAACAAGCCTCCATTTTATGTCAATCGCCTGATGCTTTCGTTTGACAGAAGACGACTACAAGAATTTCAGACACTACTACCACTAGCTACGAACAATCCGAACTGCCCTTGTTTTACTGGTGGTTTCAAGACAGAAGTCGGCATAGGAGTTCAGCCTGGAATTTGTGTCAAATCTTTGGATAGAACTCGGCATTTCCATTATTTCAAATGACAATAGTAGGTCTGTTCGCGTACGCTCCCAAAACAACGAATTTTGATAATTTTGTCTTTCTCTGAGAGAATTTTACCCCTACTCCTTGAAATTTCAAATCTACGAATTTTGGTGCAGAAAGTACCCGAACAGACATAGTAACTATCATTCAGGATGTAAAAATTTTGACTGCCGTCATATTGGGTTATGCACGTTTAGTTAATTTTGACTTGGGTGAATCATCTGTTGTAACGCGATCTGTTCTAAAGTTAATTCTGGGCAAGAGACTTCTTTTGCTGTCTTGACAGTCAGTTGACAGGCCATGCTGTCAACACAAATTTTCGATACATTTTCGATGGTTTCGTCCCCTATTTCACGATTAGTATGACCAATATTGTTCTTAAGTTCCTGAATCGTGTGAATTTCTGTCAATTTTTTGAGCGCATAAGAGCTGTCAGTGTCAAAATAACATGTGATTCAGAAAGAAACCAAAAGATGGCCCACCCATTATATAAATCGAAAAACGTGCTTAATCACAGCGTTTTATCGAAGCTGACAATGGAATCTGAATTTGTGGAGTATATGCTTCACAGTTTGATATATGTATAAAAAAACGAATTCCATCAGGAACCTCCTAACGTACATATGAAGGCTTCAAAGGCTCTTCTCGTTAATTCCTCCACGGACCTAAGAGCACTTATTGAGCTTATGAACACATTTCAATGTCAGTGATGTATTGATGTCTGTTTGCTACTGTCGAATTACTGATTGATTGTCCAGTGCTATAGTAACGTTTTTATCCGGTAGGTATATATCCAGATACTCAACCTTCCTCGTCACAAGTAGCTCCGATCCGAAAAGTGTGAAGGGCTGAAATTGCAGATCTCTCCTCTTCCTTGTGAAGATGATTAGATCTGTCTTTTCCGCATTACCTGTTTCTATAAAGACTTGCTGTTTGTTCTTTCGAATGTGATGCTGACGCTAACAAAATTTCAGGAAATATTCCTGTCATTGTATGACAGTAAAAAGTAGTCCTTTTATTACTTAAACAACACCATATGCATAAGTTCTTCAAATACTAACAAAACAACGAAGGAGAATATGTACACCTTCATCTTAGAGAACAAATTATAAAAAGACTCGTATGTACATATGTACATATGTATGTATTTCAAAACATGAAAACACGGTCATCCTGAGAAGCTTTTATTACCTGATTTATTTTTCCACATTGCTCAAGTTCTGAAAATGAAAGTAAACTCCTTAGGACGCGTAAAAACATTTTATTTTTACATGTACATATAACAAGGTAGCATATCTCTGCCGTGTGTACCCTTTTAAAACAAACACAAGTTGACAGCAGTAAAATTGAGTTTTAAACGTTTGTGGTTTATAGTAACTTCCTCATAAGGATAATTTTTACAGATATAAATGATGGTCGTAAACAGTTAACGACGAGCTTATGTAACGCCTTGTAAAGTTTCTTTGTATAACGTTTGTGTGACAATATGTAGTAGCCAAAGTGGACTTTTTTACAGTAAGTTTTAAGATTCAGACATTATTCCTAGATTATAAATTCTCAGTATTTTTGATCGCGCGCTTCTCATGTTCTTTTTTTTTCTTTCGAAGAAGACGATATCCTTCGCGTCTCTTTTGCTCGTAAGGCCGCTCTTGTTCTTCTTTGAAGCGCGGTTTTGTAAGCTTGTTTAGCTTTATGTGCTTGCCGACATTCTTCGTCAAAGCAGGGGTTTCTTGGTGGTGGTCCGCTGGAACCTAGCACATCAGTTGCGGCATTTATGATGGCATGTTGCGAGCGTTGCCACTGGTCTTCGGCACTTGATCCTGGCGGGAGTCGGTGAGTGATTTCGGTATACCTGTGCAGCTTTTCGACGTTAAATCTTTTCACAGAAATTCTTCTTTGTTGTGGCGTTTAAAATATCCGCATTCGTACCTTGACTGCAGTCGAATGGCAAGAGCCTGATTCATGTCGTAAATAAAGCCAGATATAGATGGAGAAATCTAGGTAACTGTGACGCTGCTTACGATTCTCTGACCAATCCAAGATCTCATCAGAACTACATAAATTAACTGGGTAGTCTGAGCATTGTTAGCAATAACTTCTGTAGAAGCTGCAGAAATGAGGAAGAAGAAACCATCGTTCACTTTCTCTGCAGATGTCCATCTCTTGTTCATAGAAGAAAGCCCAATCTAGGAGACTCCTTCAACGATCAGCCTCCCCTTGTTTTGAAGCGGGAACGTCTTGTTAATGACCATCAGTTTGGTTCCCAACAGCAACGTTCCACAGGGAACCTTATGATGTATCTAACAGAAATTTGGAACCAAAGTGTTCATCTTCATGGTGAATGCCAAGTATATTGCTTTTGAAATCCCTAGAGTTTTCGATAGAAGGTGGCACAGTGCCATCTTAATCAAAATCCAGGCTCACGGTGTCGGGAGCATCTTCTCATATTGGATTGCTAGTCTTATAAGTAATCGGTCAATGAAACTTGTATTAGATGGATATAATTCCACCCAAAAATTCAATCAATCCTGGTGTACCCCAGGGTTCAGTCCTCTCTCCGACTCTATTCTTAATATTCATTAACAACCTTCTTTGTCTCATACGCAATCCAATGCGTATCCCTTATGGATAATACACTTGACTTCGCTTAGTATTTAACGACTCAACAGCTAGCATCCCGAGCTGTAGAGTCTGAAGGAGTGTTCACACAGCTTAACTACGATCTTGATCCAATCATCAAGTAGGGGCAAAAAACCCAGAGTACGAATGCCTTTGGCTCTCATTCGTAACCTAGTTATATACATATATGTATCTGTGGATTCGACTCTTGGCATTATTTTTATAACATATCTGACATTTAGACAGTTTGGTCTAGACAGTAACAAACAACACTTCTCCGGTTACAAAAGCCAGAGGTCGTGCACGTGTGTCTCTTCCTTATACGTACATAGAAGGTCCATCAAAGTAAAGTATGTCACATCATTGTGTGACTCTCAAAAGCCATAAGTCCAAAAATGTCGGTTAGATTCCTCATTCTATGATATGCGGAAGTTTTTGCACAGACTGTTTGCAAAAATCAACATTCAATTTAATTTAAAAAAAAAAAAAAACTCCAACCATCCATTGTCTCATTGTGTGTGTTTGTACAGGTGCTGCTTTATTATTTTCACACGACGGACCGGCTCAATACCTCGTGGAGTGTGTTAGGTTGACCTTAAATCGTATTAAACAGAAATGCTGTTTGCATAATCGATTGCGGATCATAAAGTAGGTGATAATTATTTTTAAACTTGAGTTCTTGTTCCACACCAAAATGGTGCCGGTCGGTGGTGACAGTAGACCCATTAAGCTTGAGTGCTTTTCCATTCACCATTTCCTAGAAACCCCACATAGACATGTCAATGTCCATCGGATTACCCAACCAAAATAATTACATTCTGGTGAGAAAATATGCCTTCCTCTGGGTAAACATTGGAAAAAAAAAAATTACCACCATAAAAACCTTCAAAGTGACACAGTGTAAACAACACCTAATTGAAATTTTGCCTCAAAAAGTTAAAAAAATTAAAAAAAAATAAATAAAATTTCTTGAAGCCACTGTGATTGTGTTTGTGTATGCGCATGAGCTGTCAGGCTTGTCTCAGAACAAACGATTTGGTTTTTCTTTTTTTTCCCCCGGCGAATTCATCCAAAGAGACAAATCAACCCTTCTCAACTAAACCGGCACGGCGGCAGGCAAAGAGAGACGCTCTTTCTTGATTTTTGATTCTCTTCAACAATTGTTTGCAATGCATGGCGAAACGCGTAACTAATACTTTTTTCACTCCTTTCTTACAGATTGAATAGAATTACAACGGAAAGAATGCATCAACCACGTTATAGTCCAGCCCCTCAACCGCAGGTAGGAGGCCTAGCAGGCATGCGGCCACCGGCGCAACTTCCTCGGCCACAAACTTTTACAAACGTAAGTAATAGCATTAGAAGAGTGTATGTGGCAACATGTTAAGGGAACGTTTCATTTCATTTCCTTTCCTTCCGGTGTAACGTAGTGTGGAAGGCGAAAAAAGGGCGACCGTATCCGCTTGGCCTTATTTTCTCAAATCCGCACACGCATCGAGGCACTGCAGATGTTGCAAAGTCAAACGGATTGTCAGAAATCGGAACTGTATGCGAAGTTTTTAATTAAAATCGAGAAGCAGCTTGCCTTGTGCGGTACCTATTGAATGTATGCATGTAGGTAGGTAGGTTCAGTGGCCTCTCATCACGCAATAGCTGTGTCTTTTCGTGAAATTCTCTGCCGAGGAGGGTTCAATTCTTGAAATATCTCAACTTGTTGCATGTATTTTTGGCACGCACGCATGACGGTGATCTACTGTGAAACGGCAGCGAACTCTTACGATCACGAGATACACCGAGTTTTCCCCCATTTCCATCTCCCGGAAGTTTCAGGTAATGTAGTCTGCAGCCCCTCCACCAGCTCCGATCCGCCCACAGAGCACAGATACTGGTTTCACACACACACATATATACACACAGATATAGTTTTGTGTGCAATGCTGCGGCGCAAGATTCTATTTTTAGCCACAGCATGGCATGGTATGCTGTAGTATCTGTTATGTACCCCCAGAGGCATGAATCTTTGGCTAAAAAACCCATAAAACTCGTGCGTCCGTTAGATTTTTACGACGGTTTTTCGCGGATCCGCGAACTGATGCATTAGTAGCGGCAGAGTGAAATCACAAAGTCATGTGGCGCATCAGTAGTGGGAATGATGTTGGCCAGACGAAGCCACATCAGTGTGACTGTTACGCTTGTGTTACCTTTCGACAAAGAGCGAGATGGAACACTTGTGAGCATGCCTCTGGCGTTGGGTCATGATGCCAGGCCATGCTATATGCCGGCCGGCATAGATAGTATGCCATTTTGATGGTTCAATCGAATGGTGGTGGGAGGTGGGAGTCGAATGTGGTAGTGATGCATTTACACTTTTTTATTTTTTATTTTTTTTTGTATTCGACTGAACTCGACTTCGTCGTGTCGTCGTCGTCGGCATCGTCATTTGGATGTTGTAATACTAATCCACTTAGCTGCAGCACCACCAGCGATAGCGACAGAGGCAAGTGGATTGAAGTGGGTAAAGGTGACTGCTGCAATTCGATGGAACGAGCTTTGATTTTCTTTTTCTCTGCGCTGTGTAAGCTGTAACCGGATGAAATTTATTTAACTTGTGGCCATTTGGATGGAAATTCGAGAGAGAAGAGATACCGGTTGGGATTCAAGAGATTTTTTTTTTTTTGATTTTTTTTGGTTGTTTGGTTAATTAAGGAGTTTTGTGTGTGTGTACCTTTTTTTTCGATGACGGCGGGAATTGAATTGCAAAGGTGTTACGATGACGAGGGCTAATTATCGGGCGGAATCAAGTTGAGACTGGTGAAAGGACCTGCTATTCAGATGGCGCAAACAAGTGAGGAATGCAAGCGAGCGAGCAGTTGAAGTCGAGTTTGTTATGACGAACTGTCTGAAGTGTGGGCGTGATACCTACCTACCTACATATACCTAGTATCCAGTTTTTAGCTGGAAAGTGGATTTCAAGTCTTATTATCTCTTGGGCATCTAATTAAAGAGGGTTTTAACACTAAGTATCGTTACATCATGTACTTAATTGAACAATTTGTAAAAATATGATATAATTCGATGGAAAATTCGTGAAGGCGTTGAAAGAGATATGTACAGTGATCCTGGTCGTTATGTAGCATGCAACATCCTTTAGTACTTACACCTATTACTCGTGCGTTGGCGATATACGCCGAGTAATATTTAGTATTGCCACGAACCTACTCTATGTTGACTAAAATGTTTTATTTTATTATTTTATTATCCTTAACTATGTATTATCATCCTTAGCATCCTTAGTAGTATGAAGCATGAAGACAGCTTTGAGTAAGGTACATCTGTAGCTTTGATGATGGTGAATCTTAAACTGTTAGAATCACATACTAATAGCTGCTTTCTATTGGAAATTCCAAAAGTGGCGATAAATCAGCTGTTGACGTCAACTGCGGTTATGTTCGAAAAGAATTTGCTGTCATTTTATGACAGATGTATTCGATAAGGTCCACCATTTAATTAAAGAAGGCAACACATTTGCACAGCATACCAGGATTACTACAATCTATCACCAAAACACGTTATTTGAAATTTATGGTTTATTTTCGGGGCCAACTGGAGCCATATAATGTTGAATTGTTTGGAAATGTCAAACAACTATGACATGCAGATGCATATCTTTTGTTAAAATGCGCTATGCGGAGCTCTACTACTAGGATGCAATAGTTTTTGCATATCCAAACCTCATGCGGTTCGATCAAATGTTTCCATTGATTTTTTAACCGAGGGAACGAGATGTATTTTCATGTACATATTCCGAATTACTGGAAACTGAAAGCCGTTGAATATTTCTTTTCTGGCAGTGAATTGCAGGGTTTGTTCGATCTGTAACAAAATTTTTTGATACTTGAATTTGTGGATACTTATTCTTTTCTTATCATCCCTTGTGGGGATCGGGCCTCAACAAAGCTTACGCACTATCGTGTTCGTCATTTCAACTTTCTTTTTGCTTCAACTTTTTTTTGGAATCATTCCAAAGATCCTTCCTTCTTTTAGATCCTTCTTCAACCATTCTACGCTATCCCTTCGGATAGCGTGTTTGGCAACATAACACCGATTGAGATGCGATTTGACCAACAAATCATTAACCTTAACAGTTGCGCCAAGGCCCTGTTAGACATGTTAGTAGTTGCAGATCGGATGGCGCTGAGCCTGTTGCTAAATTTCCTAAAGGTTCAGATATTTTTAGGCAGATTGTTGCTTGGGTTTTAGGAAAGATAAAGTTCCAAAATATTTGCAAAGCCTCGTAGATTATTTAAAACGTGTGTGGATCCTTCCAGCACCAGAGAGAGAAACTGCAGCTGACGGTACAGGCTTCAACTTGTCTTATGGCCTATAATTTTCCAAAAACTATGCTTTGTGTGTTTGTTTTCCGCAGGTCTGAATGGAAGACAAACTTACCATTGGAAGATACCTTTGGTCAAGCTTCAAAATAAAATAACTGGTACTTCACTGAGCTTATAGCAAGATAGCGGTTTCCAAGTGCGTCCGCCACCATGAAACCCGGATGTTTATTTGAACTATTGTTTACCAAAGCTGGTACTTTCAGTTTTGACTTCAGACAAAACCAAGAAAGTGAAGTTCGAAAATCGTTGGCGAATGGTCACCTTAATCTTCAAGTACATATGTACATACATATGTACATAGTGCCGCCTCTGTATTGATATAAGGAAATTTCTAAACCTTAACAAGGTTGCCACTTCATTAGTTCAAGAGAATGTGTAATTGAAGTTGTTTTTTGTTCGACAAGCTTATCTTTTTCCAGATCCTGCTAGCAACTAATGTGAAAAATGTTTGCAGTAGCACATTCCTGATCGCTCTTCAATTTTATAGTCGTATTTTGTCGCAACCCTTGAGGAATTTAGAAAACCTTTTTGATTCAAACATTCCACACAAGCTTCATGTATTCAAATCAAATTGAATGGCCCTCTTAAAACTCCTAAAAATTAATGACTTGGCATATTATTCACTGAATAGAGCATTCTACATATAATCTCTTTGTTCTTTTATTTTATTTGACTTTTTGCCTTTTCCAAAACCATACGTATGTAGATATATAAATATATGTATATATGTATATGGCATTAATGTAAACCATGCAAAATATATTTTTTTAACTCCAACGCCGCCATCGTCAGACGGAAGGCAAAACTAAAAAAAAAAAAAAAAAGTGACAACCATGTTACACAACACCCAGACGGCCTGGATTTTTTCGGCGTTTGATTTGTAGTGACATCGAGTTAAAACAAACAAAAAAAAAAAAAGAGAGAAAAACAGAAAAACTTCACTTCGTGGATATGAATAATTAAAATATTTCAAGTTACGTACAAATTACTCACATGGCATACAGTAGTCATGCGATATCCAGGGCAGACTTCGATAGCTCATCATGAGATACATATAAGAAAATATTCAAACTGAGCGAAAAATTTATATCAATTATGATTTAATTGGAAAAAATACAACACGTCAGGATAATCCCCATCCAATCCTTCGGGCTGAACCATGTCAATCAGACGTCAGTTCATCGGCGCTGGCAAGAATACAGCTGGTGATGGCAGAGCATGTCTGTCACCCTCAAAAGGTTACAATATTGGGCCAATAACACCTTGTTAATTACAGTCACAGTCACAGACTGATTTCGACTGACGACGGAAGTAACCTTTCGTTGAGCACATCGACCAGTGTGTCCATCTGTTGATTGAATTGTGGAATTAACCATTACAGCGAACATGGCCATTGGAAATCATTAAAATTGGCAAAAAATATTGCAAATTAATTGAAAATTAAATCACATCGTCCTGTGCATCTCCTTGTCGGGTCCTGTCCAATACCTCATAGGAGTGGGTGTGTTGTATACGATGAAGCGAGAGAGAGTGGATTGCAATTAAATTATTAAATAAAATTAAAGTTATAACGAACAATCCGAAATATGTACATACATCTAGCATTTCACCAACAGATGACACTACAACTATGTACTACAAGTTCGCTCTACAATTAGAGCTATTATCACTCTGGTCACGTCGCTTTAAAGTTGCACATTAAAATGACACAACTGCCACGTTTGCATCTGCTGACTTGGGGGGCGGGCGATGGGGGATGCCTGCTGTACTGTTGCAGCGTCATTGGTCAGTGGATATTTTTAATTCAACTTTTTGGAACAGAACGTGGTGCTACTATTTCAATTGTTATTCTCCTATGTGTGCACTGTTTTAGTTTACAAATTCAGGATTAAGGACTATAGGTGGAGGAATGTTCCAGTTGCGGACCGAAACGGCATTAGTAACCATTTAGTGTAATTTGGGTATAATCCATGTAAAGGCGACTGTTTGGGTGGGGTATCGAATTTATGCTTTTTAATTGAAATTGATTAAAGTGCTATACGAGTATCCTTCCAACATTTTAATGAACTGGAAACAGAACTGGTGTAAGTACTCGTATAATAGTATATTCCGTGAACGTGTCGGAGTTTCAAAACACTCCAGAGCCCCCAAACACACTATCTGATCTTCTGAAAAATGAAAAGGAATAGGAAAAGTTTTTCCATAATACATAATACAAAGTTTCTGCCCGCTTGTCGTTGATAGCCCGCTTAAGTATTTTAATAGGCAAGGCATTGAAACTATAGTTTATGCAGGCGCATAACAATCATAGTCATTGACTGTTTTAGTGTTGCACACAAACGAAAAGAGATCCTTCCATAAAATATCGTCCAACATCAACATCTCTAGATCTTCCAAAGCATCTGCCGAAAGCATTGTCCCTCAAGATTATGCTATATGTATGTATGTACTTTCGCAGCCAGATCGATAACATTTCTGTCATGAAAAGATCAATGAAGATCTATGGCAAGGATAATGAGGCCACAATAGTTAGGAAAACAGTAGTAGGACCACGCTTAGAATGAATTTGTAAATATAGCTAATTCCATAAACTATGTCCTGATTGTGAGATGAAAACCAAAGCAAGCATCCATTGTAGTTTCCATTTCGCAGATGATCGAACGTCTGACAAACATCCGAGAGTATAACTGTCCTGAAAAAGCTTGTCAAAACAAAAATTGCCCTTCGAATACGGCATTAAAGACTAGCCACCTTCCATTCTTGTATAGAATATAACACTCACACGAGCGGTTGTGAGGTTAGGTCTTGGATCCCGTGGACCTGTTGCGCAATGTTAAGTGCTAAAACGAGACGTCCTTCTATGAATGTGGCGATAACACTCAAGGTATTCACAGAAGTGGTCGAGAACAACTTAGTTATTTTCTGTTGGACTCTACCTAGATGTTACTGCGTTGAAAATAAAAAAAGCTCGCAACGCTACATATTGTCCTTAAAAGTTGCCGCATTTTCCAGCTAAACCTGCTTTAAAATATTTCAGAAAATCAGTCAAATGTAAGGACTGTAATCGAAGACGGTTTTGTAGATGTTTATAGGTCAATAGTCAACTTTCTGTATTGTCTTTCTCACTTAACGGGCTTCCGACCCGTGAAGAGTCTCTGTCTGAGACACCGCAGCTTTCCACTCTTTTCGATTCCAGGCTTCAAGTTGTCCAGATCAAGCGCTCTGGCATCCGCGATAGCTTGAATCTCAAAATGGAGGTTTGGTCTTCCTTGTCGTCTCGAACCTGGGGGTTGTAACAGCTTATTATAGAGTTCGCGGTTGTATCTTCTACTCCATTCGCCCTCCTCGCAAACGGGACGGTGGACAGATGCTTCTTTGTTTGTTGACAATATGTACTTGGTTTTGTCCTCATTCATCAAGGCCAATCCAACCGATGTTGTCGATGTCGTCTGCGTATCCTAGCAGCTGGACATATACATTTGTAAAAGATAGTGCCTTCCGTGTTAACACCTGCCCTGCGCTCTATCTATTCCAGCACGAGACTAAAGATGTCATGTGATAGCGCATCCCCTTGCAACTGCACGCAAGAACTGCAAACATGGCTTGTGTCAATATTGCAAAGTTTGTAGCAATCAGCACTAGACTGCTCGTACATTGTCATACCTATACAATGTAAACGAAAAGCACACTCTTTACTTTTTCTTTGACATTAGGCAAACGCTTTTTCGATGCTGAGTTCTCATAGACATGAGAAATTTCTTGAACATCCCAGGCACTTCCCTTCGATATATTATGTATTATATATATGTACCTCGCAATGACTGCTTCTATATATTTTGACGATGATTATTGCATAGTAGTCTGACCAAACTCGATATCGAAAAAATATTCAAACGAAGATATTATGATATCATTGGAATCAAACACAAATGATGAAATAATGAAAAATTCTATAGTCACAACCTCATGCCTCCCATTAAATAAGATCCACCATATCTGGCAGCATTTACCACTTCAATTGAAACATCCCTCTAAAGAGAGACACTCTTCGCATGCCAGATTTCTCTTCTAACAAGTGTTGCCATGACTGCATGGGCTCTTTCAACCCAATACAATGACTACCTATGCGCATGTTTGAATCATTTTCACCATATTCCCCATATTTATACGAATCTGCAGACAGTCAGAACATCTGTTAGACACACGAGAATACGCCTCAGGGAGAGATTCACCCAACAAACACACTGACTGTCTATTAATGGCTGACGTATCTATAATCACCACCGCTTCTCAATGCGAGAGTTTAATGTTGAAAAATAGAAATGAAAAATTTTTGCGAAAATGTTGGTCTCTCTTAAATTTTGCGGAAAATCTGCACCACGTTTCATCTCTAAACTAAACCTTGAGAGCGTAAAGAAAATTTCCCACCAATAAACGAGAGAAAATAGAAGCAACAGAAAACTCCACCACGCGAGCACCAGCACCAGCAGCAGCACCAGCAGCAGCGGCACCAGCAGCTACATCCGAATCATCAGCAGCACCCAAAACAGATTGAATCTTGCTGTTAACTGGGAGTGGCATACAGGCACCATAACGTGACGACATCTAACACCGTGATGACACTGTAGTCTCTCGCTTCTTCTAGCAAAAAGTTGTAATAAAATAGCCAACAAATTATCGTTAAACAACGAAAAATTGTAGAAAATTTTATCAAACAACCAGAGTCATTTCTAGCGAATCTCGTAAGTGTGATAAAAAAGATACAAGTATCTATAGAAAAAAAAAATCAAACGAATACCTAATAGCGGCAGTCGCGACGATAAGTGGTTGACAAGCGAAACATTCGTGTCCGTGGTCGGAAATCGGAATTCTTTCGATTTTATTTAAATTTAATCAAAAAAAAAAAAGAAGAAAAATAAACATATACATATATAAATATACCCTGTGCTGTAGAAAAAAATAGAAAATAAAAGAAAATTCTTTAAAATTAGCTTGCTTGCTTAAACAAAATATCTAAATGGTGCTTAGTAAATAAATACAAAGTTATATATATATTTTAGAGATAATAGATTCCATGTTTTACGGTGTTTATACCACTTTTCTCAAAGAGAGCTAGAGTAAATCGTTTATAGCGATTCATTTTTAGACAAATTTAAACAAATTTTCAACAAAAAAATATCTAGGAACCATACTCGTAGATTGTATGTAAGAGTAAAAGATTGCTCCTGCTTTTTCGTAAATTAAAAACAGAGTTTAAAAATTTTGTGTAAGTCGTGTCGTTTAGAATATACTTAAATTAAATAAACAAAAATAGTTCCAAATTATAAGTCAAGTGTTGTATAGAAAAATCCCGCAAAAATCGTTCCTTAATCCGTATCCAATAGATACAAATTTAAATTAACAAAAGTCGTTGTGAAAACATAAGAAATAGTAGTCTGTTCAGTGAGTGCTAAGAATTATACTTAATAAAAATAGTAATTGTCGCTTAATTCAATATTAAATTGAGAAATACTTACATAGTGAAGGAAAAAAGCCGGTGTTCTGTTAAAAAATAAGTGTAAAACCTCCTAGAATTCGAAAATTAAATTCCAAAACCCTCTACTAGTTATCTAGCAATCAGCATCCATCGCATAGTGCAATATATTAAATAAATACAATTTAAAAACAACGTTAAGTGAGCTACAAATACAAAAAAAACCGCTAGTAGAATTTCCTAATATCGTGCAATATAAAATTTTAAAAAGAAATCTATAACGCTATAAGCAAACAACATTTAATCAATAAGGTTATACATAAAATTAAAAAAGAGATAAAATTGTCTACAAACCTAAAATACAAAGTTGCGTATAGAAAATTTAAAGTAAAATATTAAAAGTAAAGTTATATTCAAAAATTTACAAATACGATCCACATCCTTCGAAAAGCGTGTAAAATCGAAGATATCGAAAATTTCATTTAAAACACCAAACGAACGAGCTTCACTACTATTCATTCAACTAACTTGCATCTATCTGACGAGAATCTAACCAAAGACTCTCCATAGCTCCAAGGAACGAGACAAAAAAAAGTTTTTCCACCCAGTTAAACGGAATACATTTACAACGGAATCTTTTAACTTAAACGGCTACAGCCTGATTGCGACACCGAATACCGCTCCTTGTGTTTATTGCATTGTGCCTGTTTTGGTAATAAACTTATTCTCTAGACATACATATATTTTCCATATTTTTTTTATTTTATATAGTATATTGTATTACATCCTCGGGGTGATTGTATCCCACCGTTGATTCCATGAAAGTAAAACAACTTGGAACTGTTACTTGGTTTAATAAATTCGCACATCATTTCGGTAATGACCTTTTGTCTGCTGTTTGTTTTTTTTTTCGTCCTGGCCCCGGATGGTACTTTTATGATGCCCTTCGTTTTTGTGTACAATTTTGATTATTTTTTAGGTAAAGTATGACTCGAAATGGGATGCGAGATTTTATTGCATTATTATCTACTTAGGTTAGGTGTAAGGTTCGTTTGTCTATAAAGAAGTGGATCTAAAGTGAAAATAAAACTGCAAATGGTGTTAGGAGGAGATAGGAGATGCCTCTCTAGCCATTAAAGTTTAAGGCATCGTTGTAAAACAAAATGAAATTGGGTGCCTCGGGTCGGAAGATTGTATCTTTTTTATTTCGTGTAAATCGAAGTAAGTAATATTTTAAGATATTTCTTTTGGATGACAATTTTTTTGCGAGAGGATGGAGTCCTTCTTGGAAAAGCATAATAAGCATGGTTGATTTCCTTGTATTTCTGATATTGTTTGAAGGGAATGTGATACTGTAACTTTCTTAGTATAGTATTCCTCATTGGAACCTCGAGCGATACTTACATTTCTGTGTTCTTAAAGCACATTAAAGTCGAATGGGATTGATAAAGTTACCACGTTTGTACATACATATCTTTTAACAAAAGTTAGTCCTAACATGATGTTTTTTTTAAAAATGACATCATGTTCCAAGGACAGTCTGGGCGATAGAGTCTCAAATATTTGCGATTTACATATGTACTTATCGAAGTCTCGACCTGTGAAGTCTTTTCCTGTGACACTTCGATCTTCTACCCCTTTCGATCTTGGGAACGTTCCCAGTCTTCCTTGTCTCCTTGTCGTTTTGAAGAAAAAATGTCTAATCATGCCACCATGCTAAGGTGCACCATACAGTGAGAAATTTGGTAGTTGTTCCACATTGGTTCTTACATTGTCTTCCCTTCATGTGGACAGTACAAAAATAACGTTTATTTTCTTAAGATGTTCGGATAATTACTTAACGTTACCCTTGGAGTCCCTCAAGGTAGTCTCCTTGGTCCTCTATTCTTCCTACCGGCGGTATTTTTTAGGTGTTCTGTCACAACGAACTGTTAGAGACAGTTTTCAGCGGCTTTCTCATTACCGATTCGACTATTTCGTTATTTCGACGCTTGACGAAGCTGGACTTTTTTTTTACAAGCGCTCTGTTTTGGGTGGCAATGGGTTATCAATAAACTCTTCTTGAAGCAAGATTTATTGGACGCTAATTCGAGTGAGGTGTTTATACTCCCATTCCAAGAAAAATAAGCTCGATGAAGGCTTAAGCTTTTGAAAATACCGCTTCAAAACCTACATAGCACCTCCTCCCAGCTCCTCATATGGATAGGCGTAAAGTTGATGATGATTATGTTGTCCTACTATTGGTATTAAAAGTGGATGTGGGTCGTTTATTAATCATGTCTTTAGGTTCCTAGATACTTTAATGCTTTTATATTGCATTTAGTGGTCCATTAAGACCCATTCATATTAGACTTCCTGGGTTTTTTTTTTGACACGTGTCAGTTTGAGGAAGTTTCCTCAGTTTTGACTTGTGTGAGTTGTCCACCGTAACGCGTTACCTAGTCGCGTAATAGGGGAGCGACATTCATCGGTAACGCCTTATCCTGTGAGGGTATTCTAACTCCTCCTAATTTCATTACATCGACTTTTATGAACTGCACCCAATCATAAGCTGTTATCACGTTGAAAGATACGGCATCCAGTTCGTAATCGGCTGAGGTTAAGGTTATGTCGATGATTGCTAGTTGAATTTCAGATTCTTGAATATTGCTATTTGTATGTTTTACCTCCAGACAGATACTCATTCAAAAATATCACAGCGACGCGTGTTTGTCTCTAAAGTATTTAATTCCTGAAATCGTCATCAAACCTCATGACCCGACCGAATCACGATAACGTCAGCAGCATGGACCATGTGTATTGTCTTTGATTTGGAAACTTAAATTTATTGAGTGATGTGCCATCTGCCTTTACATTTGCATCCATTCTCATTTTTCTCTGTCGTCATCTTTAACTCTTCGCTGGTATGTACATATGTTTATATGTAGGTACACATGTCTATATATGAAACAGAAGGACATCATCCTAGGTCCAGTAGAATATTAAAAATATCCTTGGTCACCTTGTAGATGTTTTTTACCTTACTTAACTGGCTGTAATTACGCATGCAAAAAAAGAAAAGCACCCTTAGGCGAAGAAAACCTACCCTCTGCTTCATCAATGTCATTTTTTGAATGGCACCGATTTTTCTTCGTTAAAGACATGAAAATAAATATACTTACCTCAAAGATAATTTATTGCTTGCTATGTATACGTAGCCTAACGATGAAATATATTTTTTCTTAAATGTGTTATGGTGTTCTGAAGATTGTACGTGTATATGACTTTTCTTAACTCCATTAAGGATTGTAGTTTGATCTTTCCAGGAGGCAATACATATAAAAAAGTTTCCCATTTATCCACATTTCACATAAAAGGAGAGCATCGTAGCATCGATAATGCTTCTCGGTGTCTTTTTATTACGATAACCTATCGGGAGGGTTTTTAATGGTTGGACAGGACCTTTCTGTAGTTCTATAACTTCCATCAACATCAGTCGGATTTCTCGGATTCACCATTTAAAATTTCAAATCATTGTCTTCTACCAATCCTTTTCGTTTCTTCTCATTCGCAAATAATCCTTAGTCCCATTCACCTTCACAGTGTGCACTAAAAACTAAGTATTTTTGCTGAGTTCATCGTGTCCTTACAATCCTATCAAGAACCTAATCAAAACTAACAAAACCTAATCAAAAGGAAACACAAATGCGTCTAGCTGCCTGCCTACTTCTTAGGTATTTCAAGGGTGGGATACTTCCCCATACCATCTGTGTCGCTGAAGTAATCAACGAAACGAAAGTTATACATTTCTAGAATCAACCGTATCCATTTAATTATTTTTTAAGTTTAAATAACAAAAAAAAAAAAAGAAAAAAGTTTTCTCCCTTCTCCCAAAAAAAAAACAACCAGTCACATCCAGTAATTAATTTTAATTTCCGCATTGCAAGGATAACAATTAGAAAAGCAAAAGTAACAAAAAAATATATATGTATGTATATATGTATTTAAACGGAAATTCTGAAAATTTGTCGTCCTTCCTTCTCTAATTACTTCTTAGACGTCTTCTCTCCCATAAGTACCGAAAAAACGTGCTCATTCCTTCTGCTGTTCGTCGCATTCCCTTGTACTACCACTAGCATCACTACCATCACCTCGCAGAGTATCGCAACCGTTTAACCGTCAAGAAGAGGCAAATAAAATTATGGTAGTAATTCTGGATCCTAGAAAAGCAAGTTTCACAATAATGGTAAATACCTATATAATAACAAATTGGTTGTGTACGCGAGTATTTGTATGTATAGCAGAACCGAACCGAACAACCGTACCTATAGTAGAAGTCGCAGTTTGAGAAAGTATCTATCTATCTGTATCCGTTGAGAATTGAGAATTTCTACAGTTATAACGTTATGTTTCCCGTTTTTGTATACATATATCTTTTTTTTGTTATCCATTTCCTATTGCTCCTCCTTGTCTGTCTGTCTGTCTGTTTGTCTGTCTGCCTGACGACTGGTGGTTACTTCTCTGTTTTAGTTAATTGCTCGTTGAAATTCCGTTTATTGCATTTTTAATTTATTTTCCTTTTGTCTTAACTTAATTTCATGGTTTATTCTTGTTGGTAAAATTTAAAGAAATATTTTATTTATTTGTTTCTCTGTTTTTTTGAATGTCTTTACATTTCAGATTCGTTTTGCAATATTGGAATTGCATAGATATTCGTACATATTGTAGAAATCTATTTTCTAATAAGTAGGTAGTTGTGGTCAGAGTAATTTGGATTGATATTTTTATCGCTTGGGCATTGTAGTAAAACGCGGCTTCTTATGCATAGTCCTTCAGATTGAGAAAGTAATCAACTTACTTTTATGACGCCGTAAACGGAGAACATTAATGTTTGCCATAAACATGGTTCTACCAAAAAACAAAAAAAGAAGAAGAAGTTGTTGTTAAGCATGTATGTTCAATTAGTTAAGATGTCCAAACTTGACGTGTGTTTGATTGTAATAAATAATTTGGCTTTAACCTGATTCCTAGAGCCTGATTTTTGAAGATACTTTTCCTAAGTAGAATGAGATTGCCTTTCGGGTACTTTGGCTAAAAGTGTTCTTCTATACTCTTAGCCATAAAGTGACCTTACTATTATGAGTGAAGAAGTCAAGGAATTGCGTGCTGGCACTGTATTTCGTTTCAGAACACCCAATTCGACGGTGTCGGTTGGAGAGAAGAGACCTCCACCGAAGTCTTACGATCCACAGGACAATTGTATAAAATGGTTTCCATCTTCTTGGGATTATCGATGAGGAAGTCTGTTGTGGGGTTAATGTTGCAGTGCTTAGCTTGTTTTCTACTTTTTTTTTATGCTTTTAGAGTTGGCAGGAACTAGGCTCCAGCTTTTGAACCGATGCATAGCTTAAAAACTAATGACGGACTAATGACTAATGACGGACTAATATGTCCTGGGTAAAGAAAAACGTTATATCTGCTACAGATATCTTTCCCGACTTGGTTATCATTGCCAATCATCTCTGATAGAGCTTCAGTTTATTATTCAAATGTGCAAGGTGCCGGGGCGTTGGGTCATTTCAGGGAACTGTAAGACTGATGAAATCTTCAGAGAAGAGCTAATCCTTGACAATACTAAATACTGACCAAAGCTGAGTGTGAAACGCTCTAAGAAGTTGATTATTCTCAATAGACTGGATATGTATTAGCGTTACAATAGGTGTCCTCAGCGGGCACTCTCTAATAAGCAAGCATGCAAGAAGGCTTGGAATATTCTGGAACGATTTTGGTTGAAGTTGTTTGCACGAGAAAGAGGAAAAAATTATTCTCCACCTTCTTTGCACAGCTCTCCCACAACAGAAAACTTTACTGAAGAGCCTTCTACGTCAACGATCTAGTCAGTCTAATAAATGCAGATATTAGAAGCCTCTTTTGCTTCATCAGAAGCTTAAATTGGTTTAGTGAGTAGGCAAGGGAATTTTTTTTTTCGAAGGTTCTTGTATCAGAATAGACCTACATGTGTTGGTTTAGTCGGCAGGCTCCAAAACTTACTTATGTACCTACCTACCTAGGCTCCTGCATAAACTGGTTGGAAGGTAGACTACAAACGCAACACTAATCTAGGAGCCACTTCTAAATTGGCATAGAGGAATTCTAGGAATCTTCAAAAATCCTCTGATGTCTACCTAGTTACCCGATGGATCCAGATGACAATTGGATTACATCTAGGAAGGAGTTGATTAATCTCTTACTGGATACTTAGTACTTACTTTTCTTGTTGTTCCTCCACTGCTGTACGCAAAACTGAGAATATATCCTTCCCATCGGGCAATAACTCCCTAAATATAGTAACTACTGAAAAACTCTTCTGGGTCATGCGCGATATCAGAGCACTGAAGTCTAAAGGAGCTGGAGCATCATAAATGCTGCAACGCAATAATCTGAAGATACAGTGCTTCCTTGCATTGATGATGATGATCATGATGAGTCCTCTGTTTTTGTCGGCAATCCACAACCAGGAACAGAGGTAGAAGTCATCTTCTAGGAAAATGCTCCCATGTACAACCATGTCCATGTCTCCAACCTATCAGCCCATCCTCCTTTCTGCTGAAAGCACTCGGAAGGTTGATCGATATCCATCTGCGCTAGAGCAGCTGCAATGGCAATCAAGTTGTTACAGTCTCCTACATTCCTGAGTAGTAAGATCTACAGATCTCTGACATAAATATCTAACAAATTCAAATCCGAGGTAATGGGTTAGTACCACTTGGAAATCTCTAAGTGGAAACTTCGCCCAATCAATTGCTTACAGGCAGGATTTTTAACGGCTGGACGGATCATCGTCTAGAAGACTTGTCAGTTATGGCACACCACAGGGTGGTGTCTTATATCCATCTCTTTTTGAAACTAAGGGTTAATGAGCTTCTAATCTAAGTTTCTGTTTTACCTAGATAAATGTTGTCTAGCTATCAGGTTGGTCATTGGTCAATCCTAGTTAAACTGAAAACAAACAATTACACTTCAGCAAAACAGAGATGTGATCTAGACTTCTGGACAATAACTTCTACCCCCTATGAGACTGTTCCAAAACTGAAAGTGGGGTTGGATGCGGCGTCGTCTTCGATAATCGTAATCTGGGTATATCTTTCCATCTGACAGGAAGCCTTGGTCCTGGTTGAAGTGTAATACAATATCTGTTAGATTTAGATTTTAACATTATCACAGACAGTCAAGTCCTTGGAATCGTGCCCATTTCACCTCAAAGGTCGTTTAAAAACGCAGCTTGTCTCTTTTGGAGATGATTGAACAGTTCAATATTGGCCTGTTCTGGGTCCCAAGTCATAGAAACTCTAGACAGAAACTGTCAAACTATCTTAATATCCAACTGGAGATTCTCTGTCAGCATGTCTTATGTTCCGATGGAAGTTGATCGTTTTGGCCAAAGAAATGTTGATGGGTTGGTATGAAATTTTGGGCTAGATGAGGCCCAAATAGGTTCTATGGATTCCAAGAGCAGTCATTGGAAAGAGCGCCTAAGATCTATGCGGTTTGAGTTGAGGCCATGCTCCTTAACATGGAGGAAATACATTTCACAGTGGGTGCATCTTTAGCACAAATGACTCTTTCAATGGACGAGTAAGATGTATTGATAATAGGTTCTAAAAGATGGTGTAGTGGTATGCGAGTCCATCTTTATTACGCGGTTGGAATTGTGGATACGAAAGCAACGCAAAGGTGTGATATCTTGAGTATAAAAACTTCTGATTCCCAGCTTTAACGTTGAAGGTTGACCTTAAGCCAGCAAAATATTCCTATGCTCAAACTTGGATCTAAATAATGCAACAAATGATGAAGTGAGCAAGGGAAAGTCTGTCTCCATCCCAAGCTTGGAAAAAGTCGATTCGTCATTCAAACCACTTAATGATTTTAAATTATTTGACGGAGATGACGATTCGCTGTTGTTGATCGAAAAATATGGAGCAAAGGTTTCGCAATTTGGTTGGTGTTTGGTATGGCACCAGTTGTTGCTTGGTTTGCTCTGTATGGCGAGCTCCAATTTGCTTGGTGGGTAATACTATAGCGATCCTCGTTTCTTTGTCGGATGTGGTGTTAGGTAAAAAATAATTGTCATCACAGTCCTAGGAGGACATTGTTGGAATTATTCTTGTGACATCAGTCTTGTGAAATATATGTTATTAAATACACAAAGTTCTTCAAGGTTCTGGTTTGCCTTTGACTTAATAGTCTTGTCTGTCGCTACGCTGAAGCCTTTCATTTCATAACCAAATCAGCTGAGGTACTTTTGAAATACTTGAATACATCTTTAACTATTCGATGGCTTTGTTGAACCTGAGCAATTCCTTCTTATCCCTTCATTAGCTTCTTAAAACATTTATACTTCTGAGCCAACAGCCGAAATGGGGTGAGATTTTTTACTACACATAATGTGACAACTCAAAAAAGTGACGATTTTTATGACTTCTCATGATTCTTCGTGACTTGGCATAGTAAATACCCAATATCTCAAGGTGTAACGCTAACTATTAGTGATATCGACGATAACCACTTGGCAGTTAAACCAGTATGATGCAGAAAATTTTCCAGATGGGTTTTCCCGATCATCAATCTTAATAGCTTTTAGCGATGCATTGAGTCGATTTGAATAGACTATTCGATGTGTTGCTGAATGTTCTGAGTGTTTTCTGAATTTCAGCGAAATTTTGCCTTTCATCCTGGATGTAGTAGTTTTCATTAAACGCCTAAAGGATATTTAATACAACCCGAAGTATTTTTGTAAGCTCATGTGAGGTAGTTGTGCAAACTCGTGCCCTCTTAAACAAAAGCAATTGCAATCCACAATTCACGGTTATGGCCCCAAAAGTGTTATTGCCTCCAACACCATAAAAAAAAACAAAACCGCCCAAAATCATTCTTTCTTAGCACATTTCCAATGCTAGTCATGTGCAGGCAACCAAGTCGTTAACCTCCACAGAAATTATAGCCGCCACAGAGCGTCTCCATCCCCTCCAAACCACAGTGGTTGGTTCGTGTTCGTTCCTATACAGCCAAAAGTCAAAGCGCCAAACAATAGGCCATCATAATAATAATCATCAAATGCAGAAGCGCCAAGATTATGAATCCCATAGCCGGGGCCCATCATTCACGTGTAAATGGATCAAGTATCTCCACGACACGATATTAGATGTAACGCGATACGATATACTTGTATGCCCGCATGTGGCACCGTCGAACAATATCTCAAATTTATTTGTTTGCGACATACATCGCATACAAAGTGGATGATTAAATGCGTTCTACCATATCTACCATATCGCCGCAAGCTGTAAGAAATCGAAATATAATCCAAAGGACTGCTGCAGTGAGAAAAATCGCTAAGAAAGGATGACTCGAGTGAATACGAATTCGGGGATATAGAATGTGTATGTACTTCGGACAGATATAGGCAGCAGGCAGCAGGGGCGGCACAGCACATAGTAGGATGACATGGCAAGGAAAGAAATGTCAGGAGAAATGTGGAGAGTCATTCATTTTCCACCTCGAAGTTTTTCTCGTTTTTGTTTTTTTTTTTTTTCGAAAGCTGAAACGAGACACATGACATTCGGGATAGGAAAATCCTTTTATCTTGGAACAGAAAATAAAAACGAGAAGTACAACCAAAAACTCACTAAACAATTTTAATTTAGTCCGACGACTACAACGCTGACGATGAGGACGAGGACGAGGACGAGGACGAAGAGAGAAAAGGTGCCAGAAGAACATGCATTAAGCAAATTCATTCAGCTAAGGGGTTGGGTTGAGAGAATACCTCTGCTTCTATGTAGTTCAACACCACCATTACCATCATCGTTGTCTAATGGTGTTTCATTGTAGTATTCCTTTTATTCTCGTTTTTCCCGTTGTTAAACTTTTGTTTGTATGAACTAAAAAGTTTGCCAGCGCTACACTGTGTTATAGACGCGCAGAATAACAGGCCCCGCCACATACTCGTATAGGGTGGCTTCAAAGTGTTTGCGAAAATAATTTTTAGGGTTGAACACTTTGTCTAAATGGTTTAATAGAAATTTATAATGAATATATTTTGCCATAGCAGTTTAATCCTTAACATTTTCAGATGAAAGTGGGATTGGGTTAACCTTGCTGTAGACGAAAGGTGTTTTAGTAGCCATTAGGTGGAACTTGTAGTTTGTTAAAAGTTTTTTGAAACAAAGTTTCAAACCTAAACCTGTTTGCAATGAGTGGGAGTCAGCTAATGTAAGTTGGTAGGTACCATCGTCTTACTTAGGATACTAGGTACTCTAACTATGTATGTATGTATGTACATCTGCGGATAGATAGACTGACTAGCAGTCCTAAAATTTAGGAACAATAGTGGATAGAATATGACAGTAAGAATCTCTCAAAGTTGTTCGTTCCTTCACAGTTTCTCTACCTACAGCATTGTCTGATACCGGTCGTATCTTTACCGTACTTTTTGCATCTTTAACCATATTGGTGCCGTGCACCTGATAGTAGATTATTCCTAGATCCACTGACGGCAAGTTTCATCCACCATGGTATCGTTGTAGGTACTCACTAATAAGTCATTAGTGAAGCCCATCTTGTATTTCGAGTTATTTTTCATAGAATCGGATCTTGCACTTAACCTTCTGAATTTCCTGATAAAAATTATATTACATCCCCACGATCTTACCCATAGTAGGTGCATGTATCAAAATAATAGAAATTAAGAAACGAATCAAAAATTCGCTCAGTGCGAACGAGAAATCCAAGGACACCTGAGTTTCAAACTACTAAACCATAAAATCTGTTGTATCTTCTTTTTCCTTTGCTGGAAATGAATGAATACTCAAAGACGTAAGTCAACATCGACTGCTTGAACTGTGTCGTGTAGAATAATGAGAGTATATGCACATAATTCATAATTGAGCTCAAAATTATACTTTCAACCGAATTCTACGAAGATTTACAACAACCCGCCCGAAGGGCCTAATATTTTTCCTTTCAAGAGCATTATTTATGTTTGCAGCCACTTGAAGGATATTTCGGCCAATCCTCTGATCAGACTATTGAGCGGCAGTTCAAGTTTCGATTACTAGACAACACTAAAATTTTACACGGCCGTATCTATAGTGAAGGTCTGGCAAACATCCGAAAGTGCTTACAACAGTCAAGAAATACCAGCCCTTCAGAAAGGCAACTAGTTCCCCTCGATTCTGGTAAAGAATCAACAAACTGATTGGTTGAGAGAAGGTGGACCTTGAGCCTTATGTCGGCCTGTTGGGCCAATTAGTTGTATTTGTTTTCGTATCTTCTAAGCATTGTAGAGAAGTATCAAAAGATCTATCTTCATTTGAGCTATCTTTGTCAGTCAACTGCTCAGGAACTTAGCAAAAAAAAAAAATCGAGTCCCCTCTGATTGTGTTTTAACCCTTTTTGAGTTGCAAACTTGTTGATACATTGGAATAATCTGATTGCCAGTAGTGAGTTAATTTGAATCCATACTGGTAGATAGACCATTCCTATTAGAATGTTTCTGCGCATCACCTCTGGCAAAGAACCACAGTCAGCTTGATATATTGAAGATTTAATCCTGATATTAAAATCAAAAGTTATACTAAGTTTAGTCGAATAAATGTCTGCTCTGGATCTGTCTATCTGTATAGGTAAATATATATGAAATGATGCAGATCCTTGCAGCGTTGCTTCTGACGCGACGTAAGGCTTGCGAGGTTTCGACGTATCCATCTATATTGGTCTATGTTTCGCGGTGCACAGGGCTATTTCACCTTGCAAGCTGTTTCTTTGAAGAGTCGTACTAGATCAATTTTCTCCTCTTCTTTTTTGCCTAGTAATTATAACATGTTCGGTGATATTGCATCCCGTCCCAAGAGTCCAAAATCTTCTCTACAAGCTGGATTGAACATTTCTACCATGTTAGTACAAATCTTGCTAGTCTTTCTTTATGAGTTCGTTACGATTCGTATCTTATCCCATTCCAAAATGGCTCCTGATTTACTTTTAACTTCTCTTAAGTAAGAAACTAAGTTACACTTTAATTGAAGACACTAAATGGAGTCCCACAAGGCTGTATGTACGTATCTATACTGTTTATTTCGCCGCAAAGACACGCAGACTGTTTTTTTTTCTCACTCGTAAGTGTCTGACTTTATATTTAGATTAAAACAATTTTTCATTCTCCCTGCGATAGTACCCAACTGGTCCTCTGTATCTGTATCTTTTCATACTTCTGTTCTCAATTTTGCTGCAAATTTGTGTCCTCTTTGTCGTGTGATAAAATATTGATTACTCCTTTCGTCCAGAGTTCCGTTTTCAGCAAAAGTCTGTTGAAGTTTTTCTTTTTCCGCTCATATACGAGTACAAGAAAAAATCAAAAGAAAAGGATACAGTGCAACATAAATTTATTTTTTGGCCAAAACCAAAGCCGCCGTCATCATCGTCATTATCATTATCACTAGCTGTACTGCTGTACATGTGTGTGTGTAGGCTAGAAGGTAGCCTAGATATTTTATCCATCCCTACCTCTCTCCCTGTATTGTGTATCCTTTTTTTTCATTCATATTTTTTTTTTATTTCTGTGAACAGGAAAACGACCACAATTTGGTGGTTTTCCAAAAGTATCGTTCACCAAGAAGACGACGACGACGAAAACGACAAGGACTACGGAGACAACGGCGGGTATCGCTACTACATACTACTACTACTTCACATAAACAATATAGAATATTATTATTTTTTTGTCGAGCCAGAGAGAGGCGATACTTATGGTCGATGAATACCATGAATGAAATACTCAAACCACCAGAAATCTATTTGTCCTTTAGAGGAGTTGGTGGTACCCAAATGCACCTTCTCTTCTTTTTCCCTTGTGTCCTCTGCTTGCACAGGACAGAACGCTATTAGTACAGACATACATATAGTTCCACTCTTATGAACGTGAAAAAAAGGCTATCACTGCTCGTATTGTTATTGAAATACAAAAAAAAAAAAAAACAAGAAATAACTATAGCTACTGTGCATGCTCGTTGTAGATAGTTTTCAAGTAAAACTCATATATTATGCCAGGCCGAGGGGGAGATAGGGATGTTGACCGGTTTTCTTAAAATCCTCGTCCTTTTTTTTTGCGCTCTCTTATTCTGTACTTATGTATTTTTGTTTTTTTTTTTTGTAGAATGTTGGCCTGGAAATCGTATTTTAAGAAGCTTTAGATAGTTTATTATTAGTTACGTTGCAGATGTCACAGCCATAAAAACTTAGTTTCGATTCTTGTTGGATCGTAATTCGAATACAATCGTCCTCTAATTAATATTGACATTTCTTTTGGTCCCTACACTGGGGGGCAAGAGATTGTATCTCGAAATATTTTTTGTCCTAATAATTAATTTGGCAAACTGCCAGAGGTGAATTAAAAACGGAACATTTGTCAGTGCCTACATACGGAATTTATATGTACAAAGGAGCTGTGTTGAGGCAAAAGGGACTATGTACAATCTTCCAATTTAGATCTGACGTCGGAAAAGGGTTGCATCTGGAATGGAAATGTTGACATTTTGTTTTTTTTTGTTTTTTAGAATTAAATTCTTTGAAAGATGGGCAAATAAGATTTGCGCAAATTAGGATTACTTGTTCGCAGTGGACACTGACGTTAACAACAAAGGAATTTTAGTAATGGACCAGCGGAAAGTATCTAGTCAAGGAAATAAATTCCACAGAACCAGAAACAGAATTAATGGAAAGGGAAAGAAAAGGACAAGGAAACTAAGTGTTGTCGTATATTTGGTTTAAGAGATTTAATAGATCGCTTAAACCAGTTGAGTACGAGTATGTTTATGGTTTGTGGTCAAAATAGTGTACGTAGATACTTATCCTTGAATTTTGTACCCTTAACCTAACAATTGGTTTCATTTAATTAAGCCATATGCATCTGCTATTGAAGCGGAGATTTATGCTTTTTCAACCTTTAGTCTCTTGACAGCTTTCAAAATAGCTCGAAAAAGTAAGAAATATCGGGATTCAAGGTTAAACATACTGAGTTTGGTTTTAGTCCCAGGACACAATGAGATCGGAACCTCCATGAACTTGCTACACAATGCTTAGAGGAGGATTTGGCGTAACATTCTGCGTTCCGGTTAGAGTAAATTATCAAGCTTTGGGATGATAGATACTTAAACCATTGTTAGATCATTAATAGTTAGCAGATGACGAACATATCTCTTTCTGGAAAATAAACCTCCTTAACCAATGTAGTGCTGGACATTCACAGACAATGTGCTCAGAACATTTGTCTTTTACCTACATTCTATTTCTGGGCACAGATTGAGCTTGTTAAGGTGATACCGCAGTCAACAGTGGCCTGCTCACCAGCTTTCCAATATTATCCTTGTCTAGATCAAGGATTTTCTTGTAGGAATAATGCATGATTATGCGGTTGGATTGTCTCAGTCCCGAGACATTTTCCCAGTGGACACGCGAAGTTTGTTTTCCAGATCGTTAATTGGCGCTGGGGCACCAGTCCAGTTCACACCACAGTAGGGTTAATTCGGGTTTATTCTGAGCCAGTCTTAGCTAGTCCATCTGCAATTCCTTGATTACCAGGGCTGCAACTGAGTTTCACCCTGTTATGTCTGCCAAGAGATTGTAGTGCATCGTAACAGCTGCCAAAATGGATGACAGCGCTTTAAATACTGCGTGGCTATCTGAATAGCTTTACTAAGGTTTATTCTGGCGCAGATCTCAATGGCATGGAGTTCAGCCTGGGAAACCGTGGGACATATTCCCCTAGGTTGCGAGACTATGATGTGTTTACCATCTCCTTGTAGAATTTTCATTTCAAGGAGGAGACAATTTCTCTTTTAATTGCTCAATGTCATTGCATTAGGAGAAGTCTCTAAGAAATGATGAATGATGATTTTCTACAAAGGCTATTTAATTTCACTATGCACGTTCGCCTTAATTTCCTTAAATCTGATAAATCATGATACGGAGTCGTATTATACCAACCATCCACTGCAGCTACTCTGCGTGTTTGTATACTTTTCATAATCAAGACCTCTAGACCAACCACAGGGAGTAACTTCGGCAAGACTAATATTTCCATTTCCAATCCTCCTTACCGTTGAACATAATTGAAGTTTTACCTGACTTTCACAGATATTTCCCCACCATCTTGAATCGTAAGGACAACAAGTGCCCGACTAATTAGTACCCAGTACGCACGTGATCCTAATACTTTTGCAATCTTGGAACTTTTCTCATCCCCTCCTAGACAATCATCATATGTTTGAACTTCTTGGCAGTTTCTCTCTGGGGGCGCAGGAGGTAGTAGGTTGGAGGGTGGGTGTAGTCGGTGTAGTCTATAACACTCATAATTAGTGCAAACCTTTTCCGACCTTTACCATCCGGCAATCGTCGGTCGTGTCGTTGTCGGTAGTCCCTTTACCAGTCCCAATCTCTAATTAAATCTGCCGAACTTTGTCCCAAAGTTCTGCCTCAGACTGGTGAATAAATTTGCCAAACAAATTACTTTTTAATTCGACTCCGTGACTAAAATTCAGTGCGCAAAACGCACGCATTATTATTCATTTGTTCGTCGCCGAGAAAATCCTTTTAAGTGCAATTAAATTTGGCTTTTTGATGGTGGAGCTCCTGAATTTCCGCCGGTACTCGTGCGCCATAAAATGCCTGGTGCTCCTTGCACACAGAGCTGGTACACAGCTCCGACAAAAAAGTAAGAGTCTATGCGAACGACCACAGTCGTCGTTTACCAAACATTTCCTGTGCGCTCTTGTGCTCCCTTTGTTTCTAGCACATATACACACCGTACACACTCTGGACTATCCGTCGCACCTGATGCGGGCAAATTTAACGACCACGTTACCCACTCATTCAACGACGCATGGAGTACGAGAGTAAAAAGCATTTTTGGAAAAGAAAATACCATCGCTCCAGCCGAGCCTTTTTGTTGTTGTCACTGGTGCGGCTGGCTTCTGTTATCCATTTTCATTGGAAGCAATTGAGTTTTTCCGCTACAGCCAGCGTGGGACGACTTTATATTTCCTTTCCCGCACACATACACAGCAACAGCACCGCCGTGTATTGTCCGTCTCGAGTCGTGTCCTGCTCGGCAACCACAAATGAATTCCGGGCCAGGAAATGCGAGTGGGTACCCTATATACACCACCACCCCACATCCTACTTCCAGGAAACTATTCAAAGGGAATTGCCATAGTATTTGCTTTTCTAACCAACGAATGTCCTTTTCTCCAGAATAAACTGGTCTTTCTGTCGTTTGTGTCCCAAGACTCAGTCGTCGCTCATTGTTCACAATGATGACGATGACGATGACGACGGCGACAACGAAGACTGGGAAATGAAATTGTGTGTGTGTGTGTGTGTGTACCCAAAATCAAGCACTTACTATGCGAGAGCAGGTGGTTTTTGCGAAAACCCCATCCGCCTCTACTCACCCGCAAACCCATTAGAAAATGGCTGTGCTGCTTCGCTCAACTCCGGCATTTTCCTTTAACGGTTCTCGGATTAGGAATTAAACGTCACTCGGGAGAGAATTCTATTATGTGATTTGATGTTCTGGTTTTAGGACACCCCATGGGATAGGGGGGTTAGACACCTACCTCCACGCTACGACCGCACTGTACGACAACGTCGGGACTTCCTTGAGGTATTTGAGGATCCAGCACTGGGGAGCAGTGTAAAGCATAAACCCACCAAAAAACAGTCGGAACAGGGTAATATTTTATGTGCGTGTAATGTGCATTTGCTTTTAGTCGCGGAACCTTATAAAGTTTAATTAGTTGAAGCGTTTGGGGCGGCTCTTCCTGCCGCGCGCGCCTTCGTTGGGGAGCGTAATGTAATATTTTCGTTTATGGGATTCGGTTCCCCCGGCCTCCATCGAAATTTTAGTAACAATGCGTCTTACTCCCCGGCCTCATCGTCATCGTCCTCGTAGTCGTCGTCGTCGTCGTCGAGTACTGATAACAATAGCACGTATAACGGCAGCCTATTAAGACGCGCGAGGATATCACATTTAAGGATGTTCAATTTGCGGTTCGCGAATATGAGGTGGAATGCATGCACGCGGAACACAATATCATAAACGAATTCGATGCCAGAGTACGAGTACGAGTATGAGTCGTGCTGTATAGTAAGATTTTCAAATTATTCGCAAATTGAAATTTGTGTTTACGTTGTTCGGGGGGCGTGGATGGGGTGGGTTGGATACCGCCACTACCTTCCGCGCACCAGCAACGGATAATAAAGAATGATATAAGGTGAACAGGGTTGTAATTGTAAACAATAAGTGCGGGGAAATGATGCAATTAAAAATTATGCTCGAGGTGTTGTTCCCGTTCATGCGATCCGTGATCGGCAACAGGAGGCAAACCCTCAATTACAAAATTAAATTGTGATTAACGGGGGAATTATGAGTCGTATTAAATGGAAATAAAGGTGTCCCGCTGCGTGGGGATGGTTCTGTTTAATGTCTAGTTTGGTAATTTTCTCTCTTTGTATAGGTTTACACTAATGTTTAACATCGAGGACGTCTCTGTGGGGGTGGTGAATAGTGTGTTTACCTATGATATTGTGATTTGTGTTTATTTGTTGTTTGGCACGAAGAGATTTTGTTATCTAAGAGGTGTTACACAACTAGGGGTGACTTTGAAGGTCTCATGTAAAATTAACAAACTACTTGGAATGATGGTATAAAATATGAGAGGTTATATAACCTATGCGCAAAGGTAAATCAAAGGAGATCATGTTACACGTTGTAATTTCTAAGGAGTTTACCACGAAATCTTTTCTCAAACAACAATAGTCTTTACTCCAGAATCTCTGGAAGAATTAAGAGTAAAAGTTCATCTATACAGACATTGGACCAAGTCCTGTGAAAAATTATCAAGGAGGAGTATTTTATTTTCCATTATGTCTGTCGCCACCGAACGGGCGCATATAATATAATTCTGATGAATACAAATCGAAGGCTTTAAAGCAACATTTGACCGTATAGTTCCTTACAATTATTTAAACCTAGACTTGCATGTGAAATGTCTGATTTTGTACAGTACTTACCGCTACAGTTTGGGGTAAACCTAATCCTCAACCAACAATCATATTCAGTTAGACTGGTCCTTAACTAACTGTCTCCAGTTAGACCCTCCAACTCGGTTGTGGTTCACTTTTCCTTATGCGTTACATACAAGGCGAAGTCATCCTCTATTGCGTTGTACCTTTGGGTTAGATTCTAAGTCCTTGCGGACCGAAGCTCTGGTATTTATAAAATCTAAATGTCCTAGCCATCTCAGACTACTAATGCGTAATTTTGTTTTCTTGGTTGATGACGTTGTATAACTAGTATTTTTCCTCCTAAGTACGTCAAAGGATTGAATATCTTACAAGAATTTTTGTATCGAAATGACCGAAGCTTGCTTTCCTCTTTTGATAGAGTCCATGAATCTTCTTAGCTTTTCAGGATAAGGTCCTTAGGATGAACAGCGATTGGTTATTTCTTCTGAGATATTATGGTCAGAGTGTTGTAACCATCGGCTGTGACGGTAGTTGGAGAATTGCTTTCAATTTCGGCACTTACATAGCTCTTCGTTCCAATGCTGCTAAACTATCAATCTCATAGGATCAGTACCTAAACCCATGGCTCTAAAATGGAAGTAGGCAGGAAGACTCAAAAGGTATGACACAAATCACACAGTCTTTCAAAATGTGGAGTGGGCTTCAAGTAGAACATATACCAAGCTTCCCCTGTCGGACTTAACTATCTTTATAAACAAGAAAGTGGTATTGTAATCCAAAGAATCCAATACAATTAGTCAAAGTTTACTGTAATGCACCACAGACTTTTCCTGGACATGGCATTATATTTTAGAAGGAAACAAATATAAAGAATAAACAAGGATATACCTTCTTCAAGGAAGTTATAACAATCGCTTTGTAGCGCAACTTTCTTCTACTCTGCATATACTCCAGGGAGTATAGAAAAATTATTATTCCTGATAGTTTTTGAAAATTCTTTTAGTCGAAATCCGGAGAATGGACTTTGTGTGAACATTGAAAGCATTTCTAAGTCAATTGAGTTTTCCCTTATAGTCTAGGATTTTGAATTTTGCCAGTTCTGGGACGTGATAGCCCTAAAAGTATTGCGATCTATACGTGTGTTGGTTTTTCATGACATCCTCTTATGTTGTGTCTTATGATCCACATATAAGCAATGAGGCATGATTCAATTTTTGAAGTCTTCAATATAGTTTTTCTACCTCTCCAGGCCTGGTCCTTTTCGTAACACTGGCCAAATTCTTAAATCAAATGTTTCTGACTTAACGACAGCTGTTCTGTTCTATGATGAAGCATTTCAACATATGAAGCCGATATTGATATACATATGGAACTGAGTAATACAGGATGGAACTATCGAATGAGTATGCCTGAAACGTATTTTCTTCCCACTTATGGGTCACTGAAAACGAGGGCAGGATACGATTATATCGGGATACGAGTATAGATTGGAGATTTATCAAGCTATCATTGGATGTCCTTGAGTAATTCAAAACTCAATACTCATGTAAAATTATCCTTCATTCACTAGACTGAAATTAAGGTTCAATGCCCGTAGTTGGATCGTCCTACGTTGTGAGTTGTAAATCTAAACCCGCAAGCAAAAAGGGCTCAGAATCTGCTATGTCGTGAACGAGTAAATACGGAAGGTACACATGAACAGATAGAGGTTTTTATCTGGTATGGTATCCCAGTTAATTTAAGGCTGAATGTGAAGTATGTACTTACAATCCACAAGGTCTATATCACCTTAAAGACAAAATTCGGGCTGCCATAAGTGTGATTCATTCACTTTCATTGCAAAATGTTTTTGAAAATTATGGCTTTCAAATGGTTGTACGAAGCTCAATGAAGTCGATGAAGTGGGTTTTTTCATCAATAACACGAGTCATGCTGTCCTTGCGATTTTAAGAGTATCGACGATTAAATGAACTTAGCTCTGCAATCCGAAGTCTAACGGCAGATTGATGCCATCGTTTCACGAAAATCTTGGAATTTTTCTTCGCAATTCAAAGTAACGTGCTATATCATACATATCAAGGAAATTTTTGCTTAGAATTTCTTGGTATCCTTCTCCTTGAAGGTTATCGTCATGCCTTTCTCCCCGTTGGTTGCTGGAAAAACATTTATACTTTCTGGATGCAATAATGTCTCTTCTGAAATTCAGCAATATTGCTTGCAGCTTCATATTCCTTAAAAGAAAATAAGCACTATTCAGCAGTAGACAAACTGGGATCAGTTTAGATTGCTCTTGTGTCCAATCAGAGAAACCTTGGCTTGTTGCATATGGAAATGTGGTTAAGTTAAGGTCCATAAAAGGGGGATTTGGTCCTTAAGCCAATGGTGGCAAGATATTTATTAAAAAGGATGACGGTACATCCATAACACTGCCTACATAGTTTCAAACTTCGTAAACTTACGAGTAAATACCTCAATCGAAGCTTTCACACTATCATACTTGCCTCTTGGATTGCGGGTCGGGTTAATATCTGGCCTTGAAAGTGATTTGAAATTTTGTTTGTCCTTGTTCCGGCTTTTTACGCAATCACCGCTTTTCATCGTCATATGAAGCCTGTCTTAAAGATTGCCAGAAAGTTGGCTCAGCAAAAGATTTCGGAGCTTTATCACTTTCATTTCGTTTCATTTATTTCCAGACCAAAACGAATATTTTTTGGCGATGTAATGTCGTATCCAAATCGAAAATCATAATATCCTTCGTATATGATAATTTACGTAGTGCAGCGTAAAGACCCAGTGGTTTCTTGGCATCAGACGCGACTCGTAAATCTCCACGAACCTAAAATAACGAAAGTATGTATTAGATGCCAAATAGATGCAAGTCCTTTGACTTATATCCTTTTTTCTGCTAAAAAAAGCGGATGAATTCTAATGGAAAAAACTACAACTCATCCCTCAGCGAGAGAGAATTCGCCCAATCCGCATTAGTGCAAAGGAATATTTATATTCTTTGAACAAAGGGTAAGCAATCTGCAATGCCACCCGTTAGTTCCAGACTCCAGATTTCTATTTGTAAGCCAGTTTGCTTCTCAAAAAATAAAAAAAACGTAAAACAGGACAATCCCTCACCCTCTCAATACAACTAGCTGGCCCTTCTTAAACACGTGACACCGAGTGGCAAACAAGAGAAAAATGGCATACAAAATGCGGGAAATGGACACACACAGAGAGCAGCGCGAATGTAGTTGAAGAAACTGGGATTACTGCAATACATCACCCGGTTGGTAGTGGTGGTGGTGGTGGTGGCGGGTACAGCAGGGCAATTAAAATTAAGGAACTTGGCGAAAAATAAATAACTTCTTAAATGTCCCGTTTCGGAAACCGTTTTTAGGTTGCTCATACCCGCTGTTCTGTTCTCTACTCGTATATCGTTGCTTGCAAACACTCCTCAAGCGTGTAGTGTAGGTACCTACTACAAGAACTCCTGCCCTGAGAATCCTCTTTCGTTGTTTTTTTTCTCTTTTCTTTTTTTTTTGTTCTGAGATTTATCGTCGTTTGTTCTGTGTGACTATTTGAGTGTGAGTGTGTGTGTAAGTTTTGAAAGCAGGATTGCCATTCTTTTTGGTCAAAGTGCACATATAAATTTCTACCGAAATTGAGTTCTACTCGTTCTTTCGTCCTCCCTAGTCCCGTTTAAATAATGCAGATGCAGATGAAAATGAAAATGAAAATGAAGTTGTTTTCCCTGACTATACTACGAACACGTGTGTATGTGTGTATATTTGCGTGCTTTATGCACTACTTTTGCGTTTATATCTGATGAGTAAACTCTCTCCACCAGTAGAGAAAAAATCCTTAAAAAAAAAAGGATGAACGTTTATCCATAGAATGTACACTCCGCATAGAACTAGTAGTATGTCGCAGCATCAGTGACATACCTACTACCAGTAAGGCATTACCAGAGATGAGAGTTTAAAAAAAATAAATAAATATATACATAGGTATACCTACATAAAAGCTCCTTTTGTCTCCTCGACAATATTCCTTAAAACCATTCCCATTGTCATGGCAGTGCGTTTGTTCTACGAAAGTAGATGAAAGCAGCACAAACTAAAGCGAAAAAAAAAGAAAGAAAAACGTGGAATCAACTCCTCTTCGGTTGGTTTTGTTTACGTTTAGCTTGAAATAAATATCTGTCATGTCCTTCCGTGTGCTGCCTTAGTGCACTACGTGGAGTTTCCTCCTCTCCTCTCCACCATCACCATCTCACCTTCGTCAACCCATGAAAATAATAAAGTCATTGTGAGAAAGGCAGTACGCGGGACAACGGCGGCGATGCACTAAAGTGAAAGAAAGAATGATTTTCATTTCACATAATTTAGTCATGAAATTTAGATTTGTTCAGAACAAAAAAACACAGAAGAGTGTATACGCCGAGAGTCCCTTTTGATTTCATGCAAAAGCCAAAGAGGACAAAGACAGCAAGGAGAAGACATTCTTTGTTCCTTTTTTTTTGTTTCTCAAGGTTTAAGCACGGACTAATGTTTCGTTTGGTCTGGGTGTGGGTGTGATTTATGAATGGCGGATTAAATTACGATCTGTCATAGAAAAGTGCTGCCAAAACTTTTAAGATATCCTTAATGTGAGCGCTAATGATCACCTGGAGGCTTTGGAGGGGCGGGGTGACAAGCAATTTGTAAAATCAATTTATCTGGCAATAGTCGTGTAAAATATGTATTTTTTAAAAGAAAATAAAGACCTGGTGAGGTCCTTAGACATGCAAAATACGTCTTGGATACACTGTTCTAGAGTCTATTTAAAAACCATCATAAGGGTGCACTATTTGAAGGACGTAGTGGTCCAATCCAAGACTTGAATAGACGTAGGATTCTGTAGGAAGATATGTAATTTATAAGCAAAAAGCTAGCCTTATGGGTTTTCAAAGCTACTTCTTTTTTTTCGAGATAATACCCTTACGAATTCTTCAGTCCATTTTCGAGTTATCGGTTAAAATATTGTACGCATGCAACTGCATCGAACTTTTTGGCCACTTCACTGTTTTCCATTTCGTTGGACGATCAACTAAGAAAAATAGTAAAAGGGAATTGGAATGGAAAGCTGTTGCTAGTTGGAGACGTAACTAATGCATTCCGTAGTGTGTCTAAAATTGTATTACGACCCAAAGGACTAGTAGTCCAACAACCATATCTTTGGAATCTGAGTGGCAAGCGTCTGTTTATTTCATAAAAATACATAGATCGAGCGACAGAAGCTACACCCAAAAGTGTTTACCAAAGCCAACAAACTATGATAATAAGGATCGGATAGTTTCAGGATTATTTATTTTCTAGTAAAGTCTCCATTTCTTGTCAAGATTTAGCTGCAAACACCTTGCTTCAAGCTCAGTTTCAAGTCGACTCTAAGTCCGGAATGTGATATGTTTTCCATTGTGTAACTAATCACGAATAAAAACTTTAAAGTTGGCAGAAAAAATACTGCACAATCCACGTATACGTCAACTTTAACGAAAAAAAAAACTACTGGCCATATTACGTACTCTTGCGGCATTCGCATTTGACCTCTTATTTTCAGAATGCTTAGAGACATTACCGAATTTCCTTCTTTTTTCAAACTTTCTATCGGTATTCCTCGACTGAAATACTTGTTGTAGTTTTGTATAGACCAGAGTTGGCTAACTCGGACTGCTTGGAAATAAATAAGGGTTCTTGGATGTATCTATTGTATCGAAAGTAGTAGACATTTCAAAGCAAGATACCTGTTTCTCTTTTGTGCTGGGAAATGGTAAAACTTACTGACACTCAATAATAGTGGGTGCAGGATTTTCAACCCACTAAATCCATCTCCCCTTCTGTCGTTAAGTTCTCTCTTAGCCTTCGTTCAGTACGTATTCTGCAACCCATGCCTGTCTCATGAGTTTTAAGGATTTCACCAAATATATTCTCTCTTTACAAATTCCCCAGTCATGGTGCACATACCTTGGGTTTCGAAAATGACATGTTTGGTATTTTTAATAGTATGAACAGAAGCATCCATATTCTGTTAGGAACTGGGGTAGGTAAAATTTCAGATCCCCATGGAGTCTTTGTCCACGGCTGCTGGATATCTTCGATTGCTGCCTCGAGTCCATTGCAGGTAATGCATTTTAAAATATAACGATCTGCTTAGTACTAATATTTTTCGTTTGTACTTGTCTTGAAAGATTCCTTCCTTCATGCACGAAATGTGTATATCAGCAAACTATCTGGGCTTGCTTTGATTGCCGTCCTGAGTGCTATGTTTGGATGTCAAGTAATTCTTCTGTAGATACCTGTGGTATGTTAGGTTTTTTTTATGTATATACATATAATAAGGTTCCCGTTGATGCTAGAATTCGTGGTTGAAACATATAAAAGGTTTCCTTAAGACTGGGAATCTAGCCTAGGCATCTAAAAAGTGTCTTCCTGCACAAAAAAAAAACGACCCTCCTTAAGAATCAAGAGTTAATCTTGTCACAAATCCGGACAACTTTTCTAATCCAATTCCAAGACTCTTACTTTAATCCAATTTCCTGGCACCGTACCTAATCTTCCATCAAATAAATTTCTACATTAAAGGGATACTTGAGGATCGCGTTGTTCAAAATAAAAAAAAAAAGCCATTATCATCGCAATACCATGTAAGAAGCAACTCCTTCAATGGACCTTGACTGTGTCCTAGCATAAACGTTAGCTCAACTATCATTCAAAATGTCTTTTCCTTCAAGTCGAACAACAGCGCATAACGATGCGAATTTTCCTTACTACTTTCGTATACGTAACGTCCACTTCAGTCGCATTTCTATTTTAAGTGCTAAAAGTCCTTTTAACATTTCCGTTGAGTTCCCACCATAAAACTATATTTTCCAATCGTCTCCGTCTCCAAAGACGACACATCGACAAAAAGGGGAGAGAACAAGAAGAAAGAACGTAAAATTTTTGAGTGTAAAATAAGTTTCGGTTACTTTTATTGTTATGTCGCAACACTTTACTCTTTGGGTGTATATCGTGTAGCGTATAGCGTGTTTCCAAGTCCCACGCATTTGTTTCTACTCCCATGTGCTTCGAGTTTTATAAAAGTGTACGAGAGAGAGTATCTGAGATGTTTGTACATGAAAAGCAACTTAAGAATTTCTTCTTTTTTTTTTTTTTTTGTTTTACTGCCAACAGTGAAGTTTTTCAACACAAATACTGTAATTGTTGAAAGTTTTTCATGTTTTTGAAGTTTTTTTTTCTTCATTTTGTTTCCCTGTTTTTGAGTTTCTGGTTCGATTTTTATGCGCGTTTAAGGATTCTGTGGAGATTAAGTGATTTATGTCATTTAATATTGGAATAGCTTTTCATTTACACTTGTTGTAGAATCTTTATGTTGCTGGTTTAAGGTCTTTTGGGATAAAGAGAATGATTTGAGATAAACTACAAAATTTAGGATATACTCCATATCCTACTTGCGCAACGAAAGCCACATTTCCCCATATGGTTTGGTGAGCAATTTTTCAATTAAAATTTTGCGCAAACTTTACAATTACTGCTAAAGTGCATTTTTGGTTTCTAATTTTCAGTTATTCAGAACCATTACGACGATGACGACGACGACGACCTTCGGGGCCACACATACATACATAGCTTGTCCAAAACAATTCCTAAGCTTCACAAAACTATTAAATTATTAAATAACTCAGAGGATACCCCTCCGGATGGGCAACAGGATGCCATGCAAAACATACCGAATGTTAGAAAATTCCACCAAACGGATTATTTAAACAATCCTCACACACATGCATACATACATACATAGGTTTTAGGGAAATGCAAAATTGCACATAAAACCACCACATAACAACAATTCATCCATCCACATACATACACATAACCATACAATGGATGGAATGGCATAAAACAACATAAAACAGCAGAAACAGCAACAGTTCAGCCAACTAAGGCGCACATAAAGCAAGGAAGTAAATTCGTTAAAGTGTATTATCTAAATTGCAAATGGCGACCGGGGAGCACGAGTTTGTACATACACACATGCTGGATAGAATGGAATACACACGTGAGCGTTTGGTCTTTCGTTGAACGTATGTTCCTACATCGTCAATCCTCCTGTGTGTTGGGGAGGACAGGACGAACGGACCTTCGCCTCAGTGAATTTAGTTCTAGACTACCACCCCATATGAGACCCCCATCCCTCGATCTAGAAATTCTAATGAGATAAGACACATACAAGTGTATAGACACATAGAAAGGGAATAAATTTACCGGTAAAAGGATTTTCTGCATAATCAGGAGTTGGTCGCGAATGCCGAAATGCAAAATTGCCACACGTACGAGTACAGTGTGGTGAAAAAGTTTGTTGGCAATTAGGTGGGTCAATAGATGATGTAGGTTTAGAATGAAGGTTGAGTTTTTGCACACCGATATATGTATGTATTTGAAGTTAAAGGACCCTAACCTGTTGGCTTTATATTTTGTTGTACAGATTTTAAACGCAAGTGTCTTAAAAAGGTAAACAAGATCTTTTTTGCTCCAGTAAGTCACTGTTAAATCCTGTCAATATGTCGTGATTCCACAATTTTCATAAGTCTACGATGATGTAACTTTGTGGATGATATTCATTTATCTCTGTTGTCGTTGCAACAGAGAGATCAAGGTTTCTCCTATGACCATTAGATGTTAGCTATGTATATCAGGATTGTCCAGATCCGGACGGATAGAAGTGCTTCTATATTTTTGGATAGTTGTTCTGTACGGTTATCTCGTCCAGAAGGAAGTGACATGCCTTTCACAAAGGAACTAGATACAAGGGATTCTTATGATAACTTAGTCGTTGATGTGACTGGTTGTTAAAAAAGCTACAGATTGACTTGAAAGGTTGAAGCAGAGGTACCATTTGGACTGTTTTATCTGCTTCAAACGTCTTCTGTACTATTAAAAGAAGTTAGTCCAGAAACAGGTTAAGCACTTTTGATTCCGTAACTAATCGAATGCAGGTTTGTGTCAGCAGTGGTAGGTTGCAAACTTTATGGCAAATGTTGACAGGCAAAGTTATTAGCAGATGGGCCTGTTTAATCGATCAAGTTCTACTTTGATCCTGCGAATAGAACAACAGCTGAAACAATATCAGTATGTGACTTGTCTAGACTTTTGTTTGGCAAAACCTTAATTGGCGCCCTTACAATGCATTGTGTGGTAGGAATGGTGCTCCTTGAACGGATTCTGTAAAAGCTGTATATGCGAAAAGTGGAAAGAAATGTTGAAACCTTCAGTGGGTACTTCTTCGCACTCTTTTTCTGTCCACAAAAAATGCGAAAAGATTGACAAAATAAAATGGCGTAATACGTCTTGGTCTGGATCTATTAAAGAAAGTTCTGGCAATCCTCAAGGCAACCGTCTTAGACAAATTATCTTTATCCTTCCGCAAATGATGGCCTATGCTGATGATATGAAATTCTTTAGGCTTTAGTAGTTCTGGAGATATGGCTTTTTAACGAAAAAAGTGCCGGACGGTCATACAAAATGTGTGTGGATGCTTAATAATCTTCCAGACAAAAACGACACTCTGTGTCTCTATTAAGATGATATCTGAGTCAGCAATCCGTGCTTAGCAGGTATCTGATAATTTCTTTGTCTAGGTGAAGTATTTTAATGGAGGAATAAGGTTTGATTAAAATTTTGGGATGTCTAGATCTCGAAAAAATTTTTTCCAATAGGCAAGCCAAAGGTAAGGTTTCCAATTGTTAGTCTGCGCTGTGGCAGTAGTCTAACTGACGTTATAAATGGGTTGCGGTCATAAGAACAGGCGGATATTGAGCTCGTTTTAACTATGTACCCTATCAGAATGAAATTTCAGTTTGAATTCAACTCAAATTCATGTGACTTTAAATTTTACGTTGAAGGGTGTGAATGCCTGATCTATCGGTCAATGACCGACCAAATAATTCATCAAGAGCAATTCACATTACAACCCTGTTGTCCACACTCCTCACTCCAAATAGGGAATCGATTTCAACTAACTAAACAATAATTTTCCACCATTAAATCTGTTTCCTTAACCAGACCGGGTTTCACGTTAATTAAGGCATATTCCTGTAATATACACCAAGCAACAAATTAAAGTTAGAAACACTCCTCCGGAGTTATACGAAACTTTAAACCCAGACTGTGTGGCCTGACCTGAAACATGAACAACTGTGGTTTTACATAATTTTCCTAAACTCCTTGTGTGTCTGTGTGTGTGTGCGGTTGTCTACCTTGACTTCGGTTTTGAGTTTGGCAAATTTATGGATCTAACAATTTCTGTAAAAAGCTAAGCAAAGGAATTTGAACCGCCTAATTACTGGTGTGCATAGTTAATGGTGGAATGAATTAGGGTCCTTCCACTTTCATACACTTTCCCCAGTCTCACACAAAAGCATGCTCATTTTGCTAATTTAACTTTTCTGGTAGTAAGTATCCTGGCTTTGTCCTTTTAATTTCTACAAAGTGCAATGGGCTTCCCTTTTTGAAATCGCCTTGTCATGCTGCTGCTGCTGTTGCTGTTGATGCTGTTATCCTTTTTCGCTTTAGTTTAGCAAAGTTGTGTGTGTTTTTTTTTTTCGTTTTATTTTTCTTTTTCGTCATTGTAATGTAAAGGATTATGTTGCTTGTTACACAAGTAGCTGTGTGTGTGTGTGGAGCATTGTTCCATCAAAAGTATCGTATCCTACACAAAAGGTGTGTGTACACAGTGGAGTGGATCAAAATATGTTACCACTCCCATTGTTAGCAGGATGTTGCTGCTGAAATGGAATGTAATGCAGAAGCATCCTTTTTTTTTGTCTTTGTTGTTGTCTAACTCTATTTTAACCTTTTTTTTTTTTTTGCTCTGTCAAAAAATAGAAGAAGAAAAAAATCATCAAAATCCTTAGCTCTGGTACACAGGATACGTTACGTTCCGCTGCATTATGTTTTGTGCTTGTATTTTATTTTTTATTTTTTGTCCTGTGGGACTACGGAGGTGTACCATAAAGAAGAGCATGGGGTAACACTTTGGACTAACTGACTGGGTTAAGTACTTTTGAATGTGCTTGATGTATTACACAAAAGAGATTTGTTATCATGTGGAGAGGAGGAAGGAACGTTGATGTGATGTCACGGCAAAGTGGTGCTCATTTTTGTAACTACCTTTTTGAGTGAAGGACTTATTTATTTTTCTTTAAAAATAAAATGTTCCTTGCAGGATAGTAAAAGTTGTTGTTTTGTTGTTGGGTGGAGAAAGAAAAAAAGTTTAAACAGCTTAATGTCATTTGTTCGGGTAAAGGTTTTCTTGTTTTCTTTTAAGCGGATACAGCGCTAAGAGTGTGTCCTAATTAATGAAGAGGAGTGGAGTTCTTCTTAAGTACCTTAATTGTCAACAAGATGAATGACACACACATGACACAGTAAGGATGAGATGAAATGAGGTTTGGGTTAGGTCTGCGTTAGAATTGGATTTGAAGAGTCACAAGCGTAAGATTGATGGCAAATATTTAACAGGGTATACCTTCATTGGAGTAAAGCTCATAAGATTGTGAGTGGAAAGTAGTTACGACACGTGGATCAAATTTTGAGCTATAGTTAAGGAACTGTTGCAGGTGTGCAGAGAATGATTTTGCAGAAGATTTCAACTCAGCTTGTTCGCATTCACAAAATCTTTACACTCATTGTGAGGGTACTTATAAGCCTAATTGATCAGGGTCTTTATTAGGAAAGACAATTGTAGATGGTGGTAAAAATGTGTAGCTTCTTATTGACATATTACACCGACAATGCAGTTCTGTAGTCTTCAGCTTGTCTACTCGCTAAATATAAGTAATTTAGCGTAGTTGTCGTGACCTCCATTGTCAACCCAACTACACGGTTCTTGGTCGTATTTTCACTTTTCTTTGTCACCTTACAAAACTTTCCATACTACCATTTCACATTGAAGATACAGCGTCTCATGTCCAGTGTGCGGTCCTAATCCGGATCCCAATCCCAGGCAGTCGATTGAAACCGAAAATATCCAAGCATTTTTGACATTAGACATGGATCATTGGACGCGAATCTCAATGAACTAAGGTTCTGATATTCTTTTGCGATCGCAGCTCTTTTTCACATAAAATCTGCGATTGAGTGACGTTCGTCGTATGAGGAGTTTGACAGTTTGACAGCTTGTCAGCTTGACAGTTAAACAGATTGACAGTTTTGACACTTCGAACGCTATCTTAAAGTTCAGGTGACAGATTTGTAAAGATTTGTCATTGTCTGGCAGCATTGCTCACTACAGTCGGTAAATTCAGGTGGTAAAATTATGTAACACATTAGCTCTGGTTGTTTAATACTAAAGCTAATTGGAGGTGGTGTTCGGAAATTCTAATTCGTTAGCTAGAGAATAAGAAATTTTCGCTAACGTCCTCGAAGATATGTAGTAAATCACCGTGATTCACACGAGCATTCAATTAGCGTTCGTGTGGGTTTGCGAAAGCGTATATTAGCAGACCTTCGTTCTGGTACCGACTAATTCTCAATTTTTTTCGGTTCATTGCTTTAGAACTGGTGGGTGGAAAACATCCAATCGCTGACGCATCCTTGATTAACTGACTTTTCAAAAATCAGTCTTGAATTGTTTTTCTTTTTTTTTTATGAAAAAAATTTCAAATCCTAACGCAATGAGACACTCACTTTAATTAACCACAATCAGAGAGGCGTATTTCTAAACCCTTTCCGTTCTGCGGTTGCACATTGTATTTCTTCTTCTGCTTCAAATGAGACCGACAAAAACCCCCGAAACAATGTTTGAAACTGAAAAGAAAACTGCGTGTGGGTTAATTAGCGTGCCAACTGAATTTATGTGTGAGTGTGCATGGTTTTGTTGCAATTTTGTGGTTTAGCGTGGAACAAAGTCTGCATTGGTGGTCTTCATTGTATACCGTCACCGTCACCAACTGCAGCAGGTGCGTCTTTGCATTCTCTGTGGTATTTGCCGTATCGTATCAGTCTCTGTACGTATAGTATGTGTGAGTGTGTGATTTGAAAATTGTCACCTGCATACAAAATAAGTTTTTGAAGGTAAAATTGTTTACCTTAGCCTGAAGCGTTAGCAAGCCACCACCAGCAAACCACTCGTTGTGAAATAGAAAAGTTTTATTCCGTGTGCGCGCACACCCCTTCTATACACATGGGTGCCGATGTGTGGGAGAACGCGAAGCACACAGAAGGTTCTCCTCACTCACGGCTTGACAGTGTGTTTACCTTAGTCAATTTAGGAATTAACATGGTACTTTCCATGTTGGGTTATATCAGGGAAAGGATGGTTTTCTTGAAACCCTTCTTCTAACCGCACACAGCGCGTAGTGAGTATAATAATCCTCACGTATGTGTTAAATGAAAGATTATGCAGATTAAAACTGATTAACACTTAAGTAGGCTGATGGGAACCGTACCGTGCGTCTTTACCGATATCAGCAACGTCGACGTCGTCATCATCGTCGTCGTCGTTATCGTCGCATAGTCTCCATCGTGATGGTCTACGTTCGCTTCTGTGTTAATTTTAAGTGGCGCCCAACGTATACTTTGCATATATAGTAAATTTATTATTTTTAACCGCTTTATAAATATGCATTAATTTGCGCTGATCTAAAAATAAGGGACGGCTTTGCGTCATGAGGTATTTTCGACTTAAATGTGCTGCGAAGTGTATTCATTTTGGTTTGGAAGGGATGGGCTAGGTACCTACTACAGTACGTTGTGAAAGTTTGCGAACATGGGGGTAATAGATGATTTCTGTTGATGACAGAAATATGCTAATCGTTTTTGGCAGGGATATCTAATCCTTTTGGCGAATTGGACCTTGACTTCTAAAATGGTTTTTGTGTCACTTGTTTGTTGAAATCTTTTATGGCAACGCATTATGGTTATGGGATTTGATTGTACTTTTGTAACTTTATTAGTTTTCGGTCACTTCACTTCTTTGAATGTCTTTTAGATGCAGACATGAACATGAACACTTTGAAATTGTTCAAGGTTGAGTGTGCACTGGAAATTGGACACAGTGATTCAGAAAGGATTCACATTGGGATGGTATGTTAGAAAGTATGCTATGGCCAGTTCTTATCGTCACGGGAATCCACATCCTTGATACAACACAATGGGTGTAATAAAAATATGATTTTTCATTGGCATACAGTATTGCTTCAACGCATGAACGCAAGAAATCTACATATTGTCAGATCATGTAAAATGCCATGTAGTAGCGACTATCATTCGTATAACTGCATTTGTGTGATGTTGGTGGTAGAGGTTTACATTCCGCCTGCCTTGTGTCCACTACTGAAATGTACTGCCACACACCTAGTTGTTCCTACGGAGATCCTGGTTTTCTTTTCAGCTTGTTGTCTTCATAGTCAGAGATACTAAACTAGATTTGAAATGATCAGGTAAGCTTGTCTCTGCCAAATTATGGTCTCAGAGGGTTGTAACCTACCTTGGTTGTAGTTTCTTCATATTTTTCAGTTTATCATTCGGGCTGTTCGTCTTTAGTTATGATTTTTACCTGGTTGCTCAGGTTTTTTTTACAGTGAGTCTAGTGGATTATTTCTCCTAGGGACTATTACCTATTTTTTAATTCTGCCGGTTCCAGGTACATAACTATTACAGTCAATGTCTAAAACGTTCCAATAGTTAGTGTTATGGAATAAGATCGACCATCTATCGTTAACGTCTGCTTGAATGTTATGCGATTAATCGTCTAGCCAAAGATACACCATGACCGCTCTTCTTTTGCTGGCTTATGTCGATATTGGCACAGTATAGGTGTGGTACGTTATCTCTAGTTTTTCAAGGCAGTAGTCCCATTTTCGAATGATACCTAAAGTTTGGAATGTCTCTGGAAGCATCGCTACTAATCAGTAAACGAATTCCTGTTCTTTGCCAGGGTCTTAGAGGATCCTTAGATACATAGTTATTGCTCTAAAAAAGTATTAAGTGTGTGAACGACTTTTTTAGACAGTAAAGTCAACTAACATTCATCCCGTCATTATTGCAACATCTTATGCCACCAGCTGCCTGGATGCCTTAATTACTTTTATATTCCATTTGCGCTATTGGGATATGTAATATACCCTTATATGTTAAGGCCCAGTGCGAATAATTGATGTTACCTTGCGTCAAAAATGGACAATTTTTTGTGGTATAGCGGTTTGAAACTCAGATGTCGTTAGGATGGTGTCCACACTGAAAGAGGAGCATTTTTTCGAATTTTTGCATTCAGGTTGCAACCGATTATATATTGCCAGTATAGGTCAGTTGCGGAGTGTCATTTCAGTTTATATTTACAAAAATTGAATGGATGTGGCTGGGTCATGAACCAATAACTTTTAATTGAATTACCGAATGCATTACCACTGAAGCATAGTTACGTTCCACAGACTTGGTGATAGGAAATAACCTTGTGGACATCCCCCTTTATTCATACCTGAGATTGCTATCTATCGATCTGCGATGCACAAGGTTTACTATGAGTCCTAAACTCTTTTGTCGATGACCTTTTCATTACGATACCTCCTCCTGTATTGGGATAGCCTTTCGTAAGATGTACAACTTGATGTAGAATTGTTTCTATTTCCACTAAACCCTCGATATGGAATCCAAAATAATCAATCCGCTGGCATTGCCAAACTATTTTATCCTTCAATCAATTTCAATTATTCGAATTAAAATCGAGCCGAGTCGATTATTTCTCGTCGGTTTTTATTTGTCGATTGTTATTCGTCGATTGTTTCGATTTGATTCAATTCAATTCGATTGTTATTCGATTTTTTTCTCCCAAGACCAAATAAATTGACAATTTTTAACAATTTTCGATTCATCCGATTGTGAGATTCATTCCCAATCGCCCATCGTTAATCCTTGGTGTTGTAAGCGAATGAATTCAATCATTTCTGCATCCCACTGTAGCGGTTTGGGAAAGTACCATTCGGATCTAAGGATTTGTAGGTGTTCGAGACCTTACCAATCTTATTTGCGTCTTATTTCGTCCGAAAGCTGATCTGACCTATGGCATTCTGAAAAGTCCTACAGCTTGTTTGCGTGGATTATATTATATGTTGGTACATTTCTTTCTTTAAATAGCCAAAGGAAAGAAACCAAAACTCCAGTATCTACTCACGAAATCGAATTAAATTACTTCCCAGAAATATTTGTATTTCGACTCACCTTCAGGCTGCACTGTGTCCTACCCAATTGCTCCTTATCGTCGAATATTGTAATGTCGCGTGTGATAACCAATCCTTGCCCCCCACGCCTGGTATCCTGGCCTCTTATGCCGATTGCACTACGTAGGAGGTGTGTACGTAGAATTTCGAACGAAGCGTATAATCAAATGTTAATGGAAAAACTTTTTTGCTTCTGATTTCGTGGGCATAGATGTTTTTTTTATTTTATTTTTTTATTTGAATTTTCAAAACGACAAATGTCACGCTTTGTGAACTGTGAATTGAACGAAGAAGGAGAAATAAGAGAAAAAACAAACCTATTCGAGGACATGGTGAATATGTATAAGAATCTGTTCGCTTGCAATGTTCCAGCTGAGTAGAACTCGAAAGTTATTCTGTTTCTTAAGTTTTTGCTCTCAACTTTCCAGTTGGCAATGTCGAATTTTCAACATTTTTTTTTGTTAAACCAGGAAACATATGGTGCAATGGGATTTTGTTCTACCAATGGCGCGCTGGAATTTTATTGGTTATGCATTCTTAGGATGGCGGCTATGTTGTGGTATGGAGGTGGCACTTTGGGACGAATCTTGTTTTTTTTGTATGTTCCTCAATTGTTTGGGGGGCGAAACTAATAAAGTTTTTCTGTAGATGATTTGTTGTAGAAAAAGCCATTTTCGACACATGTCATAAAGTTACGAAATTTAAATTTAATTCTTTTTGTTGAAAATTTGACGTTTCGCGATGGTTTCGATTTGGAGTTATATTTGTGTTTTGGATTTTTTTTATAAAAATTCGACACGACTTATGCACTAATTATAATTTATTTCTCTCTCTTTCTTTCAGGTAAGCATCATTTTACAAAATCCTTATGCACGCCTAAACAGTGAGTAGATACAAAATTGGAACATTTTTGTCATTATGGTTATGGACACAAACATTTGGCTTAAAATACGAATATGTCACCAACAATTGTTCAATATCTTGCTGGACATAACTTAATAACTTTACCGGCTCAAAAATTTGTTCGAAATATATCTCATTTGGGTCCTTTTTCTAAAAAAAACATTCCCGTACAGAGTTTTTTAATTTACTGGTTAAGTTATCATATAAATAGGTTATGCAGAAAATTTACTTAAATTTATAGTTTAAGTCCGGCTTAGTTGCTTAAATGACCGAAAACAATGAAACACATGACGTTTCGGTTTTTCTCACAAACATAGTCTATTACGAATCGGTTCACAAGTTCTCGGGTAAACAGGAATAACGAAAAATTTACATAAAGCCTTGCTCGAAAATTTTGAACCATATACTCAGCCTTTGCACCGGGTTACGTAGGAAAACAATACTTTACTCCTTTGAAGCCTCACCGTTGATAGAATCTCCAAATGGTTTACAGAAAAAGGAATAAAAATTATAACTTATGCCTTGGATATCCTGATTTTGGACACTAGACTATTAGAATCCGCTTTGCAGCAGCTACAGATGTACATAGACTAAATCAAATTGTTTGAAATTAAGTCTTTCTAAAACCTATCTTGTTTTATTGCCTAAAAGACTACGATTCCTAGTTTCCCAACCATTAACGAGACGTGCTGAAACCACGAAGGAGTTGATGCAGAATGTCTATACATTCATATAGACAGAATTTTTATAGCATACCCTACAGGTAATGTAAGCTGGCAATAAGTCGAATCTGTGGAGGCTGAAGGAAGTTACGTTACAAGTCAGGGCTCTTCGGCTCAGGTTCAGGGATTGTTATCTGTACTTAACACATAATAAGTTTAGGCTTGCAGCTTAAGTATTTTCCTAGACTTACCGAAATTTCAGACCTAGATGACTCGACGAAGATTTAAGACCCAAATCCACTGTCCAACTTGAATAGAGTTTGAATTTTTGAATTATCCTCCCAAGGGATGACTACGAAATAGTGTCGTTTGAATCACAAGTGACGGTGATCATGCAGATGGAGATACTATGCTACACTACATCCCTAAATGTGACCAAAAAATCTAGCCAGAGGTTACAAAAAACTTTCCAACAAGTGCGCCTCATTTTGTCGAAAAAGGAGCTTGTGTTTCGGGTGAAAGTACAATCGATACCTCTACAGAATCGCCTGTACGAGTTAATGCGTAGAACCTTGAATTCCCATGACTTCTGGGACTATATGCTGGGAATTCGGTGTTAGTTCGGAGGTTGTCTAAAGTCTCTGGATTTAACATAGCCTCAAATAAAAAAAACGCCCAGAGGCGTCGAACGGTGCGCCATTAGGCAGCCTGTTAAAGCGTTTTGTTTCTTTTTTTGAGATCTTGGCTTTATATTGGTTGAGGTTGATAAACACTTTTGCTTGTCCTAGGCTTTATAAGTTGGACCAGTAATAAACGTGTCTGTCGATGCCCAATGATTTCCGTCGGAACTTTCAGTTGTATACAAGCTGAGACAATACCCTGTAGTGTCGCTTGTTTTTTTCAAAAGATTTACATAATTGCGGGCTCTTCTGATTCTTCGCCACAGAGTTCTGCTTGAAATATTGTTCCTGACTGGGACCATATACCCCAGCATTACTGCTGCCATTTCTAACTTGGAACCATCTGTGTACCATATTTAAAAACTTTACTTATTCATACATTCGTAATCGCCTACAATAGCCTCGAACCTTTTGTAGAACCGAATGTGTTTGACAGATGAACATTGCCCTAGTCGCCTTATTGCGAGTGCGATTTCCAGGTTAGCATTTTTTTTTTTCGAAGATTACTTCAAGGTACTTTGCTCTATGCGGTTGAAGAATAGACATACATATCAATGGGTATATTTTCGAGAGCTACTTGTCTTAGGATTGTGCAGGTATACACAAGCAACATAACATTTAGTAACGTCTTGACATTTCCCATTCTTGAATACTGCACATCGGTGACTCGATTCCCTTAACAATTCCCAAAATCCTGTAATCTTCAAGCAACCTACTAATTATTTAGCCTTATCGTACGCCTTATCCGGTCCTTCACATTAATGCAGATTGAACACCAAATGTGATTCATTATATCAAGAACCTTGTCAGATTTGGAAGCAGTCATTACCTGCAATATAAATTCATTACCTAGCTGTCGTCATGAATCTCCTTTCGAAGTACAAGCATGTCGCCTCGCAACTACCACCGCTTGACACCTGTCATCAAGGCGATAGCATGACGCACCAATTACGCAGAGTACCTGCTCCGTAATCATTCAAAGCAAAAAGTCCAACTTGCTTGTGTACGTCACACTATTACGCGACATAGGGAGGTGAAGATAGTTTGTTATAATGCATCCTGTAGACACTCTAACAATAGGTCAAGTCGTGAGAAAGAACAGTCCATAGACTGCACTATATAGGGCAGCTGAACTTTATTTCTCTAGTTTGCATTTCAGTATTTTAGTTCTCCTTCCATCGCCCTCATAAAAAAAAAACCTTTAAAAGCCTTTTTCCCGACAACTGCATACGTTTTTCCAGCGGACTAAGTGCATTTCTTGGCGTTAATTTAGTGTAACGATATGTCACGTAGATCGTGGAACAACACTTTTTACAACCCCCCCACCCTGTGCATGCACAAAGGCGCGGGAGAAGAAAAAACACTTATATGCCATCTACAAGTACATAGCGATATTTCTGCTCGCTGGCTCAATAATAATGACGGCGATACAGTGGTGGCATTGGGCGCCGCTGTTGGGTACCTAATTGTGGAGGCATTTAAGGCTGAAGGAACGTGACATACTGATGTACTTGATCCTAAAACCTAATAATTTCCCACTGTACCCCGCACCGTCACATGCCAACAATGCACATTTTCTTTTCTCCTGCACTCGCACTTGTATTCGTTTTTGTTCCTTTTGCTTGTTCTTGTTGTTGTTGTTGTTGTTGTTGTTGTTGACGGTCGACCATAGATTACTCGTAGCCGCCTCGGTGGCCTGTACTCTTGCGAAACAATTTGTTTTGGGTTATTTCACTCGTGTATCCTGCTCCTGCATAAATGTAGCATAGAATGGGGGAATACAAAAAACGGAACAAAGTAAAGAATGGAAGACGAAACAGAAATTGTGGGCGTATCGGATGTGTGTCAAGCAAGCGCTCCACCACACACAAGCCAAGCAGATGTGTGTCGTCTTTGTATGGCCCGGACAGGTAAGGATTAATGGTATATCGATTGACAAGATGAATGCACACGTACAAAGGCGGCAGGACGACAAGCGTATATAACAATTGTTGTCCTTCTGTTGTAGCAGTGATATTCCGTTGGGATGCTGGCAGGGCGGGAGGGGTGGTGTTGGTGGTGGTGGTGGCCGTGTTCGTGGCAAAGGCAGCGAAGGCTTAAAATGTAAAGGTGCTGCCGTTGGGAGGGTCATTATTAGGATTTGTCCTAATTTACTCTGGAGGATTGCATAGTTTGCATCAATTAGCTTGCCGAAGGATGTTTCTTGTTTATACAGCGACCGATGTATTCGTGTGGGTGTGTTACACGGGCAAAGGTTAAAGTTTACTCAAGGCTTTTCTGTACCATTTCGGGGTTCTGTAGTTTGTGGTATTTATTATCTGATTGTGGGTGCGGATGCTAATATTTTCCTCAAGCAATTGGACACACAGTTTGCAATTTACAAAAAGGACATTTCACTGCTTTGCGAATGGGCGGAAATGCAAATTGAATTTGTCGTCGTCTGTCGTCCGTCGTCGTCGTGCGTCGTTGGTGCCATATGGTGTATCTGTTGCGGCTGGTCTCTGGCTGTGAGTTAATATCGAAACAGCGACAGCCCGGGGATGAGATGTAATTTTCTGGTCCATTTGTTGCAGGATATACTTGTAGGAGTTGGGCGATACAACAAAGTCGATGGCGAAACACCTGGTGTTGAGGAAATTAATCGATTTACGATTTGTATATCACGCTAATCAATCGGAAGTGGGAACAGATAGTGCTGATGGTGAGTGCGAAAAAAAGTGCTAGGGTTATTGTAGTGTCAAACGAGGTTATACTACATACTCCATGCAATGGAGTTTCGCAGTGATACCAGAGCTACTCTTAACATCATTCAACAAGGAACTTAGAAATTCTAAACGTTGAACTTGTAGAGTCTACTACGAAGGAATCGAACATTTTCCAAGGGCGACATTTCTTCAAATGACCATTACCGAGAAGAAATGAAATGGCAAATTCACTGGAAGCCTTATTTTGCGTTTCTCTGACTGCATCTCCAATAGTGCTATCGGCATGGAACCATTGAGGAACCACTATTTTAATCCTTTAATTCGTAGCAAAAGTCTGTGGCAGAGTTGTGTATTATCTACCCCCCTTTAAAAAAAAAAAAATTTTAGTGCTGCAGGTTCGTGCGGGACCTAGGGCCTAGATTCTTAGAACCATTCGTGTTGTGTTCACACGATTAAAAGGTTCCTTCTGTTTAGTGGTGTGTCTGTAGATCAATCTTTGTTTCAGAACTTTTTTCATGACATGGCAGATGTTAGACGCTCGCAAAAGGTGGAACTTTGGTGTTGTCTGGGAGTTGTACCTCGAAGTAGTCCGATGCATAAACCGCAGAGCCTCGGCCCCCACCTATTACCAGTTGAAGCATATTTGCTATACCGCGGTCTGTGTTCGTAGCACTTGTATCCCATCGATTGCACTTAACAAACATGCCTTCATCAAGGTCATGGAAACTAGCAGCAGAAACATTTGCTTCGAACCAGAAAATATGCTCTTCTAAAAGTGGTAGTAAAAGCTTTTCCTTGTTTTGATTTGCATCACCCAATACCTAACTATTACCCATAAATCTGAGTTTATACATCTAAGAGGTTTTTGAGCAAAGTTTTGCGAACCCACTAACTATAGTTAAAGGCTATTTATCAAATTTATCCAAAGGTTATCTGTTCGGTAGGAGGACATTGTCGGAATGAAAAAGTTCACCGGCCATTTATTAAAGTTCAACCGGTTTGCTCAGAGCATGGACAACATTAATGCCACACGTATCACTGAATAATATTGAAGAATATCATCCAGAAGTACATACGGTACAGCGATGTATAAAAATAGAAAAAAATCCTTCCCACAGACTATCATCATCTCTATTACACAAAGAACAAATTGCATTTCTTTTTTTTCGATTGAAAATTGTTTAACATTTTCCCTTGAAACCGCCTTCAACATACTTCCGCTTCCCACTGTACTTACATTACTTGAATCAGAAATAAAATCGATTAACTCACTCAAAAGAAAATCCCCTTACCAGGACTCTCCCGACCGTATTCCGGTGAAAAAAGCGAAAAAACGATGAATTGCAAAATGAGAAATCCACAAAAAGGTATTCGAGCAATTTAAAATGTGATACACTCGTGTGCACTTCCTCTTAGCCACCCCACAACAACACACAACCCTGTGTGTCCTTCTCATCCTTTCGAAGCACACTTGCCGTTTTGCACCCCTAATATATGTACAGCAATGATACACATGACCTTATCACATGCCAATCACATAGAAGCCGCACCACAACAGCAGCAGCAGCAGCAGCAAACAGTCTACCCAAACCATTCTGCATACACAAAGCTAAAGTAAATTCCAAAGTAAATCTAAAAAAAAAACCCAAAAAAAAAAAAACCACGATATCCTGGCGCACATTTAAAGGACTAACTGATGACTGTTGGTTGGTTGGTGGTTGCTTACTGTTTTTATGCTCGTGCTGCTGCCATTACAATTTTTTGCTCATTTCTGGTAAATTATATGTTCTTGATTTTCAAATAAGAACATAATTTATCCGCCCAGGAGTGAGGGGGTGCGCTTCAGGGTGGTAAACCCCCGGCACTATATCACCCCTCTCCTGGTTCACCTTAATCGACTGACATAGTGCGGTCGTCGGATGGTAACCCTCGGACATACATATGAGCTGAAACGAATGAATCTAATTTAAAACGATATCAGTGAAAAAGAAAACACAACTCACTCTCTCATCCTCTCACACGGGGGGGAGGGAAAGCTGTCTTAGAAATGCACCTGCTTCTCAAAGAGCGGTCGTGTGGGTATGTACTGAATTTTAACAGGGTGATTGGTTGAAGAAATAGTAGTAGTTGGCATTTTTAATCAAGTCTCACATTGATCAGACATGACGGTTTAAGGAGTCTACTATCTGTCTTTCTGCAGGATCAACAAGGGAAAACGAAGTATTTTCACATTTCAATATGAAACCTCTTCTCACTTTAGTGTTTAGTTTAGTGTGAACGAAATCTGATCTTAAGCTTCTCATTATCTTGTCCTAAACTAGTCATATTACGGAACTGAGAAGCGGAGCCAAGCGGTGCAATAGTGTATTTCAATGGACTTATGTCTTAACCATGTTGTTCACAGTATTTATTCACAGAATTTTACAGAATTTTACTTCATTTAGTCTTATTTTCACTTCAGGATGGACGCGACTTTATTTCAGAGGTTAACCCTCTATTTCTATTCCCAGATGACATTAAATTTTTATTCGCGGTACCACCTTTCGCGAACGTCAGACAGAAAACCAAGAGGAAACTTGTCAAAAAAAAAGTTTCCCTCTGCGTTTCAAACATCTACTGATCTTCTGGGAAATGAGTATATGCCTTTTTTCTAGTCTGAGTCTTTTATGTACTAATGTGGATCAAATACGTTCCATATCCTCAATGGTGGTTGCAGGACAATGGACCTTCTCTGGTCTAAGTGCATTTCCCATCGAGGGTCTGTTTTAAACAAGCCTCAATGGTTTTTTTTTATGTTATCAAAACCATTATCCATTTACTGAGTGGATCCATCCTTTGACTTCGGTCTCTTGCTTTCTTTCGATGATTTGTTGCGAGTGATTGCGTTTTTCGTCCACCTATATTCTATCTCTGCATTTCGTCAGCGAGTGTATCCACAGATATCATGACAGTTCATTGGGTCTTTCATCTAAGTGTGGTAATGGATAAAACTTGCTAATAATTCAGATCGACTGTTTCTAGTAAATGATTCGCAACTTATATTAATCTATGATGTTCCACTTCGCTTGGAAATTTTACAACCATGACAATATCGTCAGCTATACATAAACCTTTCTTTGACAGGTATCTAGCTTACGGTCTAGGTCGCCAATGTTGTAGAATTCAGTTACAACCTTTTTTTTGAATTTTTTAGATAAATCTAGAAAAAGATCCTTGTAGGCAGATCCAAACTGAGTGCCCATATATTTAAGCTTATCAGATTGACCAGATGAGCTTAGATGGTTTGTTTCAACAATCATTTATGCACATAATACGTTTATTATTAGGATAGGTCTAGCATGGTGCTTCATTCCAGATGTATCAAACCATCACTCAAATATAGTCCTTCGCTCTAAGACATGTTGATAATTTCTGGAAGGGAATAGATACACTGTGCGACAATACAGTATTGTATGCAGACTACTTTAAAAAATAAAGTATGAATAGTTTTCTTTGCCATCGAGACAGTTTTGTCACTCGCAATCATCTCACGCTTCATAGATTGGGTCTTGGGTCTGCATTACCCCAGTCAGTGATCATTCCAAATCGAAATCCCCACAGAATGGAGTCTATTTCGTATACGACACTCAACACACTCATGCTTTCCTTGAATATTTCGATTCCGAGGGAGATGTACCAACTTTTGAATCCTGCTACAGTTCAATCCTGCTACCACGTTACTTCCGACACGTTAGCTTCTTTATGTACCATAACCTATAACCTCCTGATGTTGCTCACCCTTGATACATTTCTTTTGTATCGCGAGACTGCACCGCATATCAGCTGTGTTAAATCATTTTCAGTCAATCCGGTTTCACTTGCAGGAAACACAAACTACCCACAATGACAGTCAATTTAAGAACCAGCCTTAGAAGCTTCATATACATAAAAAACACAAGTCTTCTCTATTCGTATCTTAGCAAACCGCACGTACCCGTTGTGCTACCTGTCACTTTGGGAAACAAATGCTCTCCGCATTTTAATGGCAACGATCGTCGAAACGAATACGTACATACATAGATATTCTAACGGCTATTTCTTGCCAATCCAGTTTAAAATAGAAGACCAAGAGGAGCTACCCACCTCCTCACTTGATCTTCATGTCTGTTATTACACTTGATGGCAACGTTTCGTATTCTCTTCGGGTTCGTCTTGGCTTTGAATTCCAATCAAGGCTGAGTGTTGGTTTGGATATTCTAGTTTTTTTTTTTCTTCTATTCTGTATGTTTTCCTATCTCTGGATATTGAACTCTTTCTCTGATGGAAATTAGTGCAATCACGTACGTGATTGCTAAAATGGTATCTCATATCTAGAGCGGGTATAGAATGGAAGACGTTCTAACGAAATGCCATTTGGTGTGTTTATTCTATGAGTTGTTGTGGTGGCCAGCCACTTGTTGCTTTTCTCTCTCTCTGCATGGAGTGTATCGGTGCTTTGTTTGGAATGTGGTTTTACCGCTGCGCTGTGTGATCATCTCTCTCTCATCCGCAATCATCCTTGTCAAAGAATTGGCAACAACAAAACAAAAAAAAAACATGGAAGTTGAACAAGAAGTGGTAGCGGAAGATGTACCTAACAAGATCATCATTTGATTTAATGGCTCGAACGAATTGGAAGTAAAGTAGCGACTTCTGACTTGTGTATAGCCAATTCCGTTGGGGTTTCTACTAGTCAATCCTCTATCTGGATACAGTTTTTGTTTTGTGTATCTTTTGTGTTGGATTAATGCACCTGGCATTTGGTTTTATGTTACTTCCACTGTTGAACTGTCACGATTAACTTGTGGAACATGTTTCTTTTTCTAAAGAGTCGGGTTCGGTTTGTAGATACATAAAGAGTTGTGCATGGGATGGCAACTTGAATAAGATTCAGAGAACGGTATGATCTTCATGATGGGCAGGTTTATATTCTTCGCAGCAATTCATTTGCGGAAGTTGAAATTTTGTATCGAGTTAGGTTTTGGTTGCATAACTAGTTGAACCGTAGTATTTGATTATCTCACAAGATCCATCTAAAATCAAGTATATTTGTACAAGATACTTTTCTTCTATTTTTTTGATTTTTCTAACAAAATTTCACCGATTGTGAGGAAAACAGGCCTTACCATCCAACCTTGTGGGACTCCACTCTACACAATAACCTGATCTGTTATAATTCTCATTCATTGGATAATTTTCTGAAATTTATAACTCCAGCCAAAGCATCATCAACATCATCATCCATACCTAGTCAATGGAATCCACTTAAATGTCAAGCAATTTCCATTAATAAAAAAAAAAGATACAAATTCCAGAGCACCATCGTGTGAAGGAGAAAAAACCAGTGCACATTGCAAATGATATCTCAATAAATTTAACCAGTTGTCTCGAAGACATACACACAATACGAGTACGTATACACTTGTGTGGTTGGATTTCCTGATTTGTACATCGGGCAAATATAATTGTGCACGCCACACCAAAAACCCCACGTCATCATTTGTTGGTTACCCTCGTCTGGTTGGATTGGTTGTCGTGTCCAAAAGAGCACACGCCAATTGGTTCAAAGTTTTTGTACTTATTTTTCTCTGAATGGTTTCATAGATCGATTCCACTCACCGGACGTCAGATGCAAGTTGATGGCAGAAATATGTACGTTCGATCAGACAGACGTCAGTTGCAAAGGAGAATGAATGGAAACAAAATGCTGAAATTCCATTAAAGTGTGGACTAAATGAAGCTTAATTGAACGATTACCGTTTGTTTCTTGTACTTGGGGGTTTTTTTTTTTTGATTATTTGACATTTTGGTCAAGCTTTCGATTGGTTGGCTGTCATTAAGTTGTTGGTGGTTGATATTTACATGACAGACGTTGTTGCTTATTGCATTGCATTTTGTCTTGCGTTGAAATGCGATCGAAAGATGAAGATGTTTTACGAGACTTGACATCAATTACAAATTTGAATTCAAACAATTCATAACATAATACTACCTGCAGTTTAACATTTTATTATTTAGTTCCAAAAGTTTTCATGCATTGTCCAACTGCATGCATTTGTAAAACTCATCTTAGTTCAGAAATATAATCACAAAACAGCTGGCCTAAGAACATATCCTTGCGGATCACTAGTTTCTCATTTAAGACTGCAGCTCATGAGCGCGAAATTGCCTGTAGACCCCGATGTTTGTAATGAATAGCTTGTATGACAGTTTCGAAAAAAAACCGCAAATATGCTGCTAAACAGTCGAAAGACAGGCTATCTAGATATCAAAGGAATGACTTCTTTTCCACTTCTGCAGTGGAGCTTCTGTCATCCAACAGCGGATACGATTTAACCTAAAACAGAAAACCTTTCAGCATTACATAATTTTGTAAGAGTCAACGCAAATACTAGTGTAAGACAAAATCTTGCTGACACTATCTTAACATGTATCTGATGCAAGGAGAAGAAAATAGAGAACTGCTTAGCCTCTTCATTTGTGATCTGTATGCAGTGGTACCAGAGAAGTAGCAACGTTTATCCTCGATTAGTTTGGACAGCATCCATTACTCAAATATCCTTCCCTCCCCCTCCGCTCACATACGTTGTTCAGTACCACCCTGGATACCTTGTCACGTAGTCAAGCATATGAACTCCACATTAATACCTAAATGAACAAAATCCATCAGTAACTCCTTACAGTACGAAGGTTTCAAATACCTACCGAGTTTCGTTACATCCCCTTTTCTGGCCTGAACCCCTTCCGGGAGACCAAGACATAAGTTGTTATTATGTCAGAACCTACTATGTGTGGTATTCTTGTCCCTTTGGTGGATACGTACATACATTTATTAAGTTTTGTAACACAAATTTAATACACTGGAGGGTGTATGTATAGTTATGCAGACACCTCTCCCAAGACTTGACATGAGCTTACATGCTTCTGGAAATACTATGCCTCTAGGGTATTGTCTAAGGTCTACTAGTTTCATAAGAAAATAAATTTTGATAGTAATTATGTTCCGGGCAGTTGTCAGGTGGACACGAACGTGATGGACTCTGGCAGGCGGTCTGGTTGGAAGCCCAAATCTTGTATGTACAGAGGTCATTCTATTGAGTTGAGTGGTGGTATCTGCGGTAGGTATACTTGGTTCTGCCATTATTTTTTGACACGTCAACGGTTGGATATTAGGTGTTAGTGAGGGCTTTTGATATGAGTCCTCATTCGGAATCTTAATTTTGGATTGGAACTCACGTAAAGTATCATTTCGTCAATATTCTTATCGGCATGTGTATGACACTGCGTGGAGTCTGCATTATTGGTTGCAGCTTATTAAAAATGTATATTGTACGTCCTGCAGCTGGCCTTGATCTTCAGAACGTCTGCTATTACTAACCCAAATAACAGTGTTTTATTGCTTCTGAAGGCAATGTGTATAGAGCAGTCAAATCGAACCACCCTAAATCTCATATTTTCGCAATCATCAGTTTCGAACACTTTCGACATCACATCTTTATTCGTCATGATTGTTTATCCTGTGGGCATATTATTTATTTCGCACATTCCCACTCAAGAGATTTCCTCCTATATTTTTGCTGGGGTTAATATCTTTTGTCCTTCAAAGCAGTTATTGTTAGAAGGCATAAGATTTAGGCGTCGTGACGTGACCACGAATATGCGTATCTATTGTTATTAGAAGATCGTTAAATCACACATTAAATGTCCCATCTACCACTTAACAAAAGATTTTCGTTTCATCACGATTTCATGATTAATGGTTGTGGGATAATAAAAGATATCAACATCTATGACATAGATAGTATTTTGTAAAATGTATCTATGGGGGTTTATCTGATTCTTTAAAGAGAGAACTTTCGTAAATCTGGCAGTGCTTACTTCGCTGGCAGTCATAAATAATAGGAATGTGAAAAAATGTCTTCGTTGACTTTCTGTGATGTCAGATGTGCATGGATGAAACAGTACAGAGGCTAAGACAGACACTTGTGGAAGCCCATGAGTATTATTCTTTTTTGGTTGCGGTAGTAGTTGTTTGTGAAAACATGAAGATTCGATTGACTTGACTTGTTAGGAACATCTAAATGCAGACTTCCCTAAACGGTGATACTAGGATTAAAGATAAAACCATGGCAAATGTCATGATGATTCAATTTCATGTTCTCGATTGATGACTTGAAGGTTTATGTTCGGATTTTAATTTATGTCATGCCAGACATTTTGTCTTTTCTTGTAGTTCATATAGAGACATCCTTGACTGGATTGACTTTTCGTCAATAGCTATCCTTACTCTTACATAGTGTCAAGGGCTGTTGGAACCTACCTCCATGTAAACGACTCAAGTTCTTAATTCATTTTCGCAGTGACACATCTAAAGGTATTGAGTGTACAATAAGAATTTAATCTTTAGTCCTTAAAAATGGAATGGTACCTTATGATGCCAGCTAGAGAAAGAGCGAGAGAGAGAATCTTCTTAACATCTAGCTACATTAAAATCCGAAGAAACGATATCTATTTATTTTCATGATGAAGAGGTTTTTCTGATGCCTGACACCTAATCATAAAAGGTTTTCTCAAATTCACTTCTAATAGAAGCTTCTTATAAGAGTCACCCTTCCCAGCACAAGGGGGTATTGCTCTGCAGTGATTCAATTCGTACAATAGAACATGTTTTAATACAGCTTAGGTTCTCCTCCATAGACTGAAATAGAATTTGATGGAGAGCTCATAACAATTCACCGAAATATATTACGAATCTATTTGTTTGGCCTTATATTGATTTGATTTACTGCTTCAATAATACATGATTTGTTTGAATTCCATTCCATTCCATAGTAGTAAGGCCCCAATTTGCTACCCCTAAATGTAGACACACATACACACACATCAATTGGAAGTGGAGGCAACAATTCCATCACACTAAATCAACAGCTCTTCGGTGCGCTCTCACATGCCATCGACAGAGAGCAACAGAGATAGAACAACGAAAAACAGTTGTGAGAGTCTGGCTTATAGCCACTTAAGTTTATTGCCTCTAACTGACTTATTATAAATGCATTTACTCGAGAACTTATTGCCGTCGTATTGCTCCGGATTGGCTGTGCACACTGCCATGCCCAGCACGACGACGATGACGACGACGACGACGACGACGACAATGACGACGTCCTTCCTTTGCCCTAAACAAACACAGTCAGGTGGTTTCGTTAGTTGTTCCACCCATATCGACTCAACACAATATATGTATGTACCTCTACTGTAGCACCATGCCACCATCGCCACCCATTGACATGACCAGGGGAATGCCTTCGGAACAGAGAGGTAGACTGGCAGGTGAGGTTGCAATGAAAATCCCATTGAAGCATGCACCATGCAATGTGAGTGTTCACTTGGGTTTAATCCGTCGTCGTCATCTCCATCATCGTCATCATCATCATCATCATCACCATGGTCGTTGTCGTCTTGGTGGTCGTCGTCGTCGTGATTGTCTCACCTGGTTTCCCTAGATCTGGATTTCGAAATACATATTTCAGAAGAACAAAGCAAAAAGGAATAAAAAAATGAAAGACAAGATACAAATGTATCTGAGCATAATTATTTATCGTAGATAATACCAGGAAATATATCTCCTTCATTTAATGATGATGGCAAGATGTATCTATGTATCTATGTGCTGCATGCCACACAAAAACACCCAATTTCAGCACCGAAATGTCACAGTCGACATCACAAGGCAGTCATTATTCATTTTTACGACTTGAAACGGAAGAGCTTTTTCCAATTCCACATGAATAATGTGAGGGATGTTGGAGATTGGTGGTGAAATTCCGAAGGGGTGTATTCTGCTGCAGCAGTAATAAAATCATAATAGACACGAAAGTTAATGTTCCGAACAGGAATCGAACACTGAGACGACACAACAGTTGCTGGAGCTAGAGTAAATAGTCAACCATTCTTTCGCGCTAATGTGTAGGAGAAAAAAAAAAAAGGAAAAAAGAAACGACTTGCGATCGATTGTTAAGTGCGCTGCTCTAGGTATCTTTACGGAGATGGAGAGCAGACCTGTAAAGCAGAGAAGCAGCTAATAAATCAATAAACCATTTTATAAGAAATATACTTAACTGAGAGTGAATCAGTAAGCGACGACGCTTAGTTTAACACTTTCGTTAAAGTGTTCCAAGGAGATACCGAGTACTACCTACCGACGACCAAGGGGAGCATGATTGATGAAGAAAGTGCTAAAGGGGTTGTTCTAATGGGTTTAAGTAGTTTTACCTTCAAGGCAACTTTCTGTGATAGCAAACGCAAACGGGGTGGGTCAGCACTTTTCCCGACTCAAGTTGGTGGGGGTAAATGGTAGATACTCTCTTATAAACTGAGACACTTGATAGGAGGGGGTATTTCTCTATTCAATAATCTGTTTTAAATCATTTTTCGAATTATCGACTTAAATAGAGTAGTCAGGAACACATTAAAATACAAGATAAACCATTAAAATAAGTTTTAAATCTGGTTGGTGTGTAGATGAGATTATCGAATCCATAAAACAAGAATGTCTGAAAATATTTGGTATGTTGTTCTTATGTCAGAACGCTTTTGCCGTCAGAATCACATCAAAGATTCGGTGAGTGCGATTGAAAAAAATATGTATTTGTACTCTTCGGTCCTCATTGAATGTTAGCCAAGGTATCTTATTGATGCTTTGGATACAATTTGATAACAGGCTTTTGTGACTCTGGTCACTCTGATGTCTCGCTACTAACTTGCCCTACATCTTCAGAAGTTTGATTATCCCCGTTTTGGAACTACTGCCAACGAAGCTGATTTGATTTGAAGTTCTATTACAACATCGTATAGTATATTCAATAGCAGAGGACCCAAAACAGAACCCTGTGGGACACCTGGAACTGTTTTCTTTTTTTGCCACCATGGCAATGCTCCAGTCAGTACTGAATAGGAGTTTGAGGTTGGATTCCCCGACAACAACACTTTTTTATTTCATATTTATGGTCCACCTTTCGTAGGTCACCTTCATTGGAGACTAATAAACCAATGTAAAATGAATGGTGGTGGTCGCTCCAAATATTTGATATTATAAGATGTGCAGACAATGTCAATAGCTCGACATTTTCTGTAAGGAACTCCGGTACCCTAGACTAGAGAGAAAATGCTTCTATCATATGTACATACTTCCTCACTGTTTTTATTCTCCGTGCCAACTACTTCTACGATTGCATTTATCCATGAGTCCTCGCTTCGGTCTTGTCAAAGCTAATGCATTTTAAGGCCTTGTACCCATAGAGGACTATATCATTATGTGTCCTGCGTTTGATGAAAAATACTTAACTCCACGACGACGAGAGCTGAAGTTTGATAGTCAGCGATATCCATTCAGAGGTATAAGACTGTCTAGACACGCGGTGACTGATACAAATCAACTCTTGATCCAAACCTCAGATGGTAATCTTCTGGAATGCTCTCTCCTTGCTTCACCCCTACGTCTACTTGTCGCATGAGCAGTGCTTAGCTTTACATTACTCCCGCTCAGCTGTATCCTGTTAAAAGAGATTACTTTCTTGATTTGGTATGAATTATGTCTTATTCTAAACCGTAAGAGATAAGAAAGAAAAAAAAATCCTCCAATCTGTTTGTTCCTGGAATCGAACAAATTCACAGGCTAACTCCCGAGGAGGTCACGTCAATTCCTCAAATCACATTTGTTTTTTGTTTTTTTTTTTTCTTTTTTGTGTGTTGAGCTCACTTTCAGATTTATTTCTACGACTCCGCAGTCTTTCCGTCCGCCATAAATCCATTTCTTTCGATAAATAAGTGCATTTTCAGCTCTGACTTCTTGAGGAGGGATCAATCCCAAATGTCATTACTTATTCCTGCATTTCGAAAGTCCTTTCCGTTCCTGACTAACCCTTGCGCGCTCACTCTCTGGTGAAGAATATCTCAGGCTCAAATGCAATCCATCCATTTCGCAGTAAAAGTATCATGCATTTTCCATGTAAATCATGATAGAGTCTCCTCTGTCCTCCAATTCGTCTGGTGCACCCTTCCCGAAATAGAATACGACAGTAGAGTGGAGGAAAAATCCAATCGATTTCAAGAATTCCTCTCATCCATACGTATATCCTTTGAATAGCAAAACAGGACGTTACTGCTGCATCGGAAAAGTCTCGTTTTTCTTCTTACTGTTCTGTGTGTAGTGCTAGCTGACTTTACGTTCTCTTTAACATAATCTGATACCATGCCAGGGCATCCGTGAAATCTGCCAATGATATTGTCATTTCATTTATTTACTTATTGTGTGCATACCTTAGTCGACCGAAAAATAAGTGACAAACATAGTTGGTCGACGCGGAGCTGTGCGGTGCAGTGCGAAGGAGTCTATTGTTGTGGGACACACTACACCCTAATTCTGGTTAACTTACTGCCCTCCCCATTGGGCCAATAAAAGTGTCATTTATATCAAATTTTTGAGGGGAAGAGAAGGGATGAAAGCGAAATAAGAAGAAATTGCACCAAGGAACAGTCTGAGCTGCAATCATCGCTGGTACATGCACCAACTGTGTTTCTATGCTCGTTATAGATTTTTTATTTTTTTATTTTTTGGGGAGGGGGGCGGTACATCTTTTGTGTTATCAGCGTATTCAGTGCACGTTCGGTGTACTTAAGCGTTTGTCAGTTGCTGAAGATGTCTGACTAGTTGGCTGGTTCGAAGGCTGGCGGGCGGCATCTACCCATCTCCTCGATTGCATTATGGAAAAGCAGTTTGCAATTCGTTTGCCGTTTCTTCGTCGGTTCTTTCTCAGACAGGACCAGACAGAAACGATCCAACAGTTCGTGATAGGTCGGGAGATGGGTTTTGTAGCCAGAGAAACTCAGACGACGACAGTCGATGATGATGATGATGAAGAAATATTTGTCGGAGATGCAGAGAGTTTGTCAGGCGAACTGGAGATAGGATGGTGCGACTTTGCCTGAAGGTTTGCGATAAAAATATTTCAAAAAGAGAATTCTTAGGGAGAAATGTTTCTTTATTGAAAAATTGGTAGAAATTTTGAAAAATATTGAAAATTGTATCGAATGTAGTGTTTTATGATTGGATTTTCCATAGACGGTCGGGATAACATGTTGAGAATTGATAAATTCAATTTATTCTGTTACAAGAACTTAATTTATCACTTTTGAATCCAAAGCAAAATGAGGTCTTTGTTTGGGTATGCTATATGCTATATAGATATTCCGAGGACGACAGACGGGAGTCATTTGTAGAACCTACCCTCCAGTTTATCATCCTATGTCTATGTTGAACGACAAGGAATAGACAGCCCAGCAGGACCATAGCTTTGTTTTACGTACGTCCAAGCAGAGAGACGATTGTGTCTGAAGGCGTTGCTAAATGGTTATTCATTAAGAGCGCCCCATTTTGTTTTTTTTTAAATAAAACACCTTGTGCTTGAGATATCAAAAAATGGAATATTTCGGGTTAAAGTACCATTAAGGCATTGAATTTTGGAACGCAATATTATTCAAATGTCTTCCTCGGAAACGCTTGCACTTGTGAATGCGTTAAATCCAATTTTCTATGACTTTTGCGCATAAATTTGACGATATGTGCCGTCAATTTGGCTGGAGCCACAATACTCCCTGAGTTTCTTTAGCTTGTTGGTACAGGCACATTGTGAACGCAATATTTTGACAAAAATTTTCGCATCAGACGTTAAATTGCTCGTTTATCTGGACGAGTATAACGTCCTTGAACTGGAGTTCACGCACGTAAATGTGTCACAAACCAATGTAAGCATTGAATACAAATTTGGAAAATTTGTAAACCTTGTTGAAGCGTGGGGTTTTCCGGGATTAAATCCTAAGTAAATCGATTAAATCCCGTCCAAACGTCCAAACAAATCGCTGTTAAGAGCACGAATTGCCGAGAAACCATATTGAGAAATGGGGCGCCCCAACCTTTCTCCAACATGAGATTTTTTGATTCAATAACTTAAACTGAAAAGCCAGTTTCCAGTCATAGCGATTGGATTTCTCGCGTACTCTCAATAAAATCTTGGACAGTATAAGCCCATATCTTTTAAGAAGTTTGATGTAATTCTATGAATTACGTCAGCTGACGCATTGCTAGGTTTGGTAGAGATAACGCTTTCAGCAGACTTTGCAGACATTATTACAGACGCTATTACTGTCGAGTATCCTCTGTAGCTGGGTATTACAAGTAATGACTTTGTCAGAGCAAATGCCGTTTATTGCATCTCAATCGGACAATGCTTGTAACCAATGTGCGTTCTCGAAGTTGACGGAGTGCTCAAAATTCTACTCTTCTGCTATCCTTTCGCTCTACTACACCGTTCGCGACACCTCTTCGATCCGACTTACTTCATCGTGTAATGAAGGATATGACCCATACGTTGATACATAAAGGAACGAAATCCTTCAATAACTTCCTGTCGTAGTAAGCCTTCAACCTCCTACCAATTTTCGTTACATCGATATTTCTACCTTGCATTCCAACCGGCACGCCGATTTATAGGATATTTTCATGTCAAATAGTTCTAAATTCGGAAAAGAAGGAAGGTGTGAGAAGATTGTGTACTTCAGTGAATAATTTTACAATTAGGAACTGGAAACTAAGAAAATAGTGAATTTCAAGTAGCAAAATTACAATGTAATAACCACTTCATTAGGGCGGACTTTAAATGTAGAAAGGACACAAGACATTCTGTTATTGGTAAATTGTAACATTGAGAGGATAAGCCTGGTCGTGTAGTAGAGGATATGTCCTTTACGTTGATACCTAAATCAATGAATTCCATAAATTAGTTTCTATTGTACGAAGGCTTCAAATGCCTACCGAATTTTGTTACACTAACTTGTCTAGCTCGTATCCGGATCGAATTATAGGATTTTATAACCTCAAAACCAACTGTGTGCAATATGTTTGTCTGTTTGGAGGTTTCTTATAATATTTAAGTTCTAAAAAACTGAACGAATTTGGCACACTAATGGATGTATACATAGATATGGGGCGTATACGTAACAATTGTTTTTTTTTTTTTTACGTTGGAGTGATGAATTTATTCTGGATACCGTTCTCTAAAAGCAAACCTAAAATATTCACTGGCCAAATTAATATTCATTTTCAATAATTTGTTCTTTTGCACGGACATACAGCATTTTCGTATATTTTTTTAAAACCATACATTTACATGCACATACAAGTGCATGCTGATATAGACAGAATTTCTTTGGTTTTTATATTAATATTAGATTTTCATTCCAATGGCTCTTTAGGCTCTGCAAACTAAAAGAAAAAAAATTGAAATCAGCTTCTTAGTTCGTTTGTTAATTTAATATTTCTAAGCCTTAAATCTCATCTACCTTGACTTATTTAAAATTGAGTCAACCAAACCCTTCCTGCATCTCTCTACCGATTAAATCGTACCAAACTAAAATCAGTTTAACATTCATTCAAAAGTGGTGAATAATTCAAGATAACTTCCTCTCAATTATACCTAAAACTTTTCATTTAAACAGAAAAGTTTTCTATTCCCCCGCACTTCGCCAGGAGAGCTCTGCAAACATTTGAAAGAGGTAGTAGGTATTTGCCAAATATTCCATCTAGTGATGGGAAAATTAAAGTAAACTCATGTCACCAATAATTTTACTTGCTTCCTTGGATTTCCATCCATTCGCGAAAAGGTAAGACGGCTATCACACACACAAAGGACCGTTCCAAATGAAATTGGAAGGAAATGATATCCGTTTTCCCTTCGTCGTCGTTCTAACTTTAACTTTCTTATCAAAGTTTTTCTTGTAAAGTATCAACTACATGGTAAGAGGAGAACTCCGTTCCTTAAATTAGATGCCAATTATGCTCCAAAAAAAAAAAAAAAAAGAAGCCAAGTTGGCTGAAGAAAAACTTCCTTTCGTTTGCTGGGCCAATTCTTTGGTAGTTTGCATGTGTAACAGCGGGAGCTAGCCCCTGACAAAAGGCATAAAAAAGGGGGACGAGAAACTTTCGAATGTGGACCTGATTGCCTCTTTATTGCACATCTGTGTTGTAATACCTCATTATTGAGTTTAAGTAATAATAGTAGGCGAGGAAAACTTATCAGGAGATGAAACTTCAGATCGCTATTTTTGGAGCAGCATCAAGAAAATGAAAAAAAAAAGAGAAGAATCCAACATCTGCAAGGAGATGGGATGGGAGCAATTCTTAGAATATATTACAAAAAAAAAAAAAGAAAAAAAAACTTTTATACTTTAATCAAAATGTTTCATAAGTGTTGGCGAGGGGTTGTTGGATGGTACCGACATTAATTGCAGTCTCAGTGGCTTTTGTATGAGAAAAGTCGTAATATGGTTACTGGTAGTCAAAGTCTTTGTAGATACATACATACTTGGGTGGCAATGGCGTCAAGGAAACAAGTAATAATTAGTCTGTTTGTTCTTCCTCTTATATCAACCCAATTTGCTTATTTGTTTTGTAAATCAAATCTATGTACGTGCCTATTTGGATAATGGTTTCATGTTTATTTTGTCTCGATAAGTGTTAGAGAGATACATACATAGTAATCGTTTAAGAAAATTGCAAAACATATGTAAATTGAAAAAAACAGATAAATTTCGACTACTACTTATGTTCATAAGTGTTGCTTCGTTTAATAACAACTTGAAATGAGTGTCCGAGCAAATTAGAAAATATTTTTGAGACTGGTTTGAGGAATTTAAGTCTAGGCGTGCTATAGTGGATAAATTCGAGTCAACATATTCACTATAGAATGTTCCTGCGCCAGTGAGACAACGCGCACCGGTCGAAGTACCGAGAATATCACAGTGATTTCACGCCATTCAAAGGAATAGGGAATCTCTCAATCCACATTGTGACGTATTTTGCATAAAGATCTGTGCATACACCCTTACAAGATCAAATTAACTCAAGAACTGACGCCTCTTAATCATTTGAAGTCCCGAAACTTCTCTCATGCCATTTTGGAAGACTATTTTTGGCTAGAATCGGATGGACTTGACATCAATGACATGTGGTTCCAACAAGATGGTGCCACATGCCACACAGCTGTGGTTAAACAATTGATTTATTGAAGGGGATATTTTAGATCATCGGAGTCTCGAATTTAACCTCTGGATTTATAAATGATAGTAGTTGCGTTAATGTGGCTTACTTCAATGTGATGACAAAAGACAAGACCAAAGATTCGTACAATCGTTTCACAAAAAATTTTTTAAATGTACTTTTGTTCAAATGAATGCCTACATCTGTAAATAATATTTGACATTGTCCAAAGTTTTGGTCCTTTTGATTTATTACACTAAATACTTTAGGTTATAGAAATGTATAACACTCTACAATTTTTATTGTAAATTTAATGTCAATAATCATTTTTCTTTTTTTTTCCAGGTAAGTCCTACATAAATATGTCCCTCAATTCCTTGATGGGTATGTATGCACATAATTTTTACTGTGACTGGCTGTAAACAGGCTTAATAACAAAGTGTATTTTGTATCTATGCATTGGTTTGGATTACGATTCCGCCAATGTTAGTAGCTTTTCTATAAAAAATGTAGTGAAACGGCTCTAAGAGCAGAAGGAAGACCTCGAAAAGTTCTAGTACTGACAAAAAAAAAGATTTTCTTTTGTTTTTTGTTTATTTTGTGGAAATTTTTCACCACGCTTAGAACCCTCATTGTGTGTATTTCTCCCTACCGTGGCTGATCTGTGATCGCTCTAGCATAACCAACCCAGTAATACATTTCTAAACTAGCCTAGGCCATATCTGTTTTTGAGATTGGCACGTCGATTAATTTTTCCATCTGTGGTTGCTCTTGCTCATAGTGCCTAGGTTTAACAAATGTTCACATGTATCGGAGGGAATACCCCGAGGTCGATATTTCAGTAGAATGCTAAGAGTAGTGCCTTTTATGTTGAGTTCATCAGCCTTCAAGTTTCTCGGAATGTCCTTGTAGCCAGGCACCTCACATAGATAAATGTTGAACTGATCCGTTCTCTTTATGAGATAAAAGCGCTCGACAGACTTAGTTACTGTTTTTTAGTGACAAACATTGCACTAGATTTCTACTAAGACAGCGCTTCCTTAATCGTCATAATTTTCACCCGAAAAATGTAAAAGTGATTTGAGAGGCGATTGAGCTTTTCGGAGAAGGCACTGCAACCCATCCCACTTTCGGTATTGGAGCCTTTTGTGTTGTGTAGAGCTGAACTGAACTTACTCATTGCGGGCAGGGATGCTTGTTCAAAATTTGCGGTCAAATCTCAGTATAGTTGATAATTGAATTATGGACTTATGTATGTCCCATTCCATCGGGACAAATATCCACAAAAAAAAAGTGTGTGGCCTTAGATATGTCCCACCTAACCTACTAATATGGCATCTGTCTTCCATATTTCTATGAAGATCGTTAAGATAAAGTGAAGCAGAGCAAGCGGTGAATAAATTTTGATGGATTATCTTTCCAAAACCTTTGAATTTATGTCCCATCTTCGACAACAAAATTCTAAACTTATGTATGTCTCGATGGAGTGGGACCTATGTAAGTGCATAACTCAATTGTGGACTTCTGTACCTGCGCCAACATAACTACAGTCTAGTCGTGCTCGTATGATGGAAGTGGATCCTTTAGATATTGCAACTAATAAACTAATTAATAACTATTCACAGCAAATGCACCAATGATAGGGCATTTAGGTATTGCCTCAAACTCCCTTCAATAATAATGCTTCCATCTGTAGTCATCTTTTGTGAATGCATCTCCTTCTTGATAGTGTAACTCCCTTTGTTCATAGTGAATTGAAATCATAACATTTTTCAACTGCCATTGAATTGGTTCTTATTGAAGTTGGTGGAACTGAACTCCTTCCGAATTCAGTGCTTCCAATATTTTTTCAAAAGTTAAATAAAAACAACTCCATTTTGCCGTTCCTTTTCTTTAAACACCAGCGCTCTGTCCAATTAGACGTATCTATGTCTCAGTTATATTCCCATTCAAACCACAATTCCGTAGATTTCAATTAAAACAAAAAAAAAAAAAAAAAAAAATAAAAAAAAAATTCCTACCTCAGTTAAAAACAAAATAATCACCAACTATAATAAAGCCCTTCACAGGAAAATGGTTTTCTTTTTTTTTTTTTTTTAAAGGTTCTTTCATACCGTAAGCGGCTTAAAAACTCCACTCCAGCTACATGCCGCCGCCCGTCACAGTTGAATGTCCCGAACTGCAATATTAAATATTTTCAAGTTTCATCTTTTGCGGTCCATAAAACCACCAGCAGACAGAGAATACCGCACACGAAACAAAAGCCCAGTGAAGAGGAGAGCTATGTGCTCCGGACACAGAACCTGTCGAATTTTATCTTTTATTAAAGACTCTCACACTCCGGCGCACTTTGGACCGGCCGCCATAAGGTGGAGGGGGTAGGGTATTTAAGATGCTTGTTTTGTATTTTCAAAATACATACATATATATGTATATTCGCTGAGTATGAAGGAATGATGACGGAGGAGGAGCGATTCCTTTGGTCATCGTTCTCATCATTAAACTTTCATTTGAAATAAAAGTGTTTTCCGAGAGGGAAAACTCTAAATAAGGATAAATCTGTGGGAAGCAGGACCAGCCGGAAAAATGTGTGTGTTTGTTTTTTTTTTTTTTGGGAAAAAGTTTTTCCTTTAGTTATGTGTGTGTTGTGGTGTTTTTGTGGACGATGAGGCGTCCCAGGCCTCATCTAGTAGAATGAACAAACTCCGAAAATTTGAGAAATGTTTGTGAGTGAGAAGAAGATAAAACAAGGCAAGGCGCAGGAAGAGAAAGTCCTAGCAAAACAAAAGTCAAAGTGTTTTTCGAGAGAGTTTTAAATTTTGTTTGCATCTTTCTATGGTTTTGGCAAGGAATGTGTTCATTCAGAAATTTGTGTCAAAACATGGAGATTTTGGAGAGTTTTTTTTTTTGTTTTTCGTTCTTTGTTTCCGGTAAAAGGTCAAAGAGCATAGTATATGACATGAGTAAGCTCATCTTGGATTGTTTACTTAAAAAAAAGTCTATTGTGGTCGAAATGTTTTGAAGAGCATTCAACCAAAAGTCCTTATCGATTGAGAATTGTTTGGAGTCATCTTCATCAACAAAGCACATACGTTTCGTTTGGCTGTAAGAGCTTTTAATGATCTATGTGCGCATGTATTATATAAAACAAAATGGAGGTATCCGTGATTCTGAAAAGAGAACCAGCCTAAAGTCCATCCTGTAATCTTTGTTGACACACTATAAACTTCTGGGTGTAGAAAGGACAATCAAATGCGAAATCTGGCGAACCTTTGGTCAACCTACGTCTAGACATTCACTCATGGTTGCACGACTATTTTCTATTATAAGTCTGTCTTGGAATGTGGTAATATTTTCTCGTGATCTAAGTATTGACGAGAAACTGAAGTGCATTGTGCATAGCTTTGAACATTTCAAGTACGCGGGAGAATCACTTTTGGAAATATTTTGCCTATTTTCTGAAAGGCTGTAAAAACACTCGTACCAGCTAGATCGAGGTAAGATTGCATATGAACCGAGGCTGATATAATCTCCCATTGAATTCAAAAGTACATTGGTCACGACAAAGCAGTCACCGGCCACCTGCCCGCTGAACTAGTTGTTATCTCCTGCCACAGACATTCGTCTGTGCATGCAAAAAGCAAGGACGTTGTCGGTGCTGTGTTCTTCTCAGACAACTTGGACATTCGCCACTATTTTAGCTTCTCAAATCACTGCAGCGTTTTTCAAATCGAACTTATCGGGTACCAGGACCAATTAGGCATTCCCATAAATTGTGCAAATTGTGTAATAGGTAGACATTCGTGTTAGCTGGACATTCGTCATAGTGAAATCATCAACATTACTGAGGGTCACTGCAAAACCCTATAGAAAAATGTAATCAAGACTTCTGGGTCTGTTCTACTCTCTTCAGTAATAAATGGAGAGTAAAGTCTAAAATGATTTACTGGACGGACCACCAAAAGGGTAATGCATTACCGATGCAAAGGGGAAATGTCCAAACCCTGTTCTAGAAGCTCTCTTAGATCTTCCTCCTCTGCACATAAAAGTTGTAAAAACTGTGGCCCTTGATAAAATAAGCAACATCGAAACTTCTGATTGCATTGGACATCTGAACATCCTAAACAACCTTACCGCTGGTTTTGGAATTATTCTCAAACCCCCTTAGTTGGAGCACCAATCTGATTGGTACACCGATGGATCTAAAATCGTAAATGGAATGAAGTGCACTACCAATTGAACCACCAACACCTTTAAAGGAAAGGTTTATGCTATAGCCAGTCTGCCTTCAAACCTCTCTTATACAATTTTGTGTCTAAAGCCGTTTGGAATTGTATGTAGAGGATTTCATGAGAGAACTTGATTTTAACATGGTTTCAAGCCTAACGTACCATCTCCCAAAGGTTCGTAGATTAGGGTACTCTGAGAGGCCCTAACTCATCTAGAACACAAGGGATTAGTCCGGAGATTTCCTTTGGTATCAGAAAGAGACTCGCGAGCGCCAATTATATTTGGGATCAATCAGGGAATCAGACCAGTCTTCTCGAATCCAGTGAGGTTTCTTTTTTTGTCACATTAGAGCAGTCTATGTGGTCCACTTCGGAAAGAGTGAAAAGTTCAATAGCCACAACCTTCATATGTTTAGTCTCCATGACGAATTTGTGTGATCGTCTAAGATGGTCGATATCGTCAACGTATGCTAGCAATTGGATAGGCTTGTTGAACACATTGTCTGTCTATTCATGTCCGCTATCAGTCATTGGTATGTGGAGTTCGAGGTGTTATACTTAAATATGTAGTCAATGAGTAAATGAATTTCAGGATTTCTGCCAGTAGCCACATTTGTGTCGCAATCAGTGTGGACCAAAACGACTGCTGAAGATCGGACATTATTCGGGATAACATCTTGTAAGCAACATTTAATTGGGGTGCGCCTTCGTAACCTGTGGGACATAAAGAGATGATATTCCAGTTCTATGAAGCTCGGAGCTCTATGAAGCCAGGGCCGATTTTGAGAACCTAAAATCAATTTGAGAACCAAAGACATCAGTTTTGACTAATCGCGGTGTATCGTGTAATTTTGAAGCACCTAGCCTGAGTTTTTCCAGACGGATTGCAGGATGCTTGAGCAAGAATGTTGTTTTACTCGGTTTGGGGAAGGATTGAAGGCTAGCAAGGGACGTGTACATTTCTAATTATACCAGGAATTAAGTCTGCGTTTTTGGTCACTTCGTGACGTGCTGTATCTGTCTGCACACTTTTGCCTAAAATAAGTTTTAAATTCTTTGTAAGTCCATCTCTACCTTGTTGCATTCGATTAGTGAAAGTGAACCAACATCTCAACTTGGCAAAATGCTGGCAAGTGCTTAGTTCCATTAAATTTTGTAAGTTAAATCTGTTTTTGATGTCCGATGGATTTTCTGTTGAGATGCTTCGAAGATTGGCCTATTGGGTTACACGATTTCTATAGCCCCAGACTGAGATGGAATTTGTAGTATTCCTACATTAGCTAAAGACTTTTCAGACCTCCATGCTAGGGCACCGGGAACAGGTTGTTTCAAAAGTCCCTAGTAAGTGAACTTATTTTTTATTTTGACAGCTATCTTGACTGGAAACAACCAGTTAATTGAGAAAAACTAGTAAATTAAGTCCAATTTGTATTGTGGTACGAAGACATTGTCGGCATAGAATTATTTAGCATTTTAAGGGAAGCTAAATCGTTGTAGCCTCCACAATATCGTCCACCATCTGCTGTTTTTGCGAGATAAATTGACAGTTCTTGATGTCAGATAGTATTTAAAATATTCACCGATATACATACATACACAATCAGTTCGGTCGATGTTTAATTTTTTGCTTACAATTCCAAGCTATGGCTACGGTAGTCTATAGACTGCAGTATCTTTTACAAAAGCCACGAATCCTCTGCTTTCCTGAGATACATACATATGTACATATAGTCTACGCTGTTCGCCAGGCTTTAGTTTTATTCTATTCTATTCTACATCCATTTCCATACCCGAGGATAAAATTTTCCTCACAAAACCACTCCTGGAGCTAAAATTTACCTCCAATCCAAAAGGACAAGAGCAGAGGACCGTACCTATTCTCTTAAAACAAAAAAAAAAAAAAACACAAAAACCATACCTACTGCTATCCCTCATTTTAGTGCCAAAAAACGCTGTTCCAGCAACCCCCGTTAATGAAAACCTGCAAATCTCAGATAACAACTAATCAATCCGGCAAAACTCCCCAAATGGAAGGATTTCTCTGAAAATCCAGCCATCCTATGCGCCGCGCCGTTGTGCCATTCAAATGTACGAGCTGTTTTACAACTCCCCATTTAGTTGCCATTGCCAATCTATCCTGGTGGTCCTTTTATAGTGCAACATCCTCGCTTCATCGAAATTCCGCCTCGGCTACTGTCAGGAGGTAGATAAAAGTAATTTCGTTTGGAACTCTCAGAGAAAAAAACCACCACCTTCCCCAACCCAACTAAAGGTTTTTCTTCTTTACCCGCACAAAGGGTAGGTAGTAATCTGAATATGAGCATTCTAGCACACTATTCTCGGAGTTTTATTTCTTTTTTTTTTGCTTTGTTTTGTGACTGCCCCCACCATTTTGTTGATGTTTGTTTGATGGAGAATCTGTAAAGGAATACCATTCGACAAACAACCGTAACCACAAGACACAAGTAGTGGAGAAAAGAAAAACTCGTAAAGGAACATCATAGAGCGAGCAGCGAGCACATACATATCCGGAATCCTTTAACAACTTCACACACAAAGCTGGTGTAATCCGAAGCCACTCTTAAGCGCAATCATCAACCACATGCACCGAGAGTACAGAGCCAGACACACATAAACACAAACACAATTACTCAGCCGCACAAATTGCCTGACACAAAATCGTCCTGACAAAACTCTTTTCTTATCTTAATTGGTTGTTAGGCCAGAGAGACACATAGCCGGCCGTCTATGCATGTATGTATGTATGTGTGTGACGGACGACACAGGGAGAGAGGTTAACATAATCCGGCCTTAGCTGGAGCCGCCTTTAGGCCGTTCCGACGGAACCGGATGGATGTGGAATGTGTGAGCTCACGCTCTCTGTGTGTGTCATGTCCTTTGAGAGTGCTACTGGCATAGCTGTGTGCTTAAAGGACACTGGATTCCGTCATGCTGGTAATTTTTCTTTCCCATTGAACTGGATGACTTGACTTTGGTTCTGGCCTCGTTTCAGAGCTCGGAGTCCTTGTCGATGCGGTTAGCACTGTGCATTGTTAAGGATAATAATCGGGTGCAGAAAACTGGGTGAAAAGGGGATGGCTTAAAGAAAACGGATTTTTAATTTTCCTGAGAGGATTCTCCTCCTCTCACCACCATAGCAACTGTATGTAGATATGTATATAGAAATGTGCAGATTTCCTTGGACATTTTGGTATTCTTCTTTTTTACTTTTCGGCAAAATGTTGAGGGCGACTTTAATTTCGCCACACATCGCCTCGCTTGTCTTGAAACGAATTCCGTTTGCAAATGAACTGTGAATACATCACACCCTTATTGCAATTTACAGCACGTTCCGCAGAAAAATTTACATTCATGTGAGTGGGTGGTGGTGTCCTTTAGCGAAAATCCTTTTACCCCGTCCTTGTGATGTACGTGACAGAAGTCACGCGGGTTAAATTGAAAAAAAAAAAACCTTTTTTTTTTTGTCGCCTGTTTGTGTGGAGTTTCCTTCGCAGACGTCGTTGTCGTCCATAAGTTTCGCAAATTTAATTGATGCCCAATGTCAATGCTCGTTCTCTGCTCAGCCTCAAGTACAGAAGAATGTCCTTTTTTCGTCCTATATCACCATGCCATGCTGCCACTGGCGGCCAGAAAATTCTGTAAACTATCGGAATTTAACTTACGACAGGAGTGGGTTGTAAGGAATGTCCTTTTGAGGGTTGGAACACAATACCAACATATATTATGTAGTCTTGTTACTGATGTCCATATGTGTGGGATTGGTGGATGATGATGATGATCTCGGGAGTCTTTTTCCTTTATTTCGTTTGCGAGAGAGACGAGATTCCGGGCGCCGTTGAAACCATAAAAAATATATAGAACGAGCTAAATAACTCTATTTAAGTTTGTTACTTCTTTTAAGGATGTGGTAAAGGAAGGTCGTGAACTAAGTGGGTGATTATAGGGCATAGAGCAGGAGTTTTGAACTTCAACTATCATTGGGAACAATGTGGAACAGTTGACGTAGGTTGGGATGTGCTGTGTGCTGTGTTCAAGTCAAATAGTCATCGGGGTCAAGACTTGCAATATATTCCTTATAGGTCATGAAGCATCGAATTTCAATTAACTCAAGACCACTTGGGCCCATACCCCCATGGTGAACTCGATGTTGAGTCTGTTTTGGTGTTGAAATGTAGTTGGGATTGTGTTTTTCTTAAGGAAATTGGTTTCCGAAAAACTTATGTGTAAGGGGCCGATGTGGGTTTAAATAAAACAGTCCATGGCATGCAAGCTGAGATTCCTGGTGGATGATTATGAGCAGGAGTAACCATGCTGATAGAACAGGTTTGGCAATCCTCTCAAGGAAAATAAACCTATTTTGGATTACAATTTTTGGGAACAGTCAAGCAACATACGAGGCACTAGACGGTAAGACCATATGATCAAAGTTCTTATTTACTGTCAAACCCTGAACGAGTGTGGAACGTGCAGGCGGTAAATCTTTACTGATTTTCTGGGTACAATGTTATGGAACGGAGCGATATAGCAGGTGTACTGACAAGTTAAGTAGCCTTGTAGCCTATCGTCCAAATTGAATGAAGGAAGAACCAGAAGCCTGCTGATTGTGGGACTTGATGTGTGCACTGACAGGACATGATATTATCGACAATAATCTAGGAATTCATAGCTCTATAGGAACTCCCAAGATGTGGAGATAGAGATGAACAAATCTACTGCTTAGATCTACAAAACGTGTAACTTTTGACATATGGGGAAGAAACGTTTAGGAGAATTGGAAGAACCGCTATAACGATGGACATGGCTATAACGATGGACATGGAACAATGCTTCAGAAGAATACGCTTTTCTTGTCTGGTACTAGACAAATCTTATAAGTGTTAAACGTAGTATCACTAACTAAGGTGATAAGGGGTGTCCCAAGAGCTATATTGCTGATGGCCAAAGGCAGTAACATCCTACATTCATTCAATAGCTGGTAATTGCTCGGTTGATGTTATGGGTTTCGACAAGTAGTGAAATAATAGACGCCTACACCGCGGGGCGTTCCAAGAAAAGGAACAAGGGCCAAATAGAATCAAAAACCAAGCTATGGTCATAGGAAAACATGCACCCACTACAAAGATGGGTGCCTGTTTATTGCAACCGACGTATAAATATCCGGAACAACGAATATTTCTGGGGTGATTGGTCAAAACATGTCTGTGAAGTTACCATACGCTAGATCCTGGAGAAGCACCTGATACAGAAAACTAAACTGAGGCAGGGCATTCACCGTCATGCGGTGGCTTCAATTTTGCAGAAGATAAGCGAAGTTGCCAAGCAATCCTCTTCAGCATTGCAGGCGTGATTATATCGGCCTAATAGTCCAGAGGCTTTACGTACGTCGGGAAGACTTTAGCTTCAAAGGTGTAAGGGGTCTATACCATCTTGAAGTACGCAATTGAAGATTTAGCAATGGATGCCGACTGGAGAAAATTGTTTGTTGAGGACTAGATTCATAGCTCCAGATTACACTTAGCAACGCCAAATTTTTTTATCCAAACTTGTGCAAGGTGCTGTCTAGAGAACGTCTGATATTAAGTTGAGATCTGCTTCTTAAATTTGTTTGTCTTGACTCGGCCCGACTGTTTAATCTATAGGCCTGGTTTGATGCATAATTGCTGAACCAAAACTAAAATTTTCGGAAAAAGATACACCTGTTCGGCAATCACAGACTGAGCAGTATCCTCTCTACAGACTTAGCACTTCAACCTTGCGTAAGAATGCCAGTATATTGTTTGAGTATTTTCTCTGCTGAGAAACGGCGGAAATGCCATAGATCCTTAGATACATCCAAATGCTTTAATTTATTCTATATGCATCCTGGAGAATCAGGGTCGATTATGTTCATCGGAAGATCAATCCTCAATTGCACTGAACAAGGAGGCAGGAAGCAGGTAGCTTGTAATCTTAAATGTTCTCCTCTTAGATATTCCGTCTGACGTCAAAGCCAACAAGACACAGTGACTACATCCTTACGACCATATTCACAGAATTCTTGCATTCTCCGACTCTGACTCCGAATTCTGACTGTGAATTCTTTTTTCCTGAATATACAGATTCCTTGCTTCCTTCTATCACATTAGTCTTTGTTTGGCAGGAAGATGCTTATTAGACTCAAAAGAAGAGAATACATTGTTGTCCTGCGTACTGTCTCTGAGTTTAGTCGAAGAAACCCTTGACTGGTACTAAAATTCATGATGATTGTACTACAATCCATCATTACCTCAGATTTTTAGCGGTTCAGACCGGCTCAAGATTCGAATCCTGGATCATTGCGTCAGATGGCCATGGAAGATACGCAAGGTCATCATCATCACAAGAAAACGCCCTGCTTTTGACGGTATAGTGCTTTGATTTAAGTACCTCATGATATATGTACATTATAACATGAGGTAAGTTTACAAATAAATACCGGAAAAGTTCTTATGCAGCCGAGATAAGCTGTTTTTTTTTAAGTTTCGTAATGTTTTTAAGAAGGAAAACTCCTTAGTTTCGTAGCAAAAGCCTCGAAAAAAAAGAACCACTCGCTGCATCATTCTGGTCACCGTTTCTCATATTTCAAAGGGTTTTCGCAGAATTGAAGGTTCTGTCAATCCTGTTGACTTTTTAAGTTGAGTAATCATGCCCTGCGATACGTACATACTTTCTTAAGCAAACAACCGAACCCCTCGAACAAATGAAAGAAATTTCTAAAGATATGCCCTTTCAATCTAATCTGATACAAATATTTGACATTTTAAACAGACAAACACAGTCACAGACAACATTTTAGACTTATTTTTTATAAACTTTTATATTTTACTAACAATCTTTTCTTTATTTTTCAGGTAAGTGTCACTGCTTCTTTGTCCTTTTAGTGATTGGTAAATATGTACATTTGCACATAGTCCCTTCAAAAAAAAGGACATTTTTAATGTACACCTTCCCCCCGGTCGTTTAAGGGTGAGTATTAATCGCATTTGAATGTCTTAATTGCTCCGACAAGGCAGCAAGGCCCTTATGTATGCTACACAAGTATCCTTAGAAATAATTCAAGGAAATAATGAACGATAAATTATTCCAATTTTATTCCTTTGTGCATCCTTTACGGGTTTGGACGAACGACGACGAGCATAGAGAGTATCTCTTTTATGAAGCATTGGGAGACAGAGAGAGATGGGGAAATTCTAAATAGGAATTCCATTTTAACGTAACCATCTCGAGGGACATTTTTAAAATTGTACTTTTATTGGCTTGGTTCTCTTGGTCTCACTCTCTTGTACTAATGGTATCTCAGTTTTAGCTTTTTTCGGCTGTTAGCTGGTATCTCAGACATTCTGGCCTCGGTAAAAGATTAAAGCAATAAAGGGAAATGGAATAAGAAATACTCACTACTATACGCATTGTCCTTGGAGAGTAATTTGAGTGTTGTAATCCAAACGCCAGTACGCCATAAGATATGATTCTTCGTTCACACTTAGCATTGTAATGGTTTTTGAAAGAGGTTTGAATGGATGATTCTGATTAGTTGGAATATTATCCTTAAATGGGGGCTTGCTTTGTGGATTCAATGTAAATAGGGATCATGAGGTGTTTCAAAAGTGGTGGGGGGAGAATTTTTTCGTGTTTGGTTTTTGTGTATCGGATTTGACTGAAGTTAGGTCTGCAATGGTAGACTGAATTTGGAGTGGACAGATTCTTTTGGTCGCTTAAATGCGCTCTTAAATTTGGCTTGCCATCTTGGTTCTTGTTATGAGCTTCATCTCAGGAAAATATTTACCGGCTGCCTTGTGGTATAAGTCATGGTCTTACGAGGCCGGGAGCTCTATAGAATGCTTCGCAGATTCAACAGAATCCTGACAATCTGCTCCAGAGACAGTCGTATCGATTGAAATGTCCTTTACTTGACTATACTGATTTGATTTTTAGCTGAAGGAGTGAATTACCATTCGAAAGTATATCCAGACCCAGACCACTGTCGTAATAAAACTGAGTATTTGGATCGAGGCAATGCCACCAGCTAAGTTTGATTTTTAAAAAAAAAATCAGGGGCCTCTAAAGTTACCGAACTGTCAACGCATGTAGTAATGACCTGCACAGATATTTTTCCAATCCGCAACTTACAGTAAGGTGCTAAGGAAAAGTAAATTCCTCATTCTGAAGCGCTGTCCTTACCAGTCTTCTCATCTTTTGAAATGAAAATATGAAGCTTAGTCTGCCAAAATTCAAGCGAGTTTATCGCTTTTATTCTCTTTAAATCAAGCGTCTAGACCACTGATGATGCATAAAGCGATTTCATTTCTTTGAAACAAAATATTTAACCAGAATCCGACCTCCTGAAACTATGCCACCAAAAAGATTTCATTGCATATCCTTCGGTGCTTGTTTCTCTTTAAATCTTGAACTATTCGAAATGTAGTTGAAATATTTAAAATAAATAGAGAATCCATGGCAACGGATAATGATAAAGGTCGAAAATATCGGTCATCACACTTGTCCAAGTCTATATAAATCTGGACCTTCATACTGTCTACAGGCAGACAATACAACAACACTAATGTGTTGAGTTTACCCATGTAGACCAAGTTGAAGTTTATAGGAGTACGATGAAACTTTTTTGTTTTTTATTTCTATCGTATTTCCGCATTTATAGAGAAACCCTTTGTGCTCCTTAAAAAGTTTGATAATGCGTAACATTCTTCCTTAAATTTTGTTCTATATTTTTCTTTGGGTCGTCAGACTACATGCATTAAAGTCGTCGAATAGTGTGCCAATTCGTGCTTATTTGTTATGTGAATCCCATATTTAATCTAAATGTGTCATCCATCAATCATCTACCAACTATCATTGCCAAGAGTTTCTTTTATTCTCTATATCCTTCATCCATACACATACAATACCTACCTACCTACACATATAACGCACATTTCTTGAAAAAAAAAAAAATATTCATCTGGCGCAGTCAGTTAAATATCCTTCATCACTTTCAGGATTCCATTAACTCTCTGGTATCCTTGCCATATTTATATATATTTTATTATACGCCCTACATTGGTGGTATTCAGTAGGAAATTTATTATAAACTGCAAAATATATACTATACAAAACAACCCACTAAAAAGTGGGAAAAACTCATCTTGCCATCCTTCGGAATGTCCTTTTCAATACTCGGTCGCTCGTCTATATATCAGGGACAGTGGGAATATGCTGAATTAATGCCAATAAAGCAGCTGCCAACAATGACAACACTGCGAACGCATCGCAACGACACACTGCGGCTATGACAATAACTAAAAAATGACAGCGAGCGAGAAAGAAAGAAAAAGAACATAATGATGATGAAGGATTTGAGGAGGCTCTTTCTTTTTATTTTCATAGTTCGCAGCACTGAAATGAGAATAGGAAATTAAAATGATGAGCAACGAGTATCTGTATGCCTGTACCCGCCTGACGTCCCTGCAATTATAGGACAAAATCGTGATTTATTTGCATTCGAGTATAAATATGCCTTGCACTGCACAATCTGTTAGGCGCCGGCCATTTCATATGAATGACCAAAGGGATGGCTGTTGGTCCCACACAGCCGGGTCAAATGCACATTGGTAATGGTCTGCTGCTACTCAGAGGGTAATAAAGCATGCAATGATCCCTCCTGAGGGTGGTAACAGATAATTATCTGCAGACCCTTATTTGTGTATCTCTGGGTTTGATAGCATCTCTGCGCGAATGATGTGGGTAATTTGCAGATAACTGCGTATGCAAATATACATACATACGAGTACATACACCACTCGTCCTCCATAAAGGAAATCGATAAAAGTTTGAAGATAAATCTGCATAACTCAATAAGGGTGTACGACGGAGTTCCTGCAAAAAGTTATGTTCTCGAGTAACTTTCAAATCTGAGACCATCACCTCGGACCTGTAGTCATTGGCCAGTTTGAAAGAAACTTCCACCACCAAGTCTGGACTTTTTGTTGCAAATTTATTTTTTTCTCGAATATTAATGGTTTTTTTATTTCAGGCGGTAAGGCGGTGAATTTTAACTTCACAGAGCATCTGCTTTGAATGGAGCAAGCAACTCCATGAATCAGGTAAAGTGAATTGAAGCACCTGTCTCTGTGGAGAGTTTGTTGGTGTGGATGGTTACATTAGAGACGGTCGGTGGATGGGGTTTTGCAACCCCTATTCCGAGGGGTTATTGACCGTTTCTGTTGAACGGCAAAACAAGGTGTGGTTGGTGGTGTTTGGTTTGGTATCCTGAAGGAAAGATTATATTTAGGCTTCCCAAAGAGTTTCTACAACGTAACGTGTGTTATGCGCAGAGAGATAGAACATTTAATTGATGTGCCAATCATTTTCGAACGAAGAGGAATTTTTCCTGTGACATTTATTGTTATATTTCCAAGGATATTGGTTTTTGCTATAACAAATGGGGGAGGACAGATGGTGGGGAAATATGTTGTTACTTGTATACCTATGTCATCCTTTGACAACCTTTGATTTGGAATTTATGCTTGGGTTGTTATTGTTTAGGTTAAGAAAACAAATGGTGCACGGGTACAAATTTTCTGAGAAAGGACTGGGACCGGTATCATTTTGTTTTTTTTTTATTGGAAAAGACAGTTGGGGGGGTCTGTTTTAAAAAGATAAGGATGTCGTACAGCGACCACGCATCTTGGAGATTCTGTATTTCATCATTATTATGTACATACATACTTATGTACAATCCTCAATCTTACTACTACTATAGATGTTTTGATTGATCGAGCTTTTTGAATTGAAGAGTACAACAGATGGTTGGTAAGGTTCTATCAATAGTTAGTGGTCAGTAGTGATTTTAATCGGCAATCAGTGTAGATCAAAAGAGCTTATAAAGTCTCCCTAGTTAGTCGTGAAAGAACTCAGTTACTCAATAACCTTCAAAACACACAGAAACCTGATAGAGATCGACTTAGGTTCGGAAGTCATGTCTGGTCTGCCTGAGAAGACACTTAGTTCTCACTCTTGGTTCGTCTATCTGCTTCTTCGAATGTCGATATGAGCTGAAGCCGCATCTTTTCAGCCATTTTGGGTTTCTGATTCGTCGGGCAGCAGTCTAAAAATGGTTATGAGCGCGTCAACTTTTTCCTTTACCTGAAAACATTCAAACCAGTCCTAAATTTCACTGTATGAAATACAATAGTCAGCTACTTCTGTCCAAGCCTTTTGCCTGCTCGTCATTTGTCTGATGATATTGTCTGGGGTGTCATTCTTCATGATATCGTGAAGAATGGAACATAATGTGTTCCGCATCTTCAACTGCTTCTGTGCACATTGGGCAATAGGGGTTGTCGATGGCGAGAAAGAATCTGGATCAGGCAGCTCTCCCATAATCCAAGAGTTTACATTGGGATCAATTTCTGTGTTTTATCAGAGTGATACCATCTCTCCTGCCATTCTTTCAGAATTATCGTTGGTGCTACCTCAGTATCACTTCGACTCATGAAGGCAGAAGTATGCCTAAGTACTGGGTTCTACTGGATGATGTTCGCTGAGTGCCCTGGAATACAGGTCAACTCATATGTGGCTGTCTTCTTGTTGTGAATGTCATCATTGGCGTACCCAATAGCGGGGTAATTTTTCCTATTACTACTCTGCAATATTAATTCGACCAATAGGTTCCACAACCTGGTAGGAAGGATCCCTTTGACATTTAGTGCAGCTACACATTGCCGTCTGCAGAACAGACTCTCTAGACAGCACAGGTCATTGTTACTTAGCTAACTCTTAAAAATGATACCGAGGACGAGGACATAAAGTATCTATCTGTTAGTTCGCCTAAACTCCAATTGAGCTCTTAACTTTGCAGAAATCGCAATAGATCAACTTGCGCTCCCAAATAAATATCCTTAATCCTTTCCCCGTTAATATTTTCTGAGTGGAACTAATTTTAAAAAGTTAAAAATGTAAAAACAACTTCAGCTATAAACTACATGTATCGACAATCTGTTTTTCCACAAAACTATCCAAGAACAATAGTTCGAACGGAGCAGTAAAATAGTTTCCCGAATCGTTTATAATTCTTTGTACAATAACGTTGAAGTCTGGTGCAATTCCTGGTTTTATGTGACTCTATCCTCTGTCAATGGCCCCGCTTGCAACTTCCTTGAATCCAATCAATAACCTCAAATCAATGGAATGCAACAACTACCAGGCACTGTCGTAGCGCCTCCCATGACTTAGTGAGAAAAATTTATGAATGTTTTCCATTTTACTGTGTTAATAAAAAGTTTTCTATTGATTTACGAGGAAATTTAACTTTACCCATAAATCCATCGCAAAGATATTCCTTATCCAAAAATTGTACCAATCGCATGCGGTTGCGAAGTAACTCAGTCCTCACCACCCGCCGAGCGGTTTCATCGTTACAAGCGACGAAAACATTTTCGAAAATAAAATTCCCACCCCACCGCCGCCGCGCGCCGCCTTGTATGTCAAACTTTCACAACATTCACCAAGTTTTGCCAACAACTCCCTGCCCTGGCTCGAAAGTTCATGCACCACTAGAAAACTGTCACCAATAATCATCAAATCACCCAAACATGACATTAATTCCCAAAAGGATTATCCTTGTTGAGCGGATGATATAAGAAATGTCCTTAAAACGTGGGACTTTCTCTCTATTCTTCTGTGTGAGGTGGTAGTGTATAGATAAGCAAAAAAGAAGGAGAATTCCGTTAACACGCATCGAAGAAATAATATTCGTATAGTGGAGTGGGATTGGGTGGGAAAATGTCCTCCCCAAAAAAACAGGAACTGGAAGTAGAGGGATTACAGTTCTAGTTTCACTCCGCGCCCGGCCCTGAAGAAACAACTTTACTCTTAAGATGTTCCCGAAATATTTATCATTTTTCAATTCGGTTCGTAGTTTGTATCAAGTTTGGAATCTTTTCACTTAGCCCGGGTCCCGTATGTCTCTCTATTCGTAGGAAACGAAATACAGAGAGGAAGGACTCTCACCCTGCGATAAGTTTTAAACTTTCCCTACTTCTACTTTACGAGAGATAATAACACCTCCTTGAGTTTTGTTTTAATTTAATACTGGCGGACAGACAGAACGGATTTCGTACGAAGCCCCGAACAGATAGACAGACAGGATGTTGCATGAATTGCACGAATTGAAATGGAATAAACACTTGAGAGATTTATGGAGCTTAGAGCGTAGTTCGTGGTTAGAAAGGCCTCTTATGGTGCGGTTCGGCTAGTGTTGGTGAATGGTGGTTGTCGGCTTTAAGGATTATGCAAAAAGTTTTCCCTACTTATTATCCTTGACCGGTGAAATAGTCGGTTTCTTTGAAAACAAACGTAGTACATGTGTGTAGACTGAATGCCCCCTTAACAATAGAGCAGGTGCTGGCCAGCTCGTCTGCTGTTGCTAAGGCATATGGTTTGGTGCTTGCATGCAATTCATATCCTTAGAATGCATGCAAGGTGAAAGACGCAAAAGATTAATGACTTTGTTAGACGGATTCAGACACTTGGAGTGGAGGATATTAATGAAGGATATCCCGTCATGCAGATAGACGCATGGTTAGATACCTAAGCAGTAAAATTCGGTGCCGAGAGGGAGAAGTGCAGAGATTTGTTTTCAGTGGTTGGTCAAGCAGGGGATAGCAATAAAATTGTGTTTAGTTAAATTTGTTAGTCCTTAAGGATTTAGCCGAGTGGAAAATGAGGGTTTACTTATGGGGGGAATTACGAGAGAACATATTTGGGGGTTACATACTTTGTGGTTGTTAAGAGGATGTGGGTATGTCCATAGTGTGTGTTCCAAGAACATGTGGCGTTGAAAGGATATGAAGGCGTAGAGGGGACTGGTAGGAAGTTAAAATATCACCAGCAGTTGGTACTTTGATTCTATTTCCTGGAACACATCCTCCTCGAAGTCCTAAAGGAACGGGAGTTTATGTAGTGCTATTCGACAACCATCATATGTAACAAATGGATAACATATTCTATTGGACTATGGTGTTAGTATCTGAAGGTGTTTAGCCGTTTTTTCTATCTTTTCTTACCATCTTCCTGTTTTGAAAAAAAGACACAAAGTTTTCTCAACTCTTATAAAAAACCATTTGATGCATCCTTTTCGCTAAAAATCTCTACTCAATGAAAATGATATTTCACCGCAAAGCTTTATAGGTCGTAAGTATATACATACGCACATATGTACATCTCCAACGACTAAGTTGGACCAATTGTGGGGAAAACTCTGCTAACCTTCTAAGGATCTCCGAATAATCTTAAAACTGTTGAAAAGGAAGTCTGTCTTACATACAGTATTGAGCTACTGTTGAAGTCTGGACTACTTACGATCATGGACGACTACCGTAACCAAGAACAATGAATGAAGATCACCATATGATCGTTGTCCATTATCGTATTGCGTTATCCATTTTAAAATCCTCTGCTTCATTAGATCTTTCGCACCATCTAAACTAAAAAAGGTTCGTTTCCTTCACTGAATTTCTCGACACGGATGATCTTTGATCTTGGTGGCTATGATCGCTGCTAATTCTCTACGAACTACTGTAAAACGAATATTTACAAACAGTTTAAATATCTTTCATGAGTGCGATCCTTCAAGATCTTTCATGATCGTTAAACAGTTTCTTACTACATATTCGTTTTACAGTAGCTCGTAGAGAATGAGCAGCGATCATAGCCACCATGATCAAAGATCATGAGGAGTGATCAACGCTACCATGATCGAATATTACCCGCGTCGAGAAATTCAGTGGATGTAACGAAGCTTTTATTAGTTTTATGATCATAGTGTGAAACATCTACTGGAGCAGAGGTTGTTAAAATGGATAACGCAGTACGATCATGGATAATGATCGGTGATCTTCGCTATTCTTTGTCGTTGAGTATGGTAGTCGACCATGATCTTAGCCCAGACTTTAACATGATTGGTTTCAATGTTTGAATTAGAGATCTTGATCAGAGGCGGAATTGTACATGGGGGGATAAGTACTTCCCTAGGATGTAAACTAAATTGTGCTGTGGCTACACATGATGATCGTTAAATTTAATTTTTAGTCACCAGCGGATGTATCTCTAGACATTTTTGTATTTTCGTCCATTCTCCAACATCAAAATTCGCTGTCATATGCATGTATCGTCAATAATGTGACAAATCTGTGAACCCGTGCTCTAAATTGTCAAATGTTTCTATTGTAATCATAATGTCTGATATTAGCTTATGGGGCGACACGCGTAGGCTGGCAAACCATAAATTTTTGATTCTCAGAAGTGAATAATTTTTGATAAAATTTTTGTCTATAACTTTGCAAATTCTCACTTTTCAAAATGCGAATTGCGAAATATTTTCTGTTTAGATCGTTTTTGAAACAATCTTTGAAATTAATTAGACAACTTATAATAATAGTCCAGTTTCATCCAATGCAAAAGAAATCTGTATCCATATTTGCAAAGTAGGTTTTGATAAGTGAAAATTCCGCGAAGTGATAAGTGAAAAGTTATAATTTTTTTTTTTAAGAAAGTGAATGAAATGTACTCATCATTAACAAATAAAATTTTATTTCGAAGAAAAACTTATTACTGACTATATTCGTTCATATCCTTTACTATCTTCATCCCTTGCTGCAGTTTATCCTTTGTTGCATTTCATCCCTTAATACATCATCTAACATATCCTTCTTAATTTTTTCGTCATTCTTATAATTCACATTCACTTTTTGTAGCAAAAGACACAAGAGGATAACTAAGAGCAGAGGAAAGCATACTTACCTGGCGTAGGGGTTACCGTGATCATGAAGGCGGTTCCCCCGGGGTGAGACTTGGCCATTGCACCTTCGGTTGGGTTGACCTCCGCGATTATTCCTAATGCGAATAACTCGTGCGTGTAATTTTTGGTAGCCGGGGATGGCGTTCGCGCCGCCCCGACATTATTTTCTATTCAATTATTGTAACAAATTATTTTATTAAATAAGGAGGTGATACATACATATATGTATGCATATTCGGGCGTGTATTTGAAAATCTAGCGAGAAACCTTGTGAAATAACTAACAACCTTATTAAAATCAGTGGTAACTACACCGGGTTCTATTACAAAGAGAACTCAAAACAGATATTTACGAAACAGTTTGGGATCCTTTCCGTGAGTGTGGATCTAAGTGTGCTACTCCGACTGACCTACAAAGCGATCCATTGACTGTTGATCTAATTTGTCCAACAAATCTTACCACAAAATATTTGTACATTTTTGAATTCCTTAATTTCTTTTTGTCACACGATTTGAAAACAAAAATATTTATTTTATTCTTCGGTTAATGCCTTAGCCTTCAAAAATATATCTTTGTACGTTTTCTAGATATTTCAGTCATCTATCTATATATGTATGTATGTAGGTCAAATGATTTAAAAATTATAAATAAATATAAAAATGAAGAACAGCTGGACTCCATCATTCAATCCGTCCAAATAGTGACTCAATTCATCGGAACATAATTTTGGTTCCGTGCATTGCTCTACTAGTCTTCCAGCTGCTTACATACTATGTACGTAAAGCTTAACAGAAGATCTTTATCTGTCATTTTTGGTTCCGTGCATTGCTTTACTAGTCTTCTAGCTGCTTACATACGTATAGCTTAACAGCAGATCTTTATCTGTCACTTTATCTCACGAATTCCTTGGTAATTTGTTCCAACATCGTGTTAACAACAAATCACCTCATTTAACAAGCACCTCGAATTGTTGTATGTTTCCAAGTAAGTTCTTATTCCGGGATCAGATTTCCGTTCCTGGTGTAGCTGATCACGATTTAATTATGATGATGTATTGTAGTCAAGTATATATTACATTTTCATATAAATTTCTATTGTACATTAATTAAGAAGCGTTGCCAAGTGGAAAGGTTAAATGATTAGGGTGAGATACATACATTTTAGGTGCAGTCAGTGGTGCATAGTAAGTACACTTTCAAAGCCTAAAGGCCAGTGTTCAAATGTGCTTACACTAAGCTGCTGTTATGCATTCGTTGCTAATTTGCAATATGGATGTCGTGAGCGCATGCGACTGTCGGAATGAGGACGTAATTGTTTGCAGAAAGAGAAAGGGTGTCAGATTTGACCCTTCCGGTAATCCGTTGTTCAACATTTTAATGTCTGGTTTTGGTTTAAGTCATTAAGTAGCTGTGTTACTCATAATCTTTCCTGAAATTTATGAATCTGGGGGATGTTTAGCGTTTGATCGAGGAGGATGGCTTGTTTGCTAAATATTGAACTACTCGTTCATTTAAGAAGATACGTTTCAGTGATTTATAGCTGCCACGATGGCTATCAGATCGGGATCGACCTCAGAGATTATTGAATAACGAAGGCGATCCTGTTTGTTTGTTTCAGTTTGTGGTATTATAACATTTTTCAGTTTTCCTACTAAGGCCTATAGAAAATATTTGATCGGCTTCCTGGTTATAAAGTGGGTATGTTACTACCATGATCCATTTGTTGTCTGAAGGATTGAATCTTTTTTGTTTTAAGGGTTTTCAATTGAAAAATGTCATCTTTCATGATGGCGTAGTATTCCATTGTCCTGCGTTTTTGCGCTCTTCGATGTCTCTTCTTTCCATCTTAATCGATGGCGTTGATCGTGGAGCGTACTTTCCGTAATATATATTGGCGAATTAGTCCCTCATTTTTGTACGGATCCCAGGACATCTTCTGTGAAAACGATCGTTGGTCCACGTTTTATAAATCCATCACTACAGAGGGTACTTTTGGGCTGCACCTAGCCATCAATTAATGTACTAGGAGTTTGACTATAAGTTTTTGTTTGCTTTCTCGTACTTACCTAGATAGGAAATTACATCATTATTGACAGTCCAAGGTGTAAGATATTTTATGAACAACTCTTCTTGCATACTCAACAGTACGTTCCACTTACATTCCACACGTTGTTGACAATGCTCCTTTTGTTCGAATGGGGCATCCTATTCCCCCTAGGAGTATGACGATTTTAGTAGTTTTTTCCTTGCATTGGTTAAGGAAATTGGGAACAGGGTAATTTAGACAGGGTGTACAAAAAGCAATATGTACCAAGTTTCAATTTCGTGGATTATTCTGTAGAATGTAGACTCGTTTGTCTAGAAACTGTTCCTCGATTACCATAACCTTCACTATGAAAAGTCCTTCTTCAACGTATCTAACATCATCTATCGGTTTGACTCGGTATCATAAAATATTCCTTCAAATTGTCATTACTTTTAACAATTTGTGTATGAGTCTATCGTTTTTCACTGGACCTTTGTAAGCCAATAACCATTGGATTTATCTCGTTATTCAGTAATTAATGTCATCGAATAGTGTTAGTTTTCTCCTCTTTTCGGTCTTATCCTTTTTCATGCATCATTTCCCATCAAAATGTCTGAAACACATTCCCACGTGATTTCGGCATCCAAGCTTATAATTCTCTTGCCACAAAGAGAAAGCAATTTCGTGATGTACTGCTGCCCTTTGTACAACCACATCCAGTCAACGATAGAAAAACCGGCATCGTTACGGCCAAAATACATATACATGTACACAAGGAATAGTAAGTACACCACTACTGCCCATGTGACTTCATTTATTATCAATAGAAAACTAAAAGCAAAAGAAGTTGCTTTGACAGCAAAAAAGCTTTTAAGAGAGAGAGAGAGAAACTAAAGTATCTAACACCGCAGGAAAGAGAATTGAAAAGAGATAAGCGACCGGCCGACCTACCCCATCATCATAATCAACCTTCTCATCATCATGGCAGGCATGGTTGTCATCGTCCTCCTTGCGTTTTCTTGTAATTCCCCCTCTTATCCTCGATTATGGACCTGGTTCAGTGCAACGTGAACCCAGCTAAACATAGAGTTTACTATAGTCTAACTCTGACCAAAGAGTGTCATGTAGTCGTCGTGGTCGTCGTCGTCGTGTGTCTTCGTGTCTTCGTGTCGTTCTTGTTGAAGCGAAGCGCGATTGCAAGTGTAAAATGCCTTGCGGCGGCCTTCACTTACACATATGCAAACATCATATTTATATATATAACCGCTGCCAAGTACACGTATCTATGAGATACAAAAATGCTGAATGTGTTTCTCTGTGTGTAGAATGTAGAGCCCATTTGCCGTTGCCGCATGCGAATTCAGTTGAAGTTCGATGTTCGGGCGAAACGGTTCTTTCGAAGATATAAATATTTATTTAGTATATTTCCCTCCCACAGTTGTCTAACTTCCTTTTGGTCACGAAATTACTCACCCCCGTCTTGTCTCGTTTGTTCGTTATAAACGTGCGTGTATCTCTTAGGGTGCTGCTCAGCCTCCTCTTTATCAGTAGAGTCCACACCATAAACTTCCGGCGACATAACACAAGCTTGATAATAAATTAAAAAAAAAAAACAAAATTCGGACAAAAAATTCGCGAAAACTATCTGCAAAGCAAAACACAGACAACAAAACATTTCAAAAAAGAGAGAGAAAAAAAGAAATCACGTAAAACTCGTTTTGCTCGTCGCTATTTCAATAAATTGTTGTTTCTGTGTTTTTTTTTTGGTTTTTGCTTGTTGTTCGAGATACTCCACTCCCAGTTGCGATTTTCTGCGATCCGTGGTATTTGTTGGCCGTCGTATAGCCCGTCATCTCGTGGTCGGAAATTCCTGTTTATGACCTTTTTTTCTTTGAGCCTTCATCGTGAATCGTTTCGTTTCGTGCCGTTGTCGTGTTATACCCCCGTACGTGTGTGCTGCAGTTTTCCTCCAATCACACCGCCATCATCAGTCATCTATTCAATTTCATGGTATTTCGAGGAAGATATTCCTCTGTTTGAAAATCGATCGAAATGCGTCTGAGATTCCTTAATTAGTATCGCAAGGGGCGTTTGCTTTACCAACGCCACCAGCACCACCACCATCCCCTTATCACTCTCTCCTCGGGCGGACAACAAAGCATAAATTCATAGAAACACTGAAAAAAGAACGAAAACACCCCAGACACACGACACGATGATGATAAAAGCTTGATGAAGCTTTCCCCATCCTCCTCCTGATTGTGTTGCCCACACAATAGAGGGAAATCTGGTTGTATCAGTATCAGTATGTGTATCTGTATCGGTGTGCGTGTGTTTGTGTTGTTTTTCCCTATTTTTGCCCCAACCCCCACTGCACCCGCCCGGCAGCCAGCCTTGTTAATGTAGTCGATGGTGGATATTTTTGAAATAAAATAAATCAGAAAAAAATCGAATGAAATGTCTGGGTGGAGTGTAGCCAATTATAAGTCATAGATACCCCTCTTGTGAGGCAGAGATACATTTTCAGTCAATCTACATTGGTTTTAATTGTTTTTTTTTTTTCTGAATGTTTAGTGAAAGTGCAGTTGCAAGATATTGTTTGAAAATCTATTTCTCTGGATTACAAGTAGAAAAAAAGTATTTCAAACTAATATCCCAGACAGAGAACAGTGCGGATACACGAAGGTAGACAGACGGAGAGCCCTGTGGTTAACCGGAATGCAATGTTTCTAGTATTGGTGTAGATGTATCTGTGTGGAAGCTAACTTAGTGTGAAGTGCTTTCATTCTCCTGATTCCTATCTGACAGACGTGTCTAGGTAGAGTTGCCATGTGCTTGCATATGTTCGCTAGGAATTAAATTTTCTATGACGATTATGACTTTGCTTGTGGTTCTAACAAAAGTTTCGATGATTTTCAAAATATCATCTCTGTTGATAGCTGCTGATGGGATTCCACTGAAAGACTTTTGAAATACAATAGTTCCAACTACAAAAAGATTTTTAAGATAAGGTTCTTGTTCAAACGGTTCAAGAATGGTATACTCTACGTTTGGTCTTTTGTTCAAAATAATTTGCGGGTGTAAAATTGTTGGGGGTGTTCAAAGTGACTTCAAACTTGACTGATTTACATAGTCAACTTGGTTACACTACCAGGGGTTAGTGGAAAGCTATGTTTCTCTATCGATTTATGGTGTTATTGTGTTTTAAAATTCGTATGACATTTAACCTTGCCATATGACCTGTTTTTAGGGTAAATGCGGGATGTTGTGTTATTAGAACAGTATAGGGCACATCGGCAATCAGTATCTTGAATCTTCAACTACTAGTTGCAGACATTTTTTTTGGATACTTAGTTGAGCAAAGTCTTTGAAAGATCAACATAAAATTTGTTTCTTTTAAAAATTTTGTAACACCCTGTATAAACTAGAAGCGCTTCTTTTAACTTGAAATACAAATGTGCAATCTTAAGTTTCAACAAAATACGAATAGATTTCGTTAGTAAGTTTTGTTTTCTTCAAGGATTTTCGTGTAATAAAGTAGTCAAGATTAGGAAACTCCTAAAATGACGTCAGTACAGGGTGACGCGATTGCCTTTAATTTAATTTTTTAATTTTTTAATTCGAAATAAGTATATTTCACGTGAAGAATTAAGCTTTTTAGGATAGATAAGTAAATGTTTTAAACTAAGTTAGGTAAACAAATTAAAAAAACATTTTTTTAAAGAAACTTTAAAGCCATGTCATAAACTCTACTAATGTGGTTGTGAATCTCCCGGTAGTGGAGATAATATCAACAACTGGCACAGAGAAATCGCTCTCTGCGTGTATGCATTCATGATGAATCTTTCTCTTGAATTAGTTCAAATGGGTGATTTAATCTGCAGGTTGCAGATTGGATTTATACCAAAATTTCTTAGATTTTCTCGTTGCTTTACTTTGCTGCTTAAAGTGTCTTCTTAGCCAAGCCCAATGTAATAGCGATAGGCAAGAGTAATTCTCCATACAAAGAATTACTGATTTAGAAATACATACGTAACAGAAGCTGCGCGTTGTACCTTAGTGTAGGCATTGGATTCAAAAATGCCTACAATTAGACCTAATTAGACCAAAGTAATGTCATAGACCTATGTACCCTCTAAAACGACATGAAAATATTTCTGCATTGTGTTCTAATTTAAGAGATTTCCTTTGTAATATCAGAGTGCGCAATTTATAGGTTTACTCTTACAATAAAATAGAATATTCTTTGTGGAACGTATGTTTGTGTAGTTCACAAGGCGAGTAGTTCACATTCTCACGTAGGAATTTCGAAGTCATTCAGTACATATGTACGTGAATGTACAGTTTCTGTCAAAATCAGAAAGGTCAGGTCAAGTAGTTTCGTCGCAAAGGATGAGTATCTGATGAAGATCAATAAGCCAACTGTGCAAACGAAGACTACTGGAACCATAACTTCTGTTCAGTGTGTGTTATCCACGAAAGTTCTTATATACCTTCCAATTCAGCTGATGGCGATATCTACACTTGTCTAGGGTAGCTTATGAGGATTGATTTGCATACCCAGTTTGAGTTCTTTGTAATTTAAACATCATTTTGTATACCAAAATGTTCATATCAATATCGAACACCATTGTATCAGATGAGACTTCGAAAAAGTGACAATTTCTCGTCTTCAGATTAACTACATTTTCGCATCAAAAGAAGTGCTTGAAACTAGGTCTCTTATGTTCTGTTTGGTTATAGTCTGCCACCTTCTTGAAGCTGTGAAAATTCACACAAAAATCATTAACAACTACTATAACATATTTCAAGTGTCAGCTACTTCAACTTTCAGGCAGTATCTTTTAGGGTTTATTCGTTATTAACGAAGAACGAACAGTATCGGCTGGCTTCCATTCTCTAAATTGCAGTTTCACACCGCACCCATATTTTACATTTCTGCGGTATTCTCCGCCAAATGCCAACTGATTCCTCTATAAACCCCAATTGTTATTTACGTTTCTCGCGATCGCGTACTCATTGCCATCACTTTTTGCACTATACAGCTGCAGTTCTTGAAGCTGCCTAAGAAGTTTGAAAGCATCTTCTTATATGCTTTCTTGCCGTTGGAGTTCTTATGCATACATATCCTATATGAGCAACGCTAACCACACGCAGCAGTAGTGCTTCTTATGAAATTTTGCAAATTTAATATTCTTGTGCACACACCCTGTCTATGCCCATAAACACTTTATCTTCGTCGTCCCAAATAAGGCCAATAAACACACATATACTACACTCAACATATACACACACACACATGCAGACAAACATATATGGTTTTCTATGTGAACATGAAACGTTGAGTCAAGTGCAACCAGTACCTCAGGTGCGTGCCAGTTCTCCAGGAAAAGCATACCAAAGAGTACGAAAAAAAAAAAATCGCACATTCAGAAGCATTCTACGGTCTAAACAATATTAAATGTGCATTCCTGCAGCTAACAATCTATCCGCTACGCGAAACGGAACATTGCCGCCACATGCTGCCTATGGCATAGCTGCAACATCTGCAGATACGTTAGGTAGTCATAAAACCCATTTGACTGTGTTTCACTGTCTGTGTACGAGTATATGTATTTGCCGGAGAGTTGTAAATGCCTTTTGGCCATTGTCGCCATTGGAGCCGGTGAAATCGTGCGGAAAATTCGCTTAGAAACACAGTGGATCACCAGCCGGCAGGGGGAACCAGACCAATGTTGTACGAGAAATACCGCAAACGAACAACCTTTCCAATTGTGTCCACCAGCAGTCTGGTTTCAGTATGCTTTAATGTTTGATGAGATACATTTTGTTTTTGTTGTGACATTTAAGTGGTGACCATTTGTCTGCGACATTTTTTTTTGTTTAAAAGAATTTCCAGCAAAGAAATGGGGTGCCACAGGTGTCGATTAGTAGGCCAATGCTTTTTTTACATTTTTAATCACACTGTCTCGGACGCATTTGGATCGTTTATCTGCAAAAAAATAACCTGCGTGTTCGCTAATCATTATCACCGGGTCTTACTTTTTACAGTTTAAAGACATCTTAATACAAAAAAATTAATATTAAAACACATTAAACAGTGCAGTGAGTCATCGCAACCAGTCAACACAATTAATTTGTATCGTCAACAAACCAGAACAAATTACTAAGAGAAAATACCTACCCTAAATACATATATTTCCGGCTTCTGCGTGAAAAAGTAAAAATAAAATTAAAGAAAGGAAAAAAAATTTTATAAATAAATAATTGCAAATATTTGTACTTTGGTTACACGCTGCTGCGTTTTAATAGTTCTTGTGAAAAAAAGTGATTTATTGTTGTGTGCTTGTTTATTGTTGTTTTTGAACTAATAATTAGCGAATCTTGAGAGAAAAGAAGTTTTTAACAACAAAAGAAACATAAAGGTGTAAGGAAGCATTCACCTTTCTGAGGAACCAATTTGGAATAACTGCGAGCAAAAAAAAAACAAAAAACAAAAAGGGGCTAGCAAAGAAACTTTGCTGTAAAAAGCAGTTCTGTTCCTTCAAGAGGTAAGCGCATAGTTTGTTGTGGAACTCATTAGAAAATACATATTTCATGTGTCATTTCAAAGCAATTAAGAATTCTTAGTAATAGGTGGAAAGGAAGTGGCGGTTTGTTTGTATATTTCGTCGTTTATTCCATAATGAACCGAACCTCAAAGGGAAGCAAATAAGAGGACAAAGTGTTTACCAACAGACATATGTCATTAATTATAGAGGGTTGTGGACTTTTTTTTGGATTGCCGATGTCAATGGTATCAAACTTCTATATTCCTCTTCAAACGTAAGTCAGTTTTGAAGGAACTGATAGGACCTTGCTGCTGTACCAGGAGGTTGATGGATATGTATAGAGGTAGTGGAGTGTAAGCATCTACTAATCTTACTGAAGCTCTGAACATGGACATATCTACGCTCAGAGCATTGCAGAAACATGAACTCAACTGGATATATGTTTTTTTTTCATATTAGGTAGTCAAGAATATCAGGGTTTACATCTTGTTTGCTATAAAATGTTTGCTTACCTTAGTTGTCAGATTTGTCAAAAATACTGAAGTCATATCCAACAAAAGTACGCATGTGTCGCTACTCGCAATAGAGACTCCAACTGGTCAATGTTCCAAACTTTGAAGAGTTAATATAATCCGTGTTTTGAATTGTAAAGTCAATTTGAAATTTTTTGCTCTATTTTTGAATTCATTGATGTCAGTGAAATCATTGATGTCAATGATATCTTTAAGCTTGTTGCCGTCTTCACTTGTTTTCACCAAGACTGTACGTTCTTGAAAAGGACATCAGTTTAAATTAAATTCAATTCATTGAAGTCAGTGAAAACATTGACTTCAATTATATCTTCAAGGTTGTTGACGTAATAAGAAGCAACAATGTTGATTCACCTGTCTTCACCAAGAATAAACGTTCTGGAAAAGGACATTAATTAAAATTAAATTGAAGTCTGTGAAATCATAGACGTCAATGAAGTCTCTGAGGTTGTTGGCATCGTGAAGTACATTCGAGTCCATTTAATTGTTCAATACTGGAAGTATATATATTTGCGATATAGATCCGTATGGAACCCAGGACCTAGCTTCTTACAACCGTTCGTGCTGTGCGCTTCATATTTTTCGCATGGAAGGGACCTACTGTTATATGCCGTGTGCGTAGGGCTCAGTAGCCTGACGCATTGACCAAAGAGCCACAGCATCGGTATTCACTTGTTTAAATATCAGAAAAGAAAGCTGATAATTGACTTCAATGAATTTATTGACGTCAATGACTGAGTGACATCAAAGTTTTAAATGCCTCGTACCCCTATTGCGCTATTTAAGTTTGCTTGAGCTGGTATTTGCCCTAGAATGCGTATACTCACATAACCTTCTTCTTTTGTAACATTCGCATTTACCACTTCATTGGATCTACTTGATACTTGTAGAAGTCGTCAGCATCTACCACGTTTTGACTAACCTGTTACCTGTAATCTATAAGATTTAGTCTGTAAAGGGAATTTTCAGTATGTCCTTTCTGAATACCAGCAGCTTGCGTATTTTTTGTGATAAAGGGTCTCAAACAGCTTAGAACTGGGTTATAGCTTGTTAAGTCAGATTGTCGGATCCCAGCAACTATGAGTTAAAACAGCTCCAGCCAGCTCATCAAGACTCTTGTTACAGAAAATTCAGTCAGGCGTCGTAACAAGTTTGAACCTAGTTCGTCTGGTAAATTATAGTCTACTGCGAGTAAATATTGCCTAACTATCGGAAGTATCCACACCACCTTGGATGACTTTTTAAAGGCGCAGTCTTCATGAAGTCGACTTCAACATAGTCTTTTTTTTGTACGTAGTACTACTTCGGTATTTTCTTCTGTAAGTTGTAGACCCATGTGTACTAGCCGGTCCTGGACCGTCCCGATAGCTTCATTGCAGTCATGCTCCAACTGCTCAAGGAGTTTGTTCACTACAACGATTGTTATGTCATAGGCGAAACTAATTATTTTCGAACTAATTAGAACCTCTGTACTTCAAGTGTGAGGACGTCATCATACAATAGATTCCACAGTAGCGGACCTAATACGTAATCTTGTGGAACGCCGCCTGTGACATTATACTGCCTCGTTGCATCGTCGGTGTCGTAGAGCAGTATCCTATTTCTAAAATAGTATGTCATTATCTTCTGCAGGTATTCTGGTACACTTCCTGTGGTCCTGAGACTTTGGTCCATGCGTGAGCGATGATCAAATGCTTGTGGCTCTACCACCGAAACATGCATTACCACGTCCTTGACTAAAAATCCTTTCCCTTATAGAATGTGCAAATTCCTATAGAATTCCGATAGAAATTTCGAACTATTTCTAAGAAGAAGTCTATATCGTGACATAGGAAGTTATGCGTCAATTGGCACATCAAAAGAAAACTATATTTAGAAAACTATGTATATCTTTGATAATCATAAATTCCCTTCGATAATAAGAGCCTAAGAGACTTCGATTCTGTAAATTACTTAAACAATCTTCAAAGGCTTATTAACCGCAAAAACCTTAAAGCCTCAGTTATGTATCTGCTGTTGATGTTGAAACTCATTTCCTTATACAAACGAAGTTAAGCACGTTAATCCACTTTAATACTCCCAAAAGGAGGGAGTAAGTAGGTGAGTATATTCCCATATGAATCTTCAATCTTCCCTCCATCCATCCGTGGATACCTTGTGAATACAAACGAATTTCTTTTGACACGCTCACCCGTGCGACTACGTACCATGTCAGCACATCAATTTAAATTAACTGAACGAACTCTTTCAATTCGGTATGTATCTGTTCTGTTTCTCGGTATATACTAGTATTTCGTAAATTAAAGCACAAGAATGCGAAGCAAGGTCAATATCCACCATCATCTCGTCAAGGGTCGTAGACCTTGCCAAAAAAAAAAAAACGCCAACAAGAATTTCACTTCTCAGTGACAGCTATGAAAAAAGACTAAAAAAAAGAAGAAGAACAGAAAAGATCACCCCCAAATCACGCCCTCTTTTATTCACTTTCTCCCCTCACATATTGCAACGACTACAACGACTACGACGACGACGACGACGACGACGTCCAATCGTTGGTTTTACAATCCCAATGAAGGTGAACGTGTTCTCCGAATGCCAAATGTTACCCTTGTTCGGTAGTATCTCCTTCTCCTCTGTGTTGGTTGTTTTGTGTTCATCACAGTTCCCAAGCGCTATCATGACCACCGCGCCACCGACACACCAACGAGCACCACCAGTAGCACAATGCCTCCCGAGAGATTAATAATTTCCAATAGACACGTTCTCTTCACATTTCATTTTCTTGTATGACGAACACAACAATAAACACGAGGGAGCACAACACACCGAATAAAGGACCCCAAAACAACAGCAAAAAAAAAAAAAACGAAAAAAAAAAGACAAAAGATGGGAAAACGTGTGTAGATTTGCAACATTACCAGCATAAAGAACAAGACGAACCAGAGGAACAGATTGCCTACGAAGAGAGAGAATCTCTGTTCTGGGGCAGCCGGGCAAAGATGAAACTCCTCCAGATACACTACAACACTACTACGAGGAACACAGAGTCAGCAGAGTCAGCAGAGTTCCTCATACAATGTTCGTTCGTCGTTCGTCGTTTTCGTGTTCGTGTTCATTCCTATTTGCCCCCGGGGGGGTGGGTTAAATCAAATTGGGCGACGTGTGGATGTGTGGGTGAGTTTGGAACGTAAATTGTATTAATAAACATTTGAGGGAAATTGCCGCCAGTTTTTTTTTCGTTTTTTTTTTCTATTTATTTTATTTTGTTTATTTGTTTAATATTCTTGAGTGCGAATAGAAGAACAAGAAGAACGTTGCGAATAAATTGGCAAACGAGTATGGGGTACACTCAATTCAAGGACCTGGTAAACTGGTATGTGATTAGGGAGTGCGTGGAGGAGGAGGAGTGGGGGTGGTGGTACGACTGGATGTAAAAAAAAGTTCAGGTTAGAAGTGTGATATTTGCTTTTCGATTGAGTGTTTCATGTTTGGGATAAATGGAAGTTAAGCGAAGCGTGCAGATACATACATAGATAGGGTTTATGCACGTATACAGTAGAATTCGAATAGAAAAGTTTTGTAGGGGGGAACAAGAATTCTTACAACTGTACAGAGTTCTAAAGAATTGTTTGTTTTAAATTTTTGCGAATTACATTCATATGTGATGTTAGACAGTAGCTGTAGGTAACGAGACAATGCTAGGATACAAGTATAATGGATTTTATTTATAAAAGAACACAAAGGCAGCTTTATCTATTCTTCTTAGAATTTGTAGAGTTTCTATGTATAGCTTAGGTTCCAAAGAATAAGAGACAAAGTGTGAATATAAGCGCCACTGGTTTAATTGATTTCGACAGGTTGTTTCCGACAGTGTATAGTGGTATTAGTACAGAAACTCGTTAGTAAAGAAATATATAATAGCTTTGGTTTGAGTTAGTTATAGTTAATAGGTCAGGTTTATCCAGTTGTTATGTATCAATCTGTTCTACTGGGAACAGAATTGCTATTTTAGATACAATTTCTGCGATTACTGAAAGAATAGTTAGAAATAATGTAATCCGATGACTATGACTAAGGATTACGACTAGGAATGGATAAACGAATGACAAAAAGAATAAACGAGTGAACTTTGGTTAATCAATGAGGGAATGAATGAATATTTAAACGAATGGCTAAAAGACAAATAGGCATCTAGCTTATGTTATTCTCTATCGAAAGGTCTGCTCTAGCGTTCCTTACAAGCTACGCACACTAAGCAAAAATATTAGTCATACATATATGTATGATTATACGTGGACTGATGAATAAAAATCGGTACGACAAGCAAACGCTATTGGGCCCATTTTTCTTAAAGGGATGCGTTTTATGCAAATGTCTAAGATTCACGGAACTCTCGCAAAAGTCTGACAGAGATTCGACAGTATATCTGCCGAAATTGCCTATGCAATGCAATCATGGTCACGTATACAAATGACGTGGTGATACTACTAGTCTCTTCGCATTAAGACTAAAATATTCGACTTGTGACAAATGCCAAGTTAAGCTGAAAGACAACCAACAGCGGTTAAAGAAAACTTTGATCGAAAATCACTCATTTCTCGTGTACAACACAGTTCACAGTAGATCGTGTTGTATGACCATAGCAATATCCGAAATTTACGACTGAAAGAAGTATAAACAAGAAGAAGATAGAATCATGAGCTGTACAAGCTATATAGTGACATCTGCCTAATCAGAAGAATACGAATACGACTAAGATAATTGGATCATGTAGAGCGGATGGACAACAATGCTCCGGCCCGGAGAGTCTTAGAATCCACCCCAGAGGGACGACGCAGTAGAGGAAGACCTCACCTAAGGTGGCGCGCTCAAGTGGTAAGGGACCTCAACTAGCTTGGTATGCGAAACTGGAGGCAGCTGGCTAAAGATCGAGCTGGCTGGAGAGGCTTGTTGGTTGAGACCCTGGTCCACCCCTGACTGTAGCGTCACCTAAAGTGCTAAAGTAAGAAGTATAAACATTTTCAACAGACTACTTTCCTCCAAACTGAACCTTAGACCAAGCAGATTGGAATTTAAAAGTAGGATTATGTTGAAAAAAGTTTAATGTATGTATTATTAAGGCTCAAAATTATGTAAATATTTGAGTGAATTCAGGTATCTTCTCTTCATCTAGCTTTCCAGATGAATTCAAAAACCATTAGATGACTGAATTTTGGCCGCGTTTTCCTGGCGAAAATGTTACCTATCGCTAAAGCTTGCTTCAAACACCTACAGTTAGACATCGTCGTTTGTAACCTCACTTTACACGAAAAGCTTCGTCGCAATGAACTCGCAATCGCGATTAGTGCATTAGTCTAGTCTTACAACACAGAAGTAATAGTAAATAAATTCCGTAAAAGTAACCCTTACAAAATAGTCTGACCTTTACGTTCTACATGGTTTTCCGCAAGCTTCATGTTTCGTTCGGGAAACAAAACGTTGCGTTACAGTCGTCATAGACCATACACGCCACAGATATACCATTTTTTTCAACTCTGAGAACCTCTTTACCATGCATATCTGGACCAGATGCAGCATAATATAGGTTTTCTTTGACTCTAAAGGTTGCGTTCACTTCATAAACACCAAAGGAAAATCACAAATTTATTGGAAGTTCTTGAGGAACTGATCATGATTATATTTCTCTGTTCATGAGGAGTTGTGTCCATTATCTCATCTCTTTAGTTTTTGTTCATATAACATGACACTTGTACACAAGAAAATAATAAAACACAAGTACGACCATTTTTCTGGTCTTGACAGATTGGGAGCAATAATTTTGGACAACTTTACATAAATTTTTACCAAAGTTTCGATGCCTTACGAAATTCTAAGAAGAACACTTACATAATCTCCTTTCATAAAAAAAACATGATCTTACTTGGAAGTTACAAGTCTTCTTCAGATCTCCTGTATGTGATCCCATTTAAGTAACCTCTGGAGTCCATTAAGGCAGTCAAATTGGGCCTTTGCTATCTATTTTAGAATTTATTAAAATGGATTGTATAATGGTTTCCGACATGGCTTGTCCTACATCTTCTGAATATCAAACGTATGATAAACAACCGAGGGTGCAACTCTATAAGGGCTGTCTACTGTGGTCCTTCGCACATATTTTTGTTCTTATGCTGATACCAACAAAAAGGAGCTTAAAATCGATGAATATCCAGTTACAACATATTTCAGACCCAGACTTCCACAACGTCCAGGAATCAATTTCTTTTGTGAAGAAACTGTTCATCTGTGACAAGGAACTAAATTGTAGTGCCCATATCGAGAACTTTGCTGAGAGGTATGTTACAAAATTCCTTTTCGTTGTCTTTGTTAGGCCAAGGCTTGAATTTGCCAGCCAATGACTGGTTCCTAGCCATGTTTAAAGCAATTGTTGCCTTAATCCAATCGAATCTGAAGATCTCCGTGAAATCTTTGTAAAGTCATTTGGCTTTTAAACAATGAAACCTTAAAAAAGTTACGGCTTTAGTGAAACTAATTACAAATTCACCTAACAAAACACTAAAAATAGGGAAAACAAATCTTAAATTCACGACCCAAACGCGAAATTTTAATTAAGTTTGTTGCTATTTATCTCCTGCTACTGTCTTAACTAAGCCGTTTAACTGTGTGTACTCGTAAATATGTACATTGTAAGTACTCATAAAAAAATAAGAGAATTTTACGTCTTTTCGACGTGAGCAGCTTAATAGAATGGGGGGCTAGTACTAATAGAGATAGAAAACTAAACATTATCCATATTTCCAAAAATCGCAGCCATATTCACACTGTTTTCTATTTAATTGTTATAGCTCGTATCTAGGATTATCTATAAATCAATCAATCTACCTACATATGTAGTAGTTCCAGGAAAAACGCATTTAATACCTACCCCCACGCTCACAATGAAATCGATTTTTAAAATATTCCCTGGAAAAACGGTCTGTGTGGTTCCTGGTGATTTCCACATCACATGTTATCATCACGTTTTACTGCGATGCTAATCTACAAAACACTTGTCACTTTGTCATAAGTCATAAAAAGAAAAACAAAAACAAAAAAAAAGTACAAAATTTATAAACGCCATGAATATGCCGGATTAAATGAAAATTTTATTCTACAAAACGCGCGCGCGAGCTATTATAGCCGGTCGGTTGGTGGTAGTGGAGTTTGGCTTTATCTCGTCATGAAATGAAAAATTGGCATTAAAATGTCAGCGGCACGAATTGTGTCATCGATGAGCGACACAAGGTAGACAACACAGATACAACATGTGTGTATAGAGTTATTTTTAACATGACTGGTGTTTACGTGACTTTTCGGGTTAACATCCATAAAAATAAATTTTCTGATGCCAATATTTTTTTTTTTTTGTTTTTTTTTTCTTTGCTTTTATGTTTTGCAGAACATTAGCATATGCAGTCAAGCTGAGCATCGGAAAAAGTTACAAGAATATGAGTGTTTAACTTTTAAGGCCTCAATAGGAATTAATTGCAGGGGAACAAAATTTTTTTAAGAGTCTCTCTTAAAGCCTTATAAAAAATTAGATGTTACAAAATGATGGAATTTTTATTGAATTAGTCATTAAAAAAAAAGTAGGTAATGGGGTAACGGCTGTAAGGTAAATATTAATTTTTTATTTTACGATGGTGTGGGACCTATTTTGCAGAGCCGAAGAGTATGCGAAATTAGACAAAAATAAGTACGTCACCTAGAAGTGATCACTGTCTTGAAAGAAAGAAAGATTTTGACGCAACAGTGACGGATATTTCAACACTAATTTGAGCAATTATTGAACGGATGCAGTTTGCCGTGTCATGCACTCTGATTAGACCGTATCAGTTTGATTTTATGCCGGGAAAATCCGCAATAGATTAAATATGTATAAAGATTGTCATAGATCTTGAAAAAAAACGACACCATTCACTGCACAGATACTGAAGCAAAGTCAGTAGATGCATTTAAGTCAAGTGGTGTTTATTTAAAGGCCATCTGTTGGTTTCTTTTTGAATCATATGTTATTTTGACACTGACAGCACTTATGCGCTCAAAAATTGACAGAAACTCAGTATTACTTATATTTTCACGGATGAAGTGTGGGGTGTATACAATGAAAAGCTTGTACAATTATTCTTAGATGTCGATGCAAAAGCATCAGAATTTCAGGATTTATTCAGCCAAAATCTGAACGAGAAAGAGATTGCAGTCGAATTTTCACTAATGACAGCAAAACTAGGAAAGAGTTATGTATGTGTTGGTGTTTCCCTCGGAGGAGACTTCACAATTTTGTGTACAAACATGCTCATTTTAAGAAAGACTGTACTTAAGGCCTTTTTTAAACCTTTTTCTGACTGAAATCAGTCGAAAAATTTGAGTTTTTAGTTTTTGGTTAGTTCATACTGAGATTAGAAATTATATGTCAGACGCCGGTGCGGATTATATGGCCGGATTATATGGAAGGATTTTTCAGTACAAAAACAAATATAGGGTCAACCAACAAGAATCAATAGAAAAACGCAACAAATTTACGAAAAGTTGTGATATTTGTATTTTAATCTAAAGTACAAATTCTGAGGTTAGTAATGGTATACAATATCTGCCAAATGTTCGCATCGGGTCTACCTGCAAATAGTCATTTGTTTGATGAAATTTTTCATTACATTTCCATATGATTGCAGTTGTATTTCGCGAATGATTCTTTTAGTACATGAATCGTAGGTGGTGCATTGGCTCAATTTAAGCCTCCTCCTTTTGAGAAATTAGACGAAATTTGTTACACAATAGCGCCAGTGTTTCACCAGATGTGTGACATGTGGTGCGATATTTTCACTCTTTTTGTAGTGAATTTTCACTATTTCAACAACTTTTGCGAGTGTATATCGATTCATATTAAATACCCCTCAATAGGATTTGCTTATCAAGAGTAATCGCAATGATAGTTGAATCTGGACAGTTCAACAATGGGGTGACATTAAAATGACACTTCTTGTTGGATGACCGTATGTTTGGGGCAATATCGACCCAAGGCCCAGCTTCTCACATCCATTCGTACTGTGTGTGTTACATTGTTTACACGAATGGAATTGGCTTACTGTTTAGTGCCTTTTTTGGTTTTTGTTTGAGAAGGTTTTCATGACTTGAAGATATGTACATCTTTCAGTACCCACCTCCATAATACAGGCAGACTAATGTTCCAAACGTCATCCGCAATCTTGCTACTTTCAGCAGGAACTTTGCGCTTTAAATTTGCCACACCTTATGGTATCTCAATGCGCTATGTCACTGTGATACTGAATACTCCACGCCTGAGTTCCATGTTTTTCCCATCTCGCGAAGGTCTGACAAACATCCAAAAGAATAATTGTCACTAAACGTCATAAAAAAGCTTCTAAATGGCACTAACTTCAGAAACCACCTAAAAAAAGAATATACGACGCTAGTTTCTGTATGTACCAAGTGTTTATACATACATATGTATATTCATTTGGTACAGAAAAGATGTGCAGTATTTAATGTTTTCTTAGATAGTGTTTAGGTTTTTATCAATGCATAGACACTGTTTTTGCTTAGCAGCTTTCTTAGTTATTCTTATAACCATTCATAGATACTACAGCGGACCGTATACCATTCTCCATTGACGTTTAACCTCTGACCAGACTGTCATTCTCTACGTCTACATCATAATTTGTCTAAGTAAAAACTAATAAGTAAAACAATGGGTTGCTCTTTAATCCTTTACTTTCGAAATTAAAAAAAACAGATAGTGACTGATGTAATCCTTGCGAATTATTTTAAAACGCCGGAAATTATACACCGGAAGGCACTTAACGACGAAAACTTCTTTGACCACAGAGTGACAGAAATGTTAACGGAAATCACAGAACCACAACTTAAGAGTTGATTAGCAAGGAGGAAGTAGTATTTACAGAAATAGTTGTGATAGAAAGGGCTTAATGGACAGTAGGGTTAAGGCAATACGAATAATGATGTTAGAAGAAATTTAATTGTTTGTGAATCCAGGCAAAACCGAACAGAGAGGGTCTGTAAATTTGTGTTAAAATTGTGAACGCTATAGTCTAATTTTTGAGCTGTTAAGACAACGTATAGCTATCATCCTCAAACTTGTAAACTTTAACGCTGAGGACCGTGTGCTTGACGCTGTGTATTGTTAGTAATGACTTCTGCTTAAACTGCGGAGACGAGCAGGAGGTTGCCGGTATTTAATTTTCTTTGTAGATACCCTTTTGCTACTTTAAGCAATTACTTCCACGGTTTTAATGTCCTAAGTACCAGAGGCTCTGTCTCTGACTTCAGGGGTTTATTTATTATTTAGCATTAGAACATGAAACTTGTCCCTCTTTTGTCCTATGCAATAACCACTTAGAAACGGTGTCAATATTGTCCTACAAGGATAAGCTTTGAACGCTAAATGTAGATACTTTACAACGTTAGAAATTGCTGGGCTGCTTTCATTGATTATTCAAAATTATTTAGGGACACTAACTTGCCTTCAAAATTTAAGTAAAAGCTTGGTAAGAAGTGAGATCTTCGACCGAATATAGTCTTATGTGCGTATGCTATAGTAATACGTCCAATCCTTACTTATAAGCCGCTTGTGTCGTGGCCTGCCCTTAGTAAAGTTTAGAACCTAGAACCATTACGCAAAGTGTGTCATATGGACGTGTCTGACCGATGCTTGGAATGTACTTCTACTCCACCTATTACCACTTGAGTTCCACATTAGATTTATTTTAATGTGCAGCGCGGTCAGACCTCAAGGAGTCAGGATGATGATCTGCCTGGCCTTCTGGAGGCAGAGTCGGTGCGTAGATCATCGAGTATCTTACAGTCCGATCTTCTCGTAATACGGGAAGCATGCCGGGTAATGGAACAAAACTAATACTAGGGTTTCAACAGGCTGAGAGGCTGGTTTCAAGGTCATAGACTCAGCTACGTAAATAGTTATCTGAACTGATGAAACAGTGTAAGGAACTTTTCTTCTTAGATTGTCGGACCAAGGTGATGAGACCAACATCATCACCCTTGACAAATCCATTTCGGAGTAAGTCTACGTTCCGTTGGAAGCTGCCAGGAGGAAATCTTTTCGAACTCTCTATCAACAGTTAACGTAGAGACAGTTTTGGATTCGAGTAGATGCCACAGGTCAGTAACTAATTCCTTTCAAACAACTTCTGTCGGAGTTGTAAAAATGTAAATAAGAAAGCAACTCTCTTCCACTACCTCTGCGGGTGGCTGACTTTAAGAAAAGCCCGATGATGTACATTAGGCAACCTTCTTTTTGAAAACCTTAAGGATCTCTCTTAAGAAAAAGTATGGAGATGATAGGTTCGTTGAATCCCACAATTGGACAAGTTTAGTATAGTACATCGTTCATAAATCTATCTCATGAAGAGAAGCCAAGTGACGTATCATCTCCAACGCATAGGAAGCCTTTAGGAATATTGCTACCTTTAAACTGTTGTGAAAGTTGACCTACTCTCTGTGACAAATGACCTTAAATTCCATTGGAATTTTTTCTCTCTGCATTGCACTACAATTATGAGTATACGCACCACCGTCAATTGCTTAACCATCCGTTATGCACATAATATACGACTTATATGCGGAATCCTTTTGCGGTAATCGCGAGCATAAAGAATACGCACAATCGCCCATAAGCTGCTTAACGTAATACGCACGCTTGTGTCCATTAAATTGCCCCGGTTCCCGGTTAAGGCACACACCGAGGTGGTTTTTCAACCCCCCGTCGCATATAAAAGCCAAAAAGATTGAAGTATTACTTCTTGACGGTTTTTTTTTTGTGGTAAAAAGGAGGAGAAGAAAAAAAAAGGCGCACACAAAGCACAAAGCAGATTAAAGTAAATTTAATCGGATCTTGCTTTTCATTACTTATTATTTCATCCTTCTCTTCTGCGTTCGTTCTTTGACGCAAAATTGATTCACCTACTTCTTCGCGGGCGACGCCACCGTCACGACCACACCCAATACCTTGAAACGAAGCAATATATGTACATACATATGTATGTACATATTCTTATGTTGCTCTTCCGTTTTGCAGTGTATTTAGCATTTATTTATTCATTCTTCGTATTCCGGTGTAGGTTGGTTCGTTTCCATATCATTGCAGAATTACGAAAGGAAAAAGTAAGCAACTTGCTGCCATCTGTCGGATAAACAAATCTAATTATGAATAAATTAACTTCCGCCCTGACAGAGTTGAATTGCAATTAATTGTTTAAAAGGGGGGGCGGGTGGCGAACGTAGTAGATCAAACAAGATGCACACGAAGGAGGAGAGCAACAGAAAAAAAAAACCGGAAAATTGCGTGTATAAGTGTACTACACCGCTGCGCACCCAGGAAGGTCATCATATTCATCATCATCGTCATCTCTGATGGTTGTGTGTGCATTGTTGTTTTGTAGGAGGTTGGGGGAGGTGGGGGGTTGGTTACACCTCCTTTACTTCACTTTATTTCTCATTTTTACCATCCGATGAATAAGTAATAAATGAACGGCAAAGATGAAGTGCACTTGGTTGGATGAACCGAAACTACAACCGCTAGCAGTTAGTAGTACCTACCTAGTTGCTGCTGCTTCTGCTGCTAATGCTTAACGGTATTTGTATGTAATTAAATTTTCTGTATGCAGAGCAGAGTGCGCCTGAAGCGAGGACGACGACGACGACGATGGACGTACAGACCAGACCTATAGCCGAACAATAGAGCAAAGCAAAGGGCATTTGCTTGAGTGGAATAGTAATGCAGTAGAGTAGCAGCCACCGCAACAGAATGTCGTCGGGTTGACTTTTGGGGCTGTTCCAAGTTGGAATGGGACTTCGTACTTTGGAGGAGTTTCGTCTGATGCCGCTTTTGCATTTTAACGATGAACGTTTTGTATTCGTTTGTTGTGCGCTATGCAGTTTGATCTTTTCTGTGGATTTGCGAAAATGTTTTCTCTTCTCTTTAAGGTCGGTCTCCCCCGGGAGAGGAGGGAGTATTCTCCTCTACAACTCGTCTGCATGTTTTTGTGCTTTAATTTGATAATTCACATAATTGGGAGAGTAACCCGGCGAGCATTGCGTTTGCTTGTTGAATTTGATTAAAAAAAATGTTTTATCTTTCAATTTTGATCAAATTTTTCGTCAGTGCCATATACTGACGAATCTTACTTCATAATAACTCCCTAAGAAGTTTACCTGTTGTTTGGAAATTGTGTTGAGAAGTCAGAAATTATTTGGAGTCTTCCAAGATTTAGTGGTATTCTGTATACAAGGGATCAAGTTCGATCAATAAAAAAGACAAAAGTTAGGATTGAGGAGGTATTTCAACGAAATTGAGGAAGTGCGCTCTGATAGGGGAGCATACAAAGGCAATACAGTTGTAAAAAAATTTTCCTAGAGAATGCCTGCAAAGGAACAGACACGTAACCAATGTAAAGGCAATCTTTCACACTTTTTACGGAAGCTTTACAGTGACTACTTACCTTACATTATAGTATGTGATTCATAACCTCTTAAGCACCACAATGGATTAACATTGTTCTAAGTGTGATGGGTGCAAAACTATTTTTATCCTGTCAACCCATTGACCTAATCTATCCTAGCTTGCTTACACATCTCTCCAACTTGTGCACCACTGTGAGAGGGCAAAAAATCCTGTCCAAATATCATAACCACGGCATTGGATTCCCTAAGAAAACCAATTCCAATTTCATTACTTAGGTTAGTAAAATCCTCAATTAGCTTCGGAAAATCATTCCCCGGGTTCTGGAATGACCAAACTCTGAAGCTTTAGTTAATACCAAGTGTCATTCAAAAACCCTCAAATGAACTGTGTTTATCAATAAACTCTACAAATCTCTATCCAATTGTGCGCCCTAATGCCATGTGGGATAGAATTTCATTCCATTCGTCGTTGTACTCTTCAGACCAAGCTCTGCAATCGCCAAGGTTATAGGTACTGCTTACCACCGCTTTCCTCCTTACAACCTACAATCGATCGTCCTTTTTCTTTATGAAGATTGAAAAGAAGTTTCACTGATTTACCACCGCATACTTATCTTGACGAGGTCTTTTCAATAATTTTTGGTAAGAAAATAACTTCTGACTCAGAGTGATATGCTAAGACTACCTCACTATTGTTCATATAATAATCGATAACCAAATCGGATTGCATAGTATCCAAAGACACATGCTTAGCTGTTATGTCTCAAAATATCTGTTTCATTCTTACGTTACCAAATAGGTCTTCTTGCAAACTATGTACATAGGTACTATATACATATCTAGGTATCTTAATGGGACATTAACTTATCCTCAATCAGTTTCCATGATTTGTCAATCGAAAGACTTACGTTAAGTCCATAACCTTTAATCGACGATGCTTTTCAAATTCTACGTGCGGACGCATACAATATTTACATAAAACAAGTAAGTAGATTGAAAGTTTTGTCCAGAAGCTCGTAGAAACATTCTTTGGTGGCGTCGTTCTTCTCTTCTATGAGAGCATGGACGCATGTAAGGCTTGTATGCATGCAGGTACTATAAAAATCGTTTTTCTACCTTTGATTAGAGTTGGATATGAATATTCGACTATAGAAAGCTTCTAAGATATGAGTCTTAAGCTTGAATGGCCGGAGGTTCAAAATCATCAAAATGTCGAACTTATATTTCATAAACCTCAAGAGTTTGGCGGAAATTAATCAATCTTTGCTCAGACATGACAACTAAAAGCTAATAATGATGATAATTTTTTATCCGATGCATGCTAGATATGAAATTCATATGAAATTCTTTTCCAAACATGCTGTAGATTATTAATATTTTCTTCCCTTCATTTTGTCTGTATCTGTTACCACAAGGTTATTGAAGTTCCTAAAGGTTTAGGTCGGTGGTGCCATGTTTAAGGTGGTGTTTCTGGATACTAATATTGGTCCTTCGAGCCGCATTCAGTATAAGTATAATCATCAATTTTTGGTTTTGGGATTTTATACATTTGTCTGGACATAAGAAACATTATTGGGTGTATCTTATCCGACTAATCGCTGGTTAAAATATACGATTTATGTAATTACGTACCAGAAGGTCAGGACAACAAAATTTACATAAGAAAAAAGTAATGACTCACAAAAAACCAATTTTCTGAAACGAATTGAAAAAAAACGATGACTGATATTACCGCGGATCATGTGTATCTATTCGCAGTGTTGTATGATTTCCGATGAAAACTATATTAGTGATGAGTTGGCCACTTTCAAATTATTGTTATTTTTTTATTTATGGTCAAAGCGACCATGAAAATTAGTCCAAAGTGGCTAGAAATTGACCATAAATATGAATTACTACAATATTATACTTCTCGTCTTTATTATACTTTAACTTGAAACAGAATTTCAAATAATTTGCCTGATAATTGACACATTTACAACTATAAGGGCATCGCATTGAGTCGTAAGTGAGTCTTTGTATTCCTTTATAGATTTTCCTATAAATTGATTCTTCTACTCGTATACCATTCGAATTATTTACTTGTTATATTTCCATTAGTAATTATCTACCTTTTCTTTCTTTCATTTCAGGTAAGTGCCAATTTACTTTCACTCAGAACCCACAAGAGTATCTATAAGTGAGTAGAAAGCAATTTTTCCTTGTTCCATGCTCCGACTATGAAATGTAAAACAAAGAAGAAAAGGAACCTTTAATATCGTTACCTTGCCATCTACATGTCTCTGTGTATTGTGTGTTCCCCACTCTCCTATTATCGAATTACTGTCTTGATTATCCTGTCTTAATTTTCTTTCTCGAGCAGTTCCTTTCTCTATATTACCGGTGCTCGACAGCAGTGTTTTTCTTTTTCTTCTATAAGGACGCAAATGCATATGTATTTTTATTTTTTTTTTGCAAATTCAACGTAAACGAATTTCGTGCTTCTTTACCGGAGGACATACTACACCTGTCTCATGAGTAGAACGAAGAAAATAAAAAAAAAAAAAAACCCTCTTCCATTACAGACACCTAAAAGAAAGGAAAACGAAACGAAATACGTGCATTGAAAACGAGTCCTTATCCCAAGTATTGCACCCTAACAACTAACAACTAAAAATTGAACACAAACGCAAGCCAAACAGGGTATCCTTCCAAATGACACTGACTGCAGAACTATCCTTAGAAAAATTGAAAAAGAAAAACGAAAACGAAAACGAAAAAAAAAAACATGATGGTGAATGAAAATCCTTACCACTAGACAGTCAGGCGGCGCATATAGAGGGTCGAAGGATATGAGGAGATACGGGAAAAAATTGCATCCTTCGAATTGAGTGACAAGAATCATTAATGATTGTTTCTATGTGTCCTATCTGTGTGTGCACATGTGCATTTGTATCTCAACGACACGATGACTTCCTCATTTGTTATGTTATCCCTTAACTTCATTTTCGCACTGTCTCTGTGTAGCCGTGTGTCGTTCTTTTGCAAATGAAATTGTATTCGTACACGACGACGTTGAGTCGAGAGATACAACAGAGTACGAGTATTTCGTCCTATCTTTGTTTTCGCAACGATAATGGGTGTGTTGTCCTGAAGATATCCTGCAAAAGTGTCAGCCAAATAGAATATCAATCCTTGTTAATTGTGAATTTTATGTGCACACGCTAGAAGTGTACACACAACGAGGCGATGTATCCCTTTTCTTTTTTTTTTATCTAAAGTCCTCGTCGTCGATGGTGGCGAGGCGCTATCCGAATGGAAATTCGTATTTAAATGAGTTTTGTATGAAGGAGGTTCGGTTTTTCTTGGTGTTGAGGGCGCAAAACATAGAATTACACGCACACAATACACAAATTCAAATGCAAAAGTGGGATTTTTTTTTCCGTTCCTGCTATCCTGGGCAGTTCTAGGCGGGTCGGTACGGTGGGCTGGGGGTGTATGTGCTGCACGCTGCTATGGTTCTTGTTGTTGTCGTTTGTGTATTGTTTTCGGGCTTGTAGCCGTTGAACAAGGATAAATTCGAGGATTTATGGGTTTCTTTTTATGGCATTTGCAAAGGAAATTCAGAGGTTTAAGTTGGGATTTGAATTGTTCGTTCGGAATGAATGTTATCGGGATGGAAATGCGAGAGAACGTTGATAAGAGTGATGGGGTCCTTGGAATGGGTTTTATTTTCTTATTGTTGGGAAGTTAATAAGGTTGGACTGGATATTTATTTTGCCTAGCAGGGATTACTACTGTGCGTTCCCCCTTGGAGAATATTGATGGGGAATAAATCACGTTTAATTGCTAAAATATGCAGTATGACAGTGGACACCTGAGGGCTATTCGCTGCACTGAGATACCAATCGAGACAAAAGGGAGGATTTTCTTTTATTGACGATGGGATTTGGATCAAACTGTGAGTATTATGCATAACGACTTGGAGTGGATATTCGGTCAGTGGGTACTTATTGTAATGTATTTGAAATGGTTTTTAGTATCGTTTCGTTTGTCTTAACACAAAACATTTATGGCGTCAACATGGTGTTGTATGTTTGGTTGTCTGTCACTGTCACTGAAGATTCGGAATTTTAAGAATGGTTGGTGATTCCGGAAACGGTGAGCTTGACTTTGTTGAAACTGGCGAAAACGTTCAGATTAATGTTGTACTCCTTATAGTAATCTGTAGTAGATGGAGACTTCTGCTTAAAAACCATCATGGTTACAGTGATCTCAATAATTGAAATATCCCTTATTTTCTGCTTCATTTGAGACATCTGGAAGTATTGTTATTCCATTAGGGTTACTCTTGATGCTGTAGTTTGTCCAAAATTTCCTTTTGGGGAAAATAGTTTCGAATTTTTTAGCAAAATTCTATATAAGCCCAGATGGGCGAAATAAGAGGTGGAAATTGAGTGCCTATAGCCATTTTCTGACTTCAGCCCTAACTCCAAAGGAGTAATCGTCTTCAGAAAAGCCATTAACCCCAACAATACTTTGATTTCGGAAAACCGAAAACGACGTAATCTGCTGCCAACGTGATGCACATTCTACTCCACCCTGATGGGGAATGGAATATAGGGGTGTACACTGTGAGGAAATGGTGGATTTTATATTCCAAATATCATTTGCCTTTAGGGTCAGACTAAAGAAACAGCGATTGGTACGAGTTACCCTTAGTTTGGTTGAAGTTTTAACTCTCTGTTCTGTCCGATTGTTCGCTATGGAGTATCCTTTGTTTGACAGCGTCTGCTTGGAATACCGCTTAACCCATTTTGACAGCTTCTAACGATATACGTACAAATATTCGTGAACGCAAACGTAGAAGTCCGATGAGTTCTGCCTACGGGTCAATGTCGTTGACATTTGGTAGTAGTTAGCAGATGTTGGCTTTAAAGTTTGGCACTATTCGTCGAGGACGATGCCACAAATACACATGTATCTACAGATGTCATACACCAGTTTGTTTAACAATTCTTTGATGTTTCGTAAGAAAAAATTTCAGAGGACTTCGTTTCTTAGGTGGCAGGAGGATTTCCTCATCACCGCAGCCTCTACAGAGGCCTTCATTAGTCAATTATAGTTTCTTCATATGATGCGACAAAGTCTTAAGCATTAAGGTGGAACTTTAGCGATTCCATATTGAGGTACCAGTATGCACTCGTTTTACCTAATTCGTTTGCCCTCCAATTGCGCGGAACACACTTGTGCTTAGAACCACTCACAAGGATACGTGTCGCACCGCTGCATTGCTGACCCATTTTGGATCGTGCTGTTGGGGATTCCAAGAATAGTGCTGTTTGTATAGAATAATAGTGTTCTACAATGATCCGGAGAGGTGTCCTGTATCCATCAAATTCTATTTTGAATCTATATCGTGCCGAAACTGACGGTTTTTTCTGCGGTTATTAGTAGGGTGGCACTTCAGTCGGTTGTGAGTTAGTTCGGAAATATGAGCTGCAGTGCATATCTTCTGGCACTCTTAGAGTTTGATACAACAATCGAGCAACAAGGTGAAACTTCACAACTTTGTACAATGGTTGTGCTAATCCTGCAAAACACTCTCACTCCCTATTAAGATACCACCACAAATGTATCTTCTTGTAAAACCAAAGAAACCCTTCTACAAGATTGGCAGTTTAACGATTCCACTATGAAAATTAAAACCAGACACATCATTGTGCATCCTCTCACGTACATATTTTGAAAGAATCATTGATTCTCCCACCGCACGATGAGTCCTAACTTAACCACTTGCCAGCATAAATCCTTCCTCTTCATTCAGCACTAAATTGCACTTCATTAATCTGCTCAACAGACACAGTGTTTAGTCGTCTCCCATCCCTCCGGTTGTTGCCGCAGAAAGGACTTCCACTAAATAAATTTCTCTCGCTCACATCGCTCGAACGCGCCATGTGAATCGTTACAATTAACGCCTTCGATAGCAATGAATCTCCCTTCCAAGGCAGGCAGGCAGGCAACCGCATACAATCATCATCATCATCGTCCCTCCATCAGCATCAGCATCAGCATCATTCTCACATCGCTCTCCTTGGACTCATTAAATGTTTTCCGAAAGGAATAAAAATGCTCGAAAAACCGCACACACAAAAAGGATGTAAGAGTGTAAAAAGGATTCACTGATGCACCACCGTCCCGCCCCAATGCTTTTCATCAGCCGAGTACCCACTAACCACCGATTCTCTCCTCCATTCGTTCTAGTAGGGAATAATCATCTGATGGTAGTGTGCCTGTACGGCGATGGGTTCCCTCTGCTCCTCTTTGACTATAAATAACAAAATTTATGGAGAGTAATTACGATAATAATTCCACTCGTCCTGGTGTGTTATACTCAACATATCCGGTACATATGTAACACAATGGACGCCTAGAGAATCGAACCAAAATGCTTTGCATTAATTTTATCGCACAACCCCTCTTAGCAAACACAAACTAATCATAGCCATACGCCCTACAGGAGTCCCACATCTTTCTATAAACATTCTCTCGACAGGATATTCATATCCTTAGAAGTTGGTTGGGTTTAGTTTTTAAGCAACCCGAAACGAACGAACGAACGTTTGTGTTCCGTCAATCAATTTGCCACAAGCGCGCAATCATGCAAAAGCACACAAAAGTTAATGAAAACAAAAATAAAAGGATCCAGGATCACCACCGACGGCAGCAGCGCCCGGCAACAACAGGCGCATGAAAATCATTATCCTTGGAGTATTAAATATGCAAACGCAAGGAAATAACCAAGGCGCACCATCATCCAACGCAGAACACAGAAGAGGAAACAATACGAAATGAGCTCGGGGAAATAGTCCTATACCGACGGCTCGCAGGGATACACCAAATGGGACACTGGGGGGAAGTTTCTGGGAGGCGTCCTTATTTTCCTTTCCTTTTTTTTTTCATTTTGCTGTAAATGCATTGTTGGCAAAAGTCCCTAATCGATGTGCCTTGCAGTTTGAATTGAATTTTACTGTTTTGCCCTAAAGGCGCCAACAACCAACTAAGTAACTGCGTTTGCAAGGATACAAGCAAAAAAAGAAAAAAAAAATAGCAAGAGTTCTGAAGAAAAAACCGCATAAAATGCCAATAGCATTGAATAAGGATAAGACAGTACAACACGAACAAGAAAAGCGAATCCTTTTGTCTTTTAGCTCATTTCACTTCTCATTTGCGTAGTCGTGGTGTGTATATGCCACATTCATCCTTTAGGCGCACACAAGACACAAACCCCTCCCCCCGCCATCACAAGGAATTTTCTTTTATTCTGCTCCTTCAGATTCTCGAGAACAATGGTATTACCAATATAAATAGAAATATACCATCGTAGCACGATATCTAAAAGATTTCCCCCCCAAGGAATTAACCGTCGTCTTATTATCCTTCCCAAGCAAAACTAAAAAGGATTATTCGCATGTATATAAATTATCGGCTAGGATATAGACAGACATGGCAAATGGCTGTGTGTACAAGGATATAAACAGACACACACACACCGGACCGAGGGGGGATATTGTGATTTTTAGTGCGATTATGATTGGAACGAGAGAGAGCAACACAGACAAAAAGGATACAAATGAAAATTTGCTTAGAGAAAGCGTTAAGAAATTTTAAATCACCTCTGGGCATGTGAAGACTAAGGCCCGCTATCGAAATGAATGGTAGCACAGGGATAAATTATGAAATAAATTCAAAATTAATTCAATTTGTTCAAAAAAAGGATTTTCGCAGGATTTTTTATTTTTTTTCTGCTGTTTTCGCTCTGTTTCAAGTATGCGCGTTAAGGATGAATACTTATCACAAGGGATACACTGACTAAGGAGGAAGATATAAATATAAAGGTGAAGATATGGATCACAGGGATCATCAATTTAACGGCATAAATCAGACTTTTATGGACTGAACAGAGGAGAGTTTTTGGCAAATAGCGGAAGGATAAGAGAGTCAGTCTATCACGGTAGCTGGAATTTTAATAGCCCTGGGAATAGGAGCTTTTAAAAAGGATAATGAAAAAAGGGGTCTCATAGTTTCCAGATAAAATTATTTTCTACCTCTTGGCTATGAAAGTTTTAAGCAAATTGGAGTGCCTTAGGGAAGCCCTAAGGGACCGATACTTTTTGGAAATTCTTTTCTTAGTTTTATAGGTATTATTTTTTTCTTCGTTCTCCACTGACTTGCTGTACAAAAGGAGCCGGAATAACTTTATCGGCATAGTTATAAACAGATTCGAGGAGGCATTAAACTTTGCCTTGCAGCAAACACTTTAGTGCTCTTAAACAGGTAGACCATTGATTGTGCAATCAATGGGGTAACAAGGACGGTAGTGTATAGACTCGGTGACAGGTCGTCGTTTGATAGCTTCTATTTATGAAGGGTGTCACGCATAGCTTAGGTAGTATTGGTAACAAGATGTTAAATGTTTTAATCACTGCGGCTGTACTTGGGTGAACATCATCAAAAGGTATTATTCCACAGACCAAGCATATTTTCTATTTGACATTCGAGGCACCCTGTATTTGGAAAGTTAAGAGCTTAAAAAAAATTCAACTTTTCAATTTTAAAACTTGTCAATATTCTAACCACATTGTCCTAGTAAAATTGCCGCACCTACGATTTGTAGTGCAGAAATTAAAAGGTTAGCGACAGATAGACAAACAGTGAGCAGACAGGGTGCCCCTGTCCATGCTTTCTATTTACTAAACCTCAAAAAGGCGAATCAATTTAATAATGAAAAGCAAAAAAAAGAACTCTTGTACATCAAACACAAGAGTCGTCATTAGTGTCTGCATTTTGTGGTCACGAGGGACTAAAATAAAGTAAACGCAGAAAACAAATCCGTGTATGCATATAAAATGCAAAAAAAACAATTTTGCTGTCTAGTTTGTGGTCTGATAAGACCACTCTTGTGTCACTGTGTGTGTATCTATTTATTTGAATCCGCGCGCAGTTCCACACCAAGGAACAGAGTATCTACATTCGTTTTATTTTGTTTATTTTAGTGCCGCCGACAGTGTTTATCGTTTCTATTTTATTTTTGTTGGGATTTTGTGTTAAAATTTTTATTTAAAAATAGAAAGTATAACAGCAGCAGCAGCGGCACAACTACGGAAGATATATAAATGCAAAACTACAAAAATAGTATTAGCGGCGGCAGGCATGGTATGCCTCTTTCGAGCCGAAATGTGTGTCGATGGCTGATGTTTTGTGGCGTCGTCGCCAGTTTAACATCTAATTATTAGAGCGTAGAAAAGAACAACGCCACACATTAGGTCGCGGCGTGTTTAGTATAAATTATTATTATTATATGGGAAATACTATATTTTGAAATGAAAGGGCTATTGATGCTTTGTTTGGGTTGCATGACACGAGGACGTGTTATGGACTTCATCACTTAAGACTAAAGTCCTTTAAAGTTATAAACTCAGTGATGGAGTGAATACGTTCCACAAAATAATTAGACAATTTGTCGTAATGGTTGTGTGGTGGTGCCTCGAGATAAGGTCGTGTCTCCGTACTTGAACTATTCAATCATAGGTGAATGCATTTAACCGCACACGTCCATGGGTATCCTATCTCGAAGTCGAATGTGGAGTATCTACCTATAATTAAACTGATCACTGAACGCGAGAAATGTAATCAATATTGAAGTGGATACAGAACATGTGTACTGACGCAGACAGAGGTCACGTACATAGGAGTGGTTACAAATGGGGAGGAATGTGAATCGAAAGATGTAATCAAAGACGATTAACACCTGGTATGTTGCACTTGAGGAAGCAACTGCTAATTATGTTTATCTTTGGTTGTGGACAATTTGAATAACCAGACAAATCGACTGGAATGGGTATAGTGTGGTAGAAGTAGATCTAAATAGGTGGGAAATATTCTCACTTATGACATGTAGACGGTAGAAGATACAGGTCAATGAATCTCATCATGCATTAGAGGCACATTTCAGCAAGCCCTCAGCAAGCCCTCTGATATCAAACTTATAATGGACTGATATGTCATAATTTTGTCGAGAATAGATAGTGATAGTTGTACCCGGTTTAAATGCGATAGGCTTTTAGACAGTGGTGCTGTCATATACATATGTATGTACATATGTATACATACCTATAGGTTCACGTACTCGTACCCATTAGTTTTATCGCAAGATTCGAGCAGTGAAATTGAATTGTTTCTCGAGAGGTGGTATCTGAATTTATATTCTCGAATCTCTTCGAGCTTAAAGGTCTTGGATTTGATTTTTGAAAATGAATTTAAAGATGTTAAACGGTGGCGGACTACCATTTTCAGTACAATTTTTCACAATTTTTTTTAGATTTGCCATGAATACTGTGCCAACAGGTATCTTAGTAATCCTTAGTAAATCCTGTAATAAGATACATCTGTATCAAGACTGTCATGTACCCATTTGGGGTAGGCTATGATTTTATTTTGGTACTCAATAAGGGGTATGGATTTTATTTCTCGGCACTGCGCTACCATCGTCAAGAAATTCCGTAGCAGGGACAGGTTTGGTATTTCGTCGCTTCGTTTTCTGAGCTGCAAGGGTTCGGAGATTATTCTTTGTTGTTCGTTCTCCTAGACGTACATTGCTGCATCATACCTGTGATGACTTCATTTCTCGTCCACAGCAAGATTGCTTTTAATCCTCTCAATGTGCCACTAATTTCCATTTTTAGGATTTCTCGATTAAAATACGTTCCACATCCTCGGTTTGGCCTTTATAGTTTGGATAGTAAGGGTATAAGGGTGTCTGTATAGCCTAGTAGTTCTCCGGCCTTTGATGTTAAACCTGTGGTACAGCAGCATTCCGTAGCATTTACGTGTGGATTCTTTCTGCTTATTAGTAATTCTTGTGGTTTGCCAGTTCCAGGTCTGATGCTTGACGCCATAGCTTTGCATCCCTAATCATTTGAATGCAGATGACTGATCTTCACCGTTTCAGTTGATAAAGCCAACTCGGCTCGTTCTTAGCGTTCTTAGTATTGCATCATATATTACGTTCTATATGACTGGGTCTCACACTGATCCTTGGGAAGTCATGGTGAAAAATTCTATCGTTGACGTAGCTGTCTATTGTTCTTAGTGGTAATTCGGTATCTGCACGCTGCTTTGTGCTCTAATTATACAACTATAGCTGGCTGAGTTAAATGCGTTTTTAAAGTCGAGTCTCTCGTCCGTCTCTCGATTGCTTGTTGGTTTCTTTTCAAAACAAAAACAAGTTCCTTGCACCTTGTTACTCTTTATAGCTGTAAGACGGTTCCAAAGCAAGACCAAAACTGATGATCGTTGTGGTGTCTTCTCGCATGTATTTCCCCTTCACCGACAACTGTAACATTTTTCAGTTAAAAATCATGGAGATCAAGAAAGCCTTGTCTTGATTTAAATATAATGGAATTTCTGTTAACCTCTTACTGACAACTCAAGCGGTAAACATGTCCCTGGAATCGTGGTTCTTTTCCTCAAAGCTTGTAATCCATACCTTTTCTAGACATCAAGTTTCCATATTATACTTCAGTTTTAGCCTGTATCTACATATAGTACTTCTCGCACATACCTTCTCAAAATCAGAGTAAAATTTTGTGGTTGTACTGCTGCTCCGATCCATGTCAGAAATGGTTGCGTATACGCCCGCGATCAATCTTAAATCCTTCCGATCCTTGGCAAATATCGACAGGCTCTTGCTGCATTCACGTTTATTTTTTGTTAAGCTTTAGGCTAATTATGAGTTGGTCTACATTCGGAAAATTTATCACCTACTGGAATATAAATATCTTTTATGGTTTCATACATTTTTTAGACCAACAAAATGAATACCATATTGGTGAGGCATTTCGACAGTTTCAAACAAACAACCATCTACCCTCATTATTTATCCGTAATTCATTTGATTCAATGTTAAATGAAAAACGTCACCTCCCACCAATTGTAGATTTAATGGACTCTCTTTGGAGAGTACAAAACAATTTCCTGTCTAAATAAATCCCTAAATTGCCTACTTAATTACAAAAATTTATTATGCATTCGGGGAGTCAATTAATACAAATTCTAAATCATTCTCGGGACATTTGCTAAACAATTATAACTGTGTGCTGGCCATAATCATATGGCTTGAGCGCGAAAATGTGTCAAGCTCTACAGCGCCGCACCGACTAATGGAATATTCGAAATGAATCATTCTATGCGTGACAAATAATCCTAATTAACAATTCACACTTTCGAATCGAATGCATTTTGGTATCCTTTTGACATACACACCATAGTGGCTGGCAATTAATAATGAACACACGGATTCCAGTTTTTCGTTTGATGCTCGTGCTTTACCGAATTGTGAATTCACACCGGATGTGCAGTATTTTTTTATATTTTTTTAATTATGGCAAACACAGGGTGCGCACATCGGCAGGGGGATGCAGAATTAAATTATGAATGGCTTCTGTGTTAAAAAAAAAACTGTAAAAATTATAATAATATGATAAAGCGAACGGAATTGTTAATCACATTACATTTTCATAATTACCCTTGAAAGGAGAGGAAACAAATAAATAAAAATAAAATGAAAAAAAAAAGCAGAACGCATTTGGAATAAGCAAGCTGCCATTACCACTTGTCGGTTGATTCGCGAGCGCGTTCTATCCGTCAGACATTGAATTAATATTTTGTTTTTTTATTTCTGTTGTTTTTTTTTTTCCTGAATGTTACATTAAACAATCCGCGAAGAGTGCCGCCGCCGCCGCCGCCGCTGCTGCTGTGGGTTGTAAAGGCTCGTATTATAATAAAATGTTGCGAGAAACAATCATTTATAATTAATAATTGCCTGCGATGTGGTCAGAGCGTTATTATAAATGTTGTTAACACATGCCAGGTCTGGGCTCACACTCCTCGGTTGAGGGCTCATTGCGGTATGGATTACAGTTTGTACATAAGTACATATATCGTGCGCAACCAGAAGTCGCACAAAGTTAAATAAATTCGGTGGTATTCTCTTGTTTTTTTTTATTTAATAAGATCACCCTTGCGATAACATTGTTAAAAAGCACAATCCGGTTGAATTACTGTCGAAAGGGTGGACTGGAATTGGTGTTTAAAGGAAATTTATGAAGGAGATCCTTGTAGTTTACCATTACCGGATTATTACAATGTTACTTTAACAGCTTTTGTGTAAAGAGAAAGGCGAAATCGCATTCGCTTTGAGTCAGTCTGGGTGAATTCTGCTCCAAGAAATGTCTGAGTGGATTCGGCCCTTTACTCCTACCTTTGTCTACATCGACAGACAGAATCTACAGAAGCATGCAGCGTTCCTGTCCGGAAAAAGTCTAGTTTTTCTTGAAAATGGAGATTTTCCAAACCTCCTCCAACTTCACACCATAAAGGTGTATTGAGTAATATTACCGATTCAACCTGCAAAGCATTGTCCTAAATTTGATAGTCATACAGATTTATCAATTTGTTGCGTCTTCCTAAATCTTTTTTTTTGTATCTTATAGCTCTTTAACTATACTGTTGGGTGTAATCCTGGGGATTGTTTTGGCCGATTTTCTTGTCTTGTTAGCAACGTATTGTAGATGCAATTCAAATGACAGATTCGCATTTATCATTACGCCAATGTACCTGTTATTACCGCCACATAATGCGACTTTAGGTTTTTTCTGTTTTTCTATTGTGAATAGAGCCTCGATCCTATCCTTCGTTAGCTTAAGGGCAGTGATTCAAGTTGTATGATTCTGATTCTGGTTTTGGTTCCCCACTGACGACTTGCTCTTTCAGAAGTTTACCAAAAGCATTGTTATCTCAGGTATTTGTGGTGTCAAGATTGTTATCCTACATAATGTGCAACGGTAGAGGACTTAAAATTGAACCCTGTGGAATACCGCGAATAAGCTTTTTCTCATAGACAAGGTTACTGTTCTTAAAGCCCTTAGGTGGGGTTATCTAACTCTTGGTTGTTCATTTCGGGTTCTATCTTGCCCAAAACACTACGAATGTTGCCTCATAGGCATCGACCCGATTTCTCTCTTGTAATTCCCACACAAAACAATATCAAATCACAAGATCTTGGTGGTGGCCAAGTCGCCGAATCTTGAAATAAGACGAAGCATGAAGAGGTTAAGGTTCTTGGAACACAGCCCAAGCTTGCTGGACATAAAAATATAGCAGGTAATGAGAAGACCGACAAACTGGTTAGAATAGGTTCAGAATATATGTACATCTGAACAGTTCGACACCTCGGTGCGCATCCCGCCTTACTCACTGAAGCTCGAAGCAGGGGTTGGGGCCGTATTAGCCTCCATACATTAGATAGTCCTCCCTAGACACTTGTGTCATTACAAGCAGTATATTGACCTTGTTTCGATAAGAGTAGGACCGATTGAATTATGCAAAAGGATAGAAAATCCCTGTCTACACTGATAGGAGTCATCTCGGGTCATAACACTCTGCGGATTCACATGAAAAAATTCCTCCACTCGCCTACCTACGTACCTAACCTAACCTAGGGTTAGACTACGTAATTGCCTTCTCTTGGCGATTGCCAAGAGTATCTTTGTTTAATTTCTGTGCCTCATTTATGACGATGATTATCTTTGAATATTTATCATGGGTTGCCTTACTCTTTTACGATAGGTAAAGCTATAACGAGAGTCTAAGCTGCTGCGATGTTCTTGTAATTAACAAGTTCGACTCTTTGGTCATAAAATAGAATTTCCAGTCTTTTCAGCTCTCGAATACAACCTTCAGTTGGACATTAATTTTGACATAAAATCCTGCAGTAAAAATGTCCTTTCACCATTACGATACGTTAAACCATACAAGAATATCCTTGAGGAGTTAAAAATAAAGAACCACTTGGGTTGGGTAATCTTGTACAAAGACACTTTTTTGTGAAGTAATCCGATACGTTGTTTGCTCCTAGAGGTCTTATTTGCCGTCAGTTCGGCAGTTTTCAAAGTCTAGCTTTATTACAACGCAGTCGTGCCTTCCTGTTTTTACCCCTTGCAACCATTACGCCCAGTAAGTCAAACTCAGGTTGTCTATTTTCTTCTCAGGGCTGGTGGAGCTACGTATGTATATATGTACATATGTTGCAAAACATGGGGCAACTTGAAGACTGGGTTGCTTGAAGGGTAACCGATCGTATAAACACGAGGTGGAAACTATGTATGAAAATCTGCCCATTCTGTGAGTCATTTTTGTCGTATTGTTGGTATTGCCAGATGCTGTAATGGATGTCGAAATCTCCAACGTAGAAGGATGGACTATCGGATCTGAGCATCTAAGCCAGCTAATTCAACTTCATGTTTTGAATTTTAAAAAAATTTAAATTGTTCTGTCTTGTTCTTGGTTTTGCATCCTTTTTTTTGTATCAAGTTTGGAATGTTGTTACCCTGTCATGGTATTGTTTGGCTGTCATTGGTTGTAGTTCATTTTGTATTGACCAGGATAGACACTGTGTAGGCGAACTACATTACCATCCCCAGTAAATTGATGACATCAATGTAAACACCCTCCCCTGGACATCAAACATTGTTCCTAGAAATATTCTATTCTATTTCGATGTTCAGCAACTGAACTGTCAATTTATTAATCTGAAAAAGTATTTTTTTTTTTTTTACAATGCCAATACCCCGGAAAATGGTGGGCAGTTTATTTTAGTTTCAAACACTATTCCAGTTCACTTCATATAGTGCAGTGCAAATTATTTATTTATTTTTGTGCGCTTCACAACAAACAATATTGTCCTCTCAGTTGACAGAGTTCTTTTATGCTTTTATTATTATTTTTTGAATATCATTGAATTGATCATAACACTCGCAAAAATAACAAAAACTTCGTCCCACTAGAGTGGCCGATACAAGTGGAATTAAACAACAACGCTTATTAATATTTTTTTTTTCTATTTTAGTTTATTTATGTTTTGTGTTAGTTTTGCGCTTAGCAATGCAGTTAATTGCGTGCCGTTGTTTGGGGGAATAACAGATTTTTCATATGTTTTTGCCTGAACTGTGAAAAAAAGAGTGAAAATGTATGTTTTTCACGCGTTAAAGTCCAAATGGAATGTCGCACGCTAGGCGATTTAATTTGTTGTGCAAATGTTGTAGGTTAATTTTTTATTGCATTTTTCAAGTGGTTTCACTTTGTTGCCTGACCTAAAATGGACCTATGCATGAGAGTGTACATATGTACCTACACACGCAAACAAAGAGCAATTGCAATGATTTATGTGTGTGTGTGTGTGTGGCAATTAAAGTGATAATAAATCATCTAAAGATTGTTTGTGTAGTGTAGTCTTGCAGGAATTGGGGTTAATGGAAGTGGGTTTGTTCTCCGGTATTTTCTCTGATAATACTTTTGTGTATTGATGTTGATTTTGAAGTCTTGTCGTCAGACAGGACAGCTGGGGAGAAACGGGGACAGAGCGAATGCGACGAGAATTGCAATTTCATTGGATTGAATGGTTCAATTCCTCGAGGAAATGATCCATAATCGATTTTGGAATTAAATTTCGAGAGATGATGATGTATTCTCTGTGACATTTGATTTTCTTTACTTTATGTAAATTTTTATAATGCAAAATGAAAATAGTAGTGACATCATGAAACGAGACAATAGTAGGTATTAACATAGTTTACGATGTCGACTTGTCACCTTTGAGTCGTTTTTGGCCAATTAAGCAAGTCGTATCTATCGTATCGCATTTCTTGTGTAACAAGACAAGGGTCCTTTCAGGAACAAAACAGAGTGTAGAAGAATTATTTCAATTGAATTAACTATGGTTTCTACTATCAGAATAGAATTTATAAAACTGAGTTAGGGTATTGATGAAGAAGTAGTGCTGGATGAATTATTTTGAAGTAGATATGTGCATACGTACTTACCATCAAACTATTCGGCTTGTCTTCCTATGTACATCGATGCTTAAATGGCTCGATTACAGCCATATTGCACGATGTTCGTATAAATACGAAATTTTAGAGGGTTGGCCTAAGGGCGAGGTGAAAAAGGCTATTAAAAAGACACTTCAATATTTTTCAACGATTGTTGCTTTATTCGTGCCGAATATTATTCAAATGACTGCCTCGCTGTAGGCCATCCTGTCAACCTAATTTTTCAATACATTTTCTATGGTTTCGGTCACTATTTCACGAATAGCCTTAATATAGTTCTTGAGTGTCTGAATCGTCTCGCAAAGGATCGATCTTTGATGACACCTCACGAAAAAAGTCCAATTCCGTCAAATCGCAGCTCCGTCCCGACCAAGCAAAATCACCAAAACGACCGATTATTGAACTTAGTGTGCCCCATATTGCTGGAACCATAGCTCACGTAAATCCAAATCCTCAATTTCTGGTGATAAAAAATTTTTCGTGCCTGGATAGCACTGTCCATTGACTGTATCGTTTCTTCCATTGTAGCCTTGGGAGATAAATGGGCCAATAACGCCGCCACTCCAAAAATCTGCAAAAATCTGCAATATTCTTCGTTGAGTGCGAACACGGGAATATGTTCTTTGAAAGTAACTTTGCAATATTTTCCAACGTTGTTCTAGCGAAAATTGATCCATTCCATACAGCGAAAATATAATACCTACTGAGTTTCTGTCAATTACATATTTGAGCGCATATGAACTGTCAGTGTCAAAATAACGTATGATTCAAAAAACACCAACAGATGGCCCACCCTTTATATGGTTTACTTTCTGTAAACAACTTGACTGACAGCTACTAGCGGTTTCAAACCAGAAAAGTAAAAAATAGATCAAAATTTCACATCCTACTCCGTGTCCTTTGAGTCCAAGTTTAATTCCGCCTAAATTTGGTGAAGTACCTCAAGAGTTCACCATTGGACCACGATTTGTCCTCAGTTGTATGTAATGTTTAAAACTCACTGCATACTTAAAGGGACATTGGACAACTTGGAACACGGTTTAAATATGATATATCCAGAAGATTAGCCTTACAAATTGTTGCAATGTCACCACAATTTCCCAGTTGTTTTGCTTGCCACATATTTTTAATTAAATTTCTTAGTACTTAAGCTGAATCGGTCCTTAAGTACATGAAAAGCAGAAGTAAATTTCTTTAATCTCTTAGTTCTGCTCGCTAAGTTGTAATAGCCGTTTTAATCAATTAAATCTCACCCCACTCGACTGATTAAAATGTAAAAAAAAAAAACAAAATAATTCTCTTTTAGTTCACAATCAACCAAATTCAAATCTGCTCATCCCCGAGCCTTGTGCAAGTCTTTTCGTAACCAACCCACCGACTAAATGCGAAAAATTGAAGAACTTCCCAACCGGATGTCTTGCCTAATGAACCCATTTTACTGAATTAATTTTGCTAATGACACATTTCGAAGCGCTCCACCACCACCTCCAATCCCTCGCAACATTGATAGCTAACATAAATGGGGAGTTTTGGCAAATAGCCTCCTCCTCTGCGCCGCACCCTCGCCAAAAACGTGTAAGTGTGCCCGCCCTCTGAACGCCACTTTCCGGATCCTGTGTCAATGATAGTTTTCAAAGTAATTATCTGCCCCTAATTACCATACTTGAAAATCTGTGTAGATTCCAGCCCCCCATCAGAGGGATATAATTATCGTAGACAGTGGTTTCGAGGAAGAAAAATAAAAAAAAAAAATCAACAAGGAGGCACAGCTTCCTTACATATTTCATACTCCCTTGCGTTCATAACTCATTAAGTTCAGAGAGGAGAAGAAAAAAACGAATTAAACGGAGAAAAATTGTATTTTCCTGATAGGTACAGTAATTGAATGTTTCGCACAGTTAATTGCACTCTCAAAAAGGATATAGCGCGGGGGTGGTGGCGCTGGCTGGAAGGATGTGATCCCGGTAGAATTAGCGAACAGTAATGGAAGGAAAAGGCGTTGTTGCGTTCAGAGTTAATTAGCGGGTAGAATCAATATCCATCCCACCGAAGCTAATTTAGTTGTGCAAACAGCAGGATCAGGTTGCTACATTGCCGGTATAGCATTTTGATATTCTCACCCTCACCTTACAACAAACAAGCCGCCGCCCTGGGTGGGAATTTGTTTTGTAAAGTTTTTTTTTTGTTTTGTTCTCCTAAAAGCAGATTAAATAGCAAACTCGTCATTCTTCGCCTAAGCCTCCTTAAGTAGTCAACTTGTGGCGATAATCCTCTTAAAAGTCCTTGCTGTACAAAAAAAAAAAAAACAATCCGCTCCACCGTCTCTACCCACGCTATCGGCAAATCGCTCGCTGCTAAAAAGTTTTAAGAAAACACAGCCTCACACTATGTGAAATACTTAGGGTAAGGGAAGAGGGCGGAAAACACGATGTGCTTACACAAAAAGGACCCTGTGGTAGCATAAAGCAAACGAGCTAATATCCTTTTGTTCACATACACAAAGGATTTTGGTGATTTGCGCTGAGAAAATTTACGAATGGATATCGCTGAAAACTGAAAACCGAAAACCACCGCCGAAAAATATATATCCTTGGAAAGAAGTATAAATATCCTTTTCTGCACTTCCAGCGCCGAACCGTTGCCAATTTCAGCGAGATTGGGGTTTCCTTCTTCAAATTCAGCAGCGCCATGCCTTCATCCTTCGGCACACCATCCCTCTTTTGTTTTATTTTAATGCCATGAAATTCTGCCCAAGTCACCGTTATCCTTATGAATATTTTCCTAAGGATAAATAGCTTCCACATAACTAGTTTTTTTTGTTCTATGCATTCTTGTTTTTCTCCTCCGTATTGTATGCATCCTTGCTTTTCTAAAATTGCTTTATAGCCTCGGGTATTGGTCATAGAGAATTTCCATATCCTTTTTCGAATTTTTTGTTTTTTTTTTGTTTTTTGCTGCCGGCTGCAGGATACGTTACTTGTGAGCCACACCAAAGAAAATACAAGTTTTTTGTTGTCCCAGCAGAAAGTATTTTTTTGTTTTCCTGATTTGTCCTGTGTGTCTGCAAACAATGATCGAATCCTTGGTAAGAAAATGAAAACGTCTGTAGAGCAAGAAAGATGAAATACAAGAGGATGTGGTCAGCGGCAACGACGACGATAGTAAGAGAGAGCGAGGAGGGCCGAAGGACGTACGAAAAAGAAAAAAAAAAAACATTGAAACGGAAGTTTGAGGGAAAATTTATGCAAATATTTGTGGCATAAACTAAAGAGGAGAAGGAGAGTACCATCCCACCATCACCACCACCATCATACTCTCTATGGCGAATCCCTTAATTTATTAAATTTGTATCAAGATGGATATATACAAACGAGAGGGATACCGAAAAAGGTCCACTGCGTAAAATGGGAGAACAATTTTTATGTCTCTTGGTGCTGCCAACAAGAAAATAAAGATTTCATTCACGTTTTGTTGGTGTGTCCTTAGATTTTCTTATGCAGACAACGTCGTTTCTCTTTTTTTTCGTCATTTCTTCTATTTTTGTCCGTGAATCCCTATCTTATCCTTGTGATTTTCAAAGCTGTCGAATGAAATCTGAATTGAGAGGACATTAGAGGAAACGAAACGGCAGACAGGCAAAAGTGTAAAGTATCCTAAGGATATTTACAGGACTTGGAATATCTGCCTGATGGCACAGTGCCATTATAATTGGTAGCTATACGCCTGGACCTGGTGGCAAAGAAAATCTGATACAATTTGTTGATGGACATGAACTGTGTTTATAGTCGTCGTTGCTGCGTTTGTGTGTACTTTGGTAGCTTCCATTGTTGTTCAAGGATACATTAGAAATTTGTGAACAGTTTGTTTGCCTATTAGAAGTGAAAGAGAGAGATTTTACTTGCTTTTTGGTTGGGAAGCATTTGAATAGATGAAGAGAATTAAGTAAGAAGCGTAAAGGGATACACACACCGGTTTAGGAAACTGGATGATGTTGAATGAAGGCACACTACTGTGTGTATGGATTGAGCGAAACAATGTGATTTTCGGAAGGATTTTGGTCTTTTGGAAGTTTAGAAACCTTTTGAAAGTTTGCTTTCTGTTTTTGCTATTTCAACTGTAACTGGATTTGCTTTTGAAAGTGGTTTTCATAAGTTAAATGTTTTCCGCAGATACACAGATGGTATCTGTATCGTATGTACATATAATAGTCTTTAGTATCGTTTTGTTAGAAATTAGGTAACAACTGTGCTGAGAAAGTTAAGTCAGCATGGATAACTTAAGTCTTTTCCTTACAAGGAGTAGGAACAGATGTCAATTGCTTTCATTACATTTTAGCTTTCTTAAATAAAATTTAAATAAAAAAATCGTTACATTTGTTTTCTTTCTTTCTTTTCAGGTAAGTGCTAACAAATGCTTTGATTTCTTTAATGGTTGGTAAGAATGTTAACAGAATTTAAAATTTTTAAGCAAATCACAGTGGTTTTTCTAAAGAAAGAACTGTTTTAGTACCAAGTACCAAGCTGATTTATGTCCTGTTGCTTCTTGGTATCATTCTGTATTCGTGAACAATTCTTTTCCATTAGTTACTTTCAGTTGATTTTGGGCATTCCTAGTCCTCTACGTTGAACTTTTCACGGCTTTCATTGTCAAGGACTTGTTCGAGAATTTTAAAAGCGTTTCCATAAATGTATTCTCTGTAGCAGTTAATCTACGCATTTGGTAAACCGATTTTTTACACTCGCAACACCTTCTCATGGACAGTCTATACCCTTAGCTAATACTCTGGTATCCATCAAGCTGAATTACATATTAATGCGCTTACTAACAACGAACATGAGACATATTTCCAATTTGAACTCAGTAATTAATCTTTTCAACAACCCCACTAGTATCTAATATCACAACCATGTGATTTCGTTATATTTTCCATAGATGTCGCTACTATTTTAGTTGGAACTTATCTCTCTATAATACAAGTGGTCAAATGTGATCTGAATTTTACTATAGGTATTCGTAATTTAGCAGGAATCTTCCCTTTCTAAAATTACGAACATATGTATGTAGCTTTATGAAATTATTCTTCCTAAGCAAATCTTTACATTTTGAGTGAGGAAATATCTTTCTACCATTATCTCGCCACCTAGCGGAATATAAGAATGGGGAACTTGAAAGAGAGGAGTTATGAGTTGATAAACGGAAATACAGTAAATAAAGATGAGCGGACGATGCGGGGACGGGCATGCGGGACACAACTACAGATTTCATCATATTTATATTTCGACAGATCTCTTTCAACACAATAACTAAGAAATGACGGACTCAACCAATACCTCCTTTTATTTACCTAAAGATTTACACACATATAGTATGTATCTAGAAGTTGTTTCATGAATACCAATTATGCATTGAACCAAGTTGTAATGCGAAAGGAAAAGCACCTCCCACACGAAATAGTCCTTTCGTCATTTCTCAAAATCTTGTATCTAACTCATCTTGACTGCGTAGATCGTGCGCCCCCGAAATAATTCGCATCTTATCGATGTCAACGTCAGTTAAAACCGATGTTGAATAACCAAAAAGTAATTAAGATTCATAAAACTTCCGCTACGATTGAATCGAAAACATGCTTCGCTAATTATCTCGTCGAAGATACTCACTCATGCCCCAGAATCCGCTGGTGCCACTGCCGCCCGGCAGCAGTGTTTCGATGTTTTTATTTCGTTTCCCCTGTCTGTAGTAAAAGTTTTGCAATAATCTCTGGTAAATCGAATAATTAAGAAATGTAAACCATGAGACCACCTTCCACCCCTTTTGCAAATGAATTTATCTCTCTCCACCATCCTCGCAAACTGCAGCAGATAAACAAACATTTCTATTTGTATCTTGTAACATTTTATTGCATCTCTTTTGGCCAAAGCGAATTTTCCAGGAAATTTTAAATTAAATTTGTTTTATAGCCACAACCCAAGGGTCAGTAGTTATGTATAAATTCGGAACTTACGGCACACAGATGTGTATTTGTTTTCCTAACCCTCCATCAGATTGAGATACATAAGCAAGGAGATAAAGATATCAGCATAAAACCGGAAAATTATAGTGACAAATGGTTGTGGCGGACGTGGAGTGTTTGTCGTGTCGCACTTGAGAAAACACAAGAACGAGAGAACATTAAATGCATTAGATTCAAATTTCTTTGGTTCCTTGTTTTTTTGAGAATCAACAAGAACGTCACGAGCAACTGAAAAAGAGCAAAGGATTCGGTACTACAAATGGAAAACGGAAGCTGAAGACGAGAGATAGACTGCGGATTTCTTTATGACAAAATGAAGGAATAAACTATCCACTTGGGTGTTGTTTTTTTTGTTTTATTTTTTTGACAAACAAATTTCTTGCAAATCTGAAAAAAGAAAATGGGATTCAGATTTTTTGGTTTTCTTGGTATGATGATGATTTAAAGATACATACATCGGGGTTTTATACATTTTATTTTTCTTGTCTCGCTTTTTGAGATGCAAAGAGATAAGCATATAAAAGCGGATGGCAGTGATTTGAATTGCAGACGTAATGTATGCGCATATGTTTTGATTTCATCTCTGTAGGAGGAGGCGGAGGACATGTGGGAATGAACCTAAACTCATTCTTGAGATGTCTCTGACGGTGAAGGACAATGACGATGACGACAACGACAACGATGGCGATGTCGTCGACAAAAGACAATTGGCACAATATGCATGTATATGTACATATAGCGAAAGGAGTACAGATAGTAGAATATTGAGTAAAGGAGAACGAGAATCATCTAAAAGACAAGTGATTTTCTTCGATTTTCTCCTCTTGTTTTCTTTTTTTTTTTCCAGGACATTAGATAGCTTGAAGGAGCAGACGAAACTCGAAAGAGATTCTCCATTTTGCTCTCAAGTTTTCTGACTGTCTGGCTGCCGGATATGTGTACCGGGTTGGTTTTGTTTTTCTCCTTTTACTCGAGACGAAAACTTTAAGCACACACATGTTGCGACAGATACGTTTGAAGTTTGTTTTCCTCTCAAGTTTTCAATCAAACTGGTTTTTTCAGGTGCTGTCGGCCGCGGGTGGGTGAGCACACGTAATCTTTGTTAAATATTAGTTTGTGAACTTTGATGAGCCGGCGATACGTGTTGATGAAGTTGGTGATCATTTGAAGTGCATTTGACAATTTATTAAACAGAGTTTGGATGTCATGTGCAAAAGAGTGTAGGTATTTCTCTGTCGTGAGATGGGGAAACTTTGTGCTAATTTTTATTCAAATGATGCGCTGTTTTATAGCCTGCAGAGAGTTTTTCTTTTTCAAAGGATTCCATTTGAGTATTGTTCGGCAAGGAGTTTTTCTACAAAGTAGCTTTGTGAAATAAAATAATATTGCAGATCTAACCGGATGAATTGCCCTAAGAATTGCACCTGCAGCTACCCCGTAGTGCAATATTGAGCCATCTGCATAAATGTTTGTTTCATACTCCTTTATCACGAATTTCAGTTCGTATATAATGTAGTTGGTTAGAGTCGTTGGAAAATCTAAAATGTTGCTATGACAGTACTTTCGCTTTAGCATGCCAACAGCGTTCGTGAGCGATTGACCTTTGCAAGAATAACAAAGTTCATATTATGTAACTCTAACTTTCAGGATGAGGCTCTGATGGAACGCAACTCAGGCTAGGGGCACATTTTTAAAAAAACATGCCCCAGGTTAGGGCGATTACCAAATTGTTTTACTCGTTAGGACTTAACACATTTAAGGTCATATGCTAACGAGTATGTCCGTGTGTACACTAAATAACGTCAAAAGTTATAAAGAGTTGATTTGACAACTGAAAAATAATGCTAATAGTAGTTATAATCACCTAAATTCAGGTAATTGCCAAAGCAAACATGAAAACGCAAAATAGAGCAATTATTATTATAACAACTGATGAAATAACCGGCCTTCAAATTTTTAATAGGTTTCATCGCATTATTCTACCATTTCGTATGGAAAGATAAATTCATTTAAATTAATCGAAAGAGCGCTTTTAGTGTACATCGCTGATTTTATCATTTATTGACTGAATGCAATCAGAAGGTTGTCAACGTTTTTGTTGGTTGATTTAATTAAAAATACTTGTCACCACTTAGATATTTAAACAAAAGATGGTCTAAAGTTTATTACGTTCACTCACACAAGATACTTTGTATCGTTTTTGCATTTATATGCTTATGTGGTTTGAAAGGCAATGTTTTTAGAGCCTGTGCAGACAGGATATACTCCTCCACACTCTGACTAATATTAACAGGGCCTTTTGTACCAAAAATTGTTGAGGATGACTGTTCATTTAACAAGAGCTTCAGACCAATTAGCCTGGCATCCTTTTTTGGCAAAAATATGGAATAACTGGATGAGATTCACGTATCTAAGGTTTCTCTGATAATGAACTCTCTATCGGGGATGCAAAAATAGTTATTGAATGTAAGGACACTCTTGATTAAGTCACAAGGATGAACGCTTTCATTCTGTGACATTGTTAGGCAATACACAGAGGAGGATCAAGTCTTTGCCTATTGGGTTTCTTACGAATATAATTCCGTATGTCGTTACTCTCCAGGCGGATTAAACGAATTCTTCTGTGATTAATTGACGGAAACTATGCATATCGACATTCGTGTTATACTAAGTCACCAGAGTCCATCTCGGCACCAATAATTATTAAATGTCGATGAAACCTTTGACATTGTTTAGAGAATATTAACTATACACTGATACCAGATTTAATTTTTTCACATCTTGTCTACCCCATGGGGTATAATGAGATACGAACGAAGTTATTCCCCGAGGAATAGCTTTCCATTGAGAAAAAGTATTGTGCCAAGTGCCAAGAACGGCGAACTTTCTTCGCTCTTGCTCAAGGGTGTGGCTCATTTCGCATGGCATACAAGGCGAACTACATCTAAAAACACACTTCGACGTCAAAAGACGTCCCTCCCTCATCAGAGCATGTCTGAAGATTGAAAACTATCTCGCATATGTTACCATTGATGTCACCGTTTTCTCCGTGCACTGTCACCATCATCATCATCATCATCATCATCATCATCACTGTTCCATCGACGGCCAACAAACAGCAAAACTAAAGACGAGAATCACAACAAGGACACACAGCAACAGCAACAACAACAACAACAAGAATAAGACAAAAAGTCGAAGTTGTCGTGTCGAGTTGTGTGCGCACAAGAAATTGGCTTGTTCGAGATGTGTGTAAACGGTGTGTACAAAAGGTGGAACGGTTTCATATGATTTATGACAATGACATTACGACGGGCACTACATTGCTCTGGCACAAGTTGCCTGTCACCCGAAACGGGGCGGGGTACTGCGAAGATATGGAACATTTCTTATCGATTTCACTTACACTAATGTGGATGTGATGTGATGTAGAAGAAACGAGTCAACAGCCAAGTACCGGCTGCAGGTTGACGGGTAAAGAGAAGACAGTACCTAACTTCTGTCAACGAGAGATGAAGGAGTTCTTCGAGGAATAGGAGAAAAAAAAAAGTGAAGAAAATGTCATTTGTTTCAGTGCATTGATTACATGTTTACTTTGTACAGAGTTTGATGTTTTTATTTGTTTATGTTTTGCTTTTACTCCTTTTTTTTGTTACTTCTTCCTGTAGATACTTTGAAGAAAGGATAACTTTTCTCCTACTTGAAGCACGACAACGATGACGACGACTCTACACAGCGGCAATAACATTAAGTTTGATTGAAATTGTGGGCTGGGTTGTGTTAATCAGTTAAGTGCACTTTCAGTGATTGGCCTAAAATGGGTGACATTAAAGGGAGTTAAGGTAGTTTCATGCACAATTCGTCTTGAAGATCATGAGCAATTGCTCAAGTTGCGAATTGGGGTGGGGGAGGGATGTACAAATTGTACTTAAATTAAATTTAGTGACATTCGTTTTAAGGGGAGAACATAAATGTGTTACAACTTGGACGTGTTACTTTGTAGTTTCATTTGAATTTAACTTCCATTGGGGGTGTACTTGATAGGTAAGGAAATATTCATTGACGTAGAAGGCGCCCTTAACAATCTGTGTATCTATAGTGTTTTGAATAAAAGCAATCATCTTCTGCGTCATGAACTGAACATTTTCTATATTTAAGGCGCCAAGAAATTTTGTATTCATTTGTCCTGGCTTTCAAATGGTTGATTTATGTGTCCCTGTTTGTTGCTGGAGGTCGCCACTATATCCGCTTTGCCTAATAAAATCTGTATACTATTTGAACCAAGTGATTACTGCTTCTTCTAGTGATTGGTTCAACTATCGGCAATCATTCTGAACTGTAAAGTAAAATAGGTCTTACAACAGCTTCTTAGCTTTGGTGGCAATTCTTTAGTGTTCAGTCCTTGTTGCTGTCAGCTGGATGGCGTCTGCCTTCCTCTTCACATTGCCAATCACCAATAGGAACAATATTGGTGAAAGAATGCAGCCTTGTATTACACCATTTTAAGTCTTAAATTCCCCAGCATTAGTCCGTGTGGAACGTAGCATTTGGAACCATTGCACCATTTAGTTTTGACAATAGCTCTTAATTTATCAGGGACACTCCTTCACAGGACAAGCTAAACAAATTCTTAGTTGACACTATCCAACTTATTCTCAAAATAGATGTACAACAGATGAAGTGGCGATTGAAACTCAACGCGTTGTGGTTCGTACTCGAGTATTTCTCACCGATGACCCCTCAGTCTGATTTAAATCCATACCGCTAGCGAATACTTAGTTCAAAATGCTCCCTCTGTCGCTTGAGCTGGTCCTCATCCGAAATAAACAAAAGATCGTCTAGTCTTTTCACTGAGTTGGCTGAAGCTGCGATCAACTGTCAGCTCTTTGGTGATTTTATTCTGTTGTCGTACCTTATTTTGCTTCTGTATCTAACGCGTTGATTTGGTTGCGGTTGTCACGTCCCACGCGAAGCTGTGTTTTCACCTTCATCCGATATAGGGACTTTAGCTCGGTCCTTCCTCTTCCTGGAGTAGCTGATATCCCCTATCTCTGAAGTGGGCACTATATGTGCATAGACGACAGGTTGGTTCCTGGTAGTACAGAGGACCAGTATTATGTCGAATTCCTGAAATTTTTATTGCTTTGAAACCGAAAGACTTTCTTTGTATATAGCTGGTCCCTATACAACCTCTCTTCAAAGAAGGCAAACGTCTATAGAAATATTTGTAGAAAAAGATACCATTTATTTGATACAAATGATGAACTAATTAGGACCACAAAAATCCATCAAAGCATTGCACTTCTCCAACCAAGTACAAGCCATTAGTAATAACCCACTAAATTAAGTTCTTCTCCATCTGTTAAGTTTCCAAACAACAAAAGGCAATTAAAATGGAATTTTCTTTCGAACTACACGAGCTACAAACCTCGACCACACCCACTATTAGAGCAGAGAAAAAAATAAAAACACGTATAAACAGACAACGGAATGACAGGGCAAAGAAAGAATAGAAAACGCAAATTGAACTTCAGACCCTCCTTCCGATGATGACGATTCCCCGAGGTTTTTGTCGTTAACAGTACCTAGTGCATAGGGAGATAGTCGAACACTAATTGTCAAACAAGGTTAAACGAGAATCTGACTGTTAACTTCCTCTTCCTATAAACGACCGACGATATGGTGGTGGTGATGGTTCTCTCTCGCTGCTAGCTGGTGGTGATGACTCCAATGTCATTTGTATACTACTACTCCAGATGACACGATGTCGAGGTTTTCTGTTGCTTCAGCGTTTTTTATTTTAATTTCCCACCCGCCCACGGGCTGTCGTAGTCGGCCACTCTTGAAAGCAACAAAACTAATGGCTAACATCGTTAGATATCAAATGCAAAACTCATTTGTTCAAGTGCGGAGCCGTTTGTTGTATTAATTGGGAAAGGGCAACGAGCGAAAATCGATATTCAATTTCCATCGCACCATACCACCACGATGACAGCAACGACGACGACGACGACGACGACGACGACTACGACGAGGACGAGGACGAGGACGAGGACGAGGACGAGGACGAGGACGAAGGATAGAAGAGACCAAGCTGACAGCATGTGATGTACACTTGGTTAACCATCCACACCACCATCATCAAGCAACCACAGGAGGAGGAGAAGTTCAACTTCATCTGCAAAGTTGACATTAAACATTATGCAATAAGTTGGCGATAAGAAAAAAACAAAATGAATAAAACATTCAACGTATAGATACATGTGCCTTTTGCTCGTTGGATTGTTGATGCCCAGCATTTGAGGTACAACTCGTACTCGTATCTTGTAAGTTGAATTCTTTTTTTTTCAGAGGTAAGGATGCATACGTACTAACAGGCACACTGGATTAAGGAGTGTGTGTGTGTGCAGTGTAATGCTGGTAAATTCATCACATTAATGTGACAGATTGTGTACTACGGCAATGTTGCGGTACCTACCTAAGGCCAAAATAGTTGAAATGTATCTTTTTCTGCATTTTGCCTTCAAGGTATGCATGACATCTGACATTTTGAGGTTATTTGGTTGAGCGAAAGAACAGAGAAAGCATGTGGAGTGAAATAAGGACATGTAATCCTTTATATTTTTTTTTCTTCCTCATATTCTCTTGGAAATGTAAATATTTTTTTGTTGTTGAAAGACTGATGCCGGAGGAGAACATTAAAAGAGAGTTTAGTACAAAATATACGGTTTGGAAAATTTAATGCATTATTTGCATATATGTATCTTAAAGAATATAAAGAAACGGTGAATATAAATAATGTAACATATTTCATTGTGAAAATTTACATTTCTTAAGAACCACCCTACCACACGCACATTCATGTCTATTTTTATGGATGCTACTAGAGACGCAACTTTGTGCGACGTGTAGTTGAGATTCGAACCTTTCGGAGAACGGAATTCAGGACAGAATATATGAATTATTTTTTAAGGACTTGTGACTGTTGTTCAGAGAGTAGAAACAACATTTTATTACCATGCTCTGATATTTAATTATAAAACAGACATGAGAAGCAGTAAGGATATCTTAGAAGAAAAGTAGAAATAAAGTGGTCAAACAATTCTTAAGCATTGCAAATTAAAGCCAAACCAAGAGCTAAAAGCGTTTGAGACCATTGTCCATGGAATGTTGTTAGAAGTTCTATATCCAATTGGAATAAAAAGATTGGTTTTCTGAATTCAGTAATAGGTAATAGAAGTTCGAAACCAAATATATATTGTAGATAAAGCATACTATGAAAAGTTATATAAGTGTGGAGTGCCATTAGGCGGCGTAATTGGGCCAATTCTGTTTATTTCGATTTTTTTCTTTCATCTATTTGTGACGGTAATTCCGAGCCAGTAGTGTTAAGTCAGCTATCACCCTTTGATGGATACTGCAGGGCTGGGATGATAAGGGTCTTATAGAGTCTCTCTTGTGTTTTTTTTGACAAGGTCTTGCTACTCAATTGTCTTTTTAGACCAAAGAAACAGCGATTGGCAAGTGTAATTCTTCGTTTGATTTCTGATGTGATGTTGGTAGACATACACATTATAGAGGAGCTAAGGTAGCAAAGTCGCCTAATTACCTCAAAGTTATAGCTGCCTATTGCGAAGTTCGTAGATGTTGTCTGTTCCTTCTTGTTGACAGGATGTACTTGGTTTTGTCCTCATTCACAACTAAACCCATTTTTGCGGCTTCTGTACCAATTTTTGAAAACGCCCCACTGACAGCTCGCTTTATGCTGCTGATGATGTCAATGTCATCAGCGTATGCAAGTGATTGCACAGACTTTTGAAAAATTGTGCCTCTGGTGTTGGCTTGTGAGTTTCGCACAATTTTCTTAAGTTGCAAAAGTCACATGCCAGCACATTCCTTATCAGAATCCTTTTTTGACTTCAAAGGTCTCGATGAGACGATGAAACGATTGAGTAGCGAACGTTCTTCATCGTCATTCTGCACAATCTCCCAAGCTAGATATGGCTCTGTATAGCTCGTCTCTATAAATGCTTTCATATGTGGCTTCAAAATCGATATAAAGATGTTCTGTATCGATCTGGACTGCATGGATTTTCTCCAGGATTTGCCGTAGTGTGAATATTTAGTCGGTTGTGGACTTACCGCACTGATAGTGGCGAAACAGCTCAGGTCAGTTTTGACATAGACAATGGTATTGTTGATTCACATCTCTTATTCAATCGCCATATCCGTATGTAAGGTTGGGCTTTAGTAGCTTTTGGCCATTGGATGGGATTTAAAATGCTTCTCGCTTGAACAGTCTCTAGCTGTTGATCTTAGCTTAGATGACTAAGGAAATGAAGCAATAAATCTTATGTAGCGTATTGTTGTATCATAATCTCGAAACATCATTTCGCAACTTTCTAGTCGAATATACTAACCAATAGTACAGCATATTTATCACTCGATGTTAGTTTCTCGAAACCAGAATACTTCTGTTTTAGTACGTAACAAAGTACTATCCTTCAGAGAAGCTATTTGCATTGTGGACAAAGTTATGAATTACTTATTACGTTTTGTTCCGATTTCTTGGAGGTAACCTAATATGTACGAGGTATCTCTGGACCGAAGAGTGATGTCTGTTGAATTGTATCAGAATTGGAAAGAATTTTAAGATCCACAGACTTAAAAACAAACAGAAGGATCTACGTCTAGCCCAGTAATTATAGAATACTATCTACTGACGAACCGTAGACCGAAAGATTACTAGACAAGAACCAAGGCAGTTTAAAAGCCTTGGAAGATTTTTAGAAAGAAAATTTAGTTTAGGGAACCATGAGATCTCAGAAATTGAATAGAATAGGTAAACAAGGTCTCAAGTGAGGTAGAATGGCTTGCTTAGTACATTTCTAGTACTAGGGATATGAGAATAGTAGAACCGGAAGGATCTTCCTCTCATTACAGCACCAGTCTTCAGATTTGCCCAAAGATTTCCACCTCCCTCCAGTAGAATGTCTACTAATTGCGAGCAAATCACGATAAGAAACAAAAGGTACAGGTTCAGTGAACTTATCCATCAAATCAAGACGACATTCAGACGCTGGATGTCTTAAATATTGCAGTGCTACGAGATAACGTTTATTATTTTATAATCACTAAAAGTATAAATTAAATTTGAACAAAGGGAGTTGATAAAAGTTTTGTTTATTTATTTAAAGTGACGTCACATAACCTGACTAACATTGCATGACTTTGTGATAATATTATTGTGGCCTGCAAAAAAAATAAAAACACAAGCAGCTGCATGTGATTAATTGTGATTAGCGGCCATTTTAAGAAGTTTGTGTATCTAAAGCAAGACGAAAGACCATTTAACTAAAGACGCAATCGTTGTTGTTAGAAATTTGTTAAAACTTTCTTACAAATCGACACCTTGTTACTTCGTCCTTGAAACGCTCCACTATACATCTTAGACCAATATTCTAAAAATACCTTCCATTTATTTAATTTGTTTTTTTTTTTGCATTGAAATTTCTTATCTTATCGATATAATTTCAATGCAAACAACATTCAAATGGTATTTTCTTCTCCGTACTTCTGCTTCGGAAATACAATTTGCGATAGGAACCTTCAAAAACGGGCAAAAAAAAAAAAAAACTAGAAAAAGGAAGACTAACGACGGCCTCGTTACACAACACTATCTCTTTTGTTTGGCATTGTGTACACATGCCATCTGCACACACACCAAACACTATTGTATCGCAAAGCGCCACAACAACAGAAAAAGTTAAGTACGGCCAGATACATTTTATCTGCTGCTACAATTGCATCCGAAGGAATTTTCTCCAAGCCAAGTAGTTCTCCACACAGAAAATTACACATACGCCCGAGTACACGGGGCAACCACAGCCACAGTAGTGCACAGAAGCATCACATTGAAAAATCGTAAACGGTTTGACCAGTCCTTCACAACCCCCGCCCCCGAAGAATAACAATCCCCCTTGGAACATTATTTGCTATTGCAAATTGAAATTGTGTTCTGTTTTCAATGTTTTCCTTTCGAGTTCGGTTTTTTTTTTATTTTTACTATTCTGCCTTGGATGTATATGTACTTCATAGGAGTGTCCTCCATTAAAGGAATAGCATTGGAAAAATTGGCTTTTCCCATAAACGACCACCCCCTAAATAAACATTCCTCCTTGTGTGTGATCGACAAAAAGGAACTTGTCCATTTACTTTCAAAGGCAACAGATAAGAAGTTAAAAAAAAAAAAAAAAATAAAAATTGTGAAATGAGGGATGAATTGATGGAGTATCTAAGAATCCTTCGGACATCGAAGGACTACATTCTCTCTTCCTTCAAGAAATAAATAAGATTCAATCTATCGTTCGTTCGTCCGGATTGATGGATTACGGTGTTAAATCTGGTAAAAATCTCTTTAAACTTACTTTAACGAAGCCAAACCCAAACAGATACTCGTATCTTATGCGAGAGGGATCAATTACTGTTGACACAATCCAATAAATAACCAAAGTATCCTCCAGAAGTGTAGGAGGATTTTGAAACTGGATTTTACCTGAACCTAAAAATATATGAGGAGGGAGTTCATAAGCCAATTTGTGTGTTGGAAAAGATAGATGCTTACAAGGGTAGTAGTTATCTGTTATAAGGTAAGGTAGGAAAGCGAAAAATTTGATATTTAAAACTAGTCGAAGTATTAGTCATTTTTAAAAGTTTTTGATTTACTTACCGCTGACAAATTACTCATGATTTAAATGTAATGATTAAGTTAGTGCAGTAATACACTCTTTGCCACCTCAAACAATATACGTATCTGCAATGGGTTCTTGAATTTAAACCTTCAGGAGTGTGTCAAATCAGGATATTCGCGGTCAACGCTGCCAGGCAATAGTTCGTCTTATTAGGCTTCTTAGATAAAAGCGAACTCGAGCTAACAATGCAGAGCTATGCACGTACTTAGGAAGGTTGCACAGTATTATCAGATCTACTGACAGACAGTGGATGTAACGACTTCAGATGTTGTCCACACTTAAATATCAGAATGAGGCTACTGACAAACTGTTTAACAGATACGAATAGTGAGCAACCGAGCTTCAGCAAAAGAGGTTACCTAGAGATATTACAAAAGTAAACAGGACATGCATCAACCGAGTTCAGATTCTACACTTAACTACGAATTGCAGGGAACAAGTCTATTGACAGACGTTAAGGATTACAAGACCGGAATCGAAGTGAGTTCAGAAGCTGTCTCAGATTCAGAGCTAAGTTTGTTCAAAAGACAAAAAGTCTCCTGAAGGCTTAGAGGCTTCAAAAATCAAGCGTATTACTCCAATGGATAAACTCAGCTCTAAGCTCAAAGAGACAACTGTCAACTGTCTATAGAGGGTAAAGTTTGAAGAACATCTCTTCCGATCTTTGAAGATCTGTTATCCGGTGTGAAATGCCTAGATTGTTTCTAGTTCAGGATGATTTTATACATAAGTGGAAGACTGTGCTGGATCTTACAGTTCCTTAGTGGTTTCGACTGTTTTTCAGCTTCAAATTCTTTAGGTATTGTATTTTTGTCTTACCACTGTTCCTTGACTAGTGAGCTGATGTCATTTAGAGGTGAGCTCAAGTTTGTTGAGTCACGCTTTGCTTTGGTAGATGTTTCTATCAATACTTTTCGTACGAGGTATCGAGTAATTCACAAGTGGACTTTCACCAACGAAGTGAGATTCCAGCTAATGTCAAAGGCTCAGTCACCGTTGGAATATTGAAGTCATTTCAGGACGTTCAAGTCGTCCACGACAATAGCTACGGCCATCAGGTCGTGAATATGTATTCAGTCGACTTGGATCGATGACTCATGACAGTCCCACCGGTCGCTCTGTCTTATCTGTCACTTCCTCGTTGCAACAGTCTATTTGCTCCGTAAAGTAATGACGAAATATGGATGTATCTCATGAGTTGACTAAGAGTGTAGAAATCTGCCTACCTCCTGGAATACATTGCTGGAAGGTTAATTGACTGGGTGCAGAGTCTTTCGTCCAAACTAATCTTCTTTGGAGCTTTAGATTCATGTTAGAGTTTGACAGTCAATTCTAAAAGAACGTACTATGGTTTGTTAGACATTAGGCTCTTTATTAGTGCCAGTGCGTTTATTGTTTTATGATTTGCAGTCAGAGTGTGTTTTTTGACATGTTTTTACTTCTCCTGTAGCTAGAAATCAGACGAAGCCCGTATATTTCATGACAAGCCTTTTATTCTTATACACACATCCAGTGGATGGTTGCTGCAATAGTCCTTTCCCTGATATCAACAATTGTTTTACTAATCGGCGATGCTTGCTTTCTTTGTCATTTCCTGGTTATTTTGTTACTTACCCTATGCATCCTCGGTATTTCGTCAAAGTTGGTTGGATGGAACTATATGCCTAAAGTCAAGTGCTTGTTTACCACTTTAGTCTTAGTCAAGTTTCCTTCCATGTTCATGGAGACTTCTAAGGTAAAGCCCTCATATTGATAATAGTTACCACAGCTTGTAGTATGATCCCTCACAATTTACCAATCATGTGATCACCTTGAGCTAGTGAGGTAGTCATTGAACTTAGTTTCGAGGTAAGGTGACTCCTTTAAGATTTTCAGTACCTATGCATACAGGGAAATAACTTCACAGGGGGAGATAAATCCACCTTTTTAGAGTGAAATTATATCCCGCTGGCAGTGAGTAAGAAATCGACTATTATGTGAGAAATAACTCCGCTTTCTTGAAAGGCATTCTCTACAAATTACCTACAAAATTACTGCACCGCTTTGTTCCTCTACGATGCTCCGTTTAATAAGAGTGATACCAATACTCAAAATTACGAATTTCTGGGAAGAAACTCCACCAAACTTCAAGTCAAATTTTTGCTCACTGTCAGTGGGAAATTATTTCACTGTGAAGTGTGGATTTATTTCCCACTAAATGTGGGTTGTCGTCTGTCCGTGTACTTGTTTTCAGAGCTTCCATGCATCATCTTGTTGTTTGAAGGATTCTGGGGCTGCATATATGCATATGCAGATTCGATAAGCCTTGCGTTAGTTTTTTTTTTTTTTAGTTTTTCTTGATGTCGAATTTTGACTTAAGATTAGCACATAATCCCATGTATGTGCATGGAGAGGTCGCGACTTTTAGCCAATAAAGAAAAACTGACCTCTTTCCAGAGTCAGAGTTAAAAATCAAGTTAAGTCTAACGTCTATAAGTTATAAGAATACAGCTTTCAATTAGGATTTACGTGTTCACCTCTTAGGGTGCCTTTTGCCATTACAATTCCTATGAGATTAAGATTCAACGTTTAAGCGATAAAAAAATAAAGACCACTTTATTTTCGTCACGCTTCGTTCTGCATACTTTCTTTTGTTGTGCTTCAGCTGCGACACCAAAACATTAAAATCTTTCAACAGTCGTCCTATTAGTAATCGAAAGTCCTAATGTCTTTGTTCTCAAATGTTAATGGTTTCTCCTACTTCTTAAGTCCACCTCTTGTTCGTCCGTTCATTGTGAATTTGTTAAACGGATTTGTTCGTCATTTTGCTGTCGTCCGCGTGACCTGTTGAAGAGATTGTGCACCATTGCTCCTTATTACAGGATTTCCCGAGACTCTCGCTCCCCAAAAGATAATAATCGCACTATGTGTCCACCCTTACAGGAATCAGTTTCCCCTTTTCTATGTTGGAATCACATTTCCATTTAGGATAATGCTGGCCATTATCATCGAAGTCCTCTGGAATGGATACCGAGATTCCTTTCACTATGGCGTAATCCTTTTGGACTTCATTTCCTTCTCTCATCACGTTGTCGTTTGCTTTGAAATTGAATTTTTGCTTGGAATTTCTTTTTAAATGTTAATAGGGTTGGGTTTGGGTTTGGGTTTCGGGTGATGGGGTCTTAGTTAGAGGCGGTGCTCACCATCCTCGTAACCGCACAGAAGGACATTTATGGTTTTGGGTCGGTGATTTTTATTTCTTGTCCCGAACCCAATTTTAATCAGATGTAGGATATTTCTATTGCTTTTCCTTTTGTCATACTCACACTTTCACCTTAAATATTTCTTTCGGAACCAAAAGAAAGAAAAAAAAAAGAAACAAAAGTTTTTAAAACTCCAAAACAAGTCTAAAACCATCTCAAGGATATACAATGAAAAAAACAAAAAAAATCCCCGGCCAACTCAAGAACGACAAGAGCATCCGAATGAAGATGAAAACTTGAGAAAAAAAAAAAACGATGACAAAAGTTTTACGTCCCAAAAATCTTGTTTCTTCTTCATCGCCATCGTCATCGTCTTCGTTTTCGTCCTCGTCTTTTCCACACAAACAAGACAAAACAAGTGCAAGACATGTCCTTCTTTAGTTGTCTTTGCCCTTTGCATTGCGTTGAAATTGGTTGATGATGTTCTCTTTCTCTTTTGACTAGTTATAGTAGTAGCTTCCGTGTTCCGGTTGTGTTTTGTGTGATGCTCTTTTCTAAACTCACACACTCGTATCCACTCATACTCATATAAGTAACCACATTCCCAATCCTATACACAAAAATGCTTCAACATGGATTCTAAAGTTCTTACTCTCGATATTTTCATTTTCATAACATTCTCAGCATGCACACGCATACAAATACAAAAAAAAAGAAAACTGTTTGCTAGAATAATTGAAATGGAATGAAAATATTAAAAAGGACCTCCAGAGCATCACTCATCAGAGGGCAGACGACATACCGAAGAAGAGAAGGCGCGGACGAAAAAAAAAACCGAAGGAATTAAATTTCTGCTTATGGGAGTTTGTTGTCAGACTGTTTGTTGGAATCCTTGGATGACAACAGCAGGAGCTGAAACCAGCCAGGATCTGTTGTTGTCTGGTCTGCGCTTTGGGGGAGACGAGCGACTGAGGTGGATGTTATCTTAGGAAAATAGATACCACAAGATGGTGTTGGAGTCGGGCCCTCAAACGACAACCTAGGAATGTGATAATTATTTTTTTTTTCTCTTCTCCTCGTGAATTTCTATTCATGGAGTGCGAGAAAGGATAATGGTTAGTGAGGTTTTGGTTGCTCATTTTTAAAGGGGGGGAGGAAATGTTTTTCGCATTAAGTGTCCCCAGGGAGAGAACACAACAGCGTGCCAAGGAGGTTGAATTTAACATTTTTATTAAATGAAAAACGTCTTCTAGTCGTTGAAGGATATTTAAAGAACCTTTAAGCGGAAGGGAAGGATTTGTTTAGGGGAAACGCTTAATGTAGTCGAATTTTAATCATGAAATTAACAGTGGGAAACAATAGAGGATGGTAGTTAACAGTGGGAGAATTATAAGCTTAGGATGAAGAAGTTTGTATTGTTCAATCTAGATGAGGCGCTTCCTGCTTCCTGCTTCCTAGAGTCATTTCTTTTTTTTCGAATGCTAGCCTGAATATATGTACATATGTACATACTAACACCGAATGGTTTTTACTCACTCCAGTTATTCCTTACATGTTTGCCATATATTATGTTCAACAAAACCTTCTCTGTACGATTCCATCATACGTAGCATAGAATGGGTCCTAGAATAGACCTCTGAGGTACTCCTTTCGTAGTTGGTATTTCGAAACTATTTCTTGGTGGTGACTCCGTATAATATTGGTTTACCAATATGTGGATACCAATAAAAAGGATGTGTTCTTGAGTATGCTGCTCACGAAAAGTGATGCAAATAATTGGTCCAGCACCTTCCTCACTGAGATGCAAAGATTTGAAGGAGAGCTATCATATCTATTAATCATGCGATGTGCTCCCTGGTGTAACGACCCTGGTTCCATAAATATGTGTCTGATGCAAAGCATCTAAATTTGACTGCAAATTTAGATTTGACTTTCCTGACGGTCAGAACTGACTTCGGGCAGAGTCGGAGCCTGTTTTGGGCTGTAGTCAAATCTTCGTGGATGACTCCAAAACTAGTCAAGGGTCCGGTCTGGTGTAAGCATGTCTCTATTTTTTAAACGAAGATTCATCCTAACCTAATGGGTATCGACTACCTACATATATTGTTAGAAATAGGTGGATGGATCAGAGTATCTGCGCCCGTCAGGCTGTGCTTAAGGCCTTGCGCAACCCTGTAACCTGTTCCAAAAAAGTTCGAGTTGAATTTGGTCGCAAGGCTGAACTTTTTGACTCTTGTCTGCGTTTCAGGTTACACTGGGATTCCGAAAACTGAGATTTCCGATGAGATTGCTAACAGAGGTTGATTTCTCAGGATTTGAACCTGTGTTGAGGCTTCCCGGTTTCTCGATCTTTTGACGATTGGGTATCTTATGAACTGAATTGCATGTAGCACAGCTCTTCGTGGAGACTAAACGAATGATTGCGAAAGATTGTAAGAAATTAACGACATTCGTCTCCCAACAGAAAAGATTACACTTTGAACTTATTGGCCCAATACACACTTTCCTTACTAGGCTTATGGGACACCATTGTCTGCGACGCTTGGGAAGAGGGCGAGGTTAGTTCAGGTGGATCAGGTGGATCAGGTGGCAGATCTTCGATAGTAATGTGAGTGCTGATACCGTAAGCTCCTCAATTAGGACTGCATTCGCAGCATTCTCTAAAAGTCAAAGAAATTCCCGAAAAATGGGTAATACTGGGGATTCCTTCCTGCTAGTATACACAAAGAATCACTTCCGTCTGAGTGCTTCAGTAGAGTGGCTCCAAACTCGGGCTGGGTATAGAGTGAGCACTTACAGAGACAGCCCTTAGATTGGAATAAAGTTCATTGCCACCAGGAAGATACTCATCGATTGATGAACAGAGTTTATGTTGTAAGATATGCTCTCGATGTACAGCACAAGTAAATTGCCAAACGACTGTGCCGTAAAAACAATAAGGATATTGTCTTTTTATGTACTGAAATCCAACCATAACCAGTCATTAGGGTTGATAGTTATTTTTGTGCCATAAATTCGTATATGTATCATGGATTACAGTGATCGCTATGACAGGAAGTTCACGACTTTGTTTCAATCAATCCCACCTATAAAGGCTTTCATTTCACCTAGTTATTAGGGGTTCACCCTATGTACTTTGCATAAGTCTGATAGGTAGTGTATCTATACTTTAGTTAAATATTCAAATTAGTTAGGGTAGTGCTGCACGTTAACACATTACTAACAATTTTGTTTTCTTTTATTTCCAGGTAAGTGTGTAATCTAAACCTCTAGTTGAATCTGAAACCAACTGTAAGTAATAACCAACGTCAACTCAAATCAAATGTCTAAACAACTCGAACCACGCAATTATCTTTAGTTATTTATTACTGTATGGATGCAAAGCAATTTTATCGATTAGTCAGCCTATTAATAGCCGGTCGACGCAACACACCCCCTATTTGCGTTCAATCGATTAATTAAAATAAATAATTCTCAATCAAATGTCATATGCACACAAATGGGCGTTTTTAAGTGTCAAAGCATCGGACTATTTATCATGATAGGAAAATCCATCGGTTTTCCACCCCCCATTCAGTACCACTCCCGCATATGATGGTGGTGGTGGTGGTGGTGGTGGTGGTGGTTGTGGCACTCTATCCCATAAAGCCATGTACATATGTGTTTACATGAGTGTGTAGATATTTCTTTAACAAGTAAAAGATACACTCTCCCCGTGTGTCTGTCAGATAGAAATCTGCAATTATTTTTAACGATGATGTTTCGCTCGAGCTCGAGAGTGGACTACGAGTACTACGAGTACTACGAGTACACAATATTCTAGGAATGCAGTCAGGGAGAGTGCGATCTCGAGTAATTATTCAATGTAATATTATTTTTTTTTTTGTATCTTTTGTATTTGTAATGAAGAAAATTATAGATTGCCAAATGGATTCGTGCTCACTAGTCTGAGTGAGCAGATGATTTGATTAATAAGTGCTGGCATGTTGGGAGGAAATCTTTGATTAGCCTTCACTGTGGGAAATGGTCTTTTATTGAATGCATGAGATACCTTATCCGATAAAGCTAACAAGGTACCGAAATAAATTCAGAGGTGTGTTTGTGGATGTTTGTGATCCGTAAAGGAATTAATGAAATAATAATAATTCGTTTCTTGGAAATGTTGCTTCGTCTTCGTTTTGAGGGCGTTTAACTGGCGGCATTGCGCGTGATTCTAATTACACTTTAAGTTGAATAACATTTGGTCGTTCGACTTCCGTTAAAGGAAATGGTTTATCATATTTTGAAGGGTAAAATTAAAGTTCTCTCTCTGTAGCTACCTAATTGGATTCACCTCGAAAGGGATTTCATTAATATTAATCGATTCTTGAATTCGTGTGTCTTGTAATTTCCTTAAGAATACATTTCACTGCGGAAGTACATTGTACATAATTAATGTATCTATGTACTCTTTTAAGAGCTTTACTGAACTTTGATTCATTAAATATACTCACAACACAATTCAATCAAGTATTGACGTTGTCCTTTGTGGGTTTTACATCAATTACTATTTCACGTCGTAATAAAAGACAGTACCGACCAGAAGATAAAGGATAAACCAATAAGAGGCGGCCATTTGCCAGATATTGATATTGTCTTCCGTTGCTAACCTCACAATTTGTACTTTAGATTCATGTAAAAATATCACCACTTTTTATCATAATGTTGCGTTTTTCTAATGATTAAAAAGGACACCTCTTGTTGGAGCCTATATTACGAAAACAGTAGCTATTTCGTACAACTGTTCAAAACGATTAAATTTCATGCATGTATCCAGTGAACAATAGGGTTTTGTATTGCAGCTGCATTGGTGTAGGAAGGTAGGAAAGCGAAGGAGAGGAATCCTACTCCTCCTTCACATTCTTAAATGCTTGAACATCCTGAAACTTCTCTGATGTGGATTGTGTCTTTGTTTGTGATCCGAACTCCACTTTGCCTAGTGAATCTAAAGGCACCGATAATTTTGACGCCATGGTGAGCACCTTTACATTGACTTTTCGATGACACTACATCCGTAGTTCGCTCTCTCCGTCAACATCGAGACCAGAAGTACCGACCTTGGATGAATGCATATCTCGGCGCTCTTAGAAAAGAAAACAAAATCCTTTTTAATTTAGCTAACCTTTTCTTGGGACAGGTGATTACTTACTTAGGTAACGCTACAGTTCCGGGTAAACCTGGCCTCAACCAACAAGCCTCTCCTTGTGATTGATCCTGACAGGTGATTGGGATTCATTTAATCTGTCTCTCAAAAAATACAAAAAAACACTGAGGAAAGAGGAATGCCGATCCTGGGTCTCTTCTTCGATTGAAGAGTCCACAGAAGTTTCTAAATTGCGAAAAATTCTTTGTAAAACCCCCCTTCAACATCCAGCCATATGATGCATCTCGTAGGGCACTGGTCCACCTCGAGCAAGAAGTCCATTGATCTTTTCATCATCATGTTGTGTAACCCCGGTTGGGGCATAGGGAGCCAACAAATCTTCTACATCCTTCACGTTTTCCTCTGGGAGTTAGTCAGTTTTTGAAATCTTACTAGATACTAACTTCTCTGGTAGTTCCCCTGATGCTGTGCGTTAAACTTAAAACACTTCCATTCCACTGTCCAGCGACTGTCTGACTATATATGCACATGGATCATGGGTAAAAGCATCATTTCTACTGAGACTCAACAATCTGAGGATATAGTGTTTTCTTGACTTGAAGCCATCATGTCGGTTGGGTTTACTTTCCCAAACTGTGGCCTGAGGTTGATGTCGTCTTCATACCTAATGCAGGCAAAAGCTCGCATGTGGAACTGAAGGTTCTCCGACTCATCAGACTATCTTCCTTTTTGCTGAAAACGCTGGAAAGGCTATTTGATATCCATCTGCGTCAGAGCATCAATCCAATTATAATCCCAAGCCTTACATTCGTGCTCGTCATTGCCAGATCTCTGAGGATTAGGGAATATACTTCGGTGGCCTTCCTTGATATTGAGGCAGCTTTTAACCCTATCACACCAGCTGCAAACATGGGCACTGTTAAAAGTTTAAAAGTTAGTTAAAAGGCTTTGTCAGGTACACTCCAAGATAGTGTCTTATCCCCTCTTCTATGGAATCTGCCCGAATCTTCAACTCCTACCACAAAACAAGGAATCGTCCTGATTGTTCTCCTTGTCATTTAGTGTACTCTTCAGATTTGTTAAAGAAAAAAGTCCTTCGTAATTCTGGACTGCTAAATTGTAAATCGGCTTGAAAAACACTGCAATAGTTTGGAAGGTTAGAGGAGAGCGCTACATCAGGGTTTTCTCAGAAGACTCCAGTCCTCGGTTTTGGAGCCAACCGTAAAAATTGACAGCGATTCTTGGTACAGGACATCCCGGTGTGTCCTTTCAGTTCTGTTCGATATTAAGAATTTTTAGCCGATATTGAAGTTGTGTTCAGTGGGCAGGTGGTCGGTGGTCGGTGGTCGGTGGTCGATGCATCGATATTATTAGAGCTTCTCAGTCTTATCGTTGAGCAGGCAGCCAGTTTCTTGCTGACGATGTCAATTGGAAGTAAATGGAGCATGGTTTGTAGCGCTGCAGGAGATGTTCTCAGCGCACCAGTAATACTGAGACAAGTGACTCGTTGAGTTTTTTCCATTGTAGTTAGATTGGAATTCTTCTTCAGGGCGGGCCATCAAGCCAGTACTCCATACATGACGATGTGTACAGCCAGTGGAACCTACAGCCTTTTTGCTCGCACGTGCAATGTAGCAGGCATCTAAACCTTCTTCACTTTTATTTTAAAAAAAATATTTTTTTGGGATTCAACGAGCAAACCATGGCTAGTGGTACAGGACTGTTAGTATTGATCTGTTTAGGATGTTATAACTTTACCGAGCTGAAGGCTTAAAACTATCGACAGAGCAATGGAAAGGGAGTAATACTATTATCAGTCTGCAGGCAAATCTATCGTCCACTTTCCTTCAGTTATCGGATGTTGCCAATTTTATCACTCTTCTCATTGTAATGTCTTGATGCTCAGAAGTTCTTTGTTTCTGAGAGGATGCATTGTCCTTGATACTTCAATATGTATACATCGATTATTTTCGGTAGAATAAATGTGCGAATTTCCTTTTTCAAAGTCAAGGTTGGTACTATCAGCGAGACTCCTTATCTTTTGGTGCAAAATGGCTGGAAGGACATTTGTTTCTTTTTTCGCCGGGCTCAAGTTTACATTAAGGTATGTAGTCCAAGGACTTTGCTTTGACAATATGTAGTTATCTAGAACCAAAGCTTCCTGTCGTCTCAGGGTGTTACACTCGTAAATTTTCATAACCTAAGCGTTTATGGGCGACAACACTGCTACAGTGACTGACTACTGACGTGCAACTTAATTTAATCAAAAGCCCTCACTCTTTACTCAAAAAAGGTGCTGTTACCGGTTATATTTACACTAACACTCGGGGCTAGTTCGTCCTTCATATACCATGCTCAAGTTCTTCGTAGACCTCATGTACTCTTTCAGCCGATAGGGACATCAAGTTTGCAAAAGTTAAGTGACAGGCTGAACTGAATTTTCACTCCTGTATACACACACATATTCCCTGCTTTGGTCCTGACAAGTCAGTGAAAACTTCTAACGAAGGACTACCCATATAACTTACTTAAAATTGGGTGATTTTTCTCAAAAAAAAAAAAAAAGAAGGCTCTAGACTGAAACTTCTTAATGTTTTCCTCGATGAAGTCATGCGGCGGCGACGACGACGACGACGACGACGGAGTTCCCCAGAGACAGGAGAGAGAGCAGACAGAGAGAAAGGAAACTTTGTCAGGGCATCTAACTGAAAACTGAAAGCGTAACGACTTGATAAAGAGAATATTTCATAGCTAATTAAAATGAATGCAAATATTATACCTCTAACTTGCTGCTATCTGCAGGAGCACCGACCCCCCGCGCCCTCTGATGAGCGCAATGAGAGTTCTAATAACAATAATTATAGCTGCACCGCAAAACTTTATCCTTTGCGTATGCCTGTGTGGACCGCCTTTGTTTGTGGTAAAGTTTCTCTATTGTTACGCAGCAGTAAGTTTTTTTCTTTTTAGAGTCCTGAAACCGCACCGGTATCCTTATCAAACCTTTTACGTTCCATAGTATGCATTACAGGGTTCTATCACCGTCTGTCTGTGCCGGCACACATAATTCATTATGCAACCGCACGAGATATGGCGGCGGTGATTTTTAAATACAACTTTGTTGACTTTTATTTGCCCGACAAGGCAGTCGGGCCCACCACCACCTACACACACAGGACAGAGAGCACAAAACGAATTTAAATGCGCCTTTGCTGTGGCACATGGCGCGGTCCTTTATTTGTGGCTTTTATTGCATTTAGTCCTCTTACGCAAAATGAATGATGACACTACTGTGCTCTGTTCCTGTTCCACGGATGATGATGTTGATCGTAAAAAAAAACGAAGAAGAAAGCAGAAGGGATGCGGTCTGGATGTGATATGATTTTTAATGATGTAATTAAGGGTACACTGGAACGGAGGTTGCCAGCGTGCATCATATGTCCAGATGATGAAAAATTAACCGGCAGGCAGACGGAGGGCTCCACATACAAAGAAACCCCCTAGGAACGAGACGACGACAAAGTCAGTTCACTTGGAAATAGTAATCCGATTAGTTTGTCACACAGTCTAAGTAGAAAGGTGCTGTGGTTAGAGTGGGCGGGTTGGGCGTACGTACGTATATTGTTGATAGTGGAGGGGGAAGCTGCCCTTTTTTTTTTTTTTTCATTTCTATGTATTTCTTGCAATTTATATTTTACTTAGGACACAGAGACAGAGACAGTGAAATAGAGTAAAAGTTAATGACCGTCCAAGTGCCTTGCAGTTGACGTTGTCGGTCGGTCGTCCGGTACTGTTGCTGTTGCGCGATGTCAATTAAGAGGAATTATTAATTTTATGCTTTGTTTCGGGGGAGAGATTGCTTACGCTCTGCAGGAAGCAAGGAAGAAGTAATTAGAGTTCGTTATCTGTACTTTATTCCTGAAGCGATACGCTGTGGTTAGGAGGGAGGTCTTTATTTCCAGCTTAGTGACTTGAGATATTAGCACATCGGGCGAAACTTCATAGAGCTCATGATGTGACGGCACTTTACTGTGGTGTGATATTCAGTGGTGGAGACAATCTTAGTTGTTATTTACTGACGGAATTATGGTGAGAGGCACCTGAATCTAATAAGGAGACTGATTTATTTAACTGATCCTGTTAAGTTTTGTGGTTCTTAAGGATCCCACTGGTCTAGGTATATGATCCACAGTTCTCATTTGCAACTGTCTCGCATCGTCTGTCTTTTAATTGCTTAGATCTAGTTTGAGATCGACTACACTGCATCCTGTAGTTGTAGTTAAGTTAAGGTAGGCGTCGATGTAGTACTTAAAATATTTCGTCAACTCCTGCAGCTTCCTTGTGATAATGAATTTCTATGAATCGTCCAGAACTGAAAATCATATAAGGAATGGCTATGACTATTCTTTAAGATACCTATAGTTCTCATAGGACAACCTTTCTGTCTTAGCATTTACTTTGAAATCTTATCATACTATTTTCGGAATCTTTTCATAGTCTTGCTGCACTAGTGGTTCAACTACACTAGGAGTTTGGGTACCATAGCAATCACTCTATCGTCAAAGAAGCCTCTTCACTGACCTCGATATTTTCAATCTAAGTTCATGTTTTTAAGAATCGTATCTAGTACGGATCCTTGGGGTACGCCATCTCTAGCTTTATATTGGCTGGTTTTAGAATCGGTATCTTATAGCACTTTCGTATTTCTGATAGGTATACTCGTAGTTTGTTATAATGCTCTGCAGGTAGAACGACACTCACACTCTTTTGGCAGTGAGTGCTGGAATGAATATTGTTTCAGTTATTAGTGTTGAATACAGAGTTGAGGCCCAGGTCCATTCCGGACTGTAGCGCCACCTAAGTGTTGAAGACACGATTTAGGAAGTTCAATACAGTAGTAATGTTTCAGTGAGGTTAAGACTGAGTGCCTGATCATTTTTTAGTTCACTTTCAGGCCTACATAATACCATGTACATTTAAAAAGGTGTTCGGGGAAATCGTGAGGATTTAAAACAAAAGTAGTATACCGGGTGCAGATTTAGGTATACATACATATATGGTCTGGGGGAAAATGTTGAAGAAGAAAGTCTTTGAACGGTAGCTCTGGGAACGATACTATACGTAAATCTTCCTCAAGTAGAAATATGTAGGATAGTTTGGTAAACATACTGCATCATGACTTAGGGATTCCGGTTCGTAGCCATTGAATACCTAGTCATGCTTCAATCCTAATTTGGAGGAATATATCGAAAATCATACTTGTAGTGTACCGATGATTCTCTTTCAGAACTTCTAATTAGAAGGGGATATTTAGACTGCAGTCGCGTTAGATTGCTGGAGGGACTATGAGACACTTTTCTTGAAACTAAAACTTGATAAATGCTTTTACGTTTTTGACTTTCTGTACTATTGGCACTAGATAAGACTGACAACGACCGTATACTTGGAATGTACATAGGTAGTCTGGAGTCCTCGAAATTCCTGTTGCATGCCTAAAAGGCGTTTCATGCGTACGCTTTCCATCATATCTGTGTCAACTTACGTTCCACTTTGCAACCTCTCTACTTGTGGGTTCGATCACTTTGAGTAGGACTTAGTGGACTACTTTTGATTTCTGGGTCTTTGTGCATTCCACATCCTTTTGCCCAGTTATTCACGATGGTTTTAGTCTGTCTGTAACCAAGATACACAGTAGTGTGGATAACATTCTACTTGAGTAGAGACTTTGTTGACGAGATCGCATTCTCCTAGTTCTGAGCTTATGCGGCTTGTTTTACGTGGCAAGAATCTTGTTCATCATGTAGTTTAGACTTTCACATTTTTGAAGAAGGCATTTAGGATAAACTCTTACTTCACATTTTTCCTTCGATTGTTGTATCTCCTTCTTTGGGAACTGTATCTATCGGTGGAATAAATGGTAGTAGTTGTAAAGATTTAGTTTGGAATGAATCTTTCTAATGTTTTCAGCGGGAAGAACATGAGACAAAGTCGAAGATAAGTCTTAAGTTCTTTGGAGTCCTACCGGTTTCAAGTGTTATTCTTGCGGTTCATTCAAATACATATTTGTTCTGATTCGAGATTTACGAGAGATTCCCTGGCGTTTTGTATTGCGAAACAGATGCTGGTTTTCATTCATCCACAACTTGGTAAATTAAGAGGTTCCAAGATGGACCGAACAGTCGGAAAAAACTTCCAACTTTCTACCTTTTATGACCAGGTGAACTCTTGCCTTTTGTGTTTGGCTTACAAATTAAAGCCTTCTGCACTACGTTTCGTTGTCACTCCTGCTGTCATACTGTCATACTGTCATACTACTTGCTCACCATTTGTCTGGCAATGTTCCTTGCGATTAAATCAGATTCTCTACCAGTAGATGTCTATCTTCGTCTTATCGCGAGCAATTCACATCTTCGACTACATTCGCATAGACTTGGTAATAGAGGCTGTCGTCGTAACTAAATATGTGGAGACGACCAAGATTATCTTTATGTTGGGGATAGACAACTAAACGCAGACTATAATAATTAAAACTTTTCCAAAACCGAGGTAAAGATGGCAATATCCAAAATTACATCCAGCAAAATTGATGGAGCTAACGACCTAGCGTTGAGCTATTCGCAGTAGCAGAAGTAGATTTTGCAGAGGCATACACTGACTTATTTCTACCATTTGATCTGAGGAGTCTATCTCAGAATCGTTTCCTCGATGCGTAAGGGAGGAGACCCCATCAACTGGATCAGATCAGTCTCTTCAACATCGCCACAATGTGGAACTATCAGTTGCTTACTTATTATACTGATTGACTCCTACTAGTGCGGTTTCAAGAGAGGAAAGCCCAATCTCGATCAAAATTTCACATTCTTCTTTGTGCACTTTAAATGACGTCCAGGTTCATCTCGAACTGTAGAGCCACCTTTGCAAGAGTGATCATATCCTAGTTCTCATTATCACGTCATATTAATGACAAAAGTTTGTTTCAGTTTACTCTTTATTTTCGACGGCCAGAGTGTCGTCTTCTTTTTAGGGTAGGGGCTTGTCAGCTGCTCACTAGTGAATCTAGCAGCCCTACATATATATTGACGCTAAAGTTCTTAGACTTCTGATTGGAAACGTCGAAGCTATAATGAGCGAATGAAGGTATCTATTCAAGTGTTGCTTCTATTTACTCATTTCGAACTCTTAGTTCCGTTTTGCTGCAGTCCTTCCTCTTTGGATTCTTGAGGGTTATAGCAGATTCTCTGTGGTATGGGGATACCTGGTATCTTTACTCAAAAGTTCCATCCGTCCGTTTGTTTTTTTTTTTCAGTGGAAAATCCAACCTTTGTTTGAGTAATTTCTATAAAGTTCTTCCCTGATTCACATTCTTTCTTATTAAAAGCTTGACGTGCATCCTTTTCATTGAATTCGTCTGTTTTAAACGCTTGTACGTTGTACGAGCTACCGTCTACGTATTATAGTACAACACTGTTAGTTCGATGTAATTCTACACCTCCTTATACCTGACAACTCAACACCAACTATGCACCCATTGAACCTGTTAAAATGTTTGGCGAGTTGTGTTCACTCTTCGACACCCTTCACGAAAAAGTCTTTTGAAAAGCAACGAGAGGGTGCTACCAAAACTTTCTCGCAACCCCCTCCCCCAATGCACATGTCTTATCGTCATATGACTACAATAGGGTATAATGTGATTTATTTTCTCCACTTCACCGTAATTAAATTCGATTATTTGTCATCCAAGAAAAAACTCAACGAAAGTCGACATCTTTTCTTTTTCCCGAAATAGAGGATATATGGTATCCCGCCCATAATTATTATTCCACAGATGTCGCCACCACGCATAATAAGATTCAGCTCTCGGGCCAGGACGGGGAGCCATACGAGTTTCCGTGTGTGGTTGTGTTTTTTTTTTTTTTTTTAGGGTAGGCTTGGCATTTGGTGCTGCATAAAGATGACATAGGGGGGGAAGAGAATAAATAAATAAAAATTTAGAACACGACTCCTTCCTCTGTTCCATAACACTGCGCTTAAAGTTTTACACTTTTCCCCGAAAGGAAAACTTTTGTTTTTTTATTTTTTTTTTTTGTTTTACCTTCATATTCATTTGATTCGGTTTTGTTTTTTATATGTGCCTTCGTCGTCGTCGTCGTCGTCGTCCTTTTTTTTTATACTGTCGACAGTGAGTGGCGGTGTGGAAGAGGAAAAGGATATAAGTCAAAATAGGTGCAGGAAAATGGCATGCGTGCTGTGACTGCCGGGGGGAGGGCCGGTGAGGTTTTTGACAAGGACCGCATGTGAATATAGTACGTGAGGTTATATGCAAAAAAAAAAAAAGAAAGGATTCCAGCATTTTTTCTTTGTATTTTTGTAGCCATCGGTGTGATGGAAAAAATTGAGAGAATTATTCGGGAAGCGAGGGAATGAAAAATGTTTTCGTTGCTATTTTTTTCGTTTTTGTTTTTGCCTGGCAGAGTCGCTCTTCCGATTGTGTTTTATTAGAGTGGACGGGTTTTTATGAGTTCTTGTGTTATTTTTTTTTTTTTTTTAGGGGACGTGGTGGGAGTGTGGAAACGTTTTTCATGTGGCAACGGGGAAACTGCAAATAGTTCTGTTTTTTTACGTCTGGACTAATTAAGTACACATTTGCAAAGTTTAGAAATACGACTATGTGGACCAAGTTGTTCGGCTCCAGATTAGAATAATTATTTTAAATCACCAGTCATAAGCATAAAATAACTATAAATTGCTTAGAGTATGGTAAACAAAACCATTATTGAACTAAAAATTAACGCATGGCTCGTCATCCATTAAAAAGTTGGTCCAGCATAGATTTTTGTATTTAGTTCATCAACGGATGGTTCATTACCTTAAGTCTAGTTGGGTTTAGTTTGTTAATTTAAAGTGGAACTCTAAGGGGTGGGTGGTAGACTAACTTCGACGGCCACATTTCTGGTTCTTCTAGTCAAAGATATATGACTAGGTACCTTGTCAGTCGTACCATGTCCTGGAACTTGGCATTGTAGTCGGTCTGTTCATCCTCACTTATAGTCGATTTTTCTTACTTTTTTTGACATGTTTTATCGGATAAACCATGTTTCCTCAAAGACTTCGATAAATCGGCCATTGAAACGAAATGTTACACTTATGTTGGACTAAAATTTGTTAACACACTGGCAACACTGACCCCGAATCGTTTGATGAAATATCACTGTACGCCCGAAATGAGTTTATTTAGTAAACAATTGCCGTATATTTAAATGGGATTTTGAGTATAAATATAAAATATAATGTCTTCTCGAAGTTGACTGCATATGTGAAATTTTTCTCTAACCATCCGTGTCTCATTGCACTCATGAAGTGATAACTATTCCATCAGGACAACTTACCTTATCTAATACTGGCGGATATACCCTACACATTGAAACCTAAATTAATGAAATCCATCAATAACTTCCTTTTATACGCAGGATTCAATCGTCGACCGAATTTCGTTACACCGACCTTTTCAATCTGCACACCTATCGGCAGAACGAATTATATGAAGTTGAGATGCATTCCGTTGGATCTGTGTAGCCATATTGGAGTAGCACTTAATTCCTTGCCAATGGGTGCATTTTGTGTCCAGCATCACTAACAAGTCAGTCCTTCTTTGGTGTTTCTCTCCGAGCCTATTTGAACCTCAAAGTTAGTAGGAATCTGTTTCCTGGTCAGCATGACTATATCTGTCCTTGTTGTGGCTACACTTAAACCTTGGTTTTCCATCACGGAATTGACGCATCTCCAGATTAGATTAAGCCTCATTTGGGGGTCTTTGGTGTCCCCGAAGTGACATCACATCCTGCGATGAAGATACTTTCATACGCAGGATGTGAAGTGTGTCCTCTTCCCAACTGGACTCTACATTGGTCTTTCTGAAGCAAATAGCATATAACAATTGCAACATTCAATAGACTGAAACTGATGCTGATTTTTGCCACTCATACCTCACTTGACTTTCTCCAACGAGGCTATACACGTCTAAGGAATAGATTCCAGTTCTCTGATGATTGGCTATTGGTAATCGTGCTTTTCTCAGACACTTGATTTCGTCACCAATGGCTTCTACCTGAAAGAATATACTTTAGTTTATTTCCTTCATCTGTCACTCTTGTGGTTACGACATCAAATCATTAACTTTTATGACGACTAGCCTCTTTAGGATGTCTGGCCGTAATCATCATCCTAGTAATGTCAGTCAACACACTTGTAATGATTGGTGAAAGTCGTTACTTCTACCTGTCTCGCCAGAGTCCTCCAAAGGTGCAGCCACCACTCCTATGAAGTCATCGATATTTTAATGCCAGCTTCCTTATGCCTGATGATGCATACATACATGTATCCGTCAATCTTGTTCACAGTCATCAAATGTCGTCTCTCTTGCGATGGATTCGACATGACTGTGGTTATCTGTAATTTTTGTGCGATAACTATCTGCAATCGTCACTTCTCTAATGATTGGCTATACTCTTGATGGTCCTGTGTGACCGATAGGCCGTAGGCGTCTATGCTTCGGTCACTCGTCGTGATATATGGAAACTTTTCAAAAATTTGACATCACAGTCACGTTGTCATTTGGTGGGACACCTACCATACCTTTGTCGCACTAAGTAGATATTCTTCCATGTGGGAAAGCACAAGGTAATCCTTCTTCGTGTCACAAGCCATAGATCCACATCAACTTACCCTATGACTTGCAGTAGTAAAGAAATGTCGAAAGAAAATCCCATCGAAAAGATAAATTTCACACGACCTGTCGACCACAAATACCTCATCAGCTAGAGAGACGGAAAATCCGACAGAAAACAAAAAGTATCTGCGTTTTGTATCTGTTACGAGCATACTGCTGCCTCTCACTTCAGTCAGTCAGGGTTAAAGACCTATGTGACTTTGGGTCTTCTTCTTTTTTTTTTTTTTTTTTATATTTTTCTTCCATCTTTCTTAATCTCTCTTTCTCTGGCTTTGTCCTTATTTTTATTCTCGTTGTGTATGGGTTTTTTTCTTTTTTGTGAATTTGTAAGTACACAAACCAATCGAAGATTGATGATATACAAAAAAGTATCTACACACGCTTCATTCAAGTCACAATCGTGTATAATGTTCGCTGTAGAGGTCGGCCCCCACCTTCACAATGAGATGAGATACGGATACTTTCTTTTAACATGAGAAAGTACCTGGCAAGATGAAGAAAATCAGCAAAAGATACGCAAAGATGATGACGTCGTCGTCGGCGAGTGATGATGATGGTTTTGGGAGATAAGCGGAAACGAGACCCCTCTCCCAGAACTAAGTCATAGGTTTAGGAAATGAATTGTCGTTGTCGTCGGATTCAAAATCTCGAAAAGAAGAAGTCAGCATAAAGATTCAAATCCCCATGAGAACTCCCGAGCGAAATGGCTTTTGTTGGCGAATTTATTTTTCGCATTTATTGGCGAAACGTGGAAGAATTTTAGAAATTGCACTTTTTGGTTGTATCTTGTCGGTCGGTTGGGCTTGTGTATCTTTTGGTTCTTTGCTTTGTTTGTGAAGAGGTTTTGCGATGTGTTCTTTGCAGTCACGCTGGGTCAGAGCGAAATTTGTTTGCGACGCGACTTAATGGCCCAAATACCATTGTCTGTGAAGGGGCGAATGGCGAGGAGGTGACGCGGACGGACAAGAAAGTTATCAGGGTATAACCGAACGGCGGCGTGCAGTCATGTGTGTGCGCTCTATAGTGGTACCGTGTGTCGATGGGGTGATTGACTTATTGATTTGATAATAAAGTGCGATAATATATGCGAATTGTGGAATTGTGTCGTTCCAAAGAAGTTGTTTACAATGCCCCAGAGAGCTACTCATTGGACGAAAACGAAGACGACGATGACGATGGGGTTTATGTTCCGTTTGCGAGATTTGATGGATAAAATGTAAACAAAGTGGCCACTTGCGGTTGATAAGATGTAAGATGTGTGGTTAGACAGGAGGTATGGGTCAGTGAGTCTTGACCTATATTCTTTTGTTTGGAGAATGGAGTTAAAATCTGATTTGCGCTTGAGGAGGTTTTCGGAGTTGTTGCAGTCGATGGTTGCTTAAGTAGTGAAAGGGAAATTTATTGTAGTTGTCCCTATTTTTTAATTCGAGGGGGGACAGGTCGTAATTGAAAGTTGGTTCAATACTTATGATTAATTAGGCGAATGGCTTTAATCGATTTCTATTGCTGAGTGATTGGTTGGCCATATTACTGAATGGAGTTCGCTCTGAAATAATATCACCATTTTATTTTAACTGAAGAAAATTTCCTATTTCATTGAGATAGTAAATGTCTTGGTGAAACATACTAATCCTTGTATTTTGTTTCTTTCTTTTCAGGTAAGAATCTTTGTAAATTTTCTTGGTAACAGTGAGTAAATACAAAATCTTCCTTGCTTTCTACTGGCTGAAGAGCACATTTGGTTTGGATTCGTAAGGAGCATATCAGAAAGTTATAATCCGTCTGAAACGTGTCGTATAATAAACTAAACTTAAGTTTATAATTTTTGCTGAAACTACCATAAAAGCTCCTCAATACTTCCCACAGTTTTCCTTTATTTTTACGCGGGTTCTACGGTATTAAAGCTGTATTTCTTGGGTCATAATCACTCAACAAAATTCTTTCGTATTTCACTTGTTCTTTGATAAATTTCTTGGTTCAGAGCATTCTAGATGCGTCTACTTGGTAAGCTACTTAATGGTTCAGATCTGTCGAAATGGGGTGTCTACCTATGGTATCATTGTGACCAAGATTAGTTAGTTCAAATAGACAGATATTATTAGACCACATTTAACTTGAAAATCGAAGTAGTTTAGACTTGTAAGAAATCTAAAATAAAGAGAGAACATAGGATTTGTTAAGTGGATAGGCCATCCTATGTCTTGTAAGAATTATCGAGGCATATCCCTCTTTAGTGTCGCATATAAGATAATACCCAACGTACTGTGTGAACGTTTGAGAAGCCACGTAACAGTGTGGCTTCCGGCCCTGCAGATCGACAATCGACCAAATTTTCATACTAAGATATGTAGATAATGAAAAAGACCAACGAATTTTAAGTCGAATCTCATCATCTCTTCATCGAGTTCAAAGCCGCTTATGATAGCATTCATCGTCTTGAGTTCTACAAGGCGATTGCCGAATTCGAGACTCCGGCTAAACTGATTCAGGTGTGCGAAGTAGACTTATCTGATCACTTCATCGTTTGCTATGGACGTGTAGATGGATGGACAAACCGAACAGAGACGATATAGCAACCAATGAAGTCATACTTACTTACATGGTGCTTTAGTCCAATGTGGACCTGGGCCTCAATCTCCAACCAGCTCGGCCATTAATTTCCAGTTTCGCACCAAGTTGGCTAAGGTCCCTTTCCACTTTATCGCGGCATCTTAGGGGAGATCTTCCACTTCTACTACTGTTCCTCGGGGGTAGATTCGAAGACTCTCTTTGCAATTGCAATTCTCTTTGTCGATCAAAATTAAATTCTTTTCCCAGTCTTCTCTACTGTGGATCCTTGTGATATAAATAGAAATGCTGAGTGGCTGTGGCTAAAAATGGTAACTTTCATTGCCAATCCCTATGCACCTGGGTTGGAAGTATATATCACCAACAGACCAATATCTCACATTCAACTCTTTCTCATCTTAACGTCCCCTTAATCCTCTGCAAAAACATATTGCTTCTACGAGTATTCCGAACCAAAAGTCCTTAACTCAGTTCAGTAGTTTTTGAGTTATGATAGAACATAATGTATGTGGTGTGTATGTGTTATGAAATTCCCACACACTTTACAATCACAGAGACCTGTTTGGCGATATCTTATTTTGCAGAAGACAACCCTACAATTAATCCTTGAACAGGGATTTCCTCTCAAGGACCATTGGGACATTCATTCACATTCCCATCAGAACCACTGATTCACTTAAAAATCTCATAAAGTATATTTCACTTGGATTACCATTTGTGTGGAAACCATTTATTATTTCATTGCTGTCACATATGTACGTATTATACTTCACTGTAAGACATTTATCCCTACATGACGTCCCATTAAAATCTCCCACTCCTTTGCTCATTTTCAGGATAAACTACCCATCCTTTGGGGGACAGAAAAAATATATATGTATGTACATATGTATGTATGTATATTCCAAAGTATGTTTTTGTGTGACATATGCTCTGTCGCATAAATGAGATTCGAAATCTCATCCTTAATATCTGTTTTTTTTTTTGTGCCGACCGCCCCACATCCTGCGCCTGTTAGAGAGATCCATCATCAATAACAACGTGACCCTCTTCATTTTATTGCTAAAAGCTAATTGCAATGATGGATTATGGCCTAATCGACTTATGCCAATTTTTGTGCTGCCCCCTGGCCCCTCTCCATGTGATGGCATATTTAAGGACACAGTAGGGTGACCCCAAATGTGTAGTTATTTTATTTTAACTCTCCTATATCACAACTTGCCATTATCCGATTTAGTTTTGTTGTTTGCGACAATAATTTTAGTCGTTGTTGTCGTCGTTGTCGTCGTTGTCGTTGTCGTTGGTTTTGGCAAACATTATCGGTCGGGCGGGGTTCCGCCCGCCTGTATGTCGATGTGTACGTTCGAATATAAATTCCAGTCATAAATTTCAGATTATTAGAAAAGTTTTATAGCCCCACCCTGGTATTAGTTCTAGTTCTTTCCACCCGCCACCCACTAGCCCAAGTTTATCCAAAACTGCTGTTGCTTGGTGTGATTGCAGCTGGTTCTGTTGCTGAACTCTCGACTGTTGTTTGGATGCTGTTTTCGGTGTTGTTGTCGCCTGCTGCACCCTCGAATATCCGGTAAGAGTACATGTTTCGAACAGTAGCCCCCACTTATCCGGTTTTTCTTCTTCACGTTCCAATAGAGCAAACTCTCTCTCTCTGCGATAGTTTTCCGATTTTCAACAACTATAATTTATATCCAGGGCCACCGCTGGGCTTGATATAACACTGAAACCCTCCATATAGTCGTACATACCGTGAAAAAAGGACATTTAAAGTGGAAAAACTATAAAACACGGAATTGTTTCAATAATTTTCTCTAAGGGGGTACGCGCGTTGGATAAGGCGGATTTTCCGGGCTAATATTCCGGGAATTGTTTTCAAAACATTATTATGAATGGTTTGGTGCTGGTGTTGGGTGCTGCTGCTGCTGTTGAGGCTGTTATCGTTGTGAGTATGCTGCCGGAAGTGGTTATACTTCATTAAGATGAATAGGTATTGACCGTCTGCCTAATTTTCCTTTTTCACACAACACACAATCTCTTGACTAATACACCCATGTGTATAGTCTGGAAATATTCGTCTCATCCATCTTCATCATCCGCAGCGGGAGTAGCAAGTAGCAGCAGCTGAATTTAAGGGTAAAAAAAGGTCGCCTCTCGGAGGTGGCTTAGTTTATTTTTTTTTTTTTGTTGATGCTTGAAAGGACGTGTAAATATTGAAAAAGGGTGCACATACGCCCACTGATATTTTTTCAATGAATACGTGCGTTAGATTTAGGACGAGCGACGTGTATCTATGGGTTTTGTGCGTATCTGGGAGATGTTTAGAAATGCGACAGTAGTAAACTTTCTTTTGCTTCTATTGTTTACTCGTTTGTATTTAATTCTTTTTTGGAAGGAAAAATATATGGTAACATAAATATTTATGTTTTTATTTTGTTATACTTCGCCTACGGTTCTACTTTTGATGCTAAACACGGTGTATTTCAATAGATACCGAGCACTAGTAGGGGTTTGTTGATGAATCTACTGGGATTGGTTGTCCTTTATTTAATGCAAAAGCACTTACAAAGTGTAAATAATTCCGTGTATTGTTAGGTGAACTCTTGAAGATACTTTTACTTGGACATACACATTTGGGTGGAGAGATTTGTGTCCGCAAAGAGTTTTACACTTATTTGGACCTATTAGCAGATTGGAGAGTCCACTCCAATAGGACAGAATCATCTGCCAGCATACTAATGCCAAGTCTTAGAAATACTACTAGTACTTTCTAAGATCACACTTTGCAAGACGCTTCATTTATAATATCATCTGAAACTGGCACGTGTCTCAAGAGGTCTCCATGTCATTACAACGATGTAAGACTCGACTTGGAGGCATACATATCTTGAAAACCATTTTAACTTCAGGAACCATAGATACACAAACTAAGCAGTCTAGTGTATTTTAGACGCTCCGTGGACCGCGTAACTACTATTCCAGTATTGGAATACGAAAAGTACCATTTCTGTTGCTTATGAGGAGGTTATTCGTCTTCAAATGAAAACTAAACTAGCCGAGATGTTCTCTGGTTAAATGCATACACGATAATTTGATCCAATAATGAGGACAAATGGTGTTAAACTTAGAAAATCAGAAGAAACAATTACCAATGGGGGACTGGCAGCAAAAGACTTTGTCCCAAAGTCACTCTAACTGCCTTGGTTTTCGAGACAATTAAAACGACGAATTCACGACCATTGCTGAGGAAACCTCCCAGCTACTACTCGATATAGTTCGCAGACTGGATCTCAGCAGTCTCTCTGGAACCATTTTCTCAATCCTTCCACTCGAAAGCCCAGACAATTTGACATAATTTTAACCACAAATCATATAAAATGGGCTCCAGCTACCTTCAGCTCATTCAAGACGGTACACAGTTTACTGATCCGTTTCCCTATACGGATCCCTAGATCCACGATAACATTTAAGCTAGATTCCTAATAGCTGTAAAGAGGTTAGAAGGTTTCATATTAAAGCCTGCAAAGCAAGTGGAAGAGTCGCTTGAACCAACTCCTGCTCTAGATTTTGGTCACAGACGAACTAGGAGCTTTTAACAATTGCAAGGTATGCTGATGATGGTGTCATCAACGTTAGAGGCAAATTCGATAACGCTAGAACGCAAGACCAAATTCTTGGTGCCTTATTGTACTGAATGAAGGGCGACTCAAACTGAACTGGATGTAAAGTATCTTGGGGTCATCCTGGACAACAAGTTAACTTAAAAAAGAAGAAATCTAGAAAACAGAATCACATAAGCCAGAAGGGCGTACTGGATATGCCGCAGGAATTTTGGCAGACGTGGGGTTTGGAATCGAAGCAAGTCTACTGGACTTACACTTGCACCGTCAGGCCTTACTCTAGTGTTTGTATGGTGGCCAATAGTAGAGAGGACAGACGCACTTTCACTACTATTGAACATCAAACGTATGGCTTGCCTAGGAATTACCGGATCCCAATTCAGTACCCCCAAAACAGCCATCAAGGCAATCTTGAACCTATTGTCTATAGGACTACAGGTGAAAAGATCAGCTGGACTGGCTGCTGTTAAATTCAAGACTTTTCAATGAACGGATCCAGGGCTATCTGGAAGGAAGTACAGGAGGACTCATAAGGCACCCGAGCAACCTTTTAAATAAGAAATACCATTTTAATACAAGGTACACAGTTCGATTCCCCAAACGCGAAAAATGACGACAGAGGTCTGCCGTTCCAAACGAGGATGGAATAGAAGTGTACACGGATGGATCACACTTCGATGGAGAATCGACGGCGGGGATCTACTGCTGAACGCCACCTCTCAATCACGCATTTGTGATTGTCTTTCAGGCAGAGATTTTTGCTATACTGAAGGGCGCGGAACTACTACTTAGTACCGAAACTCAAGGCAACTGTATTAACATCTGCTCGAACAGTCAAGCAGTCCTAAAGGCACTAGCAAATCCAAGAATTAACTCGAAATTGGGGAAGACATGGAAGGAAAAATTTAATATCTTGGCACCCTCCTCCCAGGTAAACCTGATTTGGGTACTTGGTCACTGCAATATACCAGGGAACGAAGCTGCTGATGAACTTAGGAGGAACACCACGAAAACATGTGGAAAGGACTGCAAACCTGCCAAAGCCATGACTGGGAGCCCTTGGCACCGTCAGGCGAAGAGGGCACTCGATCTAGGCAGGAGACAAATAAAAAGGATGGTCAGTCTATACACCGGACACATCAACCTGAACAAACACGCATACGGACTGGGACTGGTGACATCAAGCACATGCCCTGGATGCGAGGACGAGGAAGAAAGCTTTGAGCACTTCCTCTGCGAATGCGTCGCATTAGGGGCGCTAAGATACAAATACCTGGGAAGACACGTCCTGTCTGGGCTGAGTTATCTTAGACGGTACAGTTTCGGAAAGATCCTTGAGTTTGTCAGAAATACATGTTGACTCATCCTCATCCTTCAAAACCAACCAACCAACTAAGTTGTTCTATCACTTCGTTGTATAGAACTTTGATGTGGTGGATACATTAGGATACAGATTGGAAAACTGACTGCATCAGCGGTATTATTAAAGACTATCCTACATATCATCTTGTCCAATGTTATTCAAAGTTTTTTCGAGTGCAGTTCTACACTTCACTGTTAACAATGAATTTGTTCCTATAAACCTGGTCTTCGCCGGACTGGATTGCTGTAGTAATGGAAGTGTTAACTCTGTACAAGTCAACATTCAACACCTTGGTACTTAACCATATTCGAACAGAATAATATTTACTCGTAGTACCTTTGAGTTCCTCTGTCTGCCCCCACCTTTGTGTTTATAAAACTTTCTTGTAGTTGAACACCTTAGTGTATGCAGATTAAATTAAATGCATCCAACTCTTCGACCTATTTCTGTATAAACTTGGCGTGACAAAGTCCTTCTTCTGTGTTTTTATCATGAAAAAAAAAAAAGTTTTCCTCTTGCACTTTAAATAATTCCAAAGTATCACCTCTTCTTTTGTAAAGAGTCCTTGCAAAGAAACCTTAATTTAAACATTATTTAAAGTTAAAGTATCTCAAATGACGGAACAGCATTCCATTCTACTGTAAATGCAATTACAAAAAAAAAAAAAGTTTTTTTAAAAAAAAAAAAATGAACTAAACTCTTAACCTCTGATGCCACTCGACGAGAATGTCCTTAACTTCTTTTTTTCATTTTTTTTTTAAATAAAACATTTCTAGTGTCAACGAATGTGTTCACTTGTAAAATTGCAAAAATTCCATCTGTTTCTCTCTGTCTTGCATTTTATTCTCTTTGTGTCTACTTTGTAGTTTTTTTTTTTCTGAAAATTTCCATGAAATTAAGAAAATGCAACCATTAAACCAAAGGAATTCCCCTTGTGGCTTAAAAATATAATGAAACACAGTACTCGAGTCAGTCAGACGCAGCAGCTACTGCACACACACACATACACACATAAGAAAGAACAGAAGAAGATACAAACCAGAAAGGAGAAATTCCTTTCGCCTGAATTCAGAATTGTGCACTCATTGACGTAGTGAGCTTCATTCTATATCGACCGACATGTTGGGCACCCCCATGCCACATGCCACATGCCACATTGACTGTACTGCCCACGTGTGTACATAGATAAATGTACAACAATGTTATCTGTTGGATGGCAACCGTGGAGCACAAATACAACGTGTACAACGCCCTTTAAAAATGTTGCGCATAATTTTACTATGCGCATTAATTCAAACAGACAGACAGACATACTCCGTACGTTGCGTTGCGCGTAAATTGGTTACAAAGCAATGTTACTACTTTTCAATGAAATGAAACGGGTGAGGAGAGGTGTTTAATTTCCACCCTACGGATACAGATTGTGTATCTGAAGTTTCATTAAATTCTTTTTTTATAGTCTATATCCATTCGTTCATTAGGAAGGCATGCTGTGACGTCAAACTCGCCCACGGTAACGCCATAACGCCAGTCGGCAACACTCAGGTGAGAGAGCCAGACCCAGGGACGGAGCACCCCCAGGACGAACAGCGATGAACTTAACGACCATTGACACTGTGATTAATATTTGCTGTGCAATTTATGTTTTTAAATATTCTGCTAATTTATTACGATATTTACCGGCAGTGTGACGTTCAACAGCCGCCCCTCCTCTACACCCATATCCACAGCCAAAGGATTTTATTAGAAAATATATACAGAGTTTGCAGGACATGTTTTTTTTTTTTTTTGTTGTTCCCATCCCAATGGAGAGGAGGTCCCTCTGACACAATGAGGAGTAATGATGATGTTGATGGAGTTGGGAAAAAAGTGTTGTTGACGTCGTTGGTGGGTGGCTGCTGCTGTATTGCTGGTGGATGATATGTGCTAATGACGTCATTAAGCCTAATAATTATTAATTACACTGTTCAGCTGTGATTATTAATGAGGCAAGATCAGCAACAGGGCAAAGAGTCCTTTTATTTTATCTGCTCTGATGCAAAAAAAGAACCAAGACCGTGATGGGTGGAGACGATGACTGCAGACTTGCAAATTGATTTTTTGTTTTTCTATAGAAATTTGTATAGCAGAGGAATAGAATAATGAAATAAGGTTTAAGCATCTGTGAAATGGTGCTTGGGGGAAGGGAGTCTATCGACGAACGTGCTCTGCTTAGAAAGGAATTTATTTAGATGCTTCTACATACTAGTCATTATGCTACGAAATTGCATGACAACAGCTGTGTGCAGTGGAATCATATCTCACAAATCAAGCCACCTTATCGCGAAAATGGGAATGAATCCACGAAGGATTTTGGTCCGATTAGAACCTGCTTCATCCGAATGGTAGCAAGCGTACGTCTAGTGTAGATCCACAGAGACGTATTTTCATGAAGTGGACTTAAGAATGGAAACCCGCTTTCGTTTAGACATAGAAGGAAGGCTATGATTACTACATATATTAAATAGTGGATAGGATACTTGGATTAGCACACTTTCCCGAAGAAGTGCCAACTTTAACTGGATTCAACGAAATGGATTGGTTACGTACCCAACTGACTAAATCAGTTCCGACTTCAATTCAAGAAAGTAATTTTCTATATGTTTTTAGACCAAAATCTTCCAAAGCTCCGAAGACAGGATATTGAATTTGCATGATGAGCACGGGCGTTGTCACCGAGACATTAGCTATAGTCTTAGATTGAGTTACCACATCCTTCAAGTTGATGAAATAATGCCTCATACGAGCCTCAACAACTACTGAAGTCAGGTCAGTGTTAGATTACTTTGCAACTGAAAAACTGGTTAAGTGGGGTTCGAGGTGGTATATCTCAACACCCTTCGTGACCTAACTCAAATATGTACATAGTAGGGACCATTGCGAAGATGGACTCTAACAATGCTGCATTCTCCCTTCGAAACAAATGCGAGTTATTTCGGGGCATTCTGCTGCTAGTTCGTCAGACTAGACATCCTGGCATGTGTGATTGCTTGATTCTTATAATGGAGGGCCGAAGATTTTCTTGACTGGACCGTTGTCTTCCATTCACACGATGTGGCCAAGACAATGCAGTTGTTGTGTTTTGGGGTTCCGTACTACATCCACATTTTGGAACAGTTAATAGACTTCACGGATGAATCTCACCTCCATTCGTTCTACTTGCATATGGGACCGCATCATCCAGTATTCATCGCCATATAGTAGGGGCTGGCAGGATTTATGTTCTGTAGAGCATTACTATCGCCCTTCGTGTTAGAAATTGTGACCCCAGTTCTGGCAGCAGGGTAGCAGCGGTTTGCTAGGGTGATTCTTTGCCGAATCTCCAATAAGGTGTCGTTCGTAGATTTAACATTTACTGCGAGGACTGTGAACTTCTTAACTACCTCGAAGTTGTAGCCGTCAATAGTGATGTTTTGTCGTAAGCGATGAACAGCAAATACTTGGTGCTGTCTTTGTTAACTTTCAGACCAATATCTCTAGACTTTGTTTCAATTGCCGAGAACGCCTCTATAATGGCTCGCTGGCTCGTCCGATGATATCGATATAGTCAACGTATCCCAGGAGCTGGATTGTCTTATAAAAGATAGTATCTTCCGCGTTGATCTCGCTTGTACTATCTGCTCTACCACTTAATTGAAAGAATCGCAGCATATCCTTGCGGAAACCCGGTGTATGTATGGAAAATTTTCGATAGTGTACAACATACCGCATGTTTTCCAACGTAACGTGGATCAGATTTTTTAGGATCCCGAATTCGGTCATCGCCTTTGTACATAGAGCTCCAAGCAATTAATGCTATTATAGGCAGCTTTAAATGCATTGATCTTGTCCAGGATTTCTCTTACCGTGAACAAGTGGTATGTGCCTATAAATGTGGAGTAGAATCTTTTAAGACGTTCATACACTACGCTGGACAGGATCTTATGTGTGACACTTAGCAAGTTTATGCCTCTGTAGATGGCACAAGACATAGGAGCAAAGGCTGGGTAGGGTCTCTTCTTTTTTCGCAGAACTTTCCTATTCCCCAGACTTTTGGCTCTACAGTCTTCTCGCGCTGGTCTTGTTTGCTACAGCAAGGCCTGTTCATATGCCGGCTCTGTCACTTTTTTCCGACTTTTGCACTTATCGTCATAACAAGGATTTTTTTCGGTGGTTTCGGCTACTTCCTTGACAATGGTGCGACTATGTAGCCATTAGCATGTGTCGCAAGTGATAGCATTGTGGAGCGGAGGGTTTCTCGCCTTATAGTCTCTGACTCCTCCTGTGCAAGGACACTTCAGTACGTATGTAAATTCCAGGTCCAGACTCTTAAATCATAGTTCATACTCATTCCGAGTCTGTTTGACTATTGAAGGGGTTCGTAAGTTCGTAAGCCGAGGTCTGTGGCTCCAGATACTTTTGGGTACCCTTTGCACAGAACGGGTTGGGGTACACATACCCAGTCCTTGGCGACCTCTACTTTAAATATGTCGAAAAAGCTAGAATATGGTCTCCAACCCTAGCAAGTACTCGCCTCTCCGATGATATGAAGTACTCCTGTGTTTTATATTTCTACAAGGTGGCTTTAGCTTCGAAGCTTTTCCTTCAAATTAGGGAGGTAAAGTTACATAGTCATCCAAAGAACCAAGCGACTACAGTCGGCTTGCTTATCTTATATGTATCATATCCTTCATAATCCCAATCAAAGCTTCTTCACAATCTACTTTGTAAATTGACACTCTGCCTTGAGAATTATTTTCAAGAAAAAGGATACCGAAACTCCATTGCGTTATGCGTCCCAAAAAAAAAACATCAAACAAGTTAAAAAGGGTTCAGACCCGCTTAGAGGAAAGCACAACCCTTCCAAGAAGTTGATTAAATGTCGCGACAGATAAGAGTATCACAAATCCTCATCGCAAACTTCATAACGAATGAGACGACCTTAGCTTTTTGACTTCTCTACAGGTAAATATGAATTTCGACACACAAATCACTTCGGAGAAAGTTTTCCAAGTTTGTTCGCATCGAGTTTACGAGTAATGCGGCCCTCACACTTTTGACATCCCATAAACAACTGGGTGACATAAAATCCATGTCTACCTGTCGCCCCGCTCTTCAATAATTCATGGATTTTCTTTTAAGGGGCACATCCTTCTTCGAAGAAGTTCTCGCCTTTGATGATTTGTTTCATAATTTATCGTGCCCGCAACGCGAAAATATAAAACCGTGCGTGACGGTATCGCATAACGTACGCACGAACCGCTTGTCAACAACACAGAGGAAAACATGAACAACGCGACAACCTTTCGCGGATTTGGCACTTTATTGCCATGTTTTCCAATCAAGTTAAGCGTCTGTGAATTTTTGAGCTTTCCGCAAAAATCCTGTGGAATTCAATTTGTTGTGAGAAGAAAGAATATGGATATCCTTTCATATATACATACCGAGATCCTGCGACACACATCAATTATATTTACAGCGGCGCTGATAAATTACAGCATCGTACACATTGGGTGTGTGTGTTCCACAAAAGGACATTGATGGAGAACTATGACGTCAATCAAACATTCTACGTGCACGCTCATTTACCGTAAAGGACATGGACGTAGTGTGGTGTAAAAGAACAGAGTCTCGGTGGTGTGTGTATGTTATCCACTTAAGAAAAAGCACTTAAACAGGATCTCCTCCTGACAATAGTGGTAGTAGTCGTTGCCGGCGCGCATTGAAGTGAGGAAGTGAGAAAATGTGCGATAATAGCTCGCAAGAGGAGGAGTGTACAAGGATTCCATTGTGTCAATTGATAAGCAATTATCCGCGTCATCATACTCTGCCAATCGGCGCACAAATAACTGGTTTTAAGGATGAGTTCCTTTTGATGTTGAGAGGGGCCCTACAAGTGTTCCTCCGTTTTTTTCCCCCGCCGCGCCGCCGGGTGATAAGGATAAAAGCATATGTTTACAATTTTCCACTTTCTTTTTCTTGGATTTCCTTCCATTGTCGAGGGTGTGGATCCTTTTTGACGCGCATTCCGCTCTGAAATGTAATTTAAGCGGAGAGAACAAACAAAAGGACAAAATAACCTCCCCACTTAGACATATACTCGATGGGTTTTCCTTCGAAAAAACTATTTTAAGCTCGGCGAACGGTGTGGCGTACTGCTGTCCTCGACATCTCGTCGTCAGTCATCGTTGTCATCATTGTCGTCGTTGCCTCATCGTCGTCCAGCGGACAGCGATTCAATATAAAAGGAAACTTGAGTCCTTTTTTGTATATTTTTTGTTGCCTTCTTTCCTGTTTCCTATTACTTAGAGGGGAGGCCTTGAATGTGTATGGGTCTTGATACCTTTTATTGAAGGAAAGTGTGTTGGATTCTCATTCCAAAAGGATACGCGCCATCAACACCAACCCCACCTCACAACACCACATATATACATATTTGTTGTCCGTTTTTTTTTTTCTGGCTCTGTTCTCTTTTATTTTTATATCGCACAAGGACGAGTTTTTTTTTTGTTACTTCCCTTTCACCGAATTCCATGTCAGAGAGAGAAAGGACAAAAGATCGTGAGGGGAGGGAGTGTATGAAAAAAAAAAAAACAAAATATGTCAACTTATGTTTTAACAGAGAATGCAGAAGGCGGAAGAAGTGTGTTACATGGAGGCTAAGTTGATCCTTTTAAAAACTGAAGAGATTTTGCGTTGTTTCGTTCTTTTTTTTTTTATTCTGCTCGTGTTGCTACCACCAATACCGTCAAACGGTTTTGTTTTTGAGGCGAGGACTAATTTTATGTGGCTTTTAGAGTAAGGGACGTGGGTGGTACACTTCAGAGGGCATATGCAAAAAAACGAATGCATGTACATACATACATATGTATGTTATGCGAAAAAGGACAAAATGTAGAAAGTGCCGCACTGAATTAAGCATATGCGAATGATTTGGTGTGCAAGAAGGAAATGTATGTTACATCAGAAGTCATGCACTTTCAGCTGGTGTTTGTCATTAAGCTGCCAGCAGCGGGTTGTTAGCAAACACTGTCTAGTGGACCGAAGTGGTAAAGTAATGAGAATAATTCAAACAAAAATAAATTTTGCTGAGGTGAGATACTGGTTGTGTCATGTGCAGGTTATTACTGATATCCTGCGGCATTTGGACTATATTCTCATGGTTTTGGATAGTTTATGTTGACCGAACATTTAGCCCTAAGGATTGTGGTGAGCAAATGCGGCCAAACATTGCAGAACTAGGACTTTACGATACACATTCATCTTCTATTATATATGCGCCTCCTGTCATAGACTTGGGATGTAAATGAAATATCTACAACCGATACTCAGTGAGTGTTGTAATGAAACAGGCACTTTAAGTCGCAAAAAGTTGCTCTAAAAATGGGTACCCAGCTTTCGAGACCATCAACGGAGAATATCTAAAGAAAACGTGAAAAACTGTTGGATAATGTCTGTAACAAACGGCAACAGAGAGGTTATGCTGTGCGTTCAATGCACCGATCTAATGAAGTCATATCCTGTAGAAGAATACACAGAGTGTGTACCTCATGAACAACTTGCAGAACGTCTCCAGACGTTTCTCATACGAGGTAGGGATTCGAATAAGAGATTCCTTAACGTGTACATAAGAAATGATGTAAATCTAAAGATACCACTCTACGAGTTAGCGTCTACCACTTTCCTGAATCACCTGAAAGATTACCAAAGGAGAAGTCAGCAGTGTTTTTTTTACTAACTGACACTAAACTTTTTTTTGCGGGATTCCTAGTGATCTACAATGACAGTGAACTCTCTTCTGGCTTAGATTCGTTTTTGATTGTTTTACGTACATTGTTTCTTTAGAAATGGGTTCCACTGCTAGAGGGCCTGGAAAATACTGTTCAGTTGTAAAATTTGGCAAAGTTAATAAATAGGAGACATTATTGGCGTAGGCGCGATCTGTAACAGAAACTTTCATCGTCCATCACTTCGAAAAAGAAAAAGTAGTGGCGACAGTACTCAGCCTTGACATACACCACTCAACAAATACCATTTTCGTAGCTTACTTTAGTAGTAGCTACAAGTTTGGAATGCCATCTTAAATTATTATCAAACGCGTTCTAGAGAATTATAAATTGCAAACATGTGATGATATCTAATGTGGTCAATACAGGAGGAGTAGTGAATGTAAGCCTTGCTCCTTGGCTTGATCTTTTTCAACTTTAAAAATATACATAAGTACCTCTATGATTCTGTTGGCATTTCAAAAGTATGTCCAACCGATATTTCAAATCACGTGTAACCATTTATTTAGTTAATCGCTGCATCTCCATGGCATGTCACTAAAGATTTATGGAACGACCTATCGACCTTTTGAAAAATCAACAATATTTTACGTTCGTCATACAGCTAATCCAAGGTCCTTTCTAATTGCTCAACACCTTCCAAATAGACACTCCACACTACCACTTTGTATTCGAACGATAAATCTCTTCATTAGTCTTCGGTTACCAAAGTGTCTACAAAATCAGGTCATGGTTTTACAACCACCTCTGTTGCGCAGAACCCACAAGCAGTTGTTACAAATTATTCCATCAACCCCTGACCTTTTGTCCAGAATTCTAATTAACCAACACCATTCGCCCACAAGTACGTATTCCCTCCGCAGTAAAACAATTCTCTCAACCTGACCTCGTCCATCTGAAATTATCATACCCATCTGGTGTGTCAGTAAATAACAATAAATTACCGAAAATCAAATTGATTTCCATTTGAAAACCGAATACCACTGACTGCCCTCCCCATCCTCTTCCCATAGATTCGAAAATTTAATATGCAATCAAACTATCTAGTAGTTACATATATACAATTCCAATTCCAATGGTATAAATTCTCCACTACAACTATTTGAATTGATAATTTGTACTGAATTGTGTTGATATCAAAACACCATCTGCCTTGGTGTAAAGCACAATTTTCTGAATGAATACACGTGTCGTCGTTACTCTTCGAGGACGACTACGACGACGACTACGCCGACGACGAAACATGAAAGGCGAGCAAAAAAAAAAAAGGAAAAAAATCCAAAAAAATATAGAATAACGCGAACTCTGGAATTTTATTGCAAAAATTCCATTTTTTTTCCGCGTGATGTCCTTTTTTTTATCGTATCCTTTCGCCATGATATTTCCTCTCTTCTGTATCTGGAATAATTTACATCGCGATAGATAGTTAAAATGTATTTCAACTGCAGTTACATAGTGCACCAACTGAACATCGTGTTGCTGGTCCCCGCGGATGGTGGTTCGTAGTACCCATGTGTATCTCTATGCAAATGCATCAGAGTTACTACACAATCACACCGAAGGAGGAACTACCAGAGGGTGAATCATGTTTATTTCGCAGTGAAACAGCAAAAAAAAAAAAGGAACAACCCCCCGAACGACCATGTTGAATGTGGTGAAAAAGTCGGAAAAATTCACAAAAAAAAGGACGTGAAAAATAATATCTGTAATGCTTGTCAGTGGGAAGGGAAATACATATGCGGAATGTATGTACATATATCCTTTTTTTTTTTTGCAGTACCGTCGTACGCAAATTATTGACAATCGATGGTGGCGATACAAAATATTGTCAGTCGGACTGGTTTTCGTTTATCACGGAAAGTCATCCCCTCTGGTTGCGACGGTAGTTCATGTACATAGCATGTACGACAGACAATTTATATCCTTTTAAAGTCATTTTATCATTTCGCTGAAGTCTTGTGGGGAAATGTGTCAATTTAAAGTTGAGGATAAAAAATGACTGAAGTTCCGACCAAATGGTACCGATGTTAACCCGCATCAGGGATTATGTTTTCAATAAAAGATTGAAAATACAAAGTAGAAAGATAATGATTGGTTAAAATTGATACTGAAGTACCACAAGGATGCGTAGTAAGGCAGGTTTTGTTAACATTCAATTATCTCCGTTTGTGGAAGTAACATTCATTCGCAATTGTATTTTTCGTCAGTAAGATTTATTGTTGAACAGATGTATCTAAACACATCTTTTAAGCTCAATGTATAGTATTTGTCAGTTCTCTGTTAGCCAGAGGAATTCCCGAAATAAAATACCGATGATACAGCTTCTTATGACATATCCTTATCGAATGAATTGCTGTTGTCCTACCCAATAACATGAAAGTCGGCTATCGATTTTACTATCTCAGGTGATCGCTGGTATTAGTACAGTCAAGTACTCATTTATTACAAATGTTTGGGACATCCATATGGAATGTAGTAATTCATGATCCCTTGACATACATATGTACATTTGATAGTCGCTACCCATCTCGTAGTCTATGAACCAACCAGACTAGACTATGATAGTATCCTCTGAATATCACATCAAACCCAATATGCCTTAAAAACATTTATCCATGCTCTGGATAAGGTACGATAATATATTGATGGCTCATGACTATCAATTCCGAATAAAGATTGTTTTGACTTTTGAGGAATGCCAGGATCTGCCTAAACTCTGTCAAAGAAAATATAGGAGTCTTTAAAGTATAAGGCTCCAAGCAAATCTTATAGATACTAGTCGGCGATTTGGAATCGTCCTCTACATATCGAATATTATCACAACATTCCATTAGAATTGACCTCGACTGTAGCTTCCTTCAACTCGAAATCAAATTGCAAAAGTCATCGAACTCCGGAAAAATAATTTCTTTCTGGAGGCATCTCGGGGCACCTGGAACAGTGCTATAGAGAACATTATCAAAGAAGGAGGTAAGCTGTGTCTCTAATACGGTTTTGTCCTGATACCGTCAAACAAAGACAAGTGTGTTGTGGAACAGAAACTGAAGTCAATGGACCTTAACGTGGGTTCCGCCTGATGTCCTAATACTATGAGGCAAAGTAGGTATAGTGCTTCTGCCTCCCAGTATTAGCTAGTGACACGTTTTTGATTTTGGCGTGCGTTATTCTTTGTTGATTACAACATTTGTACATATAATCCTTAAACATGTTAGCAGTAGCAGAAGGGCCGGCAGCACTCGTACCCAGCTGAGCGGATTCCACAAGTTTGGCTCCCTGGTGTTCCCTGGTTTTTCTGGTCTGTTCAGCTACACTCATAGTGCACTTCTCCCTTATTTCTGACTTCGTCATTTGAACATATATCCTCACTTTCAACTTGGATGGATCGTACATTTGCGTACATTAGCTGCAGTTGGTGCATTATTTCGACCGAAATGTCTTTTCAAAATTCGAACTGTTTCGGCAACACACCATCCACTTTGGAAGTCATTTTGCAATATTTCCCAACGTTGTTCAAACGTAATTCGAACCCTTGCGCATCGTGCTTAGTTTCTGTCAATTTTTTGTTTCAAGAGCTGTCAGTGTCAAAATAACATTTGATTCAAAAAGAAACCAACAGATGGCCCCACCCCACCCTACACTAACGATGAATAGTGAGGCTTCATCCCTATTTGTTATGTCGTAATGGGTTTTGAAATCAATGCAGAAATAGTGAGCCTTGTGTACGGTGAGGATTTGGGCAACTGTAGATGTTTCAGGTCAAAGGTTTACGATCTGTTAATCCATACTAATGGATTTTGGAAATTGGAATCGGTCTGATCTCCTAGCCACAGGTCCTTTCAAAATCATCGATAAGGAGGAAATAAGCAAACTGTCAGACAAGAATGCATTGCTACTATAAATATGCAAATTATCTTTATAGGCTCTGAATTCTTTGACAGAAATTGCTGCTGTAGCTTCTCTTTTTCTATTACCACGGAGCAGGTGCTTTTGGTTCGTCCTATTTTATTCTCCTTGTTTCCATTGATTTTTTTATTGTTTGTCGGAATATTCTGTGCAAGACCATGCAGCCCTATCATGGTATCCGTTCCGAAAATGTTAGGAATCATCTATTGCAACGCGTGACACCATCATGGTATCCTTTCGTACAGAAATTTCCAATACGGATAAATGTGTTTCTTCCTTGAAAGATCGGAAAATTTCTCCGCGAGGACTTCGGAGAAAAAATTATAGCTGACAGAAAAATGTTCAATACATCACAGGTAGCTATTGTGCGACGGTATACATCATTCCTTTTCGAAAAAATTTTCCGATAAGAGTGTCGAAGCTGATACCATAATATGAAATTCTCCGATTTAGTACGAATCGGAGAAAATTCCATTCCGATCGGATACCATGATAGAGCTGCTTTTTTCCAACAAGGCCAGTGAAGAGCTTTGTTACGATTCAGACGATGTTCTTAGTCTTTTAAAGGTAGTGTCCTTAAACGCCGTTCTTTCAGTGCTATTTCTGCTGTGACGATGCTAAATATTTTCAGGCGTATCTTCACAGTAAATAGGCACTGATTTGGGTAGATATTGGCAAGTTTATAAGTCCAACACTTTTAAGGAATGTAGGATGTAGGAATGTAGGAATGTAGCTTGAGTATATGACTTACTGTATGAATATCGACAGAGGAAAACCCTTTTTTCTAGATTAACTAAAATTCATCTCAAATGATGACTTGTTGTCTGACGAAGAGGTGTCATTTGCTACAAGTCTTTTCGGTGTTTTGACAGTATTGTGCCATGTCTGTTCTCTGATTGGTATGTGGAGAGACACAAACTGTGTCTGACATTTAGGTGAAAGTCGACTTTTCATTGATAGTTAAGACAACCTTGTGTGACCCTTGGGCTTTCCTTCTGGAAGTCGATACCCCTTCATTGATAGTCAACCTGAGTTTAGGGCTTTCTTTAACAAGGAGAGTTTGAAATGATACGACTCTGCAGTTACAAACGCGCTTATACATAAATCTATAAGCCATTTGACACCAGTTCACTCCAAGTCTCATCTCGTCGTTAAAATATAAGAAAACATAAATATTCTTTTCTTCTAAATAGATTATCTATCGGATTATAAGCGCGCTTTGTATAGATATTGTTTCTTTTTATCTTCAGGGGCGCTTCTATAAAAGAAAAAAGAGTCTAATTTCCTTAGATCCTTGACAACATTAACCAATCATGCAGAATAATTCCCACTGACATTGGAGAATCAAAAGTAAATTTAAAGACTACCAACGCGATCAACTTTCACATCACATTACACTTCCTTCCGACCTTTCGTGTTTATCCCAATCCCAATCCCACTGCCAATACCAATAGCAATCCCAATCTCATCTTCCGACCTTTCCAACCTAACCTCCAATCATCCGCGTGGTTATCAAATTTGAATATAATACCTCTTAGCTCCACGCCATTTACATCCTCAACCAGAAAGAAAAGAAGAAAAAAAAAATTCTGTTGCCATAAAAATCATCCAAATTATGTTAAACAGAAATAGGGATGGGGTGGGACCAAGAGAATAAAAGAAAAAAAAAAAAGAAAAAAAAAAAAACGTTACGTATACGCCATGTAGTACCTCATAAAAGTCTACTTTACTTTTTTTTTTTTGTTTAATCGCCGCCCACTTTATTCGTAACCACCTAGGCACGCATATTTTTTCATCGCACTCATAACTCATGTATACTATGTATGTATCATTTCACAAAGAGCCGCCCTCACGCAACATTTAACCGTCAGTCGGGACCTAGAGCCTCCATTAGCCCCGCACCTTCGACTCCAAATCAATTGTTCCTTGAAAATTTCTCTCGTCGTCGTCGTCGTCGTCGTCGTCGTCGCAGAAGGAACACAGTCTTCGTTTATGCCTTGTTATATCGATAATGATTGATCCATTGGGTTATAAAAACGCTAGATACCCGGAGATACTCTCTCTCTCTGGCTGGAGGGTGTCATAAATTGTGTACAGGGTGTGAGTGTTGTTCTTGTTGAATGAAAAGGATCCCCCCAGAGGGTTGGGTTGTAAATTGAGCACGTTTTTCCTTGTTTTTGTTACATTTTTTACTTTTTTTTTTTTGTTGTAGAATTATGTTACACAGTAGGGTAGGGGGTGCATCTGTTGTTTCAAACCATTTGCGATTTGGAAGGTGGGGGAAGGTCCTTTTAACTGGGAGAACACTTAAATTAGATTTTGTTTAACCTTTTTTCGGCCTCCTGTCAGAGATGATAAAGACAATAACATGTTAATGATAACTTATTTTTGTTTTTTTGTTTTTATTTTTAGGGAAGTACAACAGCAGCGCCTCGTTCGGCATACCCGGGAGCTCCGCCCCCAGCCCCGGTATCATTGAAAGGGGCCCAGAGGCCAGCTATGACTAGTCCAGCTGCAGGTGGATTAGCTGGTGCTCCATACAGAGGTGCTAGTTGGACACCACAGGGTTACGCACCGGCGGCCGCTACACAACAGGCCTACAGATATACAGCTCCATTGCCACAACCAGCATATGCCGCATATACACCTCATACAACAACAACTACAACGGTATGTACATTTATTTTATTTTTTTTATAATGATTACAAAAATAATTTCAGTTTTTCTTTTATTGTTTTTGTTTTATTCCGAAGCTGTTAAGAGTAATTAGATAGTTGCGAGGGGTTTTTCCCCCCTTTATGGGTGAAGTTTGACTCATAAAATTAGAACATACCGAGTGCGCTCCTGATGGACTATTCTTGTTCGGGAGGGAATTTTATTTGCTTCAAGTCGTTATTTGACTGTATGGCGGTTTATTGGGTTAAGCTTAGCTATTAGAACCATGGATTAATTTTACTACTGTGGGATGCGTTGTATAGGCCCTAGTTTGTGGACGAAACTGGAAGTGGACTAGTTTCATCCTCGACAGGTACTCTGTAGCTCTAAATTCTAAAGACAGATCAGAGCCTAGGCTTGGCGGGGTTATAACTCAAAATCACAAGCAGAGTTAATAATACAAATATATTTTGTTTCAGTTTGAAGTTTTGTCGGTGGAGGCTGTTTTAGAATCTTGTGGCGAAAGAGCTACTAGCTATCCTGGTGGGATAATGCCTCTGCCTATGGAGACGATTTAACGATATCTATTTTAAGACAGCACCTGAGTACTCTGATAGAACTTTTGTTCCGATCTTTGCAAATGTAGTGTCAACTTAACTCTGCCACATTGGGATGCTCAAAAAAAATGAAGTGCTGACCAAGAGATTCCGTTGATTTCTGAACGATGTCCAGGATTCCGTAAGGCACGGCCTGCATCATTGAAAAAAAATGCAATCGTCGATGAAAGCGTAAGCTAGCACGTGCGAAGATACAGTGCAAGTTCAGGTCTCAGATATTGCGTAGGATCCAGACAGTAATCAAGAGTTCTACCTTGCGATCCAATTCCGAGAACGATTTACGAGTATAGTGCTCCCTACAAACACCTTGGAGAGGTACGTTCCCTCAGTAGAGTTCCCCTCGCATTAAGATTTCTTTCGGATTCATTTTGATGGTCATGTACTCTTAATACGCCTTGGCGGAATAAATCTGTCCTAGAAGAATAATTCTTGTAGGCCCTGGAAGTAAAATCTTTCTAGTGATCTGTTTCTTAACCTCTTCGTCAATGCATCCTCTGTATATGTTGTCATTGTTAAGTTTGAGTTTCATTGTGTGGTTCCTTAGAAGATTATGGCCAGTGAGTGCACCTACCAACATCGTCAGCGTTTTCCTGTAATTTTTTTAGGAGTATGTTGGTTCTGCCTTTGTCGCATCATGGCCAGAGCTCCCTTGATATATCATATGTGGTAAGCGATTACCTCCTACTGTCGGCTGTCATTAGGCTCTTACGTCCAATTCGCTCCCTGAGGTCGGAGAGTCGAGGCTTGATTTAGGTCCATTGCAGACCCTCTTGCAAGTTAGTTAGCTATCTCATTCTTGGTTATATCCTTGTGACCAGGGAGAGATTTATATTGTGCTGTGAGGCAAGAGCCTTGAGTTCTTCGCAATAGTGGCCGACTGAATGTTAATAAAATTGGTGGTATTGCCATCATTGATACCATACTGCTTGCCTTCGTCACTCCCAGGCCCTCCTCTTGGAAGACACTGCTGTAGTTAGGAAGTCTGATCGAGCTGTGTATCTTGGGTTCCATGGAGAATATGCCGGCGCTCATTCCTATATCCATCTTTAAGCCATCTTTATAGATAGATATAGATTTGTCTTTTGTTGGTTACTTGGTTTCCCATTCTTCTTGACTTGGAATAATGCTGGAGAATGGTTTTTGAAAGTCGAGGTACGAGGTACTACGAGGTTCTTTAAGATCTGTGTATGTCCTTCGAGGTTTGAGTTCAATCCGTTTCATTGGCTAATCTCCAAGGTACTCTTGACGACAGACAACTCTAGCGGTGGCATGTTAAGGATTGTTTCCAATCCAAATGTTGTGCTGGTTGTGCCTATACATGCTAGCTTCTATATTTTATTGGTTGCCTTAATGTTTGTTGCTTTGTCTGCAGCTCGTCACCAGACTCCGTTCCCATACGTGTGTATTCGACTTACAATTGCCGCATACATCCATAGAATTACCCTAGGATTTGGTCTTCTGCAGAAGATGTGGACGACTTGTGACTTTGGTCATTGCTCACTTAGATCATCTCTTGGGTCCACTGTGCTTAGATTCTGTGAGGACACTAGAAGGGAAAATATATCATCGTTTCGGTCTCATTTACTAAAACTCCGTGGCATCGCAAAGGACTTACAGTAGACTACGTGTGTCTGTATTTTGGGAAAAAAATAACCTGCTCTTCTTTCTTGGCTCGTTTGACGTGAAGAGTTATTAAATTCATATTTGATGACCAGAAGCCACAAAATTCTATGTCTGAACGATCACACCTATGGATCGTCAGCCTTATGTCAGATGATTACATTGCAGTAAAGGCATGTACCAGTGCTCATCGGCTGTTTAAACACGTCCTGCACTTGGGCCTAAATTTTAATTCTCTCGATAACTTTAGTCTGATGACTGAAAAATATACAAATATTCTAAATTTATTTGTTTACTTTGCAAAGGTCCTATTCTTTGCAGTATTCCGTAGAACTGCATTACCTACTTTGTTACAGCCTCTGGTCTTTCAGGAGTTCTTTCTGAAGAAGGTGGTATTCCATCTTTTTTTGTTAAAGGTCGTGTCATTCTGTAGGTTTAGCTTCGCTTTACCATCTTGAACAACTTGTGGGAATCGCCAGATTTTGTTGATCTCCCCTGTCTGCATTTTGGTATGTATTGGAAAAATTACTATAAACATGCTGTTCGTACAAAATTCTACACGTATTCCTTTTTGTACGCAATTAGTGATTAGTTTTGTTGTGCTTCAACCCTCCCTTCGATCGGAAAGTTGATAACTTCAATCACGTCTCCCAGTCTCCCTAGTATTACATACTATCCCCAAATGACCACCACAACAACAATGCCATCAAGATTCCAATCAAAATTCAATCAAACATCCTTTATCTCGTTCGCCCAAAAAAAAAAAAAAAATGCGAAACAATCACAAACTAATCATAAATTCTTTGGTCATCAGCAAAAGAGTGGAGAGAAGAAGAAAAAAAAAAATAAAAAGTAATAATAATTCTCCACCATCAAACTGTCAATTAACGTCAAACTTTTGACATGTGCAGCAACTTCTAAATTGGAAATATGACAGCCTGCCTGCTGCCATTGGACACGATTTCTTCTTCTAAACACAACTTTTGTACTTTTGTTGGGGAAACTTGCGAAATTCCGCAACCACTTCACCCGTCCATGTGTCACATCTTCATGATGTTAACACTGCTGCTGCTGCTAGTACTGCCGCCGCCGATGCCGGTGGTAAGAGATGGCGATGGTGTGTTGATGGCGATGGTGATGATGATGATTACATCACTTGGTTTCAGTGGTTTCACACTGAATCCGACCCAACCTACCGCACCACATGACACTATGTATGCGATGGTAATTTGATTTAAAGGCAGCTAATGAGATTAACACATTCTGCTGCGCCTCTTTATCCCCGACACACCACCGCGCACCGTCAGGAATGTGATCTCCTTGCACACACACACACACACATTACCATCGAGCAGCAATTAGAAACTAATGCAGGGCCCGACTATTACAACTTCTAATTTAATATTTAAATTTATGATTGTGTCATTTTAATAAACCATCAAATCAATTATACAATGCCCGCCGCCACATTCGTCGCCATCACCATCATTCGTTGTCGTGTCGTCGTCGTCATCGTCATCGTCATCGTCGTCGTTGTTGTGGTATCAAAAACCTCAGTTATGAACCACCACGAACACGACAAACCGCGTGGCGGATTTGCGGGTTTGGTAAGTCTGATGGCTTGGAATGTACACGAGTTGTACTGATAAATTGCCATCCATCAAATTAAATTTTAATTAAGCGCTGCTGGGTCGTCCTCGCAATATGGCTTGGGGGTGGCAGCTAAATCGTGGTAAACTTTGAGAGATACTCACAAAAGGATGACAGTGCATCTGCTTAGGTGGGGTTTAAGAACTTCTGTTGACTTGGATTAAGTGAGATGGATGCATCGTGGGAAAGATTCCTATGACCACTGATTATGCCGTGAAACTTTGGGAGTACTCCCATTAAACTGATGCCGAGTGTTGGGAGTGTACGCAAACTTCACGGAGTTGATTGAGGCAACTTCATGGGATGTCATTGGCACATTAGAGTTAGGCTGAAGTGAGTATTAAATTAAAAGTTTAGTCAAGAAAGAGCAGGTGGTACCAAAGGGTTAAATAAAGTTCAGTTTGTGTTCCTCTTTAAGTTGTGAGTGATTGTTAAAATAGTGTTCCAACTAATTGAAGTTACTACAACTGAGCTTGATAATTTGAAAGAGTAGTTAGATGTTTAAAATGAAGTAGCTTCGTGAACCAAATGGGCAATTGGTTGGCTTACAAAAACCAACTTCACTGGTGACTGGTAATAGTAGAGGTCGATAGAATTGGTTGAATGGTGTGGCTTTCCTCTAAGCTTACGTTTGATTATTCTTTCAGTAGATGCAATTGACTCAGTGTCATGAATATGATTTCGAGGTGATCGTAGCTACCATCTCGAAGTTTTAGAATATCGTTCCATCCCTGGAAGGTTGTCGAAATAGGATCATGTAGATGACTGTTCAAGAAGCACTTTAGCATTTTACTATAGCTCAGCAATCGTTCATTAAGTAGTCTGCTATGAGAAACCTCTCCTTGGGTAGGGTAAGTTAAGTTAGTTAAGTAAGTTATGCGGAGATATGTGGAGATTGCACTTTAGCTCCTAAAGAAGTTCACATAGTCAAACCTCGAAATATTCTTAGTGAATTGCAAAATATTAGATATTAGACTACAACCATTCCTATGACATCGACACTCAAACTGTGTAATTTCGAGTAAAAGTCAGGGCACTGACAGAGAGCAGCAAATAGGTTCCATAATGATGCTCCATGTGACGACTATATATGCTGTATTCTGTGATAAGTCCTTCAATGATTCCTACTCAGATTGCCAAAACATTTGGTTGTTCTACAATAAACAAAATGGGTTTAATGTCGTAGTGTCAGATTCTCTTTTTTCCAGCTCTTAGCAAATCATATATAGCTTTCAAAGCATCACCACAAAAAGTACGCATGTCATCAATGTTCAAAAGTTCAGTAGTCGAAGATCGAACAAAGAATTCTGGTTGTAGCCACAAGTGGTACAAGTAATTCAGATGTATACCCCTTTATAGTTTGACAAGTATAGAACTGACAGATTAAAAGGTCGATCATGGCCACCTTCGTACTACAGACTTGGGAGTGGAAATATGTCCAATTGTACCACAAAGACTCCTTGATTTCTGTTAGAAATACATCATCTGTACATCTGTACATCAGAGAGAGTTCTCTTGGCTAACAGAAGAATGATATTCAGTGAGGAGATCCTCAGAGATACATTCTTAGTCCTATCTTCTTGTTTTTATTTGTGTCGATAGTGCATTTGATATACTCTGCCCGGAATGGCTCCTATAATTCCAACAGTCCTTGGGTTGAAACAATTATTTTTGAAGAGATTGTTAATCAACCAAAAAATTGTTTAAACAGTTTCTGGATCGTATAATGGCTTTCAAGTTTTTAGTGCCCTTTGTGCCATTTTTTGACAATTAACTTCATTGTATAGGCTATAGGCTATAGGTACGTATCTACAACTCTATTTGTAGTCTTTTTGGTGCTTTTAGTCCCTTTAATCTATGGCCACTTTCGCTTGATATCTTGCCAGGGTGCAGTGCTTTTCAAACGCAGCTTGCCCTTTCTCTATTCGAATACATACGTTCCAACTAATTCTCAATTCTCGCATTTCAGTAGAAATGCTTCTTCCATTTTTCAGCTGATTTTCACTGTGTATCTAAAAACTCTATCTGACTCTCAACTCATGTAGAGTCACAATGATGACACTACCATACGTTGATATAACCTTTTTCATTGACAGCTAAGCGCGACAACATGTGAGTCATAACCCCTATGGTATCACAATGGATCTACATTGATCTATGCCTGACGGCTGTGTCGTTTTTTCCTGTCAACCCATTAACCTGAGACACGACGGCAGCGGCGTTCACCTTCATTCAGTACCACCTTCAATGTTATTACCATTCAAAGGATTCTGGGAAAAATTCCAATTCCAACAAATATTCTATTTTTAACTCCCGTAACCCAACATAAACAATTTACCTTAATTTCAGTCTCAAATTGAATTCCACAAGAATTTCGTACTCAATATACATTCTCCCTGAAGAGACCGAAGTTCTGTGGAACTTCAACTAAATATAAATCCTTTTCACTTCTCGCATTAACATCTCGTTTTCTTCTCACTGGCAGTGTGTACCTTTTTATTTTTATTTTTTTTCTTGTCCTGATTCCTTGAGTAAGCTTAATTTATTCCCAAAGGTCAAACGCAAACCCGACGTCATCGACGCCATTATCATCATCTCTATCTATATTCGTGAAATGAGAAAAAGAATTTCGAAGTAAACGCAGATATTCGATAAATTGTTGGCTTCTCATCCGCGTGTGTGTGAGTGTGCGAGTCTGTCGGCGTGTGTATAAGTTTGGGATTCAAAGAGAATCCCACCGACAGCAGGAAACATGATTTATAGAAATTTGTTCATAAATTTGCACCAACTGTCGATAAGAGGAGCAAACGAAATCTTCAACATGGCTGAACGGGAAATGTTTATTCGCAAAAGGGAAACACGAGAGTGAAAGGCCAACCTTGGAATTTGGCTCTACACATCGCCGCCGCCTTCTACGTATGTATTGGATATTTCCCTTTTGGCTTATGGCGGTGGGGGGGTAGTGTGAGAACGAAAGGACGAGAGGTAGTTAGATTTGGGTTTACTGCCCTAAAACTGACTTTTGACACCTACTTTTTGACCGAGTGATACTTATCGAGGATTTTTCCTTCTGTAGCAGATCCTTTTTGCTCTCTCAGTTTTTTATAGGGCACCATAAAATGGCCTTAAGGATTTCTGCTTTTTTTCTTTGTTTTGTTTTGTTTCTTTTGCCTGTTCTTGTTAACATGAAAGGAAATACAATTTTCTAGTCTGAACGATAGAAGGATTTCTGAACACGTTTATCCTTATGAGGGGGGAAATGCTGTTGTTTCATAGAGGTAAACATAATAACATTCAATTGGAAGTTGGTAGCTTAGGCCATTAGTAGGTTTTGGGTAGGTATAGTATGGCTAACAAGGAAGGATAGTCGTGTTTGGGTAGACTGTGTGATGCTGGCAATGTTTGAGGCTACTTTCTGTTTGGATTGAGTACTTTAGGGCTCAAGTAGATCTATAGTTCTTCATTTACTCCGATATCAACTCTTGAAGTGCATTGAGATCATTTCTTTGAAGCTAAACCTGCTTTATCTACAGCGGGCGTTTTTTATATCGGCCAGTAAAACTAGAAGAATGGGTGAAAATAAACAGCCTTGCGGGATGCCCCTTTGTATTAAGGAATATAAAATACTTTAGTGGAATATGCTGTCGGATGTTGCTTGATGATGTACAAAAAGCAACTGAAAGGCTGTGGTGAGCTTTTTTCTTAGCTGGACTATTGCCCTTAAATTAATCGACTAAGCGACGAGACACGAGATACGGCTGTTCTAGCCAAAACCTTAGACGAAATCGAGTGCAACCTCTTAAGCATGACATTTCTTTTTAGGTATCTTGACATGTGTTCCTTGTAAGCATTGGTTAGGCCGTTCATATTTTTCCTAGATTTTAACTAGCACCACATAAAATATTGTTGCAGATACTTGAGAGGGCAGGGCATGACGTTACCATTCCAGCAGTAATTTGATAGATTTCAGTGGATTTGTTGTGTTTATCTATTTCGTAGAACAATGTGACTGCCATTGAATGATTCTCCTTTCATTTGCTACCTACTCTATCCCGTCTAAAGTCTAGTCGTGACAATGTTGTATAATGTCATCAAAAATTATGTTCCATAATAGTGATGCCAGTGATACACCATCACTCCCTTTGCATTTCTTTAAGCAATAGTCGATGTTGTACAGTACAGATCTGCCTTTATTGATATATCAGTTCTGTCTGTGGTTGGAGAAGAATTAACTCAGTCTTGCTGCTGTTAATTTTAAGTTCCTACTTGAGGTCGCATTCCAAAAAGACGGTAACAAAGTTCTGGTTACTGTTGAATCAAATGATTAATCTGCTACGAATAAACTGAACAGTATCGGTCCGAGCTTTCAACGCTGAGGCACTCCATCGTTGATTGATTTTTAAAGACAAATATAAACGATAGGAAATTCTGAATGGTGCTTACTAGATAGTTAGAGAAATCAATTGAATAAGCTTGAATTTGTCCTAAGCCAGTTGGTCATGGTAACTCATGTATCTGTGGCTGATGTTTCTTTCACAACTAAGATTTTTTGCATGATAAGCAAATTACTTCATAGCACCACTCTCGATCTGGAGCGCCATTCTTTTAGTAACCATTCCTAGGCCAAATTCATTAAACCACAAATATGTATTTTTCAAAATCTGACGCACTTTACAAAATCTTGAGATCTAAAGCTTGCAAATACTTATCGTAAACTTCGATTATATGTACCTACATATGGCAATGTTCATGTATGCTACCATATATCCTTCAATCCATCAATTTGGTTGGATGCATCCTTTTTTTTTTCTTTTATCGAAGGGTTCTTGTTTTGTTTCCCTCGTATTGAAGGCAAGATGATTGTTTGAGAACCATTTAGCCGCTGGGCTTGATTTTACCCTTTTGTAGAAATTTTGCCTATGCCTCCATTCCAGTAGCCACCCACACACGATATGGATGAGTTCCCACATTTAACCCATCGCCAGTTGGACTAGTCTATGTACATGTGTATATTTTTCATTTTATCGATACATACTCCTCTCCGCACCCACGCAACTTCTTAAGCAATTTCCTTTTATGTATTTTTTTTTGTTGGTATTTTTGAATGTTCCTTCCTCCTTCACCTAATCCCCGACCTTATCCTTCTATTAATGAGATTAAGAGGGAGGGAAGACAAGGAAAAAAAATGATTCCCGTAAAATGAGCAGAAACGTCAAAATGACGACTCCCTCAATGGAAATAAAAATTAATGAAAGTTTTCTTTTTGTTTTTTTTTTTTTTCAAACGACTCCCACAGAACGTTGGCCGCCTGGTAGCGTAGCAGGAGAGGTAAATTGGAATACTTTCGGGAAAGTTGAACTGTTCCTCATTTTCAAGGAACTTCAAATGAATTCCAACCGGTCGGAGCGGCTAAGGTGAAGGGCTTGTGTGTGTGGGAGTGATGTTTTTTAATTCCATGTTGTACCATTTAATTAAAGCGTGGTGGAGTTGTGTAGTATATCCTTCGTTCGCCTCCTCTCCCACTAGACTAGAGAGTTTTCTCCCACGGAATATATAAAAGAATCCACATCCTCCTTCATACTCGGATATGCAAGGAATTCATTGACAGAGAATGTGCGGGGATACGACGACATCGACGACATGTTATCGATTTGAATTTCATTTTTAGATTTCAAGGTTTGTTTATTGATTTTAAATTTATTTCATTTGAAAGCTTTCGCTTTTTGCTTTGAACGCAAGACAAGCGGTGGGGCAACTGATGCCGTTGAACCTTATAAATTACGCATATACCTATGTATGTGCATAAATGATGAAAATGGAAATAATTTTCTTCGATGTGAAGGAGGCGAGGCTGGTCTCAACTCTCATACATATGAGTAATCGATGAGTATGCACTCTTTTGCGAGTCTTCAATTGAAGATTTATTCTGTATCTATGCGCATCCATTCAGTTAAGTGGTGGGTACTACATCGACTTGTGTATTCTTGGAATAATTCGTATGCTTGTGTATGAGTTGGGGGGGTCTGGGTCTGGAGATAATCAAAATCATCGAAGATGTAAATTTTGGATAATTTTAGAGCTTCAAGCATTGAAATAACTTCCCAGCAGAGTGTGAGATAGATTATGAATGAAGACGTTGTTGCTTGGTTCGTTGTTTAGGTGACCTATTTGCTGGAGATTGGGTATTTTGCATAATTTAGTTCTTGGGAAGTTGAATATTTTGGATTTCGCTACATTAGAGTTATGAATAATGAATGCCTGGGATTATTATTTTATTTGCGAAAAGGAGCTATTACCCAGAACTTCCGTTTTGTTATAAAAAAAAAATCAATTTAACCAACAAGAATACAGCTTGTGGCGGTGGAACTTGCCTAATTCTAAAGTTTATCAAGAAGTACATATATGTATAGGGATGTATATACTTTTCAGAAGCCATACATACATATATATTTATTTATATATGGCAGCCAGGGAAGTCAGTAAAACAAATTTGCTGCCTTCGTGCTGTGTAGTCATACTTTATATACAGGATCTAGTGAAGTATTTAGTACCTTTTTTTTCGCAGATATCAACTTAACGTATGTATGTATCCACGTATTGTGGAGGAAGCCCTAAATAGCTTTAAAGATACAATTAGTGCGGTCAATGCTAGTACAATGCCCGTACAATATCTGCTTTAATACAATCTTTAAATGACATAACGGACATAGCTACTACTTGCTAACGTACATATATAGTGGTCCTTGCGAGATAGTTTAAGTAGCAAAGGCTGTCTCTGTCTATTTACTGAGTTTTAAATGAGGCTCTTCCTGGTCTGATTAGTATCTAACACTACTATAATTCCCCCTGATTGCGCAAACCACTATCCCACACAAAATTTACATATTTTAATCTAAACAATTTAAATGGAATTCCAATTTAAAGCGACCAGATCTAGTATCCGAAATGGCTTGAGTTTCGTAAAATATTAAATTCCCATAAAACTTAATTTGATGGTTCTCCATTGGGTTTGTGAAATTCACCATGAAACCGCCATTCTGTACAAAAAATATGTACGTACATCCTTTCTCTCTTCTGCTCCTGGCGCAAATTAAACAATTAAATGCAACAATTTATTATTCTAAACAAATTCCCGCGGACAAATTCCCCCGCCATCACTCCCGCTCACATATTAGTCCAGTGAAGTGCGATTTATCCCCATGTTTTTTTTGTTTTTTTTTGTGCAACTATTCCACCGAATGGCATATCATCCTGTCTGTGTGCTCGGTGATATGGATGTGTGTTATCCTTTTCAATTGGGATTCGCGTTCGTTTTTTGCCGTCCAATGGTTGATTTTTATTAATGGCAGCGAATAACTCGTTTAATTGAAATTTGTGTTTTTTTTTTGTTTTTATTTTCAATTTTCATTTTTTACGAGTAAAAAAGGAATGTGGGAGCGGGTTCCCATTTAGACCCACTTTCGCTTGATGAAAGAAGGAGGAAAAATAAAAAAAAAAAAAAAATGCCAAACAAATCGAAAAACAGTCAGCGACTGACGGATTGTAGATCTCCCTCTCGGCCACAGTTGAGAGAACAAATTTACAGAAAAAAAAGTGTTTTTTTTTTCAAATTAAATAAATCCCACCAACAACAACAAAAATTACCAGGATCACACGAAAACGGGCGAAACTAGGGCGGGGTAGATAAAAATGCATTTTATTCGATTTAATTTGTTCATATGATGCGCGTCATTGCAATTAAAAATGGAAGGGTGGGTTGTACTTTTTTTAAAAACAAAAACAAAAAACCATGTCCTTCTGAGAGGAGAAAGACCAACCAGCAAGCCACCCACACGACAGACATACTAGCTACACCCACTTTAATATGAACCGTACCGCATCGCCTCCTCTTGATAGTCGCTGCCGTAGCCGCCGCCGACAGTTTTAATCGCTCTCTGGAATGGAGAAAATAATGACTTTTATTGGATTTTTGTGGAGAGCAATTATAATTGAATTAAGTTTTCCGTTTGGTGTGTGTGTGTGTATGTGTGTTTGTATGTTTGTATGTTTGCATATTTGTGTGTTTGCCATGAGTGTGTTTCGACGACGTGCTTCCCAGGCGCTGCTGCTGACGTCGAACGCACATACGGCAAAGGGGCTTCGTGTCCTTTTACTTCAATTTAATTGGACTTGTTACGATTTGGCCCGTGCAGTGTGCGATGTACTTAGCCCCCGAGGGGATGGGGTGGATGAGGTGGTTAATGTCTCGCTGACAGAACGAATGGAATCACTGGAGTAATCCGTTTGGCCGGTATTAAGGGTAATGCCTTGGGAAGCGCGTGTATAAATCTCTGTTTTGTGTGTTGGGCAATTAAATTTTTTAGTGAACGGCGGCGCGCGCGGGGTGGTATTAGTGAGCTAAATTGTACTGTAATATGCACTGGGTGAAGGCATTCATTCAATTAGCTCTGATATATGATGTAACCCCGTTTCAAATGGTTTTGAAGGCGGTTATCCGGTCGGGGAGTTTTATCAAAGGGGTTTATTACGGCACGTTAGCTAAATGATTTTGACAGCCAAGGGTACTTACTAGTAATTGTGTATAACTTGCGTAAATTGTCACGCTTTGAGCATTCGAATATACAATTAGCTTTTGAGAGTATTCAAGGTTCAAAGGAGTATCAGAATTAAAGCGGAGAATGTATTCATAAATGATTATGTACTTTCGAAAAGAGGTGAATCTACAAAGCTCCGAGATTAAAGTAGACATTTGTTGATTTTGCTCTTAAATAGCTGAAGGTTGAATGCTTCTGAAAATATATCTGTTACTATTCGTCCTGTAACAAAACTACAAAATTTAAGTTAGAGACCTTGCGATTGTTAAATAGATAGGGTCATCGGTGATCCGATGGACAGAGATTCTTGGAAGCATCTTTCGCGGTAGTATCTGTTGCATAGATATAAAGTCTGCTGTCATTCTTCGACAGTATGAAGTATCTTTCCATTTCGTGATATCTAGGTATGCTTTTTGGTGGATGCTCAAGTTCTCCACGATTTGTTCCAATATGAAATTTGAAATGCACCCCCCTCATCTGTTTCGGTTGTAGAAACCCCACTTGAGACAGCAAGTTTTACCTATAATCCTCGTACTGTTGCAGTTAATGTGGGTAATGACAATATGCACAATGTGGGACAACTCACTGCATCATTTGACAGAGTTTGGCATCAATCTATACCAACTAAAATGCGTATATTTGTCATCGATAAATTTCCTTCAAGTTCGAAGTTGTTTTGGATGGTGTCTAGGCTGTAAACCACCACTGGTGTACCACAAGGTTTCGTTTTGAGTCCTACTCTCTTAATTTTTTTATAAATGATGCATCTTCTGCTACTTGTAATCAAATACATTTCTTCACTCTCAGCTACTTTTAATCGCTTCAAGATTCTTCGGCCATAGGAACTGGAACGGTAGCGTAGGTACTTTGAATGCATTAAATTCCGGCCTAAATAGTATATTAAAATGCTTAAGCCAATCTTAAACCATACGCTTTCATCAATGAATCGTACTTGCGTCGCGATCGTACTGGTATTTCGAAATCTTTAGGATTGCTCAAACAGTAGAGTAAGTTCTTCAAGCTCCTATTGGGTCCTGAGCTGAATAGTCATAAGATCCTGACAGAAACCATAATCTCCGATCCGGACGTTGTCATCTGAGAGACCGTGGTCTATTCAATTTTAAAAATATACAGAAAAGCTACAATTTGCCAGGAACGGATCGTTGCGCTATTCTTCTTCTCGATAGCATTTTCTTATTGCAAAGCTTAGGATCTGTTGCGCCCTTTATGTACAGTGTATTAGCCTATTTTCGTCCGAAGTTCTGAAGAATTCACTTTAGAAAATGGTTTTTATTTATTATATGCCAAGCTAACTGTAAGTCGGTCCATTATACTATCCTGCCTTATTCTATCAATATTTTTACTTAGTTGCTTACGAGTTACGAACAACTACGAGGTTACTGGCATCATTTTTTTGTACTTACCAACAATAATAGTGCTTCCCTGCACACATTTTTAACTTTTTTTTTAAAATGTTGTTCTGCTCCTTAAAAGTGAGGCGGTTTGAAACTTGGATAAGGTTTGTTTCTGCAAGTACCTTAGGTGGCGGTTATGGAAATCCTGTAGCCCTGCTTATTTTAATCTTCTCGGCAGAAGTCTTGGTTGGTTACTACAGCTTTTCTTCTTTTATCGGCCATGTTTCCTTCAGTCCTAAAAAAAAGTGGGCGTGGCATACTATAATTTAAGATTAAGATACAATAATAACGTCGAACATTTGTATAGTGCCATCCATCCATCCATATAGTGTCATTCAATAGAAAAACGAAGCATTTTTAAGAAAAGTGGTGATATTTTTATTTTTATCTAAAGTACAAATTCTGAGGTTATTAATGGAACACAATATCTGCCACATGTCCGCCACGGCTCTACCTACAAATAGTCATTCTTTTGATAACATTTTTCATAATTTTTTTCCAATATCCCGGCTGTATTTCTTTTAGTGTATGAATCGAATCGTTGGTGGACTATTGGCGTAGACTTTATCTTTAACATAGTCCGAAAGGGTCTAATGGTGTTGAGTCGCACGGTCTCGGTAGCCAATTGAAATCTCCATTTCGAAAAATCACACGTCCAGGAAATTTGTTACCCAATAGAGCCCATTGTTCTTACGAAATTTACGGAAAGTTTCTGCGATATTTTCACCGTTTTTGTAGTGAATTTGCACTATTTCAAAATGTTGTGCGAATGTGTATCGATCCATATTTAATAACCTCCCTATTTTTACTTATTAAAAGTCATCGCAATTATAGTTGAATGTTGACAGTTCATCAATGGCGCAAAATTTAAAATGACACCTCTTGTTGGATGACCCTTTATGTAGATGTTAGTTGCAAATTATCATCAACATCGGTTTTGTAATGAAAACGCCCCCAGAAAGTGGGCGTGGCCACATATGATGTATGGACCAATTGTAGATAATTTGAATACCTAAATATTTGGTCTTAATAATTTTTTTCTATTTCTAGTAAAAATTTTAAGTTTTTAAAAAGTATACGTGCTAATGTTTTTTCTTGGAGTCCACTTTTATTACATATTATAAATTTCAAATATTTTTACACTTGTACTGAAGTACCTGAGCTCTTGTTAAGCTCTATCATGATTCCAGCTTTTACTTTCTTTCTCTATGTCAGAATCTTTATCTAGCTAAAAGCGACCCATCCGTTCAAATTTGTAAAATATAATAGTTCAACTCATGTTTACATCGATATTCACAGGAATCGACCTAACCTACATCGCAATACCATTCAATCATAATACCAATAAAATCCACGCTAACCAAATAAAATCCCCTGGCAATCGGAATGAGTTGAATTAATCTAAAATTGGCAGTTCTGTCATTAAGTCATGGTCGACTTTGAATACGGCTGTTACTCTCTACGCGGTTACTGTGTCGATGTCAGTGTATCAACTGGTCCACCACTGTACCACTTTGTCACCATAAATAAAATTTCATACACTACCAACCAGTGCCAGTACTAAATAACCAAGACAACCTTCAAAAGTTTTGTCCCGAACAAAAGTTCACATTTACCCACTTTACTGATGCGCTTACATTGTGGACCATGACTAAATGAATGGCATTTCATTAAAGACCATTACAAGCAGCGCTCCACCACTGTGGTCCTTTCGGTGACCCATTTATATGAGGAAACATTATCCTGCGGGGGATGTCTAGTGACAGATAAATTTCAAGTCCAAAAAATGGACAGGCTCCATGTGCGATACTACATACATAAATCGTCCTTTAAGTGTCATACGCAGGAGGGGTGGGTCATACCTACTCACTGCCAACTTTCATCAAAATGAAAGGATATATGCGAGTACGAGTGTATGCTTAAACTTTATTATTATAGCCTCTTCAAATAAATATTTAGTTTATTGCAAAAAACCAGTAAAACAAAAAAAAAACACAGGATATCATGACGGACGTAAGCAAAAGTGCATTCATCCACAAAAACCAAAAAAAAAACGACTATCCAGGCGCAAATATATTTACTTACTTATTTTTTGTATTTACGGAATGAAAAAAAAAAAAGAAGAGAAATACAATAATAATCCAGATGAGAACAATAAATTTCACCCACCCTCTCATCGCAAGGATATGAAATATCCTGATGATGATGATGATACTGCTGCTGTTGCTGCTGCAGCTCACGCCGAGAACAAAGCACTCGGTATTACAAAACACAACAAAATGAGAAAAGTTTTTAACGCTGAGTTGGCGTTTCGAAAATACAAAACAAAACAAAAAAAACAACAAAAACTGAAGAAGAAAAGGAGGCCGGAGTACCGTAGATTGGGGCGAACAAAGGACCGAAGAATTAAAAAAAAAAATCATTAAGGATAATTCACCATATGTACACATAGTCAGGGTTGTATGTACCAGAGAGGGATGGGTTTCAGGGCAATCAACTCCTGGGGGGCGTTAATAACTAAATCAAATAGTCTCTCTTTGTTAGGATCCCATTCGAAGTCCTATGGATATGCTATAAGCTCTGGAACGGTCTTTATAATTTGATGCAATTACTTGGCATTTTGTAGTTGTTTTCATAAACTTGGCTGTGTTAAGAAACTACGATTTTCCAACACTTATTTCGCAGGGTTTTGTAAAATGTGATTTCATAGCAAAGTCCACAACCAAATCGATCAAGTTTCTAAGTGCTAGCAAAGCTAACAACCGATGCGCTATTGATAGACATTTTACTTCGTAAACTCACGAAGCCACCTGACTTCTCGGTTACATTTTCTAAGTCTGTTCATTATACTATCCTACCTTATTTTACCAATATCCTTAGTTGGGCGATTTCGAACCCTATGGCGGGTAACGAGCAACTGTGTACTAAATTATTGGCATCATTCACCCTTTACCAACCATGTTTCAAACCTCCGTCCTATATTGGTAAAATGGTTTGCGACTTGGGTAAAATTTGTTGATCTTAAGACTTTAGGTGATACTCAAGCTAATTCGGTTATCCTGCTGTACTTTTGATGGTAGACCATTAGCACAGTTACTCCTTGCTTATTTACGTTAATCGTCCTTAATCGGCCACGTTTCAAGCTTTGTATGACGACTCCCCCATACAAAGGGAAATTGGTTTGAAATTTTGGTGAATTGGAAGCCGATGTGGCTATGGCTTTGCCTTACATCGACTTTATTGTTCAAACATTAAGATAGCGTACTGAATCTTCTTCTGTCGATAGTGCTGTAAAAAGAAAAGTGGTTTGAACCTCGGGAACTTTATTAGTTTAGGCCCAATTGTAACCCATCCATTACTCAGTTCCGCTCCTGCACATTAACCAGGAAAAAGCAATTTTCAAACGTACGCACAAAAATTTTCATCCGCATAATCCTGTCAATTTTTCAATGATGATAATAATCCTAAGGGAAGAATGAAAAAAGGATGAAACAGCAAGCAGGAGCTTCGAAGTCCTTTTCCCTTTCGCGCACTCCCTTGTAGAACAAACACTTGAATGATTAATCAATAAAAAAAAAATTACCTCCTTTGAGTTCAGTGATCCTTCCTTTTGTATTTTTCATTCTCTCTCGACTGTTTTCAACCTCTCATCCCACAACTCTAACCGATTAAAGGCAGCTCACTCCATTTTAGATGAAACGAAGGAAACTTTCCTTTTATATCCCTTTTTTGGAGATGCTGTCAATATACATTTTGTTATTAATCGTTATTAACATTCTAAGGCTATGACAAGGCATCTTGTACGGATGGTGGGGGGCTATTCGTACAGCAAAAGGTGGTTATTCAACAAATACCATAGGGTTTTATAGTCTTATGGTCTTATGGTCGGTTCCAGGCTTGATTTCATTGTCGTCATCGTAGACAGATGTCATGTAAATAAAAAAAAAAACAAGCAAACCCTGGGATCTGCTTCGTTTATGGTTTACAAGAGTGCCAGGATAATTGCTCTGAGGATGTTCATTGGAAAAGTTTTTGGCTCCGAAACAACAACAAACAACAAATAAAAAAATTGTTTTAATTGAATTTTCCAGATTATATTCAAGTGTCTGAGAAGGATTCTAGAATTTGTTATTTCCAACCGATTAAAGTGAGAATTTAAATATTTACTATGCGTGGGGGTGTGGGGTGTGTTTGGCGTTGGTGTTGGACTGTAACTTTTGGTGTAGTGAACTTAAATTAATTGGAAAATTAATTTCAATTGGATGGTTTGGTTTTATTTGGAATTACTAAAGCAGAGCACTGGTACCACCCCTCGGCTGGGCTTAATTGCAGCTCTTTTGCTCATAATCATGACTTTTGTGTTTGTTTTGGAAAGAGAGGTTTTGACGGTTTTTATTGGTTGAATTGAAGATAAATGATGCGGGCTTTTGATTAATTCGATGAAAAACTGTTTCTGAGGTTTGATTGGCATTAGCGTGGCAATTGTTTCAAATTGTCGGCGGTTTTTTATTTTTATTTTGACTATACAATTAGAAATGTGACATAAAAAATTGATTGAGTGTTTGAGGTGGGGTTGGTTTGCCATTGAGGGGGTGAGTCCTGCTTTTCTCGCATTATAATTGGAATAGCAGTAGTTTTTCATTTTACACGAACAATACGAATGGTTGTGAGAGGTCAGGCCCTGAGTCCCATGGACCTGAGGCGCCATTTGTTAGCTTTAGTTTCCAGAGTATCGTACGTTTTAAATAGATAGGTATAGCTATCCAATGCCTCGGAAAAATGACACGCTTTATCCCATTAGGTCAGTAATATATCTTTGTACGATGCTATGCCAAAGTGTTGAAGCAATCAAGATTAAATCCTTTTAATTACAGAATAGTTCCGCGACAGACTGTACACAACAATAAGCAAATTCTGTCAGGTTTTGATACATATGAAGTAGTCTGTAAGGTAGTGTGTATTTTAAAAAAAAAAAGGAGTTCCACCTACCTAAATTACTTACTTATTCTATAGTTTTATTAAATATCTTTCTTAATATTTGAATTGCTAAAGTTTTGTTTTTTCTTTTCTTTCAGGTAAGTGTCAAGTCGCATAACTCCAAAAAAAATAATTTTATATGTGAGTATTAAATGTTTTCTGTATCTAAAGCGGGAAAACGTTCTTCAATCTCGAATATTTTTATACCATTGCATTCTATTTCTTACGTGTCTTGTATGGTCTAGATACGCTTGGTCTTACTAAAGCTTAAAGCTGACGACTACACTCGTAGAACAGCACTGACTGCATGTTTGAGCAAAATAGTAGCAAATTTGTTTTTACAAAGTTTGTGTAGAATATACCGCTGCTACCCCATTCTGGATTCATTCTGCATTCAGTGCTATGCTTTTATGAACCATACTGTATTTTTTTAGATTTCTTAGAAAATTGTCGACTATCTCCAGTCCAGCAATGTTCATTTCAGGGTCGTTTTGGGTTCTTGTTATTTAGACCCAAAATCTTTCGTGATAGCAAACAGATATCATCACCATAGTCCAGTTGTTTCACGTCTTACATCCAATGATTACCACCAGAAACAGAAATGGTGAATGTATGCAACCCTGATGTATCCCACTTTCGAGTTCAAAGTTTCTATACTCACTCCCTACTATTGTATCGGACATGGCCTTGGAATGTTTCTTCAGCGCAAAGCCTTTTGAAAAAAGGCAGATGTAGCGAATTTTTTGTCTTTGAAAATTCCTGAGAGTAAGCCTTGGTGATCGACATACATATATGTATGTAAAGATGTGATAGAAAAAATGCGGCACTAGGATGTAATGAGGCGCTATGTCACTACTTTTAGCAAAAAGCATTTCTCCGTTGAACTATATATGTACATACATATATTACTGATAATTCAGTGTATTTAATCGTAGTGCTAAGTTGGATTTAGTAGGATTAGATACTTTTGTCATCGAAGTGGATTTGCGTATCATATACCACATGCTACCTTTCATTCTACTCAGTCGACATAGTACAAGTTCCTATTTTCAAATATATTTTTGAGTGACTAACTCTCCTTCCTGAACACCTTGACTTTATCTACTTTCTTTCAGCAGGAGACATTTGTTTCTTTCTCAGAATATACTAGTATCTTTGTCTACTCTTTTTGTAGCAAACTCTCCTAAAAGAAAACAGTGCAAGTCACAGCGTCCAACCTTGTGTAATTCCAACGTAAAAGTTCAAATTCTTGTTTTTATTTTTGTTGCATAATGTTATTGCTTCGTTCAATAATAATAAATCACTTGCATCTGCTCATGTCATGACCAGCAATCACGTTCTGTGTATATCCTCCACTTTGAGTGTCAATCAATTCCATCACTAATGCATGTCTACATCGAGAGTCTACTCATATCCGGTCCAACTAATTACGCACTCCATTTCGAAATGGATTCATCAGGGAAATGTATATTTCACTCAAAATGCATATTTCATGCTAATTTCCTCGCGAAAACGATTTATTTTCCTAAAACCGAGTTTTTTTTTCTCCCTCTGCCTCCCTCTCTGGGTTTGTTTTGTTTTCGAAAATCTCCGGTACTTCTAAATTGGTTGCGATTAATAGCCAACTCATACCATTCACCAGCAATAACCAATTAAGCCATAATAATCATAAACAAAATTGGCTAGGTCCGACTGCTCCACCTCCAACAGTAGCCTATGAAGGACGAAAAAAAAAAATAGAAAACCTAACATTGTCCACAAAAGGATCATTAGACACATTCCTATGGGAGAGGACAGCAAAATCTGTCCCTGGGTAAACGATGTGGCGTGGCAACGTTGATTACAATTGACAATGATACCGACCACCCGACCGACTGCTAATGACAGGCATTTTGAAAATTTCCAAAGGAATCGATGACCGGGCGGCCGCTTAAGCGCTCACCACCCCCTGAACGAAACAATTACCCACGAACCTGAACTATTCATATTCCCTTCAATTGTTTGCCGAATGGAATTGCATACACACCGCTCTCTGGATTGGATGCACTTTTGTGTACCACCAGTGGATACGGATATATGCACAGGAATGCATCCTTGCCCGCCCACCATCCGCAAATATTGCATGGCAGCATATTATTTGCTCCTGTTCACATCTCTCTAATCAGGAGGCCCGACCCAGGAGTGTGTATCCATGTTTGTATGAGAGGGAGAGGGGGTATTTGGGGTGTGCTCCTACTGTGCTGATGATAGATGATGATGTTGGGGTGGCGCCTAGCACAGGGTACGAGTACGGTGCTTGGAAGGATATGAATGCATCTGACTGTGCGGCAATGGTGAGCATCCTTTTTTTTTTTTTTTTTTAGTTTTTTGTTTGCTTTCCTTGTTTTGTTGGGTGAATTATTTCAATTCACGAGGAATGGGGAAAATAAAATGAAAAATGTTTTTCCAGCGGGAGTGCGGCGGCAGCAGGCCGGGCAGGAGCACGGAACGGAGCACGAGATATGAGAAATGTGCGCTTCGATGAACTTTCATTTTGCTGAAATTGTTTTGAGCGAAATATAATTTTACCATTTTTGCATTATTATAGTTTTGCGTAATTATTTTTGAAAAAGCCACGCGAACGGATTGCCACGCACGAGGAACGAAAGTGATGCAATTTGGTTTGCTATTAAGGAGTTGTCCCGAAATATTTGCGGTGCGATGCGGATGTTATTAAATGAGACTGGGGTGTGGGAGATTACGTAATTTTAGTTGCATGTGCTTGAGAGATAGTAGTCTAAGGTTTCTGGACAACTCTATAGGTGGAACAACTTACATATGATGCATTGCACCCACGTCCACGCTTACATAATTGTATGTTGGTTTGGTTAGAGCATAAGCAGGTGTTACACCCGGACTGATTCCATACTGCGGCATTAGACATTGTTTCTCTTTTATAGCGATTGTAGCTTACTTTTTTCTAATTCGGCCATCCAGTTCGAATAAGGTTCTACCGCCAATGTCAACCGCAGATCCTAAATAGAGAACTCATTGAAATACCCTGTCTTAGGGGTTACATTGGTGGTAAGCTGCAAAAGTCTCGAACTCTATCGATACTGATGCTGCACCTTAATAAGATCCCAGATCTAAATTCGACACATTACTTTCTAGTGATCCACAGCGACCAGTGTCTAGCCCTTATCATCAGTTCGTTGGTGACCCTGTTGAACCTCTTTGCTGCCTCCTCGGTGTGTGATGGTACCAGGCCAAGTTGAAGCCAATTTCCGCTTTCTCATGTAATGGAAATAGAACTTGGGTCTTGTCTTCAACGCTGAGAAAGCCCCCTATCTGCTAAATTCTTGAAGATTGAAACCTTCTGGGAGTATGTTTCCTGGTAGCACCGCGTTCACACCATGCAAATAAAGAAGATGCATCACTTTTCGAGTCGTTTTTGAAAAAGAAATAAAACAGGTGAAAGAGCAGATCCCTGCGGATCCCTAGCATCGATAAAAATATATCTGAAGACACCGGCGATCATAACCGAAAGTAAATTGTTGTGGTAAACCCTAGGAAGTTAATATGCCTTTGTCCAGCACAACCGCTCTTGATTCTTCATTGTTGTTCGATGCCTGACGTCCTTAGGTTTTTTAACATTGCTCAGTACGTCCTCCTTTGTTCAGCACCTACGAAAACCTTATCTCCGGTCGCTTAGTTGTTTGTCGCTCTACGTTCATTATTTCAGCGTTATTAACTTGTCTTGAATGCATGGATTGTCCTGCCATGAGGGAACAGTTTCATGGCAGATACTTCCTTCCTTTTCTTGGGAATCGATCCCAATCCCAAATTCAGCGCAATGGTGAAGTTTTCTACCATGGTCAGTTAGTTTCCTGTTTGCCAAACCAAATTTTCTGTTATCACCAATTCCTCGAAGCTGGTGCTGAGATTTGAAGACTCTTTTCAGGACAGTAACGTTGACTTTTGACCATCATCCATATCTTCATGCATCTTATTGAATTTACGATTGTATCCTTTGCCCTATTACCACTTTTCGAAAATAGGACTGAGTATGTGTCGAGGTATTAATTTTCCCCAAATGGACTCAGCTTTATTGCCCTGTATTGTCCAGGACTCAGTACCACACAAGTAGAACTGGTCGGATGAGCGTTATGTCGACTATCATTATGGTCTGTTGGTGAATGAATTGTTAAACCAGTTGCTTGGGTAAACTAAGGATTTGCTCTAAAGTGCCATCTGGGTAATCCATATGCAACCTGCAGTAGTTTTGACCTAGGGAGACCGAGAGATATATATTCGTGACAACATGTGTTTTATTAAAGCCATTATCTGGATGTAAAAACCGCAACTTCATAGTAACTGGCCAAACTTGGCAGACAATCGGGTTCTTGTACTGAACCTGTAGTACTTCTAGTTTATAACGACAGACTGTCATGCATGCACACTATATTATCTGACCGACACTATCTTCCACAAAATGGTCCTTCGAGCTCTGTGGGCTACCAAAACATATTGCTTTTTGAGATTACATCTCCATAGATTCAAAATATGTTTCCCTATTCCTTATTTCCTTGTCAATACAATCCTCTTTAATTTCCCCTAAATAAACCACAAACTCTCGACTTCAGTGTCAATTGAAAGACAAACCTCAACATCCTGCAAAATCATTCTACTGCCACCCTTGTCAATCAACTGAGTATATTCCCATGATTGATCCACTTTGGTGTGCCTTCTATGTCCATATTTTTCCATCTCAAACAGACGATTTGCAAAAAAACAGGAAAAAAAATCTTTTCTTCCTTCAACTGTCATAAAAAATTCATTCCCAACCACTCCAGGTCAATTTGTTCCCATAATTTCGTCAACTAAAAGCTGCCGTCGAAGGGTCTACTACGTTCGTTAAAAAAAAAAGATTTCCAAAGTGCAAACAAAATTAAAAAAAAAAAAGAAACTCTCCTGTCATTCGGGTTTTCAAAGTTTGATTTTCCTGCCCCCAAACGACAGACCCGGCCGCATGTGATATTCTCATTCCCATCATCAATTAACTTGAACGTTACCCAAGTCCTCGCTGGAGTATGCACGTGTGTCTCAATTGCCGGGTGCACCTCATCTGTGGGTGGTTTGTGTCTGTACCTGCTTGTGTTGGAGGGACAAAGTGAAAAGTCATCACACCTGGGATGGATCCATATCAGAAATTGGTGTCCATCCTGTAGGATGGATTTTACGAAGTGGAACGACATAAGCCATCATCGTCTCTACTCCATTGAGATGATCATCGTCATCATCGTAGTCACTATCACACATACTCGCCATCCGAATCAGCACCTCTCCATCCACCATCCCTTTCAATGAGGCTAATGCATGAAAATATTCAATTAAGGGGATGAATGCATAACGCAGGCTGGTTTCGTACCGTTTTTCATCCGGAGAACATGTGTTTGCTTTGTGCAGCCAAAGGACGAACTTTTGGTCATGGCGATGGGTAAATGAATGGTATTGACAGTCTTTGGTTGGGAAAACATACTCGAGAGTCCTTGGAGTTTCGGTACATACATCCATATATATATATGAATGTGTATGTGTTTGTGGACAAAAAATGAATTTTTTCATCGCAAATGTGTCAAATATTTACCCACATTTGTCATATTAATTTGGGTGAGCTTCCATATTCTCAGGAGGGATAATCAGAGTGAATCCTTTATTTTTTTCCTTCTCCCCCTGTCAACGAGGTGGTTTGGTGGCATTGTGACATGTTTGAATGAGGGGGCAGTTCAAAATTTATCGCTTTATTTGGTGGACAGTCGAATGCATTTAATTGAGGGATGGAGTTCCACAGAGTTACGCTGTAGGACCTATACTCTTATGTGTACTGTTTTAAAGCACTCTTCTGAGGGAAACTTGGCAATGGCAGTGTATCTACAGTTCTTTTTGTGGATGCCAAAACTTTCTTATTGGGAAGAGTTATAAGATCTAAGACTACACTCAGTTGTAGTAGTTGACCGTGCGTCGTCGTTGCAAAAGTTTGAGATAGGATCATATTGAACGTCATGTCCTGGTGTTCTCTGTTTATTCTTGTCTCGTTTCATTTAAATATTATTTAATCCAAGAAAGCCGAATCCAATTGCTTTCAAGAAAATTCCATCATGAATGGATGAGTGGGCCGCTCCCAAGTGAACATTATCAAAATATTCGTGTAATCCTTTTCGCATACGAAAATATTTCTTCGACAACTCCGCCGAAATTCTGAATCCTCTCTCAAGACATTCGCAGATGGCAGAGTATAACCCACTGTCTCAGAGATACATATATATATGCATCCAAAGAGTTTTGCATTAGAGACTGCACACAATCCATCGCACAGAGTTTACTGATAAGGATAAAACAGATGAATATCCTTTGCATATCCTTGTTTTCATACACCCATACAGCACAGTTTCTATTCATCGTCACAGGCGTGGTTGGAGAGAAGAAGATCACGAATGCCTGCGCCTTTTCCTTTGTTATGTTTTAATTTTAGAATTTCGTCTTTTTTTTTTCTTTATTCTCTTCCTTATATCCTGTTTCTTCATACCACACCATACCATACCATGTCGCCATTTTTCATTTGATTTTATCCTTACGCTTCGCAATTTATCCGAAGTGAATATTGAAGTTTTGTGCAAAATCAAATGTTAGTACAGGATCTTCTGGGAGTAAAGTAGTATATGAGAATGCGATTGGAAGAGCGAGCCCGAAGAACAAGGATATATAGAGAAAAGGATTTAAAAGATTTCCAGTCACAAGAAAGGGAATCTTTTATTTTTTAATAAAAACGATAATATTGTGAAAAGTTGGGAACAATCTATTTGGAGAGAGGATTAGTTGTGCTGTACGACAATGCCTTGGCTTTTATTCCTTGATGTGCACGCCCACACATTCATATATATATGTATGTATAGCTATGTGTATAGAAGACGAAATCAAGGGATTATGTGAAAGAGAGAAGGTAGTCGATGCGAAAGAAAAGGATGTGAGGCTCTGGCAGTACAGTGATTTTTCATCATCATCTTACTCTGGTGGATGGTTATCAAAGAAGTCCTTTAAGAAGAACCTTAAGGTTTGTGTTGTCAGGATGATGTCAGTGTAAATCGGTGGAAGGAGAGATACGATGAGGAATTCTTATTGAAAAGAATTCAATTAGAATCCTGTTCGGATTGTGTATTCTTCTTGGATGGTGGTGATAGTAGTATTAAGGGACATCCAGTGCTTAAAGGTTAAATATTGTAACTTGTGTTCAATGGGTGGAAAATGTCCTTTCAGGTATTATGTTATGAGAATAGTACCTTTCCCAAGCATGTGTCAGGATGTCGATGATTTGTGGTCAAGAGAGTTGTTCTGATTCATTCAATTGTAAAAAAAGGGGGGCATGTTGAAGATGTTCTATGGAATGCGGAGTGATATATGTATGTAAGTCAGGGAGTTTGTGGTAGGCTTTAGTTAAGTCATAGCAGTGACTAGTCTATTGGTACAAGTGTTCAACATCACATGAGATGTTATAAACACAATCGCATCAGCTGAGTTAAGTCAATACTTTTGTTCATCTTACTGATCATGTAGACATTTGAGGCAACAATGCAATCAGGTTGAATGTAGTATTGTATTCAAGATAAACAGGCATGATACCGACGTTGAACTACATATTTTATACTCGCTTAGATACTTCAGTCATCCGTACAAGCGGAATTTTCTGTAGAGTCAGGGCCTAGGACTAAATTTTCCTGCAGCTTGCTCACGGAATAGAAGCAATCAGCAGTGCCATGTCATCGAGCTGAAAGAGCACTCAACTGTTGTGAAAAGATGTTATTCATCTTCACTACACAGAGTAGTGTCCGGAAACAGAGCACATACTTTTCCACAGGTACTTGGAGATTGCTCCAGGATGCAAGGATAGCCTAACTGTCTGTCATTGGCTATAAACAACATTATGGTCGAATTAAAATTGGGTATCTGCCGTTCACTACCAAAACTAATCTATATGCCTAAACTCCTCTCGAATTTGACTATTTACCCCACATGGAGTAACCACGCACCCTGCACACCCTGTACCCGACATTTTTGCTACTTAGCACACCTATTCGCGTAGTGAAGAGTATTCCACACAATTTGATACCTAAATGAACGAAATCCATCACTAATTTCGTTTCGTACGAAGGCATCAATCGTCTACCAAATTTCGTTACATCAACTTTTCTAATCTACACTCCTGCCGACAGTTCGAATTATAAGTCCATACGCAGCTCGGACGCATTATTTTCAAATGGGTTTCAACTCCAGAAATGTATCCACAACTCTCTGATGCTGGACCCTAAGCTAAGTCATCATCCTTCCTATAGAGATACAAAAGATCTTTCAGAATGCAGTGACCGAAGTATGGCCTATGGGGGTACTTCTTCGATGTAACTTCTCAAACTCTGGTAGGGACTGAATGTTCCACCACGTAGGTCGTTGATAGTTCAACAAATTATCAGTTTTTCATCCAATAGATACACATATATGAGTATAGCACCCTTTCAACCAATTTTTTTTTTGTCGATTAGGGTCCTCAAGACTCTAAAACTTCCTGTTTTAAATAATTGAGATTTTAATTCCTTTCATTTGTGTTATCCTTACCTACGGTTGGCTAACGATAACATAATAATTTTTTATCGTCTTGCTTGTCCAAGTCCAGTACCATTTTTAATTAGTTTCACAAATCCAATTACATTTTACCCCCATCTCTTGGTGTGTAGTCCTTCCAAATCATCTGGTAATCATATTAAGTGCTAAAATTACACTCCAAAGAAAATAAACTCAATTTGTGACAGCAATGCGGCAAAAAGCCTAATTCTTGTTCAGTGCCATTCCCCACTTAGGACAAAAGGACAAGTGGGTGATGTCTATAAATTTTCCATCATCCAATTTCGCCGCTCATTAAAAGTACGAATCAAACAATACCAACAGCTTCTTTCCGTATCCTGTGTATCTGCACGCTTTTTCCCGCCTCCACCCGGTCTATGGAGATGCCTTCAACTAATTTAATTATGAAAATAAGTTTTCTCCTTTCGGGAGGGAAAACTTGTAGCATCTCAAGAGCAGCAACGAATGAAACATCTTCAAGTCTTGCAACTGCGGAAAAGAGAAACTTTTTTTGTTTTTGTTTTGTACTCTTGTCTTTGGTTGCGTTTCGTCCTTACACAAATTGCGTCACTAATGAACCGCTGATAGGTTAAACAATAGTAGTCCTGAAAAAAAAAAAAAAAAATTAATACTGTATCCTTTGAATTATTTGAGTTTTCTGTGGAAACTCGCATGGAACATGAAACTTTCGTTTTTTTATTTTTTGTGATTTTTAATGAAGCCGAAAACTGATTTTAATTGAGGAGCTCATTAGGAGACACAAAATGGCAGAGAAGTGTCCCTGTGAGTGGTGAAAGAATTCCACTGAGAGGTTTTTCATTTCGTTAAACGACTTTGCACCGCCTACACACCCCCCCATACACACTTGGAACGTCGCACATGAGTTGCTTTATGGGACGCTGACGGTTTTTGTGTTATTTGATCCAACTGAGCATCCTTGAATCCTTAGACAAGTGTCAAATCAATTTGTTTTAATTGCATGTGTTCCTTGGGGTTTTCTTGTATCATCTTCCTTGGTTGACTTTTTCTTTTTCATTTTTTTTTTTTACTTAAATTGTGAAGTTTAGATTTTTGTTTCTTTGCATTGGTCCTTATTGTCCTTTCGTGATAAGTTTTCTCTTTGTCTTGGGAACTTTTTTAACTTTGTTTTAGGCAGCTTCATTCCTGACATCATTAAAAGACATTTTTTTTGCTGTCATAGTCTGGTTAAAACTTTTTGGTTTTTGTGTCATTAGAGCCTTTCAGTTTTTTTTTTGTTTCTACCAGCCCTTTGAAACCCTTTTTCATGGCCAACACCGCTCGGTAATTGTCGACATATAATTCCATGAGAATACCTGGGCTGTGCCAAAAATATCTCACACATAGCGAGTTGTAATGCCGTCAAATCTGATGCATCTTTCATGGTCGTACTGACTTTAAACACTTTGCAACATAGCCCGTTCGAATGTCTGATTTTTTATAGCTCTATTGATTCCGACATTAAAACATGCACCATGAGTAGCCTAAGATTAATGAAGCTGGAGGCTACTTGGTTCCTCCTGCATGTGTACATTTTTGTACGTATAGTCCACATGTGCATTATGGAATACCAACTCAAACTCGAATCGAATGGATTTTTCTTAAAAGTTTATACCTTGTAATGATTAGAGCAAGCTGTGGAGTAGCCTGTTTCTTGACTCTAAGCAAACACTCCACTGCTGCTAGTTATTATCGAACCATTTTGTGGCATAAGCTGATGTACCACAAGGCAGTTATTTAGGGCCGAATCTGTTTATTTTTCCCTGATGATGCGGTTGCCATTATAAAGTAAAGTGGCATTCTTTATGTACAGTGCTTACATGAAATCTAAAAATCTTTTGCCTCTCTTCCACTTTTTATATTTGCTTGAGATACATCCTGGATACCTTTCCTCTTGAATCCCCTATGTTAGTTCTATTATCTTTGAAAGTAGACTGGCTTAACATTGAGTTTTTGTAACGAATGACGGACTAATATCTCCATTATTCAGCTATCTAATGCCACAGTATTTGAGCCGCCTTTCTCACTCTTTGGAAAAATCCTTTTTTTCACATTCATAGAGCTACTGTCTTATATTTTCTTTACACTAATGGAAGGGACCTACTTGTTAATGCCGTTTCCGAAGGGCAATTTGAGAAGCTTTTTCATGACAGTTATACTCTCAGATGTTTGTCAGACTCCAGCGACAGTAGCTTTATAAAATGTTGTGCAGGATGAGATACATGTACGTAAGCACTAAATGATTTCGTATACATCTCTCTTTTTTTTTAAGATTCATTATCTATAGGTATAGTAGGTGCCACTAATTTACCGCCACAGAGCCATCCCCTTTGCGCCACTCAATTATAAATTTGCATACACTTAAAATGTTGTTCAGTTTTCCTGCGTCACTAGGACTCGTCCAAATTATACATTTTTCCCACTGTCTGCCAGTCCTTATCTTTCATTCTCCCACTCACAGTGTGTCATTCATTAAAATTATATCTTTGAGTGCGCGTACCAGGAGAAAATTCCCTCAATTATCACATAATCACGAAAATAGGTTTCATCGCGTGAAGGTATGACAACCCCCCACCCATCGCCCCATAACATAACCATTACCCCCACCCAAAAAAGAGCCATTATGTCATTGGGAATAAGTGCTGAATGTGGTAGTGTCGACAGTGGCATCTGCTAACGCACAGGTGCCGCAGTCCTTTAAAGTGCAAGTATACAATCTAAAGTATCTTCATCGCGGTACGCAATCAACTGTAAACATTTAGGGTTATGGTTGAGATCCTTTCACACATACCAAGTAATTTTCGGGACTAAATCAAAAGTTTAGACCCCAACGCTTCTCCGCCCAAGATGTGATGATTATTCAAATCATAATTCAATCAAAATTCATCTCTCATTCAGCACATTTCCACCCCATTACAGTTATGACACATACCTCAGGATGGATTCCGAACCACCGAAATCGAAATCCTTGTTTGCATAGTTATTAATCAAAGTAAATGCAGTGCAATTGCTGCAAATAGTACGACTTTGTGTGTGAGTATCCTTTTGCTGGTTGAACCAAGTTGAGCCTGCCGCTCGTTATTTATGTTTTGTGCATAACTGTACAAATATTCAAATTCAATTGAGAGAAATTTCTACTTTGTGCAAAAGGATATTAATTCTATCGCTTCAAGGGTATGTACTCAAAGACTTTAGATATTTCTATAACCGCTGTTTAGTATGGTTATCATCAATGGAACTCTGTTTTGTTTGAGTTGTAGTCATATACAGAGCGTTCCATTGAGGTGGTCTCTCTTGTCGAGGGGGTTTAATTGGAAATGGATGGAGAATATGTATCTTGAAATGATCTTGTTCACTTTTTTGTATCCTTTTTTGGTTTGTCAACCTCAAGTTAACACTTCATAGAGCCTTGCCTGGGCCGTTTCAATGGAAAATATTTGTCTTGCTCTGTAGAGCACGATTTTGAGATATTCTCTGTTTAAATAGAGATTCTGTAAACTGTAGGTATTGGTTGAGTGAAAAACAAATTTTTCGGGTTAAAGGATATTTTGTGAATAGAGAGGAATACGAGTATCTGGCAGATTGGTATTGAGGGTAATTGTTATTTATTGGTTGAGATGGGATCGTATTGATTTATTTGGTGTCTTTGACGTAGTTTATTCAATAAGCTTGACGTTATGTAAGGTCAGTAGTGTGAGAATTAGGTTGGGTGAAAGGAAATATCTTTATATTTAGGTTTTCAATAAACTTTGTAGCCATGATGACAGTGTATCGTTTCTTTATGAACTTTCTGAAGAGTTCTATGTAATCTTTAGTGACAAAGGTTTGGTTTTTATTCTTTGTCACAAGGCCAACATGGGTCGATCTACCGAAGTTTAATTTTCATCGGATAGCATACCATGGCCGGCGATTACTCCTTTGAGAGTGGATAAATAGGAGGTTAGGGTTGAAATCTTTCAGTTGTGGATTGGTCATAAGTTCCTCGTTACAATAGAAGTAGTAAGAGAATTCCTTTTAGAAGACATGTTTCTGTACTAGTCCTCATTCTAAAGATTGCAAGCCAGCTGTACTGTTTCTTGAACATCAAGAACATTAAACTCTCTGCAACATTACTTGTCCTTGTACCATTTGCACAAAATAAAATTCTCAGATAGTGATATAAGCCGGCTATGTGGAGACCAACAAGAAACAGCAGAACATGTTCTTTGCGTATGTCCAGGAACCTTCACTTGCAGCTGTACTCTGTCAGTCCAGTAAAAATTCAGAACCTGTAACCTAAAGTTTAAGAGAAGTTTATTCAGGACCTCAATATAACTTCTGGTTAAATCATATAGGCTAGTGGAAAAGATTCTTATAGGTTGCAGTGTTCATAAAGGGCTTCAGGCTAGCATAAGTATCTAGATAGTTTAGGCGGCTTCCATTGCCAGAGCCTAAACAAGATTTCATCTGGAGATTAATCGGATAGTACTACGGTGCTTGTTACCTTCTATATGTTCACTACATGTAAGATTGTCTGTACAAGATGTATCGCCACAATATGTATGTATCTATTATGTGAGAAGTAACATAAGTTAAGAGAGTTTGTGTCTCTTTCATGTACAAAAACAGTATCTAATTCTCAACGCTTTATGACATAGTACTTCCATTAAGAGACGACAAAGATTTAATCCCTAATCTCTCAGCTAAGACTTGGATTTTCCCCCAAAACGAAAATCCACGTTATTGTCTGGCGAAGCTTAAGAAATTTTACAGAAATTTTAAGATCAGCTTTGTACACTATTCTAGGGCAAGATTGATAGTCCGTATCTTATAAAAAAAAAAAACTGATTATTTTCAAAAGAGCTTACCCACAGAGTTCCTTCATCACTCATTTTCTGTTGAATGTTTCTCCCACCATTAACTTCAAACGAAATCACTCGTCCAAACCGTCAATAAGCCACAGAATACGACGCTTTTTTTTTGTTCCTTAAATTCCCTCTCGTTGTTTTTGCAGACTTTACCATTAATCGTTTTAATCACGTCTTTCATGTTCACTCACAGAGATATCCATACACCAGAAGCAGTAGTACCACCACCCCAATGGAGCTCCTGCTCTACTATGCTACTGAATGGAATTGTTATTCTTATCCGTGGATTTTTGCCATTTAATCTCTGCGTCTTCTTTCGTCTGGGGCGCGCGACGAGAGTTCATTCTGTCAGACATGTTGAATTCATTGAAAAAGGGAAAATTTAACATTTTCTCTGTTTGTTCTCGAATACACAAAGAACAAGAATAAGACGAAGAAGAATAGAATGAATGGCAAACTCACAAAATGTGAAACCCTAATCCTTTTGTGTGGGACCGTCCATGCAATCTTCGCACAAAACCAAAAAAAAAAAAAATAGAATGCGAAGTACGAGTATTTTCCCACAGAGAAAGAGAAAAGTTTTCCATTCTTTTACTGATTTTTTTCGTATTTTTCGCTTTCGTGTTATCACCCATTGAATACTTGACATTTGCATTTAGTTTCTTTGAGTTTGAGTTTCTTTTTTTTTGTTCTCTCTCTCTGGCTAGCGTGGCAGAAAGAAAAGAGTCAAGAAAACAAAAATGACATGAATTGATTTAAAAGCCCCAATGCATTGCAAAAGGGTTTTTTTTTTTACGAAAATGCACAGTAACGGAAGGATTTTATACATATGTGTGTGGGTTTCGTAACCCATAAGGATGAACAATTCACAATATATTCCTAGAAGACAAGGTTGTGAGAAAGGACCACCATGCTACTTTAAAAAAATGCAAATGTAGTTACTTATTTAAGTACTTTCTACCTCGAGTATCTACAGCTTGTAGTTTGTCTCAAATAACCAAAAAAAGAAATTAAGTATGTCCTTTTCGAATAATATTCACTATCGGGACAAAACAAGTAGGGATACCTACTAAACCCCTTCTTTTTTTCTAGTCGGTGATAGATACTCCGAGAAACGTAGCTTGATTTAGTCACCCTGATTTATGGCAACTATTAGTGACCTGCGTGCATCTGTTTGGAAAGAAATATCAGTGTTGGCAAATGCATTGACAGTAAATCGATTCTCATATGGTAAAGGACTTGAAAGTGTCCGAGGGGCCCTAAGTCCAATTCAATCTACATGACAATCCGCCTTCCGAAAGGTTTTCAGAAATTACAAAAAAAGGCCAATGAGTTTCTTTAAAGGCAACTACCTTAGTATATCCGCCTTTCTGCTGAAAACTCTGGAAAGGGTGAATGATATCCATCTGCGGCAGAGCATCAATCCAATGATATCTGAGTCCCAACATGCGTACTGCGAAGGTAAATCAGTCGAAACATTGCAAAATTGATAACAGATGACTGACAGTGGCGCCAGTTGTTTTAAAGCCTCTTTGCAGTGATCCAGTTATCACTCCTCGATCCTTCATCTATTTAACTTCTGTGAAGGTTCAATCTGAGTATCTCCCTCCACCTCACAGATCACTGTGGCCTTTTTCAAGCGAAAATCAAGGAAGCTGGTTCAAATGTAATGCAATTTTTCAATGATATTAGCATTAGTCCCAGGGATCGTGCCCTTGCACGGCAGAAGGCGCTCCTTTGTCGCAGATGGCGGACCAGGTCAACATTCACTTCTGTTGGGAGACAGGATATAGAGACATTTCGGGAAACTGCACGGATGACGCGATTACCAAAAATGATACCACTTTCAGTATTCTCCCCTCGTTACATGTAAACATTTGCTAAAGGTGGACGCCTTAAGAAGGATCAACCGCAGATAGGAAAATGGCTCGATGTGTCATAAATCAAGGGAGATCTGACCGATCCATAAGAAACATAGTGATGAGCTGCTTGTTTGCCAGGTATTATTAACTTGACCTAATGATTGACTTGTTCGCAGATAGGGATCTGTCATACCAAGGAATAGGGACAACGTTTTTGAGGAAAAGATACAGCAGAAGTGTAAAAATTGTTGAAATCTGCCCACTCTCATAACTTCACTATTTTACATGAAATCGAAAAATTTTGTTAAGACCAAATTTTAAGACAATCATATTGTCTACAATTCACCTATACATTGTATTTAGCCACGCCCACTTTTTGGAGGCGTTTTAGAAAAAAAAACGGATATTGATTAACCTTTTTATGTACATAACATCTTCAAACTTTCGAAATTATGGTTATAATTCGAGAGAAAAATGCATTATGCCACGCCCACTTTATTAGAGCTGCATATAAAGTAGGATAGGGTATGTAGTTTTTCTGTATATTTCTTTTAATTTCTGGTAGAATGTGAGAAAAAGGAAATTTTTAGAAACCATGTCTGAATTTTCACTACAAAACACTGGCAGCACAGCACTGTCCACCTGAGATTGTTCACCTTTCAAGTAGGGCTTTACAATTTACAACTCCAGACAACCACTTGTACTGGTACAAGTAAATAATAATTAGTCACATTTCTGAAACACCATCTGTTCCACCAATCCCGAATGTCAGTCAAACAGTAACACCTCATACAATGATACCATATACAAACAATCCTTATCAATAACCACACCCACATTCCAACCGAATGTAATCTCCAACATCAGTGGACAATTTACATTTACAATTATTTATTAATTAATTTTCAAGTAAAACCATAATTATCATGTGCGCAATTGACATTAAATTTGCAATTGACAAGAGAAACAGTGCTATGCCACATCAGTTGCAGCAGCACTACTACCAAAAAGGACACTTAATGAATGCGTGAATTAATTTCCTTTTTTGTTTTTTTGTTTTTTGTGTTGTACTTGTTTGCTGATGAATTGCATATCCGGCGAGAACAATTTAAGAGCAGAATGCATTTAAATAACATGTTTAAGTAGTAAACACAGTAAATTATAGTGCAATTGGGCAGGAAAGATAAATATGTTGAATTGTTTAATTTAATGAAATTGATTGCAAATGCAAGTGGATTTATGGATATGCTGATTAAAAAGAAGGATACTCGTGTGCAGATTGCTATGAAGTCATAGCAGAAGTTATTATCGTTGTGAAGGAGATGTGTAAACTTTGAGGAGAGTCAACCACATAAATCAAGTTGTGGCTATAATAATTGTAATGAAGCAGATGGTAAAGGAGTGGACATAAAAAACCGAATTTCGTGCACATAATGGTTTATAAAAGTCAAAAGTGGTGACAAAATGAAATAAGAAACTTGTAAAATCAACTTATTGGACATCCATGGTAAACTATTAGTTTAAAAAATGTTTGTTTTAATTTAAAGAAGTGCAACTATGAAACCGTGGAAAAAGGACTGAAAATTGGTTGTTTGTTAGTTTTAAGTCAGGCTCTAGATGGTCGAATTGTCACCTAGCAATTTACCTACATAGTTGTATTAGTAAAGAGCATATCGAGGTGCACCGATGTACATATGTAGGTTTCAAAGCAGAAGTGTCACCTACAACCACTTAAATACTACCTTTTAGATGTTGCAGTGATGGTGAGCTAGTCGTATATACATATACTTTAGCTTTCAAACAACCGCAAAAAGGAGGCCAAAGGACTTAAGTCAAAGGTCTTGTAGGGCGACCTAGCTATATTGGAAAATGATTGTAAAAGCGTCAGAACTTTCGTAGCTTGCTTTTCAAAAACTACAATACAGTGAAGGCATTGCTCTTAAGCCGAGTTTCAAATTTGAAAAAAAAAAATGTTCTACGGCGATGATGAATTCCAATGATCAGCAACTTATGTTGAAGCTACTCTGACCTTAGTCTTTCTTCATGACATTGCTTCAATACGAATTTTATGGCTACAGTCTTGCTGATTTCGTCTCAGATTTGCTGAGACTTAACAGTGGGATTTAATGTTGTGCCCGAAGCTGTGCTAATAAGATCTGAAGTATCCATGGCTTATGTACGACCTAGGTTAAGTAAAAGTTTAGCTCTCCCTTATGACGGCTGGCTGTGCCCATCTGCCTTTGGAAGTGGATTCCTATCTTCGCTGCTACTCGATTAGACTGATCGGCCTTGGTTGTGACCAGAAATCGTTTGATGTTCTTGCTATAATATTTTCTTGGCTTTATACTTCTCTTAGACTTCATTTGCCAAAATGTCAATTGTCTCTACGGTGGCCACAACAGATGTCAAATGTACAGTGCATTAGTCCTGCATACCACCTTTGTATTCCTTTTGTAGATCTAAACTTTTAAGGATTCTGATCAGATTTGAGATTCATAGATGATTATTTATGCTGCCACTCTTGTTAGAACCAATCTTCTTCCACATTTTGGTCTAAGGATACTTGGCATTGTACATGCAAATGCGCAATATTGCGAATGTTTTTTTAACATAGTATGTACATAGATATGACTTCAACTTCATATGTCACAGAATCCTTCCATGGTGAATGTATTCGTTCTACAGTACCTGCATTTATGGTTGACAACTTGACTTTCTTGAACTTGATTTTGGCCTGCCGAAATCACTTGTGGGCTTTAAAAGGCGTGACTGTAGAGTAGAAATTTTGTAGCGATTTTCCTTTTGCCGGACCACAGTTTGACTAATTCATCCATCACTATAACGTGGCTTGCAAGTAATATAGTTTCAACGTTAATCGTCATCCTCAGGGCCCTTAGTTCTATTGCATAGATTCTAGTGCTATGGTTATACCCTTCCTACCTTTTTTCGCTGGAAAGACACTATTCGGACTAGTGCCTTGTGTTTTTAAAAACAAGATTTAGGATCTCTTGAGTGTAAGTCTTCTATTCCTCTCTCTTAAGGATACGAGCCGTGTAGACTTGATTGATGTCTACAGATCTTATAGTCATTGTGAGGACTGTCATTTCAGGTTCCTTTGGGTTTGCGAATAAGTTAGAGACATCAGCAGAATCACACTTTCTCGATCATGTTATGACAATTATACTCTCGAATGTTTGGCAGATGTTCCCAAGAGGTGAAACCGTATAAGAAATATTTCCTGTTTTCTGAGATTTGAACCCTCTTCGTTTCGAATATACGTTTAGCCCGGACATCACATATGAAATAAATTGAAATCGTAGCTAATTGTAAAACCATAATCTATTGTGGGTCACTAGCAAAGTCACCAACTGCTTCCATTAGACCTTGCTTCTGGAAGCGGCAGGTCTAATTGTCCTAAAAAAAGTAGCACATCAACGGAGCATCCTTGGATTCTTGGAATCAGTACCTGAAAAACCGTCAAATTCACAACACACGGCCTTATAATATCGTTCTCTCGGCTATATCCGAGAAGAAGCACAATCAAACAATGCATAGTCTTTACATATGGGTAACAATTTTGAAAATATCCTTTCCCATCGTTGGGGCATCGAAGACCACTTTCCGGAATACAGTAGCGTTTTCCAGACGAGGCGAAAAACCCTTTTGGAAAGTTGGGGCGCCCTAATTGAAGAACCCTTTATCAGTCAGATTTGGCTAGTCTAGTCATAGGTTGTCTAACTTTGTCAATGTCGATTTCAAAAGTGCAAAATGTGCAATGAAGATGAAAAATCAGTTAACGCATATCTACGTATGTAGATATATATAGTTTTACTTCCTCGTACCACCGCACCCGGTGATATGAATAGTAAGGACGAGGAAATTGCAAAAGATGTACATACTTGTGGCCGTAGTGTCTCGATCATATGTGTTCAACAATCTATAAACCCAACTTGTATACTGCACTCGGGAATAAATCGTTTTTCAAGGCAAATTAGAGGTAGATTCCCTTATGTTACATCGGGCTTATAAAAGTAAATCCTTATTTACTCAGGTAGAAGTAATAACAGGTCTGGTGTATCACATTAAAATCCTCAAGTATAGAGATCCCAATGACAAGAACTCTGCAGTCCTTGGTACTGTCTAGGCCTCCGCCACTTAAGAAAAAAATTGGATTGAAAACTCTTTCCAGGACATGTATGTACATACATATGTACATATGTATCTAGGTAGAAGAATTTTTAAGTAAAAGCCGCAAGATGGTGTGAAAGCCAAACGCAATAAGCATTGAAAGATTTATTTAAGGAAGGGATTTCTTCGTGAAGTGAACAAGGGATACCTTTTCACCCTAACCCTAAACAATCGCCTCGAAATTTTACTGCTTCTTGCACCCAAAATATGAATAGACAAAAGTTATATGTTGTCCCTGCAATACGTTCCACATAATAGGACAAAACTAGTGCTCATAAATTGCATGTCACTACCAGAAGATACATTGATTAATACATTCCCGAACACATCCTGTTTCTCTCAATAAAAATAACAATCCAATAATGAACTCTAATAATGAACTCAACTGATGACGAGAGTAAATTACACGCACATACAGTATCCAAGTAAATAACAATTAATATTAATTGAGTAGCATTTCGTGTCGGAAACTTAATCTGGCCACCGCACTTCAGTCAGTTAGTCACACCAGCTAAAACCACCACCGAGACCATCGAAGACCGCCGAGATGCAATTTAATATAAAACGTCCCCGTTCAGTCGAAAAAGTTATAACTCCCAGTGTGTCCCATTAGTTTCTATTGGGCAATATAATACATTTCATCGGTCATTAATGGACTCCCGACTCTGACTCCGATTCCGACTCTGACGGGTCTCTAGTTGTGGGTCTCCGACGCCGCCGCCGCCAAATTACATAAATTATGACGACATAACCTTGGTTTATGTTAAAAGTTGACTCATTACCATTGTACAGTAATTTGCGACCGAAAATTATTATCATTCAATACTCATGGTTGTGGTGGTGTAAATGGCGGTCCAATGTGGCACGACTTGATGTGTTAGTTTATGAGCAACGTTGCATGCTCGAGACCGAGTTAAGTAGTAACACATATACTCGTAGTCCTGTAGTTGGAATGATGTTTATGACTTTTAGTGCGGGTTATTGCCGCAAGAATGTACAGATACGTACATACGTATGGAGTAGGATTACTTGTGGTGAACGCACACACTCGTGCTCAAGAGCTATAACAGTGTAGCGCAGGAGCGCATAGTTGTAAACGGCTAATAAGCGCAGCACAGGAAAGCCGGATTACGTACTCTTTCTCTTTTTTTTTTTGCTTTTAATGTGAGCTATTAAATTAGTGTTTAACGACTGAATGGCCAGCGCTATTGTTCAGCGAGTAATGAAGTAATCTTGGGCAAGTGATGGCTAGTTCTGGCCTGCATGGTGGAATTGAGTGATATCATAAGTGTCTGGAGGATGAGCTTGACGGGTGGGCGTAAGATCGTAATTCATTTCATTGCAAAAAAAAAGATAGCATTCGAATGGTAAAGATTTTTGAAAAGCTGTGAGGTCTATAAACTCGTCACTTTGGAACCTTAAAAAAAGTTTTATTATGTAGCGTCCTTGATGTGCTTCAGATGCGCCATTCGCGCCTTACTTGAAGTATGATACAATAAGTCATTGAAAAGTCAAAAAATTAGCTAACGGCAGCAGTGGTTTGCTGAATTCGTAGTCGCTTCTCGCTGGATGATGGATGGATAGATGGTTTGAAGTAAACTATTTACAGCCTTGCTGAGATGTTTAAATCTGGGAACTTGTTTAGGAAAGTTCTGTCTATAGGCAAAGCTAAGGGATTCCTTGAGATTGGAGCAAAATTCTAGAGGAATATCGCTATCTACATTGACAATCAATCTGTGGTAAAGGCGCTAGAGTCTTACTTACCTCACAGAATCTGAAATAGTCAGAATTGCACACTTCATCTTTTTGAAGATTGTGACATCTGCGATCATTGCTGTCTCCACAGCCACTAAGTATTTCCGAAAGTGAAACGCAGGACTACGATATTCCGTACCAAGTTTGGTCGTATGCTGGTATCATAATGGGAACTCAAAAACTCGCCTAAACTCGCTTATTATATCCCAAGCCACAGAATACCATCATACATACATAATATTATAGAAACTCCATCAAATATGTGGTCTCTGCTGCGATGTAGTTTTCAGAATACCAATATACATAATATTCTGGGTCCTAATGCAGATTCCTGTGGAACTCCATCAAATATGTGGTATCGATGTCGAAGAGTAGAAACCTTTTCTCAACATTGCACCATGGATTGACCATATCCTGTCCATCTTCTGCCTTGAAAAGCTTCTTTAAAGGTTGTAATTGTCCTCCATATAGCATCTGCCGTAGAACGAGCTATCATGAATACATATTGTTGGTTTGAGAGTTCCCTGGCTCCATCAACTGTCAGTAGGTTGCACATGATTCTTTCATATGGGACGGTATAACGAATCTTCATCTAGAAGTTTGTTCCCTTTAGGGAACCAGGCTGCACTAGACGTTGCACAAATGGTTCTGAGTTTCTTTTGATGGCTAGCCTTAGGACCTTTTTTGTTATGCCATCCAATCCAGAGGCCATTATTGTTGGGTAACGAACTGGGATGATGTTCGAAGATGCATAAAATCTGTTGCTATACATTCATTTAAGCTTAACTCGCTTGAAGTATATTTGGTGTTTCGCCATTATTTCTTCAAAGCAAACATCAGGATTCTGATGATAATGTAGCAACAACTAGGACGTCCTGCGGCGCTTCGCTGTGGTTTCAAGATGAGTGGTAGCTATTTGTACCGAATATACTGCGCTCATTCCTTTTCCTCTCAACGGGTGGTTTTTTGGTCAGTCGTAATCAGTTCTACCCAACGAGTTTGTATACATTAGATGCGCGAAGTGAAGGTACTACTTTATACTGTATTCAACATATGTATCATTCATCCATTTATCCCGAGGCTAACAAATCGGTTCTATACTGATATCTCTGCAAAGCTAAAGGTGAAATAATTCTTGGCATAAGACGCTCTGTACATTCTATTTCTAGTCTTTTGGAATCGATCAATCGACATCGTACTAGCTTCATAAGATATCGTCTTTCCACTGACGACCTTAGCCTCAGATTATTGCTGGTAAAAATATAAATTTCTTGACTCGGGTTAATAGAAGTTTGGCCTCGAAAGTGCTGGCTATAATCCTGGCTAATAGGTAATTTGAACATTGTTTTACTAATTTTAATCTCATAAATGCCAATAATGTGCTAGTACCTGCATAAACTTCTATGTGTAAAGGCTTCTGACTTTACTTGAAAGGTCTAGAACATAAAAATTTTGGCTTAGCAACTGGTTGGTGGGTCCTACATTCTCAGACCATTGTTGACTCATTCGAACACGACTTTAAATTAGCGTGGTACATATTTTACCCCGAACAACCAACATTCGAGATGGAGTGACGTAATGAACAGTACGTTACTAAAATTGTCTATCCTATGTATGTTAATATCAAAGCTACGTAATACCTTACGTATTAGTCTACATAATAGAATTTTTATTTTCTAAATACCTTCCATTCAGAAATACCCTGATTGTGCATATATTCGTTGGAACTTCTAAAATGGCTACGAATAGAAAAACTTTTGCAAAGCACTCGCCATTGGCTCGTACATAATGTATTCTAGAAATTTTTCCCGAATCAAAAAAAAAAAAGCAAAACTATTTCCCCGATGAAATGCAAATAACATCAAATGCTGTTCCCTCCTCCTAATTCTAAACCTAACCTACAATTAGTAAATGCACCTCTCTCACCACCTCAGTTAGTGTAAAACTTAATTCACTAGCCCCCGTGTACCACGCTCTGTAGCCAACCCTTTTACCGCAATTATTCAATTAAATTGATCGCAGAACTATCTGCACAGCCCTAACCATCCCTTAACTAATAACAGCACACATACACACATACAAAGTCGTGCCAAAACCAAACCCTTCGCTCTAGCAATTATCAATTTTGCGCGAAAACGATTATAATTACTCGCAATCCATTAAACCAACATAATAGCGTGAAACACCACCACCACCACACCATCGAAATGAATCCGCCGCTATAGAATGGATACAATTTTTGTTTAACAAAAAAAAAATCCTTTACAGATACAAAACTGCAAGTGCAACCTCAACTTCAGTCCGAAAATAAAATTCACCACACTGCACCGTGTGTGGCATTGACCAGCGCTGCTGTACATGTGTTTCCAGCTGAATCTGGTCTAGCGTGTGTAACGTGGCAGGGCCAACAGCAGCGACAGTGGCAACAGCGCGTGAATTAACCACAGTCTGGCTTAAATGATGTTATCGCGAGGGGGACGAAAGAGAACACACCGTGCGTCGGCTGTCGACAATGACGATGGGGCGGTGGGTAAATTTGATTTGCAATCTGGACGTGTAGTTGAGTACTATTTACTCGGGAGTTTTTGTCCCCCAACCCCGACGTGCGCTCCTTTGGACGAATTAATTGCTAAGGGTGACGCATTACCACACCAGCACCCCTCGCGTTATGCTAATATTGGATTGGAAAATTAATAAAATAAAGTTGGCTCGAGGACACCACCTCAGAACTCAGAATGGTGTGTGTGCGCCGTGGTTATCTGGTATTTTTTATCTGTAATTTCATTTTATTTCTGTTTTAAGTCGAGAGGACAAAATGCCACTTACACATGTACGCCCCCTCGATACAGGTGGAATTGTTATGATTAAAATTATTAATTGCTGTTCCTTGAAGGGATAGGGTTGCTCTGGCAGTTGTTTACCTGTCGATTGGTGGTGTACCCTTGTGTATTTTTTTTTCTTTCCTGACCCACTGCGGTCATTTTTCATAGCGTTTAGTGGGGATTAGACCAGCTAGAGAGAAAGGGAGAACGACACTCTGCCACGGGTGTAGGTAATGTTTGCTAACTGAGTGGTTAACCTTGTTCAACGCCGTGGTATATGGAAAATGTCATGTGTGCTTGTACACCGTGGGCAGATATATAAAATGCCCCAGGTGGTGTATTAAGGCTAAATACAATTCCATTGACCTTCCCCTGCTTCACAAATCATCCCTGAATATCTCAAGATAACACTCTGCGTTCTGGTTCTGTGAGGATGTTACATGAGAAATGGCATTAAACCATTTAAAATGTAATTTTGTGAAATGCTAAAGGGGCTGGCGAATGCCTGAACATTTGTTGACAACGTTGGTCGGAAGTTACCCACAGGAACTACATAAAGCAAACGCTGTGAGGGCGTAGCTGGGAAAGAGTCATGTTGGCTCTACAGAGTTGGAGAAACACTGATAGTGTTTAATCCATTGCGCTACTAAACCAAAATCCCAGTAAAGTCCTTCAATGAGGAGAAGGGCTGTAGCACATCACCTCCAAAATGTCCATCAGCTAATTAAGAAGGATGTGTTTTTTATGATATCATGACTGCTATGTCACAAAATGTGATATCGACTTGGCAATAGTGCAGTGGACAGTGCACTCGTATTGCTTTTGAGCCAGAAGAGACTGAAAAAGTATGAAATTAATGGGATGAGTCTGAAGTTAGCTTAGCCACTTGTTGAGGAAAGAAATTTTCCTTTTATTCCTCGTAACCCCTTTGTTACTTGGGACTTATAAGATGAGCCGGGAAGTAAATATGAAGTAGTGTGTCTATTGGTACATGCATAGATACATATGACTCCTTTCTCATTATTTTTTGAGAACATCACTAAAATTTCCCAGCACCAAATCTGACTAAAGCCAATCCAAAAAGGCAAACTAAATTTCTGTGATAATCGATCAAAATACTCGCAGCATGCTTGCCACTAATGATAATAGTCCTTCAAGGTCGTCAAATCTCTCATTTAGACGTATCAGTTGTTTGAGAACAGTACTACCAGGCTTTTCTTATTCACCACTCCATAGAACCATAACAGCAAGTCTATACTTGAAACATAAGGAATACGTTTGTTTGATACCATGTCCTCCTTTCTATGCAGCCCTAATTTTTCGATTTCATGTAAAATAGTGAAGTTATTAAAAGGTAAGCATGCCCAGGTATGAAATTTGATCCTCCTAGCTCAAAATTTAAGTCCCAAAATGTGGTGACATACAGACGGACGGACATGGCTCTATCGATTTCGCTATTGATACTGATTAAGAATATAAATACTTTATAGGGTCTATCTCAATTATTTCTCTATGTTACAAACTATGTGTCAAACTTTGATATACCCATGAGACAGGGTAGAAAAAGTAGTGGCTATAGTATGCAACCTTGTCGAATACCATCTTGTCGAATATCATCTTAAGATCCACAGGGTATTTTTCTGTAGTCTATATTCGATAACTAGGGACATGTCTGTATAAAATCAAGACGTTACGAAACTACTACTAAGTGTTAACAGATGTAAACTATCTCATGGCACGATTCGTCCTTTTTTCGACGAGTCATGTTTGAAAAATAAACTAAATGAAACCAATCAATATTTAAGTTTACTATCAATTTGTAGTTTATTATGTATTTTTCACTCCAGTACCTTACAACTGAATCCACAAAAATAAAATACGTCGGAACCCGGTAAAAACATCTAAATCAAGTTGCCTACATAAACACTCCCATTGTGGACCGCATTAGTTGCAGCCATGGAACTGCAGTAATAAATTGAAAATGTTAGAGAGGAAATCTTTTTTTTTTTTTTTTTTATTTCCATTCATTGTGGTTTCCCCTCTCGGGAGAGTATTGTATTTCCGATTTTTCGGCCACACCACATTATTATTTTGGCAGTGAGTGTACAATTCAATTGTATCCACTTAAAATGTTTCGTTGTGGTGCTGCTCTGTATAGAGAGTTGTAGTCGGGAATGTTTAACGGGTTTTTGCATTTAATGTGCAATGACACGTAACTAAATGAAGAAAAGACACGACCCTTATTTGTGGGTTTTCATTATAGAATTGGGGTTACAGGCTAAGTGCAATTATTGTTGAGAGGTGATTTAATGAATAGAATGTTGTTTCTTAGACTTGACACAAGTTTGGACGCAAAGGCGTTGATATATATTGAATGAAAAGTAGGGCAAGAGTACTAGGTTATCATACTTACTTATCCTAACGACCTTTAGTGTTAACACAAACCAAATTATGCTTGTTTCAAACCGGCACTGTTGGAGCGAACTTTGTTCTTCTTAACGCAATTAACTCTGTTACGAATTTGATTTTTTCCTACGAATATTGAAATATTTTCTGGCTCTAGGATTATGCATCCTTTTTTTTTTTTTAATAATAGGATCTATCCCCTACTCGATGAGGATTCAAGTCGTTTCGCATTTGAATTCCAATCAGGAGATCAAGTTCGAACAAAGTTGGTTTTTGAGGTGAAGTAGTTGCTCTAAACATGTTTGGCAATCATTTCAAAAAGACCTTAGTAAGAACTCAGACCAAGAAGTCGGTGTATCTTTTCGGCCCGGAAAAGGGTTGAATAGTTGATTTCGTCCTCTGAAGGTCTAACAAAACCTTCGAGTGCGTTTGTATTCTCAAAAACTTCAATGCATGATGTACTGTATGAGTTTTGTGTCTCACTTGGCTCTTGCAAGCGACCATATGCTTACCATCGGAGTCATGAAAACAGCAAATTGTGATTTCAATAAGTCGATGGTTTCGGCCACCGTATGGTACCATAGCGTTACCCTGATAGAAAGACATCTCATTCGGATCAATGCCATCCATATGTATTTCGAAAGAAGGACCATCGATTAATGATAGGCTTGCGACTTTAATTCCTGCATCAGGTAGGATTACACAAACAGTGCTCTGTGAGGGCTTCAGTTTTATTGTATTGACGGAAACAAGTCTGCTGGTTTTCCTACAATACAGCTCTGGCCAGATTTGTTTCGAAGATGGATATGGGTTAATACTGTTCCGCCTACTGTTTGCCATTTTTATGGTTGCTGTATCTAGTTGGAATTTTATTGATTTAATAGGTGCTAACGATTCGCCTTTATTGTTAGGGAGGTTCCGGTCTGCATTCTCCTTAATTAGCTCGTCTGCTTTGAAATTGCTTGGAATATCCCTGTGGCCTGGAATCCAGCACAAGAATACGTCGCAACTGACAGCTATTTGGTTAAGAGATCCGGCGTATTGCTGTACTAACTTGGATCGAATTATTGGCGATTCTAAGGTTTATATCGCAGCTTGACTATGTAGAAAACAATAGCGCTGCACTCTATCGAGTTAATCGAAAGATACATCTCGGTTTCACGGACTACTGTGACTTCTGCTTGAAATACACTACAGTAGCCAGGCAGTAGATTGGTGATACAAATATCCAATGCACTGGAGTAAACTTCCGCACCTGTTCCTCAATCTTTCATGGATCCGTCCCGATTCCCGAGCACTTCTGCTAGTTATCCTGGATTTATACTTGACGTTAAAGTCCAAATATGGGGCAATGTAGTCCGAATTACTATGAATAGTGTTATGACGGTTGTGTGGCCCATATTTCCACGAGTCACTTGTAAGGATTGCCTAAGCCGTAATGATGCTTTAGCCGCCATCAGCTTCTTAAAGATATCAACAGGAAGAAAATGTAGCATAATTTCTAGTGCAACTGTAGGAGTCGTTCTAAGGAGCCCGTTATACTGACGAAGGATTATGTTTGAACCTTCTCAAGTATTGCAATGTTACCTTTCTTGTCTAGTGTCGTCCACCAGGCTAGAGGGGTACCCTTGTACGCCGACCTTCTGGTTAGGCAGCACCCCAGCATTTGCTCGATCCAATTGCAAAGATAGTTGTCAATCTTCAAGTCAAGAAGTGAAACAGATTTAGCATCTGTTTTGACGTTAAAAGCTCTTTCAATATCAAGGAAGGACACCATGGTGACATCCTTGTTCTCAAAAGATTTCACAATGGTTTCTACCAACGAGTGCTGGGCAAACCGATTTACCCTTTTGATACGCGTGTTAGGATTCTGATAGGAGATTACTATCTAATTTGGTTCTAATGTGGAAGTCGATCAGCCTTTCCAAAGTCTTTAATAGAAAGGAGGACAAGCTGATCCGATGGAAGTCTTTAGGGGATGCGTGGGAGGTCTTACTGACTTTCGGTATAAAAATTACTTTGGCCCTCCTCCAGGATCTAGGGGTGTAGCCGAAGTTTATACAATTCCAGAAGCTAATGTGGAGCCAAAGACTATCAAAACCTTGGTGTAATTTCACTTGACCATGAGGCTTAGGGAAGTTAAATTTGAACGCCAAAACTTGTTGGCATTATTCTTCCTAATCTAATCGTACTTTGGTACGTATCGTAATCGAAGAACGTACGTTATATATTTTGGTACCATTTTTAATACAAAGCCTGAGTTTAACCCTGCTTGAAACCGATGCTCCTTGAAGAATCTAAACATCCTTAAGAGATGGTTGTTCAAGCGCAGTGAGAGATCTTAAATATATGCTGTTTACCATGTCAAAGTTACAGCTCGAAGCTAGCTTAAACCATTCACGAATTTTGGTCAAGAATCATTTGAATATCTAGCTTAACTCCCAGCTCGATGGAAGTCCTTGAATATACTTAAGTACCATTAAGCTGGAGTCTGGCTTAAAATTCCTTTTGGTTTGATTTGACTAGATGTTGGATGTTTGCATAGAATATTGAAGTCTTTTATTCATTGACTGTCTGCGCCTAAGAAAATACTGTCTTTAAGCCTGATCTAAGCTGTGGATAGAGTTTTTACAAAAATTAGCCACTTGACTTTCTCCCCGTTTCGGTATGTTTATGCCTGAGTCTGCAGTCCACTCATGCGACGTACTTTTGGACCATACTTCTGGGTACTCATTCCACTGAACTTAAGGTACACCTGTACCTTACATCCACTACAAACAGGGTGTGGTACTATATTTACATTATCTGTCTCTCGTCGATAAGTTTTATTTATCTGGTGTAGCACAGCCGATGACCACAATTATAGCGTGGGCTTTGCCTATCTTCTAAACCTTCGATAAAATAAAACATTCCTCGCACGTTAATCTAGTTTATAAGATAAATAACCAGACATGCCAACTTAATAAAAGCGTGTAGGGCCTTTGGAAAGCTCCCTCTGCCACAAGTGTAATCGAAAAACAAAACGTCTGTTGAACCCCTAGCTTATAAGTTCTTATTGAACTTTTCGCGCCCACATGTGGTGCTGTAATGTTATTTATAGCGTTTGGCCCACCAATGCCTAGAATACAATTAAATCCCAGCAATCGTTTCTGACACCCACGTGGTGTGTGGCCGAAATTCCAATCGCCTTCCCTTGTCTACATGTACATGCCTACCTCAAGCAAATGTTTCGATTCCCACCAGCGAAACAAGACAAAAAGAAAAAAAAAATACTTATCTGACAATGAAAATCTACATTAAACCCTCAATCCTGACATGGATATAGTCCACTTCTCCGAAATGCCTCAGAGTAAGTCGCTTGTCCCCTTCTTCAGGAAAAGGGCAAAGGCTGCGGCTCCGCTCATTTATGGATGAAACTATGTATCTATGGCATGTGTGTGGTGTAATTTTTCATTTCGTTGCACTGTTACTGCTCTAAGAACCCTAAGCATCCGGAAAAATGCCAAACGACATATTTGCGTACATAGTGCACAGTATGCAGTCGAAATTATTACACATCCTTCGCACGATATCCTTTTTTTTTTTGCTCTCCAGATACATATGTACGTACTACTTGTATCTAAGTTTGATATTTGCCACGCCGCAATTTCCATTCATTGCTTTCCAGTTGACGACGTCGTCCTCTGCACAACCCCCACTCGTTGAAATGGTACAAAAAGGCTACAGAACGCGCATGCGATTTGCGTAAACGCCCTGAAAAGCTTTCCATGGAAAATTTTTACAAGTGTGTAGGCGGCTCTGCAAAGAACGCGAACGTCATGCAAATGTCAAAGTTGATGGACTTACTCTCTTTGGTGGCCACAGCGAGAGTGGAACTAAGTTCCAGCTGTTCCACCGGTTCCAAGCAGCTACAGCAACTCTGAAGGGTGGCTGATGGAAACGAGAAAACAAAATGCCGGTGGAATTCTGTTTACTTTTACTTTTTTCGTCCTTTTTTTTCCTGTGTTTCCTCTGATCGCCAATTGCCATGGCCAAACAAAACGCAGCTTAACACACGCAGAAGGGGAGAGGACAATCAATTTTGCTTCCTTTATTCTCTGAAGGATTTCGGCAGAGAATACCGAACAGTAGCATCCCTTAGATGTAATTAATTGTCCTGTTCGAGGATAAAGGTATTACAAGTCATTTCTATGATCAACGGCGGCGCGGTGGTGGTGAAGAGCGCAAAACAAGGTGATAAAAATAGGAAACCATTCGTTTATTCATGTATTCGCGTGTTTCCTTGGATTTTTTTTTTTTTCCGAAATGTTTAGGTAAAGGACACTAATTGTATGATGAGGCGGGGAGGGCTTCAAATGATTCAGTTGCAGAAAAAAAAAGAAAGGATAATTAGATTACTTTTGGGGTTCGTTCGTTCGTTTGTTTGTTGTTTTCTTTTTTTCTCTAGTCCTTCGATGCTGCTCTTTTAGTTAATGGTGCGGTTGGCTGGATGCAAAGGGGCCTAAGTTGACAGTTTCATTAGTCGAAATAGGATTTCGAATTGCCCGAAGTAATACTGGAGGAGGACTGACTCAGGACATGTCTAATGGAATTGAATTTTATTTATTTGACAGTTGAGGAGACGTGAAAGTTTAATTGTGAGTTTTTGGAATTTAAATTGATTGCGCGAACGAAATGGAAAATTATTGGGATTTCTTTTTTTTTTCCTCCTGTTAGAACTTATTTGTCAGAATAAAAGAAGTTGGTTTTGTAAGAGCTCAGGGGATATTAGGGATTCAAGTGAATTGATGATGATTTTGTTGGTTAAAATTGATTTGATGGGGCGTGGATGTATTCTCTTCGTACAATCTAGAATGGTAAGATAGTGTTTAATGAATATGAGGGAGAAGTGCTCCAAAAATAGTACAAAAAAATACACAATGTGTTTAGAAAGTATGTATTGCGTTCAAATATATATACATATGTCTACATATGTTCCTCAGGTTATGACTTATGATGTACATAGGTATCCTTATAATAAGAGAATCTAGTTAAAAGATTACATTAAGCGGTTGATTAAATTCGAAGTTCCACAGGAGAGTAAGTGAGGACATACTTTTACAGATCTATTGGTTATTTTCTGTCTCTAGGTCTGTCGATCTCAAAGCGGTATTCTAGAGTATTTCTACACAGATTTTGATGTGGTTAATACCACATTTATAATTATTTGTAAAACTAGCTTAAAACCTAAAGTTATTATGTTTTTAACAAACTTTTGTTTTCTTTATTTTCAGGTGAGTGTCTAGACTAAATTTTATTTCTATGAACAAAATTGTGAGTATAAACATTTTAACAAATACTTTGCTGGTGTTGAATTGGCAGTTGGTATAGATGACAGCTTTCTTCTGGCCCAGCATACTTCCATATACTAGACCAATGCATCACTTAGGTTTAGGGAGTTAAAGGTTCATGATTGTGACTTATTAACTCTTACATCAGATCGTCCTTCTTATGAATTTTAGCGGACCTGGCATCTTAAAGTCTTCGAATTCTGGCCTGTAGACTTCAGGGGCGACGTGCTTGTAAGGCAAGGCAGTACCGTTCTATAATCTATGTTCTGTAATCATCTAATTTTTGCCAAAAGGAATCATCAACAAGAAGTCGCTTAACTGATGCTCATAGTCGCTTTAGTCTCGTCAGAGTATCTATGTATATGTATTTTTGGTGCAAGAAATCGCTATCGAAGGTGTGATTCTTAAAGGGCATATTCGACTTGGTTCAGTGCTAGTTGTGGTGCATCTATTTACAATTACATCACTGCAGAACAAGCACTTTTTAACTGATGTTTTTTTTAAAATAAAGATTTCTCATTTTAAGTCAAAATTGATAACTGTGCGCTCTTTAGGTCTTTACTCCTTGCAAAGTGTGGTTAACGATTTTGTGCATTCGTTGATACCCTTAATCTTGGTTAGTGGTCTGCAATGATTACAGACTATTAAATTGGAACCATCTGTCCAATCTATTTCATTTCTCAGTATGATAGCTATCTAGTTGGTTCGCTTTCAAAAAAGATAAATACTCATATGAATCAAATATAATAATAAATAGTACAGGACCTAGTCTTCATACCTGCGGTATTCCACATTTCTCAGAATTTTAAACTTTGAGTTATGGTTCTCATGATTATTTCAACAGTTTCTTTAAACTTACGGTGGTTTTGTACGAATTCAAGGAATGTTACAGGGGCTAATATTTCTTAGTTCGAGTCTCATTAAATAGATAGTGTACTCTACAAGTCTATAGTTGATTACCTTGGTGGAAAAGATGTTGCATAGCATTTGCTCGTAAGATAGACTCACACTTGGCAGACTTAATTACGTGGCGCTGAACCTTGACCTCTCCAGTCAGCTGCTCGATTGTTAGTCAGGTGCCTTCAATTTCGCAGATTTACTAATTTTTTAATCCTTACCCAGATTGGTGTGATATAGCTATCCTAGCCAAAAAGCAATCTTCGTCTATATCGTGGGACCTTGAACTATACTTGCTTGTCATCATCCATATTTCAATTCGTATAGTCCAGGCACATGATGATGATGATGTTCCAGTATATTAAGTCTAAGATACTTTCCAATTACAACGATTACTGTGACCTATCATCCATCACACCAGTTGAAGTGTCGTAATCTTCAATTATCCCAAAACTGTCGAAAACAAACATAAACAATTGAACTTACCTCCCTCAAACTACAATTAAGTAATTCATTCCTATTACCAATCTCATCATCATCCCCAATTGCTTCATTTCATTTGTCCTTTGGCGCAATCAAAAAACAACTGCAGCTAAATTGACTACAAATTCCTTCGAAAACATCATCTCCAAGCAATTTCACAGACGTCTGATCTAACCATTCAACCATCCATCAGTCAGTCAGTTAGAATATTTCCGCGAGCAAATTTTATGGGCCACCACTACTTCTTCATCATTTAAAGGACCGACACGACCAGGAATGTTCACACACCACCATAGATTGCACTTTTCATTCCTTTCTCTGATGAAATTCATCGAAATAATAAAAAAAAAAAAAGAAAAACAAATTCTTTCCCCTTATCCTTGAGAATTCATTCTAGCACGTGCACTTCTTTCACTCTTGAGTGAGTTAAGAAAAAAAAAAATCTGTTAAAGGCAAAATGCAACCAACCGACCGACAGGACTCAGACAGAGAAACGTGAAAGCATTCGTATCTTTTCACAGGAAGAACAGAAATGCATCCTACCTTCTTTTTCTTTTTCTTTTCTTTTTGTTTTTTTTTGTATATCCTTATTCATTGAATCCTATTAAGAATATTTTCTAACCTCTTACAGACGATGACGATGAAAAAAAAAAAAAAAAGAAGAAATTTCCTATTCAAAGTTGTTCCTTATTTTTCCTGTGGCTGCTAGAAGGAACACTCGATGAGAGATGGCGTTTGTGGTGCTTGGTAGTTGGCGGCGTACAAGCCGAATATCTTAATTAAGTCTCCTCTGCTATTTTTCCAATTTCAAGAAAGGACGAAGTACCCTATAACAATGCAGGCTTTGATGGTTTTTTTTTTTTTTTTTTGATATTTCCATTTTATCATCGTCCTCTCCAGGAAGGAATCATTACCGGAGGAAAGTTTTGCACGCATTCCTTCGCAAAAAAAAAAAAAAAACACACTTCTACTTAAATATTAGAATACGTAGAGGAATTTCTCTTGTCCACTTGGGAATTCTAGACACGGATTTTCAGACGGAATAGAGTTGCCTTAGGTGGGTTCGGAGAGCTAGTGATGTCCTGGACTGCCACTTGCTGTTATTATTTGGAAGAATGTAGATTAAAATACGATAAGGTGGTGTCGCATAAACGACTGAGGGACCATTAATTTCGATGGTGTTGTGAAGAGAAAAGGGGAAACTTGTACTCGATTTGAAAAGGTACAAAGCGGAAATACATACAGGAGGGAGAGATATTGAAAGGAAATTCTTGGGAAGAAGTCTTCTATTCATTCGTGGTCTCAAATATTTCGATTTTAGCTCTAAGGTGAGGAGGTATTTTAAAGATTCTCAGGGACTGTTAGAATTTAAATAACTTTGGTGGGAAGTGGAGTGATAAGGGTCCTTTGGAAATATTCTAAATAGGAAAATTAGTTTTGAATGGAACAACAGAGGTACGAGTAGCTTATCTTCTTTGTGGAATTTTTGGTCGCTTCGTATATAGAACCACATTAGCTTTTTGTGGAGGGGATTTAACTATTTTTGAGGATAGTATGATACAAGTTATATGGTAAGGATAAGTTTTATGGAAGGTGATGAGGTGTGCTTATACGTAGATACTCGTCTTTCTCTGTTATTCTCTGAAATTTTGCGTTGAATATGTCTTCACCCTTCTAGTACTTATTAGGTATATCGTGGGCGTGCGTTATACTGTTCTATTATACTAACTATACTACAGATTCTACTACAGTAGATGTTCCAAAGAGCTCAGTGGAATAGTGCCTTCATTGGCAGCCTTCCACTGTTTTCGATCCCGAGCACGCTGCTTTCAGTTGTCTGGAACTCTAGACCAAGCTCTCTGGCATCCTGGATAGTTTGATTTTTAAAACGAAGGTTCGGTCTTCATTCGGAGCATTACTGTCCATTCGCTTGATGTGGTCTAGTTGTATCTACTCACAAATTATTATTTTGTCAAATAGCACGCACTATTCATTGGTACTCCTTATCTTCTTAAAAATTGTCATAGAAAGGCCTTGCAATCTAAGACTCTTGTTACAGATACTCAAAAATTGTCAAGAAATTGTCTGCCTTTCCTCCCATTCCTTATTTCACTTTAAAAAATAGCCAACAAAGTAAATGTATAGAATCACTATGTCTGATACAACCTGCAAATGTTTTTCGTAAATTTACATCTAAACGCTCGTGACGTATAAAGGACCATGGGAATATGACGGATACTACTACAGTCAGGGGTCTTCAAAGAACATGTTTCTTCAGTCACAACAATCTGTAGTCAGATGTCCACAATCGGAGACTAGGTGAACTTTTCCTGCGTACTCCCTCTGTGATGTGCTCTTAGACTGACCCAAATATCTATAACGCTCAATTTGTATCTTTGTAGCGAAGTTAATGTTCCTGTTTGCAATTGAATTTTCTGTTCCATGAATCGTCGACAAGTTATGATTTAAGAATAACCTTTCTCACGAAGATATCAACGGTATTTTTATCCTCGGTTCTGGGCAATATAGTAAACCTGGATTGCTAGTCCATTGAGTCAACGGTCAGTCAAAGAGGTTCTCTATCGATGCCTGTGGAAGAATTGACTGCGAGACGTATTTAAACATATGGCTTGTACACCTAAAAGTTAAAGCTACACATCATGATATTTTGTCAACGATGAGTATCTTTATTTGTTAATGTGTATCTTGCAAGATTATAGAAACTATAGGACAGTGAGTTGCCTTACCTACAGTCCCTCAGTAATATATTTCCAAAAATTACCGAAACAGTGAATATTCTATCGCTATTCTGTACAAGCGGATACAGGTATTCCACAGTAGTACTCTCCAGAATCATCGCTAACATTTGGCCGTTCCATCGCTTTTAACGCATGTAGTAGCAGATGCGTATGATATCGTTAAACATCTGCTAACCATTAGATAAACAACTGGGGCTTAAGTGCCTATCGTTGCAATGCCTAATCGGTAATTTATGTACTGATAATCGTAATTCATGTTTCAATACATACATATGCTTCGATGACTTGACAAAATATTTCGAATTGGGGTTGAAACCGGGGAAAAAAATCAGAGACGGAGAGCTAATTTCGTGGACGAATAGACACCTTAATTTAGAGTCCTTGTTATTCACAAAATATATTTTTCTGAAATACCGAGAGAACAGATCAGCTCCACCTACGGTTCATTCAAAATGATCCTCCTATCTTGTTCTCTTGAGGAAATATTTCTAATTTTTTGCATGGAACCGTTGTTTAATAACGAAATATGGCGATTCACAATCCCAAAATCAAACAAGATACCTATGTATATGTTTTGTTAGTATTTTGTAAATCATCCAAAAACTGTCATCACTTCTTTTTTTGAGTGAAAAGTGATGACACAGAAAAAAAAACCAGATAAAGCAAAACAAGATTTTTATTGTGAATAGGTGAATTTCGACATTGTGAACGGATCTTCGTTGCCTATTTTGTACTTCATATAGGAAGGGGTATTTTAGCGACACAAATACAAATCTCACACCCACTGATAGCAAGTCCTTTTCAGGTTGGATTTACCTCTGCCTTTTTGAAAATATCAAAACTCATCCTCTTATCCTTTTTCTTTTGAGTTTCAAAAAGTCAAAAGTCCATCACCAGTGCTTCTGAGAAATTATTATACTTTATTTGTATATGTCAAAGGTTTTGAACTTCAATGAAACACTTAGATTTTTCCTAGAATCAAACCATTAAACACCCTGTTTACATGTTGTAGATACGTATACGTTCAAAATAGATGTTTTTAAGAAACCCACGATAAATGGCAACACCCACGCGAATTTTCTTTCCATTTAATAGTACCACAACCAAAATGCCGGCGTTGCACCATTAAATAAGGAAACCAATGCCAACCAAAAAAAAAAGAAAAAAAATACAAAGGATCTCCTTTCCCACCCAAAAAGGAGAGCTTTTTAATGACCACCCCCCACCCACCCAACTGTAGAGTGGTTGAGTTAACTTGATTGCGTTAGGTTTTCCCAATGGAAATTTTCTCTTGTTGCGAAAGTTTTCTCTGAATTTTCTTTTGTCCTCTCTCACTGTGAGTTAGTCGCTCACTCTCTCTCTCTCGAGGGAAAACTTTTCTGCATATACAAAACCGAATAAAGAGTGGGAGTGTGCTTGTGCTGCGCTCCTCTTAAGGGTGGTTTTGTTCGTTGCTTTCTTCTCTCAGTCTGTCTCTTCTTCTCTTTTGTGATTTTCGTGGAAAATTTGGAAAACTAATTCCGTAGTGCGTTGGATTTTCTTCTTTTTTTTTTGTTCTTTTTTGCTACTTCTTCGTTTCTGCTTTGCTTTGCCAATTTTCCATCATCGTCATCAGCAACAGCCACACAGCAGGAATACCAGAAATCAAGTGTCTACGGAACACAACGGGCGCGGTGGTTCCCTAGACTTTAGACGACGAGTTTACAAATAAATTTGTTGTTTTTATTCCTTTTTAGAATCTATAAGGATATTATAAAGTCTTGTAAGAAATTCCCCCTGCAAAGGACATTTTTACGATATTACCGCATGGTTAGTCGGTTTTTGTTCTCCGATTAGAAAGAAGGCTTTTGTATCTCGGTTGAACGTGTTTCACAGTGAGATAAGGATACAATACAGGAAAACAGACGACGACGACGACACGAACAAACGTATCCCGATTGAAAGGGACGCGTTTAATTAATTAAATTTTCGCGAATAGGCTTCAACAAACTTAAGGTTAGTGTGACATGTAAAAATGTGCTTCTTCTGTGTGTTGGTGTCATAAGAAAATAAAAATAGATTCTTTTCAAAATTCCCCAAAAAAAAAAATTAAAGATATCGGCTATTAAAAGAGGATAATAAATTTGATGTGTGCTTGAAGGGATTCTGCTTCTAAGAAGGACATTACGCAAATTGCTTGTTCCACAAAAAAACACATTTTGGAGAAGGCTATCCCCAAGTTGTTTTGTTAAATGTAATGCATGTCTGGGTGTGTGTTTTTTTCTTTCCAAAAACAAAAGGATAAATAATAAGAAATTAAACCAAAGAAGCATATATAGAAAATAATAAAAAAAAAAAAAAGTCGAAAAAAGGACGAGAAAACTGCACGGTTGACAAATATCCTGCAAACGATGTGCTATTGTGGAAAACTCGTCTATTGCCATATGGTGAGTGTTTGTGTAGTGTAGTCCTTGTTTTTTTTTTTTTCGTTTTGCTTCTGCATGCCTGTGTTGTGTGTTATGCCTGTGACAGTGACAGAACCCCACCCGCAGTTGTTTTTGAAACTCTAACCCGGATAGTCCTGACTCCCCCCCAAGTTCCTCGTCGTCCCTTCATTCATAAAGTGTAAAGCATGATAAATCATTTTATTACGAACAAATAATGACACTAGATGTGTGTAAAATGTCCTTTTTCTTCGGAGGCAATGGTAGTCGCCACCATATGGTTGCGTAGACCATTTTTCACTAACCTCTGTGGCCCACCCCCACGCGTTAATCTCTGGGATTTTCCCCAAGCCTTGTGTCGTTTTAACATTCGTCGCCTCCTCATGGGTGAGAGGAATGTATACGTATGGATGGATAATTTTTTTTTTGTTTGCTCCTTGCAAGGACATATTATTTTTTATCACTGTCACTCAATTAACTTTGCCTATTTTTTATTTTTTTTTTTTGTTGCTGTAGGGGTGGCGGCTTCCATTGACGTTGACGTCCAACAGGTTGAGAGGATGTGTTTCAATGTTTGCGCCGCGTTGTATCCCGTTTTTTTTTTTTTTTTGTTTCTCTGCGTTTCGTCCTTATTTTTGGTATACGGGTACAGGATGGAATTTTATTTTTATTGTATCGACATCGAAGGAGCGAAAGTGTCGTGTAGTAGCGCCTGAGTTTCGCTGGTGTGTGCGTTATGTTTGTGTTTTGTCATTAATTTGATTGTGAAAATATTTGGATTGACATTCTGCTTCGTTTTTTTTTTTTTTATTCGTCTCTGCTTTTTTGCTTTTAATTCAAAATTGATTGTGTTAAATTGATGACGGGGTTGAGGAGAGAAATTTTAATTTATACGAGAATCAAAGTGAAAAGTGTGCGTTGGATGGAATGACGTATGCAGCTGCTTCCATATGTTGGCGTTTATTTTGACATTATTGCTTGCTGTTGCTATTGTTGTTGTTTCGTTTTAATTTTAATGTTCGATGGAACTATTTGCATTTAAGTATTTCATTGATGTGGAAATATTTGTTTGGTTTTAAATGTTTCCGATTGCTTTTGGTGTATCTTGTGGAATGGGAGCTATTTGTTGTTAGTTGCTTCCGAGAAATAAGTGCTTATCTCTATGGAATATGAGTGGAATTTATAGTTTAGTGACATTTGAAGAATTCTGGAAAGTACCTGGTTTGGAGTGGACTTTCCATATGGTATCTGAAATTCGGACTGCGGTGGTAGTAATTTAGTAACACTTATAGTATTTGGAGTTCTTTTAATGTTACAATTGATTTATAAGGTTTTTCAAGAGGTGGGTGGTATTTTGTTTAATTTTGTTAAGATTTGGGGATCTTCTCATGTCCTTAAACATATATGGAATACAACATTGACAAACTGGTGGTTAAATTTTTTATGATTTTTATTTTCATTCCCTAATTTCATAGTCCAACTTTTGACCGAATTTCAGAACCCCAATACAAAAAGTTGTTCCTGAACTTCTTGGCCTTCCAAAATGACACAAAACTGTCTATCCCTTCCACTTGTGTGAAAAATTCAAACACGCACAGAGCCGGTAAGTGTCGAGTGGCTAACCTTTGCGTTCTATGTTTACTTGTTGCGTCGAAAGTTTACTTTATTTATTTTTCTTGTTTTTTTCATCGAATGACGATTTATGTTGTTTGCTACGCAATTATTCTAAGTTTACAGTCGTAGCTAAGAATGTAAGGTGGTCAATTGTTATTTTCGTTTCACGAAATTATTAAACATCGAAATATGGCAGAAGCCAACAATCTCAATGCTTCACGTGATGGATGGCACGTAGAGTTGTTTTGTTAGAAGAATATGCTGTTGACACTCACTACTTGACGGCTAGTACCTTTCCTCCGATGAAAAAGAGGTCAATGACAGTCCCAGACCATACTGAAATGTTTCTTAGATTTTTCATGCATTGGTCTCACCCCCAAAATGTCAGTTTTTCCTTACATAACCCAACATGCGTTTCGTGTTCTCAACCAAGTGGCGATTAGCTAGAAGAGAGCGAAATGAGAAGTGTATGCTGATGTCCTTTATCAATTCTCTATGCTGTAATACTTTGCCCTCTTACTCTGTGCAACAGTCGAGTCTAAATTTCTTTCAAGTGAACAAAGATATTGAACATTTGTCGATGGATTTGACTTCGAAAAGACGGGAGAACGTATAGTTTAGGACTTTAGACCACTATGTTTAGCCAAACTGACAGGATCAACTTTCTACAAAGTATTAATTGTGTCGTTGCAATTTTCTTTTGTAAATAATACCTATTGTATTGGTTGTATTCCTGGAGACTTACACATCCACTATGTATGTAGCTAGATCTCTACATTTAAATCATTTTCATGACATTTGGACTCAAAATACTTACAGAACACTATCAGACAAAGTTGGTTTCGAACAAAACCTAACTATTATGCCAGTTTAGGCTATCCTATATTTATACATAAAACATCAATATTCCCTGATCATCGTTGAAGGGATAGAACGTGTAAGATTGCCTCGATGAAGACTTGTAAAGGTGAGAGGCTGACGAATGCTTCTAGTGCTAACGTAATGACAAGTACATATCTGTCCTATTAAGAATAACAATTTGCTGGAATTTTCAAGTCTCATAGCCGTTGCCTGTTCGAAAACTAAGGATCATGGGTTTTGAGGACTTTAAATTCTACTGTACAAATGCCGACCGATTAATAGGACACACAAGTAACAAATTGTGTATGGAACTAGATACATATGTATCTGGTGCTCTGATAATAATATATTCAACGTTAGAACAGCTTTATGGGAATTGCTGAGTATATCTTCTTTTTTACACTTGTCGGATGGCGGTCGCTTAACGATAGTCATGTTTTATCAGAAGTTAAAAACAATCCCTGGCTAAAGGCATAATCGATTGTAATGTAGGCCAGTCTTTGAAGATAGACTTCAAGGCAGGGATGAGATCAGATTTACATGACTTCAGATGCAGATTTGATGCAACATCGCTCTGTCCTACTAGGAATTGCATTTGGCATTGATTTGTAGTTGTTATTATTGAACCCTCTCTCGATGTCTAAGCAGCAGTCTTTCGTTTGTAAGTATCTTTTCCACGAGATGAGCAGCTTCTTTGGATTTGCTTTTACATCTTATTAAACAATCCACGGTGAATTGGACAGTGATGCTTCCTTGTATGATGTTCACTTCTACATAAACAGTTCCAAGACCGAAAGCGTGTTGGGCTGTGGTGTATTGTCTAAAACTTCAATCTAATCATTTCTTTCCGTCTTCCAGATCACTCCAGCGTATGACGATCAAGGGAGCCTTGAAGCCTCCTGCTTGAAATGTAATGTCATATCTGCCAAGGATATTATTATTAAGTCAAAGATCAAAGATCGCTATTAAATGCCGTCTGTCTGTTTTGGAAATGACGGAGTAGTTCAACATTCATCTGACGAGTTCGCTAGAAAGGGTACGACTCTAAGGATTCTGCCTAAACGGCGAAACCTGGGTATGCCCTCACTACATGTAAACATATACAGAAAGTGGATTGTTTCAGAAGGAACAACTACAGATGACCTGTCATTTATATATACATATGTATACAGATCTGGCCTAAACTTGGTCCCCAACATAGTGCTAAAGCGATCACAGATCAGCTGCGTAATCAATGTCCTCACCGGATACTGTGTGTTAGATCAACATGCTTTAAGTTTCGTTTCTTTTTGATTAATTTTTGCAGGAGTTGAGATGAAGAAGATGAATAAAAAACCCTCCTTCACTTCCTATGTATCTGTCTGTCCCTATTGCAAAGAAAACTGTTCCATTTAGGTGGGTCTTTCTTTAAAGGCGTCACCAACTGTCGCTTTACAAGAAGCTCCGGTTGGTTTTATTAATCCGCGAGTAGCTAAAGTGAAAGATACATGGTATCACAAAGGACCTCTTCTGATGTGTGGTACAGAAAGCCACCCTTATCTAGATCTAAACCTGTAGGTGGGTAAACTCTTTAGTTCCTTCGATGTTTACTTCCGATTTCAGTCAGTTACCGCCTTGTAAAGTTCAAGGTCATGTATGGATGGATTACGAGTATAAACACTATATACAGTGGGCGCCGTGCCTCAAATAGTTAGTGCATTGGACTACAGAGCAAGGGGTTCGAGGCTCGATCCCCAGATAACACCTAAAATCTCTTTCATGGCCCCACCTCTCGCGAGTGTCAAAAATTCGAGTGTATAACTATTATGAAGAAGCTTCTCAAATACAAAAATTGCCCTTCGGATACGGCATTAAACAGTAGGCCCTTCTATTCGTGAAAAAAGAAAACACGCGTAACACAAATGGTTGTGAGAAACTATGCCTTGGTTCCCATAGAACTGTCGCAAATAATTATTTTATTTTTACACTATCACAAAAGATATTACCAACATAAATAGAATTAGACCGATGAATTCCCTTAAACAGAGCTCAGCCCACCCCATTGAACAAAAGGGCTATGGGGCATTTTACAAACAAAATGAAAAGGAAATTTAATTTCACTACTGACGACTTTCTAAAAATATCCTATTTCGATAGACAGAGCAAACTGGTCGACTTTTTTCACAAAGACATTTATTTTGATAGAGACAGTATTGAAAAGGAAATGAAATGTGACCTTTCTTAGCCTCCTACCACCTTCTTTCAATACACATTCTTGAAATTGATTTAGCGACACATTCATGACAATGACAGCAACAACATTGACGACATGTCAATATTTTTACACTACTCTGCGATTGATTTGACGCTACAAATTTACTGTCAGACAGATTTTGACAGATAGCTCAAAAACATACATGTCTGGTGGCACCACTGCTGTGTTTTCCTAGCTGATGTCAGTGCCTTTCATCAGGCTGTCATATCGTTGTCAAAGTATCACATAGTGTTGATGGTCAGACATGTTAGATTCTGGGGCTCGTAAATAATAACTAGAAGCAACCGAAACAAGGAAGAAAAGGAGACCACAGTTCAGAACTCTGCCCATATCCAAAAGGTTTCCCTAAAAGCCCACTTCCTGAAGGATGTGAATACGACCTGCACTATTAAAATAAATAAGTAGATGGCTCTAGAAATAAAAAAAAAAGAACATTGCTTTGGCCCTTGAAAATGAAAATTGATTTTAGATACTTATTAAGTTGGCGCTTCTATCTGGGGTGGACTTGGACAAGTTGGCCCAGCCACACTCCGAGTCGGTTTAGGTCCTTTTTCTACTTGAGTGCACTATTTAAGTCGGAGTCTCCCTCTACTGAGCCGGTCCCTCGATTCAAGGGCTTTTCGAGTGTCGCCTTGCCTAAATCCTTGTGAGACTTGTTTCAACCATGGTCAAGCGTTTGGCATGATTGTCAGAACTAGATGTGACTCTGTAAAACTTGTCGGTGTAAATGCGGTCATAGGTGGCCTTTCGATAAAACGCGAATGGTATCGATTTGAAATGCCAAGATTTTTTTTCCAAAACTCTGCCGGTAGTGTGACAATTTGCTCGACAATTGACTCTCCTGGTCTGAATCTGCACTGATATCGACACTATACAACAGATACGTTTGAATAAGTGCGGTTGGGGTGACTTATTCCTTCGTAGTTGGTGCAGTTTAGAAGGTCACCTTTGTATCGGACAAACAATGCTGAGGTTCCACTCATCGGGTACGCTTTCGTCTGTCCGTATATTCCAGATGAGATAGTGCATGCTAGTTACCAAGTTGTCTCCCATTTCATCGAATAGCTTCGCAGGCTATCAGCCTATCTTAACCTCATCTAGCTCAAGGGGACAATAGAGTTAGTGTAGAGATGTTACCATCCACATTGAATGGTTCTGGTAAAGACATAATTATGAATCTCTTGTTCTTTGCTAAAGTCCGATGGACATCCCTTGATCTTTCCTTTGTATTGCTCTGTACTTGTCCATTTGTTTAAAGCCGTCCACTTCAGCAGCAAGGCAATTTGAATTGACTCCTTCACAAAACGCATCTGGTCAACATTGCTGATGCAGCTTTTCTGTGGTGAAGGTTCAATTGAATCACCCTAACTTGTTCCCGGTATACTCAACTAAAAATCTCCTTCCTACCAGAAGTGCTTCTCTCAGGCATATGGCAAAATTCAACTTATTAGCTCTTCCTCTTAGTTTTCCTCAATTAAGGCAAAATTAAATCTAAAAGTCTTATTTTCTGACGCAATATTGACACATATTTGCATTCATCAAAGCAGGGATAAACCCCTGACCTATGTCTGTGAAACAATTTAAATTACAAATTAATTTATCTCCCCCTCTGCGTTGGATCGGTGGCGGCGTGGGCGATTCATTTAAAAGTCTCCCTCGTTCGCATTAAAATATAATTTCGATTATTTACCCGCATTGGGAGCCAATAAAAATTCTACCCTCTCCCCCTTACTGGGATTTTTTTTTTAAACACCGCACCAAGTGGAAAATATATAGCTTCAGCTTCAGCCTCTCTTTAAATGAAATAACTTAGATGCTTTGGCGCTTAAGTGTTCTAAAAATACAAAAAAAAAAGAAAAAAAGAATATCCTTAGAGAAAGGGGGAGAAAAATTGTTTAAGAAACAAATTCTAAGCCCATTCTCCTCCACATCTCTGCCTGTGACCACATTCCCTAGCACCTACAAACCAGAACAGCAGCACCGCTCTTGAAGATAAGTTTCATTTATAAGTATTCCAGTAAAAGTGGCTCTTCTTCTCTCCTCTCACTTCCGCTTCACGGTACCGGATATTCCAAGAGTATCCTCCTCCGCCAAAGAAATATGTATGGTACGTACAGAGAAGGACGACGACGACGACAACGACAAAAATAGAGAAGAAGAAGCAGCATCACAAAAAAGTGTCTTCTAAGACACCCTCATAAACTTTCAAGAGGCACACGCAGAATAAGAAAAAGTAAAAGAATCTCCGACCAAACACTCTAAAAAATAAAAAATAAAAAATATAAAAAACAATCTCGACATAAGAAGAAATATGGAATTTTCTTGAGGGGTTGGGGGTGGGTGGTACCCATGCCACTCACCCCCTCTATCATTTAATAAAAATCGTTCGCACGTATGCGAAAAGTGGACCTAAGGGCAACACACACATTTCATGTGAAAATTTGCTCTTCATCTATCCGGAAGGCACTAGGGGTTGAAAGAACATTTTGGTGAATTTTTTTTATTTTTTTTTGGTGTGGGGGGTTGTTTCTTTCAGGTGGAATGCGGTTGAGGTTTTAATGTATCACCTCTAGCCGTTGAACGTTATTCACAACCCGTTTAAAATTCAAGCGTCGTAACCGACACACAAAAATGTTCTGTGCCGCCCTTCTTGTTCCGTGTGTCGGGAAAGTTTTGCTTACTCCGTGTGCAATTCATTCGACGACCCCCCCAGGGCAGGAGTGCTCTGCCTTGTAGCAGACGGCAGTTTGCTCTGTTTGTACCCCATCATCACAATATTTAGTCAGAGTATTTGTGCACCGTGCGCCATAGTATGATACACACAATCGATTGAGTTGGATGGGGGGTTGGAGGTCGGTCTATGATTCAACCCCTGGCGTCGCACACAAATAGTTTTAACCAGAAAATTATTCAGCGAAAAGTTCCAAGTTTTGCAGTTTTTTTTTTTTTTTTGTAAGAAAAACTTTGTTCGACGAATTTTTCCTGTTCACCCTTTGCCCCATCCATTCCACCCACCTAGCAAAGCAAGTCAAGCAATCCTTTCAACCCTATCAACTTTATTTGAAAGATAAAGGTGCTCTGCTGGGTACGCGCGTGGTGCTGGCAAACGTCATTTTGAGTGTTAAGTGGAATTTCATTAGGTGACGCGGTCGTACTCTGAATGGATTAGTACGTCGAAGGCTTGGGGGTTGCTAGTGGCTGGTGGCTGGTGGCTCTATTGGATTAACCTGGGGGTGAACGTTGTGGATTCATTTAAATTAAAGTTTTCTTTTAGTAATTTTTTTTTTTTTTATTTTTTGTCGAGTCTAAGTTATTCATTATTGTTTGAGACCTGTCTGCTGTAAATTCAACGCAAGGGATTAGGGTGCGGAGGCTACGCTAATGAAGCATAGCTGGTTGGTTACCTTACGCAGGGGTGGGTTAGGTTAACTTTTGGATGACACAATTTTTGCAACTTTGAGAATAGATTTTAATTAAGTTCTCAAGTACTGTTGCAGGTGTTGTGTGTTATTTAACGGGCGAGGGAGGTGCGACTTTATGATGTCGAGTTTTCAAGTGTTTTCAAAACCATCCACCGAGGACACACTTAAGTGCGTACAATGTGGGTGCTGTGAGTGGTCGCGGCTCGAGTTGGAGTTGTTTTGATTAACACTTAAATGTCAATAAACCTAACAGTTTATGCTTAAAAGGTTTGCCATTTACATTGTCATGAAAGTTTCATTCAAACAGAGACGCCTGAATGAACGCAATTTGGAAATCAATCCCATTTACATTGAAATGGCAGAGGGATGAGAATTTCATGGTGTGAAAACCAGGGGGGGTTCCCATTCCTATTGCTTTTGTTAAATACAAATGAACCAAGGGGAATATAATAAAACGCAGCTGGGAATTCGATATTGTAATGAAGCAATTGAAAAGCACCTAACAAAGGTATTCAAGAAAGTGCTTTACTTTTTGTTACATTATACATATACATACATACATAATTTGACGTCCATTACAAGGATATTTTTTTGTTTGATTTTGTGTTGAAATGCGCCGATGATAAGTACCGATGTTGGTTATTTATTAGTGGGAACTGTTTACTCAGGAGAAAACATTGACTTACTTCATATGGAGTCAAGGTCTTTCGAGAATTTCACTGTAATTTGGAAAACAATTGTGAGTCTATGGTCCTTGAATACGTCCGCTGGGCTTTCGCCAGACAAATGATTTCCTAGAATTGTTGATTGGAAATTCTCATGAATTTAAGCTGTAATCAAACGTTTTGTCTTCCACTGACCACAGTATATAGAAACCCAATAAAATGTGGCCTTGGATTCGGTAGCCTTCCAAGATCTTACTGAAATGTAAACTTTTACCCCATGTCGTATATGCCAGAAGCAAATACCCACAGTGGCCCTTTCTCTGATTCAGAGTTAAATCAGTTCTATGGTTACCCTTTCCTAGATTGAATTGAATTCCTAAAATTACCTATGGGTAGGTGGGCAATGTATACAAAAACTTGTCTGCATCGATATGAAGGGTGATATGTGCTCATGTCTAAGGGCTACACCTCGAATGTCAAAAAAAATTGACTATCTAGTTCAGAGGATAGATATGATTGATGATGATAGATAGATGTATCATCATTTAAATGAGTCCTGCTCTGACAGCTACGAATTCCTATTATTTTCATTTTAAGCTGGCATGAAGCGGTCTTGAATATCAGTGTTCCGAAGGCGATGAACTCACAAAACAAGGTTCTACAACGCCTTTCCTGTCGGGAACTACGATTCTGGTAGATCTATGAGCCTCCTTTATTCAATGCTTCCGTCAAGCTAAATGATTTTTAAGTTTCCCTTACTTTTGTTATTGTTATTGAGAACGAAAATTACAAACTGAGCAATAGCAGGTCTTAAGACAAAAAAATTAAGAAAAATTGTCTTATCCAAGTGAATAGATGGAAATTTTTTCTAAAACTCTTCAAAGCATTGCACAGAACCACGTCTATTTCTTGGTCCATTTTCTAATGTACAAATATTGCTTTTGCAAAACTATTTCTGGTTAAGTTTTCTTTTGGAAAATCTCGTCTGAAACATTATGACTTTTTGAGTTTTGGGTACAAATGATAACAGCCACGCCTACTTTCCTTAAAAACAAAGAAGTTTTGGTAACAATTTTCCTGAAAAATTAAAATTAAGCCCGATTAAGGACCTAAGCTCGAGCCATAGAGACTTAATTCGAATCTAAAGTGGCGACTGAAAAAACATTATTTGGTCATAGTTCACAATAACAAAATTAGAAAATTTATTCACAATGGCTAGAGACTTGTAACAAACCTTCAGACTCCACTTTAGAACTTTCTGGTTTCGGCCAGCAATCCTAATTTATCCATTCCCTCCACCCTCTGCAAAATATTATATTAATCAGATGCGAGATAAATTAGAAATCTACACGTTTAAGGACACCAACTACTAAATGCGTCACGCTTATATTAAAACATCAATGTTCTTGTATTCCTTGTTATCTGTCAAAAAGGGAACCCAGTAGGTGTTAAGCCTGTCTATATCGACTAAACAAATGACTAGTCACGTGATTGATAGACCATTAATTATCTGGTTGTTAATTAACTTTTCACCTTGAGACTTATACACATCAATTTCACGGTGGACAAGGAAGATTGCCTGCCTGTTTGTGGTCATCCTTTTGTAGAGAGAAAAAATATTTACAAATTCTTCATAGTGTTTTGTTTTACTTCAAGAGGACATAACTTTTTCTCTCTTGCTTCGTTATTTTCATACAATTTTTATCTGGATCTATTCACAATGACAAGTAGAAGGAATTTTATTTATGGAAAACACGCGCAGTCTAGCATCCTTGGGCAATGAACGCAATTAAGTTCATATCGCGTTAAAATCCTGAGGGTATTCTCCAAGAATGGTTATCTTGGTGATGTTTTATGACTCAAAAATATTGTGTAGGTGTAAGTCTCTTGTTTTGCATTCATTTCTTGGTGCTATCCGTTGGGTAGATTGTGTAAATGGTTTTGAATTGGAGGGAGATTCTTGCAAAATGGACAAATTATGTCATTAAGTAGAGTAAATAGGTTTGAAAAAGTCTTAAGTATAGAGCTCAGCTGAAGGAATACATACTTAGACATAGAATAGAGTAGGCGGCATTTTAATCCTCTTTTAATCAAATACTTGAACGGTCTTTTTATGGCGAATATTTCTTACTTCGATAGTCAGGCTTATAATGTCGAGTTTTTACGTTATATTCAGTATTTCCATTTACTTTTAAACACATCGTAAGGGTGAAAGTACAGCCTTGTGTTACGAAAATCTTTTTTCTGCAGAATGTGGTTGTCATCTTAAAAGTTTTTTTTTTGGAAAGGCTCTACAGCAAACTTTTCCTAATTGACTTTAACGTCCCCCTTAGACCCATTAGAAGGGAAAAACATTCAGTATTTTTTTCGTTACTATTGTGAATGATCTTAGTATTAACACTATTGTGAACTCAGTCTTGTAGTTTGAGTATTCATTTAAGCTTCGGCTTGAATACTTTAGACTCAACTCTAAACACTTTCTAGACTAGAACTGATATCTAAGAAATTGTATAGCTGGTTTCCATAACTTTGGACCTGGAGTCATCTTCTAGTCAAAAGTCGTACCTAAATTGTTTTATTTTTAAGGACTGTTGCCATAAGTTATGTTTGTGTAGGAATCTGAATTTTGTTTTCATTAGTTCGTATGAAAGCGATACGTTAAAGCTCCAAAGATATCACATTGTATGACATGGGAACTAATTCAAAGATTGCAGATGCTTATTTCGTCAAAACTTCTATTGGGATTTCCACATAGACTGTGAAGTTATGAATTCAAATAGAACATCTTTTTAAAATGTATTTGCTCCAAAATGGCTAACTACTGCTAAGTTAGTAATATGACTCCTTTTTCTGATAAACCTTCAACTAAAGGTATCCAAAGCTCGGTATTCTTGGAACCCGAAACAATCTGATGACTCTACTTATCATTCTGGGCATTCATTTAGAGAAACATGCTCTGGTGCTTTGGAGAAAAGGTGACGATGTTCAGATGTTTCACGGATTGAAATTAGCTTAGAACTAGAACTAGAAAAACTAGGGACAATCATCTTTGAGTGGAAGATTAGAACGAGCGTGACAAAGTTGCCATACTTTACCTTACATGTTCTAACAAGGTATTAACAACCGTAACGTCAGTTGATGGTTAACGAGCCTTCGGATTCTAGAATTCCTTGAAACAACGTTTCAAGAGCTGGAAGCGAACATATTCTTTATGAATGAACTATGAACGTTTGTCGAAAAATTCGACAGGCTAGCATTTCTTGGTGGTCAGCTCTAAGGAGTTCATAAAGGAAAGTCAACGGGGAATTATGGGGTTTTAAGAAATTTCATCAGTAAAAACTGATAGATACGCGTCCTTAATGACACGTTCAGTCTTATTGATAAATGAGATCAAGAGCATTGGTCCAACATGGCTGCCTTGATTTTTAATAGTGTTAGATACCGAATATCTAATTAATAATGCAATTAATAGCGTTTGTGAGCCTCAAGGTCGTATTTACAAATACATATATCGATCCTTGTGCTCATTTGTTAAGCCAATGTGTGTAATGCTATGTACTTCTATCCAGGATATGGTCTTGTGGTCATAACTCTGCTACTTCTACTTTCAGTCTTTGCAGAAGATTTTGCCTTAAGGATATGCATACATATGTATGACTATCTATTGTAACGACATCCTTAGCAAAATCTAAGTTTTCTGAGGGATATGCATTTTTTTGTATCTCGTGGGCTCCATATTTGCGTACAATCTGATTGAATCTCGTTAGATCGGATATAGTCGATCAAAAGCTTGCTTGTCGCCTCCTGGTCGAAGTCAGTAGGAGCGGTTAAACCTTAGCTTTGGAGAATGAGGAAGCAATTATTGTTTTAAATAAAAATTGTCATCACTCTCATCATCGGGAAAAGAATGGCCTTCGGGTACCGGGCACTATCGTCCATCGACAGGTCCTGTTTCACCTTGTCGTATGAATGCAGTATGAGGAATTTCTCATTATCTACTCCCATGCCTTGAAATGAGGAAAAACACTGCTATTGGGATTCCTAAAGCAGCATTATTCAAACTTGACGGAAAGAGAGGTAAATTAATTTTCTATTGGGGAAGTGCAGCAAAATACCTGCCATCGTTCAGCGCTAATTTGACACATCCACTGGCTAAGCGGACAAATTCACTTCCGTTTAGATCTCGCAAAACTAGCATAATTTGCATATCCCCACGTCAGGAGTGGCAATCCTTATGTCTCCACGACTTATCGATCTTAAGCCCATCAAGGTAATTCCGGGAAAATCATTCCATTCGACGACGGTTGTTCCTGTCGATGAAAAATAGTCTCGGTAATTTCGTCCTCATCCTCATGAATCTGTGCCTCTCATCGTGCATCAATCACAATCTTACTCCGCCCATCCATTGGGCATTCATATGGGTACACACACACACAGTGTCGGTGCTATAGAGAATAATATCCGCAATATGTCAATAATTGACTCGTATCCCTCTTCCCAATTAGCCATTGTTCGTATGTGCATACACTCCATCTAGATACAATGCATACTATCTTTGGAGCATTAATAAATCTCATAGTTTTCAGTGTATGGTGTTCGAAATTTTTGTCACGTCCGGTCCGATGCTGAATTCGGATTCAAAAGTAGAAGCAGCTTTGTGTTCCTCTGCCGGCCGCCTCTCTTGGGTGAAATAATTGACTGAAACTTTTGAATATGAATCTTTTTCTGGGGGGACAAAGGAAAATGTGTTTTTTTACATACCTACATATGTACATATCAATAATTAATTCATAAAGGAGAGGAGATCCCCACAGATACAGAATGCGACGAGATCTGGGTTTCTGAGTGTGGAAATCCGTTCATTTGTGCGTTGCCAACTAATGACATAAAATATATGGAAATCCATATATCTACCTCGCCCCTGGATGGACACATCCTGTTAGCATTAGACCAACGACGACTGAAAGAAATATGATTATCCGAATCAGCTTAAGGTGTTCCGAGAGACAAGGGACAAGGACTGTAACTCTGCGCTGAGATAATACATCACGTTCAGTAATTTTTCTTTTTTAGAGATGACGTTTGCGAGTTGAGGACAGATTGATTTTCCTAATTTTCCTTGTTTCTCTCTCTCTCTCTGCTTACTTTGTGTCCAATAGAGTGATAGTGGAAGGAAGGAATTGTGTTCTGTCAAGGATTTTTGTTTTTGTTCTGTTATGCGACAAACATAGACATAGTAAGGGTCGGGTCGGCTTGTCGCTTTGGTGAGGAGGGGTCCGTGCCAGATATAAATGATGGTGATTTTATTCATGGGCGGATAATTTTTGCTGGCCTATTTCCTAGATTTTTTTTTTTTTTTTCATTCTTTTTGTCATTCTTTGGTCATGAATAGCAAGTTGACGAGTATCACACGTTTTTATACGTGACTAAGTTGTTGATGATACCCGAGAGTCACACGAGTTGCAAAGAAATCTTTGATAACTGATTTCGCATAGAAGAATGGAAAACAGTAGACGAATGAATATATAAATCCAAACTGTAGTGCTTAGAATATTCAATTTTTTCAGCTTAAAAATGTTTGGTTTTGATGCGTATAAATCGGTATTAAACGGGATTGGGGCTTAAAGATTTGTATGGATATTCAAAAGGACTGACTAAGATGGGTGGATTAGATATGTCTTTGAATAGTTGACGTCGGCATCTTCTTTCTTTTTTTAAGTTTTCCTTTATGTGCTTATTCAAGGACATCAGACTAATAAATAGACAATGATCTGTATCTTCAAAAACTACAACGGATGGCGGCAAAGTGTTTAGTAGATTATGTCTGGCGTTGGAATTCGCAAGAAGTTTTGACTCCCATTTATGTGAATTGCTGTCAGAGCTTTATTTTCATGATGGAATTTTGAGATGATGGAATTAAAATGTCAAATTAAAATCTCAAACCAGCTCTTAACGTACAGAGTTCCTCAGAGTCAACCTTAATTACCGCGTTAATATGCTTAGAGGTGGTACAAAACTCCGAGATTACTATTTCCCTGACTCAAAGCAATCATATTGATTTTTAAGTTTTGGGTTTTTTGCCACGTTTTACTCAGGAAACCAAGCTCTACTTGTTTTTGTTTTCAACCCTTTTAGAGCTGAATATGGAGTACCACAGGGCAGTCATTTATGACCTTTATCGTTTTATTGACTCTTAGCGATGTTTCTCTTGTTTTAGATGCATTTCTTCTGCTGATGCACTCACTCAAAAATGACTAAAGTAGCTGCCCTTGCACGCTTGTGAGTGTTTATCAAAAGTTCTAAGCAGTCTTTAGAAAATTCAATCTTTAAAAGGATGGGATGGAATGGATTTTTAAACAAAATCTCTTCCACCTTGCCGGAATGTTTTATGTTTTAAACAGGCAGTTCGCAGTCCAATTTTTTTGGACAGCTCAAATATGGTTCCTATAGCAGATAGTCGTATTTCACTATCGCAGACATAAATGTATCTATGTATATCTGGTACACGTCGCATCGGATACTTGATAAAATGACATGAACATTTTTCTATCCGCCATCGTGTATGTAACTAAAGGAAGAACAGTGTGAAAGCATTCGTTGTGTTTTATACACTTTGATTTATCCGGCGTTATATCCTGCCATCTGAGTTTTTTTGTCGACAACCAAACCATCATGCAATTGTGTAATGTATCTAAAGCGGATTTCTACCTACATTTCAAACAGGATATACAACCGAAGTTGTTTATACGAAGTCAAATTTATTTGGAAAAGGTTCTTAACTGCAAATGCCTATTTCAAGAGTT